>OW052228.1:2865000-4115000 GCA_932527175.1 Operophtera brumata | reverse complement strand
ATTCATGGATTGCCTCGTAAGAATCCTGAAATTCCTCTAAAAACGTACGTAAAACAACATGAGGACGTTACTGTACGCTAAGGTACCTTGCGTGGGGCTGCCTCATGTTCTGTTAGGTACATTTTTGGAGGAATTTCAGGAATTTCTAGAGGAATTTCAGGATTTTTATGAGGCACTTCATGAATGAAAAACTTTGAAATTTAAAAAGTCGTAGAACTAAAGTTATTCGCCATGATGTGTAGAATACCCCCTCCCCGGGCTTATAGGGATATTATGTTATACCCTGTATACTTGGCTATTTTTTTTTTTTTTACTGCAATTTATACTAAGTTACCGAAAATTTTGTTGTTTATAAAAATACCAATTCTTCTGAAAATAAAATGCACACTCTTTTAGGATTAATACTTAGTTACTAGTTCAATTTCTATTTTGACGACAATTTATGTTCGACATTTTTGTCATGGGCATTTTTTTTTATTTTATTTTTTTATATACTACTTGGATGACGGAACAAGCTAGAGGCCCACCTGATGTTAAGCGGTAACCTCTGCCTATGAACAGTGCATTACCTCAAAGGTCATGTCCACCTAGGACGCACCCTATGTGGCATTGCACTGCGCCCGCCACCCTGAGACATAAAGATGAAAAGTCTCATGTGCCTGTAATTTCACCAGCACCCTTACCCTTAAAACTGGAACACAGCAATGCGAGCACTACTGCTTTGCGGCAGAAATAGGTATGGTGGTAGTACTTCCCCGGACGAGCTCTTTCACAAAAAAGCTCTACTACTACTATTTTCTATTTATCGTTCAATCTATCTCTCTATGAGTCATGATGCAAGATTTTGATAAGCTCACAGTTCAGATTACCTACTAATTATAGAAAAACATGATTCGAAAAAAAAAACAATAAGTTCTTATTGTTTTTTTTTTACCTGTTAAGACTTAATTTATAATCACCCCGCTTCGAGATTTTACCATCGCTCTTCCCGCTAGCTTATTACGTATCTTGCAATAGCAAAGCGATAGCAAAAATTGCGCGATTATCGCATCCAAATTGCAAATTCGTATTACGTATCTCTGATATTGAACTGAATTTGCGATTTGGATGCGATGATCGCGCAATTATTGCTATCGCATTGCTATTGCAATATACGTAATAAGCTAGCCGGCACTGTGAGAAAGCTCATCCACACATCATAGCTCCCTGGGTTTCTCGTTAGACTCGTTTCTCGAGATCATTTCTTCCCCATACCTACAAACTACGGAATGAGCTTCCATCTGAGGTTTTTCCGCTTGGTTACGACATGTGTCGCTTCAAGAACATTTTTCATAAATTCCTTCAGGGTAGGCAGCGCATCCACAGTACCCCCGGTGTTGCCGGTGTCTATAAGCGACGGTGACCAATTTACATCATGTGGGCCGTAAGCTAGTTTGTCTATTAGTTTCATTAAAAAAAAATGTATAGACATCGGGGTAATTTGTTAAAAATTATTAGTAGGCAAGCAAAAACCTTTTGCATTATAAAAATGTTCACAGGCGATGTCTTTAAATGCTCCTTACATCATTAAAAACTAGACTTTATTGTAATACTTAGCAGTACTTAGTAAGCAACACCCAGCCTAGAACGGCTGTAACATCCGATAGGCTAGATGGTGTCTCTAGATAGGCAATATCTGCGTAAATGGGTCTCAAATAGGTGAGATTTACCTCTAACGAGACGCAGTAATCAACTCTTCATTATAAGCTCGTCATATTCCAAGTTCCGTTGCAATGAGACGCACTACACTACGTTTTATTGAGCAACTTTCCCATCAAGATATGAAGATAATTATGTGAACATCTTTTGAGCTACCTTTAGATCGTTAGCAGCGGTCTTCGGGTAGCACAACTGTTTCATATGTATTTTTAACCCCCGACGCAAAAACGACGCGGTGTTATAAGTTTGACGTGTCTGTGTGTGAGTGTGTGTGTGTCTGTGGCATCGTAGCTCCCGAATGGATGCTTTGTCGGGAGTGTTCTTAGCTATAATTTTCACTACAAACGGGATATTTACCATGATTTTTGAGTTTTAAATGTTCCCGATATTTCGGCACAGTTGCATGCGCCATAATCACGGAAGAACTAACTAAAGTCTTTGCGAGTACCTAGATGTTATTGGCAGATATATCGATCTACCCTCTTTCTCACTCTTTTATTACGAACGATACCACTACCAACTACCACTGTTCTTAGCTATATTTGATCAAAATAGGTTCAGCCGTTTCATTACGTTGAGGTTTTTTTTAATTTTTACAAAATTAATTACTTGTTTAATTTTGTACATACCTACTTGTTAGTTGTATTATTCCTTCTGTAAATAAATGTATTTTTACTTTAAGGGGCTCGAGCCAAGTAGGAATGACATCCCGAGTGCAATGGGTGCAATTACGAGTACCTACCTAGGTTCATGGGAGGTAGGTATATACCTACTACAGGCCAAACCGGCCCGTGCGCGTCGCCCTCACCGTTACACACGTCATGACACATCTCAATGGGAAATACAGTTCAATATGCGATACCATTTCATATCGTCTGGGGATGATTTAAAAATGGTGTGTGTTAGGTCCAACGCGCGACTGGAGTTTACTCCAATCCAATAAGGAAGATGGAAAGATAAGATGCGCGAATATATATTCGCCGTTCGTTATGTTTTCCTTCTGAGCAATACGGACATAACGGGTTAGTAGGTAAAAAAGCTAAAAGTAAAAGGTAAAAGAAAAAAAGAAAAAAAAGAAAGAAAGTAGGTAAAAGGTAGTAAAGCTTTTTTGTGTAAGAGTTCGTCCGGGGAAGTTCTGCCTTGTACTAATATTTATTCTGTGGTTCTACCTCCATATCTATTTCTGCCGCAAAGCAATAAGTGCTCGCATTGCTGTGTTTCGTATTGAAGGGTATATTATGGGTGCTGGTGAAATGCAACAGGCAGATGAGACTTTTCATCTTTATGTCTCAGGGTGAAGGGCGCAGTGTAATGCCACATAGGGTGCGTCCTAGGTAGACGTGATCTATGAAGTAATGCATTGTTAAAGGCAGAGGTTACCGCTTAACATCAGGTGGGCCATCTGTTTGTTCATCTTGTTGTTGTTGTTCAAGTCGTTAAATAGATATTTACGTTATAAGCTCATTGTAGAGGTAAGTTCACGATTATTTTATTGAGAAAATTTGTCGTATTTGTGTTTTGGGCTCGATAATGCGCTTGGAAATATGATGAAGATTAACATTAATATTTTTATAGATTTTACAAAAACTACGTTTAAAAAAGCCTATTTGGCTCTCGACAGCCTCTTAAAATCATTATTTTCATACAAACCACAGGAAAAGTCAGCTCATAAAGTAAATCTACATAACTTGCTACAACGTACTTACAGTTAAGTATTCTGTCTTGTTATTTAAAGTAGCATTTATGTTAATTTACAAGTTATTAAAGTATCAATAAATTGCAATTTGCAATGTACTAGGTACAATTAAAATTGCAGTTTATGACATAAGGTATACATATTTATATGACATACCTATTTATGTGCAAACTAAACTAGCAAACAGAGCAAGAATAAGGAAGCTATCAGAGGCGTAACTATACCATCTGGGGTATATAAGCCATGTCAGAGGCCCTCGGGCGGCTTGACAAACTCTGACACCAGAGGCCAGCACTACCTCATACGAAACGAAACGAACCATCTGGGGCCCGTGGCACATTCGAAAATTTTAACAAATACAGTTGTGGGCCCGTGGCTAATTCGAAAATTTTAAAAAAAAATGTTGTCTCGCTTTGGATTTTAAGCAGAACTTATAAAAATATACTTTTCAAATAACATAAAATACTACTCAGGTACAATGCAAAAAATATATTTTTGAGCCGGCCTCTTGGGTCGGGGGCCCGTGGCATTTTGCCAGCCCTGCCACCCTATTGTTACGCCACTGGAAGCTATAATGAGACATTTTTTGGTCACAAGCTTTTATTTTAACTTTTATCTGGTTTCTTGTCTTGGAATCTTGGAAGCTGAATTAGAACCACTTCTTGGCATCCGATTGAGCTGAAATTTTGCATACCTGTCAGGTTCCGATGACAATACAATATTATGGCTGATCTGATGATGGAGTCGGAAGGTGGACAACGGAACTCCCCGATGGATAATAGTAGACTGGCCGTGTTTAGGCTCATATTGATCAGCACACGGTTCCTAAAACAGTTGTGTTTACATATTGGGTTATTATATGGGTCATGTATTGGAAAACATTAGTTTCTGACTGATATAGGAGTTTCAATTATTATTCTTTGTAAACATTCTGTGCCCACGTAGTAATAATGAGTGTATGTGGGGTAAAAATATTTATACGACTGAGAAAAAAAGGTCCGTAAATAAGTCTTAATTTATGAATACGAGTATATGATTTGTCGAATTTAATTCCAGTTTATATGTCATTCGACCTCTGTGGCGCGGCGGGTGAAGGTTCGCCTGCGACGCAGGAGGTTGCGGGTTCGATTCCCGCCTTGGAACAAGTATTTGTACGATCTGCAGATATTTGTTCAGGGTGTTTTGGGTATTTTCTATGTTTAATAAAAAATATCTATCTATGTAATGTATGGTATTCAGTATATCAGTTGGCTAGTACCCATAATAAAAGCTCTGCTTAGCTTGGGGCTAGATAATGTTGTGTGAACTGTCCAGCATTATTTATTTATTTATTTTAGATAATAGTTCTCTTCCTGTGAAGAATACAAATCCAAAGATTAACATGGGTAGAATCTGGAATAATTATTATTACTTTTAGCTTGTGGGATGAAATCCTGGGATGAACACGGACGCACCCGTAACTATAGCGTAAAATCAGAGCGTAACTGATTGTTCTCGTAACAGGATGGACTTACCACAACTACCAAAGAGTCCAAAGCTGTTCTAAACTTACTAAACTAGACAGGCTTCGATTATTTTGATCTAAACTCGTTATATCCATGTTATTTTTGATTTAAGTGAAACTGGTTTTCTGAATTGTTTTGTATTTTTAGATAAAGGCAACATTCTTTCAACTCTGCATATGGTGACTCCGTTCCAAGTGTGTCCTACCGTTGATTTACACATGAATAAAAGCGGACCCAAAACACTTCCTTGCGTCAGATTGAATCTTATATACTAAGTTGCTTATTGACAATTAATTTAAGTTATTGAGTGAGGCCTTTAGGAATATTTTTAGATTAACACAGTGGAATTTAAATATGCAATAAGTTACCGTGCTGACTTATGAATAATTAATAAAAGTGGTCTAAAATTCTGCCTTGTGGTACACTTTTTTTTTGTATTGTAAGTTTTTGCAATGATTTAACCTTTATCGAGTCCAGGGAAGAGCTCTACTACCTAAACTATATAATAACTATGTTTTTTTTTTTATACTACTTGATTGACGGAGCAAGCAGATGGTATGTTGGTAATCGCATCACTTAAGAACGGCTGGACCTGAATATGGATAGAGAACGAAAATTTGGAAAAGTTGTCTAGAAAACAGAAAAAATTGAGAAAAACTGACGATGCTTTTTTCTGTGGGATTTTTATATGAACTCAAGACCTGGGCAGGACAACGATTGGATTGAGTGGGTTTTCATGATATTTGGTGTGTGGATGGATGCTGGGAGGGGGAGAAGCCACGGGCAAAAGGCTAGTATAGTAGATCGAGTCCTTTTCGAGATGCATTAGTACATTCCACATTTACATTCACGCACCCCGGGCGAGACGTGGCGAGACGGGACGTATCGCGCATCACAATGAGCCATTAGAGCAAGTCTCGATGCAATAGAGATGTAAGTTCCAAGAACAAACGACCAATTTACTAGCGATAGTCGAGAAATAGTGGAGGTGCGTCATTACCGGCAGAAATGTCCAGAGGCCACGAGCGCGCATGAAAAATGTTCTGCGTTATAGACCTGAATCGACTCAATTGTCTATTGAGAACCAAGACATAGCTCACAGAATTAGCAAGTCGAAGTGGCAATGGGCAGGCCATATAGCTGCCAGAACTGATAACCGTTGGGGAAGAAAGGTTCTCGAGTGGCGACCAAAAATAAATAAATAAATAAATAATAAATAAATAATGCTGGACAGTTAACACAACATTATCTAGCCTCAAGCTAAGCAGAGCTTGTGTTATGGGTACTAGACAACTGATATACTTAATACAATATATAACATAGATAGATATTTTTTATTATACATAGAATATACCCAGAACACCCTGAACAAATATCTGCGGATCGCACAAATATTTTTTCCGAGGCGGGAATCGAACCCGCAACCTGCTGCATCGCAGGCGAACGTTCGCTAGCCGCGCCTCAGAGGTCGTCAACAAATCGTCGTCGAGGTCGTGAAAATGGACGACGCAATAGAGGAATGCCGCCTTTCGATGGACCGAAGACATTATAGAGATCGCAGGAAGGCGGTGGATGGAAGCGGCTCAAGACTGTTCGTCGTGGAATTCTATGGGGAGGACTATGTCCAGCAATGGACTTCTGTTGGTGATGATGATGATGAGACCTGAATCAGGGCGTCAATGCGATTCTAATGATACCTCTTGGATTAAAATCCAGCAGTCGTTTGGGTGATTGGGTGCAATGTGGTACCTACTATTTTTTTTGCTACATATATGTATACAAGCGTACTTACGAATATACGCACGAAACACATATCCGAGCTAAGTGCTTGTCTAGACGAGGCGTTTTACGCGTTATTCGAGTCGCGTGATTGTGATGCACTAGAGCTTCATACATTCCGTCCACAAGCAGTCGCGCGTTTTACCGCTCGCGAGTAAATCGCATGCATACATGATACAATACGCGAGACTCTCGACTCGCGCGCCTGGAGCGCGTTCGACGCGCGAGTGGAGATACTAGGGATCCCATTGCTCCGTCCAGTAGGTTTGTGCTTAATCGTTCACACAGCCGAGCGCTCCGTACTAGTGCAATCAATCAAATGTACTAGTTCAGTCTTATAGTTCTATTAGTACTGTTAGTTTCTTTAAAAGAGTCTTGGTTCGTGTTCGTTCGTTTGTTTGTACTCTGTCTTCGTTGGAGACGCATCGAGTGACCGGTCGGACCGTCGGACGGTGTGCGTGCTCGCGCGCTCACTCTTTTGCGAAAGGAACTACAGACCGTTCACCGTAAGATGTCCCCTGCCTTGGGAATAGTGCCAACCAAGGCAGGGGACATCTTACGGTGAATGGTCTGTAATAGTACTATTGAACTATTAAGGATGATCTCGGGGAATAGTTCATTCTCGTTCAATAGTGGTAAATAATTCCTAATCATTCTTTGTACGTGAACTACGCAAGCCTACCGTCCAGAACGCGATAGTTGCCGTGAGTGGACGTCCGCAGTGTAAAGAACGCTGGCGTGTAACTCGCGCCAAAAACGCGTCATCTGGGTGCAACATAAATTCACACGCGCGAGTCGAATCGCGCGTAAATCGCCTAGTCTGGACAAGCCCTAAGCTGTCGGTGAGCTGGGAAAATGGGTTTATGAACTGAAGAATTTCAGCCAACCAGTGACTTGCACACAGCAAAAGGCTGCACTCAGACGCATGACAGACAGACAATCATGCGCCTGCAGTTGAAAGCAGACATAATATCCTGCGCTAACGACGCTATTGTCCAGGCAACTCGCAAATCTGCCATCATTGTGAATACGTTATTCACAATGTAATATTGGCACCCACTAACAATATTATATTTCTTTGCAAAACTGCTGAATTCTGTAACCAAGTACAGATAGGTAAGTTTAGAAAGTTATAGAATAGCGCTCACGAAATTGAAAAACAATATATATATACAAATACTACAAATTCTTCTTTATTGCACACAAGAAAACACAAAATAAACAGTAAGAGGTAGCGAACATGTACAGAGGCGAGCTGAACCCTAAAAAGAGTTTTCTAACAGCAAACCTTCGAGGCTAGAGAGGTGATTATAGAGGTAGGTTGAAGCAAATTTAAAATAAAATAAGATACAGATTTTTAAATTAATTCTGTATCCACGATAAATAAAAATTAAATTCGAATAACTTATATACTATACCTACCTATAGTTTTTGCGTAGTCGAAGATATAAATCTTATGTAAGTAATAATACTTATTATTTAAGTATAAGAACGTACGTTGATAAGTAATAGAGATATTTACATTAGAAGCTAATTTTAAAGGTTAATTCACGTGATTTTTGGTTGTTTTTCGACTCTTGTATGGCCTTGGAAATATGATGAACTTTAACATATATGTTTTTCACTGCCGTAAACTGTGTAGGTTTTTCTAAATACCTATACGAACAAATCTATCTATGTTAGCGTCTTATGACTGCGCCAAGCCCAGGCAGAAATCTTCATACAAAAAAACACCTCGAACCGCTCGAAAAAGCCGTTGTTGTTGAATATCTTCTAAATTATAGATAATTTTACAAATACCTACAGTAAACCCTCCGGGTTGTTGTATTGTGTTAAATTGATTTATCTAATTTTGATGCAACGATATAATAAACAATAGAATCTCGCCAAAAATTTTAGGTAACTTTGGTTATTTTTCTATTGTGAAAATATTGTCCTATCGTGTTTCTGGTGCAGTGATCCTTCGGAATTATAATGTTGAATTGAATTATATGAATATAATGAATTATAGTTTATATCCATACATATTTTTAATTTGAATATTGTACTTGATTTAGTCTGTTAAAAATCAAAATGATTAGGAATTTTGCTGCATACGCCACCTTAACCCTGAATAGAGCTAAATGTGACTGATGGTTGGTTAATAGAACCAATGTGGTGAAAATTAAAGATAACTGGAACCTGTCGTATATTTATATTGGGAATTTAAAAATAAGGTAATCAAATCATCGCGTAGCATCTTAGACACGTACCCAAACCTGATCTGTCTAGAATCTAGTCTAGAGACGGACTCGGAGTCGTCCCTGATTCGGGACGGCTGGATTTGCCGACTTTTTACTGACTTTTTGCCTGTACGACAAATAACAGTAGACAATTTTACTGACTTTTTGCCTGTACGACAAATAACAGTAGACAATTTTACTGACTTTTTGCCTGTACGACAAATAACAGTAGACAATTTTACTGACTTTTTGCCCGTACGACAAATAACAGTAGACAATTTTACTGAATTTTTGCCTGTACGACAAATAACAGTAGACAATTTTACTGACTTTTTGCCTGTACGACAAATAACAGTAGACAATTTTACTGACTTTTTGCCTGTACGACAAATAACAGTAGACAATTTTACTGACTTTTTGCCTGTACGACAAATAACAGTAGACATTTTTTTTACAATATACGTTTTTACCCATTGTAAATGGAGTTCGGGTCAGCGCTCAAAAGTCTCTGACACTAAAGAGAGATAAAACGCATAAGGAGGGACAATTCCGATCAGTTTTATTCGTTCATTGCTGCTTGATTATTGAACACATTTGAAGGAGAGAGAGAGAACCGGCAGTGTATCGAACTCATTTGTCATCGGTCGGATTTACAAAGGTGGCATATTTAGGCGTTCATAGTCTTTTTCTTTTATCTTTTTTATGTAATAAGGTGACAAACAAGCAGACGGCCCGCCTGATGTAAAGCAGTCACCGCCGCCTATAGACATCTGCAACACCCACGGTATTGCAGACACGCTGCCTACCATTAAGAGCCCTATTGATATTTCTCTTGAATTTACCCATATTGTAGCCCTGTGGGAAGACATCCAACCCCTCATTCCACGCCCTGCAGGTACGCGGGAGAAACGAGCGCGTGAAACGCACTGTGCGAGACCTCCACGCATCCAAAATGTGCGGGTGAGCTCGCTCACGATGGCGGGAAGTGCGGTTATAAAAGTGCGAAGCTGGGATTAGCTCAAACAGCTCCTCAGAGTGTATGGAATGCACTATTCCATTCCATCGTTTAGTTATTAGAAAGTCTTTGTTTTTACCCTAACAAAACTGACGGAAGAGGATCTAATTGTTTTATTTGACGTTGTGGGTTTAGTACTTCGACCAAAGTAAAATAAATGGACTGGCCTTACCCATACAAAAAGTCCGTGAAAAATAAGACAATTCGGATTTAGGGTACGGTCAACAAATAAACTATCTATCAATCTATCCAGCCACTGCTGAGTAAAGGCCTCTTCTCTATAGCGCCACTCCTGGCGGTATTTTAAATAAACTAGGTGAAATTAAATTATTGAACTTCTTAAAAACTGTATTTTTTTAATACTTTAACAGATGCAATGTGTTTTCTAAAGTTATTTCAGTACCTAGGTTTATAGTACAAAAAATCGCCGAAAAAAATTCAATTATTGAATGAAACTTTTACAAAAATACATGGTTCCCTTCTGTTTTATGTAGTTACGTATCTATTTTTCAGCTCTCAAACATACACAATATAAATCAATAGAAAAGCAAGTCCACCTAAGGTCTTCAGCTCAATCAATTTGTGAAAAATATATTTTTCATCACTCAATAAACTAAGAAAATATCATAAAAATCGTACGGAAACATAAATGTATAAAAATTCCAGTATTTAAAAAACTGCAGAGTGCAGTTTTAAGAATTTTGCACAATGAGTTTTTTTATACTACTTGGAATGACAGATCAAGAAGATGGCCCACCTGATGTTAAGTGGTACCCTCTGCCTATGAACAGTGCATTACCCAGGTCACGTCCACCTAGGACGCGCCCTATGTGGCATTCTACTGCGCCCGCCACCCTGAAACATAAAGATGAAAAGTCCCATGTGGCCGTAATTTCATCGGCACCCTTACCCTTCAAACCGGAACACAGCAATGCGAGCACTACTGCTTTGCGGCAGAAACAGGTATGGTGGTAGTACTTCCCCGGAAGAACTCTTTCACAAAAAAGCTCTACTACTACTAACCGTTTTTTGGCGTATAGAATTCATTGTGTAGAAAATGATCAGAGCAAATACGGGAAAATGTATTCCACTTCCAAAAGTCGTCTGTTCTTGCTCGTCTTATGACTTCTATCCATTTTTGTTTACCTTAGATTTTTTTTGGAAAGCTGTAAGGTTAATTAACTTGCCATTACATATTATATGCAATTACCTAAAGCGACGTGCTTAGCAATGTTTTGACGTAAATAATACAAATTACAATTCTAAATCAATACGATACCCCTTAGGCATCAGATTTTTTTGCAGTCTGTACCGGACCATCCGTCATGCGTGAAGTCTTGTCAAATATTTCGTCGCTGTAGTTGGAAAAATAAATAAGTAATAACAACAACAAAACCAAAATCGCGAGAAAAACGCGATTTACTGTTTTATTGCGTCAAAAATGGCAATAACTTTTTTATCGTAACTAATTTTTCAGTCCTTGTTTTGATATGTTATAGATTGGTACTGTATCTATTTTCGAATTTAATGATAATACATTTTAGTTCTTTTGATTAAGAGAAAAAAATAAAAAAACGACTATGTATTTTTCCCTCGTCAAAGTTTTGAATAATTGAAATGATCTATTATTTACTTATTTGAATATGACAATCCTATCCATGGGTATATATTTATATAATATTAAAATACATTTTAAAATAAAACCAACTTATAATCATTTCTTTTTATCAAGACTGAATATTAGAAAACTACTGAAACACCTACATTATTTTAGCAGACTTATAAATTCAAAGTAAGTGACATAACAAACTTATCATACGACTAATGCTTATAAAATCAACAAAATGAAAAAAAATTGTGGAACACAATAATTCTAAGTATCAAAAAGAAAAAGGTATGTCGACTAAAATTAAAACTATCTACGAGTATAAACTTGTGTCTGTTAACTTTCATTCAGAGTGGGGAACATTGAGATAATGTCCTGGGGCGTAGTCCTCCTTGTCGCTCGTCCTCTAGAGCAAGACGTGTCCATCGACATAAATGGGCCATCATAACTATGCAATAAAGTCGATTTCGGAAAATGTGTTAGTTATGTAGTTTTCCTACCACACGACGATTTATAAGTTTTTTATCAATTGATGAAAATTATATTACAAAACCTTTACTTACGAATGAAATGCGATGCCTGAAGCTTTATTTGTATTTCTTGTGTTGTTTGCACTTGCAGAAAAGCACAGGAAGGCATTGTATTACCAAGGTATCTAATTTTGGTATTTATCAGCATAGCTGTCACTCGTTGCCGTGACAAAGACTGACTGAAGCGAAGTATACTAGCTAGGTCTGTTTAGAAGCTTCAAAACTATCGTTCCCTAAGGCCCGTCCATTCATTTTATTTACGTCGATGGTTTAGTATTGATGAATGTACCTAATAACTCTGTAATGTTAGTAACTTTGGATGTTTTATTTGTTGTATTAGTTAACATTTTAGTAGTTAGTTGTTTTACCTATAGGTAAAACAAAGGTAAACTAGATATACTTAGTAAACTAAGTAGCAGTTTACGCCCTCGAAAAATTTGCGATGCCTGCAGAGGGCAAATAAGTCATAAGTGCTCACTATTTTATAAGACCAAATTGTAACACTTATTTATGCAAATAAATATCTTGTATCTTGTATCTTTTGCCGCCGAATCGTGTGGTCTCGAATCGGGGGCAGTCTAGATATCACTCGTCCCAGTCCAGATACATTAAGGGCTCGTTCTGCCAGTTGCGATAATAATTTCTGGTAAAATATACTGCAAATTAAAAGCTTGATTTAAGGACTCGTTTGCTTGTTAATTGAGAGGATGTCATTTATCAGGTGGTTATTCTGCGAAATTTAATATGCTATAAATTTATCTCTTTATTTATTAGGTACTAGTATTTTGCACGCGGTTTACAATAATATCATCAAAATCCGTTTAACCGTTGACCCAGTACAATGTCCATATAAAATCCCAAAGAAAAAAAGTACCTTTAGTTTTTCAACCACAATCTTAATTTTACAATCTTCTGGGCAACTTTTCTATCTTTTTTTCTCTAAGAACCTAATTTTGACTATAACGAGCGATATACAAATATCCTACTATCCTACTAATATTAAAAACTCGAAAGTTTGTAAGTATGGATGGATGGATGGATGGATGGATGTTTGTTACTCTTTCACGTAAAAACTACTGGATGGATTTGTATGAAATTTGGAATGGAGATAACTGGACTCCCGGAATAACACATAGGCACATTTTTATCCCGATATTCCCACGGGATCGAGACTTACGAGGGTGAAACCGCGGGGCGCTGCTTGTACGATATAAAAGAAATAGACAAATCGGTCCAGCCGTTCTCAAGTGACGCGATTACCAACGAATAGCATGGGACAAGCGTATTGATTATGGCAAATCCCCCTGTTCTAGGGGAAGGCCCCATCCAGCAGTAGTGGACATCTGACAGAAGCTTCAGCTTTGCTAGGTTTAGTTGTTTCTTATTTGAACTCTCTTTTCTACAACATACGTATCGAACTACACTGTCATACTATGAACTCTATAATGTATGTGGCTACGGTAAAACCTAGATTATATCATACTCGTACCTACCTAGATCGAGTATATACACCGCAATTAACCGTATTAATAATAACATTAAATACCTATACAGCCGCGTAATTACTATCTACAATCACATTGGTTGCATATTAATTGAACTATGTTAGGCTGAGTTTAGACGATGCTTTATAAGCGTGCTTACAGATAGCGTGCTGAAAAAAGCACGATCGAAAGGCTTAGCCTAGCCGGCTCAGGGGTTTCCCTCCATCTTGAACTCATACGGTCGAATATAATGCGGTTCAGACAGGCATACGACGGGTCACGATTACCATGGTTAAGTTCGCAGGAAAAAGCAGAATGGAAATGGTTGTGGAAATTTAAATTCTCGAACTCATATTTGGGAAGAGCGATACAAACTGGAATAACTCATGATTAATACGTTTTTTGATGTGTAACATCTTTCCTTTCGCTTTCCTTCAATCTGTGGGAGTGATTTCATGAAAAGGGACGATGGAGGGGGGGAGGGGGGTAACACCAAGCGCGCATTTTTCCGAGAGGTTGGCACTATTGCTTATTACCAAGGAGAAGAGACGTCAGATGTAGCACATCGTATACGACCAATAAGGCTAGCTCAAATAGTACAACCACTATTTTACCTGGTGGAAATTGACGATGTAGACAAAGATCACGCTTGTTCAGAAGATACTAATTTAACTTCATCATGCAAAACTTGCTTTTAGTAGCATGTGCTTACAACATGCTGATATAACATTTTATAGCACGCTACGACAGCACGAAAATATCGTCTAAACTAGGCCTTACAGATTATTATAGCAGGTAGATCAGGTAGGTCTACGCTATGATTCATCAACCGCTTGGCAACAGCGATCCATCATTCTAGTCTCATGTAAGCCTTACGGGAATGATACACATGGATAGAAAACAGTAAGTCAGCTTCGGTTTTATGCTTCTCGCACACAGGCGTCCTGAACGGGCCATACCAACTGTACCTATACAATATAATTAATTATTTATATTTTTTTTTTTTTTTTTTGGCTTTGTTTTTTTTATGTGTTATTTATGAGTATATCAAGCGTAGAGTGTGCTGCCTTATGAACTTTTGCTGATTCTCTCCATCATCTTACTTTTGACTGCCTACCTAAGTAAGGCTTTTAAATTGGTTTTCCTGTTTTCCCTGAATCAGCTTCCACTTGTTCTCGAGGCACCACACAGGCGATCCCCACCTAGTAGTAAGAAGGATCACCAAAAAAAAAACAGACCGTGTTTGTTGCCTGATTCTTCTAGGTCTGGTAACGTTGGAACAGGAGTAAATGTAAATTTATTTTTTAAGACGATTCAAAATGATCCTTGTGATTTCAATGAAACAAATACTTTTGTCTTTGACTTTGACTTTGACCTTAGATACTTTTTTTTTTAACATTGATAGACCTTTGTTTGACCACAATCTCACCTGTTGGTAAGTGACGATGTGGCCGAACATGGAGCACCAAGATCTAGAAGGCACCTACTCACTCTAGCCTTGAAGAGACCCATCTCTTCAAGGCTAGAGTGAATAGGTGCCTTAGGTACTATAATCTGCAGATTATAGTTTTCAGGAAAGACAGACGACGGTAGTGTATTCCACTCCTTAGCAGTCCTTAGTGCCCTTAGCAGCACGTCTCGATTGTGGATTCCTTGTACAAACCCGCATCCATGGATTGTTAAAAACAGTTTACCATACAAAACTTTCAGGAATCAAGTTGGTGATTGCTTATATAATTTCATCAATAGTGTAGAACATACATACATACAAAGATACAAGACCTTTTTCCACGAAGGGGTAGGCAGAGCCTCATAGGGCCTCTTTTCACAGTGAATATAATTTCACAGGAATATAAACGTTACAAGCGGTGAGCTCATCGCCGCCATTGCTTCCCACGACTGACTGCTAACGCTTTCTTCCAGTAATAACACATTCCTTAAATAAGCTAGCAGCCAGGACAAATCTTATACCAACGAATCTTACAAACAAGTCCGGGTAATCCCTTATTCGGCTTTTACGACATCCACGGGAGGAGATGGAGGGGTCTATTCTTGGGCCAGACACACCACGGCACGGTAATTGCATACATCTGTATCCATGTACAGCACACATGTGAGATTTTCTAACAGAGTTAATACTGTCAACATCATCATCAGCCCACACTAGTCCACTGCTGGACATAGGCCTCTCCCAATGCGCCACTGAGCCCGGTGTTCGGCTCTTCTCATCCTTTTTCTGCCCGCCGCCTTTCGTAGGTCATCGCTCCACCTAGCGAGAGGGCGCCCCACGCTACGTTTGCCAAGACGCGGTCTCCACTCAAGAACTTGATATACTGTAAGTATCCTCTTTCCCCAGACAAGAAAGCGACTAGCAACAGCACGCTATCTACCTAAGTACGTGTAGTACAAGCTGTTTAAGACCCCATAAAAGAACAGCTCATTATAGACGCACTCGCCTATGACCGAGATCCGCTACGGTTTATCGCAAACGTGAAAATGCATAAACTTGTACAAACGAGTTATTAGAAATATGGTAAATGCACAAGCCGTGCGATGCCAAAAACAAAGAAAAAAAAACCAGTAGGTACAATATTATAAATGTCAATGTTACGATTTTTATTTTATATTTGTTACTCAATCACGTCGAAACGGCTGAACCGATTTCGACGAAATTTGGTACAAAGATAGATTATGACCTGAATTAAGCTATAGGCTGCTTTTTATGCCTTTTAATTTTTTAGCTTAAATAATGCTGGACAGTTCACACAACATTGTCTAGCCCCAAGCTAAGCAGAGCTTGTGTTATGGGTACTAGACAACTGATATATGTACTTAAGTTAATCAATACATTACATCGATAGATATTTTTAAATTATACATAGAAAATACCCAAAGCACCCTAAACAAATATCTGCAGATCTTACAAATATTTGTTCCGAGGCGGGAATCGAACCCGCAACCTCCTGCGTCGCAGGCGAACCTTCGCCCGCCGCGCCACAGATGTCGTGTATCTGTCCTGTTGGCAAAGCCCTTATCTATAAAGACAAGTAATTAATTTTGTAAAAATTAAAAAAAACCCCAACGCAATGAAACGGCTGAACCCATTTTGATCAAACAAAGCTAAGAACATTCCGGACAAATACAACTTAAAAAAAAAAAAAAAATTTGTTCAGCCCTCCGGGAGCTACGATGGGACAGACAGACACACACACACAGCAGACACACACACACAGCAGACACGTCAAATTTATAACATCCCTTCGTTTTTCGTCGGGGGTTAAAAATACATGCAACGCATATAAATTTCAGTAAAAATAAAACAATTTTACTTTTGATGAAAATATATGAAGAATTCAAAGTTTTAATATTACAGTGCCTAGTTTAAAATTGGGTCACGCCGCTTGAAGTTCTATTTGCTGCTGGCAGCTTTTGAACTGCATTGAAAACTAGCTTTAGAGGCGTAGCTCTTGCAAAATCAACTACAGAAATATGAAATGTGTTTTCATAACAAATCTCGTATTTTACGCGCAAAATTAAATTTCAGTGTATCCAGGCACCTATGTCCGTATTTAGTAAATTGACTTATTTTTTTGTTCATAAAATATTGTTTGTGTTCGTTGGTGCCATCTAGCACTGACGCTCCGCCGCATTGGTTTCTCTGCCACCATTTTAACATGGGACATCACATAAATTGATTATAACTTGCCATTTAAATTGTTAAGAAGAGTCACATATACCACAGAAGCCCTTAAGAAAAATATGGATCATTTTGAATGGTCACATGCACTAATTTTACTTCTGTTCCAACGCGACCAAACCTAGAAGAATCAGGCAACAAACGGCTGAGCGTTTTGATGACCCTTCTTACTAGGTGGGAAGCGTCTGTGTGGTGCCGCGAGAACAAGGAGAAGCTGTATTGAAAAAAGAGAAAACCAACCTAAAAACCAAGTACCTAAGGTATTTAGTAAAAAATAAGATGAAGCTATAGAGACTCGGCAAAAGTTCATAAGACAGCACACGCTATACTCATGATATACTTATAAATAACGGCCTAATAATAATTATGTCGTGAACTTCTACCATTCCCAAATTACGAGGTGCTGTCGGCAGTTCTTGCACATTCGCCGCCCCAGTCCTCCACATTTCATTCTCACTCACAGATGATGAATGATTGATTGAGATGGCGGCTAAGGCCGCCCAGAGTGAGAGGGATTACTTATACCGCCAGTCGGATCGCGGGTGGATTTCGTTCCCGTGGTCTAGCAATTATGGCACGAGAGGAACACCGGAGTTCCGGACACTTTTCAGGGCGGCGAGCCCCACATAATTCCGGTCCCCCACGGACCGGTTCATTCGTAAACGAATTCTCACTCAGAAGACAAAAAAAAACCAGCACCAGTGTGTGTTATCTGGCTAAGACTAACCTTGACATGTCCCCGGGTAGTCCAAAACCAGATGCTTGGCCGGGCGGCGGCACGCCTTCCGCCGCAGCCGGCAGAGCGAGGGGTACGTCTTGCCGTCGCTGCCGCAGACCGCGCCCACGCGCCGGCACGCGGCTGCGCACACGCAGCGCGCACGACCGCCTCGCACCACGCACCGCCGACCCGGGCTACATGACACGCCCGCACAGGACTCTGCAAAAAATAATATATTTAGGCAGATGCCTATGGGCATAATGTATCCGTCGAGGGGTAGAAGCGTCTGGCGATTCTATGACGATCCGGAGAGTTTAAAAGAATTAATGAATGAGGAGGTTTTTCTAGTGGACTCACTGAGTTTAGCAGAATTCCCTGAGGGTATGGCTCGGGGATTTTAGAGGACCCTCTGAGTTTAACAGAATCGCCTGGGGGTATGGCTCGGGGATTTTAGAGGACCCTCTGAGTTTAACAGAATCGCCTGGGGGTATGGCTCGGGGATTTTAGAGGACCCACTGAGTTTAACAGAATCGCCTGGGGGTATGGCTCGGGGATTTTAGAGGACCCACTGAGTTTAACAGAATCCCCTGGGGGTATGGCTCGGGGATTCTAGTGGACCCAATGAGTTTAACAGAATCTCCTGGACCTTACCCACTGAGTTTAGCAGAATCCTATGAGGCTATTGGCTCGAGGATTCTAGCCGGACCAATGACTAAAGTTTCTTTTGTCATTGTAGCGGACACACTCCGGTCACCAACACCTACACAGACGGTTACATTCGGTCATGACATGCATGATGAGAAAATGCAACAATTTGAAAAATCTTATGAAAAATATTTGGCTACGTTACGTTTTATCACGCGTTTATAGTCTTGGTGAACTTTAGATTCGTCTAATATTCAGATACATTAAGATAAATTGTAGAGGTAAGTCCCCGATTTTTTTTATTGGGAAAGATTCTCGATATCGTTTTTTAGGCTCGAAATATTTGGAAATACAAAGGTTATCATATCATTACTTTTTATTGTCTTAAACTGTGCAGATTTTGATAAAAATACGTTTAAAAAAGCCTATTTGGCTCTTGACAGATGGAGCAGGTGTAATACTTCAGCCGATTTCCAACAAAGAAGTGTTAAGTATATCATGAAAATCAACATTTAATGGGAACAAAGTAATCAGGAAGTCAGAGCAGTCAAGTGGACATATAACACGTAGGTACAAATCCAAACAATTAAAGACAATGCACAAGTGTTGATCCAAAAAGATACGGATTGAATGGCCGTCTTTAGACGAGTAAGTAAACTGTTTGAAGTAACAATCTTGGTTATTGAGTGATGCTAATAGGGATAACAGATAACTGCTTCAACGTGACCGTCTTCTACACTGTACCTATTACAAAAATAATTGTATATAAATTGATCAAACCGTTTTGGACATAAATGGGAACATTCTTTTACACACACAAACAACCAAAAAAGTGATTGTTGCAAGATGTCCTAGGCTAATAAAAACAAGTATGGAAGGGCCTCAGGAACCGATAGTTTTGAAGCTTAATAAAGTGAGTGAGTTCACTCACTTCGCTGCAGTCGGTCTTTGCGACGGCAACGAGTGACGTAATACGTGTGTTGTAATTGTGACTTATTTTTTAAGGTCCGTCCATACCTTTTATTTTTTATTTTGGTCGAAGGTACTAGATATCTGGTGATGTTGTGTACGCAGAGGGTGGTACCTGCGCACGCCGTGCAAGGCACGCCGCCGGACAGCGCCTTGTAGAAGAATATCTCGCCCCTGTCCAGGTCGCGCGGGGACCAGGCGGCCGGGGCGCGCGCGCCGCCCGCGCAGCGTCGTCCTAGGTATCTGATGATGTTGTGCATGCAGAGGGTGGTACCTGCGCACGCCGTGCAAGGCATGCCGCCAGACAGCGCCTTGTAGAAGAATATCTCGCCGCTGTCCAGGTCGCGCGGGGACCAGGCGGCCGGGGCGCGCGCGCCGCCCGCGCAGCGTCGTCCTAGGTATCTGATGATGTTCTGCATGCAGAGGGTTGTACCTGCGCACGCCGTGCAAGGCACGCCACCGGACAGCACCTTGTAGAAGAATATCTCGCCGCTGTCCAGGTCGCGCGGGGACCAGGCGACCGGGGCGCGCGCGCCGCCCGCGCGGCGCCGTCCTAGGTATCTGATGATGTTCTGCATGCAGAGGGTTGTACCTGCGCACGCCGTGCAAGGCACGCCGCCAGACAGCGCCTTGTAGAAGAATATCTCGCCGCTGTCCGGGTCGCGCGGGGACCAGGCGGCCGGGGCGCGCGCGCCGCCCGCGCAGCGTCGTCCTAGGTATCTGATGATGTTCTGCATGCAGAGGGTTGTACCTGCGCACGCCGTGCAAGGCACGCCGCCGGACAGCGCCTTGTAGAAGAATATCTCGCCGCTGTCCAGGTTGCGCGGGGACCAGGCGGCCGGGGCGCGCGCACCGCCCGCGCAGCGCCGTCCTAGGTATCTGATGATGTTGTGCATGCAGAGGGTTGTACCTGCGCACACCGTGCAAGGCACGCCGCCGGACAGCGCCTTGTAGAAGAATATCTCGCCGCTATCCAGGTTGCGCGGGGACCAGGCGGCCGGGGCGCACGCGCCGCCCGCGCAGCGCCGTCCTAGGTATCTGATGATGTTGTGCATGCAGAGGGTTGTACCTGCGCACGCCGTGCAAGGCACGCCGCCGGACAGCGCCTTGTAGAAGAATATCTCGCCGCTGTCCAGGTCGCGCGGGGACCAGGCGGCCGGGGCGCGCGCGCCGCCCGCGCAGCACTCGGCACGCGCGACGCGCAGCGACGCGACGGAGCTGCAGCGCCCGCCGCGGTCCATACCCGTCCAGCAGATCCCGGCTGCAACAACAACAAACAACATTACTTCACCTTATACCTTATACCTTTTGTGCGTCAGCGCCAACAGCTTCCTGAGCACAGTGGCCGAGCGGGTGGATGGTCCGATCCTCAGTCACTAGACCAAAACGCATGTGCTGCCATGCCACTCAATAAGTTGTGCCAAATAATAAATATTAATTTAATTAAATCATTTTATTGAATATTTGTAATTTGTAATTTGAGAAACCATATGTGTTAATACTAACAATTCTTTACTAACATAATATCGTGTAAAAAACCGAAATAAATGACAATAATTTACAAACATAATCAAAAGATTAGACTCTAATACAGCGGCTGATTGATCTTATTTGGAGGCTATCTCCTCATAGAGGAGTTAATATTATGTGCTGTAAAAAATATATGTCATTCATTGATCTTTCATCTGTAAAGTGAACGTAGTACAAAAATGTTCTAACTTCATTAACCATGTGAAAAAAAATAACTAAGTCCAGCTGTTTTCGACTGAAAATTTGATTCAACTTCTAAACGACTAAGAATTTTGTAATGTCAGCAAGACTTTATCTTCAAGTTGAACTTATTGATTTTGTGATTCCGACGGTTTTTCACGTGGCATATGATCTATCTCGCAAGTCACTTAGGATCTGGCGCGGGCGCTGACATGGCACGGACGTCTTTTCATACAAAACACATGGAAATGAAGTCGCAATTTTAACACACCGAATGGCGTGGCTCAGGCAACATCTTGCCCTTCGGAGTGCATAAAATTGCGCCTTATTTCAATATTGTATGTGAATGGAACAACCACACGTCAGCGTCACGTCAGCGCCAGATGTCTTTTCTGTGGCTTGCGCCTTGGTCGAAAGTATCTTCTAAAAAACCACAGAGATTTGCCAATATTATAACTGAAAAAGTTGGGATTTTTGTTTGTTACCCAATCATACCACAATGGCTAAACTGAATTTGTTGTTGGTTTGATAAGTATATAGGCCTATATTTATATCAGCAACAAACAACAGCAACAATGCAATGTTACAAGGTAAAGAAGTAGATTAAGGCTTGGACTGACACAAAGGCTATATGATCCCAAACATAACATGCCGAGTAGGTATTAGTATTATCAAAAATGAAATAAATACCAAGAAGACTCCTTCCGCCATTTTTGAAAATGACTACTTTTATTTTATGCCTTTTCCTAATGTTTTTTGAGTTATTTTATGTTATTTTGTTGGCATGGTAACCAATGTGTAGTGAAATTAAATGGAAGTAAATTGCGTGACTTTTTAAATTGGAGGAAACAGTTTTAGTAAAACGACTACTGTTTTACTAAAACATGACTTGACTGTTTGACGACCTGGAAGGATTGTAACGTTCCAAATTATATTGAAAACATCTGAGGAAAATACAAAAAATATACTTGAAAATTGCACATGCACAAGCCGTGCGCCGCTAATAATAAAAAAAATACCTAATTAGTAATTGAGTTACTGAATTCATCAACAAAATTTATCAAAACTTTAAAGGGAATTTTTATATAAAAATTGTAAACACTAAAACTTGGTATCCTTACCGTGCGCAGCCTCCTTTGCCTCGTACAAAAGTTCATAAGACAGCATACGCTACGCTTCTAAAGAGACGGTGCATGTGTAAGTATTGCCATGCAAAACGCAGTGTTCAGTTGCAAACTTATCCCATAATCAGTTGACTTAGATAAGGCCGCTAGGTAGGTTTATGTTCGTCGGGCATTGTTGTAGGCACACACACACACACACACTTTCATACACCCACCCACCTACATACACACACATACACACACAAACACATATACACACATGCACTCACATTCACTCATCAGGGTTTCTCCTGTGATACCCAGACTCTTAAGAGACTGGTGGTAGCAGGAGAGCCCGTACTTACATTTACCCACACTGCCTCACACACCACACACCACACCATAGATTTAGTATATGTACTAGATCTACAATTAGAGATCGAAGATGGAACCAAAAAAAATATGTGCACGTGTTGGTGAAAGTCTATGTCTGAGTTCAAAATAGTGTTGTCCTCGACCAACACTTTTACATTGTCGATAGAATTCATCATCCGTCCGTGATGTGTATGGTAGATAAATACATCTTAATGCAGATTAAGTCTTTCATGAAGAACACAGTTTGGCAGGTTTGACGTCATAAAGAGAATAAGGTTCTTATTCCAATTTTGAATACAGTTAATAAATATACCTTTATTATTTATTGACCCCTAAATATTACGGTTTTATTTATAGGTGGGATCTTAGAGTTTCCCTTTTAAATTTAAACTTAAAATGTTTGCTGCATATACCTAGTGGAGTTCTTATTTGAGTCCATCCCACTCTTCTTATAACCGATAACCATTTTTCTCGTAGCAAAGTATACTTGGAAATCTGAAAGCACAAAAACATTTTATATCAGCCGTGCTACGCCCATATAATTTTTCACTCTGTTACTTTATCTATAGACAATTTGTTACCCCAAAGTTTATTATTTTTCAAGTGTAAACCACGCTTTATGGATAACATTAAATTTAAATGTAACCCAAAAATTCCGTTCTAGCGGGACTCGAACCCGCACCCTCGCCTGTCATCGGCGATGCCTTAAACAATTTAGCCATAGATCGAGCTATGACGCTGGAGACGAAATTTGTGGGCACTATCAACTCGGCTATAGCGCCAAGTTGATAGTGCTGTATCTACAGGTGTTTCATTGGAAACCTTCTATTCAACGTTCGAAAGTAAAGGCATCACTGATCACAGGCGAGGGTGCAGGTTCGAGTCCCGCTGGAACGGAATTTTTGGGGTATATTTAAATTTAATTTGTTACCTATTATTTTATTAAGCAGAAATAAACAATATTTAAATATAAAAAATAAAAAATAAATATACCCTTTCGGGGAAAAAGGCGTGTGTAATAATCAACAACGTAAATATTTACTCCAAAATATCTACTACACAAACTGCAATAAAAACACCCGTGGTGCTTTAAAGTTACCTTTTCAATAGTCAATACAAAAACACACACCTCAATGTCCACCTGGTTATTATAGATTTAAAAAAAACGGTAAAATGTTAACAGAGCACACAAATTTACTCCAAACAAAGTAAACCTCCATTCTAGGATGGACAAAAATTTAACTTGTATTGTTATTATTATTTTCTGTGGTACTTGTTTGTAAGGCACGCCTCACCATCTTTCTGCACGTTCAGGATGACTGGCAGATAATGCTGTTAGCATTAAGTCCTCCTTGCACTATTGTCTTGTGTGAAAGTTTTTAAATAAATAAATAAATAAGCTTCTACAGGCGTTCCAGCGTTCTTTTTACATGACGCGTACTATAATTGTACATTATTTGACGACCTCTGTGACGCGGCGGGCGAAGCTTGGCCTGCGACGCAGGAGGTTGCGGGTTCGATTCCCGCCTCGGAACAAATATTTGTGGTATCGCAGATATTTGTTCAGGGTGTTCTGGGTATTTTCTATGTATAATAAAAAATATCTATCTATGTATTATATCGTATTAAGTATATCAGTTATCTAGTACTCATAACACAAGCTCTGCTTAGCTTGGGGCTAGATAATGTTGTGTGAACTGTGTCCAGCATTATTATTTATTATTATTTGTAGTAAACTAGATAGGCACTCATTCAATGCATAGTTATACATCTCTCAAATAAGTAGAAAAGTAAGTAATCTCTTAAAAAGAACGCTGGAACGCCTGAAGAAGCTTGACCGCCAGCGTTCTTTTTACATGATGCGCATTATACAACGATATAGACTGCAACAGGACTATCGATATTTCTGACGTCATCACTTGGTCAAGCCCTATCGTAATCAAACATTTTTATATTTTACATAAAATATTGTTTATTTCTAGGTGCAGCAACGAAATATTATTAAAAAATATAAGGGAAAGTCCTAATCTACGAATGAAACTGGTTTTTAGGCCATTTACTAAAGCAGAATTGAAAAAATAAGCAATACAATCGAACTACCAATAATCTCTTATTTACCTGTGAAACGTGTATTTTCCCGGATAATTACGTCTTGTATCTTCACAGTCACAAACTGAACACGACACCATTGTCATACAAAGTAATATTTGTTATTTAATAGTAAGATTACTAAAATAATAACAAAATTAGTTAAACTGCACAAGAGACCGTCCGGTATGCGCATGTACTCAAGCAAAACATGTCACATTCAATACATTGTTGCTGTCACATTTCTTCTTGCACGGGGTACATTTAAAAATGACTTCTCTCTCCCACGCTTCGTTTGTCTATTTAGCGTAGCGAAAAAATTCTACGTCTATGCACCACACACCCACATACACTTCCTCATACTTGGTTACAATTATTAGGTTACAATAATTATCAAACTTTTTCTCTGCGCTGTCTGTTTGTTGTCTCTGTTTTGATGCTAAAAATGTTTATTGTTATGTTTATGTAAAATACTACTTAAAAAAAAAAAAAAAAACGATGGATATAGAAGAGCGGTATCTCCTAACACAAGCATATTTTTTGCTTAAAAGGAGTGTCCAAACCCTGTTAAATTGTAGACTTTAAGTTAATGAAATAAACATTTGTATTTTGTATTTTTTTTTGTAGGCTACATACCTACATATTATAAGAATACTCACAACTCCAGCAGACATCACGTATATTTATTTTAAATCTGCTTTACAATGTACTTACAGAGTTTAGTATATGAATGTAATATCTATAGTATACGCTCATAAACTGGCCATTCCCGTTCTTCAGACTAAACACAAATACAGATGTTCGAAGTTCGTGCACCGGACTTCAGCTTGGATGCTAGGGGTACCACACCAGAACCATCTTAGGGGGCATAAATCTAGTTGTGAAATAAATAGATGTTTGATAATAACGTATGTTTTTGCTGAAGTTACTTCTACTCTTATACGTTTTAGATGTACCTAGGTACTTCTATGGTATGGTGGTATGAATCCGGAATAATTATTATTACTTTTAGCTTGTGGGATGAATTCCTGGGATCAATACGTATGCACCCATCAATTCCGCGAGGTGTGTTTTAATGTGGAGCTCTCCCTTTGTAAGATTTGGTTAGATGTGGCGGGACTCTCCACGAAGCTAACTAAATTGTAAGATTTGGTAAGATGTGGCGGGACTCTCCACGAAGCTAACTAAATTGTAAGATTTGGTAAGATGTGGCGGGACTCTCCACGAAGCTAACTAAATTGTAAGATTTGGTAAGATGTGGCGGGACTCTCCACGAAGCTAACTAAATTGTAAGATTTGGTAAGATGTGGCGGGACTCTCCACGAAGCTAACTAAATTGATTTGGCATAGGTACGTTCATGTATTTTGCTTCATACCACTAAATACCTAAGCGTTAGTATTCTATGTAATAAGTATTTTTTTCCTGTTATAATAATGTTTTACCCAAAATATAAGTCCGATCGACTGTGTTCGTTTGCGCAGAAAAGCGCAGACTGATATCCGACAGTAGCCAAACGTATAGTACAGGTCTTACCCGCTTTATAGCTCTGTCCCGCTCACATCTAAGAGTCGACTGGCCGCGTTTTTGCCGCGAAATCGATTAACCAATAACAGCGCAAGATTTTAGCGCGCGATTGCTATTGGTAGAAAGATGGTTCCCGCGCAATAGAATTTGATCTACGGCGCAGGTACATCGGGCGACTTATATTTTGTACTGTATATTCTCTGAATTAAAATGTTTACATGAGATTTTCATTGATTTGAGAGATTTTCGATTTTTTTTAGACCCCTGCCACATTTTTATGTCTTGTTAGGGGTAACAATATATAGCCGCCGTCGTCAGCGTCGGTCAGCTAAACCGATTTAGATGAAATTTAGTGGATGTATTAGCTATTATCTATCTGGATTCTAAGCCCAGGAAGCTAGTGAGAAAATATTTCAAAAAACTTTTATTACCTAAACTGCTCTACCGCTATTTATCTTAGTAGGTATTTTTCCAAACATAACAGATGATTCTTAGTTTCTTGATATATTTATTAATATGTTCCTACTTAAGTAGAAACTCCACCTAAACGAACCAACTATATAGGTTGTCGGTTAAGAAAAATATATACTAACCGTCCAAATAGGTGGACAGCGTGGTTGGTCGGTTGGTAATAGACGCTGTTAGGTTAGTTACCTACGTATTAGACAAATCTTACGAGTAACATTCTTGGGTCAAAAATTTGCAGTTCATCTGATCCTGTTATATCATATCCGCGACTTCCCGTACGGCTTCATAGGTACCTACATCGCCAAAGACGCCATCAAAATTATAAAAGATGGCGTCACTACAATATTTTCAATAGTAGATTGTTCATCGAGGGACTAAAACGAGCCATTCCATACGAGATGTTTAGCTCACTGAGGAGGTAATCACTACGTTTTAGTTTAGTTTTTAAGCTATAGAATCGGGTATGAATGGGTTTCAGTCCCGAGTTAAACTCTCTACTTTTCACTTTGATTGCGAGAAAATAAAATAACTATAGGTACAAAATCCCTCAGCAAACAAATGCACTAGTTTTTCACAGAGTAAGATCTAAATTTTCACATGATCTCATTCTCAAATCATTAGGCACGTTCTTTTCACCTCAATTTAAATTCCAGAGATTTCGCGGCAATATTGCCACCATTTTTGAAATTCCTTCTTTTTGAGAAACTCACTGCCGCATACATCCAACGATCATCAAGAAATGCTAGTGAGTGCAGAGAAGACCACTTTCAGTTCAATATCCAAAAACAAATTTAAAAAAAAAAATTGAATATTGAAAAGTCGAGTTTTTTTTTTCTTCGAGTCTAAATATTTGTGCTATCTGCAGATATTTATTCAGGGTGTTCTGGGTATTTTCTATATATAATAAAAAATATCTATCTATGTAATATATTGTATTAAGTATATCAGTTATCTAGTACCCATAACACAAGCTCTGCTTACCTTGGGGCTAGATAATGTTGTGTGAACTGTGTCCAGCATTTTTTATTTTATTTTATTCATTAATTTTGTAGGCTGTTTTAGCCACGCTCGTACCTACGCTGCAGTGACGGACTTTTTGAGTAAGAGGAGTGGAAAAGGTATAATACCTGAATACATATGCCGTAGCTACTAGGCAACCCTAGATCCTCGTGCATGGAGAAAGCTCGCCGTACCACCTAGTGCATGCTCTGTGGCACTCGAATTCCATCATGCATGACTCACGCGCGCGGCAGACGAACGCCAGACATTAACATCGATTTCAATCTAACATCGATAGATCAATATCGGTTTATTTACACTGGGGACAAACGGAATACCCTTGCGGATTTTGTCTCAGATATTTATTTGGATAGGAGCAAAATGGAGATAGGTTTCATGTCCTTTCTTGACCTTCAAAATCATCTGAGTACGAACCGATTTCAATTAAATTTGGGACACAGGATTCTGACCTGGATTGAACCATCTACCTACAGGCTACTTTTTATCTCGTTAAAACGCGAGCGAATCCGCGGTTGGACACTAGTATGAAATAAAAAGAGTGTTAAGGTGGGGCATGCCGCAAAATTCCTAATCTTAGATTTTTTTCTGATCTTTTTTTTTAACTTCCTAAATCAATATTCAAATAAAAAAATATGATGGTTACTTACTACATTATATTTCCGGGGATCACTGTACCAGAAACATGATAGGACAATATTTCTTCGATAGAAAAAAAAAAAAAAAGTTTCCTCCAATTTTCGTCTAGATTCGACTGTTTATTTAAATATTACGTATTATTGGGTTAAAAATTAGATAAATAAAATCAATACAACAAAGCCGAGGGGGTTTTGTAAAATTATCTATATTTTACGAGATATTCAATAAAAACGGATTAATCGAGCGGCGCGAGGCGATTTTTTTTGTATGAAAAAAACACATGTACTTCTGCCTGGGTTGACGCAGTCTTAAAAGATCGCATTAAAATATCGCTTTTGATTCCAAAATAACAAAACCGTACGTTTTTTCAAACTATAAATAAAATAAAATAAAATAAAAAAGCCTTTATTTCTACTACTTGAACTACATGAAACTAAATAAACTAACTATAATAAACAAACTACATCTATCTAGCTAACATGACGTATACACTTCCTTCTCTTGTGTTTATATTTATTCCTATTTTTCTCTCAAAAGTTTATAATGAATTAGCTATCCGTAGTAGTCGCCTCAGTGGCGTAGGCCTCCCCTAAAAGTCTCCACACGTCTCTTTCTCGCGCCTTCCTCATCCAGTCCGGTCCGCATCGTTGTACGAAGATGTCTCTCCATCTTTTTTTCTGCCTTCCTTGTTTTCTCTTGCCTTCTAATGGGGTCCACTCTGTTACCCTCTTAGTCCACCTTTCATTTTCCAATCTAGAAAGATGACCTGCCCAGTTCCATTTTAGTAATCTGATCCTTTGCTTCACATCTACAATTTTAGTTTTACCTCTTATTATTTTATTACTTATTTTATCAGACTGTTTAATACCTAAGAGACTTCTCTCCATTTTTCGTTGACAGATAGCGATTTTTTCTTCATCCTCTTTTCTCAGTGACCATGTTTGACAGCCATATGTTAGGCATGGTAGTATTGCCGATTCATATACTTTTTTCTTTATATATACTTTAATGTCCTTATTTTTCATAATTTCTTTTAATCCCCAATATTTTTTCCATGCTAAGGCAATTCTTCTAAGCACCTCTTTTCCCGTACAGCTATCGAATGACACCAATTGCCCAAGGTAAATATACTCTTTGACATACTCTATATTCTCACCTTCTATTACTACATCGTACTGGTCTCCATTTGCTAGTACCTTCGTCTTTGATGAGTTCAATGATAATCCTACCTTTCTACTTTCCCTCGCTAGTTCAGTAACCATTGTTTCTAGATCTAACGCATTTTCAGCGAATACCACGATATCATCTGCAAAACGTAGGTGGCTCAGAAACTCTCCATCGACCTTTACTCCCTTGTTTGCCCATTCCAAACTTCTGAAAACGGCTTCGAGTACGGCTGAAAATATTTTTGGAGATAACGGATCTCCTTGTCTTACTCCTTTCTTTATAGGGAACGCCGTACCCTCTCTCTCCAATCGCACTTTAGCCCAGCATTTGGAATACACCTTACGGATCAAGTTGATGTACTTTGAGTTGGTGCCTTGTTGCGCAAGAGCTGCCCAGATAGCATTGTGATTCAAGGAATCGAAGGCTTTTGTGTAATCAATAAAACACATATACAATGTGTTTCCATACTCATTTGACTTTTCGATTATTTGTGTAACTACCTGTAAATGGTCCGTTGTTGAGAAATTCTTACGAAAGCCCGCCTGCTCTCGCGGTTGATGCTCATCTAGAGTCTTTGTTATTCTATTAAGTATAATTTTTGAAAAAATTTTGTATAGGTTTGTCGTGAGGCTGATTGGCCTGTAGTTTCCAAGGTCACAACGATCCCCCTTCTTGTGTAATAATGTTATTGTCGATCCCGACCATTGTTCTGGTATTATTTCCTTCTCCATAACGCTACTAAACAATAGCTGAAGAGGTTTCTGCAATGATTCGGACAGGGATTTCAAAACTTCGTTTCCAATGTTGTCTCTTCCAGGAGCTTTGTCGTTCTTTTGTGTCTTTATTACATAATCTATCTCAGAACGCAGTATAATTTCCGGTTCAGTATCTGTACTGGTAGAGTCACATCTGCCTACTTCGTCGCGATATGAGATGTCGTTGGAAGAGTAGAGCTCCTTATAAAAACTTGTTGCTTCCTTTATTATGTCTGGACGCCTTGACAATACCTTTCCACGTCTGTTTTTAAGTTTTACTGCCCACTCCGACTTGTCACTCAGCTCTTTATACGCCTTACGGAGAGCTCCAGTCCTGCTTATACATTTTTCAAATATTTTTTGCCTCTTCTTTTTCTTTTCATGTGATATGTTTCTGTTGATTTCTTTACTTAATTTTGTTATTTCTGATTGTTTTTCCTTATTTCTTTTTCCTTTATAAAGTGATTTCCTTCTATCTAAAAGATATTTTGTTTCTTGACTAATTAGTTTTTTTCCATCTTTTTTATTTCTTGGTAATTGCGTTAACAAAAGTTTAATTTCACTCTCCAACTTGTTATATTGCTTCTGTATTTCTACTGATGTGCTTAAAGAATCCATGAATTTATTTTCCCAATATTTTGCACTCTCTCCTGATACTTTTGGTAAATCTCTTATGTTGTTCCTAGATTTGATGATTCTCCTATTTCGGTTTACTGCTATAGACAGCTTACATCGAATCATTTTGTGGTCAGTATTAAAATTCAAGTTGCTTATTATGTCAAATTTAAGCACATGAATAGGTTGATTTGTGAGTATATAGTCGATTTCGTTAAAGTTTTTCCCGTTTGGGTGCCTCCAAGTCCATTTTCTGTGCACTTTACGTTCAAACATACTGTTTACAATTTTATAATTTTTTTCAAGAGCGAACTCTACCAATTTCTGCCCATGTGCGCTCCTCTCTCCACATGAGTATTTTCCAAAAATTGGTTCTTCCCCTCTTTGCATTGCTCCTACTCTTGCGTTTAAATCACCGAGTAACATTATATTATTTGAATGCGCGAAGTCCAGGGCGTCTTCAACTGATTGGTAGAATAGATCTATATCTTCATTTGAGTATGATTCTGTGGGGGCGTATACCTGAATAAATGACCATGTTGAATTTTCTGATATTTGAATTTCCAATATTGCTACCCTGTCTGAAAAAGCTCTTAAACTTATGATATTATTCTTCAGGTGCTTTTTAACCAAGAATCCAACTCCATTTCTCCCATTCAGTGCAGATGTGTGGTAGAGAATGTATTCTGAGTATTCCTCGATGGTCTCTTTCTCCCTTCTGGTCTCGCTCAAGCCCATTATATCCCACTTTAGATATTTTGCAGCGTGAGTTAGCTCTATGAGTCTGCTATCTGATAGTAGAGTTTTTACATTTAAACATGTCACATAAAGATTCTGTGGCTGATTACTTCTGTACTTGTCGATGTCTCTATCCATTTGTAGATCATTTTTCTTTTTGTTTTGTTTTAGGGGGTTTTGGTCGTACTCTTCCACGGTGACCGGCCGGCTTGGAAGAGGTAGAGGTGGAGAGACGCGTCTTAGTTTTTTGTAATTTCCTGGACATCATGACTTGTGGAGGCTCGATCAATGGGATTGAATTGTGACGGGCGTAAGTAGCTTGTAATATTCTGTGATTTGTTTTTCTTTGGAGCTTGTTTTGCCCGTTCTTCGTTACCGCTGACACTTGCTGCCTCGGGTGACTCTGACAGAAATCGCTTATTGGAGCTTATCCCTACAGATGTTCGGTGCTTCTGTGTGTCCAACGTGACTATCTTGTCGTAACGTAGAGCTACCTTTTTGCCGGATTCCCACAGTCGCTTTAAATCAACCTGGAGTTCTTTCCGCTTTTGTAGTACAGCGGGAGAGTAATCCTCTTTACAATACATACCCGTATTGCCCAACGATTTTTTCTTACGGAGTATTTCTAGTTTTCTACTTGTTGTTGTGATCGCTACCACCACTGGTCGGATTTTGTCACTGTGCTTTCCTATTCTAGTCACTGTTTCAATTTCCCACCTCTGACACTTTATTTCCATTTTCACATTGATGATGTCTAAGATCAAGTTTAGCAAATCTTCGTAGTTTCTCTCTGTTTCTTCAACCCCGAAGAGAACTAAGTTTTTCTTCCTTATTTGTTTGTCCAAAAAGTCTATACTTCTTTGTTGCTGTTCAATTTTCATTTCCAATTGGATTGTTTTGGTTTCAATACGGGTAAATTTCTCATCTATATTTTTATTTATGGCTTCCTTAATATTTTCTTCCATATCTCTCATGTCACGTTTTTGTTGTGCTAATTCTCCTTGAATGTTTTGTAGAGCTTTCATAATTTCGTCCATTGTTTTGGTACAGCAGGTGCCCTCTATAGGTGAACGACGTAACTACTATGTCAGTTCGATTCCAGGGGTTTCTAATTGCAGTGGTTCCTATTTTAGTTCTCCTATCCGAGAGTAGGTGGCTCTCATACAAATGTGCAAAATAAGCTTGATAGGTGGCGCTGTTTGCATTTGCAAAATGGTGTTATGAATGTGTTGACTTACTTGCTTCTAGGTTATAATATGCAAGATATATTTAAATTCCACTTATAGCACTTCTTGATTGTGTATTTGTATTTACTGACCTTATATCTTCTTTGTTTGCGTATTGTTATCTCCTATTTTTCATCCTATTCTCTTTGCTGCCAAAAACCCGTTACAGATAGTTTAATGCAGTTTTCGTTCCAAATACTAAGGTTTCCAAGTTAATAACAGTTTTTCAGGAGTATCACAATTAGCTTCACAAAATAAGCACTGCTTTTGAACGATGTACGCTGTTAATATATTTTTACTTTCGAAAAGATCACAGAACAGATGTAAACAGTAGCACAGTGGCGCCTCTCCTCTTTTTCAAACTATACACACATGTTAAACCGTCGAATTTTGTCATGTAAAAAATTACTACAATATGAACAGTCAGCATTCATGAAAGCAAAAAGACAAAATAACACTGCACAGCACCACTCAGAACTACAACATTATTATATCACAAACAGTTTTTTATCTTCACAACACAGGGAATCCTAGTGTGGAGATCAAAGTTATTTTAGTAGTAGTAGAGCTTTTTTGTGAAAGAGTTCGTCCGGGGAAGTACTACCACCGTACCTATTTCTGCCGCAAAGCAGTAGTGCTCGCATTGCTGTGTTCCGGTTTGAAGGGTAAGGGTGCCGGTGAAATTACAGGCACATGAGACTTTTCATCTTTATGTCTCAGGGTGGCGGGCGCAGTGCAATGCCACATAGGGCGCGTCCTAGGTGGACGTGACCTATGAGGTAATGCACTGTTCATAGGCAGAGGTTACCGCTTAACATCAGGTGGGCCATCTGCTTGCTCCGCCATTCCAGTAGTAAAAAAAAAAAAAAAAAAAACAACACCTAATTACCTAAAATGTGTATAAATAAAAATAAAAATAATTATTGGTACCTATACCTATTATAAAATAAAAAGGCACAACAAGGCCTTATCTTATGTTATCTTATCATAACAGTTTAAAACCTTAAAGTGTATAATAAGTACCTACCTACTTTTAAGAACATAATTTTATTGGTGTTATTTTTGTATTTTTCTTGAGAATAAATACAAATTACTTATATTAATTACTTATACTTAATTTAATAGCAGAAAACGTGTTCAATCAACGATATATTCAACATGTCTCTGTGTTCAATAGTCTCGCCAAAGGGAGCATAGACCTTCGATGGGCATCTTTAACCGTCAGGTTACACAATACTACTTGGTTTTCCGTAGTGACTGTAGTATAGGGGTTCTTCAAAAGGGGTGTTTGGAAATGTTTAAAGGGTCGGCAACGCGCTTGTGATGCCTCTGGTATTGCAGGCGTCCATAGGCTACGGTAACCGCTTACCAACAGGTAGGCCGTACGCTTGTTTGCTACCACAAGGTAGCAAACAACAAACAAACAACAACACAAACAACAACAACAAGGTAACAATAGAATAATAAAAAAAAATGGTTTTATCCATCTTTCGTATTGATACAAGTACCCCAAGTCAGAGTTTGAAAAACACCATCGTTGCGTAGTAACTAGCCATTAATCTGTGAGTAAGTAAGTAACTACTACTTTTATTTTGACAAAAAACTATACAAAACACAAATAAGTAAGTAAAATAGACCATAGGCTTTGACAGCGTTAGTACATACATACACAGACACACGCCTCTTTCCCCGAAAGCGGTACAAGCAAATGGCCCACCTGATGTTAGGCGGTAACCTCTGCCTATGAACATAGGTCACGTCTACCTAGGATGCGCCCTATGTGGCATTGCACTGCGCCCGCCACCCTGAGACATAAAGATGAAAAGTCTCATGTGCCTGTAATTTCACCGGCACCCTTACCCTTCAAACCGGAACACAGTAATGCGAGCACTACTGCTTTGCGGCAGAAATAGGTATGGTGGTAGTACTGCCCCGGACGAACTCTTTCACAAAAAAGCTCTGCTACTACTAACCTAAGGTCTACTTTAGCGTATATGGCATTGTACACTATGTATGAGTCACAAGCCCCAGACATGCACTAGACACTACGACCCGCGGCAGGACCGGACCTAACATGGGCACTTGCGATTGTGTAGCTTTTTGTATGTACGTTTATGGAAGGCGTCTTAAAGCCAGTAATGTTGCTAGTTTTTTGAGCTTAAGGCGATATGTAAAATTTTCGAATGGGTATATCAAGACAACATTAGCTGCAAGACAGTGACAGCGTTGTTACTCTCTTGAACCCGGGAAGAGATGAGGTATAGATTTCGCTCGGATGTAACTGACGTAAGCGACAAAAACTTCGTTTTGCTTCTAAAGTAGCAAATATAAAAATAAATTATCTATAATTTAATCTAAGTGTAAGTACTGTGATTACTTACTGAATAGTATAAAAATTTCCGCTTAATATTTTCTCTAATTGAAGGAGGGACCTAAAACGGTTTTAAGAGTGCCTATTTAAATAAATAAAGCTACCGAGAAAAGTTTCACCAATCGTGTTTCTTGTCTATGATTTGTTTAGGTTACATCCTCAAGTAATTACTGTATTAACATAAAGTTTGTAACCTTTACTGATACTAAGTGAGCATGTAACGCAACGACTCCAAATTTTTAACATATCGTTTCGCTTCAGGAGGCCAATTCTCGTGCTTCAATTAATTAATTATTTAAGTCGAATTCGACATTTGTCTAAAAAAGATGGCGAATGTCGAATAATATCTTAATTTGCTATTCTCGTGATGTCACAAATAGACATAAGTCGACCAAAATCATTTAAATCGGATACGATTTGATGGTTATTGTGACATTTTCGTGACATTTTTTGTAGACATTCATGCTTCGACATTATCTCTAATTTAGAGATAATCTCTACAATCCGAGAATTGGCTTCCAGGCGCGAGATTTCATTATTTTTCGTGTTTTTGCTAATCACTGCTCATCAACACATCTTGAGATAGCAACACCTTATTTTGCGGAAACTAAGAGACCAAACACACATATTTTCATTGAAAGTGTTTCATAATTAGTTTATTACGATTGTCAATGAACAAAAAAACACTATAAAAATCATTGAATGACATTCATAGTGTAATTAATAATGATAATTATAAGACATTTTCAATCAAAATATGAAAAAGAAAGAAAGAAAGAAAGAATATATATTTATTTGTATACAAGAGCTACACAGAAACACAGAACACACTAAGAAGAAACAGATATGGAGGTACTAGGTGTAACTCAAGTAACAAAATGGTTCTGCCTCAGCATGAGTTGGTTGACAGCAAGCTAGCAACCAACGCTGGTCTTCCGGCAGAACCACTATGCGTGCAATATGCGTGTTAGGTGTCCTAGTTTTCAAAAAATTAGGTTTCACTATCTCAAAATGTTTAGATGATTTGATCAGCAAAAAACAATACAATTTGAATTCCGCGCCACAAGCCAAACGTTGCACCTTAAATAATATGTGACAACTGTAGCTATTCTGTGGCACTTCGAAATAAGTGGAGTGACGAAAAAGCCTTCCTTATAGTGCCACCTAGTTTAAACTTTTTTAAGTAACAATGTTGTTTTAATTTCATTTAAATTTGTTTTGTTTTGTTTTTATAGTGTTTTTTTGCTATATTGCCCGCGTTAAGTAAAATCCTTGAAAAACTTATTCTTACTCAATTATTGTCACACTTTAACTTCCACAGACTACTTCATAGTCATCAATTTGGATTTACCAAGGGTCGATCAACAGCTGATGCTGGTACCATGCTTTTGGAACACATATTTCAAGCATGGGAAAACTCGCAAGACGCGATCGGAGTATTCTGCGACCTATCCAAAGCATTCGACTGCGTGAGTCATGCTACTCTAATTTTGAAGTTAAAACATTATGGCATCCAAAATCAGGCAATTAACCTTGTAAATTCTTACTTATCCAATAGAGTACAAAAAGTTGACGTTGGTGGTGAAAGGTCTTCAGGATCGTCTATTGTTATGGGAGTGCCCCAGGGTTCAATACTAGGCCCATTTCTATTTTTAGTATACATTAACGATCTCCCTTTTTATGTAAAAGACATGTGATATAGTTTTATTTGCTGACGATACGTCTTTAATTTTCAAAGTTGATAGGTCAAAAGCTAATTACGATGATCTAAATAAATCACTATCGCGAGTTCTTGATTGGTTCACAGTAAATAATCTGTTGCTTAATGCTAAAAAAACGAAATGCATTAAATTCACTTTGCCAAATGTAAAACATTACCCAACTAATATTAAAGTAAATGGCGAGACACTCAATCTTGTAAACTCTACTGTTTTCTTAGGACTTAATATTGACGCAAGTTTGTAGTGGGGACCACAAATTGAGGCACTTGCGGGTAGACTTAGTTCCGCTGCATATGCAGTTCGTACGATAAGGCAGCTTACTGATGAAGCTACAGCTAGGCTAGTTTATTTTGGCTACTTCCATTGTGCTATGTCATATGGCATCATTCTGTGGGGGAAAGCAGCAGACATCCAAGCAATATTTGTTTTACAAAAACGGGCAATACGTGCCATTTATAAAATGAAGCCACGTGACTCCTTGAGGGAGCATTTTAAGGAAATTAACATTCTCACCGTAATATCGCAATACATCTACGAAACCTTATTATATACACATAAACACTTAGATAGATTTATGAAAAAAGTGACGTGCATTGTTTTAACACGAGAAATAAAAATAAACTGAGTATTCCCAAATTTAGATTAAAAAAAGTAAGTGGGTCTTTTATGGGGAATTCTGTTCGGTTCTATAATAAACTTCCAGAAAGTGCTTCTAAACTTTCGATTCGAAGATTTAAATCTTACATAAAGAATAATTTAATTAAGAAAGCGTATTACACACTACATGACTATGTTAATGATAAAGCCGCGTGGCCTGATGTCGCTCTGCCCCTCGACACCTAATTTGTCAATTTGCAATGTCTGTACCTGCATATAATTTATTACTGATGTGTTATTTATGTGTATATCAAGCGTAGTGTGTGCTGCCTTATGAACTTTTGCTGATTCTCTCTATCATCTTACTTTTGACTGCCTACCTAAGTAAGGCTTTTAATTTGGTTTTCCTTTTTTCCTTGAATCAGCTTCCACTTGTTCTCGAGGCACCACACAGGCGCTCTCCACCTAGTAGTAAGAAGGATCATCAAAAGAAAAACAGACCGTGTTTGTTGTCTGATTCTTCTAGGTCTGGTTGCGTTGGAACAGGAGTAACTGTAAATTTATTTTTTAAGACGATTCAAAATGATCCTTGTGATTTCAATGAATAAAATACTTTTGACTTTGACTTTGACTTTAATTAGAAACTGAACGCTTGCTGTAGATGCCAATTAAGAACCGCCAATTTTTTATTTGCAATAATTTTATTTGCAATTCAGAGATTCCTGCATTTTAAAGTCTGGAATCCCTGATATCTTAATTGGATGAGCTGATAAAAATCTTCGTCATTATTAATTTTACCCGAATTGTTTTTTGAGGGTCCCGTAACAAAAATTACGGAACCCTTATGGATTCGTCATGTCTGTCTGTCTGTCTGTCTGTCTGTCTGTCTGTCTGTCCGTGTATGTTACAGCCACTTTTTTCCGAAACTATAAGAGCTATGCTGTTGAAACTTGGTAAGTTGATGTATTGTGTGAACCGCAATAAGATTTTCAAACAAAAATAGAAAAAAAAGAATAAATTTTTGGGGTTCCCCATTCTTAGAACTGAAACTCAAAAACCTTTTTTTCATCATACCCATACGTGTGGTAATCTACGGATAGGTCTTTAAAAATGATATTGAGGTTTTTAATAGAATTTTTTTCTAAACTGAATAGTTTGCGCGAGAGACACTTCCAAAGTGGTAAAAAGTGTGCCCCCCCCATAACTTCTAAAATAAGAGAATAATAAAACAAAACAAAAAATATGTCGTACATTACCATGTAAACTTCCAACGAAAATTGGTTTGAACGAGATCTAGTAAGTAGTTTCTTTTTTAATACGTCATAAATCGTAATCCATCCAAGAACTTTTATAGTATGTTACTTTCTGCTACGGAACCCTTCATGGGCGAGTCCGACTCGCACTTGGCCTTTTTTTTTTATACAACTTTAGATGACGGATCTAGCAGATGGCCCACCTGATGTTAAGCGGTACCTATCATAGACATAGAAATTTCGCTAAGCGGTACCCTCTGCCTATGAACAGTGCATTATCTTATAGGTCACGCCCACCAAGTACGCGCCCTATGTGGCAATGCACTGCGCCCGTCACCCTGAGACATAAATATGGAAAGTCTCATGTGCCTGTTATTTCACCGGCACCCATACCCTTCAAACTGGAACACAGATTACTGTGCTCGCATTAGCGAGCATTACTGCTTTGCGGCAGACATAGGTATGGTGGTAGTACTTCCCCGGACGAACTCTTTCACAAAAAAGCTCTACTACTATCTTACTTTGCAAGATTAGTTGGTGTAAGATTTGTCCTGGCTGCTAGCTTATTATAGAATATGTTATTACTGGAAGAAACCAAGATACAAGATACAAGATACAAGATATTTATTTGCATAAATAAGTGTTACAATTTGGTCTTATAAAATAGTGAGCACTTATGACTTATTTGCCCTCTGCAGGCATCGCAAATTTTTCGAGGGCGTAAACTGCTACTTAGTTTACTAAGTATATCTAGTTTACCTTTGTTTTACCTATAGGTAAAACACTACTAAAATGTTAACTAATACAACAAATAAAACATCCAAAGTTACTAGACTAACCGTTAGTAGAGTCAGTCGTGGGAAGCAATGGCAGCGATGAGCTCACCTCTTGTCACGTCTACATCCCACGATGGTGCAACCCACAGTGAAAAGAGGCCCATTTGAGCTCTGCTTACCCTTTCGGGGAAAAAGGCGTGCGTATGAATATATGTATTATTAAAAACTGGACATTATACATAGTTACGACGATCTCTGTGGCGCAGCGGGCGAAGGTTCGCCTGCGACCCAGGAGGTTGCGGGTTCGATTCACGCTTCGGCACAAATATTTGTGCGATCTGCAGATCTATTTGTTCAGGATGTTCTGAGTATTTTCTATGTATAATATCTATCTATGTAATGTATTAGTTAGTACCCATAACACAAGCTCTGCTTAGCTTGGGGCTAGATAATGTTATGTGAACTGTCCAGCATTATTTATTTATTAATAAATAATTATATATAACGCTGGACAGTTCACACAACATTATCTAGCCTCAAGCTAAGCAGAGCTTCTATTATGGGTACTAACTGATATACTTAATACGATACATTACATGATAGATATTTTTGATTATGCATAGAAAATACCCAGAACACCCTGAACAAATATCTGCAGATCGTACAAATATTTGTTCCGTTGCGGGAATTAAACCCGCAACCTCCAGCGTCGCAGGCGAACTACCTACATGATCCTGATTATCAGTTACGTGCTGTTCAAATTTTCAGACGCTGACGTCATAGACGCCCGTGTACCAACACGTCAATTAAAATAGTTGAATGTTTAGTTGGAATTTGGTATTACTAATACATACAAACTGTGCATTATTCTGCGGCATTGGTAAGTAATCCAGTCTGGATTCCAGTGGCATGCACTTAAATAAAGACGAATATGATTTTAGTATCGAACGCGCGGCCGTTGACTCCGGCCGAACGAATACCTATTGCTGGTTCCTTATATCTTTGTAAATAATTACCAAACGTTTCGTCAGTTCTGGCGCCACACTTTGGAGGTCGTAATAAGATCCGGCTAGGAGCCAACATATTATGATCATTCAGAAAAAAACAGTTACATTCTAATAATATCCGCGCCTACGGCATTCATTTACTATTTCAATTTGTGCGAGAATAATAAATGTCATGTTAAGTTTCTTAGACGCTAATTATGCAAGGCATATAAGCGCTATATTTCTGCAAATAAATATTAAATAGGTTTAAAAAGTTAGATAAATAGGTATGTACATGGGTCATAAAATAATTTACAAACAAGTAGGTAATTAATTTTGTAAAACTTAAAAAACCCTTAACGCAATGAAACGGCTGAACCGATTTTGATCAAACATAGCTAAGAACACTCCCGACAAATTCAACTTTCAAACAAAAAAAAACTAAATCGGTTCATCCGTTCGGGAGCTACAGACAGACAGACACACACACACACACACACACACACAGACACGTCAAACTTATAACACCCCGTCGTTTTTGCGTCGGTGGTTAATAATTAAATAAATAAAATTATTCATATATCCACTGTTTATTGCACACCAAATCAAAAACAGTAATAAAGGTATAAGCTATAAATATATCATACAATTGGCGATCTTATCGCAAAAAGCGACCTCCTCCAGGTAAATATGTGTATTAAAAATAAGTACCTATACAGGGTGTAACATAATATCCCTATAAGCCCGGGGAAAAGGTATTCTACACATCATGAATAACTTTAATTCTACGACTTTTTAAATTTTGATGTTTTTCATTCATGAAATGCCTCGTAAGAATCCTGAAATTCCTCCAAAAACGTACGTAAAACAACATGAGGACGTTATGATACACTAGGGTACCTTTCGTGTGGCTGCCTCATGTTCTGTTAGGTACATTTTCTGGAGGAACTCGAGGAATTTCTAGAGGAATTTGAGGATTTTTACATGGCACTTCATGAATGAAAAACTTCGAAATTTAAAAAGTCGTAGAACTAAAGATATTCGCTATGATGTGTAGAATACCCCATCCCCGGGCTTATAGTGATATTACGTTACACCTGTATTAGGTTCTTATCTACGAAATTGCCAATTTGTAATACTACCTAGCCAGTATTAAAAATCGGCAATTTCTATAATATAGGTACATACATGGACACACGCCTTTTTCCTCGCTCTTTTTCTGAGGCTTGGCCCCGGAACAAGCAGATGGCGAGAAAAAACGTAGACAGGTATCGTAACTTTGCAGCTTCATTATATTTTACACTCAGTATGAGTTTTCCAAGTGTCATTGTCAGTTTAGTTCTTTCATCGTCAAGAGATGGCACTCGCGTAACTTTTGGTATTTACCTTACTTTTTAAATTTTGACATAGCAGTGGAAAACTTGGTTCAGCCAACGTAAATAGTTTAAAAAATACAAAATCCTGTAAAATTATGTATCATAATTGCCGATTTTTAATATCTTTGTGATAGTTACGTATTTTGAAATATTTACTGTTACCAAAACTGTCGCCAACGCCATCCAGCGAGAGATAAGTTTTAGTAGTAAGTAAAGCTTTTTTGTGAAGGAGTTCGTCCGGGGAAGTACTCGCATTGCTGTGTTCCGGTTTGAAGGGTATGGTTGCCGGTGAAGTTACAGGCACATGAGACTTTTCATCTTTATGTCTCAGGGTGACAGGCGCAGTGCAATGCCACATAGGGCGAGTCCTAGGTGGACGTGACCTATGAGGTAATGCACTGTTCATAGGCAGAGGGTACCGCTTATCATCAGGTTGGCCATTTTCTTGTTCCGTCATTTAAAATAGTATAAAAAAAAGAATATAAATAATGCTATAATGACTCTAGGAAAACTCCTCATTGACAAAGCAATTATCGTATCGTTTCTAAACTGTTGCGAAATATAAACAAACGAGTCAACAGCGGCCAACTTTAAATAGAGTGTGGCAACACTACCAATATTTGTGACAGCATGAGGCATGAATGACACTAGAATAGCCATTTCTAAAACGGTCTATCTAATTTTATGCATCGCTTGTGGCGTGCTGAGGCCGTAGACAAATTAACAATCGAACAGCGATATCGCTAGTAGAAAAGCCAAAAATGTATGAAATTGACGGACACCATCGAAATGTCACGTGGTCTTTTGTATTGAATTACGACTGTAAAAATGGAATCGCTTCCAAGCGAATGCCACTTGGCTAGGCCGGCAGTAGACAAAGTAACAATCGAACAGCGATATCGCTAGTAGAAAAGCCAAAAATGTATGAAATTGACGGACACCATCGAAATGTCACGTGGTCTTTTGTATTGAATTACGACTGTAAAAATGGAATCGCTTCCAAGCGAATGCCACTTGGCTAGGCCGGCAGTAGACAAAGTAACAATCGAACAGCGATATCGCTAGTAGAAAAGCCAAAAATGTATGAAATTGACGGACACCATCGAAATGTCACGTGGTCTTTTGTATTGAATTTTGTCTGTAAAAATGGAATCGCTTCTAAGCGAATGCCACTTGGCTAGGCCGGCAGTAGACAAAGTAACAATCGAACAGCGATATCGCTAGTAGAAAAGCCAAAAATGTATGAAATTGACGGACACCATCGAAATGTCACGTGGTCTTTTGTATTGAATTACGACTGTAAAAATGGAATCGCTTCCAAGCGAATGCCACTTGGCTAGGCCGGCAGTAGACTAAGTAACAATCGAACAGCGATATCGCTAGTAGAAAAGCCAAAAATGTATGAAATTGACGGACACCATCGAAATGTCACGTGGTCTTTTGTATTGAATTACGACTGTAAAAATGGAATCGCTTCTAAGCGAATGCCACTTGGCTAGGCCGGCAGTAGACTAAGTAACAATCGAACAGCGATATCGCTAGTAGAAAAGCCAAAAATGTATGAAATTGACGGACACCATCGAAATGTCACGTGGTCTTTTGTATTGAATTACGACTGTAAAAATGGAATCGCTTCCAAGCGAATGCCACTTGGCTAGGCCGGCAGTAGACAAAGTAACAATCGAACAGCGATATCGCTAGTAGAAAAGCCAAAAATGTATGAAATTGACGGACACCATCGAAATGTCACGTGGTCTTTTGTATTGAATTACGACTGTAAAAATGGAATCGCTTCCAAGCGAATGCCACTTGGCTAGGCCGGCAGTAGACTAAGTAACAATCGAACAGCGATATCGCTAGTAGAAAAGCCAAAAATGTATGAAATTGACGGACACCATCGAAATGTCACGTGGTCTTTTGTATTGAATTACGACTGTAAAAATGGAATCGCTTCTAAGCGAATGCCACTTGGCTAGGCCGGCAGTAGACTAAGTAACAATCGAACAGCGATATCGCTAGTAGAAAAGCCAAAAATGTATGAAATTGACGGACACCATCGAAATGTCACGTGGTCTTTTGTATTGAATTACGACTGTAAAAATGGAATCGCTTCCAAGCGAATGCCACTTGGCTAGGCCGGCAGTAGACAAAGTAACAATCGAACAGCGATATCGCTAGTAGAAAAGCCAAAAATGTATGAAATTGACGGACACCATCGAAATGTCACGTGGTCTTTTGTATTGAATTACGACTGTAAAAATGGAATCGCTTCCAAGCGAATGCCACTTGGCTAGGCCGGCAGTAGACTAAGTAACAATCGAACAGCGATATCGCTTGTAGAAAAGCCAAAAATGTATGAAATTGACGGACACCATCGAAATGTCACGTGGTCTTTTGTATTGAATTACGACTGTAAAAATGGAATCGCTTCCAAGCGAATGCCACTTGGCTAGGCCGGCAGTAGACAAAGTAACAATCGAACAGCGATATCGCTAGTAGAAAAGCCAAAAATGTATGAAATTGACGGACACCATCGAAATGTCACGTGGTCTTTTGTATTGAATTACGACTGTAAAAATGGAATCGCTTCCAAGCGAATGCCACTTGGCTAGGCCGGCAGTAGACTAAGTAACAATCGAACAGCGATATCGCTTGTAGAAAAGCCAAAAATGTATGAAATTGACGGACACCATCGAAATGTCACGTGGTCTTTTGTATTGAATTACGACTGTAAAAATGGAATCGCTTCCAAGCGAATGCCACTTGGCTAGGCCGGCAGTAGACAAAGTAACAATCGAACAGCGATATCGCTAGTAGAAAAGCCAAAAATGTATGAAATTGACGGACACCATCGAAATGTCACGTGGTCTTTTGTATTGAATTACGACTGTAAAAATGGAATCGCTTCCAAGCGAATGCCACTTGGCTAGGCCGGCAGTAGACTAAGTAACAATCGAACAGCGATATCGCTAGTAGAAAAGCCAAAAATGTATGAAATTGACGGACACCATCGAAATGTCACGTGGTCTTTTGTATTGAATTACGACTGTAAAAATGGAATCGCTTCCAAGCGAATGCCACTTGGCTAGGCCGGCAGTAGACAAAGTAACAATCGAACAGCGATATCGCTAGTAGAAAAGCCAAAAATGTATGAAATTGACGGACACCATCGAAATGTCACGTGGTCTTTTGTATTGAATTACGACTGTAAAAATGGAATCGCTTCCAAGCGAATGCCACTTGGCTAGGCCGGCAGTAGACAAAGTAACAATCGAACAGCGATATCGCTAGTAGAAAAGCCAAAAATGTAAGAAATTGACGGACACCATCGAAATGTCACGTGGTCTTTTGTATTGAATTACGACTGTAAAAATGGAATCGCTTCCAAGCGAATGCCACTTGGCTAGGCCGGCAGTAGACTAAGTAACAATCGAACAGCGATATCGCTAGTAGAAAAGCCAAAAATGTATGAAATTGACGGACACCATCGAAATGTCACGTGGTCTTTTGTATTGAATTACGACTGTAAAAATGGAATCGCTTCCAAGCGAATGCCACTTGGCTAGGCCGGCAGTAGACAAAGTAACAATCGAACAGCGATATCGCTAGTAGAAAAGCCAAAAATGTATGAAATTGACGGACACCATCGAAATGTCACGTGGTCTTTTGTATTGAATTACGACTGTAAAAATGGAATCGCTTCCAAGCGAATGCCACTTGGCTAGGCCGGCAGTAGACTAAGTAACAATCGAACAGCGATATCGCTAGTAGAAAAGCCAAAAATGTATGAAATTGACGGACACCATCGAAATGTCACGTGGTCTTTTGTATTGAATAACGACTGTAAAAATGGAATCGCTTCCAAGCGAATGCCACTTGGCTAGGCCGGCAGTAGACAAAGTAACAATCGAACAGCGATATCGCTAGTAGAAAAGCCAAAAATGTATGAAATTGACGGACACCATCGAAATGTCACGTGGTCTTTTGTATTGAATTACGACTGTAAAAATGGAATCGCTTCCAAGCGAATGCCACTTGGCTAGGCCGGCTGATCGCAAATCATTCATTTTCGTACGTTCTACATCCGCTGATTTACGTAAAAATAACTTCTTGATGTGAGAACTTTGAAGTGTGGCAATCGTTGTATCAGCTAATATTAGTTCAGCGGAAACAAATAGCCGTCTAGTGACTGCTTTGATGGTGGTCGTTTGATGACAAAGTGGAAAAAGGTGAAAAAAGGTGTGTGTATGTTTTCTTTTTTTGCTACTTGAATGACTGAACAAGCAGATGGCCCACCTGATGTTAAGCGGTAACCTCTGCCTATGAACAGTGCATTCTCATATAGGTCACGCCCACCTAGGCCGCGCCCTATGTGGCAGTGCACTGCGCCCGCCACCCTGAGACAAAGATGATAAGTCTCATGTGCCTGTAATTTCACCGGCACCCATACCCTTCAAACCGGAACACAGCAATGCAAGCACTACTGCTTTGTGGCAGAAATAGGCATGGTGGTAGTACTTCCCCGGGCGAACTCTTTCACAAAAAAGCTCTACTACTACTATGTATGTATACATAGACACACACCTTTTTTCCCAAAGGGGTAAACCCACATCAGCTATACGTGTTTAAAGTGGCTGCCCGACCAACCTTTGCGGTTATACGCGGTAGCGCACTTTATCTGGCCGAGGCCAGGACCAGTTGCGGCAGGGGTAAGTATACAGAGCCTCAACGGGCCTCTTTTCACTGTGGTTTGCACCATCATGCGAATATAGACGTGACAAGTGGTGAGGTCATCGCCGCCATTGCTTCTGACTGACTCGGCTAACGCTTTCTTCCAGTAATAACACATTTTTTAATAAACTGGCAGCCAGGGCAAATCTTATGCCAACGAATCTTTTTAACAGTCCGAGTAATCCCTTAGTAGTTTTTTATGATATCCACGGGAGGAGACGGATGAGTCAAGAGGGATTACACCAGGGCAAAAGCATCTATCTGAGTACTCAATACCAGCTGGTGTCACCATACACCTAGTAGTAGTAGAGCTTTTTTGTGAAAAAGTTCGTCCGGGGAAGTACTACCACCATACCTATTTCTGCCGCCAAGCAGTAGTGCTCGCATTGCTGTGTTCCGGTTTGAAGGGTAAGGGTGCCGGTGAAATTACAGGCACATGAGACTTTTCATCTTTATGTCTCAGGGTGGCGGGCGCAGTGCAATGCCACATAGGGCGCGTCCTAGGTGGACGTGACCTATGAGGTAATGCACTGTTCATAGGCAGAGGTTACCGCTTAACATCAGGTGGGCCATCTTGCTAGTTCCGTCATTAAAGTAGCATAAAAAAAAAAAAAAAAAAACACCTGCCTAGCATGATTATGACAAATCCTCGTATTGTATTCTATGTGGGAGGTCTCGTTAAACAGTGGATTTCTAAAGACCTCTGATATAATGTGTAACCCAGTCTTAAATGTGTCCCAAAAAGTATGGACCAATGGACCACTTTTACTGCCCCATTATACAAAGTTAAGTACCCGGCGAGACAGGCCTTAAAATATTTAATTAATAGTCGCCCAGAGAGATAATTAAATGCATTTTAATATATTGTAAATTCTGTCTGGGTTTTAGGGTCTCATTTGAATTTGTGATTGTCTGGCCCTCTCTCGACCCACTTTTGGTATATGAAGGACACATTTTAAGCAGGTGTCTGGTCTCCTGGTTTTGCATAATACTAAGCCTCTGTCTAGCCATGATATTACGACGTAAATCAAATCCTTTTGTGGAAACCATAATGGGTTGTGAATTTTCGGACGGCTTATTACCTACCGTCTGAAGCCCAATTCTCTTATTTATTTTATAACCACACTGCAAGTTGACCGAAACGAGATTGTATTGTAAATTGACCGAGAAATTGGTATTCTGCTCCCTCATAACAACAATATAATCTACTTTCGGTTCCTGCGACCATATATTAGAGTAGGATAGTGCTATATAATAATTGTAAAGAGTGAAAGAGAGAATTCTCAGAACTTTGAAACATTCAAGCTACAGTCACATTTCGATACAATCACATTCCGCGTTGTATTGTCAGGTGAGCAGAATACCATTTTTGACGTTTCTGACACCGACACTTGATCGTAACATGATCCGAACTTTAATTTGAGTAATTTTTATTACGAGAATTGGGCTTCTGGTATGCTAATTATTTGTCCGACTACCTTAGCGACCCAGTAGCACTAGGAAAGGCAGTGTAGGATTTTTGGGAAACTTATGAATTTTCCATAATATTTGATAAACTATAGTTAATTATAGTAGACTAGCGACCCGCGACTTCGTCTGCGCAGGATTGTTAAGCAGCGGAGTATTATTAAGTTAGAATTATTAGACTTAAATAATAATAATAATAAAAGCCATTTATTCCCTTATTCACAATATACAGTTAGTGACATTAATTAAGTACATAAGTTGATTACCTTACAATAAACAATTATTTTTAATTTGCTCTTAGTTATTAAATACACATAGGTAATTTAAAACACCATCAACCACGCATTAGTATGTTCATGCGTGTGCTGGCATTCATTATTTGGAACATATTCCACTTACAACGTTTTACGAGTTTTTATTAGACTTACGCGGGTGAAGTTAGTTTCACCCGCGTAAGTCTCGATCCCGTGGGAATATCGGGTTAAGAATGTGCCTATGTGTTATTCCGGGAGTCCAGTTATATCCATTACAAATTGCATTCAAATCCATCCAGTAGTTTTTACATAAAAGAGTAATTAGGATAGGATATTCGTTCTTATATAGGATATAAGAATTAGGATATAGAGTCTTGAGTGAAGCGAGGGGTCAAGCTGCCCAAGACGAAGACAGGCTTTATTCCAGAGGAGCATACTCTACTTTCCACACCTTTTGCGAGACAATAAAAAAATCACTGAAATGTCAACACCAAACACCGTCTTTTGTTTCGTGTTACATTCTTTGTAAACGCACCTTTTTCTTTTCTTTTTTGAGTTCTGCTTATGGTGGCCAGTTCGATTTTCGAACAAACCTCTTTGCAATGCCGAGGTTTACGAGTTTTCCACTAATTTCCACACGAATTTGACGTTCCAAATTCAAATCACTTTATTCCCTAGGCAGTTCCATACAACTTTATATCCCTCGGGAGATAATGCTTTACTTTACGTTGAGGTTTCATGGTATGTAATTGGACATTGTTGTCAGGTGGTCTGAAAAAATTATAATAAAACAAACCTAGGTAGAACTTAAAAATATTTGATTACAGCGTAATTAATATTGTCTTCAAAAAAATGTGGCATTATTCTTTGAGTCAGTTGGGGCTTGACACAATAAATAAAGCGCAAACTGTGGTTAAGCCGAGGTGGTTGTGACGAGGCCTCCCCATAGAGTGCAATCTAACATCGTCACCACGCTTGACGTGTGCCTCCCCATAGAGTGCAATCTAACATCGTCACCAAGCTTGACGTGTGCCTCCCCATAGAGTGCAATCTAACATCGTCACCACGCTTGACGTGTGCCTCCCCATAGAGTGCATTCTAACATCGTCACCACACTTGACGTGTGCCTCCCCATAGAGTGCAATCTAACATCGTCACCACGCTTGACGTGTGCCTCCCCATAGAGTGCAATCTAACATCGTCACCACGCTTGACGTGTGCCTCCCCATAGAGTGCAATCTAACATCGTCACCACGCTTGACGTGTGCCTCCCCATAGAGTGCAATCTAACATCGTCACCACGCTTGACGTGTGCCTCCCCATAGAGTGCAATCTAACATCGTCACCACGCTTGACGTGTTTACGTTTTTACTCAAGTTTTGTACCAGCCTTTTCCTGCCTTACCCACAAAAGCAACACGTATGTCTAATAGAATGGCTTGTAAGAAAGTAGGTATTTACAGCACAGGTTACTAGTACTTGTTGGAGTAGGTATAAGGTACCTGATTAAAAAATTCATGTTTTGTCTCATTTAAATAAAATAAAAAGCCATGTTTATTTGTATCGTCGCTATAAAAAAGCAATATAAAGTAAAGAGGTAATTTGCTGTTGAAAATATTCAGTTCACGGTCCTTTTGCTATAAACCGAGTCGAATAAGATTCTCACAAGTTTTGAACTCGTAAAAACAATGGCCGGTGCATCGGCGCGCAGACTGCACTCGTCGACCGTTGCACGCGCTCTAGTGACGGACAAACTTGATTCTACAGAAAGTATCGATAAAAAACCAGAGCTCAGAGAATAAATAATCATTGTTTCTCTAAATACAACATCAACCAATCAAAAAAAACATTTATTGGCCTATAACTAGTACACCAACAAGAGTAGCCACTAACTAATGGCCTTGAATTTGAAATTAGATGACTGCATAGAGAGGTGCAAATCAAGTAAAGTCAAAAGTATTTTATTCATTGAAAACAAAAGGATCATTTTGAAACGTCTAATAAAATAAATTTACTCCTGTTCCAACGCGACCAAACCTAGAAGAATCAGGCAACAAACACGGCTCGGCTTTATTTGATGATCCTTCTTACTAATAGGTTGGGTGTGGTGCCTCGAGAAAAAGTGGAAGCTGAGTCAAAGAAAAAGGAAAACCAACTTAACTTAAAAGCCTGAGGTAGGCAGTCAAAAGAAAGATGCTAGAAGATGCAGGTGAAGAGAAGGTAGGATCTGAGACGAGCGTGAGCTTCTCACGTCTAATTTCATGGAAACATTTAAATGTGGCCAGGCGGGATGGGAAACACATAAATCTTGAGAGTCGATTGAATGCAGACGCGTAAGCGTGCCCGTGCGCATAATTCAAAGGGGCGATCACCAGGAATCGCCGCTTGGCATGCAGACGGGCGTGTTCATTCCAAACCAATAAACCCGTTAGTGGCGACGTAATGTGCATATTCGAGAACAATAAACGAGACTGAACTAAGTACTTACCTAGCTAGGTATCTCAGATGTGATGCAGAAATCTTTTTCACTAGGATCGATCGAGTCAATGTCTCTTATTCTTGAAATGTTGCTGTCGTAAAAAAAAAAATTGTGTGAATGACGGAACAAGCTTATGACCTCTGCATATAAAAATGCTTTAGCCTCATACGTAACTGTCACCTAGGACGTGCCTTTAGAGGCATTGCATTGCGCCCGCCACCTACAGATGCCATAAAGATGAAAAGTCTCAAAGGTGTCTGTTATCACAGGTTTTTTTGTTACCTATTTTAATCAATATAAGTAATATGTGTTACAGTGTTATAGTTAATGCTTTCGAGTTTAAGTATTTTTTAAATAAATGTTGAATATTAAAAAACAATTAAATATTTAAAACAAACAAATAATAGTTTCCGTGCTATGAATAGGTAACCCATCTGAACAGATTTAGAAAACTATTTGGCAGTATCCAAGTAAAACTGTAGAAAATCTCGATTTCTCATCTTCATTATAATTCTAAACCCTATACCTATAGATGCAAATACATATTTGGTCAGTCGTCATGCTCTACCAGTCTACCACGAAATGGATCTATCGATACAATTGATCGACAGGGCGCATCACCAGCCCGCAGGTGCCATTGGACATACCTCTCGAATTACAGATCTGGCGACCAGACGACCTGCCATTATTTATTTACACTCGGCAGTAAATGAGCTCCAAAATTTTGTATACGGTCATTTGACTTGAGTCCGCTTAGGTGCAAAGTTATGTGATAATCTACTCAATCGTATATTTTGCTTTATTTGTTTTATTAAAGTTATATAGCGACACTAGATGAATACCCCCGTGCTTCGCTACGCAACACATCACAACAAAACTAAAACTTTGTGACCACTTTTTACCCCTTTTTTTTTTTTTTTTTTTTTTTACCTAAAATTGCGTTTAGCTACATCTCACCTGATGGTGTGACGATGAGGCCTATTTAAGCACGCTCGCCTAGAAAATGCCTATAAGGGTCCCCTTTTAAGGGTTATTTAGAAAAATCCTGAAATATGTTATCAATTATTCATTATTTAAGTACCCATACCAAGTTTCAAGCAAAAGGCACGAGGCAATAAAAAGTTTCCACACAAACTTTAACACCCCATTGCACACACCGCGGCTTTTGGGGGTAGTTCAGGGTAAAAACATTTTACCCTTTTACGATTTGCATTGAAGCATAGGTACTTATGATCCATATAATATACAGGATCGATTGGCATCAAAAATAGTTTTTGTGTAGAATTACCATTTTCTTGCTGACTACATTTTTTCCAAAATCTATGAATGCAGATCAGATCCGAATATCGCAAAAAGATGGATGGTCTCCTAGGAACGTTTTCGGTACCTGCCATTACTGTCCCGTCTCAAAAATCCAGCCTGTATATATGTATGTACCTATATAAATATTGCTCGTTGAATACTACCCCCGTATCTATGTATCAGTGCGTCCTACCAGTAATGACCTATTACGTACTAATATTTATTCTGTGCTATGGTGCCGAGACGTGGACACTCACGGTAGGGCTAATCCACCAGTTCAAGGTTGCACAGCAGGCTATAGAAAGGGCTATGCTCGGAGTTCCTCTGAAAGATAAAATCCGAAATGAGATTATCCGACAGAGAACTAAAGTCATTGTGACATAGCCCACCGGATTAGCAAGCTGAAGTGGCAATGGGCTGGTCATATATGCCGAAGAACTGACAACCGTTGGGGTAAGCGAGTTCTTGAGTGGTGACCGCGTCTTGTCAAACGTAGCGTGGGGCGCCCTCTGGCTAGGTGGAGCGGCGGCAGAAAGTGGATGACAAGAGCCGAACACCTGGCTCAGTGGCGCGTATTGGGAGAAGCCTATGTCCACAAGTGGACTAGTGTGGGCTGATGATGATGAATCTACCCCCGACCTAGTAACTCAATACGATATTGTAACTTTTTTATGAATAAGTTACATAATCGTATTGGTGGCAAGTATGTTGTTCATTCAAACTAAAATTGCCAATTAACTATAAAATGAACCATAACTCATTTAAATATCCATTAACATACATCATAAACGTATTTAATGAAGTCATTATAAGCTCCTGTCGCTTATTTTACACAAACATGATATTAATACATAATTTATAAGCATATTAATAGTGAGTATTATTGTGATGTAATAGTGAGTTTTGGTAGTCTGGCCTAAGAATATACCCCTTCGTCTCCTCCCGTGGATGTCGTAAAAGCCGACTAAGGACTTACACCAGGGGCAGAATCCACCTGAGTACTCAACACCGCCTGCCAAGCGTGTTGATTATGGCAAATCCCCCCATTCAATGGGGGAGGCTTCATCCAGAAGTGGATGTCAAAAGGCTGATGATGATGATGATGATCTTTATAGCTACAGGTACTAGTGTCCGCTCACGGCTTTGCTTGCGTTTATTCCCACTACTACCCCCTTCTCCTTTACTTCCCATCCTTTACTTTAGGGTTTTCCCTTTAACTTTATCAAGAAATACAAGAAGGCATTTAAAAAAAAAAAAAACTGAGTATGGGTCGTTTCGTTATGGGTAATGGGTAATAGTAGATTATGCACTTAGGGGATAAAGCAGTGTCTTACGTCACGGGCGGCATATTGAACCCTGAGCGTAAGGAGAGACTCTAAATTCACTGAAAACCAAAGCACCAACCTCACAAACCTCTTTACAATGCAATATGGGCATTTTGTACTTAGAGTTTTCCACGAGTTTCCACATGAATTTGATGTTCCAAATTCAAATCACTTTACTCCTTCGGAAGTTCCATACAACTTTACCTCACATAAGAGGTAATATTAATTCGTTTTAACATTAATTCATTAGTGTTTGTCTCAGCTAACGCTGCGCTTTCTTCCAGTAATAACACATTCCATAATAAGATAGCAACCAGGACAAATCTTATACCAACGAATCTTACTTTCAAGTCCAGGTAATTCCCTAGTCGGCTTTTACGATATCCACGGGAGGGGTATATTCTTTGTAAAAAATAACTCAAAGTTACTTACCGAAAGTATCCTATAATAAGAAAGGTCTTATTTAAACATTACAAAACTATTTTTAAATTTTGTATTTAAATTTATTTTTATTTATGCATGGCGCGTAGTGTGTCCTATTTTCTGTATTATAGGTAATACAGAAAATAGGACACACTACGAGTACAGAAGGGCTCACACACCGTGTAAGATAATAGCCATTAGCCACATTAATTCATTAATTCCACACTCAGGTTGTGGAATGATCCCCCTGGATGGAATGGAATGAATGGATGCTGAGGTTTTCCCAAGTGACTACAGTACGGGGTTCTTCAAAAGGGGTGTTTGGACATTTTTAAAGGGTCGGCAACGCGCGTGATGCCTCTGGTATTGCAAGCGTCCATAGGCTACGGTAACCGCTTACCAACAGGTGGGCTGAATGCTTGTTTACTACCTTGGTAATATAAAAAAAAGCATTACCCACCGAGTCCTATTATTAGCTCGAAGCGTTTTAGTCCAATTGTGATTTTATAAAACTTTGGCATTTAATCTGAGTGCAAATAAAAATAAACTTCCAACATTAAATGATACCAATACATGAGAAATCCACATATAAATGAATGTGAAGACGTAACGCATTCGAATGTAATTGTGTGCAATAAAACCAAAATAGTTTTATGGTAATCTTGTTTTCTTACAACTACCTACTTAGTTATTTGTCGTGGTCATTCAGAAGTTCATCTGGAGGGGTGCCAGGAGTGAATAAAATTCGAGTAGGATTGTTGAATAATATAATGGACAGTTGACGTTTTCATGTTTAACATTATTTGGGTGGACGCGAGATTTATCTGTTTTTGTTTTTGTAATTCGTCAATTTAATTTTAGTAATTTAGTAATTAATTTATTTTTTATGAAGAAAAATACAAAATTTAACACCAATAAAATGATGTTCTTAAAAGTAGGTAGGTATACACTTTAATATTACTATACACTTTATTGTTTTAAACTGTTATGATATAAGAACAAGGACAATAAGGGCTTTTTGTGCCTTTTTGACGACCTCTGTGGCGCGGCGGGCGAAGGTTGGCCTGCGACGCAGGAGGTTGCGGGTTCGATTCCCGCCTCGGAACAAATATTTGTGCGATCGCGGATATTTTTTCAGGGTGTTCTGTGTATTTTCTATGTATAATAAAAAATATCTATCTATGTAATATATTGTATTAAGTATATCAGTTATCTAGTACCCATAACATAAGCTCTGCTTAGCTTGGGGCTAGATGATGTTGTGTTGAACTGTCCAGAATTATTTATTTATTATTATTTATTATTTTTATTTAATAATATTTACTAATTATTATTTTTATTTTTATTTATACACATTTTATGTTAAATAATTAAGTGTGTTTTTGGAACAGATATTATGGATTGATCATCATTATCATCATCAGCATCATCATCATCAACCCACCGCAGTCCACTGCTGGACATAGGTCTCTCCCACGGCGCGCCACTGAGCCTGGTCTTCGGCTCTCCTCATCCAGTTTCTGCCAGCCACCCCGCGCAAGTCGTCGCTCCACCTAGCCAGAGAGTGTCCTACACTACGTTTGCCAAGACGCGGTCTCCACTCAAGAACTCGTTTACTCCACCGGTTATCGGTTCTTCTGCAGACATGACCGGCCCACTGCCACTTCAGCTTGGATTGATTGAGCTTATGGATTGATGATGTAATGGAAAGATTTACTCACTTATTCATAATCATTTTATAAACCTATTTTAGTTATATAACTTTTGTTTTGTTCGTTCTGATGTAAAATGACATACGTCAAACGAAGATAAAAGCAATTCCAGAAGTTATTTTTTTTTTTAAAAAAAAGCTCTTTCTTTCATTTTCGGAAAGAGACGTCATCTTCTTTTATTTTATTTTATTTCCAGTGTTTTTTTCGTTATTTTGTGTAATTTTGATGAAATTTTAACCGATGTAGATCGTCTAGAGAGCATAAGTGTAGTGAAATGAAATGGAAGTGTTTTGCGTGATTTTCCAAATTGGTAAAGTTTTTGTAAAACGGTGGCCGTGAAGATGACTTGACTGTGGCTTTGACGACTTGGATGGATTGTAACGTTGCAAATTATATTGAAAATACAATAAATATACTTGAAAATGGCAAATGCACAAGCCGTGAAACGCCAATTATAAAGAAACAAATAGTAGATTATGCACTATGGGAATAAAACAGTGTCTTATGTCGCGGGCGGCATATTGAACCCTGAGCGTAATGAGGGACTCTACAGTTAACTACCGAGCGTAGCGACGGAGTTAACAGTCCTGAGTGAAATCAAGCTGCCCATGACGAAGACAGGCTTTATCCCAGAGGAGCATACTCTACTTTTCACATCTTCTGCGAGACAATAAAAATTAACTGAAAATCGCAGCACCAAACAGCGTCTTTTGTTTCATATTCTTTGTAGTACACTCTTGGTCTGTGTTCTTTGATGTATTACTTCTTCTGTGGTAAACGTACTTTTTTTGTTTTTTTAGTTCTGTTTATGGTGGCCAGTTCGATTTGTCGAATAAACCTCTTTACAATGCCATATAGGCTTCTTTTTTATGAGTTTTCCTCGAGTTTCCACACGAATTTCACGTTCCAAATTCAAATCACTTTATTCCCTAGGGAGTTTCATACAACTTTATATCCTTTGGGAGATAATGCTTTACTTTACGTTGAGGTTGCATGATATGTAATTGGACATTGTCGAGCAGGTGGTGTGAAAATAATAATAAAGGCGTCAGTGTTTCCGAATTCACCTTCCGTGAAGATGGCAAATCATCTTCACGGAAGGTGAATTCTGAGTTTGTTCAAATCACACGTCAATCAATTGAAAATTTATTTTTGAAGAAACTTTTTATTATTTATCAAATGATTTATGATTTTTGATTTATTAATGTTGTAAAGTCAAGACAAAGTTGTCAAACAGAGGTTTCATGTTTCTGAGTTCACTCATCTTCATTATTGAAGACATAGACACGCCGTTTTCCCCGAAAGGGTAGGCAGAGCCTCAATAAGCCTCTTTTCACTATGGGTTTCGCCATCATGGATATATTATATAGACGCCCTTCAATAATATTTTATGATATTTTCCGTTTACTAGTCCTGCAATTTAATGATCAGGTAGGGTTTTAGACACGTTAAATGGTAGCAACGGAAATATTATACGATCAATCTCTTGTCTGTCTGTCTGTCTGTCTGTCACAGCCAATTTCCACAATAGCACCCACTCTACATCACACAAATGTTAGCTGAAAGAAAAAGCTAATTAGCATTAAGTTCGCCTAATAGTAGTAGTAGTAGTAGTAGAGCTTTTTTGTGAGAGAGATCGTCCAGGGAAATCCTACCACCATACCTATTTCTGCCGCAAAGCAGCAGTGCTGGCATTGCTGTGTTCCGGTTTGAAGTGTTGGTTGTCGGTGAAATTACAGGAACATGTGACTTTTCATCTTTATGTCTCAGGGTGGCGGGCGCAGTGCAATGCAACATAGGGCGCTTCCTAGGTGGATGTGACCTATGAGGTAATGCACTTTTTATAGGCAGAGAGTACCGCTTAACATGAGGTGGGCCATCTGCTTGACCCATAATTCCAAGTAGTATAAAAAAAAAAAAAATATGTACTGATTTTTTGTCTTGTGCAATAACTATTTTGCAATATCTATTTTCTCCGAACAAACTGGATGAAAAAAAAGTTGGTAATTAAACAGAGTAAGGTGATCCGATCACGGACATACCCTTTTCTTTGGTATTTTTTGGTTCTTTGATCCCTTTTCTGTTCTTTCCTATAGTAGCGTAAACTAAATAATTCCGAATTCCTGAAGTATAAAATAAAAAGACCCGTTTGAGGTAAACATATTCTTTAATAATTTTAAATAGCAGGGTTTAATACATTAATTATACGAAATTCAAGCATCCCTTATCTACGATCTTAGAGAGCCTACAGTTTTGTAAAAATCACACTAATATTATAAATGCGAAAGTTTGTGTGTGAGCTTGACGGATTTGGATGAAATTTGGAATGGAGATAGCTTGACTCCCGGAATAACACGTACGCATAGTTTTATCCCGATATTCCCACGGGATCGAGATCTATGCGGGTAACACCACGGGCGCTGCTAGTACGGAATATAGAGCCTCACACATGCTTTTCAGGAAAATTTCAAAGAAAATCCTACTTCTTTATAATCCCAGCGGACACTGAAAATATTATTGAAGATAAAATGCTATGGTAGCCCATTTTTGTTTCGAACCCGCTCCACGCTGGCCAGAGTCTCACTTGACCAGTTTTAAATACCAATACGTCTCGTATTGAATATCTACTCCCAACGTACAGAGTCATTTAATCGGTTCCTCTGAATTCAAGCTGACAGTGCAGGCATGCAAAAATAAATACATCTGCCGAGAAAGGACGCAGGCACGTTGCGAGAAATAAAGATGGATTCCCAGCGCGGTTTCATAACAGAAGCCGCGGACGCCGACGTCACTTGGTCTTTTTAATTAATATTAATTAAAAAGGAACACTATAACATATTTAAACTATTGACCCATTCGTTACCGCTCACTTGCAGTCCTCCATTTTTTTATTACAAGCTTTTATTTAACTTGCATTGTATGTCCGGGTGGAATCTTGCAACTGAATTTTAAAGCAGTTATCCTCAACCGATTGAGCTAAAATTTGGCATACCTGTCAAGTTTCGATGACAATACAATATGATGGTAACAACGAGCTGATCTAATGATGGAGACGGAAGGTGCACAACGGAACTCCTCGATGGATAATAGTAGACTGGCCGTGTTTAGGCTCATTTTGATCAGCACACGGTTACGATCACTAATTATATAAAAGCTTGTATTTAAAACTATCTTTTTCACAAAAAACTTATTATTTTTATACTCTGATAGGTTTTCTTTTGACTGCGATCTCCCTGTTGTAAGTGAAGATGCGGTCAACGATGGAACACGAAAGTCTAGGCACCTTCATAATCAAATACCTATGGTATTTGTGCTACCTGAAGACAGCTGCTAACGATCTAAAGGTAGCTCAACTGATCCAAATCACTACCAGACGATAGCGTCCCTAAGATTATGGCTGCATTGCTACGCTAAATGACAATACTAAATGTAAATAATAATAAGTATTTTTTTAATGTTGTACTTGTGTTCGTTGTATTATTCTTTCTGTAAATAAATGTATATATTTATTATTTTATAAATTCTATGAGAGAATAATGAATGGAATTCCTAAACATGTCTTGTTGAATAAAGTTGGCGATATTTATCCGCTTGAAAGCGAGTTTCGGACTTGCCAAAAAACTTGATGCAAAATGGCAAATAAGTCATGACTGCTACTTTTGGGAGAAAACCAAACCAGTTCAGAACTTCGATTGTTTCGACTGTCATGGACCGTTTCAGAACTTGAATACTTGAATACTTTATGAAGTGTAGGCTATTCCAACCACAGGCATTTTGTATAATTCGGCCTACGTCTATATTAAATTTAAAACAGGTTATTAAAACATAAGTATAGTTTGTATCATTTTATAATTTATATTAGACTTTTTCTATCGCCCAAATCTATGCGCTTTTTCTTTGATTCCGCAAGAATACCTTAAAAAAAATAGGAATGTGTTAATTTTATGTTCTGTGACATACGTAGTTGTTAATTTTAAAGTTTTGAATGAAAAAAACAGTTTCTTTTACGGTTAAATGAGTTTATCGAAATTGTTTTCACTAAAAATGGGTTATATACCATGATTTTTGATTGTTTTGTTTGTTATTTTCACTATTTTTCTAGTGAAAAGTATCATAACCATGGTAGTTAAAAAAGTTGAATATTTCTGTCGGGACAGAGTGGCGGAAATATGGGCCTAGTAATAAGTAGTAAGTAGCCTAGTTTAGTAATAAGTATGGATATCAATGACTGCGACACAGTGGAAGGAAATGGTTAGTTTTTCTATCTTGTTGAAATGGAAACCCGGGGCTTCGAGCCGGCAGAGATTATAAAGAGAAAGGGACAGAGAGTAAATATACTTTTCTTAACGGCACATTAGCAAAGAATCAACAAGACCTTACATTGGTAATGTGCAACCCTCCCGCTAGGCCAGCAGCACCGAACCACCGGCCAATACCACCCGCAACACAACGGTCTTAGGTGCTGAACTAGAGAAACGGGAGGGCTTACACTCTACCGGACTCGTGAGCACCAACGAACCACCGGCTCATATACCACCCGCAACACAACGGTCTTATTGATTCTATCGGGGCGTGAGCACCAACGAACCACCAGCCCATACCACATGCAACACAACGGTTTTACTGAACTAGAGGTAAGGCTAAGTAAGAGGTAAGTGCTTTATTCTACTGGGCGTGTGAGCACCAACGAACCATACCACCCGCAACACAACGGTCACACTGAACTAGAGATAAGGGACGGCTTAAATTCTAATGGGCGTGTGAGCACCAACGAACCATACCACCCGCAACACAACGGTCACACTGAACTAGAGATAAGGGACGGCTTAAATTCTAATGGGCGTGTGAGCACCAACGAACCATACCACCCGCAACACAACGGTCACACTGAACTAGAGATAAGGGACGGCTTAAATTCTAATGGGCGTGTGAGCACCAACGAACCATACCACCCGCAACACAACGGTCACACTGAACTAGAGATAAGGGACGGCTTAAATTCTAATGGGCGTGTGAGCACCAACGAACCATACCACCCGCAACACAACGGTCACACTGAACTAGAGATAAGGGACGGCTTAAATTCTAATGGGCGTGTGAGCACCAACGAACCATACCACCCGCAACACAACGGTCACACTGAACTAGAGATAAGGGACGGCTTAAATTCTAATGGGCGTGTGAGCACCAACGAACCATACCACCCGCAACACAACGGTCACACTGAACTAGAGATAAGGGACGGCTTAAATTCTAATGGGCGTGTGAGCACCAACGAACCACTGGGCCATACTAACTAGCCATAACTCAACGGTCTTACTGGACTAGAGATAAGGGAGGGCTTTCATTCTACCGGGCGCGTAAGCACCAACAAACCACCAGTCCATACTACACATCACAAAACTGTCTCACTGTAGTAAGGGTACGGACTCACCTTCCACCGGGCGCGCGAGCATGAGCGGCAGAACCAGCAGCGGCAGCAGCGGCAGCCGCATGCTCCCGCTACCCTCGCATGCCGGCGCGTGCGGCGGGCCGGTCAGCACGCTCAGCACGCGCGCACATCCACACGAACCTGCACCAGGGCTGCCAACTTAATACTACTCGGGAAGTTGGGGAGTTGAGCCGAATCAAGGAGTCAAACTTTTTGGTTGCTGTTTGCGATGATGCGTAGAGATTTTGGTTAAATTAATTCAAGACCAAAATTTTCGTGCGTTTATAGTTATCAATTGCAGCTGCCGTTAAATTTTTGTGTTTAAGACAGGCGCGGAATTTATTTTTGAAATTTTTTCCCCGCGCAAATTCTATTAAAAAACTATTAAATTCAACAATACCTAGTTAACAAACTTTTTAAAAACATACTTTTATGAGTTCTTGTGCGAATTATTTAAAAACTCTTCAGGACTGAAACTTGTTTTTCTTCTAATATATTTAGGGGTGAGAGGAAAGGTGAATTTAGAGCTGTTGGTAGCCCTGACCTGCACTCGCACGTCTCGCGCCTACCATCCGCCGCGGTCCTCGAGCGAGCACGTCCTGCCCTGCCGGAGTCTCGACGCGCACTGAGCGAGCGCGACCAGCCACAGCCAGCACTCAGGGATGCAAGTGCAGCGGTCACCGACTCGCGCCTTCCGCCTTGTCCAGACACCTTCGCGCCAAACTACACATGTCAGCGATACTTACCTTTACTTTGCGTCGAAAGTCTGGATGTGCCTCAGATAATTGTATTGACTACAATAATATCAGGCAATATACAATATACAATAGGCTTCATCGTTTCTCATGTTTTTGTAAATATGTATTTAGTTTAAAAAAAAAAAAAATTAGGCCAACAATTTTTTTATTTTTTTTTATTTTTTATAATAACAAATTTTTTACAAGCTTTTATTTAACTTGCAATGTATGTATGTCTGGGTGGAATCCGGGTGGAATATCATAACTGAATTTTAAAGCAGTTATCCTCAACCGATTGAGATGATATTTTGCATACCTGTCAAGGTCAATACAATGATGACAATACATTATGATGGTGACAGCGAGCTGATCTGATGATGAAGACGTCCGCCTAAAACGCGCCCTATACGGCATAGCACTGCGCCCGCCACTCTGAGACAAAGATGAACAGTAGCATGTGCCTGTAATTTCACCGGCAACCATACCCTTCAAACCGGAACACAGCAATGCGAGCACTACTGCTTTGCGGCAGAAATAAAATAGTTGCAATCTTCTTTCTGTAAAATAAAAATATATAAAACTTTCCACATGCCTAAAGAAAAAAAAAAGCTCTTTTCTAATACAAACTCTACCCGCGGCGTCGGTTGTCGAGTCACCACTATCTATCGGCTAGCTTATTACGCATATAATATAGGTAGCGTTTGTGTCAATTGGTCTATCTCTGGACCAGATTGATTAACTCACTACAACTTTAAAATTCCTTTACTGATTGGAGTGCTTCATCGTTGACCACGTTGCTTAATATGAGATAAGCCACGGTCAAATATTAGTCATCGTCACTTACCAACAGGTGAGAAAGTGGTCAAACAAAGTTTTTTTTTTGTTTTTTATACTACTTGGATGACGGAACAAGCAAGAGGCCCACTTGATGTTAAGCGGTAACCTCTGCCTATGAAGAGTGCAAAAGGTCAATCAATGTTAAAAAAAAAAAATGTTGTCAAAAATTAAGTTTAGACAATAGACCACCATAATTAAAGAGGGGACTCCTCTATACAGGTTTTGTAACTTAACAGAGGAGATCCCAACACATGTAACCCATAGTTTTGTAAGGAAAATAAAGAATTTTTGTATGTTTTTTTTTTTTTTTTTTTTTTTTTTAAATGTAAAAAAAAACTGCAGCGTTGTTAAACGCGAACGAAGTCGCGGGTTTACCTAGTCTATAATATTAGTGGAATTATTTCCCTGCTACTAATAAATTATTTATTTATTTCTATTATTTCTCTATTCTAAATCTGTATTTGTTTGTTTGATGAGTTTTTTTTCTCTGTATTAATTCTGTGTGTTAACTGGGCCAGGTGTACAAGTTATGTAAATAAATATAAATATAACAAAACGTGGAAAAAAAATATGAAGTAGTTACACCGTGTTCTATCTCTTTCCAACGAATTTGACGACATCTGTGGCACGGCGGGTGAAGATTTGCCTGCGACGCAGGAGGTAGCGGGTTCGATTCCCGCCTCGGAACAAATATTTGTGCGATCTCCAGATATTTGTTATTGTTTTGTTTTGTTGTTTTGTTTGTTTTGTTTTGTTTTGTTATTTGTTTGTTGTTTGTTTTGTTGATATTTGTTTGTTGTTGTTTGTTTTGATTTTTGTTGTTTTGTTTGTTTTCTGGGTATATTCTATGTATAATACAAAATATATATCTATGTAATGTATTGTATTAAGTATATCAGTTATCTAGTACCCATAACACAAGCTCTGCTTTTTTTAATGTTGTGTGAACTGTTCAGCAAAAAAAAAAACTGTTTGTCAACACAAAAGACAATACACTGATGACACTGTGGATAATTCGAATTTCATAGTAACACGCAGAAAAAACTTATGTGCAGAATTAATGAAAAACCTTACCTACAATCTAAAATGCTTTTAAGTTTTCTTTCGATGGACGTTCAAAACATTGCAACAGTACCCAAGTGTCATCCCAACTCGTATGAAAACATCTCACAAACAAGTTGATATTGACACTAGCTGTTATGTAAGTCACATGGACACACGCTAACCTGATTACTAGTTCAATACCACAGACCAAATAATAGTATATGAATAGATACAGTGGGTCATTGACCCCCGTTGAAGCGTTGAAGTATTTTCAAGGGCAAATGCTTTCGGAAAAACTAGTTTGTCTAAATGAAATACTTACATACTTCACGTGTCTTTGCGCTCTCGACGATTATTAATGTGATACTTTATACAGTATTTTAAATATTTTTTTATTAAGATATTGTATAAGAAAAAGTAGTATCAGCCTTTTTTAACCCCAGACGCAAAAACGACAGAGTGTTATAAGTTTGACGTGTCTGTGTGTGTGTGCGTGTGTCTGTCTGACCCATCGTAGCTCCCGAACGTATGAACCGAGTTCGATGTTTTTTTATTTGTTTGAAAGGTTAATTTTTCGTGAGTGTTCTTAGCTATGTTTGATCAAAATCAATTCAGCCGTTTTATTGCGTTGTTTTTTTTTTAATTTTTACAAAATTAATTACTTGTTTATTGTATGAAAAGGACTGTAAAATAAGTAATTCCCGATGACGATCAATATACACAAGTAATTAATTTTATAAAAATAAAAAATAAACCCCAACGCAATTAAACGGCTGAACTGATTTTGATCAATGATAGCTAAGAACAGTCCCGATAAATTCACTTTTCAAACAAAAAAAAATAAAAATTGGTTCATCCGTTCGGGAGCTACGATGCGACAGACAGACACACACACACACACACACACACACAAAGACACGTCAAACTTAGAACACCCCGTCGTTTATGCGACGTGGGTTAAAAATCGTCATGACTGACTATCACAGGAATACGGTTGTAGAGTTGGTATCTAATAGTAGATTATGCACTGTGGGAATAAAGCAGTGTCTTATGTCGCGGGCGGCATATTGAACCCTGAGCGTAACGAGGGACTCTAGAGAGGCAATTTTACAGAGTCCTGAGTGAAGCGAGGGGTTCAAGCTGCCCAAGACGAAGACAAGCTTTATTCCAGAGGAGCATACTCTAATTTTCACACCATCTGCGAGACAATAACTTCGTCACAATCGAACAAACCTCTTTACAATGCCATATGGGCTTCTTTTTAACTTTTTACTTAGAGTTTTCCACGAACTTCCACACTAAGTTGACGTTCCACATTCAAATCACTTTATAGATACTAATTTGACGTTCCACATTCAAATCACTTTATAGATACTAATTTGACGTTCCACATTCAAATCACTTTATAGATACTTCGTGGAAGATACTTTACGTTGAGGTTGCATGATATGTAATTGGACATTGTCGAGCAGGTGGTGTGAAAAGCTCTGCTATTACTAACTTTGTTACTAAACAGAGGCGTTACTACGAGTTTTGTTAGATTTCGAAACTATTATGTAGTTTCGTTTCATTCCATACATGCAGCGCCCCTAGCGAAAACTTCGAGGAATAGAATATAGAATAGAATAGTTTTTTTATTTGTAACAGCACAGATTTAAACACAATAGAACATATATATATATATACAAAATAATTGCTAGTTTTTTTTTATGTTATGGCTCGACAAACTGACATACGGCCCGCCTGATGGTAAGCGGTTACCGTCGCCTAGAGACATCTGCAACACCAGGGGTATTGCCAATGCGTTGCCCGCCCTGAAGGACTCTTTTTAAATTTTTGCTACGAAAAGGTCCTAAGGATCTAATCAATCAATCGCTGATCAATTTAGCTACCCAAAACACAGGTTTTCCTAGGGTGGGAGCTAGCGCACTTACAAGTTAATTTGTGATACATGTGTTTGTTTATACTAACACTTTGCGACATTACCTATTATTTGTAAAGATCGTATCATTATTAAGATACACCTGTTTTTTTAATACTTATACTTATATTAGTAAATGTATGGAAGGAAACGAAACTTCGTGTAGTTTCGAAAACTACCAAAACTAGTACTAAGGCCTCAGGTTTAGGCTGAATGGCAATACCATAATCCACAGTCTTTAGTGTAACGACACCTTTCAATATCTACTTATGGTTCGTAATATTATATAAAAATAAATAAATAAATAAATAATGCTGGACAGTTCACACAACATTATCTAGCCCCAAGCTAAGCCAGAGCTTGTGTTATGGGTACTAGAATAACTGATATACTTAATATAATACATTACATAGATAGATATTTTTATTATGCATAGAAAACACCCAGAACACCCTGAACAAATATCTGCAGAACGCACAAATTATTTGTTCCGAGGCGGGAATCGAACCCGCAACCTCCTGCGTCGCAGGCGAACCATCGCCAGCCGCGCCACAGAGGTCGTCAGATATTTATTGTCATTGTCAGCTTTCACAGAATGTTATCTGTAAGCTCTAGAATAATAGCTAAAATAATCGTTAGTTTGAATAAAATTAGACATAAATATACCTTAACAGACGTTTAAACAATAAACCGTGGACTAGATATCGATATCTGCGGTTATATTTTATGAAAACAATTCGTTTAAGATAATGTGTCAGATTCCATTTTCTGAGATACCGTTCCGGTGTTTGGTAGGTACGTATAAACCAAAGGATCTACTTGGATCCAAAGGATGTAACTACCTATTAAAAAAGGATTAACTGTGAACTTTAAAATTAGGGGAGATGGTCCAAAACCGTTTACCATACAAAACTTTGATCAACCAATGTCGTTTATAGAATACTAGCGACTCGCCCCGGCTTCGCACGGGTAGCCCCCGGTGACCCCCCCCCCTCCCTCCTACCCTCCCCCCTATGTCAATCTCCTAGTTATAAGCTACCTCCCCACCAATTTTCAGCCAAATCGGTTCACCCGTTCTTGAGTTATAAAGTGGTGTAACTAACACGACTTATAACACGTTTTATATATATAGATATAATTTCATCACCAGTGTTTTATTTTAAAGAAAAACTAATAACAAAATCCCATTTTTATTAGAAAATATGGTTTTAATACAGATAATACCACAGCACATACCACCGACCGATACATCTGTTTTACGCAATAAAGGTTGTCTGGAAGAAATCGCTGCTAAGCGATAAGACCGCCCATTGTACGTTTAATTATATAGTTAAGTTTGTTTCTTTTTGTTTGTATTTTTAGCTATTAAGGTGTACAATAAAGTATTTTCTATCTATCTATCTACTTGTACTATTATATATTCTGTGGCAATACACCAAGGTTATCTGGAAGAGTTTATTTTTTATTTTTTTATACCACTTAGAATGACGGAACAAGCCAGGTGGGCCCACCTGATGATAAGCGTTACCCTCTGCCTATGAACAGTGCATTATCACATAGGTCACGTCCACTTAGGACGCGCCCTATGTGGCATTGCACTGCGCTCGCCACCCTGAGACATAAAGATGAAAAGCTTCTAGCATGCTTCTTGATACTTTCTAGAATTAAGTTCGCCATTGTGCTTCTTTTTTAACCCCCGACGCAAAAACGACGGGGTGTTATAAGTTTGACGTGTCTGTGTGTGTGTGTGTGTGTGTGTATGGGTGTGTGTCTGTCTGTGTGTGTTTCTGTCTGTTGCATCGTAGCTCCCGAACGGATGAACCTAATTAGTTTTTTGTTTTTTTTGTTTGAAATGTGAATTTGTCTTGAGTGTTCTTAGCTATGTTTGATCAAAATCGGTACAGCCGTTTCATTGCGTTGAGGGTTTTTTTAATTTTTACAAAATTGCAATAAAAAAACTTTCTATCTAATATTATAGTTTATTTTTCATACGAAATAGATATGCAAGATCACCGACATAGCTCTCAGAATTAGCTAGTTGAAGTGGCAATGGGCAGGCCATATAACTTGCAGAACCATTGGGGAAGAATGGTTCTCGAGTGGCGACCACAAACCAGACGACGCAAAAGAGGAACGCCCCCCTTTCGATGGACCAAAGATATTATAATAGTCGCAGGAAGGCGGTGGATGGAGGTGGCTTAAGACCGTTTTTCGTGACATTCTATGGGGGAGGCCTATGTCCAGCAGTGGACTTCTGTATGCTGATAATGTTGATGCTATCTACCATGAGTCAGGGCTCTGCCCACGTAGATACATTTTAAATAGATATAAAATTAAAAATGAAATGAAAAATGAAATGAAAAATGAAATGAAAATAAAATGAAAATAAAATGAAATGAAAATGAAATATATTTATTTGACAACACACATACACACAACAGACAGAATAGAAAATGAAGGCGTAGATAAAATAAAAAAACTTATAAAAACAAAACAAAAAACAAGAAAACAAAACATTAGTTACACAGTCATCATCATCATCATCAACCACATCCTGACTTCACCCACTGCTGAGGCCTCTCTTTACCTGTGCCATTCCTCACGGTCCCTTGCCAGTCTCATCCAGGTTCGGCTCGCGCCGCATGCGATATCGTCTGCCCTAAGAACAGACCTACCATAAAAATTCAAATTAAAAAAAAAAAAAACTGTACAGTTCACACAACTTTATCTAGCCCCAAGCTAAGCAGAGCTTGTGTTATGGGTACTAGACAACTGATATACTTAATACAATATATTACATAGATAGGTATTTTTTATTATATATAGAAAATACCCAGAACACCCTGAACAAATATCTGCAAAACGCACAAATATTTGTTCCGAGGCGGGAATTGAACCCGCAACCTCCTGCGTCGCAGGCGAAAGTTCGCCAGCCGCGCCACAGAGGTCAAAAAATAAAAATAAAAAAAATTGTCCGCGCTATGCGATGGAGTATGAAACCAATCAGGCCCGGTCTCAGCGTAATGCTGCCAACCATTATAGTTGCCCACTGCCTAGATAACATAACATAACCAACATTCACATACATAGTCCTGAGCCCACACTAGGAGTCCCTGTGTCGAGGGTATCAGGAAATACTCCACATCTCTGTTACAATCGTGAACGCCATGACACACGGTCATCGAGTTTCCTTGAAAGTGTGAGGAAGTCTTTACTTATATGCCAAAAATCATTCGGTGAATCACATAGACGAGGAAGAAATAAACCATCTTAAGAAAACATCAATGGAATTTTTGAGTCAAAATTTAAATTCAATGTGTCATCAATTCATTCTAGATTCTGGCCTTGTTTATTACAAGCTTTTATTTAACTTGCAATGTACTTATTGTTTGTCTGGGTGGAATCCGGGTGGAATCTTGCAACTGAATTTTAAAGCAATTATCCTCAACCGATTGAGATAGTATTTTGCATACCTGTCAAGTTCCGATGACAATGCAATATTTTGGTGACAGCGAGCTGATCTGATGATGGAGACGGAATGTGGACAACGGAACTCCTCGATGAATAATAGTAGAATGGCCGTGTTTAGGCTCATTTTGATCAACACACGGTTACGATCACTAATTTTATAAAAGCTTGTATTGAAAAATATATTTTTCAAAAACTTATTAAAATGTTATAAATGACGACCTCTGTAGTGCGTCGAGCGAGCCGGCTAAGACGCAAGAGGTTGCGGGTTCGATTCCCGCTGCGGGACGAATGTTTGTATGTTCTGCAAATATTTGCTCCGGGTCTGGGTGAAATGGTACCATAGTTTTTGATACCCACGACACAGGGAATCCTAGTGTGGGATCAGGACTATGTATGTGACTGTTGCGTGTTATGTTATGTTATGCTATGTTATGTTATGTTATCTAAAGGGAGGACAGTGGGCAATAATGGTTGGTAAGTTAATTTACATGGTGGAAAGGCTTAGTGGTAGTCCTTGCAAGTGTCTTAAAGGTGCCTACAGGTTTGTGCAAATTACAATCAGCAATGACATAGCAATATTTAGCTGTTGCTTTGATTAGAGCGACAAAAGGTAAAAGCTAAGTGAGGCGATGATGTTGTTGTTGTTTCGTATGAGGTAGTGCTGGCCCGAGTGTCTCTAATCAGTAACAGCTGGGACCGACAGCTTAACGTGCCCTCCGAAGCACAGAGCGATGGAAATCCGCACATAACTTAGAAAAGTCATTGGTGCGGAGCCTAGGATCGAACCCGGTATCGTTGAATTCTGAGTTGCACTATTGAACCGTTAGGCTACCATCGCTGATGAAGGCGGTAAATTAAGAGGAAGCTAAATTCCATCAATATCTAACTCAGTAAAGTTCAGGTAAGTTAGAAAGTGGCAGAGCAGCGCTCACGCTACTAAAAGTGAACGAAAATCACGAAAAACGGTATTTAAACAAATATTTACTGCGTAATTTAAAATATAAATCGACCATGCCCTCTGAAATAATATTATTTGTAACTCTTATTAATTTTATCAATGTACGCTGATAGGTAATAGGTAATAGAGATATTTACGTTATAAATCCATTGTGTCACGTTTTTTTTTATATAGAAAATTTATCGAAAACGTGTTTTGGGCTCGATCATGCTGATTCGATTCTAACGGCTCTTCTCTGTAGGGAGTCAAAGCGAAGCAGCTGGTACTTAGGGGCCCCATGCCATAGGTGAGAACAGTATTCCATGTAAGGCCGAATTTGTGCTTTGTAAGTAGTAAGCGCTGAGTTGGCGTGAAATACTGTTTTGCACGGTTAAGCAGCCCAAGTTTTTTTAGAAGTTAGCGCTGCCTTCACTTCTAGGTGACTCCTATATTGGACCTCGTTAGAAATTTCAACTCCCAAAATCTCAATGCTCGCAGAAGTTGAAAGAGGAATGCCCTGAAACTGCGGCGCGAGGTTAAAAGGAGCTTTTTTTGCGGTGAATGCCCACCCTTGTGTCTTAGTGGGATTGAAAGTAACCAGATTTTGAATGACCCAATATGAAACTAACTCTAAGGAGCTTTTCACCTATTCTCATCCACTTCGGCACGAGAGGCGTTTGTGTGATTGGCGTTCTTTCTATTCCGATACGGGCTACGCGTGGACGTAGTCGCGGGCTGAACAGATAGTCGTTAGATAAAATAAACAAGAGAATTTTGTAAAAATTTTAAAAACCCCCTACGCATGAAACAGCTGAACCGATTTTAATTAAACAAGTCTAAGAAAAATCGCTGGAAAACCTGCTTTCAAATTTAAAAAAAACGCATTCAGTGGTTTACTCGTTTAGCTACGGTGCCACAGACAGACATACATAGCGGTCAAACTCATAAACGAAACGCTCCATAGCTCCTCTGGCTAGGTGGAGCGATGACCTACGAAAGGCGGCGGGCAGAAAGCGGATGAGACGAGCCGAACACCGGGCTCAGTGATGCGTATTGGGAGAGGCCTATGTCCAGCAGTGGACTAGTGTAGGCTGATGATGAAACTCATAACACCCCTCTTTTTACGTCGGGGGTTAACAAGGCGTATCGTGTAAACGGCTATTTAGAGTACCTAATTGACTAATCATGTTTAATAATCAATTACAATCAAGTCGGTAGATTTACTTGCAAGACGTGTGTAGGTACAGTGGTGTGGGCGTGCCGTTTAGTTGTGCATTCATAGGGCCTATTCAAACGCGAGACCACCGCGGCTAAGTACGGGCTGACGATCTGAATAGTCAATTGACCACACCCTAGCGTGGGTTGAGAAACAGTTGACAACGCACTCTACCGTTCCTCAATTCGAACTCAAAATCTTTAATTCAGGCTTATTGAGAAATGAACTAAACCTAAACAATAACCCCAAGCCAGCGCAGAGCCATTGGATCTCTTTGCGTGTTCTACCGCCTCTACAACGGGGAATGCTCCGACGAGCTTTTAAATGTCACCCACATCGAGATTTTACTACATAGCTCGATTTAGCTCATCCACACATTATATATCCTTGGGTTTCTCCTACGACTCGTTTCTCGATATGTACTATTATATAGTCTGTGCCCATACCTACAAACTATGGAATGAGCTTCCATCTGAGGTTTTCCCGCTTGGTTACGACATGTGTCGCTTCAAGAAAAATGTTCATAAATTCCTTCAGGGTAGGCAGCGCATCGACAATACCCCCGGTGTTGCCGGTGTCTATAAGCGACGGTGACCACTTCACATCAGGTGGGCCGAAAGCTAGTTTGCCTATTAGTTTCATTAAAAAAAAACGTAGCAACTAGAAACATGCATACAGACAGACATACAGATACACACTCATAAGACATCTCTTTTAAGTTGGGGTTTAAAAATTAAATAAATCACGTATGTTAAGTTGGGTTGTAACGAAAAATTACCAATCTTAGATTAGATTTTTAAATGACTATATCAAATACAATATTCAATTTAAAAATATGCATGGATACTACATTATAATACCGAGGATACTACATGATACTAATATATGATACTAATATGATATATATGATATAGTATGAGGATACTACGTTATACCTGATACTACATTATAAATACTACATTATATACCCAAACAGAAACACGATAGGACAAAATTTTCTCGATAAAAAAAACACAAAGTTACCTCTATTTTTTAGCTAGATTCGATTATTTGTCGATATGGTACAGATTATTGGGTCAAAAATTGGATAAATAAAATCAATACAATAAAAAGGAGGGTTCATCTACGGGGTGTTTTAAAATTATCTATATATTTTACGAGATATTCAATAAAAACCGCTTTTTCGAGTGTCTCGTAGCGTTTTTTTTGTATGAAGATTTCTGCCTGGCGGGAGCGCAGTCTTAAGCTAACAAACGCATGCAGTCAATAAGTGTCATTTGGGTACCTAAATCAACATTAGTATACCCAGCCGGTTCCACCGTTCACCACTGAGCCACTAACTCACTAGGTACCGACCATTAACAAATTCCATCGACAAGACCACTTACCACCTTGACAGAGGCGTAACCAGTACTTGTTCCGGGGGTACCCTCCCTATAGGGGGTGTACCGCTAGCATACAACATTAAGTTAGATCCTTTATTGGATATTTTTTAATTCAAGTTAAGGCGATAATACGATATGACGACCTCTGTGACGCGGCGGGCGAACGTTCGCCTGCAACGCAGGAGGTTGTGGGTTCGATTCCCGCTTCGGAACAAATATTTGTGCGATCTGCAGATATTTGTTCAGGGTGTTCAGGGTGTTCTGGGTATTTTCTATATATAATAAAAAATATCTATCTATCTAATATATTGTATTAAGTATATCAGTTGTCTAGTAACCATAACACAAGCTCTGCTTAGCTTGGGGCTAGACAATGTAGTGTGAACTGTCCAGCATTATTTATTTATTTATTTTATTTTTATAATAGGAGTAGTTCCTAATGGATCCCTTGAGTTCGATCCCTTGTCCTGATCGATCCCTTAAACCTATAGTTTTGTTCCTAATCGATCCATACCCAAAACTGCAATATAGACCTACCTTAGAAAGCCTCGACGGTTTTGGATGAGATTTGGAATGGATATAGCTTGACTCCCGGAATAACACGTACGCATATTTTTATCCCGATATTCCCACGGGACCAAAACCTATGCGGGTAACACCGCCGGGCGCTGCTAGTACGGAATATAGAGCCTCATTCGTGGTTTTCAGGAAAATATGAAGATAAAATGCTATGGTAGCCTATTTTTGATGGAACCCGCTCCTCGCAAGCACGCTTTTTATCCCGATATTCCCACGGTATCGAGACCTATGCGGGTAAAACCGCGGGGCGCTGCTAGTAATTAATAAAGCAGTGATTTTTAATTTAGAGGATTTCATGGGGTTTTTTGTTTGACCCTAGTAGAGTACAGCCCTGTATAGGCTTTGCAAATCCGCGCGCAAGTATTTGTCCGAATCGGCGACATAGCATAGCTTTGTCCACTTGTTTACCTCGCGGCGACTGCTATTTCTGAACGAAATATTTACGACAATACCGGAATAGTACCGTACCGGTAATTCGTTTATTCACGCGACAACATTTAAGAACCTACCTACATATAGGTAGGTATCTACAGGTCTAGCGCTTAACCGAGTCAGTCCCCGAGGTATGAGAGCGGTACGGGAGGGTTTTTTTTTTTTTTTTTTGTATACTACTTGAATGACGGAACAAGCAGATGGCCCACCTGATGTTATGCGGTAACCTCTGCCTATGAACACTGCATTACCTCATAGGTCACGTCCACCTAGGACGCACCCTATGTGGCATTGCACTGCGCTCGTCACCCTGAGACATAAAGATGAAAAGTCTCATGTGCCTGTAATTTCACCGGCACCCTTACCCTTCAAACCGGAACACAGCAACGCGAGCACTGCTGCGTTACGTCAAAATGAAGGGTGGCTTCAGTCATCTGATAATTTGAGAGATCATTACCATTATAAGACGTTGACGTCCACTGCTGGACATAGATTGCCATGACGAACAGTCTTGAGCCGCCTCCATGCACCGACTTCGTTTGAACACCGTTCGCATGCTGTGATGTGAACGGGCCGTAGGATTCGGTTGGGTGACGCGTGTTGTATCTACATTGAATCGAGGGGAACCTGCGCGTGTCGTGCGCGCAACATTGTTGCTAATGAATGATAGGGGTAACACAGCGACAAGTGACACTAACAAGTAAGTAATGGCCATTTAGATTTGTATCCGAGGATACTGAATTATGGCTTTTGTAAGCTCTACCCCACGCCAGTAAGCAGTAGTGCTCGCATTGCTGTGTTCCGGTTTGAAGGGTAAGGGTGCTGGTGAAATTACAGGCACATGAGACTTTTCATCTTTATGTCTCAGGGTGGCGGGCTCAGTGCAATGCCACATAGGGTGCGTCCTAGGTGGACGTGACCTTTGAGGTAATGCACTGTTCATAGGCAGAGGTTACCGCTTAACATCAGGTGGGCCTCTTGCTTGTTCCGTCATCAAAGTAGTATATAAAAAAAAAAAAAAAAAAAAGTGCAAATTGAAACAATTTCATTAGGTACTGTTAAGTATTATTATCAGAAATTAATAATTGAATTACTTCTTGATGACTTGAACTCTTTCATATTACGAAACTCTGTAAATCTAGGCACTAGACGACGACATAAGATGCTGCTGATTACATAGGTACATACATCGACGTAAATATTTTACTTTGGTCGAAGGGTACATAGACACACGCCTTTTAGCTCAGTTAATCATGCGCGATGCGATGGTACAGATATGTTGGATTATGTACTCGTACATATATTAAGTAGGGTAGGACTATTATTTCTGAACTACCGACCGTTCACAGTAAGCTGCCGCCACCTGCCATGAAGTATTTATTTTTCTATGGTAGGAACTATTCCCAAGGTACAGAATAAGAGTATAACGCAGGTGCCATCTTACAGTGAACGTGTTGTAGATTACCTTAGCCGTATGCGCAAATAAGTTCATCGAAGTTATTGATCACATTTGGGTCAAACGATTCAATGAAGTAAGCCCTACTTCTTCAAGGAAGTTAGCCGACGAATCCAACTCGGATAGACAGCGTTTGGGAAACTACGCCATATCTTGTAGGTACACAGATACCGCAGAGCCTCTAGACGAAAGTCCAAACCAGCGCGTGTTGCCAGTGATGTCCAACAAAATTGAGCTTATGTTATTTATTGAATTATTTATATATATTATATTATGTTAGGTATTTATATAGCTAGTTATTTAGAGTAGGTATTTAATTATGTTTATCATTTAATCTCAACCTAAGTATAATTAATTTTAATAGCACTACCACCCAGTCCCAGATTACACAAAGGTTAGCTGGAAGAAAATGCTAATTACCATTAAGTTCGCCTATGTACTGATTTTTGTATTGTGCAATAAATAATTTACTATCTATCTATGACTTACGGCACTGAAACTTGGCCGCTATCTATTGGCCGCATACAAAAGCTCAAAGTTGAACAGCAGGCTATGGACAGAGCTATGCTGGGAGTTTCACTACGTGAGAGAATCCGAAATGAGGAGATCCGTAGAAGAACCAATATCATCAACATAGCTCTCAGAATTAGCAAGATGAAGTGGCAATGGGCAGGGCATATAGCACACAGAACTGATAACCGTTGGGGAATAAAGGTACTCGAGTGGTGACAACGAACCGGACGACGCAGAAGAGGAAGGTCCCCTCTCTCGATGGACCAACGGCAGAATAGAAATAACAGGAAGTCGATGGATGGAGGCGGGTCAAGCCTTTGCCCTGCAGTGTGATGAATTAATGATGTAGGTGGTTAAAATGTTTGGTGGAGTATAAAGCAAAATTACCAATCTTAGATTTGTTTTTTAACGGACTAAATCGTAAATATTCATGGATACAAACATTATAGTTCTTCCAAGGGATCACTGTACCAGAAACACGATAGCACAATATTTTTTCGATAGAAAAAAAACCCAAAGTTACCTCTAACTTTTGGCTAGATTCGATTGTTTATTAAAATGGTGCATATTATTGGGTACAAAATTTTATAAATAAAATCAATACAACAAAGCCGAGGGTTTACCCCAACCCTGGCACAAGGGGTAGTTGAGGTATACCAATAAAAATACCTGAACCCCCCTATTGGTTCGTACATAGACCACTTCCTATTCTCTATCGCGCAGTCTCCGAACCAGTAAATCCAGCAGATCGTATTATTTCTTCGTAGCCGTAGTAATCGGATGTGTAAGGGCCGTAATGGCTTCGGTAGGGTGACTCGTGATGTAGGTACCCATACTAAATCGCGAGGAAACAGACGTGCGCGCAACATTGTTGCTAATGAACGATACAGATAATTCAGCAACAAGAAACGGCCAATTATTTTTGTATCCAATTGATTTATGGCTTTTGTAAGCCATACATTGAAACAAGCATCGAAGTGGTGGTAGTAGACCTTTTTTTTTCAAAGTTAGTCCGGGCAAGTAATTCCACCATACCTATTTCTGCCCTAAAGCAGTAGTGCTTGCATTGATGTGTTCCAGTTTGAAGGGTTGCCGGTGAAATTACAGGCACATGAGATTTTTCATCTTTATGTGTCAGGGGCAGGGGTGGGCACATTGCAATGCAATGCCACATAGGGTGCGTCCTAGGCGGACGTGACCTATAAGGTAATGCATTGTTAAAGGCAGAGGTTACCGCTTAACATCAGTTAGGCCATATGTATATGTTCCGTCATTTAAGAAGTAAAAAAAAAGAAATAGGTAGTGATAAATATTATGATCAGAAATTAATCATTGAATATCTCTTCCTGACCATTCCTGACATGGAATTTTTCATAGAGCAGGGCATGCTTTCTAGCATTAAGTTCGCCTTTGTACTTCTTTGTTTTAAGTGCAATAAATAATTTTCTATCTATCTATCTAGAGCAGAACTCAGTGGCACAAAAAAAAAAAAATTTAGTACTGACTTATAAATCTGTGAATTTTGACAATGCTATTGCAGCTACAAAGTTTGATTGTTTTATTTTGTTTTGTTTTGACTTGACTAAGTGTTCCGTGTGAACCTATGGTAAGAATAAATGAATTGAATTGAATTGACTAACCATGTTACTTATTAAACTATTACTCATTGTTATTTATTTATAGTAGTAATGTAGTTTATGTATGTTTAAAATTTTTTATATATATATTTTTGGTTATTATTAGGTAGAAGTAGGTATATTAGTTAGTCGTAGTTTAGTTATTAGTATATAGCTATAGTTAGGTCTAGGTTTATGTAGGTATGTTTTGTTTGCGCACCGCCGTCTTTTGATTATGTATCCTGTCCATCCAAAGGTTGTCTGGAAGAGATCGCTTTTAGCGATAAGACCACCCATTGTACATTACTGTTATTGTTTTGGTTATTTTATCTTTTTTATTTTTTATATTTGGTGTGCAATAATGTGTTAATCTATCTATCTATCTATCTATTGTTGTTATTAATTTAGAAATAACCTTGGAATAGTTACACAGTGTTTTGTGCTTTGCATTGACAAGCAGTATTCGATCTAGAGGCAAAACACGGTGCAACTATTCTAAGGAAATTCTGCTTTTAATAGTAGCAGAGAATATGAGAGAGTACTATGGCACTAGACGACAACATAAGATGCTGCCTGACTACAAACATACATAGACACACGCCTTTTAGCTCAGTTAATCAGGCGCGATGCGATGGTACAGATATTTTGGATTATGCAGTTATATAAAGATGGGTAGGACCATTATTCTTAAAATACAAAAAAAAATAAGTTTTCATTGTGTTTACAAGTTATATAGTTGTTACTGTATAACTTGTAAATATATAGCTATAAACTTATATAAAATAAATATATTAATATAATATTATTAAATAATATTATTAATATATTATATTATAATTATTATAATAAATAAATATATAACTATACCTATAAAATATATAACTATATAACTTGTAAACTTGTTATATAGTTGTTACTATATAACTTGTAAACACAATGAAAACTTCTTGTTTTTTTGTAAACACAAAAACACAAAACTTCTTTTCTTTTGTATTTTACCAGAAACCTTACCAGAAGAGCCAACCTTACCAACCCAATCGGGTTGGGATCTCTTCTGGTAAGTTGCAGTAACCGTAAAGTTATTAGTCACCCCAAACCACAGAATAAATATTAGTAAAAGTACCCAAACTCTGTCACTATCTAACTCAGTAAAGGTCTGGTAAGGAAGAAAGGGAAACAAAAGAGAATGCGAATCAAATTTTTTAGAGAAAATCACGAAAAACCGCAACTCTCTCAAGTAAATAATTAATCTAAACATCAATTTTTGTGAATTAAAATTGCTTCAGGCGTTGGGAAGCAGTAGGTTTTGTTTTTTTGTTATTTTGCTGTTATACATATATCATAGGAAACTACGGATTTTTTTCCAGACAAAAGTACAAATAACTCCAAAAAAATAAATTTAAAGAAATATATTTTTGACTACATAGATCCATTGCATATTTTTTAAAGATTTGGATAATCTGTGTGGGGACTATTCTCACCTTATTGCTTATCATGATTATGTTGTCTGTATACGCCTAAATACCAATTCTCCATTGAATTTTATGGGTTTGTCACGCCTACCTAGGACGCGCCCTATGTGGCATTGCACTTCGCCCGCCACCTTGAGACATAAAGATGAAGTCTCATGTGCCAGTAATTTCAACGGTAACCATACCCTTCAAACCGGAACACAGCAATGCGAGCACTACTGCTTTGCGGTAGTACTTCCCCGGACGAAGACAAAGACGCTCTACTAGTAGGTACTCAAGATTGAGGAATGTGGTGTGTGCATCTCTAGGTATACGAGTCTAAAACGTGTTTGATCACCACTGTATAGTACCTACTGCAACATTGGAACTGACGTGACGAATGACAATAGGAGTTATATAGTGTAAATTCGATGCGCCTTAGTACCAGTTCTGTTTGTTTTATGTTCTGCACGTGATGGATTGCCAGTTTAGCAACTCCTGACATGAAAAACGATTGCATACGAGTTCTATAAAGTTCCGCGCATTCAGACCTATGCATCAAAAAACCTACGTGCATCTTGATATAAATTACGCTTTATGATGATGGGATAAGCCCGTGTTTAAAGTATAATGAGTATTTCTATGACACTGATTCGTTTGAAATTTTGATTAATAGTAGATTAGTAGCCAAGGGCTGTAAGGCATCAATTGCAGCCCAGCGAGGGCGCCTATAGTTCGAGGGTGCCATTGATGCTTACACCCGAGCTAACTACTCTGCTTTACATCTCGATTGTGAGGTAAGTAGAAAAAAACCGGCATTACAAGAATAAAACACTTCCATTTTCATTGAATCGGGAGTGCAGCTTATATCTTCATCACTTGCAGAACTCATGTTTTTTTCCTAATTAGCACGTAATTATAAAAAAAAAAAAAATATTAAAGTAAAAGTTTTCTATTCCCGCCTTTTTTAACCTTTTTTTAAATAATTTTTTTCAAAAACGAAATTGAGCTTCGCCGTTCTATATTTAAAATTGATGACTATTATACTCATACGAAGACAAGGCTGAATAGCGAAGCGACCTCTTTTGTCATTAGGCTGTAGGCATGATGTCTATTGCCAGTATGATGGTTAGATGTACGCGAACTTTTTTAAAGAGTGAAGTTTTTTTTTAAATTACTTACCGCCCTAGGGCTTTTCTAGCTACATTATTACCCTAGAGCGCTAATTGGTCACCTACAAGCCCCATTTGGGGGTAATAAGGACCTACTTACCGAATATGAGAGATGTAAAATATATTTTTTACTCTAAAGGAATACCTACTATCGACAAAATAAACTACTTCTATAAAACAACTCTGGTACGGAGGCCACATTGCTTTAAGTAAAAGTTTTTGTCCTGCCTAAGCGAGCGATACTCAGCAGTACGTGCAGCTCAGTTCAGTTCTCGAACAAGTGGCCTTTGCGGAGATGAGCTCTCAAGAAAATTAACTTTCTGTATTGCAGATACCCGCTCTCAGATAAACACACAGAATTATATTTCTGGGAAGTTAGTTAAGTCAAAACTGAGATTGTAGCGAAAACCTAGATTGTAGATAAATCAAATCACAAGTGGGTCTGTATAGGCTTATGTACCGCAACCAGGTTAACCAATTAACCAGATACATAGCTAGTTACCTGGATTGTTATCGCGAATATGATTCATGGACCGACCGACAGACACACGACAGATAAATCAAACCGACTGCAGCTTTCTGCCTGCTGCTACTCCTGCAAATTATCGGCACGGTCGGGTACACACACACACTGAGTAGAGCCAAGATGTTTTTACTTTAAATTTCCGAATCTAAACATTTTACAGAATATTAGAGGTGCCAGCCCTAGCTCTGCAGTTGATCATAGTAGGTAATGAAAATGCAAATTGGCTGGAGACAATATATTATTTAAATGAAATTCCTAAAAAAAAAAACTACCAAGGTAGCATACGGCCCACCTGTTGGTAAGCGGTTACCGTAACCTATGGACGCCTGCAATGCCAGAGGCATCACAGGCGCGTTGCCGACCCTTTAATTTTTTCCAAACTCCCCTTTTGAAGAACCCCATACTGTAGTCACTAGGGAAAACCTCAGCAGGGAGATCATTCCACAACCTGAGCGTTCGCGGGAGGAAGTTCCTCTGAAACCGCACAGTCCGGGACGATCCTGGCTCTAAGGTGTGCGGATGAATCCTCTGCCGATGGCGAGCGGTGCGGCGAAAAAAGGTTGCTGTAGGCTACATCTAAACTTCTCATAGAATATTATACGCCTGCCTTAGCGCTACGGTTAAGAGTAGGTAATACAAATCAAAGTTCTTCTGTACCTATATATTTTGTGAATCTGTTGTCTCATCTCGTAAAAGGATTAACAATGTGCAAAAATATTGACTCTGCACCGGGCATCCACCGCAATGACCGCTCGCGGTCTTGCACCGCGTCGCGTCATCGGAGGAGACCCATTATGTCATCCGTCTAGACAGCCACGTGGACGTACCCAGGACTATTAGTCCGGGGGCAAGCTCTAAGGACGGAAATATTGACTCTGCACCGGGCATCCACCGCAATGACCGCTCGAGGTCTTGCACCGCGTCGCGTCATCGGAGGAGACCCATTATGTCATCCGTCTAGACAGCCACGTGGACGTACCCAGGACTATTATTCCGGGGGCAAGCTCCAAGGACGGAAATATTGACTCTGCACCGGGCATCCACCGCAATGACCGCTCGCGGTCTTGCACCGCGTCGCGTCATCGGAGGAGACCCATTATGTCATCCGTCTAGACAGCCACGTGGACGTACCCCGGAATATTAGTCCGGGGGCAAGCTCTAAGGACGGAAATCCTCACTGCCTTACATACAGCCAATGTAATCCACTCCTTTTAGAGTACTGAGGGCCTAGTACAGGTTTTTCAAATTATTGCATTCGGTATCCCGACTATCGAATTGCGAGTCGATATTTGTTTTTGTGCACGATTTAAATGAGTTTCTCAACAAGTCCGCTAGGGGCGCTTGTCATTTTCTGCATACAAAGGCGACATTTCGATGTGATCCATTATATCATCCGTCTAGACAGCCACATGATAACACGTGGACGTACCCAGGACTATAAGACAGGGGCGATCTCCAAAGAATATTGTACAAATAATCCACCAATGTACTCCATGCGATAAGACCGCCCATTGTACGTTTAATGATATAGTTAAGTTTGTTTCTTTTTGTTTGTATTATTAGCTATTAAGGTGTACAATAAAGTATTTTCTATCTTCTATCTATCTATCTATCCACTCCGTTTAAAGTTCGGGGCAAGGAACATGGTCAGGCATCCACAGCAATGACAGCGGGTACGTTAGTGCACCACGACCATTCCTCTTGAGGACGATGTAGAGTGTTATCCGCCTAGGCAGGCACATGACAACACGTGGAGAAGACGGAAAAACAATGTTGTGGAAGGGCAAGTTGTAAACATAGCTACTCGAGTAGTCCCTAAGCAAGATGGCTATGGCCTGAAGCTAGGTTCATATTGTTGTGTCGGGTGTGTCGTGGCGCAATCAGTTACGTTTATAACCTATGCCTAGATTCAGATTAGTAGCAACCTACTAATCTGAATCTAGGCATAGGTTACAAACGTTATAAATGTTGTGTTGTGGCGCGTGAACCTACTAATGTGAATCTAGTCATAGGTAATAAACGTAACCGATTGCGTTCTGGCGCGCCACGATACACCCCGACACAACAGTATGAACCTAACTTAAAAGATGTGTGTCTCTAAAATAAGGTTTCTTATAAGTCCCTCTAGGAGAGGCTCTTTCACTCCCGTAGCGTAGAATGAACATGTGACCCCGTAGACCGTTTATTGTTTATCCGTAGATTGTTTAGTGATTTCAAAAAGGTTTCCATGACAAAGTAAACCAGCTGCCCCCGTTTCTATACTCTGGCTACGTCCACTCAAACAAACATCGTCCGATGGGTCCGATGTTTACACACAATTTAGTCCGTAATTTCGACAATAATTTCACAGACTTGCTCTTTTTTGTACAGAGTTTTTGCTTTTTTTGTTAAGATACGAATTTGATCCAAAATTCATCAGTGTCCAATTTAGTGGGATCATAAAGTAATCAGACGAATGTATACATGAGTCTTAGGAATTTTTATAATGCATACAAAAGATTATTTTGGTCAGGTTTTAACGTTAGGTATTATGAAAGTTTGAAGACGGCTCTGACGAACTACCAATAAAATGTTTTATGTACGATATAAGCAGTAGGTACTATGAGTATGTTCCTGGCTTTGTCGATAAATTTGATACCCAGATCAGCAAATATGACCGAGCTGACTTACCGTTTATAAAAGAAAACTGGGCCCTCTTCAGTCCCTATGGTGTAGAGTCTACGCCATAGGGAATGAAGAGTGCTTCAATTTAGTTATAGTCTACACTGTAGACTATAACTAGAGTGAAGATAAGAAGTGTATCAGCACACACAATCTATTTTCTCCAAAATCTGTAAATGCAGGTCTGGTCAAAATATATGAATACACGTATATACATGGACGATCGTCGTACGGTCATCGTTACGATGGTGGCAGCAAAACTCTGACTTGGGCATCAGTTACTTACGGAACTGAAACGTTGTCTCACGGTACGATGGAGCCAAGTCACCCAGCGAGCTATGCTTCCCCCGAGTTTTCTTTGCGAGTTTTGCTTGTTTGCTTTTCTCTCTCGAAAGGTTACCTGATAGAGAACCAAAGTTCTTGAGAAAGCCCTGAAGATAAGCAACCTGAATTAGCAGTGGTACATGTGTTCCGAAGAACCGATAACCGTTGGAGTAAACGAGCTCTTGAGTGGAGACCGCGTCTCGGCAAACGTAGGGTAGGCCTAGGTGGGGCGACGAGTTGCGCGGGGTGGCTGGCAGAAACTGGATGAGGAGAGCCGCAGACCAAGCTCAGTGGTGCGCCATGGAAGAGACCAGCAGTGGACTGCAATTGGATTATGATGAGGTCAAAAAACCTTCATAAGTTAAGGACAGTCCCCTTAGAACATTTCCCTGTAGCTACAAAGCTTACGTACCTGTCCCCTACAACCACATCGCAACAAGTAATTAATTTTGTAAAAATTAAAAAGACCCTCAACGCAATGAAACAGCTGAACCGATTTTGATCAAACATAGCTAAGAACACTCCCGACAAATTCACCTTTCAAACAAAAAAAAAAACGAAATCGGTTCATCCGTTCGGGAGCTACGATACGACAGACAGACACACACACACACACACAGACACGTCAAACTTATAACACCCCGTCGTTTTTGCGTCGGGGGTTAAAATTACGTTCAGTATAAGCAGGTACGACCAAAGCTTTGTGCTAAGAAGATTGGGCAGAGCATACTGTTACATGCTTACTAAGAGTAGATAAATATTATTTGATATTTCGCTGACTAATCTTATGCATAAAAGGTATGTCGTGTGGGATGGACATATCATTACAACAAGAACACTGAACAGGATTCATGGCGTCATCAGTGTGGTATTCAAAAGAAAAAATCTGTGGGTAATATTTTTTTGTCAGTATAGGACTGGTAGTGTGGTCTACAAAAATGGGATGGCGATAGGGACAAGATAACTGGACACATCAAAGAGATCCGTAACTCGATGCAAGGGATGCCCGATTCTGTAGTATTGGAGAAACTCACCCAAGACCACCGTGTGCATCAGTACAAGTAAAATAACAAGGGTCGGCCAAGTCAGGAGACGCATCATGGCATTATACTGCTAGTCTGCTAGCTAATATCAACGTCAAACATAGGAAGAAAAAGAAAAAAAAGTTGTTGTGTGTAATTTTTATTTTATCTGGTTTGTAAGGAGTAATAATAGTAGATTATGCTTCGTTTGGGAGTTATACAGAGTCCTGAGTGAAGCGAGGGGTTCAAGCTGCCAAAGACAAAGACAGGCTTTATTCCAGAGGAGCATACTCTACTTTTCACACCTTCTGCGAGACAATAAAAATTTATGATTACCGTCCTCGTCTCTTTTAAGACTCTCACCTAACACAATTCTTTTACACAATTTCTCTTCAAGAATATATCCCATTTCCCGTAAGAATTTAAAGATTTATTCCTCATTCCATTTACTGTTACTGTTACTGTTAGCCTGAATCATCCCATTGTTGAGCAAAGGCCTCCCCCCATATCCTCCAGTCACTACGATCCTGTGCTATTGTTTGCCAATCTGTGTTAAAGGCATCTATTTCATCACGCCATCTCCTGCGTGGTCTGCCGCGACGCCGTCTCGCTGAGTCAGTCCATTTAATATATATATATTTTTGGTCCCTAAAATTTACCCCCAAAATCAAAATTCTATAATTTTTTTTTTTTTTTTTTTTTTTTTAACATTGATAATTACGCTATTATGTTCTTGATTGGGTCACCTAAGTCTTTACGGCTGGGTGCAGGGTGCTGTGCCCCTCATCACTGTCAGTGCGGTACGGCTGTAGATCAGCTTGGTCACCACGGATTATCTTGCACCAGGGCTGCCGGTAGGATTTTCCGCCACGCTAGCCTTAATGATATCAGTCACCGGGCCCTTACCAGCGTTAACATTCCAGCCATTCTAGAACCGAATGATCTGTTACGTGACGATGGCTTAGAGCATTGCAGGCCTCGTGTTGCTCGATGGACGATGGTAAGCGGCCTGACGGCATAACTCTTGTTCCGTGGGAGAAGGTAGGTCTTTGGTGTGGGACGCTACATGCGTTGATACCTTTGCGCCATCTCATCTGTCCGGGATATCAGTTAGGGCCGGTGCGGCAGCAGATTCGGCTGAGGACCTCAAAAGGCGCAAATATGCAAGTCTCGACAGAACTTACCAATTTGAGCAGCGATGCGTGAAATCCGGATCTTATCTGGCTCAACACATTAGTATTGCCATTCAGCGTAGCAACGCAGCCAGCAATTTAGGGACGTTTCCGTCTGGTAGTGATTTGGATCAGATGAGCTACCTTTAGATCGTATTTACTGTGTCATTTGTATTTTTAAAATGTTGTAAATACCTACTTGTATTAAGTCGTATTATTCTTCCTAACAATGGTAGTTTTGTGTAGGTATCTCATCCACTACTTTCGGAGTAAATAGGCTATGACTGATGGACAGACAGACAAATAGACACGAGAGTGATGCTATTATGGTTCTGTTGGTACCAGTTGAGGAACGGAACCCTAAAACAGCTATGGTAAATAGTTACTACGTACCTACCTGATAGGTGACTAAAAATAAGTTTATCTGCCTAACACTGGTAGCAAACTGGATTTATTTTTTTCGGCGAAATACTAATGACCAGCCACATCACAAAATACGAGGTAAGTACGATATTATAAATCCATTACAGGTATTACTTGTTAGCAAACATACTGCCGAAGGAAGCGCTACTATAACAAGCTTTTGCCTGCGGTACCGTTTGTTCGCGTAAAGGGCTCTTATTTTTATCAAACAGATAGACTTGAGGTGGTCACCGGCTACACTCGGGGCATTGTCGAAAGGTTAGGTTAGGTTTAGTAGTGTAGAGGTTTTTTGTGAAAGAGTTCGTCCGGGGAAGTACTACCTCGATGCCTATTTCTGCCGCAAAGCAGTAGTGCTTGCATTGCTGTGTTATATTGTGCATACTTATATTATCTTGACGCACATGAGACTTTTCATCTTTATGTCTCAGGGTGGCGGGTGCAGTGCAATGCCACATAGGGTGCGTCCTAGGTGAACGTGCCCTATGAGGTAATGCATTGTTAAAGGCAGAGGTTACCGCTTAACATCAGGTGGGCCAAACTACTAGTTCCGTAGTTAAAAAAAAACTACTCCGGAGAAATCTTTAAAAAAAAACCCTGTTGCTGCCCATTCGTAACAAAGCAGGAATACTTCAGATGGGAGCTCATTCCTCAGCTTGTAAGTATCGGGATGAAAAGATCTCAAGAAATGAGTCGTTAGAGAAACCCAGGGATCACTTATATGTGGATGAACTTTCTTTTTTTCTATGCCGGGAAGAGCGATAGTAACATCTCGATGCCGGGTTGAGGTCAAATAGCCCGTCACTCTAGGGCAGGGGTTCCCAAAGTGGGCGATAACGCCCCCTTGTGGCGCTGCAGGCCTAAAGGGGGGCGTTAAGAGACCCCAGCTAAAAAATGGGAGCGTCAAATCAGACACACTTTCGTATTTTAATAGTAATTAGTATTCCTAGATATGTCATTTTCGTAGATAATACACCGCGGGCAATCATGTTTTAACAAGTTTTTGTTAAATAACCCGATTTATGCATGTTTAATCTCCGCTAAATAGCTCACAAAAAATGGGGGCTCTAAAAATAATTATGGGGGCGCTAAAAAATAATTTATTCTCAACGTGGGCAATAGACAAAATAAGTTTGGTAGCTCTAGGCTTTTCCTTTGTGTCCCACAAATTGAACATAGCTCTCACACATTAGTACATCATCTACGATGTATTTCTTCATTACTGAAGGTCGTACCTGTCTTGAAAGGCCTTGTTTGAGTAATTGAGGAGGTGCCTCCACTCTGTCTTCGGATAGTCTTTGGGCCCTACATGTCATACCGCCAGGCAGTAGTGACAGTTGACTTGGTCAGAACAGCAGCTAGGTGATCAACACGGGGTCTTTTCCCCTCTATCTTCCCAACAACAACCCGTTTGTCAAGGTTATCTTCGATGTGATCAAAGTAACTCAAGACTCGTTGGTAGCAAATAGTAGAGAGTCTGGTACCTATCACTCTTCAGTTGGTTGAGAACAGACTTGCAAGTTGAGCTGCACTAAACCTAGGTCTGGTGCAGAATAGCACAGGTTGTTTACAACCTGCATATGCTGAGTTAGAGACCTTTTTGTAACAGCATATCTAACTATCATTTTGTGTTTTTTTCATGTTTTCTATGGTTTACTTATCTGTGTTGTTACAAATAAAAATAATTCTATTCTATTCTAATATCCTGAGACAGGGACCTGTTTGACCCCACATAAAACACATCGATCTATCAACTTACCAACCAGTTTATTTCTTCTTTTATTTTACTACCTAGTTGCTTGGTAGGTACTAGTTTTTTTTTTTTTTTTACCTAAAATAGGCTTGCGTTTGGCTACATCTCACCTGATGGGAAGTGACGATGAGGCCTATTTAAGCACGCTCGCCTAGAAGATGCCTATTAACTTTTCGTTTGAAGACGCCCAAGTTGTATGATAAAGGGAACAAAGAAGCCGGAAGAGAGTTCCAGGCCTTTGATGTCCGCATGATGAAAGAGTTTGAGAAACGGTTTGTACGCGACGGTGGAATGTCAACAACAAAAGGGTTCCTCTCCACGTCTGGTCGTCAGGTGGCGGAATGGAGACGAGGGGATCAAATCGTGCAGCTCCTGAGCACACTCACCGAAATGTATGCGGTAGAAAATACACAAACACGCAACTCTTCGACGATGCTCTTAGCTTTGTAACCTTTTCGCAACCAGTGCAGTCGTCGTCGTTTTTATGTACTTATGTGTGTGTTGGCGGAAATAAATAAATTTTCTTTCTTTCTTTTCTTTCTTTCAGTTCTTTATGCTGTCACATTCTCCTCCAGCACCGCTCATACATACACACTTTGGCACACACTACAGCACAATTACATACATACATATAGACACACGCCTTTTCCCTTGAAAGGGTAGGCAGATCCTCAAAAAGACCTCTTTTAACCATGGGTTGCACCATCGTGGGATATAGACGTGATATGTGGTGAGCTCATCGCCGCCATTGCTTCCCACGACTGACTCTGCTAACGCTTTCTTCCAGTAATAATAAATTCCGCCATGACTAATGAACCTTATAAAAAAGTCCGGATAATATAATAGCACAATTATTTGCACTTAAGCTTTCTAGGATACATTACCATGATGTTTGAGCTATTTTTAACCCTCGACGCAAAAACGACGGGGTGTTATAAGTTTGACGTGTCTTTGTGTGTGTGTGCGTGTGTGGCTGTGTGTGTCTGTGTTTGTGTCTGTGTGTGTGTCTGTCTGTGGCATCGTAGCTCCCGAACGGATGACCCAATTTTTTTTATTTTTTTCGAATGTTGATTTTGTCGGGATTGTTCTTAGCTATATTTGATCAAAATCGGTTCAGCCGTTTCATAGTGTTGAGGGTTTTTTTAATTTTTACAAAATGTATTACTTGTTTTATCAACATTTTTATCGGGAACTATTAAAACTCAGAAATCATGGTAAATATCCCGTTTCTAGTGGAAAGTATGTACATAACCATAACCATGATAGTTTCAAAAGTTATATTCGACATGTAGTACTCGAGTTATGAGTTCTTACGTACGATCGGACATACCTACCTACTCCTAATTATATTATAAAAAGTTATATTCGACATGTAGTACTCGAGTTATGAGTTCTTACGTACGATCGGACATACCTACCTACTCCTAATTATATTATAAAAAGTTATATTCGACATGTAGTACTCGAGTTAGAGTTCTTACGTACGATCGGACATACCTACCTACTCCTAATTATATTATAAAAAGTTATATTCGACATGTAGTACTCGAGTTATGAGTTCTTACGTACGATCGGACATACCTACCTACTCCTAATTATATTATAAAAAGTTATATTCGACATGTAGTACTCGAGTTATGAGTTCTTACGTACGATCGGACATACCTACCTACTCTTCTTTGTTTTTTCATCAGGCTAGATTTGAAGCCATCATTTTTTGCACACATAACTCACTAATGGCAAATAATTACTGTCGATGTATCGTTTTAAAGCTCGTAAATAAAGTAAATTAAGAAATAGATTAGCATTGGGCCGGGAATGTTATTGTTATAATAATTTATGGGGTCTGTAATAATGGGGCGATAAGATACTTATTGTAGCTGCCGTAACACAGGTACAACCTAGCACGGCGGCTAACAGAACTTGTAACTGAACTTGTATAGCATAACCTAACTAAATGTATTTTTGTATTTCTGTTTATTGTAAATGTGTTTTGATTAAATACTTTACTTTACTTTACTTTACTTTACTTATGATGAAAATGTTCTGTTATTATCATAGGTTATGGTCCGGATTGAATTAAAGCTTTTTGTAGGTCCGTTTTTAAGTGGTTAATAAGATTACGCTGGGTTTTTGTTATTTATGGGACAGCTGTCCAGCCCGCGACGTCGTCTGTCAATAGTTTTAGAGTTTCGTTTTTAGGGTTTCGTTTTTAGGTTAAAACGGCACCCATTACTAAGGCTTCGCTATCCGTCCGTTTGTCACCAGGCTGTATCTCATGAACCGTGATAGTTAGATAGTTGAAACTTTTAGAGATGATGTTTTTCTGTTGCCGCTATAACAACAAATACTAAAAAACAGAATAAAATAAACATTTAAGGGGGCTCCCATACAAAAGACTTTATTTTTTTACCGTTTTCATAGATAATGGTACAGAACCCTTCATGCGCGAGTCCGACTCGCACTTGGCCGGTTTTTTATATTTTTTTGGTTCAACCCAACTTACTGGTATCTTGTAAAATACAGGGTGTAACATAATATCCCTATAAGCCCTGGGAGGGGATATTCTACACATCAAGGGGAATAACATTAGTTCTACGAACTTTTAAATTTGGAATTTTTTAATTCATGAAATGCATCATGAAAATCCTGAAATTCCTTAAAAAAAAAACTTATACAGTGTGAAGATGTTCCAGTACGTTATATAGAAGATTGCACGCGTACATAAAACACGACATTTCATCCGAGAAGTGCGTATTTAAGTCAATGATAAAATGGGATTTATAAACGAGTTGCGAGGAAATGAAACAGTGATATTTTAAGTAAAAGTATACCTATTAAAATTTAAAAAGTTTTTGGACTCAATACGTGTACGAACCAAAAGAGAGACAAAACGCATATACAGGGTCAATTTTGACAAGCTTTATTCATCAATTGCTGCTTGATTATTGACCACATTTGAAGGACTAGAGTGTAAATCGGCAGTGTATCGAACTCATTTTTCAGCGTTTGGATTTTCTATGGTGCCATATTTTGGTGTCCAAGATGTAAATTAAAGAAGGATCGTCATTAAAAAGTAGGTACTATATCACACGTGTATTTTACAAAAGAAGGGAGAACGTTAATGTATACTAAAAACAAAAAAGGGCCTAGTATTGAACCCTGGGGCACCCCCATGTCAATAGTCGACCCTGAAGACATTTCATCACAAACATCGGACTCTATTGGATAAATATGAATTTGCAAAGTTAATTGCCTGATTTTGGATACCATAATGGTTTTAACTTTGAAATTGGAGTATCATGACTCACTCAGTCAAAAGCGGCTTCCAAATCGAATGAAAATGTAAAATATGCTACTTATTTTTGCTTTTTGATTTCCTTCAGCAGATCAGCAGCTTTGATTAATTTAGTAGTACTATTTAACAACATAATAACATTTTCAGTTGGTTAATCTCATCGGTTCTGCTTACAATTTCACCGGCTTATCGTGCAGTTTGTACCGTTTCATCCAAAATTGTTGGCATAGTTTTCAATAAAGTTTACAGAAAATTGATCATACTTAGGAAGGTACACATTGAGAAACTTTTTTTTTTTTACTACCTAGATTGCAATCTTGCGTTCGGCCCTTTCCGGCGTTACCGCGGTCTGGTAAGCAGTTACCGTAGCCTATGAACGCCTGCAATAACAGAGGCATAACACGCGCGTTGCCGCGTCCCAAACACCCCTTTTGAAGAACCCCATACTGTAGTCGCTCGGGAAAACCTCAGCAGGGAGATCATTCCACAACCTGAGCGTTCACGATAAATCCTCTGCCGATGGGGAGCGGTGTGGTGAAAAAAGTTGGTGTAGGCATCATGTCAAACAATTCCTCGGAACAAAACCCATTATATAAACGATAGAACACGCAGAGAGAGGCAAAGTCTCTCCTCAGACTTAAGGGCTCAATACCGTTCGTGAGCTTGGGATTGTCGACAATTCTCATTGCACGCCTTTGAACCGAGTCAAAAGGTCCAAGCTGGTAGCCAGGTACTCCTCCTGAGGTGACAGCAGTACTCCATGTGGGGCCGGACTTGCGACTTATAGAGAAGCAGCCTTTGCCCCGCAGTGAAGTACAGCTTCGCTCTGTTAAGTACACCAAACTTTTTTAGTGGCTTCATACCTGCTTATTACTTTCATAATACCTGATTCATAACTCTTCATGTCACTCACGTCATACATCGTGGGAAAGCAATAGCGGCGATGAGCTCACCACTGGTCACGTCTATATTCCTACGATTGTGCCCACAGTGTAGAGGCCCATTGTTCGGGGAAAAAGGCGTGTGACTATGAATGATTGAATTGAATGTTTTGCTTTTCTACACGTGTTCCGTCGAGACAGTAACGTAATATGCTTGGCTATTAGTACCTACCTTCGTAGACTTCCACGAAAGAGGAGGTAATGGAAACACACTGTCTGCCCGTTCTGCGATTACGATTGTTTGTCTAAGTACCCCATTGTTCTTGGTAAGGTTGGAGTGTACGTACAGTGTACTTGTCTTTGGAAAGGCAATTCGGCTTTCCTAGGATTTGGGAGGGCCAGCTTCGCTGGTTACATTCTACATCGTGTAAAGAGAATAGACGACCTGGCTGAGACGCATGAGGTTGTGGGCTCGATAGCTACGGAAATATTTACAGGATCTTCAATTATTTGTTTCGGGTCTGGGTATTGTTAAACCATGGTACTTGTAGTCTCTGATGCATAACCATTGAGTTAAACTACTAGAGATACAAAGTTCATAATAATGCGCGTCATGTAAAAAGAACGCTGACGGTCATACAACTTCAGGCGTTCCAGCGTTCTTTTTACGTGACGCGTACTCTACATCACGTGTCAAAATAGTATACCTAACCCTTAGGTTTGGAACTGGTCATCATTTTGAAGTAAACAATCTTTTAGACCTCTTCGATAGGTAACTTCTTCGATGATATCGATTTGATAGATACAGTTATGTTATTCCTTACAGCTCGTTCACCGTAAGATAGCACCTGTAAATAGACCACGGCAGGTGCTAACTTACGGTGAACGGTCTGTAGGACACTGTCTGTGCTGCCTACCATATGAGTAGCGTTGGCTCCGCTGCTGTAGCACATCAAAGGGTTTTGTCGCGACTAAATTCGCGCACACCTCCATGTTCCGCAAACATCGACGACATCGTATCTGTCGCGGGTAATACCTGGCTGAGATACGCACAGGCATCGACGACATCTTATCTGTCGCTGGTAATACCTGGCTGAGATACGCACAGGCATCGACGACATCGTATCTGTCGCGGGTAATACCTGGCTGAGATACGCACAGGCATCGGCGACATCGTATCTGTCGCGGGTAATACCTAGCTGAGATACGCACAGGCATCGACGACATCGTATCTGTCGCGGGTAATACATGGCTGAGATACGCACAGGCATCGGCGACATCGTATCTGTTGCGGGTAATACCTGGCTGAGATACGCACAGGCATCGGCGACATCGTATCTGTCGCGGGTAATACCTGGCTGAGATACGCACAGGCATCGGCGACATCGTATCTGTCGCGGGTAATACCTGGCTGAGAGACGCACAGGCATCGACGACATCGTATCTGTCGCGGGTAATACCTGGCTGAGAGACGCACAGGCATCGACGACATCGTATCTGTCGCGGGTAATACCTGGCTGAGAGACGCACAGGCATCGACGACATCGTATCTGTCGCGGGTAATACCTGGCTGAGAGACGCACAGGCATCGACGACATCGTATCTGTCGCGGGTAATACCTGGCCGAGAGACGCACAGGCATCGACGATATCGTATCTGTCACCGGTAATACCTGGCTGAGAGACGCACAGGCATCGAAAACATCGTATCTGTCGCGGGTAATACCTGGCTGAGAGACGCACAGGCATCGACGACATCGTATCTGTCGCGGGTAATACCTGGCTGAGAGACGCACAGGCATCGACGACATCGTATCTGTCGCGGGTAATACCTGGCTGAGAGACGCACAGGCAGAAGAGGCTGGCAAAAGAGGCCTATACCCAGCAGTGGGAGATTCCGGGCTGAGATGATGATGATGAAATGCTGCCATAATAGTCATAATAGTTATTTATTTATAATTTAAATCATTATAAGTCAAGCTGCTGAGCTATAAAGTGAACACAAATTTCTCTTCGCGACAACGCGCAACGAACTTTCTTCTATAAGTCTGGCCGCAGCATTACAATGATAATGTAAAAATAATAATCTTTAAACTTAGCCAAGCATTTTTGTTTGTTTTTGCGATCGAAAATCGCAAATTAAACCATTTTTACTTAGAATCAAGCTTGTTTTATTTATATTTTTATTTATGTAATAATAGTGTGTAATAGCTCTAGTGAATCAAGTACCAAGACAAACCTTACATGGTGTCATTTAGTATTAAATTTTTGAGATGAATAAATAAACAAACAAACAAACTCTTTCACCACACAGTTACCTTTTTTTAAGACTGGTTATTCGTTTGACGTAAAGTACGCCACTGAATGGCATGATGTTTGAATTCTGCCTGCGACCTTTTCTTAGGTTGAGACGCTCTGCTAATCTATAGTCAAAGCGTCAAAGTAATCTAGTAAAAAAAAAACATGGTGTAAAATCTAAGTAGTCTCGTCCACTTAGGACGCGCCCTATGCGGCATTGCATTGCGCCCGCCACCCTGAGACATACAGGTGAAAAGTCTCATGTGCCTGTAATTTCACCGGCTCTCATCACTCATACCCATCATAAGTTCAAACCAGAAAACAGCAATGCGAGCACTGCCGCTTTGCGGCGGTAGGAATAGGTATGTACGTATGTACCTAAGTGACTGTTGGGTGTTATATATTAGGAATGTCTCCGAATAGATTAGTGGTATACATATATGCCTAACTATTTATTAAACAATAAATTAAAATAAAACAGCAATTAAATAAAAACATCAAATAATACGAACCGGCTAAAAGGCAGGCCTAGCTTCCACCTACAAAGTGATCAAAAACGAATTGAGTAAGTAGATAACGATCAAAAGATGAGCTGACGTCATTGAACTCCTCAAGGCCCTCATGATGACAAGTTAAGGCCGAAATATAACGTAACGTAACTCATGAAAAAATTGCATGGTAACAAGCAAGACGTCAGCATGGTGTTTCTTACCTGCTTGAGTTTTTTTATTGGTATTTAATAGCAAAAAGTGTTCGTAAAAGGTTTTTATAAAACCAACCCGAGTTTTGGGATTACCCGACCACAGCCAGCAAGAGAATTTGAAATTGTCTTTCTCTTAAAACTCAGTTTAAAGTTCGGTAGCCTAGCAGTTTAAGTATAATTTCCCATAAAAAATAAAATCAATTCACACTCACTGTCAGACTAATTATTACCTAGGCTTTTCTCGCTTTTTACCAGGATAAAAAGTAGCCTAATAGCTCAATCCAGGTCATAACCTATCTGTGTACCAAATTTAATATAAATCGGTTTAGCTGTTTCGGCGTAATTCAGTAACAAATATCCAAACATACAAACTTTGACAAATGATGATGTTAGTAGGATTTAAATCGGCTCAGGCCTAAATTGTCTGTTTTCCAAATCTTTGTCTATGTAGGTATGAGAAGGCTTTTCATCCAATCAGTATGTACTTACAGTATTTTCCGTGACACGCAGGGTCAATGAAGATCGACAGATGGAAGGATTCCTGGCTGTAAGATGACGTTTATCTGACTAATCACTTATGAAGTTATTCAGGAATACGAAACTCATGCTCAATTTTAAGATTGACAAAGCGTTTAGAAGATAGTAGTCCATATGACTGCAGATGGGATTTCGTGAGAGCATGTCTCAAGAGCGTGATCTGTGTAAATTCCCATGCCCGGTGCGACCTCTGATAAAAATATAAATGACCAGCAATTTGTCTTTGTCGTACCTAGAACCTACTTCTTCGAAACACATAAATGGCATGTTTTTGACCTTGCCATGACGAGACATCAGGCAGACGGGCTATGACACATCATTTACTATACCTACTCGTTTTGTTCCTTTCTGCTTAACACGTCCTTTGCCATATAAGGTCACACATGACGCGGGCAGGGTATCGTATGCTTCAGCACGCGGAATTGTATCATTACCCGATTGCGGCGAAGCCAAAAAAGGAGGGTTATGTGTTACTTATGTATGTAATGTATGCCCGTCCCTATGTTCCTTAGTAACTTAACTACTAAGCGGCTGAACTGATTTTGATTGAATGATTGAATGATGTGTCGTTAGATTCGTCTTTATTGCGCGAGTGTCATAGGTAATAAAAATAAATTATCAAAAATGAAAATGGCGGTTTTTTTAGCCAAAACGGAAACCTGTATTTTTAGATAGTCTTATCATGTTTAAAATCAAAAGAAATGTCTTGATGAGCTTAAAAATTGATTCTTAATATAAAATATATATATCTTTCTTTATATAAATTGATATAAAGTTTTTTGGAAACTTTTGGTGCCATTCTTTTTTAGTGTTCCGTAGCCAAATGGCAAAAAACGGAACCCTAATGGATTCATCATGTCTGTCTGTTTGTCTGTCCGTCCGTATGTCACAGCCACTTTTTTCCGAAACTAAGAACTATGCTGTTGAAACTTGGTAAGTAGATGTATTCTGTGAACCGCATTAAGATTTTCACACAACAATAGAAAAAAAAACAATAAATTTTAGGGGTTCCCCATACTTAGAACTGAAACTCAACATTTTTTTTCATCAAACCCACTGTTTCGTTTATCTATGGATAGGTCTTCAAAAATGTTATTGTGTTTTCTAATATATTTATTTTCTAAACTGAATAGTTTGCGCGAGAGACTCGCACTTGGCCGCTTTTATTTAATATCGGTGACAATCCAGACCCCTCAATCCAGACGTAGGATATAACAGTAGAGAGTAGAGAGTACAGTGTTTTAGTAGTAGTAGAGCTTTTTTGTGAAAGAGTTCGTCCGGGGAAGTACTACCACCATACCTATTTCTGCCGCAAAGCAGTAGTGCTTGCATTGCTGTGTTCCGGTTTGAAGGGTAAGGGTGCCGGTGAAATTACAGGCACATGAGACTTTTCATCTTTATGTCTCAGGGTGGCGGGCGCAGTGCAATGCCACAAGGGTGCGTCCTAGGTGGACGTGACCTATGACGTAATGCACTGTTCATAGGCAGAGGTTACCGCTTAACATCAGGTGGCCCTCTTGCCTGTTCAGACATCCAAGTAGTATAAAAAAAAAAAAAAAAAAAAAAAAAACGTGAACAGTTCTGGTTTTGTTATTGTAATATCATTTAAAATTAGCGCGATTGGGGCTCAGAAAAGTGATCTCGAAGGTCCACGAAAAAAAAATGAAGTTCCAAGCAAGTTTTAAAGAATTATATTTAACTAAAAGTTGTATTTTAATTAAACACATCACCATTAAAAGCCTACTTAGTGTGTAGGCTTGCTTAAACTACATTATCGGGCACTTAAAAGTTAAGATTACCAATCATGTTTTAATCCCTGGTGGCATAAAGTTCCATTTTTTATTGTATGAACATATTTAGTTTTATTTAATGTGAGTTCACAACGTCAATCTATTTCAATTATAGTAGTAGTATAAAGTTAAAAAGTTTACATATTTATTGAATTGCCGACCTCTGTGGCGCGGCGGGGCGACGGTTCGCCTGCAACCCAGGAGGTTGCGGTTTCAATTCCCACCTCCGAACAAATATTTGTGCGATCTGCAAATATTTGTTCAGGGTGTTCTGGTTATTTTCTATGTATAAAAAAAACAATCTATTTAATGTATTGTATTAAGTATATCAGTTGTCTAGTATCCATAACACAAGCTCTGCTTAGCTTTGGGCTAGATGAATGTGAATGCGATGTGATGCTAGTGAACTGTCCAGCATTATTTATTTATTTATTTATTGTTCATAGTTTTATTTCTTTTTGAATTGTTGCAATTTTTAATTAATGGCCTCAATGGATCCCATAGTAGACCATTCATTATTGTGCCCCACTAGCACGCAAGACAATTATCTCAACCCCCCTATTTAGGTGCAGCATAAAATTGAATATCAGGTAAATACTGGCTAAGATAAAGATTTTCTTAGAACACGGTAATTGCTGCAGTGTAAATAGAAGTTTATGAGGTCTGCCTGCTTTAATTGTAGATAACGGTAAGTGCTATCCAGTTTCTAAACGTTATTCAAGGATGAAACAATTGATAAAGTATACTATGGAACGAGTCGAAGAAATTCAGAGGACCCATAGCTTAGTATAGTCTGGAAGAGATCGCTCTCAGCGATAAGACCAACCATTGTACTTCCATAGGTACTTATTTTTTTGATTGTTTTTAATGTTATTTTTATTTTTGTGGTGTGCAATAAAGTGTTATCTATCTATCTATCTATAGTATTATTTTATCTATGTTACTACTAAGCAATTAAGCATCTAGGTAGGTTAGGGTTCTTTCGTCATCGGACAATCGTCATCGGATAATTTTGTCACAAACATGTAGGGCAAATTCGTCATCAACTCAATATTTTAAGGGCAAACTCGTCATCTACCTTTTTAGCATGTAGTACAGGCTTTTAAAGTACAGTTATAGTAGTTTTATGATAATAGACCACGCGAACATCATTATCAAATGAAAAATCTAAGAAGAATGATATATTTCGAATGAAATATCTCGAATGAAATAGGTATCAAGATCTCTAATGCCATCTCTCTATTACTCGCTGAAGATGCATGGTGATGGGAAAAGTAGAGGGTAGATGGGTCTCAAGCTCCGAACGATGGATGGACCAGGAATCTGAACATCTAGAGATGCAAGTGAACAGACAAAAAGTGAACAGACTGCACTAAAGGAGGCATGATGTCAGCAATAACGGTTGACGGAAGAGGTGGAAATCGTCTAAACAAATAAGACGCACCTCTATCGCGGATAGCGACTTTATCATAAACTATGTATTGGTATATCTAAATCGACATCAACATCTCAACGAATACTAGAATTTACACTAAAAATATTGAATTTATTTGGCCGATGACGTATTTACCCTATTTTTTTTTAGGGTAAATACGTCATCGGCCAAATAAAATATATATATATATATATATATATATATATATATAAATTAGTTAGGTTTTAATTTAAGATATTGTATTCCAGATTTTAAGCCACTGTTCTATGTCCTGCAAATAATTCCAGTCCATCCCAAGGTTGACTGGCAGAGATCGCTTATACTTCCATGCCCATTGTACTTCCGTGTTTACTTTAATATTAATTTTTAATTAGCTTATTTTCTGTGTTGTGCAATAAAGTGTTTTCTATCTATCTATCTTAACCCAAAAAAAAACTGATCGTTTTTACCCAAAAAAAAACTGATGACGTAATTACTCGATGGCGAAAAGCCATTAAATGTTATGTTCACTAATGTTCGCGACAACTTTTAAACAGTATTATTTGTAAATCACACATTTAAAAGCCTCGTTAAAAACGAACAGAGCGACCATTTTCTACCAAATTGATATTAACAAGCGAACAATAGTCTCGGCTATTACACACAATGTTATCGGAACACATCGCAATCAGTCCGTCTAGGCCTACGGCGGCCGTGTACCTATACCAGTCTCATTTGATAGTCCGACTGAACACGGAGCTCGGAAAATTCACACGGATAGTCCTAGATGTGACATGTTTCACAAATTAAAACTCAGGAACCTGTAGGTATAACCAATACATAGGGAAATCTAACAACAATAATTAAAATAAAGTTATTTTTGTTGCCTGTGATGCACATATATTTTTCGTTAACAGCCGTGGTATTCGGGGCCGCTTGCAGCCTCACCGTGAATATTCACGATTTGCGCAGTAAGAAATCTGCACTCGGTAAAGTTCGGCGTGTAAAGCGTATCGCGCAACGCGTGAATTAGATGACACAAAATATGAATTGAATTGGCTCAACTCACGGTACCCCGAATACCATAGCTGATCTTTCAATTACGTAGTTACAATAATTTTCTGTTAATTTTTGAATGTAGGAGGTATTTCCTTCAGAAACCAATAACATAGAAACTTATTGTGAATACATATTACCCGTGGAGCTTTCAAACCATACACGAAATTGCGTGGACTATAGTGCCTTACACCTACTTTATAACTATCCTTTATTAAACAAATATTTTCACCCGTCCATAAATCCGTAATTTTATAGCATTTACATTTTATAAGTATGGTTGGAAATGTGTCCTCCAATTGGACAGGGAAGATCTTACATCCGAACGGTCCACTTGTCCGGGGTCGTACGACCAACAGATGTTGTGGGAGGTTCTATAAATGGTCAAACTGCAGAATTAGTTCGTTTGCGCGATTCAGAACTTTCGTGATTTATTGGCGATATCGTGACACTTATGATACCGATACTTCGTGACATCATCTGCTTGCGTTCTTAGTTCTTTAATGTGGTGATAGGTGTCACCCACAAATGCATACCTAAGTAGAGTAGTGCCCTTGGCGCAAGCGCAAGTACTGTGCAATCTTGGCAGACACTGTAAACATCCGACCAGAAAGAACATGAAATTACAAGCACGTGAGACTTTTCATCTTTATGTCTCAGGGTGGCGGGCGCAGTGCAATGCCACATAGGGTGCGTCCTAGGTGGACCTGACCTATGAGGTAATGCACTGTTCATAGGTAGAGGTTACCGCTTAACATCAGGTGAGCTATCTGCTTGTTCCGTCATTAAAGTAGAATAAAAAAAAACATATTTGTTTTTTTTTCTGATGTAAGTAATACGTTTTAAATGTAGAGGCTGTTAAAACCCGATGACACGTCGAAAACATGAACACTTCGCAGTATATCCTTAGCACAACTGTCTAGCGCAAACCGTAGATGCGCTTGCCAAACCGAATTAAAATCTTAACGTGTTTGTCGCACTATCCTGTGGGGTGAGCACGAACAACTAACGATATACGAGACTGATGGAAGTGACGCCAGCGAAACGATAGCCGTTGTCAAATATTGGCCTGCGATATCAAGTAGTTCCTGTTCGATCCATTGAGAATGATCCTGTGGACATTGATCCTCCTGTTCGATCCCTTAAAATTTTTAGGCAATTTTCAAATTCCTGCTGGGTCCCTTGTCGATTTTGTTAGTGAAGTACAGTCGGCGTAAAAATAATAAATCTCAATAGGTGTTTGCCAATAAAAACTTTGATCGCGAGCGAAATATCGAAATAAAAATCGCGATTGAAAAATCGCAAATGAACATCGGGTTGACTAGAATTCTTAATAATTTTATTGGTTAGTATTTTACATTCCAGTCCTGTGAACGTGAATTATTCATGCTTGGACCTCTGCTGCCCCCGACTCGCCGCGCACATACCTAAAGCACGGTACAGCGGTTTCGGACAAACTATAATAATTAATGAAGGCACATCCAGTGTGCATAGGTCTCCGTCAGTCATGCACACAGCCCAGACGTGCACTTAGCATGTTCGGCCGGTGGAAACGTGATCTCGCACATTGCAATGGCCTGTCTAGACGGCCGGAGGCTCTCTGTCTAGCGCAGACCAATGGCCCATACAAAGCCACCAATTACGGCTAGTGTTCATTGGACGGTTTCTTGTGATGTCCTCTTTGACAATGCTCGCAAACCACGGTGGTAGTTAGGTTCACACTTTACCACCATTGATTCACCGTCGAACATATATATTTTTTTTAACTGCGTTAATGACGGAATAAGCTGGTGGCCCACCTGATGTTAAGCGGTAACCTCTGCCTTTAACAATGCTTGGTCAAGTCCAATGTCATGACGTGGACATCATAGGGATTATCAATATCATCAGTATCTTTACTTTTCTTGTTAATAAATAAAGTTCATAGAATAAAAATAATAGGAAGTTTAGCCGCCGTAACACAGGCTAACCTAGCACGGCTGCTAACAGAACTTGTTTATAGCATTACCCACTATTTACTAAATGTTTTTTTGTATTTCTGTATTTCTGTTTATTTGTATTTGTTTTTGAATAAATACTTTGTACTTTAAAATATATCTTGAGGACTGTATAGTGCGCGTCATGCAAAAAGAACGCTGGCGGTCAAGCTTCTTCAGGCGTTCCAGCGTTCTTTTGAAGAGATTACTTACTTTTCTACTTATTTAAGAGATGTATACATATGCATTGAAGGAGTGCCTACCTAGTTTACTACAAATAATGTACAATTTTAGTACGCGTCATGTAAAAAGAACGCTGGAACGCCTGCAGAAGCTTGACCGCCAGCGTTCTTTTTACATGACGCGCACTATACCTACTGTTGATCTTGTGGCAATAAAATCAATTCGCTACGCTTAGGGATTTAGGGAACCAATCAATATCATTAGTTTAGCTAAGAATATCCTTAAATGATTTTTACAGTGTGTTTTTTTGTTTAGGGTATTCGTAGCTAAACTGCTGATGATATTTATGAGATACTATCAATTACAACATGTGTGTTAAGTTTCCTAGTTTTCACGAAATCAACTTTCGCTATCTGAAGAAGTGTTGATGAGCTGTAATGAGCAAAAAAGACGATGCATAGACCCTGTGCACCCTGTCTGTATGACTCATATGTCCTGTATAGACGACCTCTGTGGCGCGGCGGGCGAAGGTTGGCCTGCGAGCCTGCGACGCAGGAGGTTGCGAGTTCGATTCCCGCCTCGGAACAAATATTTGTGCGATCGCAGATATTTGTTCAGGGTGTTCTGGGTATTTTATATGTATAATAAAAAAAAACTGTGTAATATATTGTATTTAAGTATATCAGTTATACTAAATACTATTGTGTACTAATGGTTACTAGATAACTGATATACAATATATTAGTTTTTTTAAATTATATTTTTATAACACAAGCTCTGCTTAGCTTGGCGCTAGATAATGTTGTGTGAACTGTCCAGCATTATTTATTAATATTTTATTTATTAGATTTGTCATCTCATAAGAGGTTGTATTATGTTACAGTGAAACGTCCTCTGTGTGTGAGCACTTACATCCAGCTCGCGTAGCTCTAGGATACTATTGTACATACAGACGGGCAGGTGCGTTCGGTAATTGCTAGTTTTTGTACGCAGCTCTTAGATGAATGAGCGTATTGTAGGATAATGCATTAATTAATAAGATGCTGCTTGGAGGTTCTGCTTATTCTGTTTTCTTTTTATGCACTCGCTTGCAACGACTAACTGATGCACCTTGAAATTAATAAAATTATAAATTATAAATACCTACATACATACACAAACACACATCTGAAATTAAAACAGGAATTTGAACTTAAATTTTCGTGTATGTTCCATTTTGATATCTTATCGGGTTCAGAAGATACGAGTATGAACCACGTATAAACCACGAATATATACAACGTGAACGAACTCGTGGGCCCAGCTACTTTAATAATAAATAATCACTAGAATAGTTATTTATGATACTAGGGTGGTAAGTTGGTTTTTACAAACGAGTAGACTTCGTCTCGGGCTTACCATAGTCACGAGTTTGTAAAAACCAATTCCGCACGTGTGTCATGCAACGTTTTTCAACACATTTGCGAGAAAACAGTAAAGTAAGTTATGATTGAGTATTTCTGCGAGTCTTCCATGATATAAAATTATTGTAAATAATTAAATAACGCTATATGCAACATATCACAACATGCTCGCACGCCGGTACGGTCGCTGCTCGAGAGAAGTGAAAATCACTAGTCCTTATACTCGAGCAGCCTCTGGTTAAACCACACCCAGCGGGCTGCCAGCTTGCTGCGAGTCGAATACAACAATATCTTCAGGATGCTGATGCGGCTGCCTCGCTTTTGCAGCGCATCGGGGATGTTCGCGGAGGCGCGCACGGACGGCTCTCAAGCGATTATTCGCAAGAGAGTCGCTTCCTTACTCCAGCGTGCGCGAGGCAGCGGCAACGGCATCCTGAAGATGATTGTAGCGCGGGCTGATTGCCCCATTCAAAACAGATGGATGAAAATAATGATGGGCTCCATCTGATCTAATTTCATTTCATATTTTAATTTAAAATTCAATACAATTCAATTCAATTCAACACATTTTATTTTAGTTTTGCTTTAGTGTCTTAGTTTTAGATTTAATTTAATATTACATTTAATATTTAGTTATATATTCACTTTTATTTATGAAAATTTGAAAAGAACATTACATTCAATTCATATTTTAATTTCGTGTTGTCCATTTTGTGTATTTTTATTTTAATTTGTAATATTTTGTGACATTAATTTTATATAATTTTATAATAATATCTCTGATTTATGTTTTAATGTATTAGTTTTAAGTCTTTGTGTTTTAATGTGTTTATATAGATTTAATGTTATGGGTGTAAATAACCTGAAATAAATGATTAATAATAATATATGGGCATTTTGGCGGCCACAGACCTTTTTCTGCAATTTGCGCCTCATTCAAGTAGATTCCATATTAATATCGGATTCCACGCTTGACCTTATATTATTATTTTGATTATAAATATCAGACGGAAAGTCGCAACAATCTTTGACATTTCTAATATGAAAATAGCGTGAATTTGCAAAAGGAGCCACGTGCGCGTTGTTAAAACTAGAAATACATCTTTCGTCTCATTTTCCCTAGTGAGACAACCTTCTTGGAAGCGCTTTTGCGCGTAAAATTCAACTTGAAAAATAATCGAACCTCGAATTGAATTGAGGAGATTTGAAACTCCTTGGTGCAATTCTTACCTATAACTATATTTATTTATATGGAAATTTAAAAAAAACTGTAAAGGATACGCACGGCGCTATACAACGGAGCGTGTGGTAAAATAGGTACTCTCACGTAAGTACCTATTTTACCGCACGTTCCGTTGTAAGGTTCCGTAATTTTGGATTCAGACGGTAATGTCTAATTCGAAAAATGTCCCGCGCTTAAAAATAAGCCTTGTTCGCATAACGTCCCGTTCGCATAACGTCCCGTGCGCAAAATGTCCCGTTTTTACGAAACTGATAGCTGTAGGCCATACTTCACTGAACTTAAAATACTTACATTACCCTGTCCTTACATCTATGAAATTTTTACATTTGTAAAAAATTATGTGGACCTTTTTATAAAGCGTAAAAGTAAACGCCACATCAATAAAATATGTTTTCCTATGAGCAAAACATCTTTGTATAGCAAGAGTTTTTGTGTAGTTTGTATGGCTGTGCGTGTTTATAATCATCTTCCTAAATCTGTACTAGATGCTCCCACTCTTAATGTGTTCAAGGGAAGACTGAAAAAGATGCTAACAGGAAAAGCTTACTATTATAGTACACAAGAATTCCTTGGTGATAAAAATGTTAATCACTAGGAATAGGTGACTAAATAGGACTAATTGTGTTATTTTAATTTTTTATTTTTAATTTTGTTATTTTTACTGATTTATGTATATTTTGCATGCGTTAAACGCCGATTATGGCTGAACATTTAACTGTAGTACTAACCACCAGTTACTATCCCATATATCGCAATAAATGAATTTGAATTTGAACAATGTATGCAGGCTTCGTAAATGCAGTTTTAGAGCAAATGTGTTGAAAATGTTTTTTTATTATGATTAGCTTCGCACAGCTTGGCATTTATTTTGAATTCACAGACATAACTTTATTCTATTGGAATTTTGAGTTTCTGTGAATGCGGTTTGCTGTGGTGTGTCCGGCCAAAGAATAGACCCCTCCGTCTCCTCCCGTGGATGTCGTAAAAGCCGACTAAGGGATTACCCGGACTTGTTGATAAGATTCGTTGGTATAAGATTTGTCCTGGCTGGTAGCTTATTATGGAACGTGTTATTACTGGAAGAAAGTGTTAGCCGAGTCATTCGTGGGAAGCAATGGCGGCGATGAGCTCACCACTTGTCACGTCTATATTCCACGATGGTGCAACCCACTGTGAAAAGAGGCCTATTGTGGCTCTGCCTACCCCTTCGGGGAAAAAGGCGTGTGTCTATGTATGTATGTATGTATGTGAATGCGGTGCTGCCATTTTTGAAAGAAACGTCGAAATTTTTAATTACCTACATTTTAATGAGTTTTTTCGAGTTATTTCGTGTAATTTTGGTGGCATTTTAACCGATGTAACTTGGATATATGGATAGCACATGTGAGATGTAGTTAAATTTAAAGACCGATATCCATGTAGGTACACTGTAAATAGCTAGTTCGTGGAAGTTTAAAATAGTCTAGTAACTCGTTTACATGAGAAGCCTAACAAAATTATCCATAATTTGTTCCTGCTACCGCGGTACGCAACACGGTAGGCACTCGTGGACCAACCAATCGCGGACTCTACCGCGCTTACCGCGCTACGCGACGCGGTAGGCACTCGTAGACCAACCAATCGCGGACTCTACATTAAAGTGCAACTTAGTCAGTTAGTCAAAAATGCTCTCTTTCGCCACTCGTACAGTACTATCTTTCTGTCTTTCCGTAGGCACCCTAATTTTTCGAAGATGTTTTAACTGTTTTTTCAAGATGCCCCATCTCATCAGTCCGGGACATCAGTAAGGGCCGGGGCAGCGGTAGATTCCGCTGAGGACCTCAATGGACCAAAAAGGAAATATGCAAGTCTCGACAGAGCTAACTTATTTGGGCCTTTCGGGTCGAGACTCTGGGTACGTGGGATACCGGAGCCTAGCCTAAGCGAGCCTAGCTTTCCAGCTGAGATATGGTGGTAGTACTTCCACGGACGAACGCTTAGTGTTAACACATAGGTAGTGTGCATAAGTTTAAAAATAATCTGAAGGAATTCTTGTTGAATAGGTGCTACCATAGACGTGGAATTTTCGCTATACTAGATCTATGCCTACTACTCTGTACATGTATGAATTTTGTAATGTTAAACTCTCATGTTTTTTTTTTGTAATTTATTTAGTAGGTATCATGGAGGTATAATAGTAATGGAGTGAGTGCTAAAACTAGCATATAGTGTTCCTTCTTACTCCTATCCTAGAAGATAGCTTGCTATCCTATGTTAGAGAGAAACAAATATATCGTCACACGACAGTCGTCTTTCCGTTCCGTACCCTGAATTTTGGTATCATGCATATACATCTTCCTAGATTGTTACCATGAATGTACTAGTAATTTGACATTTGGCCTGGTACGACTTACACAAATAAGAACAGATAAATTTATGCTTGTCTCATTCCAACACATGAATACATTCATATAAAAGAATGAGACTGGTATAATCGCTAACGTTTCGTTTTTAGCCTTAGTTCCATGCCTTTAGTCCATCTTCCTAGGTAGGTATGTAATTTAATTTGACAGTGTTGACGCTATTTTTATGACTACTACTTATAATTTTATCTGATGTTGAAGGTATTTTTATTATATTGAAATGTATTTTTAAAGTTCTGTAATCTTGTACCTCTCTGATGCAAGAAGATGCATCTTATTATTTTGTATACCTATGTTATGTTTTGTTTTGTTTCGACACAATTTTACATTGTTTGTAAATAAATAAAACCGGCCAAGTGTGAGTCGGGCTCGTGTTCAAAATTTTTTTTTTGTGTTTGTTGTTATAGCGGCAACAGAAATACATCATCTGTGAAAATTTTAACTGTCTAACTATCACTGTTTGTGGGATACAGTCTGGTGACAGACGGACAGACAGACGGACGGACGGACAACGGAGTCTTAGTGCTTGCATTGCTGTGTTCCGGTTTGAAGGGTATGGGTGCCGGTGAAATTACAGGCACATGAGACTTTTCATCTTTATGTCTCAGGGTGGCGGGCGCAGTGCAATGCTACATAGGGCGCGTCCTAGGTGGACGTGACCTATGAGGTAATGCACTGTTCATAGGCAGAGGTTAACGCTTAACATCAGGTGGGCCATCTGCTTGTTCCGACATTCAAGTAGAATAAAACAAAAAAAACAAAAAAATAGGGTCCCATTTTACCCTTTGGGTACGGAACCCTAAAAATGAAATGAAATTAAATAAAAGCTTGTAGAATAGAGTCCAGTTATCAGTTGGTCCTCAATTGCATCGGTAAACACAGACAGACGGCAGACGGACATAAAAAAAACTCGACTCATCCACAAAAAGTGGCGCAGACGCGGATGTGCGCCGAGCCATAAAACAGTTGCATTCACTGACGCGGTGCGCTGCACTATGTATCGGATTCAAAGTTGCTAGAATTGTTTCTCCTAGTTATACATTTTTAAGCTTGTGGATCTCTCAATAATTGTTTGGACAAACTTTCAATGATAAAGAACATGGGCAACTTCCTATACATTGCTTGACCCACATATTTGACTAACGTAACGTACAGTTGAGATATTAAACTTTTGGTTATCCTACTAATATTATAAACGCGAAAGTTTGTCTGGATGTGTCTTGTTACTCTTTCACGTAAAAACTACTTGATGGATTTGGATGAAATTTGGAATGGAGATAACTGAACTCCCGGAATAACATATAGGCACATTTTTATCCCGATATTCCCACGGGACCGAAACTTACGCGTGTGAAACCGCGGGGCGCTGCTTGTTGATAATATAGGTATGTTAAGACAATGAAAAAGCTAATTTAATTTCTTGCGTAGAAGTTGTTGGAAAGTAATGAAGCTTGTTGCGTTTTGTTTGACGCAATGCAGTGAGTTGATTTATCTAATTATTTAGAAATACACCTTTTGCTTCCCAACTTCTAAGAATATACAAGTTCTTTAGAAAAATTGGACAAAAAACAACATTTAGAACCGTACTAATTACTTCCATGAAGGGGCCCTGGTTCATTTATTTTTGACCTGGGTCAGCGGTTGCCCACCTCCTTTCGGAGATTTGGGCATCTTGCCTAGTTTAAATATTCTAGACAAAAAAAAAGTTCATTTTTTCATTCGTATTACATTCAGTCTGTTTCTAGCTCCACTCAAGGACACATTTAGGAAATGTGTGGCTTTAAATTTGAATTTAAAAAAGTTTCCAATAGTGGGTGTAAGCCATACATTTCCAAAATGGGTCCTTAAAATCGTAGACAGGGTACAGCGCGAAGGTCAGACGGTAGCCTCGGTGCAGAATATGTAATAGTAGCACGGGAGTCTGTCTCGCGACCTTGACATGCACCTGTTGTCTGCTCACTCCCACTCGACTACAATGTAAGCGTGAAGGGATTGGTTTTGTCGAGGCCGTAAGATTTTGTAGGGTCTATAATTGTTTGTGCAGACAGTCATTAGACAGGCCTTGTAGTTGTAGATACCTACCTACTCAATACGTATCCATTTTTACATGCTTTTTTATTTTTAACTTGCAATGTATGTAGGTATGTTTGTCTGGGTGGAATCCGGGTGGAATCTTGTAACTGAATTTTAAAGCAGTTGTCCTCAACCGATTGAGCTGAAATTTGGCATACCTGTCAAGTTTCGATGACAATACAATATGATGGTGATGGCGAGCTGATCTGATGATGTAGGCGGAAGGTGGACAACGGAACTCCTCTATGGATAATAGTAGACTGGCCGTGTTTAGGCTCATTTTGATGAGCACACGGTTACGATCACTAATTTAAAAAAAGCGGCCAAGTGCGAGTTAGACTCGCCCATGAAGGGTTCCGTAGAAGCAAGTAACATAATATAAAAGTTCTTGGATGGTTTACGATTTATCACGTATTAAAAAAAACTACTTACTAGATCTCGTCCAAACCATATTTCGTTGGTTTTTTTTTTTTTTTTTTTTTACATCATATATTTTTTTTAGTTTTATCATTCTCTTATTTTAGAAGTTACACATTTTACCACTTTGGAAGTGTCTCTCGCGCAAACTATTCAGTTTAGAAAAAAATGATATTAGAAACCTCAATATCATTTTTGAAGACCTATCCATAGATAACCAAGACGTAAAGGTTTGATGAAAAAAAAAAATTGAGTTTTAGTTCTATGTATTGGGAACCCCAATAAATTATAGTTTTTTTTCTATTTTTGTGTGAAAATCTTAACGCGGTGCACAGAATACATCTACTTACCAAGTTTCAACAGCATAGCTTTTTTAGTTTCGGAAAAAAGTGGCTGTGTCATACACGTACAGACGGACAGACAGACAGACAGCCAGACTTGACGAATCCATAAGTTTTTAGGGTTCCGTAACAAAATTACGGAACCCTAAAAAGCTTGTATTAAAAAAAAAAACACGAAAAACTTATTTCCAATTTGAATGGTACTGAAAATAGCCGGAAGTTTTTTTTTTTTAAATGAACATGTTTGTTGACCATTGCTGGAAAGTACCTACCATTGTTTTGAAAGTGGTCAGGCGGTACTATAAGTAATAAATATTCTTCCTTTCAAGCAATAAAAAAGCATCAAAATAAAAAATTTAAATTGCAAAGAAAATAAAACCTCGAGGCGTCCAACTCCTCCGACCTTCAACCGAACACCTATTATTGTAGGTTCTTAAAATAGTGCTAGAAACCTTACTTTTATGGCACCAAAAATAACTTTATAAAATTCATTTATTTCAGGCTGATAGCTCATAATTACACACAGAATAATAAAGACACATTATTAACATTTAAAAACACACAAATTACAAATTATTATTTAATTATGTCAAATTACAACAAGGCACAAAACAACACAACAAAACAAATACAACAAATAAATACATACGCAGACACAAGGGACCCTCAGATACCGGGGCGAAATCCGACTAAACAAAACCCAATCTATACATAGAGTAAAATAAGTTAAAATGCTGTGAACCTATTACCATAATGTCGAAAACTCCTGCTGTAATGCAACCTGGAATCCTAAATGCAACTCCGTTAACAAAATCTACATGTTTTAATGCAACCCAGCTAGCTTATTACGTATCTTGCAATAGCAATGCGATAGCAAGAATTGCGCGAGAATTAAAATAAAAATAAATAAATAATGCTGGACAAGTTCACACAACATTATCTAGCCCCAAGCTAAGCCAGAGCTTGTGTTATGGGTACTAGATAACTGATATACTTAATATAATACAATACATAGATAGATATTTTTTATTATACATAGAAAACACCCAGAACACCCTGAACAAATATCTGCAGAACGGACAAATATTTGTTCCGAGGCGGGAATCGAACCCGCAACCTCCTGCGTCGCAGGCGAACCATCGCCAGCTGCGCCACAGAGGTCGTCAAATCAATTCGTCAATTGCGCGATCATCGCATCCAAATCGCAAATTCGTATTACGATCGCTGATACGTAATACGAATTTGCAATTTGGATGCGATAATCGCGCAATTCTCGCTATCGCTTTGCTATTGCAGGATACGTAATAAGCTAGCGGGATCTGTAAATGCAACTTTGTTACGCAAATATTTGTCTCCAAGAAGTTGGTACGGATAAATCAATCTGAAACTGAACGCGTTTTCTTCCACTGCTTTTAGTGAAACTTGACAGAAACTTGCCGTTTCAAAATGATCCTTGTGTGTACGGACCTCAGAATAATATGCTTTAGTACTTCAAAGGTCCAGACTTCCCGCTATCGCTAAAGCGAAAATTAATGGACATTTTCATTCAATGCTTTCTCCCCGTCTTAGCATATGGTGCGCAAACTTGGTCCTTGAGGCAGCTTCAGAAGTCCAAACTCAAGGTCTGACAGCGTGCGATGGAGCGCAGTATCCTGGGTGTGAGGCTTATGGATAGGATTCGAAACACTGCGTTGCGCTCACAGACCCAAATTGTAGATGTAGCTTCGAAAGCTGCTAAGCTGAAGTGAGATTGGGTTGGTCACGTTGGGTTGGCCGCATGCCAAGTGAGCTGTGGGCGAAGGTAGCCAGAAGGTGACATGGCAGACCAAAATGGAGATGGCGAGACGAAATTGATTAGTTTGTGGTTGACTGGGCAAACATAGCTCTGGGTCGTGTTGTCTGGAAGGAGTGGGGGGAGGTGATTGCCCAGCAGTGGGACACAGAGGGCTAGAAATAGTAATAGAATAGTACTTATTATATTATTAGATACGTAATATTTAATATTGACGTAATTAAATGTTGGTGTGTTCAGTTTTAGATTTATCTAACTTCTCACTGATGATGATGACTTGATGAGTGAACGTAATCATGTACAGACAAGCACGTAACTATGCAATGCCATGTTGGTATTGGTAAAGACGGGAATAGGTGAAGAAGGGCGACTGTAAACTACTTGACACCAACTTGATATAACTGACTGGGAAGGGCCTGGGCAAGGAGTGGTCGTTTGAGTAGCGTAGGACAGGACCTAACCGGATGGCTACCTAGAAACAGCAAGCCAGTGAAATCAGACCAACAGCTAGATAGATCGATAACGTCGGGCAGATCCGTGGTTGATAAAGCCAGTGCAATCAGACCAACAACAGCTAGATAGATCGATAACGTCAGGCAGATCCGTGGTTGATAAAGCCAGTGCAATCAGACCAACAACAGCTAGATAGATCGATAACGTTAGGCAGATCCGTGGTTGATAAAGCCAGTGCAATCAGACCAACAACAGCTAGATAGATCGATAACGTCAGGCAGATCCGTGGTTGATAAAGCCAGTGCAATCAGACCAACAACAGATAGATAGATCGATAACGTCAGGCAGATCCGTGGCTGATAAAGCCAGTGCAATCAGACCAACAACAGCTAGATCGATAACGTCAGGCAGATCCGTGGTTGATAAAGCCAGTGCAATCAGACCAACAACAGCTAGATAGATCGATAACGTCAGGCAGATCCGTGGTTGATAAAGCCAGTGCAATCAGACCAACAACAGCTAGATAGATCGATAACGTCAGGCAGATCCGTGGTTGATAAAGCCAGTGCAATCAGACCAACAACAGCTAGATAGATCGATAACGTCAGGCAGATCCGTGGTTGATAAAGCCAGTGCAATCAGACCAACAACAGCTAGATAGATCGATAACGTCAGGCAGATCCGTGGTTGATAAAGCCAGTGCAATCAGACCAACAACAGCTAGATAGATCGATAACGTCAGGCAGATCCGTGGTTGATAAAGCCAGTGCAATCAGACCAACAACAGCTAGATAGATCGATAACGTTAGGCAGATCCGTGGTTGATAAAGCCAGTGCAATCAGACCAACAACAGCTAGATAGATCGATAACGTCAGGCAGATCCGTGGTTGATAAAGCCAGTGCAATCAGACCAACAACAGATAGATAGATCGATAACGTCAGGCAGATCCGTGGCTGATAAAGCCAGTGCAATCAGACCAACAACAGCTAGATCGATAACGTCAGGCAGATCCGTGGCTGATAAAGCCAGTGAAATCAGACCAACAACAGATAGATAGATCGATAACGTCAGGCAGATCCGTGGCTGATAAAGCCAGTGCAATCAGACCAACAACAGCTAGATCGATAACGTCAGGCAGATAGTGGTTGATAAAGCCAGTGCAATCAGACCAACAACAGATAGATAGATCGATAACGTCAGGCAGATCCGTGGCTGATAAAGCCAGTGCAATCAGACCAACAACAGCTAGATCGATAACGTCAGGCAGATCCGTGGCTGATAAAGCCAGTGCAATCAGACCAACAACAGCTAGATCGATAACGTCAGGCAGATCCGTGGTTGATAAAGCCAGTGCAATCAGACCAACAACAGATAGATAGATCGATAACGTCAGGCAGATCCGTGGCTGATAAAGCCAGTGAAATCAGACCAACAACAGATAGATAGATCGATAACGTCAGGCAGATCCGTGGCTGATAAAGCCAGTGCAATCAGACCAACAACAGCTAGATCGATAACGTCAGGCAGATAGTGGTTGATAAAGCCAGTGCAATCAGACCAACAACAGATAGATAGATCGATAACGTCAGGCAGATCCGTGGCTGATAAAGCCAGTGCAATCAGACCAACAACAGCTAGATCGATAACGTCAGGCAGATCCGTGGCTGATAAAGCCAGTGCAATCAGACCAACAACAGCTAGATCGATAACGTCAGGCAGATCCGTGGTTGATAAAGCCAGTGCAATCAGACCAACAACAGATAGATAGATCGATAACGTCAGGCAGATCCGTGGCTGATAAAGCCAGTGCAATCAGACCAACAACAGCTAGATCGATAACGTCAGGCAGATCCGTGGCTGATAAAGCCAGTGCAATCAGACCAACAACAGCTAGATCGATAACGTCAGGCAGATCCGTGGCTGATAAAGCCAGTGCAATCAGACCAACAACAGCTAGATCGATAACGTCAGGCAGATAGTGGTTGATAAAGCCAGTGCAATCAGACCAACAACAGATAGATAGATCGATAACGTCAGGCAGATCCGTGGTTGATAAAGCCAGTGCAATCAGACCAACAACAGCTAGATCGATAACGTCAGGCAGATAGTGGTTGATAAAGCCAGTGCAATCAGACCAACAACAGATAGATAGATCGATAACGTCAGGCAGATCCGTGGCTGATAAAGCCAGTGCAATCAGACCAACAACAGCTAGATCGATAACGTCAGGCAGATAGTGGTTGATAAAGCCAGTGCAATCAGACCAACAACAGATAGATAGATCGATAACGTCAGGCAGATCCGTGGCTGATAAAGCCAGTGCAATCAGACCAACAACAGCTAGATCGATAACGTCAGGCAGATAGTGGTTGATAAAGCCAGTGCAATCAGACCAACAACAGATAGATAGATCGATAACGTCAGGCAGATCCGTGGTTGATAAAGCCAGTGCAATCAGACCAACAACAGATAGATAGATCGATAACGTCAGGCAGATCCGTGGCTGATAAAGCCAGTGCAATCAGACCAACAACAGCTAGATCGATAACGTCAGGCAGATAGTGGTTGATAAAGCCAGTGCAATCAGACCAACAACAGCTAGATAGATCGATAACGTCAGGCAGATCCGTGGCTGATAAAGCCAGTGCAATCAGACCAACAACAGCTAGATAGATCGATAACGTCAGGCAGATAGTGGTTGATAAAGCCAGTGCAATCAGACCAACAACAGATAGATAGATCGATAACGTCAGGCAGATAGTGGTTGATAAAGCCAGTGCAATCAGACCAACAACAGATAGATAGATCGATAACGTCAGGCAGATAGTGGTTGATAAAGCCAGTGCAATCAGACCAACAACAGCTAGATAGATCGATAACGTCAGGCAGATAGTGGTTGATAAAGCCAGTGCAATCAGACCAACAACAGCTAGATCGATAACGTCAGGCAGATAGTGGTTGATAAAGCCAGTGAAATCAGACCAACAGCTAGATAGATCGATAACGTCAGGCAGATCCGTGGTTGATAAAGCCAGTGCAATCAGACCAACAACAGCTAGATAGATCGATAACGTTAGGCAGATCCGTGGTTGATAAAGCCAGTGCAATCAGACCAACAACAGCTAGATAGATCGATAACGTCAGGCAGATCCGTGGTTGATAAAGCCAGTGCAATCAGACCAACAACAGCTAGATAGATCGATAACGTTAGGCAGATCCGTGGTTGATAAAGCCAGTGCAATCAGACCAACAACAGCTAGATAGATCGATAACGTCAGGCAGATCCGTGGTTGATAAAGCCAGTGCAATCAGACCAACAACAGCTAGATCGATAACGTCAGGCAGATAGTGGTTGATAAAGCCAGTGCAATCAGACCAACAACAGCTAGATCGATAACGTCAGGCAGATCGGTGGTTGATAAAGCCAGTGCAATCAGACCAACAACAGCTAGATCGATAACGTCAGGCAGATCCGTGGTTGATAAAGCCAGTGCAATCAGACCAACAACAGCTAGATCGATAACGTCAGGCAGATCCGTGGTTGATAAAGCCAGTGCAATCAGACCAACAACAGCTAGATCGATAACGTCAGGCAGATAGTGGTTGATAAAGCCAGTGCAATCAGACCAACAACAGCTAGATCGATAACGTCAGGCAGATAGTGGTTGATAAAGCTAGTGCAATCAGACCAACAACAGCTAGATCGATAACGTCAGGCAGATAGTGGTTGATAAAGCCAGTGCAATCAGACCAACAACAGATAGATAGATCGATAACGTCAGGCAGATCCGTGGCTGATAAAGCCAGTGCAATCAGACCAACAACAGGTAGATAGATCGATAACGTCAGGCAGATCCGTGGTTGATACGTCCAGAACAGAATGTATTTGTATGTCTACAGGCTGATGAATGTGCATCATCATCATCAGCCTATGTAGAAGTCTACTGGTAGATATATTATGCCTCCCCCCTAGAATGCCATGACGACCGGGTTTGAGATGCCTCCATATAATGACTTCCGACCTTTAAAATGTCGTCGGGCCACCGAGAGGAGTAGTCCTACAATGCGTCGTCCGGTTCGTGAATCGAGAACCTTATTCTCCCATGATTGTCGGTTTTGCGAGCTATGGCTTGTCCATACTCACTTTCTTTATGCAAAGCGTAAAGAAAGCAAACGAAATAAAAAAGCGTAAGATAGCGTTTTGGTGGCGGGTGCAATGCTATGCCAGGGTGCGTCCTAGGTGGACGTGACTTATGAGGAAATGCATTATTAAAGCCAGAGGCTACCGTTTAACATCAGGCGGGCCTGCAGATCTGCTTGTTCTGTAATTAACGAAAAAATCACATCCACTGCTGGACGACGCCCCCCATAGAATGTAATGGGCGATTTGCCATTATCACCACGCTTGGCATACGCATTGGTGATCGTAGTATTCGTTTTCAGTACTCAGGTAGACTCTGCTGCCCATCACCTGGTGTAATCTCTTATTTGGTTATTATGACATCCACGGGAGGAGTCGGAGTTTATTCTTAGGCTGGACACAAGGGCCAGAAATGTTTGTTCCATATTCTAATAGAGGTTATCTACATATTGGAGGCTAATACCCAGCAGCGTTTTCTTTTAGTGGCTTCTGAAGATTATTTCCAACAATGTAGCCAATGTTAAGTAATAATAATTCAATTCCATTTTTTAATAAATAAAAAGTAATAATAAATCGTAGTAAAACTAATTCAAGTCGTCAAGACTCTCTCTCCGTCAAGTCACAGAGACCGAGAGATATAACCCCTAATGGGTCCCCGAGACGATCAAGTGCACTTGACAAGTCTACGTGCTTGAAGTGAATATTGATCGTTTACAGCGTTGACTTGACAAGTCCCGTCAAGTATCTACGGGCTGGACCATACTTGACAACAATTTTGATTGACGGCACTTGAACCACCTTGGCTTGATGCGACCTGACGCGACTTGACAAGTTTTTATTCATTTGCGGCTGGAACATCGAATTTTCAGAACATAATTTTGGCGACGACCACTTTTCTGGGCAAAGAGCGGTAAACGACTGCGGCACGTGGACTTGACGGAACCTTCAAGTCACGTCAAGTCCCTCGTCAAGTAAAATCGTCAAGCACGTAGACTTGTCAAGTGCACTTGGGGACCCTTAAGAGCATTGCAGGCCTCCGCGATGTATAACCCAGGTTAACCCAGCAGTGGTTCGTACGAATGGTGGTAAGTGCCTGTCAAAGTCAAAATCAAAAGTATTTTATTCATTGAAATCACAAGTATCATTTTGAATCGTCTTATAAACTAAATTTCCAACGCGAGCAACCCCAGAAGAATTAGGCAAAAAACACGGTTTGGCTTTTTCTGATGTTCCTTTTTACTAGTAGGTGGGAAGCGCCTGTGTGGTGCCTCGAGAACAAAGACCAGAAGGAAGAAAGGTGTTATACTTTCCGAGTTGTAGAAGTCTTCACGTGGAATACTGTTGCTAAATTACTCTGTGGGCTATGAGAGTAGGTACTCAGGCCGCGATCTCTGTTTACTTTAGTCTCGAATGCGTTTCCAACACCGACAGACAGGTAAACATTTAACAAAACTAGTTTGTCTGCGATTGTGTTTGCACGTGACGTGTGCATGTGCATGCGATTATGTGCACAAAGCTTGCAGCTAAAGAGTCTTCAATCATTTGCACAATGTTTTTACAGTAATCCAGCTTATGAGCCGAGCGTGGTGCTTCAAAGATCTTTTAGAATCTAGGTACTAATGACCATATGCAACAATATTGCTTGCTAGCTGACTTATTAGAGAAAAACGTTTTCATCATAAACTATAGTGAAACGTGTACCTATATAATTATATTCTTTGTACAAATATATATATTTATATATATGTATTTTTGAAAATGTTCACAGACAGGCTAGCTTCATTGCTCATCTGACTATGGTCCAGAAAAATGAAAGTGTAAGTTTTTTTTTGTGTCAGTACCTATAGGCTTAATACGTATATACCATGCGGTGGGCGGCGAGGCATGCCGCAAAATTCCTAATCTTACAATTGATTTTTAGCAGACTAAATCAAGTAATATTCAATTTAAAATTATGATTCACAAACTGTTAAGTTTGCCAATGCCTAGCTCCGGAACGGAAGCTTTGATTTCAATGAGTTTCACGATCTGGTGGAACCACCAATATTCCCGTAACGGTGGGTGTGCTACTAGTTCTGTTCCTACCATAGTAGGTATATATTCCTATTTTGACAACATTGTTTGTTTTGTTTTTTGTTTTGTCCGTTGCTTGTATTATTTCAGTTTTAAGAATTATTAAGTTATTAAGAAAATTACAATGGCCACTATACACGAAAAAAATATATTTAGAAATGTATTTTTTATTATAAAATTTGATATATTATTTAAGTTAGTACTTTTATCACTTTTTATAAACTGTGTGTTTTTAGAGCATTGTTGTTCAAATTGCTGACGTGTCATTGCCACACATAGCCACATCACATAGCCTGTGCACCTAATTTAAGTATTTTTATAATAGTTATGTGTTAATATCACCCGCGGCAATGAAAATTTCTATTATATTCTATTAATGGTGTTTGCAAAATGGTTCATATTTATATTTGGTGGAAATTGGTAGAGCGGTTTCCAATATTCTTCAATAGCTCGCAATAAGTATTCTTTGTGAAGGTTGACAGCTGACAGCGCGTTCTATTTTTAACCCCCGACGTACAAACGAAGGGGTGTTATAGGCATGAATAGAGTATTTCACTTCGGGGCCCTACATCACGCATGCTAGACTCTGATGTGCTTTTTAGGGTTCCGTACCCAAAGGGTAAAAACGGGACCCTATTACTATGATTTCGCTGTCCGTGCGTCTGTCCTGTCACCAGGCTGTATCTCATGAACCGTGATAGTTAGACAGTTGAAATTTTCACAGATCATGTATTTCTGTTGCCGCTATAACAAAAAATACAAAAAAACTGAATAAAATAAATATTTAAGGTGGATCCGATACAACAAACGTAATTTTTGTTTTGTTTTTATAGATACGGAACCTTTCGTGCGTGAGTTCGACTCGCACTTGGCGGGTTTTATGTGTTACATTTTTGTAATTTAAATGGGGCACTGAATATGGTAGGAGGTTTTAAACTGTTATAAAACTAACTGGTAATTATTATTGTCATGTTTCACTTAGAGTACCTATGCGTCCCTTCTCTACATAGGTTTATAATGTATGGTCTGTCTGTCTGGTCCGCAACAGGTGGCGCAGGGCGCCGGATAACGCATCCCCCGGGAATGCGTCTGCCGACCTTCGGATTGTAGCCGCGCGTGCAAATACACGCGTAACCTTGATGTTGTCTCAGGGATTACTTTACTTGTAAGCTGAAATATTTTAAGTTTGATTCTCTCTCCTCTTCTTATAACCAAATCAAATCAAATACATTTATTTCAAGCAAAACAAAGGGGTTCGTACATACATGGTTACACAATAAAAACCTTAAAAACTAATTGGACAGCTGGGCAGGTGTCGCTCGCAGCATTGCCTTGTATAAGGCCGGGGCTCCACCAAAGCAGAGTTGAGTGCGGTGTGCTGTGTGCTGTGCGAGAAGAGATGTTTTTCAGCTCGGGGGACTCCACTAAAGCGGAGATGTGTGCGGTATGCTGTGTGCTGTGCGAGAAGAGATGTTTTTAGGCTCGGGTGCGAGGCGTTGAGTGCTCAGTACGCATTCGGTACGCTCACATCTCCGCTTCCATCGCGCCATACAAATATTATACATCTCCGCACAGCGATCTCCACTGAAGCTGAGCGGAGAGGAGATGTGTCAATAACACAATTCTATTGGTTGTTTAAAAAACATCTCCTCTCCGCTCGTCTCGTCTCCGTTTTGGTGGAGTCCCGGCCTAAGGGCAATCCACCCTAGCAGCAATCATTGCCAGCACGGTGTTGGAGCTGGCCCGCAACCTGCGCACCAGGGACGTGGTGCGCTTGCGCATGGTGGCGTGGAAACAGTCGACCCGCACCGCCGCAAGCATCCCCGATGCGCTGCAGTAGCGGGGCAGCCCCAACACCGCCCTGAATGCATTGTTGTACTGTACTGGATGCGGATGGCGCCGTACGTCGCGAGCGTATACTTCGCCCACAAGCTGCAGCACGTATACGTACGTATACGTATACACATATTGATTATCTATATTTTTAATTTATTTAAATCCACAGCTCTTATGTATTTAGACGTACTTAGACGTATAAGGCCGGGACTCCACCAAAGCGGAGACGAGACGAGCGGAGAGATGTTTTTTAAACAACCAATAGAATTGTGTTATTGACACATCTCCTCTCCGCTCAGCTTCAGTGGAGATCGCTGTGCGGAGATGTGTAATATTTGTATGGCGCGATGGAAGCGGAGATGTGAGCGTACAGAATGCGTACTGAGCACTCAACGCCTCGCACCCGAGCCTAAAAACATCTCTTCTCGCACAGCACACAGCATACCGCACACATCTCCGCTTTGGTGGAGTCCCTGAGTGATCGCTCTGCGTGTTCTACCGCCTGTACAACGCTGTACAACGGGGAATGTTCTGACGAGCTTTTCGATCTCATCCCCGCATCGAGATTTTACCATCGCTCTTCCCGGCACCGTGACAAAGCTCATCCACACATCATAGATCCCTGGGTTTCTCGTACGACTCGTTTCTCGAGATCATTTCTTCCCCATACCTATATATAAACTTTGGAATGAGCTTCCATCTAAAGTTTTCCCGCTTGGTTACGACATGTGTCGCTTCAAGAAAAATGTTCATAAACTCCTTCAGGGTAGGCAACGCATCGACAATACCCCCGGTGTTGCCGGTGTCTATAAGCGACGGTGACCACTTTACATCAGGTGGGCCGTAAGCTAGTTTGCCTATTAGTTTCATAAAAAAAAAAAAAAAAAAAAGTCCCCCGAGCTGAAAAACATCTCTTCTCGCACAGCACACCGCACACATCTCCGCTTTGGTGGAGTCCCCCGAGCTGAAAAACATCTCTTCTCGCACAGCACACAGCACACCGCACACATCTCCGCTTTGGTGGAGTCCCCCGAGCTGAAAAACATCTCTTCTCGCACAGCACACAGCACACAGCACACCGCACACATCTCTGCTTTGGTGGAGCCCCGGCTTAACAGACCAGTTTTTTTTTATTTTATTTTTTATTTAAAATTTACAGGTCTTAGGTATTTAAACGAACAGCACAGCACGAATTGGTTACACCACAATATTTTTTATATAAAACAAATAAAACCTAGCGTATGACACATAACGCGTCATAATGAAATTACGAAAAAATAAAGTTTTTTGTTTTTATTTCAATCTTCAAACACACAGAGGGAGAGAGAATAGGAACCTCGTAAATCTAATCGTAGGATCTCGTAATCTTGCGTAATCATACACAGATCTCTCCCATTAATTATCAGATATATGTATACCCCCAGTTGAAAAGAATTGTAAAAAACTTTCCCAGGTACTGTTTTGAGTAGTGATAGGCGCGGCGGGCGTGACAACCGCGGCGGGCGCGACAACCGAAGCGGGCGCGACAACCGCGGCGGGCGCGACAGGCGCGGCGGGTGCGACAGGTGCGGCAGGTCTAGGCTCCTCGTTCGGATTAAAACAATTAGCATCCAGGTGCAATTGGTGGAATTTTTGTCCCCGTGGAGCTGCCGCTCGGCACACGGGACAACGCGAAGTCTTCGCCATGGCTCTCAGGAGACAGAACCGGCAGAACACGTGTCCACAGTGCCTGGACACGATAGACTCAGTGTGCATGTTGTCATAGCACACTGGACACGTGAGCAGTAGGTATTTTCTTTCAACCTTTGCCTGAAAACGGACAGAGATCAAGTTAAAGTGGCAATGGGCAGGCCAAATATTTTTGTAGCAGTAGAGCTTTTTGTGAAAGAGTTCGTCCGGGGAACTACTAGGTACCTCCATAGCTATTTCTGCCGCAAAGCAGTAGTGCTCGCATTGCTGTGTTCTGGTTTGAAGGATATGGGTGCCGGTGTAATTACAGGCACATGAGTTATGTCAGGGTGGTGGACGCAGTGCAATGCCACATAGGGCGCGTCCTGGACGTGACCTATGAGGTAATGGATTGTTAAAGGCAGAGGTTACCGCTGAACATCAAGTGGGCCCATCTGCACGTTCCGTCATTCACGTAGTTTAAAAAAAAAACCTCGCAGAAACTAAACCGTTGAGGAAGAAAGGTTTTCGTGAGGCGACCACAAACCGGCGACGCAGCAGGATTGCCCGCGGGAAGTCGGTGGATGGAGGCGATACAAACATGTGCATGCACCATACTTACAAGGAGATCTAGATGTCCTATCTTGTACAGAAACAAAGAAACTACCTTCGTTGTTGCAGCTTTCACTCGTTTCGCTCGTGTCGGCACATGTAGAGGGCCTGGTGCCAGCGCCTGTGGAGGGCCTCGTGCCGGCGCCTGTAGAGGGTCTCGTGCCGGCGCCTGTGGAGGGCCTCGTGCCGGCGCCTGTGGAGGGCCTCGTGCCGGCGCCTGTGGAGGGCCTCGTGCCGGCGCCTGTGGAGGGCCTCGTGCCGGCGCCTGTAGAGGGCCTCGTGCCGGCGCCTGTAGAGGGTCTCGTGCCGGCGCCTGTGGAGGGCCTCGTGCCGGCGCCTGTGGAGGGCCTCGTGCCGGCGCCTGTGGAGGGCCTCGTGCCGGCGCCTGTGGAGGGCCTCGTGCCGGCGCCTGGTCCACCCTTCTGTTACGTCTAGCACGCTGCTGCGCTAAGCGTCTATCAGCCCTGCCACGTCTCCGCGGCGCCGGCCCCGGCGCCCTGGGCGGTATCGGCATCGGGGCCCTGGCCCGACCGGGAGCCGGGGGAATTGGCTCAGGAATCATCTTTTTGTATCCCTCTATAGGATGGTTCGCGCTACTTGGACGAGTATCAAAACATCACTAAAAAACAATTAGCAGAATTCAATTTGAAAAGACGTGTTTTTTATAAAGAATTTGGTAAATAATTCAATATTAGAATATATAAAAATAATAAAAATAGTTGGACATAAAAAAAACAAAAAGAAGACACTAGAATTTTTCAAAATGACATGAATGACAGGTGTGTTTACTGTACATACAAAAAAGAAATATCTTTTAAAATAGGTTAACTACCTATAAATAGGTTACAGGTAAGAAAGTATTACTTCCGGCCGTTACAATCAAATCAATCAAAATATATTTATTTCGAGCAAAACTTATAAAGGAAGGTACGTAGGTACTTACACAATAAAAACTAATTGGATTGGTGTCGCTCGCAGCATTGCCTTGTCGGGCAATCCACCCTAGCAGCGATCATTGCCAGCACGGTGTTGGAGCTGACCCGCAACCTGCGCACCAGGTTATAATGGCTTCTGAGGAGTGCTCCTAACAATTTCACTAATTAATTTAAATTAAATGTTGTTTTTTTTCTGAAAATACAAGGTATTTACCTTGTATTTTCAGAAAAAAAACAACATTTTTATAGTGTAAAGCAATTAGTAATTTTCTTAAAGTATTTTATATATTTTAAATGATTATCTTTAGTTAAATTAAGCTTCCGTCTGGTAGTTATTTGGATCAGTTGAGCTACCTTAAGATCGTTAGCAGCGGTCTTCAGGTAGCACAGCTGTTTAATTTGTATATATATAATTGTAAGTTGTATTATTCTTTAAAAAAAAAGACTGTAAATAAGGACATCGTGATAAAAGTTAAATTAAGCATTTATATAATTTTATTAATTGAATTTTTATAATACATATTGTTAATAACATTAAATTTATGGTAAATAATTGAATTTTAAAAAGATTAACTTAATTTTAATAATTTTATCGACGAAAAAATAAAATTGAATAGTACAAAAAATTAAAAGTGGTCAAGTGCGAGTCGGACTCGCCCATGAAGGGTTCCGTAGCAGCAAGTAACATAATATAAAAGTTCTTGGACGGATTACGATTTATGATGTATTAAAAAAAACTACTTACTAGATCTCGTTCAAACCAATTTTCGTTGGAAGTTTACATGGTAATGTACATCATATTTTGTTTTTAGTTTTATCATTCTTTTATTTTAGAAGTTATGGGACACACTTTTTACCACTTTGGAAGTGTATCTCGCGCAAACTAAAAGTTTAGAAAAAATATTTTTACATCATATTTTTTTTTAGTTTTATCATTCTCTTATTTTAGAAGTTATGTGGGGGGACGGGGGGGGGGGGGGGGGGCACTTTTTACCTCTTTGGAAGTGTCTCTCGCGCAAACTATTCAGTTTCGAAAAAAATTATATTAGAAACTTCAATATCCTATCCTATCCATCAAACACGTACGGGTTTGATGTTTTTTTTTTTGAGTTGTGTTACCCCAAAAATAAAAAAACTACTTACTAGATCTCGTTAAAACCAATTTTCGTTGGAAGTTTGTACATCATATTTTTTTTTTAGTTTTATCATTCTCTTATTTTAGAAGTTATAGGACACACTTTTTACCACTTAGGAAGTGTCTCTCGCGCAAACTATGTTTAGAAAAAAAAAATATTAGAAACTTCAATATCATTTTTGAAGACCAATCCATAGATACCCCACCCCACACGTATGGGTTTGATGTTTTTTTTTTGAGTTTCAGTTCTAAGTATGGGGAACCCCAAAAATTTACTGTTTTTTTTCTTTTTTTTGGGAAATTCTTAATGCGGTTCACAGAATACATCTACTTACCAAGTTTCAACAGCCTAGCTCTTATAGTTTCGGAAAAAAGTGGCTGTGACATACACGGACAGACAGACAGACATCACGAATCTATAAGGGTTCCGTAATTTATGGTAACGGAACCCTAAAAATATGTTGATAAAATTTGTATTCCGCTAAAAGCCCGCTAAATTAGAGTGTCCGCAAAAGTTTTTCAGGTCAGTTTCAATTTAAGGTCGTCTGAAGCTAAGGCCAAATCAACGCGGCGTTTAGGCCACGTCCTCAGTGGCATGCTCGGACAATGGCTCGCCACCGTGCACGCCGCACCGCGGACACGGCCTTAGCTTTACAGAAGAGGATATGCTGTAGTTTTTACAGTTTCTTGCCATTTCCATCTACGTGGACAGGCACTAACAAAACGCTGTTTTTTAACTTTTCTTTTTAACTACGTGAATGACGTAACAAGCAGATGGCCCACCTGATGTTAAGCGGTAACCTCTGCCTTTAACAACGCATTACCACATAGGTCACGTCCACCTAGGACGCGCCCTATGTGGCCATTGCACTGCACCCGCCACCCTGAGACAAAGATGAAAAGTCTAGTGCCTGTAATTTCACCGGCAACCATACCCTTCCAACCGGAACACAGCAATGCGAGCACTACTGCTTTGCGGCTGAAATAGGTATGGTGGTAGTAGGTACTTCCCCGGATGAACTCATTAATCACGTAAGTAGTAACCTAAATTCAAGTAATTACTTATATATTCCAACCTAGATCTTTTAAATCTATGCTGTATGCACATGAAATCACACCTATAAAAGGCATTACTTCTATATGTACCTACAGAAAATAACTAATGTACCTATACATCAATCAAATAACATCTTTCTTCGTCCTTCGGCAATGCAAAAAATGATAATTATTTATTTGTTTTTTGACTATTGCATCAATATGCAGCACAATATGTACGCGACGGCATATTTGCGCGGGAAACGTGTTGCGCGAGCGCTTAGGCGTGCATCCGACAACCGACTGTCACTTGTTACGTCTGAGGAACGGCCGGGCTGTAGGTAAATATCGCGCGACCTTGAGCGAGTGATGATGCCCTGATTCAGCATGTACAGAGGCGCGGCGGGTGAAGGTTGGCCTGCGACACAGGAGGTTGCAGGTTCGATTCCCGCCTCGGAACAAATATTTGTGCGATCGCAGATATTTGTTCAGGGTGTTCTGGGTATTTTCCATGTATAATAAAAAAATATCTATCTATGTAATGTATTGTATTGTGCCATTTTTTTACCGAGTTACACCTAGTACCTTCATATCTGGTTCTTCTTAGTGTGTTCTGTGTAGCTCTTGTACACAAATAAATATATATTCTTTCTTTCTTTCTTTTTCTTTCTATTAAGGTGAATGCTCACGTTTGCGGCGCGAGATTCAAATTTTTTGGTGTTTTTTGCCCTTTACAGGTCATCAACACTTCTTCAGATGACGAAAGTTGAGTTCGCGACAACTAGGAGACCTAACACACATGTTTTAATTGATTGTATCTCATAAATATCATCAGTTTAGCTACGTTACCCCTAAACAAACAAAAACACTGTAAAAATGTGTTTAGGGGTATCATAGCTAAACTGATGATATTTATGAGATACTATCAATAAAAACATGTGTGTTAAGTCTCCTAGTTGTCGCGAACTCAACTTTCGTTATCTGAAGAAGTGTTGATGAGCTGTAATGGGCAAAAAACACCAAAAAATTTGAATTTCGCGCCGCAAGCGTGCGCATCCACCTTAAGTAGGTATATTAGTTATCTAGTACCCATAACACAAGCTCTGCTTAGCTTGGGGCTAGATAATGTTGTGTGAACTGTCCAGCATTATTTATTTATTATTATTATGGTTATGCACATATTTTTCACTACTTTTCACTAGATGGTAGTGGTATCGTTCGTAATAAAAGAGTGAGAAAGAGGGTAGATCGATATATCTGCCAATAACATCTACTCGCAAAGACTTTAGTTAGTTCTCCCGTGATCATGGCGCATGCAACTGGTGCCAAAAGATCTGAAACACTCAATAATCGAAAACCATGGTAAGTATCCCATTTCTAGTGAAAAGTATAGATAACGGAGAGCGTACCAGATTACCAGATGTACTATAAAGGTACCGGTACATATTCACAACCAGCGAAAGGTCACCGCGACCTCGCCGCGCCGCATTAGCCATGCGTCCGGCGCGGCGGGTGCCGTCTGATCGGCTTCCGCTACCCCCAGACGTACTCATTAACTATTTGGGGATGTTTTGAGGCTTTGTTTGGTGAAATATGTAATGCCAAAATGAAAACACACCAAAAATAATATCATAATTTTTTTATTATGTTAAGGAATAAAATAACAATAAATAAGTAATACTGGACAGTTCATACATCATTATCTAGCCCCAAGCTAAGCAGAGCTTGTGTTATGGGTACTAGATAACTGATATATACCAACTACAAAGTTTTTTTTTAATTACACATAGAAAATACCCAGAACACCCGGAAAAAATATCTGTAGATCGCAAAAATATTAGTTCCGAGGCGGGAATCGAACCCGCAACCTCCTGCGTCGCAGGCGAACCTTCGCTCGCCGCGCCTTGAGCTCGACATTACGATGAGGAATGTGCTATTACTGGAGGAAAGAGTATAAATACATTTACCCTCTAACACAGGTATTTTTCTTACTTAAAAGAGGGTCCCCACCAATGTTATTGATCCTAGATTAAGATTAATGAAATAAAATATTTGTATTTGTATTTTGTATTTGTAAATACATACATAGACACACGCTTTTTTCTCCGAAGTAGGTTACCTGCCTACCTTCGTCTATTCCAGTCGTGTAGGTAACTCAAACATCCTCCTGCGAAGCGAATTCCAATGTTTGGAGACGTTAATTAAAATAAATGCCGTGTCGAATCCGGGCCGGTGCAATATAAAGTCGGGTTGTTTACGGGCGAGGTATTTTTGTGGCTTTTTCGCCACAGCTTGTGGAGAGTCGCTCCTTCAATACCACAAACCAAAAACTTACCTACTATACGCAAGGAGGGCGCACGAGCGGCGCGGGAAGAAACAATGAATATGGGGGAAACTCTTAGCTATATAGATAATACATTTATTTACAGAAAGAATAATACAAGGTATGTACAAAATACATATGAAACTTACTTAGCTATATGATTAAGTATTCAATACTAGTGTCCGCCCGCACCTTCCCTCACGCTTTACCAGGATAAAAAAAAAGTAAAAAAAAAAAGAAAGAAAAGTAAGAGAAATAAATATAAAAATGTGGAAGAGTTCGTCCGGGGAAGTAGGTACTACAACTATTTCTGCCGTAAAGCAGTAGTGCTCGCCGATGCACTTCTCTTCAAACCGGAGTGCAGCAATTATGTGTGCCGGCGAAATTAATGGCACATTCGACTTATCTTTATGTCTCAGGGAGGCGGGCACATAGGGTGCGTCCTAGGTGGACGTGACTTATGAGATAATGCATTGTTAAAGGCAGAGGTTACCGCTTAACATCAGGTGGTCCATCTAGTTCCGTAATTCCGTCATTCATTTAGTTAACAAGTAATTAACTTTGTAAAAATTAAAAAAAAACTCAACGCAATGAAACAGCTGAACCGATTTTGATCAAACATAGCTAAGAACATACCCGAAAAATTCACCTTTCAAACAAAAAAAAACGAAATCGGTTCATCCGTTCGGGGGCTACGAGGCGACAGACAGACACACACACACACACAGAAACGTCAAACTTATAACACCCCGTCGATTTTGCGTCGGGGGTAAAAAATAAAAAAAAATACAACACTATGCCAAAAACGGGTGAACTTATTTCTTTTCTAAAGCTGATAATTTCATTCGGCATTTCTTCAGTATCATCCATCAGCAGGGATATTTTAAACCGTTCGAAAAGCCTTCCGACAGATAAGGCGGGTTCGGAAGTTACCGACGGAGTTTCCGCTAAACGCGATTCTATATATCTAATACCGAAAAAAATTAACAGTAGAAATCGAAACTTTCCGACAGCTATTTGGTCTCGGTAACTCTTCCGTGCAGGAAATCATATATCTACTTAAATATTGTGTTTTACCTACTACAGAAAAAATAATAGGTACTGGTTTTACTAAATAAAAATTGTTTAGTTACTAATATCTATTGAAACTAGCTTGACAAACAAACATAAGTGGTGTTTAATCAAGAGGATTCGCCTCCAAAAACCTTTAATTTTTATCAATTTGCAATCCACGTCTGGAGTTGTCAGAAGTTTCCAATGCTGTTTTAGAATCGCATAATATGTGCGGTTCTATAATAAACTTCCAGAAAGTGCTTCTAAACTTTCGATTCGAAGATTTAAATCTTACATAAAGAATAATTTAATTAAGAAAGCGTATTACACACTACATGACTATGTTAATGATAAAGCCGCGTGGCCTGATGTCGCTCTGCCCCTCGACACCTAATTTGTCAATTTGCAATGTCTGTACCTGCATATAATTTATTACTGATGTTATTTATGAGTATATCAAGCGTAGTGTGTGCTGCCTTATGAACTTTTGCTGATTCTCTCTATCATCTTACTTTTGACTGCCTACCTAAGTAAGGCTTTTAATTTGGTTTTCCTTTTTTCCTTGAATCAGCTTCCACTTGTTCTCGAGGCACCACACAGGCGCTCCCCACCTAGTAGTAAGAAGGATCATCAAAAGAAAAACAGACCGTGTTTGTTGCCTGATTCTTCTAGGTCTGGTTGCGTTGGAACAGGAGTAAATGTAAATTTATTTTTTAAGACGATTCAAAATGATCCTTGTGATTTCTTCTTCTTCTTCTTAGCTTCGGTAATGGCTTCTGTGCATTATTCGCAACAATTTAGCCAATGTCAAGTGATTTATTTATTATAGTTTTATAGTCAAGTCGTCAAGAGTAACCGTCAAGTCCTAACCCAGTTTAAACGGTGGCAGAAAAACTGAGTTTTTACAGGAAAAAATCCACCATTTCGAAAAGACTCGCAATACACTTAAATTTCACTACATCACACATGTGCCATTTATACAAGTTACACCGGTTAAAATGCCACTAAAATTACACGAAATAACTCTAAAAAACACATTAAAATGTAATAAAATAAAATTGACGACGTTTCTTTCAAAAATGGCAGATTTCAAAAAAAAAACCCCTTGTGATTTCAATGAATAAAATACTTTTGACTTTGACTTTGACTTTGCTCCTTCGGATTCGAAATTGAATCCGACAAAAATTAATCGGAAACCTATTTGAACGTTTCAAAATAGCTCTACAAGTCTATGGATATACTTAGGTACCTACTTTCTGGCACGTATGCAAAGTTATAAAAATAAAAATAAAAATAAAAAAACCTTTATTTCTACTACTTGAACTACATGAAACTAAATAAACTAACTATAATAAACAAACTACATATATCTAGCTAACATGACGTATACACTTCCTTCTCTTGTGTTTATATTTATTCCTATTTTTCTCTCAATAGTTTATAATGTATTATCTATCCGTAGTAGTCGCCTCAGTGGCGTAGGCCTCCCCTAAGAGTCTCCACACGTCTCTTTCTCGCGCCTTCCTCATCCAGTCCGGTCCGCATCGTTGTACGAAGATGTCTCTCCATCTTTTTTTCTGCCTTCCTTGTTTTCTCTTGCCTTCTAATGGGGTCCACTCTGTTACCCTCTTAGTCCACCTTTCATTTTCCTATCTAGAAAGATGACCTGCCCAGTTCCATTTTAGTAATCTAATCCTTTGCTTCACATCTACAATTTTAGTTTTACCTGTTATTAGTTTATTACTTATTTTATCAGACTGTAAGCAAAGTTACTAGCCCACAAAAGTAAACCAGCTGTCGATATTATATGCAATGCGCTGGAATACGGGAGCGGGCGATTCAATTCAGACTTCATTATCAGGTAGGTGACTCACTTCATTTTATTACGCTGTGGTATCGACGTTTTGGACTAATATGCCTGTAATAATATATACCAATATGGAGGCCTGATCCAGACTGTAAAGTTGTGGGTGGTAAGAACATGGTATATGCAAAGTTCTGATGCACACAGCACATAATAGGTAGGTATGCCTCGCACCCGTTTTCCTCGTCTGGAAGGCGTGTATCGTAACTCTGTGTACCTATTCGAGCCACGCGACGCTGTTTCTAGACAAGTGTACCTATAGGTAGAGTAAAATAATTATTTACATCTCTCATATTCGGTAAGTAGGTCCTTATTACCCCCAAATGGGGCTTGTAGGTGACCAATTAGCGCTCTAGGGTAATAATGTAGCTAGAAAAGCCCTAGGGCGGTAAGTAATTAAAAAAAAAACACTCCTTAAAAAAGTTCGCGTACATCTAACCATCATACTGGCAATAGACATCATGCATTCAGCCCAATGACAAAAGAGGTCGCTTCGCTATTCAGCCTTGTCTTCGTATGAGTATAATAGTCATCAATTTTAAATATCGAACGGCGGAGCTCAATTTTGTTTTTGAATAAAATTATTTAAAAAAAGATGAAAAAGGCGGGAATAGAAAACTTTTACTTTAAATATTGTTTGTTTTTGGGATTTTTTTATAATTACGTGCTAATTAGGAAAAAAACATGAGTTCTGCAAGTGGTGAAGATATAAGCTGCACTTCCGATTCAATTAAATTGGAAGCTGAAGCAGCAATTAACAATATTTTGCCTGAAAGTTCTAAAGAGAGATATTTGAAAACTTACGACGAGTTCATGAAGTGGCGAAAAGAAAAACGAGTAAAGTCTTTATCTGAGACTGTATTCTTAACATACTTTAGTGAGCTATCAAAAAAGCTACAGCCATCTAGTTTGTGGTGCATTTATTCAATGTTAAAAGCAACTATGAGTACTAAACACGACATCAATATCAAGAACTTTTCAAAATTATCATCTTTTCTAAAAAGACAATCAGCTGGGCACAAAAGCAAAAAGCCAAAGGTTTTTACAGCGCAAGACGTGAAAACATTTATAAATGAAGCCCCTGATGACATATATTTAGCTGTTAAGGTACGTAAAATGTTTTATTCTTGTAATGCCGGTTTTTTTCTACTTACCTCACAATCGAGATGTAAAGCAGAGTAGTTAGCTCGGGTGTAAGCATCAATGGCACCCTCGAACTATAGGCGCCCTCGCTGCGCTCGTGCGCCTAAATATCTCGGGTGCAATTGATGCCTTACAGCCCTTGGCTACTAATCTACTATTATTGTTAAAACTGTGTATATAAAGGCGGTAGATTATTTTGTAAGTTATAACAGTTTGCCCGTTTCGGACATACAATAACTTTAATCTTAGGTCTAAGTCCTCAATATTCCTAGGTTATATAGAGGTATTGAGATCAAATAGGTATATTAGACATCTGCAACCCACTGTGAAAAGAGGCCCACTGAAGCTCTGCCTACCCCCCCCGTCAGGAAAAAGGCGTGTGCCTATGTATGTATGTAAATTTAAAAGTACCTAATCATAAAAGAATATATATTCTACATTATAATGAGATCAACATATTAGACTTGAACATCTTTATCAAAATATTCTGATAAATTTTAGAAAACAATCAATATTAGCAATTTATTTAATTTCTTCTGATAGGGTGGGCCATTTAAGGACTATAAGCTAAGTGGCCAGGCATTGTATACTCTAATATAGTATAAAAGAACTTTTATGAGATTGTTAACTTGATGTATCGATTATGTTATATATATCTTTATCTTATGTTATATTATATTTAAGTAATGTTATATTTATAGGTATAGACAAGTGTGTAGGTAAATAAAGGCCTAAACTCCTATGAAGTTCATCTGCAGGGGAATGTGTTGTTTGTCTAAACTCCTATGAAGTTCATCTGCAGGGGAATGTGTTGTTTGTCTAAACTCCTATGAAGTTCATCTGCAGGGGAATGTCTTGTTTGTCTAAACTCCTATGAAGTTCATCTGCAGGGGAATGTCTTGTTTGTCTAAACTCCTATGAAGTTCATCTGCAGGGGAATGTCTTGTTTGTCTAAACTCCTATGAAGTTCATCTGCAGGGGAATGTCTTGTTTGTCTAAACTCCTATGAAGTTCATCTGCAGGGGAATGTTTTGTTTGTCTAATTCCACCAGTAGGATTGTGATGTTTTCGAACTCTAAGTTGTTAGGTTTTTTGATATGTAACATCTTTCCTGTCTGGTATTGCCGACGTAGGTGATAGAACAGCCAGGCTCAAATGGGATTGGGTGGGGCACGTCAGCCGAATGCTTCCCAACAGGTGGGCGAACATCAGCACACCTGAAGGACGGCGACCTCGGGGTCGGCCGAGAAAGCGTTGGCGGGACGATCTAGTTTATTTTTAAAAGGAGTGTTGGGAGATTGCCAGGGACAGGGACAAGTGGATGAATTTGGAGGAGACCTTTGCCCAGCAGTAGGACAAAATAGCTTAATAAAAAAAGAAAAAATAATAATAATAAACAATGCTGGACAGTTCACACAACATTATCTAGCCCCAAGCTAAGCAGAGCTTGTATATGGGTACTAGTTAACTGATATACTTAATACAATACATTACATACATAGATATTTTTTATTATACATATAAAATACCCAGAACACCCTGAACAAATATCTGCATATAGCACATATATTTGTTCCGAGGTGGGAATCGATCGGGCAACCTCCTGTGTCGCAGGCGATCCGTCACCCGCCGCGCCACAGAGGTCGTCAAAAAACATCTTTCCTGTCGGCTTCCTGCAATCTGTGGGAGTGATTTCGTGAAAAGGGACGACAGTGTGTAACAGGAAACGCACATTTTTCCGACAGGTTGGTAGGTACTATCAGCCTTCGACCAAAGTAAATATTTACGTCGATGCTATCAGCCATGTTGCTTATTACCAAGGAGGCGAAATGTCAAAAAGCGCGCATTTTTTAGAGAGATCGGTACTTTGATTATATATCCAGCCAAAAAATAATAATTCTCTGAGGGTTGGTACTATCAGCCATGCTGCTTATTACCACAGTTATTACCAAGGAGGCGAAATGTCCAAAACATACATACATACCACAGATGAAGTAGTAGGTACATGGTTAGAGTGCTAAAATAGCCACTAATTTTATAGAGTGTTCCTTCTTACTCCTATCCTAGAAGATAGCTTGCTATCCTATATTAGAGAGAAACAAATATATTGTCACACGACAGTCGTTTTTCCGTTCCGTACCCTGAATATTGGTAACATGAATTTACATCTTCCTAGATTGGTACCATCTACCATGAATGTAGTAGTAATTGTGAAATTTGGCCTGGTACGACTTACACAAATAAAAACAGATAGAAATATGCTTGTCTCATTCCAACACATGAATACATTCATATAAAAGAATGAGACTGGTATAATCGAATCCGGTTTGTTTATAGCCTTAGTTCCATGTAGTACATCTTTCTAGATACATACCTACATACAAACACCAATTCCTCGAAGTTCCAATTCGCTTCGCATGTTCAACAATTGGTTCAAGATAATTCTTTCTTTTAGAATGGCTCTTGGTATGAGATCTCAGAACTTTTTGTGCGGTAGGTAGAGTAGGCAGTGAGACTTAGCATTATTTTTACATTGCTAATGTTTTTGTTGGGATTTCACACTTTTCTGTATATTAAACTCAGTTGTGAAATGTTTGCAGCTAGAGGAAAATTGGAGGGCATTATGTTTTTTTAGTAGTTTTAGCATGTTTTGCCGGCGCTATTCGCGTGGTCACATGCCACTATTGAAAGCAGCCCAACGTCCGCGTCCATAATGACTGGACTATGAACATGGTAACGCAATACTAGGGCTGCCACTAAACATAAGAAGTATTTGACGACCTCTGTGGCGCGGCGGGCGACGGTTGGCCTGCGACGCAGGCGGTTGCTGGTTCGATTCCCGCCTCGGAACAAATATTTGTGGGATCGCAGATATTTCTTCAGGGTATTCTGGGTATTTTCTATGTATAATAAAAAATATCTATCTATGTAATATATTGTATTAAGTATATCAGTTATCTAGTACCCATAACACAAGCTCTGCTTAGCTTGGGGCTAGATAATGTTGTGTGAACTGTCCAGCATTATTTATTTATTTAAGGTTATTAATAATACTGGTAGGATTCAAGTTGACAAAAGTTGTTTCTTTTCGGACTCTTGTACGATCTGCAGGTATTTGTTCAGGGTGTTCTGGGTATTTTCTATATATAATACATAATATCTACTATGTAAAGGATTGTATTATGTATATCAATTATCTCTATTACGTAATTCTGTATCTAATTATGTATATTAATTATTCTATGCATAATAAAAATAACTTTCTGTGTATTATAAAAGATAAACGGCTAATTAGGTAGGTACCACTATTTTTCGTCACTTTGCTGACGTTTCGAGACAAGCCTCTTCATCATCTATTGATCTTTTCATATCTATGTATTGTATTAAGTATATCAGTTATCTAGTACCTACCCATAACACACATTTAAATAAATAAAAAAATACGGGTTTTTTATTTCATTTATGAAGATTATTCGCGTACCTAATAGCGGTTTTTTCTTGCCTTTGGGTGAATTGTCAACATACCTTTTTCTAATGTTTGTGGCAGCCCTAGTAGATAAGGCGGCGTACACACGCAAGTCTGCAGTACATCCCGTCTGATTTCCCTAATCGCAGGTCTTGCCTATTTGAGGACGGCAAAGAATTGTCGGTAACTGACACTATTAGAGAATTAGAGAGTTGATTTGAGAAGCAATCAGCGTTGCTTACTTAATGGTATGTAACAGATGGCTATTTTCCACGTATTACAGGATGAGGCAAGATAATGGAACTCTCAGGGTTAGTACCTACCTTTTCCGTTGTAGAGAGGTGTGTACATAGAAAAATTTGGTGAATTTTGGAACAAACTTAAACTGCATTTTTCCTATTTTTTTTTTAGAAATAGTACAATAAGCATGAAAAATACATTTAAAAAAAAAACAAGTCGGTATCAAAAGATTCTATTTCTCACCAGTTTCCACCCAAAGTATCAAATCAAATCGTAAATTTTACAGAAAGCTCAAACAAACCGTTCCTAAAAATTGTGCCTGTAATTTCACCGACACCCTTTAAACTGAAACCATATTATTAAATAATATGCCCTGTAACAAAGCAATGCGTGCCCACATTTATATTGCAAACCCCATTTTTATAAATAGTGCCGCTATGATAATTTATTCAGATTCTAGTTACGCCAATATTGTTGCTGTTAAAATTCACTACTCACAGGTATCATAGCATAAAGGTGAATCTAGAATTCTTTTGTTGATTTGTATTAAGGTGGCTGCTTTTGCTTGTGGTGCGATTTTTTTTTTTTTTTTTTTTTTCAATTAAAAAAAAAGTACTTTTAAGCCAAACAAAACAGGAAAACACAAAACTCCTACAAACTATTAAGGTGGTTGCTTTCGCTTGTGGCGCGAAATTATTATTTTTTCGTGTTTTTTGCTCATCACAGCTCATCAACACTTCTTCACATAGCGAAAACAATGTTGCCGGTAATTATATGACCTAACACACAAGTTGTAATGTAAAGTATCACATAAATATCATTAGTTTGGCTATGAATGTGCTTGAAACAAAAAAACACTGTAACAACCATTGAAGCACAATCGTAGCTAAACTAATCATATTCATGTGATACTATACCAGCAACATAGTTTTCGCTATCTGAACAAGTGTTTATGAGCTGTGATGAGCAAAAAACACTAAAAAATAATAATTTCGCGCCACAAACGAAAGCAACCACCTTAATAGTTTGTAGGAGTTTTGTGTTTTCCTGTTTTGTTTGGCTTAAAAGTACTTTTTTTAATTAAGAAACCTACTTAGTTAAATATTTGACTGAATTAAGTACGATTCTTTCTGTATATAAAGTAGGTCAACTCTCCCTACCAGTATTTTCTCATCTCTCCCGCCTGTTGGAAACACTTGAGAGCCAAAACTATTTTTGTGATTTATTTGTTCTTTGCTCATGTCATATTGTATCGTAGCTACTGAAATTCACTATCCATAGGTAGTAGTACTATACTATAGGTACTAATATATAGTATACTAATATATAGTATACTAATATATAGTATACTAATATATAGTATACTAATATATAGTATACTAGTATAGTATTATTTCATCTGTGCCATAGGTAACATAACATAACACCCAACAGTCACATACATAGTCCTGATCCCACACTAGGATTCCCTGTCTAGTGGGTATCAGACACTACGAGCATAACACCCAGACCCGGTACAAATATTAGCAGATCATATAAATATTGGTCCTGCTCATGAATCGAACCCGCAACCTTTCGCATCTCAGCCGGCTACTTGCCCGAAGCTACAGAGGTCGTCATGAGAATGTAAGAGATGCGGATTAGGGCATAAAAATGATAAAAATGCATAAAATTCCATTACCTTATGCTGTGTTTTTTGCATTAACTTTGTAGCTTTAGTGCAGTGGTGAATCCGACCTAAGAATAGACCCCTCCGTCTCCTCCCGTGGATGTCGTAAAAGCCGACTAGAGATTATTTTAGGGGATGGGCAGAACAGAGGTATTGGAATAAACCTAGTAGTAGTAGAGCTTTTTTTGTCTATGGGATGGGCAGAACAGAGGTATTGGAATATACCTAGTAGTAGTAGAGCTTTTTTTGTGGAAGAGTTCGTCCGGGGAAGTACTACCACCATACCTATTTCTGCAGCAAAGCAGTAGTGCCCGCATTGCTGTGTTCCGGTTTGAAGGGTATGGTTGCCGGTGAAATTAAAGGCATATGAGACATTTAATCCTTATGTCTCAAGGTGGCGGGCGCAGTGCAATGCCGCATAGGATGCGTCCTAGGTGGACGTCACCTATGTGGTTATGTCATACCAAGTTGTATAAAAAAAACTAATCACTACACATTTTGGTTACATTTTAATACGCGTTTTGCCATGTTCATGTCTCCCGGACTCCCCCTACTTACCCGGACGAACTATTTTCCAAAGAAGCTCTACAGGTACTAACAAAGATAGATAGATAGATTAACACTTTATTGTAGGTAGGTACACCAAAACATAAAACACAAAAAAGGATTAACTAAATCAAATTATAGTACAATGGGCTGAAAAGCTATCCAGGCAATATTAGTAGTAGTAGTTTTTAGTAGTAGTAGAGCATTTTTGTGAAAGAGTTCGTCCGGGGAAGTACTACCACCATACCTATTTCTGCCGCAATGCAGTAGTGTTCGCATTGCTGTGTTCCGGTTTGAAGGGTAAGGGTGCCAGTGATTTCACCGGCACCCTTAGCCTTCAAACCGCATACAGGCACATGAGACTTTTCATCTTTATGTCTCAGGGTGGCGGGCGCAGTGCAATGCCACATAGGGCGTGTCCTAGGTGGACGTGACCTATGAGGTAATGCACTGTTCATAGGCAGAGGTTACCGCTTAACATCAGGTGGGCCATCTGCTTGTTCCGTCATTCAGTAGTATTAAAAAATACAAAAAAAACTTGCCTATTCAATATTTCTTCTTCAGTATTTCTTCCAGGCAACCCTTCAACACAAAACAAAATGTTTGGGCATGCAGCATGTTTGAGAACACACCACTACGCAACTCCTCAGGCGACAACCGCAGCTGATTTATGTTCATAAACGCTACAATTACTGTTTAACACGATTCCCTCGACTTGCATCATTTGCATTTCCTCCGCTCTCCGGTGTAATTTGTTTGAATGTTACATGTCACTGATTGCTTGACGATTGAATAACATTCAGGGTTCCGCAATCCAGAGGGAAGTTTTTTTTTTTTTTTTTTATTCTACTTATGGTTGACGGATCAAGCAAGAGGCCCACCTGATGTTAAGCGGTAACCTCTGCCTATGAACAGTGCATTACCTCATAGGTCACGTCCACCTACGACGCAACCTATATGGCATTGCACTGCGCCCGCCACCCTGAGACATAAAGATGAAAAGTCTCATGTGCCTGTAATTTCACAGGCACCCTTACCCTTCAAACCGGAACACAGCAATGCGAGCACTACTGCTTTGCGGCAGAAATAGGTATGGTGGTAGTACTTCCCCGGACGAACTCTTTCACAAAAAAGCTCTACTACTACTAAGATAGATACCGCAAGTCCGCAACATTTTACAAGAAACAAAATTGGTTTATTTTCCCCCAAAGGCACAAACACACACATAACACATGAAAACAAAAAAAACAATCAAGTATGTACTTTGGACAACCGCTATTCAATTCAATTCAATTCAATAGCCTTTATTTAACAACCTTATAATTAGTTTACAATATGACATCGATAAAAAAACAGTTATAAATGGTTGTTTTGCTTCCCAGCATAGGCCTCCCCCAGAGTCCTCCAAAGGTCCCGATCGTGAGCTTTTCTTCTCCATGTCGCACCTGCTGTTGTTTTAAAATCATCTTCCCATCTGCGGAAAGGTCTTCCTCTAGCCCTTTTCCCTTCTCTAGGGTACCATTGGATCACGTTTTTAGCCCATTTCTCTGTGTGACTCCTGATCAAATGACCAGCGTACTTCCATTTTAGTTTTTTGATTGTGTAGGTGGTACACCGCTAAGTACAACAAAAATGAAACAAAAACCAAGTGCCAAGTGCGAGTCGGACTCGCGCACGAAGGGTTCCGGACCATTATCTAGAAAAACGGCAAAAAGAACACGTTTGTTGTATGGGAGCCCCCTTAAATATTTATATTATTGTTTTTTTTAGTTTTTTATTTATTTTATTTATAGCGGCAACAGAAATACGTCATCTTTGAAAATTTCAACTGTGTAACTATCACGGTTCATGAGATACAGCCTGGTGTCAGACCATTTATCTATAAAAGCATACAAATCACGTTTTTTGTATGCGAGCCCCCTTAAATATTTATTTATTCTGTTTTTTAGTATTTGTTGTTATAGCGACAACAGAAATACATCATCTGTTTAACTATCACGGTTCATGAGATACAGCATGGTGACAGGCGGGCAGACAGACGGACAGCGGGAGTCTTATTAATAGGGTCCCGTTTTAATACCCTTTGGTACGGAACCCTAAAAAGAAAAAGAAAACTAGTAGTAGTAAGTAAATAGGAAGGCATAGATATGTGTTGTGTGGGGTCAAATAGGTCCCCGTCTCAGGTGCGTCCATGCTGCACCAGACCTAGGTTTAGTGCAGCGCTGGTTTTCAGACAGGGCCTAGCTAACCTTCTGTACCTCTCCTATTATGTAGTCTGTACCTTAATGCAGTCTTCCTGTCCACTTCTTCGCTCATTCATGTCGTTAAGGACAGAACCCTCTACCATTAAACATATTCAATCTTTCCCAGCGCAGGTGAAATTACCGAGGCGTGGACAGCTTACCCCCAACATTTGCGCGTTCTAGGAACTGTCGGCCGCTGTGTCATTTGCGATTCCAAGAGTCCATAGATTAATTGTTGCCTGCTGTGGCGATTAGGTGTATGTACCTAATGCCCGACTTCCTCAATTTAATGCAGTTCTGTGGTTTGTTCAGTTCAGCTGTAAGGTATTGACCATAGAAATCTAAAGAGATAAATGTTATACTGTTTTATATTGAAAGCGATGTTGCAGTTTTTTCAGGGTAGGCAGCGCATCGACAATGCCCCCGGTGTTGCCGGTGTCTATAAGCGACGGTGACCACTTTACATCAGGTGGGCTGTAAACTAGATTGCCTATTCTATATATCTATCTATTCAGCCGGTAACACTCACTGCTGAGTAAAGGCTTCTTCTCTATATCGCCACTCCTGGCGGTCTTATGCCAGCCGGATCCACCGCTCTCCTACTGCCTGCACAATGTCGTCTGACCATCGGGTAGGTGGTATCATCATAGCATATCTCTCGGCCTCCATTCGGTGACTGCTTTGGTCCATCGGTAATCCTCTCGCCTTGCCAAGTGTCCCGCCCATCTCCACTTGAGCCTCGCAATCCGTATACCTACATCCTCGACCTTAGTTCGGCGTCGAATCTCGACGTTTCGACGAGGTGGATACCTAGCATGGCCCGCTCCATGGCTCTTTGAGGAACTCTTATAGTATATGCGCGTTCATTTGCGAGTGGCCATATTTAGGCACCTACGTATCAAGTTGTGTGATTCGCTCATTTTGTCTAAACTTAATTATGTTGACAACGTATTTGGTGAGTGCTTGCTAGCCCGTTCACAAAAATTAACTCAGCGTATACAAAACGCCTGTGTGCGATTTTGTTTTCCGATCCCGCGACGAGCTCACATCTCCCCTTACATCAATCAAAACGGTTTATTGAACATGTCATCGCGCCGATATCTTCATTTTGCGACTTTGCTTTTTGGTAATGTTAAAAATCAGCAGCCTTTGTATCTGTACGATAAGCTCGACTTTTCAAATAGACATATACGTTTTGCCACTCGCTTAATTTGTCTACACCACAGAACGACTGCCTTTCGTGGCAGCTTCCGGTATGCTGCCACGAAATATTGGAACAATTTGCCGCCACCAATTAGAAATTCAAAATCTATTCACTCCTTTAAAAACACACTTAAGAAACATTTATTACATTCACAACTTTTACCATCCACAGGAAGTCGTTCTGGGCCTAAATTTAGTTTAGTTTAATACAGCATAAGTTTCACAATGGTCTCTCTTCTCTTTTGTTTGTTTTGTTATTTGTTTATTTAATATAATTTAATATAATATAATAGTTATAGAATCAAAGCTCTACCACGATTGCATTTAATAATATTTCATCTTTTCTTTTCTGTGTAAAACGTGTGTCGCAGTGCTGCCCAACACACTGGCGTCACGTAAAACGTGTGTCGCAGTGCTGCCCAACACACTGGCGTCACGTAAAACGTGTGTCGCAGTGCTGCCCAACACACTGGCGTCACGTAAAACGTGTGTCGCAGTGCTGCCCAACACACTGGCGTCACGTAAAACGTGTGTCGCAGTGCTGCCCAACACACTGGCGTCACGTAAAACGTGTGTCGCAGTGCTGCCCAACACACTGGCGTCACGTAAAACCAGCGCTGCACAGCGTTTGCGCTGTCGCAGCATACGCTGAGTGACGACCATTTTTACTAATTTAATTAATTGGATAATGTTTTAGTTGTAAGTTTTTGTGTCATTGGCAAAATAAATATATTTGTATTTGTATAAGTGAGAATGGGCAGAACACATTGGTTGAATGTCTTGGTCTTAAGACATTGAGGGATTTTCGATTTAAAAACGTCTTCCAACTTACCAAAAGCAGCCCATCCTAGTTGTATACGCCTCGTGATTTCCCTCATCAGTGATCTGCACATTAGTTTCATAAAAAAAAAATGGGATTCGGCTATTTTGTCAATGAAACTATCTAGTACAATTATAATTGGTGTATTATATTACGTAACTTAATAAATAGATAATATTTTTAGTATGGTTCCGTGGTGTGTACTGTCTTAGAATATACCCCTCTATCTCCTCCCGTGGATGTCGTAAAAGCCGACTAAGGGATGACTCTGGACTTGTTTGTAAGATTCGTTGGTATAAGATTTGTCCTGGCTGCTAGTTTATTAAGGAATGATAATTACTGGAAAGCGTTAGCAGAGTCAGTCGTGGGAAGCAATGGCGGCGATGAGCTAACCACTTGTCACGTATATCCCACGATGGTGCAACCCACGGTGAAAAGAGGCTCAATTGAGGCTCTTCCATAGAGATATGTAAGAGCTTCCATTAGAAGAGAATGCTATCTAGAATTAAGTTACACCTACTCAGTAGGTACTTTTAAGTTGTGCAATACATCATGTTCTAATTTATCTACCTATTATTTTGTAGTTCAATTGAATACTTGCCTTTAGATATTAGAACAAGGGTTCCCCAAACAGCCCACATCCGAACCTCTGATCAATTTTGTCTCACGGAGTTCCTGTGAGCCAAAAAGGCCTCGACTTGTACTTTCTTGAAGAATCTTGTACTTTCAAAAATGGGCCCCCATAATCCAACTAGGTATTGACCGGTTTTATAATGCAGAAAATAATAACAGTATTTATTCTGTGTATGTGTGGGTACATGGTACACTGTGTGTACACTGGGTACAGAAACGTTGGTCGTCCAGCAGCGAGATGGGCAGAAGATATCGCATGCGTCGCGGCCGAACCTGAATGAGACTGGCACGGGACCGTGAGGAATGGCACAGGCAAGGAGAGGTCTATACTCAGCAGTGGGTGACGTCAGGCTGTGGAAGATGATGATTTATTCTAAATCGTCGTTTTCTTCCCCTTGGAAGGCCTTAGCCGACGGTTGCAGAGTTTTGGTCCGGGCCGCAGATGGGCAGACGATATCGCATGCATCGCGGCCGAACCGGGATGAGACTGACACGGGACCGTGAGGAATGGCACAGGCAAAGAGAGACCCATACTCAGCAGTGGGTTAAGTCAAGTAAGTTTTAGTAGTAGTAGAGGTTTATGCCTTCTTCTGCTTTATTTTTTAGAGAAATAGTACCTATTAGTGCCGCAAAGCAGTAGTGCTGTCATTGCTGTGTTCCGGTTTGAAGGGTAAGGGTGTTTGTGAAATTACAGGCACATGAGACTTTTCATCTTTATGTCTCAGGGTGGCGGGCGCAGTGTAATGCCACATAGGGTGCGTCCTAGGTGAACGTGACCTATGAGGTAATGCACTGTTCATAGGCAGAGGTTACCGCTTAACATCAGATGGGCAATCTGCTTGTACCGTCATTCAAGTAGTATACAAAAAAGTCAGGCTGTGTGGAAGGTGATTATTTATTCTGAATCGTCGTCTTCTTCCCCTTGGAAGGCCTTAGCCGGTGGTTGCAGCATCTTGGTCCGGGCCGCGAGCCGCAGGGTGGCTGACGCGAGGGTGTTCCTGGGCCGAGGGGTAGGTCTCAGCGGAGGGGCTGTTACGCCGCCGGAGGTGCCCAGACCGGCTTTACCATCGTTACTGACGAGGGGTACCTGCAACAAAACATATTTCAGTTCAGTTTAATAATCATTTATTCTCAAAAACTCACATGAGAATCAATTATACATAGTAAAAATAGTATAGGGTAGACAGGAACTCAAACACATGACGCATAAAATAGTTAGTAAACATTTGATATAATATGATGAGCAAGTTTCGTTTTTAATGCGTTATTTTTTTTTTTTATATTTGATGGTTACTTCTAATATTGTTACTTCTTCACGCTGAAACGACTAGACGGATTCGGATGAAATTTGGAATGGAGATAACTGGACTCCCGGAATAACACATAGGCATATTTTTATCCCGATATTCCCACGGGATCGAGACATAAGCGGGTGAAACCGCGGGGCGCTGCTAGCTTATTATAAAGCTGTGCGCCTTCGTAAACTACCGTTTTTTCCCGTAGTTCGTACGACACGACTTGGGCAAGACAAGAAAGCTAGCGCGACGCGTTCTTTGCTTTGACACTTCCCTTGTTTTAGTAAACGTTAAATTAGTCTGGATTTCAAGCATCACGATTTTAAGGCAAATGCAATAATTTAGATAAAAGTAGACCCCCTAAACAAAAAAAAACACTGTAAGAATGTGTTTAGTGTGATCGTAGCTAAACTGATGATAATTATGAGATCATGTCATCATCCACAGCCTGACTTCACCGACTGCTGAGTATAGGCCTCTCTTTGCCTGTGCCATTCCTTACGGTCCCATGCCAGTCTCATCCAGGTTCGGCCCGCGACGCATGCGATATCGTCTGCCCATCTAGCTGCTGGACGACCAACGTTTCTGTACCCAGTTCTTTGGCGCCATTCAGTTAGCGCCTTACTCCACCTATCGTCACCTCGTCTTGCCAGGTGTCCTGTCCAACTCCATTTTAGTTCCGTTATACGATTCCCAACATCTTTGAGCTTTGTTCGACTTCGTATCTCTATGTTAAGAACACGGTATATAAGCTTGATGCCGAGCATGGCGCGTTCCATGGCTCTCTGTGCAACTCTCATCCTGTACACTGCCTCCTGCGTGAGTGTCCATGTATCGGCACCGTAAGTCATGGTAGGCAGAACACACTGGTTATAAAGAGAGAATGGTTGGAGATCGAAGTTACCCGCGTCCGTAGGAAAATACCCTTGCGTCCCTACACGTGATCTCTGGGTGGTGCCAAACGGGTAACAACATTTCTGGTGGTAGGCTTCGGCCGTGGCTTGTCACCACCCACTGGACAAAGCCAGTCCGTGAAGCGACATTGTCGTGTTTCGGACTGATGTCCAGTGTAGCCATCGTGGAAGTGACGGGTTTGAGCAGTTCTTGCACTGGATTCAGCATGTGCGTTTTAGAGACCGCAGCGGTGCAAGTGTGCCGGGTGGCTAGGCTTGGAGGGTAGCGGGATCCGAAGCACGGTTCTCCGCTGGCCGACCGCAGGTTGTAGGGGGCCCAACTAGTGAGTTAGCCACTCATGAAAGGCTGCCCCGCCGCTTCGCGAAAAATCCCAGAATGCTCCATCGTGCCGGTTGGCGACCGGATGAGAGGACCCGATGGCCATTCCTGGGGGGGTTCGGGCGTCCCCGCAGTCTCCAGTCTAGTCTCCCACTGGCGCAGGAGCCTGCTGTTTGTCTCTAGGTTTTCGCTGAGCAGTGCCTCGCTCAACAGCCGTTTTTCCCACTAAACTCATAACAACCATGAAAAAGTTCAAAAATAATAAGTCGTTTCTACAGCGGAAGCACTTCCTCTCGCTTCAAGTGCACCTCTCGAATATTCGAGGGCTGCACTCCAATCTCGATCCGGTCCACCACCACCTAGAGACCGCTAAGCCTCACTTATTATTCCTCACGGAGACGCAGATTCTATGTCCTGCCGATACAGCATACCTCACATACCCAGGCTATGCTCTGGAGCACAACTTTAAACCCAAAGCTGGTATCTGTCTATTTGTCCGGGAAGACATTTGCTGTCTGCGTCTTCGTGACCTTGAAGAACCCAATTTTTCAGTTTTATGGACTTTGGTGGACACCGGCTTAGATAAAATTATCTATGCTGGCTTATATCGGTCTCACTCTGGAGACTACGAGACAACCAGGTTGTTCAACTACATATCTGAAGCGGCGGATGTGGCCCAACAACGTTATCCTGATGCCCAACTGGTGATTCTGGGGGACTTTAACGCCCACCATCAACAGTGGCTGTTCCCATACCAGCTCACCGACCATGCTGGGAGAGAGGCGTGCAAACTTGCACTCACGCTAAATCTCACTCAGCTGGTCCATGAGGCAACCAGAATTCCAGACGTTGAGGACCACACAGCCAACTGCTTGGACCTTCTGCTGACGAACGAGCCGGATCACCACTCAGTATCAGTTTTGCCTCCTTTGGGTACATCAGATCACTGTGTGGTGAGGTCTGTATCGTCATACTCGCCACCCGATCCCTCACCCAGAGGAAGTAGGCGAGTGTGGTGTTACAAGTCAGCAGATTGGGATGAGATGCGACATTTCTTCGCTTCTTATCCTTGGCGGCAAACCTGCTTTTCTTCTTGTGACCCGACGGTCTGTGCTGATGCCGTTTCGGAGGTGATCAAAAGAGCAATGGAGTATTTTATTCCATTCTCCGATGCTTCACCTTCAGGCAATGCTCGCCCATGGTTCAGTCCCGCGTGTGCTAGTGCAGAAGCGCTAAAACATGTGGCTTACCTAGCCTGGGTTGACGCAAGAAACGGTAAAACCTCGGATGCACGGATTAAGAAGAAAGCCTTTAACAAAGCCGCCAAGTCTTGCAAGAAGGTGATACGGAAGGCTCGCTTCGATCGGATTGGCCGTCTGGGGGCTAAACTTGCCGCATACCCTGCGGGAAGTAAAGCTTTCTGGTCTCTGGCTAAGTCCGTGGAAGCGAACTTCAGCCGCCCTTCACTCCCTCCACTACTGAAACCGGACGGGTCCCTAGCTCACGCTGCGGTTGAGAAAGCAAATTTATTTGCTACTCAATTTGCGGAGGCTTCACGTCGACACTTCTGGCGAAACTCCACCCAGCCTTCCTCGGTGCGAAGCTTCAATGCAGGAAATTCGCATCCAGCAAAAGGAAGTGCTCAGAACGCTACGTAGTCTCGACGTGAATAAAGCTAGCGGTCCGGATGGTATCTCGGCTATTGAAAACCTGTGCCCCTGAGTTGTCTCCAGTATTAACGCGACTTTTCCGCCTCTCTTTTAAAACTGGTTAAGTCCCTAAATCTTGGAAGCTCGCAAACGTGCAGCCTGTACCCAAGAAAGGCAGTCGTGCTGACCCTTCAAACTACCGCCCTATTTCGGTCACCTCCCTACTTTGTAAATGTATGGAGCGTGTACTGAATAGGAAGCTCCTTGCATACCTCGAAGGTAACGACCTCCTCAGTGATCGCCAATACGGATTTCGCCGAAACCGGTCTACTGGGGACCTTCTTGTGTATGCCATGCACATTTGGAGTGAGGCCATCGAGAAATACGGTGAAGCACTAGCTGTTTCATTAGACGTCTCGAAGGCCTTTGATAGGGTTTGGCACGCTAGCCTTATTGGCAAGCTTCCTGCCTACGGACTGCCAGTTCAACTCTGCTCCTGGCTCGCAGACTTTCTGAGGGAAAGATCCATTCGAGTGATCCATTGATCCATTGACGGCTGCTCGTCGGATCAATTGGCTATTAACGCCGGGGTACCTCAGGGGTCAGTGCTATCTGCCACACTGTTTCTGTTGCACATTAACGATCTGCTAATGCCCGGTATCATTGGGTATGCAGACGACAGCACAGTTGTGGAGAGATATGTTTCTACTGCGCGAGCTAGGCAGAATGAAATTCAGGGGTTAAGAGATGAGATGCTGCAGCGTCTGAATTTGACTCTCAAGGCTGTATCCGACTTGGGTGATGCCAATCTAGTCAAGTTCAATGCCTCTAAAACGCAGGCTTGTCTCTTCTCGGCGAAAAAAAGTCCGTTTCTCCAAGTTCCTGTATTCCGTGATGTACCTGTAGCTATAGGAGATCACCTCGAGCTCTTAGGTGTTTCGCTCACGCCTACTCTCAACTTTGGCTCTTGCATCGAGTCTAAGGCAAAAACAGCTGCCATGAAGCTAGGCATCCTGAATAAGGTAAAGCGTTACTTCACACCAGGACAGCTTCTTAGTTTATATAAAGCACAAGTCCGGGCTGGTATGGAGTACTGCTGCCATGTTTGGGATGGTTCGGCCAAATACCAGCTTGCTGCCTTGGACTCGATCGAACGTAGAGCTTTCAGGCTTATAGGTGTGCAACATATGGCGGAGACTAAGATCCAGAGTCTCGAGCACCGCCGTAAGGTTGCATGCCTTTCAATCTTCTATAGGTTACATTTCGGGGAATGCTCCCAGGAACTGCACGACCTGATCCCACCATCTCCTTTTCATCATAGGACGAGCAGGCGTACGGCTCAGTACCATCCTTACCTCATTGGTATACCTTCTATTCGCACAAAACGTTTCGGTTCTACCTTTATAATGAGAACTGCTAAGGAGTGGAACACACTGCCGTCGTCTGTCTTTCCTGAAAACTATAATCTGGGTCTCTTCAAGTCAAGAGTGAATAGATGCCTTCTAGACCTTTGTGCTCCATCTTCGGCCACATCGTCACTTACCAACAGGCAAAATCGTGGTCAAACAAAGGTCTATTAAAGTTAAAAAAAAAAAAAGATTATAATAGAGATTATAAATGTCATGTATTGTATTAAGATAAGATAATATTTATTTCTGTAACTTAATGTAACATGGTAATATCCGAAGTATATCATAAATTATGAGATACTATCAATTAAAACATGTGTGTTAAGTCTCATAGTTGTCGCGAAATCAACTTTCGCTGTCTTTATCGCCTAGGAGGTATTCTGAAAAGATGTTTAGTGCAGGGTTTATCGGCTCTGGGATATGCTGGTTGCTTCCGCTTGTGGCGCGAAATTCCATTTGTTTCGTGTGTTTTGCTCATCACAGCTCATCAACACTGCGTCAGATAGCGAAAACTAATTTGACGGTAATTATATGACCTAACACACAAGTTTTAATTTATAGTATCACATAAATATCATGATTTTGGCTATGAATGGGCTTGAAACAAAAAACACTGTAAATACAATTGAAGCACAATAATTGTAGCTGAACTAATCAAATTTACGTGATACTATAAATTAAAACTTGTGTGTTAGGTCATATAATTACCGGCAACATAGATTACGCTATCTGAAGTAGTGTTGACGAGCTATGATGAGCAAAAACAGAGCTCGTGCCAGCCGGACACACCTCGTGTCAGCCGGACAGAGCTCGTGCCAGCCGGACACACCTGACCGATCCACATCACCATTTACGACTCAATACAAAGTTGCAAATAGTTTCATAAATTATGACGGACAAGTGCTAGTAGGACACGCGCCCTCAGAGTTCCGTACCGTTTTAACCCCCGATGCAAAAACGACGGGGTGTTATAAGTTTGACGTGTCTGTGTGTGTGTGTGTGTGTGTGTGTGTGTGTGTGTGTGTGTGTGTGTGTGTGTGTGTGTGTGTGTGTGTGTCAGTCTGTCTGTGGCATCGTAGCTCCCGAACGGATGAAACTTTTTGTTTCGTTTCAAAGGTGAATTAGTCGGGAGTGTTCTTATCTATGCTTGATCAAAATCGGTTCAGCCGTTTCATTGCGTTGAGGATTTTAAACTTTTTACAAAATTAATTACTTGTGGCTTTATAATTGGCGTCGCACGGCTTGTGCATTTGCCATTTTCAAGTATAATTTATTATTGTATTTTCAATATAATTTGCAACGTTACAATCCTTCCAAGTTGTCAAAGTCACAGTGAAGTCATGTTTTAGTAAAACGGTGGTCGTTATACAAAAAACTTTGGTAGACAATTTCCACCAATTTGAAAATTCACGGAATAAACTCCCATTTCATTTCACTACACTTGTGCTCTATATACGAGCTACATTGGTTGAAATGCCACCAAAATTACACAAAAAACACTAGGAAATTAAGAAAGAAAGAAAGAAATAAAAGTTTATTTATGACTATACAAACACACACCAAGAAAAAAAACAAACAAACAAGATATGGACTATATAAAAACTAAAACAAAAACAAATAACACAGATATAATAAAGGCAATTTGTGTGTGTGCCTGACGCAAGCCACAAAAGGGTCCTCAACTCAGCGTTTGCTAGGCCACGTTGGCAAAACAGCGCTGATCTTCCGTTGAAAAAAAATAAAAATAAAATTAAATAAAAGTAGACGTCTCTTTTCGAAAATGGCGGGAAGAGTAACCGTACCGTTTATACGATGCCTAATTTCAGCAGTTGTAGTGAGTTTCCCATAGATTTAAATATCAAGATGCGGTCGATGTCATAAACACGCGAGCGAAGTGAACTAAGTCAGACTGGCTCTCGTTGGTGGCTTGCATCCGATTTTGACAAATATACATTTAATCACGTTATCCTCCTTGTTCTTACGCTAGTAATAATATACCTATGTTTTATATTTTGACAAATATACATTTAATCACGTTATCCTCCTTGTTCTTACGCTAGTAATAATATACCTATGTTTTATATTTTGACAAATATACATTTAATCACGTTATCCTCCTTGTTCTTACGCTAAAATAATATCATCATCATCATCACGAGCCATTAAATGTCCATTTTTGGACGTAGGCCTCTTCCAATTTCTTCCACTCGAGTCGATCAGTTGCCTTCGCCATCCAGTGATAGCCTGCGTATCCTTTTATGTCGTCCACCTATCGTTTCGGTGGATGACCTCTGGGTCTTCTGTTTGCCCACGGTCTCCATTTAAGGATCCGTCTCGTCCAGCGACTTCTGTCAAGCCTAGCAATATGACCTGCCCAACTCCACTTTCGCTCAGCAATAACGGTGACCACGTCTCTCAACTTAGTTGTCCGCCGTATCCATTCATTCAGTCTGCGATCCCACAAAGTTATTCCAAGCATAGCTCTCTCCATCGCCCTTTGCGCGACTCTGAATCTCTTAGCTGACCGTTTGGTAAGCGATATGGTCTCCGTTCCGTAAATGAAGACTGGCATGATGCATTGCTCGAAAACCTTTGCCTCTAGCTTTAGATGCAGCTTGCCGCGCATTATCCGTTTGTTTGCTCCAAATGCTGCCCAGGCTTGGGATATACGGCGCTCTACTTCAGCCGTTTGATTCTCGATACCTAACGTTATTTTGTGTCCTAGGTAGATGTAATTGTCTACAACATCAACAGGCATTTGGTAGTTCTCTGCTTCTAGGATGTTGGTCATGATTTTTGTTTTTGTGAGATTCATCTTTAAGCCAACTTTTTCAGACAACGGTTAGGGGACCTTCGGTTAGGGGACGGCCTTTTTCAGTAATAATATACCTATGTTTTATATTTTGACAAATATACATTTAATCACGTTATCCTCCTTGTTCTTACGCTCGTAATAATATACCTATGTTTTATATTTTCCCATACAAATTTCAGCGTTATTTACACATAAACAAACATATAGTGTGTCCCACGGCCACGCCACATGGAGGCCAAGTACTTTACATATTGAAGTTAGGAAGTTTTACATAATGAAGACTTTCATATATTTTTGATAGTCAGTCATACTGCATTCAAGGATTTTAAAAAAGTCACTTGCCTAAGCCGGGGCTCGAACCCGCTACTTGATACTGCATACAAATATACTGCTTGTGATGGATGCTGCCTATCCCCTGGTGTAAACCCTTAGTCGGCTTTTACGACATCCACTGGAGGAGACGGAGGGGTATAGACCCACGTCCACTGGAGGAGACGGAAACCCTTCCGGTCCCCTATGGTTCCCTTATGGTATATACCCATAGACCCCTCCGTCTCCTCTAGTGGATGTCTTAAAAGCCGACTAAGGGACTTAGTGGTGTCTTAGGCCGGACACACCACGACTATGGACTGGTATTTCGTATTTTTTTTAACCCAAGTTTACCTTTAGTGGGTTTTTGTTTCTGAAGCACGGATCCCTAGAAAGCGCATAGCAAGACCAGTAGACCATAACTGACGGGTAAGTACGCATCAATTACACTTAACGACAGACAGACAGACAATGCGTTATTAGCGATTCATTGTCTAGCCGGCGGGTGAATATCCTAGACGGGCGGAAGTCCAGATTTCCTGTGCCTTACTCGCGGCCTGACGTGTGGACATAGAGCGGTGCATGCAGAAGGTGATATGGTATATATCCCCAATATATATACAGTTGTGGTCATATAATTAAGAACGATTTGAAGTTCTAGAAGTTTTTTATTTAAATCGTATCATACACAGAGATGTGTACCTTCTGAGAAGCAACTAGTTATGTTATATAATAGTCACATTAATAGAGCAACCTGACTTAAGAATAAAGTATGAAATCGCTAACTATTTTTTGCACATTTTATTGATTTTATCAAAGTAACACATTCAAATAGTACTGAAACTGGACAAATAATTAAGAACGATTTATTTAACTGCTCGGGAATTGTTTTGAATGACACTTAGATTTAAAAAATCACAATATTATGTAGCACAGGAAACATAAAAAGAAATTTAATAAATATTTAACTAAAATTAATAGTTAATAGCATATCCACGGCTTTTAATTACAGCTTTACACCGGCGAGGCATTGACTCTATTAATTTTTGACATTTCGCAAGAGAAATAGAGTTCCATTCTTCTAAAAAAACGTCATACAGCTCTCTTAAATTTCCACACTTTGTATTTGAAACCTTTTTCTTTACTACAAACCACAGATTCTCTATTGGGTTTAGATCTGGACTGTTAGCAGGCCAGTCTAAGACAGAAACTAATTGCACTGTAAGAAATTCCTTTACGGTGCGTGCAGTGTGCTTTGGATCATTGTCATGCTGGAATGTCCAAATGACCGGTAGAACGTCTTCAGCGTATGGTAACATTGTTTCTTCCGGTATATTTTTGTATTGGAACTGATCCATGTTACCTTCTATCAACTTTACAGGTCCTACACCATGTCCAGAAAAGCAACCCCAAATTTTCACATTTCCACCACCGTGCTTTAATGTAACTTTCGTGTACTTTGGGTCGAATGCTGTATTCGGGGGACGTCGTACATATCGTTTTCCATCAGAACATACTCTGTTCATTTTCGTCTCGTCAGAAAAAAGTAAATTTTTCCACTGTTGCACAGTCCAGTTTTCATACTTTCTCGCAAATGCAAGCCGGGCTTGCCTGTGGCAAAGTTTTAACATGGGTACCTTTCTTGCTATCCTACCGTGCAATTTTTCTTCTACCAAACGTCTTCGAATAGTGCGTGCTGAGATTGCTGAAGGGTTGTTTTCACCAAAATATTCTTTTCTAAGCTCATTGGACCCTTTAAAAGGATTTTGTTTTGCCATACGAACGATGTTTCGGTCATCTCGAGGAGTTGTTTTTCTCTGTTTAGGTACACGTGGAACATTCGAAGTAGTTTGATACGTAGAAAAATGCTTTACAGCGTGGAAAACCATCGTTTTTGAACATTGCAGATGGTCGGCTATCTTTTTATAAGACCAATTCTTCCGGCGAAGTTTTATTATTACTTCCCTTGTAGATTTATCACAACTTTTATTTTTTCCCATTGTTTTTTCTAAAGAAGTAATCACCTTTAATCTTTTACAGCACGTAATGGCGCCAAAATTATACAAACAGTAACAAATCGACTGAGTATTCTCTATTTAAATTTGAATAAAGCTATAAACTACTTAGCGTTCTTAATTACGTGACCAGCCAGTAATAAGGAATACTTTGTTTAAAAGTAGTGTAAAAAGTTTGCCTATTGATTTTTAGCCAATCATGTGTATCAATGAATACAGTGGTAATATGGAAATGTTTTACGATACCGAGAGAAATAAAAACAAATGCATACAATTAGTTTTGCATCTTAGTTGGAAAAAATCTTCCCTTTATATCAGCGTTCTTAATTATATGGCCACCACTGTATATATGGTCCCAAGACTATGCGACTAAGACTATAAGACTATGCACTACCACCCACTCTACATTACACAAAGGTTAGCTGGAAGAAAATGCTAATTAGCATTAAGTTCGCCTATGTACTGCTTTTTGTCTTGTGCAATAAAGAATTTTCTATCTATCTATCTATCTATGCGACATGAAGGGAAAGTACCTTAATTATTGTAGATAGGATATTTTGCTGCAAGAAGACTTTATTTTATTTGTAAAAGTTAGTAATACTGCATTCAAAGATTTTCTAAAAATTACTTGCTTCGTCTGGGAATCCTTTATATTGTCCCTGTATAGTCAAATAGAAGATGGCAGTGGTCAACTCGGCCTAAGAATATAAAGGATTTCTCCAACTTTACAATATGAGAATTATGTATCCCATACTTTTTACTAGAAACAGGATATTTACTATGATTCTTGAGTTTTATTTGTTACCGACATTTCGGCACAGTTGCATGCGCCATGATACTGTGCCGAAATATCGGGAACAAATAAAACTTAAGAATCATGGCAAATATCCCGTTTCTAGTGAAAAGTATATACATATTTCAAAAGTAAAGGATCCTTATCTTAATTCAGGCTATAAGTTATGAACTAACTGTGTGCCAAAAAGAAAACTCTTAGTTTGTAACTTGGTTACGAGACAAGACATGAACGAGACAAGAATGTCAAAAATGCATGATGTTTTTAAAACGGTGTGCATTTTAATGAATCCAGCACGCCACTCCCTTTAGACGTATCGGCGTGGTATTTCAAGTGATCGTCATTGCGAAAAACGTGCACGTGAAAGGCGGAACGTTTTGAGTGCGTCAAGATGTACGCTCCCCGAACGCTCCGTGAATGCTCTTACTGCAACATGCCACACTGTGTCGTGCTCCTTGCAGATCAGCAGGCCAACGGCACGAATCAAAACAACTCCATGTATAGGACCTTCAATGCCACCCGCGATATGGCTAGACTGTTTTTAATTACGTATTCCATTTTCTACTGAACGTCGCGTTGTGGTGGTCGCGACGTTTCCTGCCAGTCATAAGAACTAGGTACTTCTAAGCCACGTGCTATCGTGTCTAACAACATTGCAACAAAATTGCTGCATATGGGCCTATTTCTCAGAAGATACAAGTTACAGGCTACGAATGTTTAGCGAAGGATACGTGTGATTTCCTTTGAAAAAATAAGAACGGTACCTACAATATCAACACACTCGTAATTTGTAGCTTGTCCATTTTGAGAAATGGGCCCTTGGTATCAATGACCTTGGAATACCGGAATGCTTTTAGTATACCTAGTAGCAGAGCTTTTTTGTTAAAGAGTTCATCCGGGGAATTACTACCAGTATACATATTTCAGCCGCAAAGCAGTAGTACCACATAGCTGTGTTCCGGTTTGAAGGGTGCCGGTGAAATTACAGGCACATGAAACTCTTCTTCTTTAAGTCTCAGGGTGTCGGGCGCAGTGAATGCAATGCCACATAGGGTGCGTCTTAGGTGGCGTGATCTATGTGGTACCTGATGCATTGTGAAAGGCAGAGGTTACCGCTTAATGACAGGTGGGCCATCTGCTAGTTCCATCATTCAACTAGTTAAAAACCACGAGTGTGACTTTACACCAAGCCGAAGACCGTGGAAGATGGAGGGGAATAACTATTGAAGATGCACTTGCAAGGAGGCACGATCGTCAAAAATGACGGATCAGAACTACTACTAAACTATAACTATTACTAGAAACGGGATATTTACCATGATTTTTGAGTTTTGCTTGCTCCCGATATTTCGGCACAGTTGCATGCGCCATGATCACGGGAGAACTAACTCAAGTCTGCGAGTAGATTTTATTGGCAGATACATTCGATCTACCCTCTTTCTCACTTTTTTATTACGAACGATACCACTAACATCGGTATATATCCCGTTTCTAGTGAAAAGTATGTACATAACCATGATAGTTTCAAAAGTTAATCTAGAACTAGTTTTAAAGCCGCGCCAAACGTGCCCTTTTCGAAATGCACTTTATATGGATCACGCATCATCGACTCTGCACCGAGCCGTATCGGTAAACCTAAACCACGGTTTTTTACAGTTCCGAAGTCCGACAAGGAACTCTTATAGTTTCGCCATGTCCATCTGTCCGTCTGTCCGACCGTAGTCATAACCGATTGACTATTAGTTGTGTCAAAATAAAATTTTGCATGATAATGACGACTACGAAGTCAAGTAATAAAAATTCCGTTTTTTTTCGGTGTTCCTCCCTACATGTTATGAGGGTTTTTTTTTCAAAATAAATACATACCTCATTGTGTCAGATTTCAAAAATCATACGAGGTTTCATGAACTGTTTTTCGATACAGAGTAAAGTTACTAATAAACACGTTTTTTCCGTTTTTTTTTTATTAAGCTATGATAGACCTTTGTTTGACCACGATCTCACCTGTTGATAAGTGACGATGTGGCCGATGTTGAAGCACAAAGGTCTAGAAGGCACTATTCACTCCAGCCTTGAAGAGACCCAGATTATAGTTTTCAGGAAAGACAGACGACGGTAGTGTATACCACTCCTTAGCAGTTCGTATTATAAAGGTATTATAATTGGAAGTCACCTTTTTTTGACTTTTGCATCGCCAGGCGGTTTACGAATTCGACCGAAAGACACAAAATCACAGAATAGTTATTCCATGAGTGAGCTACTTTTATGATGTTTTTTATAAAAAAATCTACTGCGCTTAAAGCGTTAGTAAAACTATACTGCGCTCCCAAACACAAATAGCCGATGTAGCTCTGAAAGCTGGAAATCTAAGGTGGGACTAGGCTGGACACGTTAGCCGCATGCCCGGGGACCTCTGGACTAAGATACCCACAGAGTGGGTTCCGAACGCGCGGCGGCCACGTGGTAGACCCAGACGGCGATAGCGAGATGAGCTTGGCTCCCACAACAAGGACTGGCCGCAAATAGGTTAGGATAGATATTATTGGAAAGAGGGAAGGGAGGCCTTTGCCCTGTAGTGGGAAACAACCAGCTTATAAATTCTCTTTTTTTTAACTAGTTTTATTAAGACTGCGCTCCCGCCAGGCAGAAATCTTAATACAAAAAAACGCCAAAGCGGTTTTTATTGAATATCTCGTGAAATATACATAATTTTAAAAAAACCCCGTGAACCCTCCTTTTTACTGTATTGATTTTATTTATCCAATTTATGACCCAATAATCTGTACCATAATGACAAACAATCGAATCTAGCCAAAAGTTAGAGGTAACTTTGTGTTTTTTTTATCGAGAAAATTTTGTCCTATATTGTTTCTGTCCTAAATTATAATACCGAGGGATCACCCAGACAGAAACTAACTAAATCAACTGACTAAAAGTGATACTACTAGTAGTGATTCTAAGATTCTAAGATCTAGTCTAAGATTGGTAATTTTTCGTTATACCCCAGCTTAAAAGAGCCTTAACGACGCAACAGACAATATAATTCAAACAAACAAAGAGAGCCTTTGAAACTTTATGACAGGCGGCCATCAGGATAAGGAAGTCAAATATACATTTAAGTGCCCACAAACCTCTTAATATGGGCATTAAAGATAATTTTTGCCAGTTGTGTATGCATGCGCAGGATCGTGCGATGCAGTTAAGATAGCCTCGGCAGATGCGGCGATGCACTGAAAATGTCGGACCACGGAAAAATAAGCCTCTGGACACGAAAAAATACGTAAAAGTTAAAACCAATGTCAAGTTTTACTGGGAAAAGTACAAGAACAGGTGACATTACTGGGCCCAACAGTCTTGAATCGTATTTGAATATTTTTAGGCTCAACTTTGTGACAGCGATTGAGCCCGTATATAAAATCGGCCAAGTGCGAGTCGGACTCGCGCACGAAGTGTTCCGTACAATTAACTATAAAAACGACCAAAAAAAATAACGTTTGTTGTATGGGAACCCCCCTTAAATATTTTTTTTTAACATTAATAGACCTTTGTTTGACCACGATCTCACCTGTTGGTAAGTGACGATGTGGCCGAAGATGAAGCACAAAGGTCTAGAAGGCACCTATTCACTCTTGACTTGAAGAGACCCAGATTATAGTTTTCAGGAAAGACAGACGACGGCAGTGTGTTCCACTCCTTAGCAGTTCGCATAACATTAATGTTAATACATTACTAAATATTCTGTGAATATTTCAAGCGTCCACCTGCTGCCGTTATCAATATCGAGCAAAAACAAGCAAAAAAATATGACGGCCCCCTTAAATATTTATTTTATTCTGTTTTTTATTATTTTTTGTTATAGCGGCAACAGAAATATATCATCTGTGAAAATTTCAACTGTCTAACTATCACGGTTCATGAGATACAGCCTGGGGGGTGATTCTCGGGAAAAAGATATAATATCACACTCGATAAATATCTATTGAATTGACAAAATATCTATTGAATTGAACATTCTGTATTCCCGAGATATCATTGTAGATAAGTATCGATCATTAGATATGCATTGAGTGGTCAGGAACAATCGACAATTTTATTTTGTACATAAAGGTATATTGTTATATTTTATTTGTTAATTGCATGTTTACTTACTTTGCGCCACTGCTCCCACGATGTTTTCATTCATCTTCCTTCCTACATGTAGGTATTGCCAGTTGGCAATGACAAAACTTTGTATTCTTTTTGTGAAAGCATTAAATGAACATAGTGATAATATTTACTGTTACAGTGATACCAGTATAAGTTGACGGTGGTGCCACAGATTAGATAATAGTTACTACATATGTGGCGCTTTTGAGGAACTAAAATTATAATAATCATAATCTGTATCAAGCAGCGCCACGCAATGGCAGCTACAAGTCGCGACAAGTTATGCTGGTCGGATTATATCTATTAGCATTTTTATCTATTGTCCTCGAGAATACACTCTTTGTCGCGGGATCGATATATGTATGTATCATAGATAAAAGGAGTGATATGATAATATCATAACCAACAAATATCGCAGAATTAGACCGGAGTGATGGCATGTACTCGTAATTTATTAAAATCCGGTTGTAACATGTAAACATTTAGGTACATCTGTTTATTGAAATGATTTTTGAATGAAATTCCTTTGTTGTACAGTAGTGAAATGAGAACGTTCGTCACCTTAGGGCCTATTTTTGATTGTTCAATGCAAAAAGCATACTGTTGTGTTGTCAATATTACGAAAATTATCCTTCAGTTACCACGACAATGGATACCAATTATCAGCGACTGAATGACAGACACAGTCTACGAATAAAATTACAAAAATTCTGGCTAACTCAATAAAAAACTCGCCAAGTGCGCATCGGACCTCGCGCATTCAGGGTTCCGTCGGTCGTGGTAACTATTATATACCTAATCTGTGCTTCCGTTTAGTTAATCCATACGCAAAATTAAGTCTGTTGGTATTACCAAGAATTTTCTTTTATACTTAACTTGGTAATATAAATATGAGAAATATCTTGAATGGTTTTATTTCTAAAACATTAGATTTTTTTGGTATAATATTCATAATAAGTAGCATATTTACAAATTAAAAAGAACTTATTTACAAAGTTTTGGAAAAAAACTGACTTTAACGGCCCCTCATGCCTTTGTTTTCCATTATTTTCGTTGATAAAAATACAGTGTTAATATGCACTTATAAGCTCTAAAATTATATTCCACATGCTGGGGTACGACAAATTTATTTTCCCCTTCCCACCTCCTCACCTTTACTTGTACGGAAGCCACCCTTATAACAATTTCAAAATAATGTTAAATTATAATTTTTTGGTTTGGTTCAGTTTACATACATAGTAGAAATATGAATAATTCAATGGTTTAGCCACTCTAGATCCTTGTGATAGACAGACCATTTGGCCCCTTTGGATACGTGACCCTAAAAAAATAGTTCCAAACATAAACAAGCAATTGATCAAAGGTGTGCGATTTTGATCTTTATAATAAACATTTAAATTATGGTTTTCTATACAGCAGTCTGCTCCGTAGGATAGTTGGAAAAGGTAATATGTGCTCGTGACAAACTAAGGGGATTTCTTTGAAAACTGACGAACGTTTTAATTCCGCCACTGTACACGGATATAATAACAAATAAAATATTACAAAAGATATGCACAAAGGTGAGCTTAAGCCTAGACTTAATATTTGTTGTTGAATTTCATTTTGTGTTTGATAATTCGATAGATATAACATTATCGAGTGCGTCTGACCACTCGATACATATCTACTGATATACGATCGATATTTATCAACAGTGACTTCTCGAGAATACGGATCTTTAAATTCAATAGATATTTTGTCAATTCCTGCGATATTTATCGTATGTAATACGCATTTTGTTGCAGGCTCAATATCTATCATAGATAAAAGGAGTGATATGATAATATCATATCCTACAAATATCGCATGAATCGAGAATTGGGCCCCTGGTGACAGACGGACAGCCTGAAGCGGATTCTTAGTAATAGGGTCCCGTTTTAGTTTTACCATTTGGGTACGGAACCGTAACAAGCTTTTAGACGCAAATTAAGAAGATATGTAAGAAATATAGCTGCTGAGAGCTGTGGCATTATTACTGCAAGAAATATAGGTGTATTTACTGTTGAGAATTTTTACACAAATTTTTCTGTTTCCCTTCTTATTAGATGAAAATTAAAAATGAAAACCTACCTACCATTTGCCGTAGGATCGGTCAACTGTCACTGAGCGGTTGCGAAATATTCATAGATTAACCCCGGTTTATCAAGAAAGTCCAGTCTCTTATATGAAGATAAAATCTAGCGTCTCGATACTAAACTACTGGGTCGGTCGCCTATCGCTATGCGGCTGTGGCATCTAAAAAAGAGCTACTCCAGATTTGCCATGGTCCGTTGGCTGACGATGTGAGGGTGAAATCTAGCGTCCATAAGCTTAAAGTCCTAGGAACTGTCGCTGCGTGGAGGTGAAATCGGACAAAAGGTAATTAACTTGTAAATGCAGTTTGGAGAACGAACGCGTCGGGTGTTCTGCTCAGTCAAATGTTTTGAACATCTGACACTTTTACCACAAAGTACGTGGCGGTGCGCCACCAGAATTTTGTGGTGGGGTATGCCGCAAAATTCCTAATCTTAGATTTGATTTTTTACTGACTAAATCGAGTCCAACATTCAAATTATAAATATGCATGGATACTACATTATACTGTACCAGAAACACGGTAGAACAATTATTTTCTCGATAAAAAAATACAAAGTTACCTCTAACATTCGACTAAATTCAATTGTTTATTTAAATGGTGCATATTAAAAAGTAAAAAAATCGACAAATAAAATCAATACAACAAAGCCGAGGGTTTACTGTAGGGGTTTTGTAAAATTATCTATATTTTACGAGATATTCAATAAAAACGGCCTTTTCGAGCAGCGCGAGGCGTTTTTTTTTTTGTATAAAGATTTCTGCTTGTTCTTACACAGTCTAACTGAATATAGAGTATGGATCACGTGATCAGAAGCCCAAAGACAGGCGTGGCGCACTCCGCGCTTTAGGTATGAAGCTACAAGTACCCGAGCCGCCCCGTTCTCGGGGTCTATACAGTAAGGTGTTTCGCGCGCGCTTGACCTGACGCGCGGCTGCGCGCCTTACCACAATTGTATATATTCTGTGCCAAAGAGGAGTTTTCCAAGTGTCATTGTCAATTTAGTTATTTCATCGTCAATAGATGGCACTGGCGTAACTATTGGAATTTACATACTTCTTAAATTTTATCATGGCAGTGGAGAACTTCGTTCAGCCAACGTAAATAGTTTAAAAAAATACAAAATCCTGTTAAATTATATAATAATTAATATCTTTGTGATAGTTACGTATTTTTAAATATTTACTGTTACCAAAACTGTCGCCAACGACATCTAGCGAGAGATAAACAATGCTAAAATGACACTAGGAAAACTCCTCATCATCGAAACAGAAAATAATCAAAATAAAGTTCAGATCATGTCAATATCGGAAATGTATTCTATCTAACAAATGTGTTTTTTTCTTTCTGACACTCATCCGGGGCCGTGCGAAGTCGGGGCGTGTCGCTAGCCCACAATAAAAGTACCAGCTGGATAATTAGAATTTATTTATTTTAGTAGTAGTAGAGCTTTTTTGTGAAAGAGTTCGTCCGGGGAAGTACTACCACCATACCTATTTCTGCCGCAAAGCAGTAGTGCTCGCATTGCTGTGTTCCGGTTTGAAGGGTAAGGGTGCCGGTGAAATTACAGGCACATTAGACTTTTCATCTTTATGTCTCAGGGTGGCGGGCGCAGTGCAATGCCACATAGGTTGCGTCGTAGGTGGACGTGATCTATGAGGTAATGCACTGTTCATAGGCAGAGGTTACCGCTTAACATCAGGTGGGCCTCTTGCTTGATCCGTCATACGAGTAGTATAAAAAAAAAAAAAACAGTGGTTTTTTTCTTACCCTGCTATTATAAAACTAATTATCCTTGGATGAATTACACAGTGTTTTGTCTTGACCAGCAGTTTAAAATTCAATCGAAAGAGACAAAACACAGTGTAACTATTCCAAAAATAATTCGTGTTTTTTTTTACGGTTTCCCGTATTTGACGTAGCATGTCTGGGGGGTTAGTACGAGAATTTGACAGCATTCGAAACTATATGAAGTTTCGTTTCCTTCCTACATACATTTACTAGCAGCGCCCCTAGCGGAAACGAGGAGAAAACTAAGGACGCTGTCAGAAAATGTATCGAAGGAAACGAAACTTCATATAGTTTCGAATACTATCAAATTTTCGTACTAAGGGTACTGATGCATTTTGAACGGTGAATCACTCAAGAATCAAAACGCTTGTAGACTGTCTATAGGTACTTAAGACTGCGCCAACACCAGGTAGAAATCTTCATACAAAAAAACGCAACGCTTCCCTCGATAAAGCTGTTTTTATTGAATATCTCGTAAAATGTACATAATTTTACAAAAGTTCACAGTAAACACTCGGCTTTGTTGTATTGTATTTTTTTTTTACCCATTAATATGCACCATTATAATAAAAAATCTAGGCAAAAAATATACGTAACTTTATTTTATAAAAACGGGAAATTTAAAACGGTACGAGAAAATTTCCCGTTTTTATAAAATAATTGATATGATTCACGAAAGTTTTTATACGTAACTTTGTATTTTTTTCTATAGACAAAATATTGTCCAATTGTGTTTCTGGATCCCTCATATTTTTGATTTGAATATTTTGATTGCTTTCGCTTGTGGCGCGAAATTTAAATTTAATTATTTGAATTATAATTTATCGTATCACATAAATCATATTTATGTGATTCTATAAATTAAAACTTGTGTGTTAGGTCATATAATTACCGGCAACATAGTTAACGCTATCTGAACAAGTGTTGATGAGATGTGATGAGCAAAAACCGAAAAAAAAGGCGCCACAAGCTAAAGCACAACCTTAAAAATCAAATCTAAGATTAGGATTTTTATATTCATACAGCATGCGGAGCGTGGAGTATCAGCATACCACACCTTAAAGAGTTTTCTTTAGCGGGTAAAGGTTCTGGGGATTTCTGGGGATCGATTTTTGAAAGTCACCGATTTCCAAAAGTTCGTATTTTTGGAAATCACCGCTGACTAAAATTGTCATACTATGATATCAATACGAGTGCCTCTACCCACTCGATTTGAAATCACTCCGTGACTGTTTTGGCACAGACATTTATGAATAGTATTTACTCAATTTTACTCTTTGGCTTTCCTATTCCACCCACACATAATTATTATCTATGGTCCGATCTTAGTACACTGTTTTGTCTGTGGTGAGTGGAACCATGGACTTAGTATAGTGGAACAGACAAACTAATAATGGACAGATACGTAGTATGTCAAAGACAACGACTGTGAAATATTTGCAAGTTAGTAGACAGGGTATGACTTTCAAAAATACGACATTTGGTAAAAAGTGATTTCAAAGTCATCGATGACGTTTTGTCATTAGTGACATCTAGTCACTTAGTGACTTTCAAAAATCGATCCCCTGGTAGGTCCGCGCCCAATCAGTATGCACTTGATTGTATTTTAGGAGAGATAACAGATACTACACCGTTTGTTCTGGACTTGTCGTCTATTCTGTACGGGAGCAGTGGACACTCCTTTGTGCTCCATCTTCGGCCACATCGTCACTTACCAACAGGTGAGATCGTGGTCAAACAAAGGTCAATCAATGTTAAAAAAAAAGCGGCCAAGTGCGAGTCGGACTCGCCCATGAAGGGTTCCGTAGCAGCAAGTAACATAATATAAAAGTTCTAACTAGTTTTAACTTCCGTTACAGTTTTCCAGTAACTTCTAAAATTACGTTACGGGGGGGGTACACATTTTACCACTTTGGAAGTGTCTCTCGCGCAAACTATTCAGCTTAGAAAAAAATTATATTAGATACCTCAATATCATTTTTGAAGCCCTACCCATAGAACACCACACGTATGGGTATGGTGTTTTTTTTTTTTTTTTTTTAGTTTCAGTTCTAATTATGGGGAATCCCAACAATTTATAAGTTTTTGTTCTATTTTTGTGTGAAAATCTTATTGCGGTTCACAGAATACATCTACTTACCAAGTTTCAACAGCATAGCTCTTATAGTTTCGGAAAAAAGTGGCTGTGACATACACGGACAGACAGATAGACAGACATGACGAATCCGAGGGTTCCGTAATTATTGTTACGGAACCCTAAAAAAAAAAAAAAAAACACTCGCTGATGATGAACGGATACTGATTATTGAATTGTCTATTTACTTATTAGTGTACCTAAATGAGCGGTTCCCAACCTTTTCTTGAACAGAGCTACTTTGATTTCTTTATTATTAGCAGGAACCCCAAGGTTAAAAAATCATCATCATCATCATCATCATCAGCCTGTATCAGTCCACTGCTGGACATAGATCTCTCCCAATGCGTGCAATTTAGACCAATTTCCAGCTCTTCCCATCCACTTTCTACCAGCCGCCTTACGCAGATCGTCGCTCCACCTTAGCCAGGAGGCGCCCCACACTACGTTTACCAAGACGTGGTCTCTACTCTAGAACACGTTTACCCCAGCGGTTGTCGGTTTTTCGGCATATATGCCCAGCCCATTGCCATTTCAGCTTGCTAATTCTCTGAGCTATGTCGATGACCTTAGTTCTCTGTCGGATAACTTCGTTGCGGATTTTATCCCTCAGTGAAACTCCGAGCATAGCTCGTTCCATAGCACGCTGAGCGACCTTGAACTGATGGACCAGGCGTACCGTGAGTGTCCACGTCTCGGCACCGTAGGTCATTACGGGTAGGACACACTGTTTGAAGACTTTCGTCTTCAGGCATTGTGGTATAGGGGATGCAAAGACTCGACGTAATTTACCAAAAGCTGCCCAGCCCAGCTGAGTTCTTCGCTTGGCCTCCTTCTCAAAGTTGTTTTTACCCAGCTGTATTGGTTGCCCGAGGTAAACGTACTCTCGAACGACTTCAAGAGGAAGGCCGTTAACGGCGACGGATCCCGGGTTTATAGGTTAAAAAAAAAAAACTGTATAAACCACATAGTAGAGTGAATAGACACTCCTAGGCCTTCTAGACCTTTGTGCTCTATCGTCAGCCACATCATCACTTAACAGGTGAGATCGTGGTCAAACAAAGGTCTATCGAAGTTAGAAACAAGTAATTAATTTTGTAAAAATTAAGAAAACCTCAACGCAATGAAACGGCAAAACCGATTTTGATCATACATAGCTAAGAACAATCGCGACAAATTCACCTTTAAAAAAAAAAAAAACGGTTCATTCATTCGGGAGCTACGAGGCGACAGACAGACACACACACAGACACGTCAAACTTATAACACCCCGTTGTATTTGCGTTGGGGGTTAAAAAGGGGAAAAAAGTGGAAAGGTTGGTATCGTTTAACTGGTTTTACCATCTTTTCAGATCTCTAGGACTTGCGGTCTAGACTGTGCGTTGATAGTTAGTCAGTCGAGTAGGTACACCATAATACGAATGTCAATTACGAGTGTAATATGCGAAACACAATACCTCAAAAAAACAATGTATTCGACGAGTCATCGTGTATGTCAGTAACTGAATTCGATTTCGGAGAACCAGGTTTTTTAAGTGTCGAAAATTAGAGTCATTAAAAATGCTGAAATGCCAAAATATAGTCTATATTTTGGCATTTAGGTGGACGTGACCTATGAGATAATGCACTGTTCATAGGCAGAGGTTACCGCTTAACATCAAGTGGGCCATCTGCTAGTTCCGTCAACCTAGTAGTATAAAAAAAAAAAAAAAAAAAAACAGCATTTTTAAGCAGCCCGTGGTGTGTCCGGCCCAGGAATATACCCCTCCATCTCTTCCCGTGGATGTCGTTAAAGCCAACTAAGGGATTACCCGGACTTGTTTATAAGATTCATTGGTATAAGATTTGTCCTGGCTGCTAGCTTATTTAAGGAATGAGTTATTACTGGAAGAAAGCGTTAGCAGAGGCAATGGCGGCGATGACCTCACCACTTGTCACGTCTATTTCCCTTGATGGTGCAACCCACAGTGAAAAGTGGCCCATTTGAAGCTCTGCCTACCCTTTTGTGGAAATAGGCGAGTGTCTATGTATGCATGTGTATATGATAGACGATGTTATCATATTGCGAGTGCAACGGAGCTTATAGAGATAATACAGATAGAATATTTATGTATTATATGTATCTAACAAAAAATACAACATAATTTACTCTAAAATAATATTCGTCAGACATGCCAATGTACTTTCAGCTACAGAAGCGAGCAGAAGTAGCTTAACAAACCAAGTTATAACTAAATACAGCTGTACCCCGAAACGTAAGTGACATTCACACTAATACGACCTCTGTGGTGCGGCGGGCGAACGTTCGCTTGCGACGCAGGAGGTTGCGGGTTCGATTCCCGCCTCGGAACAAATATTTGTGCGATCTGCAGATATTTGTTCCGGGTGTTCTGGGTATTTTCTATATATAATAAAAATATCTATCTATGTAATATATTGTATTAAGTATATCAGTTACCTAGTACCCATAACACAAGCTCTGGCTTAGCTTGGGGCTAGATAATGTTGTGTGAACTGTCCAGCATTATTTATTTTTTATTTTTATTTAATAACAAATAGCCACTGTACCTAACAGTCAACATAGGTACCTACAATATTATATTTAAAATCACACAACGATTTGAGATTACAAGTTCTTTAATATGTGATTGCGCGACAAATATCAAGCTCACACTGGATGGACCACCCGCTGAAGGGGGGGGGGGGGGGGGGGGGCTGAAATACAGTTTCTATACTAACGCACACAAACAACACTTGATACAATAACATTGATAGAAAACGCTAACAGTACATAGCCCTAACTCTACACTAGGATACCCGTGTCGTTCGTGCCTCGTGGGTATCAGGAACTAAGATTACTATGATACCACAGGACCCAGACCCAGAAAATATATTGTACTGCAACACGCACCTCTTAAGTACCAGCCGGCCTCATCCGCCGCGCCCGCGCCACTAAGGTCGTCAAAAACATACAAAGTGCTTGTTCGGTAAGCGAAATCACTTTTATATTCCTTAAAACTTCTACTAATACGATGTTATCATTAGCTATGGCATTTAGAGAAGAATATTTAGTTGTCATTTAGACCTAAGCAAAACAAAAGCAATGGCTAATGGAGATCATAAGCTTATCCAACTCGAAACCGGTGCAGTTGAGTATGTAAATGAATATATCTTATAATTCTTATAATTCTTTGTTGTACACAGAAAAACACATTACAAATAATATAAAAACAAAAGATATGTACAAAGGCGAGCTTAACCCTAGAGAGTTTTCTGACAGCAAACCTTTGAGGCAAGAGAGAGGTGATAAATATAGCAGGAAGAATGTACAAATACAGGAAAAAACAGAAAAAAATAAAACAACCTATAAACATACATATAATAATACCAAGCTAACTTTTAAAATACACTACTAAATATTAAAAGTAAAATATACTTACATAAAGTACCTGCATCATTACTAAATATACCTACTTAAGCAAATAAATAAATAAACCTACAATAAACTTAAATTACAAGGAGTGATAGGGCTCTTTTACTTTTGTTTTAAAAATGTTAAGCGAAGTGCTGGCGCGGATAGCGTGAGGGATAGCATTCCATAGTCTTACAGCGTGAACAGTGAATGACCCACCATAACGTTTCGAAGAGTGAGCAGGGACCTTAAGAAGAAGAGACATTATTAACCTGCAAGGCACACCACAAGGGACAAGAAAATCGAAACGCTCACGGAGGTAAGAAGGTGAAAGAGGATTGTAAAGAACATTATAGACAAAAGAACATTATAGAGAAAAGTCAGAACGTGAAGATCACGACGACGACGTATAGGGAGCCATTTCAATTGGAGTCTGAACTCGGATACGTGGTCAAACTTGCGCAAACCAAAGATAAAACGGATGCACAAGTTTTGGAGACGCTTGAGTTTGTTTAAAAGTTCCTCCGTGGCGTCAAGGAAGCAGATATCAGCATAATCGAGAAGAGGTAATAAAAGAGTTTGAGCAAGAGTGATATATCTACCTAGGACAGACACTATCATGACACTGTTATGAAAGACATAGATAGAAGAGACGCTATGTCATGGAGGGAGTATTGGTCAACAAAGACGTATTTAAGAGCAAACTCCCGGTCCATCTAAAGAAGAAGCTGATGGATAATACCATACCATACTTCCTTCCTTGCTATACGGCTGTCAAAGTTGGCCATTGACGAAAGACATAATAAGGAAAGCAGCTACCTTTCAAAGATCTACCGAAAGATCTATGCTCGGCTTAAAACTTGGAGAGAGTCAGATGCGACAATATTAGGAGCATCACAAAAGTCAGTCATCATGCTCTGTCAACTAAAGTGGAAAAGAGCGGGCCACGTCGCTAGAACAAAGGATGGGCGATGGAGCGAGCGTATCTTGCACTGGTGCCATCGAGACGCGACACGAACGCGAGGTAGACCGAGGAGAAGGTGGTGCGATGACGTGGTAGAGGTTGCAGGGAGGACCTGGACTCCACTCGCTCAGGATCGTGAGGATTGGAATCGCATGGAGGAGGCCTACACTCATTTTTGGGTGCCCAAGTTTTATTATTATAATAAGTACCTAGATTATAGAATAATAATAATCTACTATATAAAAATAAGTCGGGTTTTCCTTCCTGACGCTATAACTCCAGAGGGGTGAGTCTGAGTTTTGCAAACTCCATCGTAACGGTGAACGTAACACGATCGTACGTGTATAACATAATAACTAGCTATTAATCTGTGCCAAAAACGTCACAGATTAATGGCTAGTTACTACGCAATACACGTACACTCGTCGTTACGATCATCGTTACGATGGTGTGTGTAAACTCGGACTTGCCCCTCTGAACGCACGAACCGATTTCCACGGTTTTGCATTTGTTGGAAAGGTCTCGGGCTCCGCGTAAGGGCAAAGAAAATTCAGGAAAAATTTCAACAGAAAAGCGGGAAAATCTTTTTTCAAATTTTTTTTTTTTTTTTTGTTTTTTTTTTTTTTTATGTATCTCTGATACATAGCATGTACTACAAACCAATATTTTAAGTAGATGGCGCCGGTGCGTGATACATTGCTTGACAGCTACTCATTGTTCTCTGCTCAGTTAATTTCATGTGACAAACCGGTATTGTGTTAAATATAATCACCAAACGAAATGTTACATAAAACGAAGCCATCTGGTGGCGAAATGGAGTTCGCCGTGTTTGCTAGTAATTTATAAAATGAATACAGCAACTCAGACGTTTATTTAATTTTATGTAAATATGTTAATTTGGGAAATAAAGGCTATTTTATTTATTTTATTTTATGACATTTATAGTGTAAAGGTTATTTTGATGCGCTGGGTGCACATGAGTACAGTACTACTAGGAGAGTAAGGCGCCTCGGCAATCTTTGTTCGTGACTGATTATCACTTTTTCACTCACTTGCAATCATATTTTGGTAGTAGCAGAGCTTTTTTGTGAAAGAGTTCGTCCTGGGAAGTACTACCACCATGCATATTTCTGCCACAAGGCAGTAGTGCTCGCATTGCTGGGTTCCGGTTTGAAGGGTGCCGGTAAAATTACAGGCACATGAGACTTTTCATCTTTATGTCTCAGGGTGGCGGGCGCAGTGCAATGCTGCATAGTGCGCGTCCTAGATGGACGTGACCTATGAGGTAATGCATTGTTAAAGGCAGTGGGATATTGCCGTGATAGACAAAGTTAAAAAAAAACTGTTTCAAGAAAACTCAGAGTGTCAAGGCTCATTATTTTCCTAGTAATACTGTACTTCTTTGGTTGTAGTAACGGTGCTGATGGTCAGTTTATGTGTAACGCTGTATTTGTTCACTTGAGTTGTTAAGCTACTTCTGCCAGCGTGTGCATCAACTTCATGTTTCTGTTTCAACTTGCGCTGTGACCGCATGCATACATTATGTATGTAATGTCATGCACAGGTCTGTCTGGTAAAAAGCATAACACATTTGCACTGTCTCGTTGCAATCACTGGGTGCGCTGAGTTTATACAATGTACAACTGAAACCAGAAGCGCAACATTGGCATGTTTTTTTTTAAACTATGTTTTTTACACTACTTGTAATGACGGGTCAAGCAAATGGCCCGCCTGATGCTAAGTGGTACCCTCTGCCTATGAGCAGTGCATTACCTCACGGTCACGCCCACCTAGGACGCACCCTATGTGGCATTGCACTGCACCCGCCACCCTGAGACATAAAGATGAAAAGTCTCATGTGCCTGTAATGTCTCGCTTGCCTTAGCCCTGCAAGGTAGTAGTAATGTGGCAGGGAGGCTTAAGGCGATAGGTAACCCAAAATTAGCAGGTCAATGCATTTTGAAAGAAACATCGATCTTAAGGTGATTGCTTTTTCATACTAATGTATTTTACCAAATATGGGAGAACAGAGTATAATTTTACACTGAAATTACTGTTGTTGGCTTTTATATTGGTCATTATTTGCGGCAAATCATATTTGGTTGAAGAAAACAGTGGATTAATAGCGAAAAATAGATTTCTATACATCGAAATTTTAGTCCATACAAGTAATTTCAATGTTATTTCCGCTATTAATCCAGTGTTTTCTTCAACGAAATATGAAAAATTGACAAATTGCAGCAATATAACGTAACGGGTAAAACGCAAAATTACCAATCTTAGATTAGATTTTTAACTGACTGAATCAAGTACAATATTCAAATAATAAATATGCATGGATACTAAATTGTAATTCCGAGGTATCACTATACCAAAAACACGATAGGACAATCTTTTCTCGATTGAAAAAAACCCAAATTTACCTCTGACTTTTGGCTAGATTCGATTGTTTATTAAAATGGAGCATATAATTGGTTATAAATAAAATCAATACAACAAAGCCGAGGGTTTACTGTAGGGGTTTTGAAAAATTATCTATAGTTTACGAGATATTCAATAAAAACTGCTTTTTCGTTGCGGTACGAGGCATTTTTTTTTATGAAGATTTTTGACTGTGGTTGGCGCAACCTTAACGCTTATAGAGGTGTCTATCGTGTGCACGTTAGTGTAGGGAGATGAAACACTGCTCGCTCTACACTGTGGTGCATGCTTGTCCGTCACCGCTCGCTTGTGTGCGAGCCACTCGTAACAGACACTCGATGCACCGACAATTCGTATGCAGATGTGGAAACAGCACGTTAACGCCTATAGAGGTGTCTACCTTGTACACGTTAGTGTAGGGAGATGAAACACTGCTCGCTCTACACTGTGGTGCATGCTTGTCTGTCACCGCTCGCTTGTGTGCGAGCCACTCGTAGCAGACACTCGATGCACCGACAATTCGTATGCAGATGTGGAAACAGCACGTTAACGCCTATAGAGGTGTCTACCTTGTACACGTTAGTGTAGGGAGATGAAACACTGCTCGCTCTACACTGTGGTGCATGCTTGTCTGTCACCGCTCGCTTGTGTGCGAGCCACTCGTAGCAGACACTCGATGCACCGACAATTCGTATGCAGATGTGGAAACAGCACGTTAACGCCTATAGAGGTGTCTACCTTGTACACGTTAGTGTAGGGAGATGAAACACTGCTCGCTCTACACTGTGGTGCATGCTTGTCTGTCACCGCTCGCTTGTGTGCGAGCCACTCGTAGCAGACACTCGATGCACCGACAATTCGTATGCAGATGTGGAAACAGCACGTTAACGCCTATAGAGGTGTCTACCTTGTACACGTTAGTGTAGGGAGATGAAACACTGCTCGCTCTACACTGTGGTGCATGCTTGTCTGTCACCGCTCGCTTGTGTGCGAGCCACTCGTAGCAGACACTCGATGCACCGACAATTCGTATGCAGATGTGGAAACAGCACGTTAACGCCTATAGAGGTGTCTACCTTGTACACGTTAGTGTAGGGAGATGAAACACTGCTCGCTCTACACTGTGGTGCATGCTTGTCTGTCACCGCTCGCTTGTGTGCGAGCCACTCGTAGCAGACACTCGATGCACCGACAATTCGTATGCAGATGTGGAAACAGCACGTTAACGCCTATAGAGGTGTCTACCTTGTACACGTTAGTGTAGGGAGATGAAACACTGCTCGCTCTACACTGTGGTGCATGCTTGTCTGTCACCGCTCGCTTGTGTGCGAGCCACTCGTAGCAGACACTCGATGCACCGACAATTCGTATGCAGATGTGGAAACAGCACGTTAACGCCTATAGAGGTGTCTACCTTGTACACGTTAGTGTAGGGAGATGAAACACTGCTCGCTCTACACTGTGGTGCATGCTTGTCTGTCACCGCTCGCTTGTGTGCGAGCCACTCGTAGCAGACACTCGATGCACCGACAATTCGTATGCAGATGTTAACAACACGTTAACGCCCGCTCATATTCGACACTTTACTTGACATTGAAAATAGTATTTTATCCAGCTTGCTTGAAAGATATGATACTTAAAGTTGGTGTTGTTCGGAATTGATTTGGCTAGATATAGATGGTTAAAGGTAACTAAAACATACGGTGCATATTATGTTAGTATTAGTATGTATAGATTTTTGATAAAAAAAAACACTTTTACAAATCTGTCTTTGTGATTTTCATGATCGGAACCGTGTGCTGATCAAAATGAGCCCAAACACTGCCAGCCTCATATCAATCATCGAGGAGTTCCGTTGTCCACCTTCCGTTAGCGTCAGATTAGCTCGCTGTCACCATATTGTATTGTCAGTCGAACTTGACGTAAATTGGATGCCAGCATGCTTAAAAATGGATTAATGATGGACCCTCCCATAAAAATAAATAAATAATGCTGGACAGTTCACACAACATTATCTAGCCCCAAGCTAAGTAGAGCTTGTGTTATGGGTACTAGATAATTGATATACTTAAGGTGGATGCTCAAGCTTGTGGCGCGAAATTGTGGTGTTTTTTTGCTCATTACAGCGCATGAACAATTCTTCAGATAGCGAAAGTAACAAAAAAAGAAATACTGTAAAAATGTGTTTAGGGGGATCGTAGCTAAACTGAGTATATTTATGAGATACTATCAATTGAAACATGTGTGTTAAGTCTCCTAGTTCTCGCGAAATCAACTTTCGCTATTTCTGAAGAACTGTTGATGAGCTGTAATGGGCAAAAAACACCAAAAAAAAATTAATTTCGCGCCACAGGCGTGAGCATCCACCTTAATACAATACATTACATAGATAGATATTTTTTATTATGCATATAAAAAATACCCAGAACCCCTGTACAAATATCTGCGATGGCACAAATATTTGTTCTGAGGCGGTAATCGAACCCACAACCTCCTGCGTCGCATGCAAACCTTCACCCGCCGCGCGACAGAGATCGTCAAAATTGGTTTAACCGATATAAATACCTAAATGGGTTGGAACAAGAAGCACTCTAGACGTACTATAGCCTCAAACTCATTACACCCCCTTTTAGGTCGGGTGTTAATAAACTCATTACACCCCCTTTTAGGTCGGGTGTTAATAAACTCATTACACCCCCTTTTAGGTCGGGTGTTAATAAACTCATTACACCCCCTTTTAGGTCGGGTGTTAATAAACTCATTACACCCCCTTTTAGGTCGGGTGTTAATAAACTCATTACACCCCCTTTTAGGTCGGGTGTTAATAAACTCATTACACCCCCTTTTAGGTCGGGTGTTAATAAACTCATTACACCCCCTTTTAGGTCGGGTGTTAATAAACTCATTACACCCCCTTTTAGGTCGGGTGTTAATAAACTCATTACACCCCCTTTTAGGTCGGGTGTTAATAAACTCATTACACCCCCTTTTAGGTCGGGTGTTAATAAACTCATTACACCCCCTTTTAGGTCGGGTGTTAATAAACTCATTACACCCCCTTTTAGGTCGGGTGTTAATAAACTCATTACACCCCCTTTTAGGTCGGGTGTTAATAAACTCATTACACCCCCTTTTAGGTCGGGTGTTAATAAACTCATTACACCCCCTTTTAGGTCGGGTGTTAATAAACCGTACGATAAAATGCAAGATAGTCTCGAGCGCTCGTATAGGCTCTGTACCTCGCACCTCAAACTCATTACACCCCCTTTTAGGTCGGGTGTTAATAAACCGTACGATAAAATGCAAGATAGTCTCGAGCGCTCGTATAGGCTCTGTACCTCGCACTTCAAACAAGAAGCACTCTAGACGTACTATAGCCTCAAACTCATTACACCCCCTTTTAGGTCGGGTGTTAATAAACCGTACGATAAAATGCAAGATAGTCTCGAGCGCTCGTATAGGCTCTGTACCTCGCACTTCAAACAAGAAGCACTCTAGACGTACTATAGCCTCAAACTCATTACACCCCCTTTTAGGTCGGGTGTTAATAAACCGTACGATAAAATGCAAGATAGTCTCGAGCGCTCGTATAGGCTCTGTACCTCGCACTTCAAACTGCAACTGCATCAATAAAGAGGACAGTAAACAGAGCCCATTTGGATGTTTCGTGTAGGTTTGTAGCCATTGACAAGATCGCACAATATTACTAGCCGGCTTATTTCGTACGATTACTATTCTGTGTCGTAAAAATTGGACTTAAGTGTTAACAAGCCAGCATTCAGTATATTTAAGACGCCGTTTACGCTAAAAGCTCTACTAAATAGACCCCGAGTAGTTACAATATTGTTTTTTTATTTTATTTTATTTTTCTTTATAATTGGCGACGCACGGCCTGTGTTTTTGTCATTTTATTGTATTTTTAATATAATTTCGAACTTTACAATCCTTCGATGTCGTCAAAATCATATTCAAGTCATGTTTTAGTAAAAAGGTGTCTGTTTTACTAAAACTTTAGTAGGAAATTTCCACCAATTTGAAAAGTCATGGCACGCAATTCACTTCCATTTTATTTCACTACACTTGTGCTCTATAGACAAGCTACATTGGTTAATAGCCACCATAATAACACAAAATAACTTAAAAAATACACCTGGTATTGCTGGTGTATATAAGCGACGTTGACCACTTTACATCAGGTGGGCCGTAAGCTATTTGCCGACTATGCCGTTTGCCTATTTGTTTCTTTAAAAAAAACTAGGAAAAGAAACAAAATAAAAGTAGACGACGTCTCTTTTCGAAAATGGCGGTATTATATTTTTTGTGTGATCTTTGTACCTGTATTTGGTTAAAGCCAACGAAGGTCGGACTTCGTTAATTTTAAAAATCTGTTTTATTTAGTAAATATTCAAATTTAAATTCTAAAAATTAACATAGAGATACATCTAATGCTTTACTACGTCGTTACGTACATCTAATGCTTAACTACGTCGTTACGTACATATAATGCTTAACTACGTCGTTACGTACATCTAATGCTTAACTAAGTAGTTACGTAGATACATCTAATGCTTAACTACATTGTTACGTACATCTAATGCTAAACTACGTCGTTAGGTACCTACATATAATGCTTAACTACGTCGTTACGTACATCTAATGCTAAACTACGTCGTTACGTACCTACATCTAATGCTTAACTACGTCGTTACGTACATCTAATGCTAAACTACGTCGTTACTTACCTACATATAATGCTTAACTACGTCGTTACGGACATCTAATGCTTAACTACGTCGTTACGGACATCTAATGCTTAACGACGTCGTTACGTACCTACATCTAATGCTTAACTACGTCGTTACGGACATCTAATGCTTAACGACGTCGTTACGTACCTACATCTAATGCTTAACTACGTCGTTACGGACATCTAATGCTTAACGACGTCGTTACGTACCTACATCTAATGCTTAACTACGTCGTTACGGACATCTAATGCTTAACGACGTCGTTACGTACCTACATCTAATGCTTAACTACGTCGTTACGGACATCTAATGCTTAACGACGTCGTTACGTACCTACATCTAATGCTTAACTACGTCGTTACGTACATCTAATGCTAAACTACGTCGTTACTTACCTACATATAATGCTTAACTACGTCGTTACGGACATCTAATGCTTAACTACGTCGTTACGGACATCTTATGCTTAACGACGTCGTTACGTACCTACATCTAATGCTTAACTAAGTCGTTACGGACATATAATGCTTAACTACGTCGTTACGGTCGATGTTGCTTTCAAAACGCATTGACTCACTAAATTTGGGATTACCCTTCGCCTTAAATTGAAGGAAATAATTACAGGCACGGGCGGCAAAAAAGGTTAGGTAGACGTGGTTTACTAGTCACATTTAATTTGCACTCGAAAATGACGAAAAATACAGTCCGTAATGTTTTGATTGGGTCTGTCACGGTAACGTGTGTTCAGGCCCTAAACACACACCCCTTCGCAAGCATCATGCAGCGTTTTATAAAAATGTATTTAGCGTCGCACGACGTTTGCATTTGCCATTTTCAAGTATTTATTGCATTAATTTTACACTCCTTCCAAGTCTTCAAAGTCTCAGTCAAGACATGTTTTATAAGTAAGTATGTGGTGATTCGGGTACCTATCAATCACCACGAATGCTATGTTAGGTCGCATCACTGTGAGAATGAGATTCCTGCAATGTAATTTTTATCGGGTGTAAGGCTGTGTGGATGGTGATGATGCATATGACGTGAATACGTGATACAGCTTTTTCTGCTATTCGAGTGTTTAAACTGTCAGAAAACAATAAAACTATACACTTTTTGCTTCGTTACTTTGTTTCAATTCCTACCCGCAACATGTCGTAATTACTGCCTTATAATAGCTATTATTACATATAGCTTAAGTGAGCGCATTACCTAGCCTTCCAGGTTCCCATTGCAACGTTGTTGCACTTCAGCAAAGTCGCAGGTCTGTGTCACTTCACATCGGCTGTTCTCACGCTGGTATTAGATTCAGTATAGCTTTGAAGCAAGCAACCTACCAGCTGGTTTAAAAGTCTATCTCGTCTGATGGTTTCGTTTCGCGGGTCTTTCATCGTTTCGATCCTCACTGTATTTGGATCGCGGATCGAAACTACTAAAACGCGTTTTGGAAGGGCAGTTTCCGACAGAATGTGACAGAAGTGCAGGCCTACAATGAGTCGCAGGCAAACCTTCGCCCGCCGCGCCACCGAGGCCGCCATGACATGTCTGATGAGAATGTGACAGAAGTGCAGGCCTACAATGAGTCGCAGGCAAACCTTCGCCCGCCGCGCCACCGAGGCCGCCATGACATGTCTGATGAGAATGTGACAGAAGTGCAGGCCTACAATGAGTCGCAGGCAAACCTTCGCCCGCCGCGCCACCGAGGCCGCCATGACATGTCTGATGAGAATGTGACAGAAGTGCAGGCCTACAATGAGTCGCAGGCAAACCTTCGCCCGCCGCGCCACCGAGGCCGCCATGACATGTCTGATGAGAATGTGACAGAAGTGCAGGCCTACAATGAGTCGCAGGCAAACCTTCGCCCGCCGCGCCACCGAGGCCGCCATGACATGTCTGATGAGAATGTGACAGAAGTGCTGGCCTACAATGAGTCGCAGGCAAACCTTCGCCCGCCGCGCCACCGAGGCCGCCATGACATGTCTGATGAGAATGTGACAGAAGTGCTGGCCTACAATGAGTCGCAGGCAAACCTTCGCCCGCCGTGCCACAGAGGTCGCCATGACATGTCTGATGAGAACGTGACAGAAGTGCTGGCCTACAATGAGTCGCAGGCAAACCTTCGCCCGCCGCGCCACCGAGGCCGCCATGACATGTCTGATGAGAATGTGACAGAAGTGCTGGCCTACAATGAGTCGCAGGCAAACCTTCGCCCGCCGCGCCACCGAGGCCGCCATGACATGTCTGATGAGAATGTGACAGAAGTGCTGGCCTACAATGAGTCGCAGGCAAACCTTCGCCCGCCGCGCCACCGAGGCCGCCATGACATGTCTGATGAGAATGTGACAGAAGTGCTGGCCTACAATGAGTCGCAGGCAAACCTTCGCCCGCCGCGCCACCGAGGCCGCCATGACATGTCTGATGAGAATGTGACAGAAGTGCAGGCCTACAATGAGTCGCAGGCAAACCTTCGCCCGCCGCGGCACAGCGGTCGCCATGACATGTCTGATGAGAATGTGACAGAAGTGCAGGCCTACAATGAGTCGCAGGCACACCTTCGCCCGCCGCGCCATAGAGGTCGCCATGACATGTCTGATGAGAATGTGACAGAAGTGCAGGCCTACAATGAGTCGCAGGCGAACCTTCGCCCGCCGTGCCACAGAGGTCGCCATGACATGTCTGATGAGAATGTGACAGAAGTGCAGGCCTACAATGAGTCGCAGGCAAACCTTCGCCCGCCGTGCCACAGAGGTCACCATGACATGTCTGATGAGAATGTGACAGAAGTGCAGGCCTACAATGAGTCGCAGGCAAACCTTCGCCCGCCGCGGCACAGCGGTCGCCATGACATGTCTGATGAGAATGTGACAGAAGTGCAGGCCTACAATGAGTCGCAGGCAAACCTTCGCCCGCCGTGCCACAGAGGTCGCCATGACATGTCTGATGAGAACGTGACAGAAGTGCAGGCCTACAATGAGTCGCAGGCAAACCTTCGCCCGCCGTGCCACAGAGGTCACCATGACATGTCTGATGAGAATGTGACAGAAGTGCAGGCCTACAATGAGTCGCAGGCAAACCTTCGCCCGCCGCGGCACAGCGGTCGCCATGACATGTCTGATGAGAATGTGACAGAAGTGCAGGCCTACAATGAGTCGCAGGCAAACCTTCGCCCGCCGTGCCACAGAGGTCGCCATGACATGTCTGATGAGAACGTGACAGAAGTGCAGGCCTACAATGAGTCGCAGGAAAACCTTCGCCCGCCGCGGCACAGCGGTCGCCATGACATGTTTGATGATGACTAGCACAGCATGAACAGGATCTAGGGGGCAACGGATGCTCCGATTTCAATGCGGTTTTGTTTCTATGTAAACTGGTATTAGAACACAAAAAATAATCGGAGAGATTTTAATTAGGGTTCCGTACCCAAAGGGTAAAACAGGACCCTATTACTAAGACTCCGCTGTCCGTCTGTCTGTCCGTCTGTTACCAGGCTGTATCTCATGAACCGTGATAGCTAGACAGTTGAAATTTTCACAGATGATGTATTTCTGTTGCCGCTATAACAACATATATTAAAATACAGAATAAAATAGATATTTTTTTTTTTCTTGTTTTTTTTTTTTTTTTTTTTTTTTTTTTTTTTTTCCCATACAACAAACGTGTTTTTTTGCCGTTTTTATAGATAATGGTACGGAACCCTTCGTGTGCGAGTCCGCGCTTGGCCGTTTTTCAAATATTTGTTTGTGTACGCGTGTCACAGTTTTATGCCAAGTGTTTCTGTTAAAGTTGTAGTGAAAATCTCTAGATTTATTTCTCGTGTGTGAGTAAACATCTAAGGAACGCTTAATAGCAGGTACATAATGATCGACAACTAAAAAGCTGTAATTGTATACTGGTCCACAGTTCTCACTTAGAAATAAGTCGAGCCCACATCCGCAGACTGACATTAACATTTAAGGTGGTTGCTTTCGCTCGTGGCGCGAAATTCAAATATTTTCGTGTTTTTTGCTCATCACAGCTCATCAACACTTCTTCAGATAGCTTAAACTATGTTGCCGCAAATTATGTGACCTAACAAACAAGTTTTAATTTATAGTATCACATAAATATCATTAGGTTGGCTATTAATGTGCTTGAAACAAAAAAACACTGTAAATATCGTAGAAGCACAATCGTAGCTAAACTAATGATATTTATGTGATACTATAAATTAAAACTTGTGTGTTACGTCACATAATTTGCGGCAACATTGTTTTAGCTATCTGAAGAAGTGTTGATGAGCTGTAATGAGCAAAAAATTTGAATTTCGCGCCACGAGCGAAATTCAAATTCAAACCTTAATGCATTTTTACATCCTCCACCGGTTAAAAGGCTGTTAAGAGTCAACAGGCTTTTTTAAACGTATTTTTAGCAAAATCTACACAGTTTAAGATAACAAAAAATACATATATATATGTTAATCTTCATCATATTTCCAAGGGCATGATCGAGCCCAAAACACGAATTGGAAAAAAAAACTCGATAAAAAAATCGTGATCTTACCTCTACAATGAGCTTATAACGTAAATATTTCTATTACCTATCAGGGTACGTTGATAAAATTAATAAGAGTAACAAATAAGTTATCTGTGTTTTTTTTTCAATATTAACTTTTATAAAATTAGTAACCGTGTGTTGAACAAAATGAGCCTAAGCACGGTCAGTCTATTATCCATCGAGGAGTTCCGTTGTCCACCATCATCAGATCAGCTCGCTGTCACCATCATATTGTATTGTCATCGGAACTTGACAGGTATGCCAAATTTCAGCTCAATCAGTTGAGGATAACTTTAAAATTCAGTTGCAAGATTCCACCCGGATTCCACCCAGACAAACATACATTGCAAGTTAAATAAAAGCTTGTATCGGTATTAACATTATTTTAGAGGGCATCTTACCTGAACTTACCTGAACAGTCTCAAACTAGTTCGGAGGGGTTTTTCGAACTTGTCACCTTTCATAATTCATTACAGGCTTTATCAATCTGTTCATGCAGCTTGATAATGCCTAGGTACTTAAGGTGAATGCTCACGTTTGCCGCGGGAGATTCAAATTTTTTGGTGTTTTTTGCCCATTACAGGACATCAACACCTTCTGATAGTGAAAGTTGAGTTCGCGACAACTAGGAGATGTTTTTATTGACGGTATCTCATAAATATCATTAGTTTAGCTACGATACCCCTAAACAAAAAAAAACACTAAAAATGTGTTTATGTGTATCATAGCTAAACTGATGATATTTATGAGATACTATCAATTAGAACATGTGTGTTAAGTCTCCTAGTTCTCGCGAACTCAACTTTCGCTAACTGAAGAAGTGTTGATGAGCTGTAATGGGCAAAAAACACCAAAAAAAAATAATTTCGCGCTGCAAGCGTGCGCTTCCACCTTAATATACCCAATGTTGTAAACTTTCTTTTGTTTTAGCATGTACCTATTCATTGACCATAATTTAATTTTGTAGTTCGAGTGTAACCTATGTATAAGCAACAATTTTTTTTTATTTTTTTTTTACTTTACTTTACTGAGTTAGAGAGTGACGGAATTTATTATGAACCCTAATAAAGAAATAATAATTATGACATCGCATTTTGTGTATTCACAAAATAAAGTTTATTGGCAGAGTGCGTGGGAGGCTGTTGTTGCAGAATAAAACTAACATGTTCGTTCTGTGTCCGTCCACTTTTCATTATTACAATCGAAATCCAAATCCTGGTGCTCACATTTTGTAATAAGCCTTGGTGGGATAGTCTAAAACAGTTTTCCATACAAAACATCGATAATTTCAACACTAGTGTTTTATTTTGAATGGAAGAAATCACAGTTTCTGAAAAAAAACTATTACTCAGCAAATAGGGTGGCGGGCGCAGTGCAATGCCTAATAGGGTGCGTCCTAGGTGGACGTGACCTATGAGGTAATGCACTGTTCATAGGCAGAGGTTGCCGCTTAACATCTGCTTGTTCCGCCATTCGAGTACAATTTAAAAAAAAAAAAAGTATGTATTAGTGATTTTCTTTCTCTTTTCGTTGCGCGACCGTTTTTCTTTCACTTTCTAACTTACCTGAACTTTACTAAGTTAGATAGTGACGTACTATGGCGTACTAGTGATGAAATTATATTTACTCTATCACCGACATTGGCTCCTCAAAATGTTGTATGGTAAACGGTTTTGGACCAAATTGATAAGCATTCAATATTTTCTTGGATTTACATACAAAATTATCGTAAACTTACATAAATGCCAGTTCAGGGTAACTTTATTGAAGTTACAATGTAAGTAAGTAAGTAAGTAAGTAAGTAAGTAGCCATAAAACCGATTAGTATCATTGTGAACGAATTGATGACGTCAGTGAACATGGAGGATGGTAATTCTTATGGTTCACTAGTGGAACTCCCGCGACTTCGACCGCGTAGTTTGTTCCTTACAAACTTCAACACCTGCGCTGCACTGAGGGTAACAGACGTCTCACTGAAAACTCCTGACAAAAAGCCAGATTTCTATTAAAAAAACCTGATTACCGCGAGTGATGTAATGTAACAATACCTAGGTTTTAACACATAGTTTAGTTTTGTTATCGAGTATTACAAGCACATATTCAAATATTGAATAATATTTTTTCAAATATTTTAGTTTAATATTCGATTCAGTTTTGCATAGAATTGCACAGTGCAATTTAAGTTAATTTTATGTAAAATATAAGAGTTTCCTACAAATAAATACCTTATTTAGAACATTATTCATTCACCAAAAATACTGTAATTTTCCAAAAACCCCCGGAATCTTGACATGTCAGGCAGGACAAATCCTGACGTATGGTAACCCTAGCTTCACCCCCTTAGGTGTGAATTTCGGAAATTACTTTCTTAGTGTAACCCTAGACCACGAAAGAAAAGTACCCTACAAATTCCAGGTTTCCCGGGCTTAGGCTGTGCGTTGATAGAAACACAGTCAGTCTGTTATTCAGCCAGACAGCCAGTCACACAATGATTTTATATATATTGATAGAGTGAGTTTGTGCACATCCAGGTGGACGGAATAACGCGCAGTAGGGTGTCAGTTGAATTACTAAAAACTTATGGCTGCCAATAAAGCAACATGCGAGTCGTGGAATTGAAATTCCCCCGAGTTAATCAAGTACCTACTTACTCACATCATACTAAAAATATGCATGGATTATTCATTACAAGTCCAAGTCTTTTACAAGCTTTTATTGTTTCACCTGGCCCGGTGACTTTAATCAATTTAATGTAGATCAATGTATAATTTTTCGTCGAGTTGGTAGGTAGGTACTCCATACACCACCAGACACCGAGGAAAAGGTGTAGGTATTTCTTCCATAGATACAAAGACCGTTTTTGAAGAAATTCAAACCAGAAAACGGCAATATAATTATTGCTATTTATGCTTACCTATGCATAATTATTTTCATACTACGTAAATGCTGTAATAGACTAATAATACCTATGTATATGTAGATGCTAATGTACTTACTAAGTACTTACAAGTCAACTCCAGTTAGGTATAGATTTTTTGTTTTTGATAGTTTGTCGTTAGTGGCTAGGCAGATTGTAGATACTACATATAAATAATAATAAATAAGGACGCGCTGCGACGATAGGGTTGCCAGATAGTCGGGAATCGTCTGGATTCTCCCGACAAATATACTATCTTATCATCATATTCTATCTACCGCAATACGAATTTGAAAATGGCACACACACACAAAAAAATATATCATGAGTGTTTAGTCTGCTAAATAATTTATATTCTATATAAAGTAATCGTATGGGCTTTGATTTGATAAAAGCTAAGCTTATGATACGGCTGAATTTTGATGAAAATTGCTCAAGTTTTCGATCTTGCCTCGATACTCCGAAGGGATACAAATTGGTGGACTCTGTAAAATGCAATGCCAATTTTTTTTTTTTTTAATCCTTTTTTAAATGTTATCCAGATATTTAGATTTTTAGATCTGGCAACCCTATGCGACGGGCGCGGTGGCACGTCACAGAATAACGCATACATAGTACAACAAATATTTACGCCATGCTACGCCACCTATGTCTTGATTTTATCAACTCTCTAGGCCATTTATGTCTTAATTCTAGCTACTTGGAGCGCCTTAAATCAGGCAACCACCGGTGTTCGATTGAACTGAGATTTGGCATACCTGTCAAGTTCCGATGACAATACAATACCATGGTGACAGCGAGCCGATCTGAGGATGGATGAAAAAAAAACTAAAATAATAAAATATTTTCGCTTTGTTTTAAATAAGCAAATTAAACATATAATAAATCCAAGTTTTTGTAGGCTGATTCCAAGGATAATATGGATAAGGTGAACCAATACTGCAAACACAAAGTATTGGTGTTGAATGAGGTGGATGGACGCTTCTGCCCGTACCCTAATTTGAACACTTACTCGGGTTTTTCGACATCTACGGGACGAGACGAAGGGGTCTTTTATTAGGCCGGACAAAGCCACTATTGAAAAGAAAATTGACATTTGCAATTGGGAATAGCAAACACTACGCTCACAACTGCTGTGATATGATAATAGGAATTTCCATAGTTTAAAGAGGTGTGGACAGAGCCCTTTAACGCTCACGTGTACATATGACAGGGAATACTGCGCGCAAACTTATTTAGCATGCGCTGTGACAAGCAACACTAGAAAGTAGGTAAGATATGATGAAAGTTCTAGCAATGTAGATAAGGTAATCTTTTAACATGCAGGAAACATGAACACATACGTAGCCAGGGCGTACTCAGGGGTAGTTTCGGGGGAATTGGGAAATATTCAATATATCAAATGATTATATAGTATATTGAAATAAGGAAAGGCGATATATGGCCAATGTGGTTTATTGATGTTCGTGGCATCATTTAATTAGGCTCTGTCTGAAAACCAGCGCTGCACTAAACCTAGGTCTGGTGCAGCATATTCTGAGACAGGGACCTGTTTGACCTCACATAACACACACAACCTATCATCTTACAAAAGGTTATAACAGTTTTTATTTATTTTTGTTTTCAGTTCTCTAAGATCTTGTAGTACCTGTACCTATACTTAGGTAGTAGATTTTTGTTTTTGTCTTGTTTTATACGTGTGTTGTGCGTGTGGTAAAATAAATAAATTTTCTTTCTTTCTTTCTTTCTTTAGATACTATGGTGTGTCCAGTATTGAACACACCATGTTTAATGGGTCGATAAATAAGGCGACGCATTGATAAACTATTATTTCGAATGGTTTTGTATAGGGTTTCATAAAGGATTTCGTATACGCTGTATACATAAGGTAGTATACACTTAAAACGTTTATTAAAAACGACGATTAATTTTTAAAAAAACCTAATACAATATTGAAGTGTGTGTTTGGACACAGAATAAATAATAGTACAAATAGTTTGGATGAATATACTTTGAAAAATTAGAGGCGATTTAAATCGATCCCGTTTGCCTGTAAAAATACAAATCTCTATTTTTAACCCCCGACGAAAAAACGACGGAGTGTTATAATTTTGACGTGTCTCTGTGTCTGTGTGTGTGTGTGTGTGTGTGTGTGTGTGTGTGTGTGTGTGTGTCTGTCTGTCCCATCTTAGCTCCCGAACGAATGAACAGATTTCTTTTTTTTTGTTTGAATGGAGAATTTGTCGGGCGTGCTCTTAGCTATGTTTGATCAAAATCGATTCAGACGTTTCATTGCGCTGAGGGTTTTTTTAATTTTTACAAAAATAATTACTTGTATAAGAGGTGTCTTTGATAATTTGTTCTCTGCTATAAAAGTTAACCAATCGTGAAATGCTACTACAAACAAAAAGACAATTATATGAAGAATCAAATTATTTTTTTATACAACTTGGTATGAAGGATCAAGCAGATGGCCCACCTGATGTTAAGCGGTACCCTCTGCCTTAGAACAGTGCATTATCACATATATAGGTCACGCCCACCTAGGACGCACCCTATGTTGCATTGCACTGCGCCCACCACCCTGAGACATAAAGCTGAGAAGTCGCACGTGCCTGTTATTTCACCGGAACCCTTACCCTTCAAACCGGAACACAGCAATGCGAGCCCTACTGCTTTGCGGCAGAAATAGGTATGGTGGTAGTACGTCCCCGGACGAACTCTTTCACAAAAAAGCTCAACTACTAACAGCAGGTAACCAAATATTACATTCATATGTTTTGTAATAAAACAAAAATAATAAAATCTAGACCCCTGCCACCAAAATTTCCAATGCGCCATCTTAAATAAATAGCCTATAGCGAGTGTTTTAAATTGACGGTTATTTGCTTCAATAGTGCAGCCACCAATGAATTATCTTAAACTATATAAATCACCGGCTTTCAATCAGCAGCCACAGAAGCCGAGATAAAATAAAACAGCTTGACGCGCAACATTGTAGCGATCCAGTAGCAACACCGAGCTGTGCCACTACAAAGCCGTATTGAAAACTGTTGTTCGCTTTTATATTGGTCATTATTTGCAGCAAGAAAACACTGGATTAATAGCGAAAATAACATCGAAATTTTAGTCCATATTTTTTTTAATGATACTGATAGGCTAACTATCTTAAAGTGGTCACCGTCTCGCTTATAGACACCGGCAACACCGGCGGTATTGTCAATGCGCTGCCTGCCCTGAAGGAATTTATAAGCATTTTTCTTGAAGCGACACATGTCGTAACCAAACGGGAAAACCTCAGATGGAAGCTCATTCTATAGTTTGTAGGTATGGGGAAGAAATGATCTCGAGAAACGAGTCGTACGAGAACCACAGGGCTCTATGATGTGTGGACGAGCTTTGTCACGGTGCCGGGAAGAGCGATGGTAAAATCTCGATGTTATTTTCGCTATTAATCCGGTGTTTTCTTCAACCAAATATGATTTACCGAAAATAATGTTCCGAATAAATAATTGTTAATTTACGTAGTGAGATCTTAGTGACGTCTCACGTCATCACTGTCACCTTAAGACAGATTTTGTATGGATACATTGATGAGCGCCCCTAGAAAACTCGGCACTCTGGTATGCGTTCCAGACCCATATAATGCTTGCTTTATGTGAAACGTCCGGTGGCTCCTACTAGTATTTCTTCCGTGGTAACTTAATCATAATGATACTTAATACTGGTTAAATCGTGCGAGTAACCCGTTGAGCGATGAAATATTACGTGCGAACCGTCTGGTGCAACAATGTTGCATCGTCTGGCGGACCGACTAATGGCTACATCGCACGACGAACCAATAACGGTGTTTATTTTATGCGAGACAGTTTGACAGGTGGCGGCCATGATTTGCACTCCACAAGGATACAAGAATACATAAAAGTATTAAAGCCTGGGTGAGGAACAGAATGGAATGACATAAATTGAAGACCCATGCCAGCGATCTCTGATTGTTTGTCTTTTTGCTGTTTGTTATATCCAGCAGTGGTCGGGCATAAAATGGTTGGGAATAATCAATAAATATAAAATCGTTGCGTGACTGACTGACTATCAACGCACATCCTAAACCGTAATTCCTAGAGACGAAGTTTGGAGGGTACGTTTTTTTCGTGGTCTATAGGGGTACACTAAGATAGGAATTCCAGAAATTTAACCCAACAATCTTGTGATCTTGTGAAGCTCAGAAGTTAAAGGCAAACGTAGCCCCTTAGGCTAGATGGAGCTTCAACTTGCAAGGGGTGGCTGGTAGCAACTGGATGAGCAGAGCCCAGGAGCATGCTTAGTAGCGTGCCATGGAACCTATGTCCAGCACTGGACTGCAATGGGGTGCAGGGGGATGTTGAAGTTTGTATGGAAAAGTACACGCGGAAGAAGTCGCGGGCATTCCACCAGTGATAAATAAAACCTTATAGCTGACCATGCACCGGGATTAAATAGGAGGGAAGAAATCGTCGACGTTTCGCTAGACTTCAGGCCAGCTTGTCCTAGATGTTATCGCCTGAACAACGACACAGCACGCTGTGCCCGCAGTGTTGGCTCGCGCCGCGTTCATGCAGTGAACTACTGAACAAGCTGGCCTGAAGTCCGGCGAAACGTTGAGGCGTTGCATCCATCACATTTACGTGGCTAGTGACCATGTGTTAAAATAGTATAATGTAGCACCATGATGGTTTTAATTCGATAAGTCCACAATTTTATTAAAATGCCCAGTCTATTTGAAGAGTTTTGGAGAAGTAGGCAATGGGCCTCTTTTCACCGTGTGTCACACAATAGCAGGGGTGCGTTCAACGGGTACACTCTGCGTGTTGGTTGTCGCCAGAGTGTACGGTTGTTCCGTTCGGCGGCTCGGTTAGAGCTTTCGGTTAGCGTCACGTGACCATAACCGAACAACCACCGTTTGAGGTGGTCGTTCATAATATAGAAGTGACCAGTGGTGAGCTCATCAACGCCATTGCTTTCCCACGACCAACTCTGCAACGCTTTCTCCCAGTGATAAGACATTCCTAAATAAGCAGCAAAGACAAATCTTATACCACTTCAACTAATAATTCTTCTGTACGTGTGTATGTCAGTGATCTCGTTCTAAACGGCTAGATCGATTTTGATGAAATTGTTGATGTGTGTTTAAGTGGGTGCCGTACCTGTTACTTTGAACAGATCAGATCCGCACCACTCTAAAATCAAAACTCCAAGATCTGTTGCTAGCAGCTCGCCGGCAACAGATCTCATTGGCGCAACATCGGCCGGTGGAAAGTGATCCATGGAGAGGGTCACGACCCTCAGCATTGAGGAATACGACGCGAGGAGGGAAGAGGGTGCCTGGAGGTTTAGATTCCCAACTGCACCCAGCAGGTGGCGCTGCAGGAGGGTTCTATCGAGGCATCGGGGGGGATTCAGGGGGTTCTATCAGAGGGAGGGGGGGGGAGATCGTGATCAAACAAAAGGTCTATCACCATTAAAAAAAACACACGCGGCGTGCTTGTATTACGTAAATTACAAAATGACTTCCGGCTATATTCAAGAACCATACTTTTAGTGCTGCCAGTTTTTCTCCTATCGTCGTCGTTCTTTCTCCTATACAACATGACGTCGGAGAGATAAGGACCAAATAGACAAGTAAGATACTTGCATACCGCCGATAGTATGGTTACCCTTGCCAACATTTGATATTGTCATCGACTTCATTCATCGTATACGCAGATTAGACCCATCCACCCATCGAGGTGAACGTTAATATAGACATCAACGCATCCACCTATTTATAATATATCGTCATCCTTCTTACTTCAGTTCATTAGAAAAGGATGACAACAATTTCAGTCTGTCAAATTAAGTTTATACTACAAACCTACAAACTATGGAATGAGCTTCCATCTGAGGTTTTCCCGCTTGGTTACGGCATGTGTCGCTTCATGGAATATGTTCATAAATTCCTTCAGGGTAGGCAGCGCATCGACAATACCCCGGGTGTTGTCGGTATCTATAAGCGACGGTGACCACTTTACATCACTTTACCATAGGCCGTACGCTAGTTTGCCAATTTGATTCTTTTTTTTCGGCTCTATACAATAATATACAACATGATAATGCACGCCCCGTTATTGTGACCCCGTTAGCCTGATTTTGTACACCTCGATCATTGGCAGCCAATGGCACAAATTATCAGGGTGTGCAAAACTTGGCTTCGTAAAGTCAGATTTTGTACAACCAGGGGGATTAGTACGAGAATTTGATAGTATTTTAAACTATATGAAGATTCGTTTCCTAAGGACGCTGTGTGTGTGTGTGTGTGTCATGTTTTATGTTTGTTTTAATTAATTTCAATTTATTACATTATTTTATATCATTATTTTTGACCTGTAACTATAATCAGTTATTAATAAAGAAACTATGAACTATGAACTATGGACGCTGTCAGTAAATGTATTGAAGGAAACGAAACTTCACATAGTTTCGAATACTATCAAATTCTCGTACTAAGCTCTCTGATAAGGTACGCCTTGATTTTCCACCAATTCCCAAAACATGGTTTCTAAATATCATGCAGTGCAAAACTTGTCGTACAAAACTGGCTGTACATTATCGACCCGTGATGTTTTTGTTTTGCACGGCTTGATAATACACACCCAGTTTTTTGAAGCCACCATTATGTTGTACGATATATGGACCCATCTACAGAATAAATACATTGTGCATTTAAATATCTTGCTAAGTGAGATAGAGACAGAAAATGTTACCTTTAGATGTTTGTGAGACAATGTTGTTGCATACCAAGCTAAAATGTTACCTTTAGATGTTTGTGAGACAATGTTGTTGCATACCAAGCTAAAAGTAGTATATAAGAGCAATGCACAATACTGGTGCAGTGTGATACGATCGCATTACAGATGCCAAGAAAAATAGCTTCCTGACTATCTTAGGACTGAGAATGGTTTGAAATTCAGAATGAAAGGCGATACACTACAGTTAATTATAATTCAACAAACAATTGAGTTATTCTCAATTTTTGTTTTTCATTTTATGTTGACTTATTTAGGAAAATGGTCATTATGAAAAAGTTGACTTTTATGAAAAGTGGTCATTATGAAAAAGTTAGTGGTCATTATGAGAAAATTGTCTTTTTTGGAAAGTGGTCATTATGGGAAAGTTGTATTTTTTTTAAAGTGGTCTTTATGGGAAAGTAGGCATTTGGGGAAGTAGTAATTTTGAAAAAGTAAACAATATGTACATAATCCCAAGATACAGAGCTATCAAAAATCTTAGAAGAAGGAGTTTAAGGGCAGTGAGGTTTTCCACCATTTTAACATTTTCTAACTATACTCTGGATCTCTTCAAGGCTAGAGTGCATAGGTGCCTTTTAGACCTTCGTGCTTCATCTTCGGCCACATCGTCACTTACCAACAGGTGAGATCGTGGACCATAAAAGGTCCATCAAAGTAAAAAAAAAATATATTTATATTATGATATTTGTTCAGGGTGTTTGGATATTTGCTATATATAGTAAAAAATATCTATCTATGTAATGTGTTGATGTATTAAGTATATCAGTTACCTACCTGTACCCATAACACAAGCTCTGCTTAGCTTGGGGCTAGATAATGTTATGTGAACTGTCCAGCATTATTTATTTATTTATTTTATTTCTTCTCTCAAACTAAGCACTACATGGTTTTATTACTGAGAAGGCTAATTTTGATTTCCATCCCAAGAATGAATAAATTTAAGAATAAAATAATCATTTTTCAGGATATGTCAAGAAAAATTATGCCCACGCATTCAAAATATTGTCGTATTAAGTTTCAAATGCGGCATACGAATAGCCTTATTAAACAGGTCCGGTGATTGATGGATCCTTCGAAATATACCTAAAGGTCGGTGTCCCTGGGGAAATAACTATGAATCACGTCTGTGGGTTTTACTTAAGGTGACACATTGATAAACTATTTTAAAACAGCGCGCCAGGTTGAAATCTTCATACATAAATAACATTTAAAAAAAATAAAAAAACACTCTTTTATAGCTAACCGAACTAAAAAATAGAAAATAATTTACAATTTCAAAGAGTTTATATTACAGTAGTAGAAGATCGAACAATCAATCAGTTTTATCTTTTATTTTTAAAGGCGTGGGTTGCATTTTACTACTTTTCATAACTCTCCTCTCATAGATAGTTCGAGACAACCCGATCTAATAAAAGCGTAAAAAACGGCACGCGCCGCTCGAACAAGCGGTTTTTATTGAATATCTCGTGAAATATAGATAATTTTTAAAAACCCCATGGTTGAACCCTCCGTTTTATTGTATTGATTTTATTTATCCAATTTTTATTACCTAATAATCTATACCATATTGACAAACAATCGAATCTAGCCAAAAGTTAGAGGTAACTTTAGGTTTTTTTTTATCGCGATAATTTTGTCCTATCGTGTTTCTGTCTGGGTGATCCCTCGGTATTATAATGTAGTATCCATACATATTTTTAATTTGAATATTGTACTTGATTTAGTCAGTTAAAAATCTAATCTAAGATTTGTATTTTTGCGCTAACCCCCCCACCTTAGTACCCATAGGTGACACATTGATAAACAATTTCAACGGGTACAAGCTCAACGTGGACTACGGGAATAGACCTTATTCCGAATGGTTTCGTATATGATTTCGTATAAGGTCGTAAAATACGTATGCAATATACATTTGTAATTTTTTGTGAGTAGTTATTTGTGTTTTTTGTTTTTTGAGTTTTTTGTATTTTTAAGTGTTCGTCCGGGGAAGTACTACCACCATACCTATTTCTGCCGCAAAGCAGTACTGCTCGCATTGCTGTGTTCCGGCGGTTTGAAAGGTATGGGCGCCGGTGAAATTACAGGCACAATAATATAAATAAAAATCTAGTAAAAAAGATATTTTACTGTCAAAGTGAAGAATGAAAGAGGTACAAAATTTTCACTACGTCCTCAAGCGACAGTTCCAAAATAGACTTTTCATCTTTATGTCTCAGGATGGCGGGCGCAGTGCAATGCCACATAGGGTGCGTCCTAGGTGGACGTGACCTATGAGTAATGTACTGTTCATAGGCAGAGGGTACCGCTTAACATCAGGTGGGCCATCTGCTTGATCCGTCATACCAAGTAGTATAAAAAAAAAACTTGTAATATTTATCAGTCGTAAAGGCCTATAACATGGCTATGTGATGAGACTCTTCATCGCAACGTATCGCCTGTATTTTGATACTTAGCTACAATCTTACTGCTAAATCTGTGAATCTTCACAAATATGATACGAGTTTTAGCTAAGACTTCGCAGTTCCATGAAGTTAATTCAATTCAAAGTTCTTTGTTGCAACACAATGTAAAAAACAATTACAGGCGGTCTTATCGATGAAACGATTTATTCCAGACGACCTGACTGTCCTAAGCCAAGTCAAAAGCTATGCTCTTGACCACAGTGCTTGGTGCATGCATTATACATTCACGTCCCCCAAACTAGTGTAAACTGTATCTCAAGGGGCATTGCCAGTGTCCTCGACACCCATTCAGGTGTCACTTAAGCATATCTGTTGTTTACATTCGGCAAAAATTTGATAATATTATAAAGGACGTGCCAAATGGATACTACGTAAGATTGGGATAAATACAAAAACTTAAAAATATTAAAAAAAAAAAAAACACTACTTGAATGACGAAACAAAAGCTGATGGCCCACCTTATGTTAAGCGGTAACCTCTGCCTATGAACAGTGCATTACGTCATAGATCACGTCCACCTAGGACGCGCCCTATGTGGCATTGCACTGCGCCCGCCACCCTGAGACATAAAGATGAAAAGTCTCATGTGCCTGTAATTTCACCGGCATCCATACCCTTCAAACCGGAACACAGCAATGCGAGCACTACTGCTTTGCGGCAGAAATAGGTATGGTGGTAGTACTTCCCCGGACGAACTCTTTCACAAAAAAGCTCTACTACTACTAACTTGTAGGTTACTAACACAAGGCAATTTATTTGTAAGTAATATGCCGTAATGTGACTTTAGTGTGGGTATGTGTTAATATAATGTTAATATTTATCAGTCGTAAAGGACTATAACATGGCTATGTGATGAGACGCTTCATCGCAACGTATCGCCCGTATTTGATACTTAGCTACAATCTTACTGCTAAATCTGTGAATCTTCCCGAATATAATATGAGTTTTAGCTAACACTTCGCAGTTTCATGAAGTTAATGCCAATTTATCATGAAATTAACACAAGAAAGACATTCACTTTCTGACTTATTCAAGTATAAAGTATACAAAAATTGCGTTGAAGTACCTCATTAGTACCTAAAATCCTGGAAATTTAGGTTTTGGTAATCTTTAAAATTGCAGTTGTAATACTGCCATATTATGTGGTAATTCATATCACAGAAGATGTCGGATAAAATTCGTAAATACTGTACATTTAGGTATATCTTGGATACGATCGCATATATAAAGTAGAATCTATATATATAAAAGAAAGTCGTGTTAGTTACACCACTTAAAACTCAAGAACGGGTGAACCGATTTGGCTGAAAATTGGTGGGAAGGTAGCTTGGAACCAGGAGATTGACAAAGGGGAAGAAATATAATAGGGGGATGGGGTTCACCGGGGGCTACCCGTTCGAAGCCGGGGCGAGTCGCTTGTAGGTTATAGAATACAACAACATAATCCTGACACCAGATTAGGGAACCATGTCTCGTGGGTACCAGGAACAACGAAACACAGAACAGTTTTTTTTTTTCAGGTCATTCAATTAAACATTGCCATAATCATCACGCTTGCCAAGCGGAATGGATCTCGTTGCCGTCGTCTGTCTTTCCTGAAAAACTATAATATAATATCTCTTTATGGCAAGCGTGAATATAGATGCCTTCTAGACCATCGTGCTTATCTTCGGCCGCATCGTCACTTACCAACAGGTGAGATCGCTGTCAAACGAGGGTCAATCAATGGTAAAAAAAGGAAAAAAAAAACGGATTGGTGATAGCAGTATTGGTGTTGAGTACTCAGATGGGTGCTGAGTATGGTGTGTGTATTAAGTATACCTATCAGTTATCTAGTACCCATACTGAGGCTGCTTTACCGTAGAGATATTGCATGTGCAGTCGGGGTTCCAAGGGAAACCTTCCTGACTGTACAATATTTAAAGGTTGTTTCAAAGTAGCCCCATGGAGACGAGCTAATGGCAAGCTTAACATCAGGTGGGCCATCTGCTTGCTCCGCCATTCCAGTAGTATATAAAAAAATAAAATAAAAAAAAACCATCAGTGCAGGCCCTAATGTGAGTTGCGACGCGAAAAATATGAACAAATTGTTTTAAATGAGCATATATGAGCAGGTAGGCGCGCCTGACCTACAGACAGCCTGCAGCAAAAACGAACAAGTGCGCTTAACTTTTAGGGTTCCAAGACTGTTTGCGACAAGTTTTTATTTATACATGAATGACGGTACTAGCAGATGGCCCACCTGATGTTAAGCAGTACCCTCTGCCTATGAACAGTGGCTTACCACATAGGTCACGTCTACCTAGGACGCGCACTATGCGGCATTGCACTGCGCCCGCCACCCGAGACGTAGAGATGAAAAGTCTCATGTGCCTTTAATTTCACCGGTACCCATACCCTTTAAACCGGAACACAGTAATGCAAACACTACTGCTTTGCGGCAGAAATAGGTGAACTCTTTCACTAAAAAGCTCTACTACAACTACAAGATGATGCTGACCAGTATTATACTAGTAAATTGTACTATTATGCGAATAGGCATATGTAATGGCGCCATATGTTTGAGCCGCCTCCATCCACCGGCTCCCAGGCTCACAGTAGTATTATGTGTTTTAGGATGAAGGAGGAGTTTACATCGTCAGCGCAAGAGTTCAGAAAGGCTTGCTACACGCTATTAGGATACAAAATAGGCCTCCCCATATGTTTGAGCCGCCTCCATCCACCGGCTCCCAGGCTCACAGTAGTATTTATGTGTTTTAGGATGAAGGAGGAGTTTACATCGTCAGCGCAAGAGTTCAGAGAGGCTTGCTACACGCTATTAGGATACAAAATAGACAGAACAGGATATATTGTATGACTGTTGAGAACCCTTTTATAACCTGACCACTCACTCTTGTCCACATTTTTTCTGCATTACCATGCAGTCGCAAGGTCAGAGAGTCTGTCTGAACTAATTAGTCACGTCAGGAACTAATGGAGATGTAATTCATATTGGTTTTTGTGTAAGAAGCGTGATCGACGACGGTATTTGTAGAAGTGACCGTTCTAAATTGTCTGTGATTATTCGATGCATTAGGAAAATTTAATTTAAAACGCAGTGGTTTTGTGGTAGTACATTACTGCCGCAGCCGGATAATCAGGTGTGGACTTTGAGTTTAACTACTAGAGATAAAAAATTACTACAAAATTACAGTTCATTATTTTTAATAATTTTATTTGTTATCTCTTGTCAAACTTGTGTTTGTTTGCTGTGGTGTGTCCAGCCTTAGAATAGACCCCTCCGTCTCCTCCCGTGGATGTCGTAAAAGTCGACTAAGGGATTACCCGGACTTGTTGATAAGATTCGTTGGTATAAGATTTGTCCTGGCTGGTAGCTTATTATGGAATGTGTTATTACTGGAAGAAAGCGTTAGCTGAGTCAGTCGTGGGAAGCAATGGCGGCAATGAGCTCACCACCTGTCACGTCCATATTCCACGATGGTGCAACCCACTGTGAAAAGAGGCCTATTGTGGCTCTGCCTACCCCTTCGGGGAAAAAGGCGTGTGTCTATGTATCTCTTGTCAAATTACTACAGTGAAACAATCTTGGTGGTAAACCTACGTGTTTTAATTTCGAGTAACACAAAAATAACTAAATTTACTTTTTTGCCATTAATAATTTGCTTCTCGTTATCAAAGTAAAAAAATATTTGGATAAAAAAAAAATGTCACCTACATTTTAATAAGTTCTTAAAAAAAACATAATTTACTCTCTGAGGCACTCAATCTCTCTCAATAATTAGGCACTTTTCTAATAGGTGCCAGTTCTGGTATTTCATCTAGAGTTCACACCTAAAGGTCAAATAAACAGCTGTAATAGGGCTGCCTCATGATGTGGTAGGTACATTTCTGGAGGAAAGTTTACGAGGCATTTCATGAATGAAAAACTTCGAAATTGAAAAACTCTTAGAACAAACGGTGTTCACCATGACATGCGGAATACCCTCCCCCCGGCAGGGATATTATGTTACATATTGTATATCACGTGACAACATAATATGCCAGACCTGCTTTGATGTAGCACCCCTGGTCCAACAGGGAATTTTCAATCTCTGTCTTAGAATGAGTTTTTTTCCGAACCTTCGATCAAAAATACAGCTAGATTTCGGGTCACGTACAAAATCGAAGCCAAATACCGTCCGCGTGGGTATATATACTTATAAAGCTATATTTGTTTACTAACGAACTGAAACTAAAGTTTTAAAACAGTTCTAAGTTCAACCTAATTACGACCATGACACCTAGCAATAAAGTACTCAGCAAATATTCGAAATATTATCTTATACTTACCATCATTCGTCACAAAAAACGAGCAAAGCAATAAGTTACTCCTGTCACTTAGAAATGAAAAGACATAGGTTAAACAACATTTAGTGTGAAATCAATCTTAAATAGCTACAAATAAAGTTCTCACAAATACAAATAAAAAATAAGAGCTCACTTTTCAAGTGAGCTGTTATTCACCAAGACGTATTTTTTGCGCCGACCTGACATCTAGTTGAATTCTTGGTCGAAGTTACGAACAGGTCGAAAATAGCCCGAATAAAGGTCATCCCTAAATGGGGCAAGGAGGACAATACAGCAGCAAAATCTTACCGCCCGATTGGACTTCTGCCGGTAATGGGTAAAAGCCCTGGAAAAAGCTCTTCGCAACACGTGTCATGGAGTCTCGCTTCGATTAGCAATCATTTTGAAGTAAACATCAAAAAGACAACATTTTCTATGCATAATAGAAGTTTAGGGTAATCCCCGAGCTCAACCTCCTGTGTTGCCATAAAAAGTGTTTTAATTTACTACCAATTGACAGTGTTGAACAGTTATGAACAAAAAATATTGTATCGGATAAAATTTGATACGAAAATATATTTTTTATGACGTGTTTTAAACATGTTTAAAACAAAATGTTTTGAACATGTTTTAAACAAGTACACATTTTTTCCAGTGTTTTAAACTCTTGTTTTGTTTTAAACAAATGTTTGAACATTGCCAACCCTCAAAGTGGGCAACACTTTCGAATAATATTATTCTCAACCATTCGTCAGTAATAGTAAATGGTAATGTAATTTTTATTAACTGTACTTAAGACGCTAGTTAGGGCTGAATACATACTAACACCCTACTCTCGTACTTGGGCCTCCTCTGGTGCCCGGACTCTTTTGAGACTGGTGTTATCGGAGGAGTTCCCGCACTGAAATGTACATGTATAGCGCTCGTCTCGACTTGTCACCTCGAGGGTACTAGCTGAAAATCAGTATTTGCTCTTTGAGCAAGTTAATTCGCTGAGCTATGACCCATTTGTTATGCTGCAACACACACGTACTTTTAGTTAAAGTTTTTATATGGTCTAAATGTTTATTTTAGTTCATTGCTTTGTTTTTGTGTAACGATGGTTGTATTATCTAGATTTTAGTGCACTGTCATTTACTTGTTTAGAATGTACGTGTGTGATTGGAGATGCAAATAAACGTTTTATTTATTTATCTATCTATCTATCTAAATGCAAGACACTTACCGGTTCCGTATTCCCCTGCCTGTCCTTCCCCAGCCCTTCGCCCTTGGACCAGCCCATTTTCTCCAGCAACTTGAAGCCTTTGTTCTCGGTGGAAATCGACCTGGAAAGAGACAGGTAATGAGTATAACTTCTTTTGAGATTTCACCGGTTCTGTCTTGGTCACTCTGGGGATGTTCCCTGATTGAAGTGGCTTTGAAATGGGCCTTCTGATTGTGAAAGAACCAGTTGGTAGAAGGAATCAGTGCTCTCAGTTTAGACAGAATAGTGCGAAGAGCCCACTGTTTATCGCTTGAGCTCTTCTCAGTGTAAGATTTCTCTTCTATATCCAGTAGTTTCGGTGCGTAGATGTGCGAGATGCTAAATTGAACTTTATCTTCATAGCTAGAAGGTTAACTTACGTGTCCAGATCGGTGCTCTCAGTTTTGACAGAATGGTGCGAAGAGCCCATGGTTTCCCGTCTCGCTAGAGCTCTTATCAGTGTAAGATTTCTCTTCTATTTCCAGTAGTTTCAGTGCGTAGATGTGTGAGATGCTAAATTGAACTTTATCTTCATAGCTAGAAGGTTAACTTACGTGTCCAGATCAGTGCTCTCCGTTTTGGCGGCATGATGCGAAGAGCCCACTGTTTTCCTTGTCGCTTGAGCTCTGATATAAGATTTCTCTTCTATTTCCAGTAGTTTCGGTGCGTAGATATGTGAGATGCTAAATTGAACTTTATATTCATAGATAGAAGGTTAGCTTACGTGTCCAGATCAGTGCTCTCAGTTTTGACGGCATGATGCGAAGAGCCCACTGTTTCCCGTCTCGCTAGAGCTCTTATCAGTGTAAGATTTATCTTCTATTTCCAGTAGTTTCGGTGCGTAGATATGTGAGATGCTAAATTGAACTTTATCTTCATAGCTAGAAGGTTAACTTACGTGTCCAGATCAGTGCTCTCCGTTTTGACGGCATGATGCGAAGAGCCCACTGTTTTCCTTGTCGCTTGAGCTCTGATATAAGATTTCTCTTCTATTTCCAGTAGTTTCGGTGCGTAGATATGTGAGATGCTAAATTGAACTTTATCTTCATAGATAGAAGGTTAGCTTACGTGTCCAGATCAGTGCTCTCAGTTTTGACGGCATGATGCGAAGAGCCCACTGTTTCCCGTCTCGCTAGAGCTCTTATCAGTGTAAGATTTCTCTTCTATTTCCAGTAGTTTCGGTGCGTAGATATGTGAGATGCTAAATTGAACTTTATCTTCATAGCTAGAAGGTTAACTTACGTGTCCAGATCAGTGCTCTCAGTTTTGACGGCATGATGCGAAGAGCCCACTGTTTCCCGTCTCGCTTGAGCTCTATCATTGTAAGGTTTCTCTTCTATTTCTAGTAGTTTTGGCGCGTAGATGTTCTTGAGTCGTGCTAATTCGAGCTCGTGTTGTTTCTTGACGCTGCATGTACGCGTGTACGCGGTTTTTTTTTCTTTTTCTTCAGCTAATGAGAAAAACATAGTTATATTATTAGAGTCTGTGCGAAAAGAGAACAGTTTTGCGATGACAGCGACATAGATATATTAATTGTTTTAAATAGTTATTTTAGGGGGAACTCGCGAGCCAAGCCTGTAAATAGCCCTGATGTTTTGAAGTACCCTTTTTTTACCCCTTTTTTGAAGTATCCCGTAAATAGCCCTGATTTTTTGAAGTACCCTTTTTTGAACCCTTTTTTGGTGTAGCCCGTAAATAGCCCTGTTTTTTTGAAGTGCCTTTTTTTGACCCCTTTTTGAAGTAGCCCGTAAATAGCCCTGATTTTTTGAAATACCCTTTTTTGACCTCTTTTTTGAAGTAGCCCGAAAATAGCCCTGATTTTTTGAAGTACCCTTATTTGAAGTAGCCCGTAAATAGCCCTGATTTTTTGAAGTACCCTTTTTTGCACCCTTTTTTGAAGTATGAAAACGGCAGCTTTGTTTCACCCAGCTGTATTGTACTGCCATGAAGTATTTATAATGTGATATTCAATACTAACTTTCCATAAGCAGGCCCGGCTCACAGTGTCCGCAGGTGTCGTTACCCGGGTGTATGTGACATAGCAGCTTTGTTTCACCCAGCTGTACTGTACTGCCATGAAGTATCTATAATGTGATATTCAATACTAACTTTCCATAAGCAGGCCCGGCTCACAGTGTCCGCAGGTGTCGTTACCCGGGTGTATGTGACATAGCAGCTTTGTTTCACCCAGCTGTATTGTACTGCCATGAAGTATCTATAATGTGATATTCAATACTAACTTTCCATAAGCAGGCCCGGCTCACAGTGTCCGCAGGTGTCGTTACCCGGGTGTATGTGACATAGCAGCTTTGTTTCACCCAGCTGTACTGTACTGCCATGAAGTATCTATAATGTGATATTCAATACTAACTTTCCATAAGCAGGCCCGGCTCACAGTGGCCGCAGGTGTCGTTACCCGGGTGATGTGACATAGCAGTTTTGTTTCACCCAGCTGTATTGCACTGCCATGAAGTATCTATAATGTGATATTCAATACTAACTTTCCACAAGCAGGCCCGGCTCACAGTATCTGCAGGTGTCGTTACCCGGGTGTATGTGACATAGCAGCTTTGTTTCACCCAGCTGTACTGTACTGCCATGAAGTATCTATAATGTGATATTCAATACTAACTTTCCATAAGCAGGCCTGGCTCACAGTGTCCGCAGGTGTCGTTACCCGGGTGTATGTGACATAGCAGCTTTGTTTCACCCAGCTGTATTGTACTGCCATGAAGTATCTATAAACAACAGTAAACAAATATCTTAAGAAGGCTATCATTGTTAGTCCGCATACGAAGTTTACATACGTACCAAGTCCTATGCATTACTTGATTCTACTTACAACACTCCACACTGCACCCACGCTCACACACCCACTCACATACACATACATTAACTCACACCCACGCACATACACCTACATATACATGCACCCACACACTTTTATAATCGTGATCAATTTTTGTTGTAGCTAGTAAGTTTTGTTTGTTATCCTTTTTAACCCCCGACGCAAAAACGACGGGGTGTTATATGTTTGACGTGTCTGTGTGTGTGTGTGTGCGTGTGTGTGTGTCTGTCGCATCGTAGCTACCGAACGGATGAACCGATTTGTTTTTTTTTTGTTTGAATGGTGAATTTGTCGTGAGTGTTCTTAGCTATGTTTGATCAAAATCGGTTCAGCCATTTCATTGCGTTGAGGGTTTTTTTTATTTTAACAAAATTAATTACTAGTACCTATTGTATAACTAAGTAGAATCTATTGTTAATTTTTAGCTGCGTGTTGTAAGCTCCGTGGTGTGTCCGGCCCAAGAATAGACCCCTCCATCTCCTCTCGTGGATGTCGTAAAAGCGGACTAAGGGATTACCCGGACTTATTAGTAAGATTTGATGTTATAAGATTTGTCCTGGCTGCTCTAGCTTACTTAAGTAATGTATTATTACTGTAAGAAAGCGTTAGCAGAGTTAGTCGTGGGAAGCAATGGCGGCGATGAGCTCACCACTTGTTACGACTATATCCCACGTCTATAAAAGAGACCCATGTGAGGCTCTGCCTACCCTTTCGGGGAAAAAGACGTGTCGTGTCTCTATACGTGTGTGTAGACCTGTTTTGGCCATAATTTTTTAAAGTTTTTATCATTTTATCCTACTTAATATTATAAACGCGAAAGTTTGTATTGATGGATGTTTGTTACTCTTTCACGTAAAAAGTACTGGATGGATTTGGATGAAATTTGGAATGGAATACCCCCAGTATTCAACACATCATGGCGAATAACTTTAACTCTACGACTTTTTAAATTTAGAAGATTTTCATGTATGAAATACCGCTTAAAAATCCTGAAATTTTGTAGGAAATGTACCTAACACAACATGAGGACGTTACTGTACGTTAAGGTACCTAACCTAGGGCTGCCTCATGTGGTGTTAGGCAAATTACTGGAGGAACTTCAGGAATTTCTCGAGGACTTTCAGGATTTTTACAAGACATTTCATGAATTAAAAACTTCGAAATTTAAAAAGTCGTAGAACTAAAGTTATTCGTCATGATGTGTATAACACCCCCTCATAGTTCATAGTTCATAGTTCGTTTATTAATAACAATAATTAGTTACAGGTCAAAAGAAAAAACAATATCTCCCCGGGCTTATTGGGATATTATGTTACACCCTGTATATTTACCACTCAGCGATAGGATAGAGTGATTTTAGGTTCTATTAATTTTTCAGATATAAAAAATCTACGTGGATAGCGCCACCGTATTCGCGAACATTTTGAAAGTTTCTTCAGATAGCCGAATGGTCAGTGGGTACCCTTCGTTTCGTTTCGTATGAGGTAGTGCTGGCCTCTGGTGTCAGAGTTTGTCAAGCCGCCCGAGGGCCTCTGACATCGTGGGTACCCTTGGAACAGTCGTGTGATTTTCTTCGTGGGGGTAACGAAGGGGTGAGAAGTAGGGTGTGAGGTGCTTACATCTTTAGGGCTGCTGATTTTCGAACTCTCCGACATGCCATTGCCGTTGGGGCAATGAAGGGGTGAGAAGTAGGGTGTGAGGTGCTCACATCTTTAGGGCTGCTGATTTTCGAGCTCTCCGAGATGCGATTGCCGTTGGGGTACTGAAGGGGTGAGAAGTAGGGTGTGAGGTGCTTACATCTTTAGGGCTGCTGATTTCCGAGCTCTCCGACATGCGATTGCCGTTGAGGATGGTTCCGTTCTTGGACCCCAAGTCCGTCGCCACGTACGACCTTCTCTGCATGTCGTATCTAACATCTAAATGGTTCTGGAATTACAAAAAATACGTCTATTTGTATTAAGTATATCAGTTGTCTAGTACCCATAACACAAGCTCTGCTTAGCTTGGGGCTAATGTTTTGTCGAGCAAAATTCACTTGAACGTGTTTGTCAGAGTTTGTGAAAAACATCCCCCGCATTCGTCTGCGGGCGGGGGAATTGATCATTTTATGTTAGACTAGCGACTCGTCCCGGCTTCGCACGGGTAGTTTCAGGATGAAAAACAGCCCCCCCCCTAAACACTGATTTAAAAACCTCCGGTTAGCGCCACCATCTTCCAATGTTTTAAGTTAGTTACCCGACGGTCGAGAATGTCATGTCATGAAATGAATTCAAAAATTGCACCTCTGGACCCTTATTCGCTATGACCAAACGTGACGTAACGCGGGCTCGTTACGGTATCTGCGTGGAATCATCGTTCAGAATACATTGTGACGTACTTTATTGGCAAGTAATCCCCTATGGTCATAGCAAATAAAGGCCCAGTGATTTTCTTTTTAGATAGAGTTCGTCCGGGGAAGTACTACCACCATACCTATTTCTGCCGCAAAGCAGTAGTGCTCGCATTGCTGTGTTCCGGTTTGAAGGGTAAGGGCGCCGGTGAAATTACTGGCACATGAGACTTTTCATCTTTATGTCTCAGGGTGGCGGGCGCAGTGCAATGCCACATAGGGTGCGTCCTAGGTGGACGTGACCTATGAGGTAATGCACTGTTCATAGGCAGAAGTTACCGCTTAACACCAGGTGGGCCATCTGCTTGTTCCGTCATTCAGTAGCATAAAAAAAACAAAATGGTCATGGCGTTAACTACACACGCAACTAGTTATGAGCGCTCGTCGAAAGTGATGGGGTTTATTGCGCATGTGTACATTCGCGCATTCGCTATACAGACCCAAAAAATTAGTACTGCGCATTAAACGTCAGCGCTCATAACTAGTTGCGCGATCTTTTTTTTTTATACTACTTGAATGTCGGAACAAGCAGATGGCCCACCTGATGTTAAGCGGTAACCTCTGCCTATTATTATTATTATTAATTTATTTCAGGTTATAAATACACCCATATAACAAAACACAATAGACTTACAACTACTACACACAACCCAATAAATCAGAAATACTACAATATTCACAAAATTTACAAATTAAAATAAAATTAAACAAAATGGACAACACGAAATTAATATATGAATTAAATTGAATTGTGAATTATAATATGAATTAAATTGAATTGAATTGTGAATTATTGCCTATGAACAGTGCATTACCTCATAGGTCACGTCCACCTAGGACGCGCCCTATGTGGCATTGCACTGCGCCCGCCACCCTGATACAAAGATGAAAAGTCTCATGTGCCTGTAATTTCACCGGCACCCTTACCCTTCAAACCGGAACACAGCAATGCGAGCACTACTGCTTTGCGGCAGAAATAGGTAGGTAGGTAGTACTTCCCCGGACGAACTCTTTCACAAAAAAGCTCTACTACTACTAAAGGTACTACCTGTACCTATTTGCAATATTCTTGAAACAGTTAATTTGTGAGTTGTTGTCAGACGTGTTTAAATTCACTAAGATCCAGAGTCTCGAGCACCGCCGTAAGGTCTCATGCCTTTCGATCTGCTATAGTTTGCATTTCGGGGAATGCTCCCAGGAACTTCACGACCTGATCCCATCATCTCCTTTTCATCATAGGACGAGCAGGCGCACGGCTCGGTACCATTCTTACCTCATAAGTAGGTATACCCTCTATTCGTACTAAACGTTTCAGTTCTACCTTTATAATGCGAACTGCTAAGGAGTGGAATACACTACCGTCGTCTGTCTTTCCTGAAAACTATAATCTGGGTCTATTCAAGGCTAGAGTGAATAGGTGCCTTCTAGACCTTTGTGCTCCATCTTCGGCCACATCGTCACTTACCAACAGGGCCACATCGTCACTTACCAACAGGTGAGATCGTGGTCAAACAAAGGTCTACCATTATTAAAGAAAAAATGCCAAATTCACCAGCGTCCCTAACAGATGCTGGAGTCGGCAGTCTCCTCAGTGGGTTACCACAAAAATAAGCCTTACCCTAGAAACATTTTGGTCCTTTATGAGTATCGTGTGCTGTTCTCCCTCTCTGCCGACGGTGCCGCCATCTTTAGTGATGAGGTAGAGACTGCCGACCTTCAGCTTCGGCAGGTCAGTTTCTCGCACGATTACGCGCATGCATGGGGGATGATGTTTTGCTATTGAATCTGGAAAGGAGATATACATATTTGTCACAAAACTCGAAGAGTTGACAGAGGGCCTAGACTAGAAATGTACAGTTTTACCCAAAATATAAGTCGCCCCGATGTACCTGCGCCGTAGACCAATTTCTATAGCGCGGGAACCTTCTTTCTACCAATAGCAATCGCGCGCTAAAATCTTGCGCTGTTATTGGTTAATCGATTTCGCGCCAAAATCGCGGCCGGTCGACTCTTAGACGTGAGCGGGACAGAGCTATACAGCGGGACAGACCTATACTATAAGTTCGGCTACTGTCGGATATCAGTCTGCGCTTTTCTGCGCAAACGAAAACAGTCGATCGGACTTATATTTTGGGTAAAACTGTAACAAGCACGTGGGCTATAAATATTTTTGTATGGAAATTTAAGGTTCTCTAGGTGTACACTTGGGGCGCTTTTCGCTTTTTCCATACTGAAATCCAAGTACACCTTACACCTGTGTAGTTGCTTGTAACATTTGCAGACTCTAGGCCCTGGACAAGGGAAGTAATAGTCGAGCCGATTTCGTTTATATTTGGTAACAGATAGGGATGAAGCTATATGCTATTTTATACCCTAGTAAAATAAATAAGTTAATAATGCTGGACAGTTCACGAAACATTATCTAGCCCTTGGGGGAGAGCAAGCAGAGCTTGTGTTATGGGTACTAGATAACTGATATACTTACAACAATACATTACATAGATAGATAATTTTTATTATACATAGAAAATACGCAGAACACCCAGAACAAATATCTGCAGATCGCAAAATTATTTGTTCCAAGGCGGGAATCGAACCCGCAACCTCCTGCGTCGCAGTTAAACTTTCGCCCGCTGCGCCACAGAGGTCGTCAATTTAAATTTGGGTTTAAGAAGTTGCTGGTTTACCCTCATCACTGACAGTTGCTGTGCTAGCATTTGAAGAACTGTCATCGTCTTCTTCTTCTTCTTCACTGGAATCGCTACACTCTCCATCTTCCAACTCTACGTACACCTCCATCGTAGTTTCTTCATCACTGGCATTCTTTACTTCTCCAATGTTATTCTTCGCTTCTTCAAGGTCATTCTTCACGTCTTCATTCGCAGTTTCACCGTTCTTGTTAATGTCGTTATCAACGTCAGTTCCATCTTTAACTTCTTTCCCCATCCTTTCTGCTTCATCTTCTTTCTTTACATCTGGCTTGCAATTCAATTTTTCTTCATTCTCTTTTCTAACTTGGTCCTTATTCTCATCAGCTGAAAGTCCATTGTTTAGCTTCTTGATCTTCCTCCGTTTGGGCTTCTTAGTATCTTCATTGTCCTGTAAAACGATTGCTCAGTTTGATATTGGGGAGTAACTTGGCACCATTGTATTTACCTAAGGCGGTTGGGCCTCGGAGTGAAACCTGAGCTAATGTTTTCGTCAGGTTATCAATGTCGTCTACCGGTTTTCGCTCCTGGAAACAAAATAATAATAATTTTAGTTGATCATAATCAAAAAACAGGTCTAGCGCTTAACTAAGTCAGTCCCTGAGGTATGGGAGCGGTACGGGAGGGGTGTTTTCGTTTACATTATGCCACATGTCATCTGTAGGCTAGTTCTCTGCATTTTGTTTTCTTTTATAATCTTTTCAAAACACACTTCCAAACTTCCAATTGGAAACAAAACCACAGCAATACAAACTAAGTTTATGTAAACAAACAATTAAACTAATCAAAGCGTGTAAAACATGATTTAAAACGTCAAACTTTACGGAAATATTTTTCTCATTTCATATGCGGGTGTGTAAGAGAGATAGAAGTACATAGTATGAAGTTCGTTCAATCGTGCTAATCGAGCTACAATGGTCGACATCGTGTAAACTTTAAAATACAGGCACATGAGACTTTTCATCTTTATGTCTCAGGGTGGCGGGCGCAGTGCAATGCCACATAGGGCGCGTCCTAGGTGGACGTGACCTATGAGGTAATGCACTGTTCATAGGCAGAGGTTACCGCTTAACATCAGGTGGGCCATGTGCTTGCTCCGCCATTCCAGTAGTATAAAAAAAAAAAAAAAAAACTTCGTTCGAAAGCTTTAGCCTATACTACCGATTACATTGTTAACTACAAAGTACAGCGAACTTATGAAAACTATTGATGTTTGCGTAACTTGTAAAGTCGTCCTAGGGGTACTGATAATTTCCCGGTACTGATCTGGGTCTCTTCAAGTCAAGAGTGAATAGGTGCCTTCTAGACCTTTGTGCTTCATCTTCGGCCACATCGTCACTTGCCAACAGGTGAGATCGTGGTCAAACAAAGGTCTATCAAAGTTAAAAAAAAAAAAAAAAAAAAAAAATGAGAGACGAAAACTCCCCTCCCGTACCGCTCCCATACCTCAGGGACTGACTCAGTTAAGCGCGAGACCTGTAATATTATGAATGCGAAAGTTTGTGAGTGTCTTTGTTATTTCTTCACGCTGAAACAGACGGATTTGGATGAAATTTGGAATAGAGATAGCTGGACTCCTGGAATAACACATAGGCTATTTTTTATCCCGATATTCCCACGGGATCGAGCCTTATCGTGGGTAAAACCGCGAGGCGCATTTATAAAAAAAATACAAAAATTATTATTATTATTAATATGAGCCTGTGGTGTCCCACTGCAGGGCAAAGGCCTCCCTTCCCTCCTTCCATTTGTCAATTCAATTGTCAAGTTATTCATAACAAAAGTTATGGATTACTTAAAATATGAACTTCCCATTAATATACAGTGTTTTTTTTTTAATTGGAGAATATGGACATATTCGATTCCTTCAGAGATACGGGAAAACTGTCTTTGGAACCATTAACACATTTTGTACGAAAACGATTTTGGAGTAGTTTTTTTTTTTACCTTTGGATGCGACCAAAACGCGGTTTTGCGATTTTTCACATGATAACCGGTTAAAGGGCATTTTTATATAAATTTTTTAAACACAAGTATACTGTGTCAGTACTCTCGGTCGCCTTCTTCGCTTCATACAAATAATTTTATTGAACCTAAAGTGCGTTAATGTAAGAGCACTGTTTATTGATAATGTTGTATACAGCGTCTAGGGCAGTCTTTCCCAAAGTAGGCAATAACGCCCCCTTGTGGGCGCTGCAGGCCTAAAGGGGGGCGGTAAGAGACCCAGAAAAAAATAGGGGCGTCAAATCAGACACACTTTCGCATTTTAATAGTTATTAGTATTCCTAGATAGGTAATTTTCGTAGATAATAGACCGCGGGCAATCATGTTTCAACAAGTTTTTGTAAAATAACCCGATTTGTGCATGTTTAATCTCCGCTAAAATAGATCACAAAAAAATGGGGGCGCTAAAAATAATGCCTCAATTATGGGGGCGCTAAAAAATAATTTATTCTCATAGTGGGCAGTAGACAAAATAAGTCTGGGAACCCCTGGTCTAGAGTGTGATCCAGGTCTTTAATTCTTAAAGTTTTCATACAAACCCGCTTAAGCTGTTTCCGAGCCTTCTTCTTCTGGTGTGCAATGAGGTTGGCGTTGACGGCACTCGTGTCCGGGTACGAGTGGAACACAAACTGTTGCTGTGCATCCGAATAGGAGTAGTAGCAGTTAGTATCTGTGTGGTAGTAAAGACCCAGCTCCTACAAATTTCAATAAAATGAGTGTTTTGTGAAATATATATTTTTCAATACAAGCTTTTATAAAATAAGTGATCGTAACCGTGTGCTGATCAAAATGAGTCTAAAAACGGCCAGTCTACTATTATTCATCGAGGAGTTCCGTTGTCGTCCGTTGGCGACTCTATCATCAGATCTCGACGTCACCATAATATTGCATTGGACACAATGCAATTTTGAAAAAAAAACAATTTTTTTGCATTGGAATTTATTTTATTGGAACTTGACAGGTATGCCAAATTTCAGCTCAATCAGTTGAGGATAACTGATTTAATCATTCAGTTACAAGATTCCACCCGGACATACATTGCAAGTTAATATGTATAAAGCTTGTAAAAAAAAAGGTTTAGTTTGTGTGTTTTTTAGTTGTGTCACTGTTTCTTCCTATGTTACCCTTATTTAGGTTATTTAGGTCAGTGACCAGGTAAAAGAAACCTGGTTTAGTAATCAGTGACAAGCTTAAGTATACTTTTCACTAGAAATGGGATATTTACCATGATTTTTGAGTTTTGAATGTTCCCGATTTGTTCTCCCGTGATCATGGCGCATGCAACTATGCCGAAATATCGGGAACATTCAAAACTCAAAAATCATGGTAAATATCCCGTTTCTAGTAAAAAGTATGTACATAATCATGATTGTTTCAAAAGTTATAAGCTTAAGTATTTTCAGTTCACGGATCAAACAATTTTATAGTATGTTATCATACTACTACCAAGCGACCAATACTTGCTCATCAAGCAAAACATTCCACCTTAAGGCGATATGTTAAAATACCAAATTGGCGGAGTCTAGCCAGAAAACAATAGCTGTAAGACAGTGACAGCGCTATTGCTCACTTGAACCCGGGAAAAGGTGAGGTATAGATTTTTGCCACTCGGAAGTAACTGACGTAAGCGACAAATGATAAAACTTCGTTTACTTCTAAAGTAGCAAATATAAAAATAAATTACCTATAATTAATGTAAGTAATGTGATTACCTACTGAATAATATAAAAAAATATGCTTAATACTTTCTCTAGTCGAAGGAGAGACCTAAAAAGGGTTTTAGAAGAGCCAATTTCAAAAAATAAAGCTATCGAGAAAAGTTTCGCGAATCGTGTTTCTAGTCTATAATTTATTTAGAATTACATCCTCAGGTAATTACTGTATTAACATCAAGTTTTTAACCTTTACTGTTACTGAGTGAGCATGAAACGAAACGACTCCAAAATTTTAACATAGCGTCTTAAGCAATTACACAAGAGGATGGGCAGCAGCATTCACCTAAGGTAATCGAAACAGCTGCAGAAAATAGGCCCTATGCATTGTGATGTGTCGCCAAACAGTAAATGATGTTTCAAAAATTGGCCTGTGGAGCCAGTGTTTAGTTCCATCCAGCCAAAAACTTTTATTGGGTGGGCATTCGATTGCAACCTCTCTCGAATTTGGGGTTGCTGATTGAATCTGGTATGGGGGTTTCCACTTCCTCACGTTTCTATTTCCCAACCTAGGAGATTTTAGGTCCGTATTCCAGAATCCCAACTCCCAAAAGGGTAGTGGTTCGCGGGGTAGCCCGTCCTCCTCCTCTCCCTCGTATAGGGGGTTTGTCCCCACCCTTCAATCCGGAAGATGGTATTTTTATTTATTTATTTATAATACATAGGCAGCTCTCGGAGCTGATGCTGTATTAAATAAATAAATAAATAATGCTGGACAGTTCACACAACATTATCTAGCCCCAAGCTAAGCAGAGCTTGTGTTATGGGTACTAGATAACTGATATACTTAATACAATACATTACATAAATAGATAATTTTTATTATACATAAGAAAATACCCAGAACACCCTGAACAAATATCTGCGATCGCACAAATATTTGTTCCGAGGCGGGAATCGAACCCGCAACCTCCTCCGTCGCAGGCCAAGCTTCGCCCGCCGCACCACAGAGGTCGTCCAATTCTAATGCACACCCCTTTTATTTGATCCAGTGCACAGCTTTTTTTTTTAGGACTGGATTGATTCACTATCTCGATAAGCTTGTGATAACTAGAGTAAGTTACAAATAAGGTGTTTTTATCGGCCGCAACCCGTCCACCTACCAGCTTCACCCACCAGTGGGACCACAGGGAATTTCATTAGTTTCTAAGGAATTTATGTTTCTATGGCCTTATTGTTTAGGTTTAGTTCAATTCTCAATAAGCCTGAAATAAAGAATTTGAATTTGATTAAAAACAGCTTGTAAAACTTACAGAATTGTAATAATATCCAGTCTTGTAATCATAGTACATTCCCGCAGACTCCACGTATACCATGCCTGTCTGTTGCAGAGCGCTCTGCGCCACCTCCTTCACCTGCTCAGCAATGCTCATGCTCTTGTCATTATCCCCACTGTTATTGTCTAAGTTCCAACCTGCATTCTTTTCCAATTCTTTGAGAGCATTTAAAGCGGTTTCTTTGACTTGTTCTGCTATACTTTTTTCATTGTCGCCTCTTTTCCATCCAGCATCTTTAGTCTCTAAGTCAATCTCAGCTTTAGTATCATTTTGTAAGTCTTTTGCTTCTTCATTTTGGATATCTTTAACTTTTTTCTTAGTTGTTTTAGGCTCTGTGATGTCAATAGTCTGGGTAGAAGAATCTTTGAATGCTTTGGTTATATCAAGCAAGGAATCTATGTTACTGTTTGCTGGTTCTAGGCTAGGTAACTTTGAATCTACAACAGTTTCTGTGTTGCGGGTTTCATCCTGAAAATTATCGAAAGCAACGTTTTAGTTGTAGGTCCTAGAGCACTGCTAAGATCAATTAAAATGAAAGGTTATTTACCTCTTGCTTGAGTCGGTGTTTCAACGATTTTATCTCAGCGTTTCTTCGGCGTATTCCTTGGCGCATTTTGAGGATGAGCTGCATTATTTTCGGCCTGTATTTCAAAGACAAACGCAAGCTTTTCCAATTGTTTTTCTTCGCAGTTTTCTTTTCAGTCGCTTCAGCCATTGTATATTCTTATTTTTTCTTATTATTTACATTCACGTAGTCAAGCAGGACACGGGCCAACACTATCTTTTTACAAAATAAATGGAAATTCAATTCGTTCGAGGTAAAAACCAAAAGGTACTTTGTGGAAAAAAAGGAATCTGAAAATTCTCAATTTACAAAACACTCTTTCTTCTTCTTCTTGTTCAGTCAGCGGACTGTAGTGGTATCATAAGAGTTTGCCAATGACAGATGATTAACTTGACATAACACCAAAAATGTGCTGGGAGTCTGAGGAAAGCATGGACGTACTAACTCCATGGAGGAAAGATAAAGGTACGGTCTAGAGGGAGAATCGTACGTGATGGCTTTTGTAGCATGAATCTCTCAAAATGATAATAACACAATGTATGTTAAGTAACAACACAAATTGATTCACACTTAACTGAAAAAAAAGAACAACTATATAAAATATCGTCGCAGCGCATGCAAATTCCGCTATGTAAAAAAACCTAACTTTTCAGGAGAAGCCAAAAACTGTTTTTTTCACAAACGAGTCATAAAATTAAAAAACTAGGTACGCAAATAATTAGACTTGGTGTAGATCTTACATAAAACAACTTTTTTTTTTTCCTTTTTATACAATACTCTAGGTGCTAGAATTGCTAACTGCTAATTTTACTAAATGCTAATTATCATTAAGTTCGCCTATGTACCTACTGATTTTTGTCTTGTGCAATAAAGAATTTTCTATCTAGAATTTTTTTCACCCGATTTTGCCACATAGCTGATTTTTTAGCGCCCTAAATATCGCTTTGTGACTTTTCGTCACATAACGGAATTATTCTTCTGCAAGATATTTATTTAATTGGGCCTACTTAAAACACATAGCGCATTTACCAAACGATTTTAAAGTACCTAACTAGTTAAAAAAATAGATAAAATAAGTTTAAACTAGTTTTTTGAGGATCAAAGTTACCCGCGTCCGTAGGGAAACACCCTCGCGACCCTGCACGTGATCCCTGGGTGGTGCTAAATGAGCAACAACATTTCTGGTGGTAGGCTTCGGCCACGGCTTCATTGTCACCACCCACCGTACAAAGCCAGTCCGTGAAGCGACAATGTCGTGTTTCGGATTGATGTCCGGTGCAGCCATCGTGGAACGGTTCTGAGCAGTTCTTGCACTGGACTCAGCATGAGCGCGTTAGAGACCGCAGCGATGCAAGTGTGCCGGGAGGCTAGGCTTGGAGGGTAGCGGGATCCAAAGCACCATTCTTCGCTGGCCGAACGCAGGTTTTAGGGGGCCCAACTAGTGAGTCAAAGGCATGACTCCATGATAATGGTCAGTCATGAAAGGCTGCCCCACCGACTCGCAAAAATCCCAGAATGCTCCGTCGTGCCAGTTGGCGACCGGACGAGAGGACCCCATAACCATTCCGGGGGGAGGGGGGTTCGAGCGTCGCCAGCATCATCCGCCGCCTCACAGATGTAGTTTTAACTACATCTGTGAGGCGGCGGATGTGGCTGAACAACGGTACCCTGATGCCCAACTGGTGCTTTGGGGGACTTTAATACCCACCATCAAAAGTGGCTGTCCCAGACCACTAAGTCACTAACCATGCTGGGAGAGAGGCGTGTAAACTTGCACTCACGCTAAATCTCACTCAGCTATGAGGAAACCAGAATTCCTGACGTTGAGGACCACACAGCCAACTGCCTGGACCTTCTGCTGACGAACGAGCCAGATCGACACTCAGAATCAGTTATGTCTCCTTTGGGAACGTCAGATCACTGTGTGGTGAGGTCTGATCTTCATACTCGCCACCCGATCCGTCGCCCTGAGGTAGTAGGCGAGTATGTCGATTATGTCAATTCTGTCGATTAGGTATTTCGATTCTGTCACTTTTGTCGATTATTTCGATTCTGAAGATTATGTCGATTGTGTCGCTTTTGTCGATTAAGACGATTTTTTCGATTATGTCGCTTTTGTCGATTATGTCACTTTTGTCGATTCTGTCGCTTTTTTCGATTTTGTCAATTATTTCGATTTTGTCGCTTTTGCCGATTATGTCACTTCTGATGATTTCATTTCATTTCATTTAATTTTCATTTATTCACAAACAATTAAAAATCGTGTCGGAAATTAGGAACAATTTAAATACATAAAAAAATTACACAAGATCATTAAAACGCGTTTACAAAAATTCATAATGTCAGAAGAAATAAAATAATATAATAAACCCTATGTCACCGAACCCATTATGTCGCTTTTGTCGATTCTGTAGATTTTGTTTTTTGTTTTATTTTTTATCAATGATAGACCTTTGTTTGACCACGATCTCACCTGTTGCTAAGTGACGATGCGGCCAAAGATGGAGCACAAACATCTAGAAGCACAGAATAAATCACTCTAGCCTTGAAGAGACCCAGATTATAGTTTTCAGGAAAGACAGACGACGGTAGTGTATTCTCATTATATAGGTAGCACTGAAACGTTTAGTACGAATAGATGGTATACTAATGAGGTAAGGATGGTACCGAGCCGTGCGTCTGCTCGTCCTATGATGAAAAGGAGATGGTGGGATCAGATCATGAAGTTCCTTGGAGCATTCCCCGAAATGCAACCTATAGAAGATCGAAAGGCACGCGACCTTACGGCGGTGCTCGAGACTCTGGATCTTAGTAAGTTAAAATCATGTATAACTTTTGAAACTATCATGGTTATGTACATAATTTTCACTAGAAACGGGATATTTATCATGATTTTTTGAGTTTTATATGTTCCCGATATTTCGGCACAGTTGCATGCGCCATGATCACGGGAGAACTGACTAAAGTCTTTGCGAGTAGATGTTATTGGCAGATATATCGATCTACCCTCTTTCTCACTCTTTTATTACGAACGATACCACTACCATCGGTTTCATTGTCACAATTCACACCAACACAACTGACTTTAGTCAGTTCTCCCGTGATCATGGCGCATGCAACTGTGCCGAAATATCGGGAACATATAAAACTCAAAAATCATGGTAAATATCCCGTTTCTAGTGAAAATTAAAATCATGTAGAAAGATTAAGTAAGTAAATAAAACACTTTTGTCACTAGAACTTTTATTTTTAAAAAGCTCATTAATTTAAATTACATGAAGTTATTATGTGCGTTTTTTGAGAGCGATAAAACAAATGCTACCAAATATTTTGTATAAATAAGGAAATGGTACGGTTTTTGGACAATCTTAAGTACAAGTAACACAACAATTAAATAAACGAACACTCGTTAGCTGTCCTATAAAATTGTATAATATAAACACTAAGAAGATCTATAAATGCAAAACTCTAAATGAGTATATACATTAGAAAAAAAATACATCCAAATAAAAAATTGTTATAGCTCATTCTTCGATAGTCCTTATAGTTGCACAATTTGTTAATCTTACGCTACGGTAATTAGACAAGTACAAAATGATATATCTTAAGTCTTAAAAGTATTCGTATCCTAGAACTAGGGTCAGTTGTATAAATCATTAGAATAATATTAATAGTGTTCACTAGCTAGTTCTGAACAATCCATGCATTTATAACAGCGATTCGTTTCAAGAAGTCAATTTCACACCTAACGCTTAAAGACTCGACAGGGCGAACTCGCACGCTCTACTTATATGTATATATAGTGGAAGATCTACGCTAAAGGCTAAAACGTTACAATTTCGATATGTTTACATTTAAATTACATTATTTAACAACTTTTAGAGCATGGCACGACGTAGCCAAACCATCCCTATAGTAAGCGGCACATAACTTGAGCCTCACGTAACAGAGGATTGTATTAGAAATTGCTAAGACCAGGAGGGAAATTCTCGTGCTTTAGAGATTAAGTCGAATTCGACATAATATGTCGAAAAAAATCTTAATTTGGTATTCTCGTGATGTCACAAATATACATAAGTCGACCAAAATCATTCAAATCGAATGCGATTTGATGGTTATTATGACTTTTTTTGTAGACATTCATGCTTCGACATTATCTCTAATTTAGAGATAATTTCTACAAACCGAGAATTGGCCTCCAGGGCTGTTACTCGCTATGACCATAGGAGATTAGGATGACGAGTGTCAATAACGTGTGACGTCACAATGTAATCTGAACGATGATACCACGCAGATATCGAAACGAGCTCGCGTTATGTCATGTTTGGTCATAGCGAATAAGGGGGCCGGGGGCCAATTTCTCCAAAGAGGCAGTAGCGAGGGATACGCGTGTTTTCCCTTAAAAAAAATAACAACGTTACCATCATACAAATTTGTAATTAGTAACTTTTAAGTTTCGAGAAATAAGTCCCAGGTCTCAACTTGATTGCCATAACTATACCTTATTGCCGTTTTGGTCTATTATCAAATTATAATAAGTGATCATGTGTACGCGTCTAAGCTCGCTTTAAAAATCATGTATAAACTGTATTACGCGTACAAATTTAACGTCGCCTTAACCTAGCATCTAATACACCTAACACACTACTTCAACAATACTAGTATAGTAAGCGGCAAATACCTCGGCGCGCGCACGACTTGCGCAGAAGCAACTTCTAATACAAAAATCCTCAGCAGTCACGTGCCAGGCGCGCTGGGGTTTAACTTCCTTGCCGCTTACTTTGTAAAGTCTCCAATTTTTACACTCATAATTGAAACGGCAAATTCACCATGTTTTATACACTAACGAACTAATTCGTGGTTAAATTATTTAATTCGTAGTCCTCTAATGTACACAATTCCTTGTTATAATGAGGTTTGCATATGACTTAATTTTATAAATGCATTTTAGCTGCAACTTTATCATTTTAGCTGCAACTTTATAATTTTAGCTGCAACTTTATCATTTTAGGTCTTCGATCAAGATATTATTTATCAAAGTTTTAGCTGCAAATATAACAATATTTGAGAGAAATGCACGTATGTTTTAGAACAAGCTGTCATTGTCAGTCGACTAGTCGCTTATAAACATAATGGAGTACTTATCAAGTCTAAAACAGAAGTTGATGGCATATCTTACGAAATAAATAGTAAAACATTACAAATGTGCGTTAAATCCAAATCGAATCACAACACATTATAAAAACATTTCGATTTATGTTGTCCAATCATAGAAATTCAGATTTAATACAAATAAAACCCAATTATATCGAGGGTGTATCTATTTCGAAAATTTAGGCTTATTGATCAGCAAAAATCGAAGCGTCACATTGATCAAAATATAGTCTGTGTAAAGAATGGCATGGGAGATGAAGATGTGGCAGTGCTTAGTTAGCGATATATTCTCGTCATTAGTTCGAATACGAGATCTTGATACTCTTAAGGTGGATGCTCAAGCTTGCGGCGCGAAATTCAAATTTATGTGTGTTAAGTCTCATAGTTCTCGCGAACTCAACTTTCGCTATCAGAAGAAGTGTTGATTAGCTGTAATGGGCAAAAACACCAAAAAATTTGAATTTCGCGCCTCAAGGGTGAGCATTCACCTTAAGGAAGGAAAAGTACATGTTTTTTGTTATAATTAATCTTCAAAATAATCTTTTATGAAATTAGTTATCTGAGCCCAAAGCACTACCAGGCTATTTAATCGAGTAGTTCCATCGTCCACCTTCCGACTCCATATCAGCTCGTTGTCACCATCATATTGTATTGTCAGCTGAACTTTAGCATATATATACATATATATACCAAATTTCAGATCAATTGTTTGGGTGGAACTGACTTAAAATTCAGTTTCAGTCGTTTTTATTTTCTTTTTACTACATACAAACAAGTGAAGTTAATTATTAGCTTTTAAAATTAAATTCTTAGATGGCCGCGAATTGTTGCAATATGAAAATCTTATTCATAATGTTAGTTCCCTTTTTAGCCACGCCTATTCTTTGTCGCACAGACTCCGACCGAACGCAGAATCGAATCCATCAGACCAAACCACTCGTCGGGACCATCACCTAAGCTAGATTACTGGCAGTGATTAAGGGGGTACGTACGGGGGAGGTTTCCTGTAAGTAGGGGTGGCTTTTGGGCGGGGGGGAGTGCGGGATGCGGCGAAGGGTGGGGGCGGGCGGTAAGGGGCGTCTTCGCCGGAGCGGTAGTCAGGTGCGGGGGGCAGTAAGGGAGGCTTCTCCTCTCGCATGATGACGGGACTCTTGTGCACGGGTTCTGTGTCCCCTCTCTCCTCGAGCTCGTCCTGGAAGATCACCGGGATGCCTTTGGAGCGGAATGCCTGGCGCTCCTCTTCATCACCAACGCTCATTTTACCTGAAAATGATAACGTTCTTGATATAACTTTTGAAAGTATCATTGTTATGTGCACACTTTTCAGTAGAAACGGGATATTCACCATGATTTGAGGTAAATACCATAGTTTTATGTTTTGAGGGAACAATCAAAACTCAAAAATCATGGTAAATATCCCGTTTCTATTGAAATGTATGGTCATGATATGGTTTTAATGGAATTGTATTTGGAAGGCGGAACTTGAAATGGACTGCATAATTAATTATTAATTTGTTGCTGTGTTATTGTATAGACATTATATTTCATTTATGTATATAATCTATAGCGAAAAGTCTGCAACTGCATAAATTCGTTATTATCTGATTTTCACCAACATATTTTCCAGTACACATATAAACAATACAAGTTTCTATGAAAAAACTTTTAACTTTTAATTTTGACATGTTTTAAAAGTGTACCGCTGGAGCGTTTGAGCTATATGCATACAAAATAAGTTTGCTCCTGTTTTTTTTATGATTTCATCAGACTCCATATTTGAACACCTGTGGCTAGTCGGTTTCAATTATATGGTTTCCTCACACTGTCTTAAAGATTTGTACAGAAATTTTACAACCAGTGCTAGTTTATATAATTAAATGGGAAACTGACAATCCAATCTAGATATTATAGCTGTGTCTCTAGTATCGAATTTATTAATATCCATACGAGGATCAAGCTTTGTGTTGTATGTAGCGAGCAAAGAGCTTGTCCAGATGAGGCGATTTACGCGTGTTTCAACTCGCGTGTGTGAATTTATTGTTGCGCCCAGATGACGCGTTTTTGGCGCGAGTAAGGCTTCGTTCACATGGCATTGTCCTGCACTTTTTTTGCAGTATACGTCTTAACGTATAAATAGTGACCATACAACGTACATAGATCCATTCACACGTCGATTGTACTGCAAAAAAACGTGTACCGCTTATACGTTTAAACGCATACTCAACGGACTTGTCAAGCAAATCGTTTGAATTTTGACGTATTCGGTTCGCAGTGGCATATGGTATAGCTTTGTCTCCTTCACACGACACGATGTCATACGTTTTTTTATAGAATAGCATAGACCGTTGGCGCCTTCGATACCAATATAAAAGTACAACCAAGCGTGGATCCATCAGTGACGTCTACTCACTGTGACAACTGTGTGGAAACTGCGGCTATTCGTTTTTACACGAATGAAAATTTACCATATGAACACCCGGTTGACTATACGTTAAAAATACGATTAAAAAAAACGTGCAGGACAATGCCGTGTGAACGAAGCCTTACGCGCGAGCGTTAAAGACTGCGTACGTCCACCTCGCGCCTCGCGTATTGCACACGATTTACGCGCGAGCGGAAAAACGCGCGCCTGCATGTCTGCGATGTATGGATCTCTAGTATCTTACAATCGCGCGTAAATCGCCTCGTCTGGACAAGCTCCTAGATGGCCAATGGTAATTGGTTAAGAAAATGAACAATATAACTACTACTTCTTAGTTATTTCATAGTGAAGTTCAAATCGAAGAATTTTGAAATTGTATGCAGTCCATTTCAATATTACAACCATTACTATGATTATTACTTTTACGAAAGCTTTAAAATATTTTGTGATCGGTATGTTCGTGACACCGAGGTGTATTTACATGATATTTACGATAAGCAAACTCCGTGTCCGAAGATATTCTACAGTGAGATACTGTGTTTTAGCCAACAACATCTACATTTTCGTGAGTAGCGCTGTGTACGATAACTTCAATTTTTTATTTATAAATCACCTTATTTATTCATTGGCATTGTCTCCATCTACACAATTAAATCAAATTGTTAGTTATCTATACCAATTTATTTATACAATATTTTTTGCTAAGCAATATTTTTTGAATACAACTTTTTGAAGTCTACACGCAACCGTTTTTTTGTCAGTGGAACAAGACTGGGAAAAATGTTGCATCTGGCGCTGTTGAGTTGTAGAGAACATCATTGGATAGGGTTCTTAAAGGTTTTAAGTGTAAGTTACTCGTAGAAAACTAGGAAGTACTTGTACAAATATTTTTAACACAAAAAAAACTATATAAATTCCTTTACGTGAAGTGTGAATAAAAATGCCTAACATCAATTATATTCAAATATTACACACCTAATATTGATATGACGACATGATGTAAAATTGAAAAGTTTCTACGTAAATCTTTAAATATATGTGTATTTGAGAATAATATTTTTGCTTGGATGAAAAATTATTGATATGCCCAAAATCGGTCCAGAGGCTTTTTTTTTTTTTTTTAACATTAATAGACCTTTGTTTGACCACGATCTCACCTGTTGGTAAGTGACGATGTGGCCGAAGATGGAGCACAAAGGTCTAGAAGGCACCTATTCACTCTTGACTTGAAGAGACCCAGATTATAGTACAGTTAGTAGTATAGTTAGATTGTAGTAGGCTGTCTAGATATACAGAGCAAGTATTTTTCAGGGCCTCTTAGGCAAAGTATGAAACCGTGAGAATTATCGAAAAGTGATGTTAGGAGTTACAGGCTCCGTTTTGGGTTCTTTGTTTGATTATTATGGATCGACATGATGCATAGTTTTATTATTTATTTTATTTAAAGTATTCAATTTAAATGTGACCCTAAAATTCCGATCCAGCGAGACTCGAACCAGCATCTTCGTCTGTAATCGGCGATGCCTTAACCAGTTCGGGCATAGAACGAGCTATGACGCTGGAGACGAAATTTGTGGGGACTATCAACTCGGCTATAACTCCCAATTTAATGTTATCCATAGTGTGGTTTACACTTGAAAAATAATAAACTTATACAAGTATATTCTCGGATGGTCTACTGGTCTCGAACTACTTTTAAGATAAGTTTATTTCACTTAGACTACAAGTCATAATTAACATTTGCATTATTTTCAAAGATGTTCGTAAGTATATGAAATTAAGATATGAGTGTATATGAGTTTATAGTTATTTATGACCTAATTTGAACCGGCCCCGTCCACGGCCCATGAACAAACAGTACTTCGGCGACCTTTGCATATGTATTTGAACGTGCACATCCTTACCGGTCCTTCGTCGCCGGTACAGCACGCAAGCTACTATTCCAGCCAGAAGAATCATACACACTATCACAACCGCTGGGATAATAAACGTGACCAAGTAGCTCTGGTCGTTAGCGCTTCCCGCTTTGCTATTGGCCGAGTTTGGGGCTCCGGAGTACACCTGTATGTTCGTCTTGGGTACTTTGGTGTTCTGTTCCGCGCATAGTCCTAGAGGTATCAGTCTGATGGACATGACTTTGAGTTCCTTCAAGTCGAAGATGTGGTCGACGTTGTCTCGCAGCGCGCCCGTGCTAGAGCCCCGTTCCTCGACTATGATCATCTTGCGGAGCTCCTCGATCTCCTTCTTGGGGCAGCGGTCCATTGGGAGGCTCGTGTTGTACCTGCAATAATAAGAGAAGTGGTACTTATATTATAGCAATATTAAACATATGTTTTTTCTTGAGAACTACGTGCAGTAAATACCTAATTGTTATAAATTTTTAGAACCTACTCCCCTGCAATAAATCAACTCAGTTTTTTTTAACATACATACATACACACATAGACCCATAGAGCCCGTACTTACATTCACCCACACCGCCCCACACACCACACACCACACACCCTCTGTTTTCTTCCTAAAATGTTTATTGTTTTGTTTATGTTCTACTTTAATTTCAAATGATGGATATAGAAGAGCGGCATCTCCTAACACAAGCATATTTTTTGCTTAAAAGGAGACTCCAAACACTGTTAAATTGTAGACCTTAAGTTAACGAAATAAACATTGTTTTTTTTATAGGCACTCGCTTTTTTCCACGTAATGAAATGCAGACCCTCAATAGGCCTCTTTACACCGTGGGTTGCACCATCGTGCAAATCTAGACGTGACAAGGGGTGAGCTCACACACCCCTTACTCATATTAAGATATCAGGGTGTCATATAGGGGTGTGTCTGGTATTGCAGGCGTTCATAGGCTACGGTAACCGCTTACCAACAGGTGGGCCGTAAGCTTGTTTGCTACCTTGGTAGTATAAAAAAAAACAATGTAAAAAGTAAGGACGTCTTTTTATATGCAAATAATAATTTTATAACTCACCCCTTGTCACGTGAAGGAGGGTCACTCGTATCACCCTGGTATGCTGACGCTCTAGTGCACTCTAGTGTCGCACTTCTGTGTCACCCTTGTGTCGTCCTTGTGTGACACTCTAGGGTCCGCCTTGTGACGCTCTAGTGTTGCCCCTGTGACGCTCTAGTGTCACCCCTGTGACGCTCTAGTGTCGCCCTTGTGACGCGTAAACTTACCATATAATAGTAGTGGGGTTGTTGGTAATGCTGTGTATCCTGATGTTGCTGGGCTCCTGCTGTCCGAACAGCGCGGCCAGCTTCTCGACCACCTTGCGCTTGTTGCTGGCATCGTACGCGAGCCGCGCGAAGGGGTACTCCATCGTCATCTGGAACTCGACCGTGGGCCGGATGGTAGGCGCCTTTACCACCTCCACGATCAGACTGTCGTATGCGCTCTTCTTGCTCGAGTCTTCCGCAATCTGGATGGAAATAAGGTCATCTTAGAATCATCACCATCATCATCATCAGAACAGCAGTACACATGCAATGCAATGGGAGTATTTGTCATAGTTACCACGCTTAGCAGGGTGATTACCCTGAAGTAAAAAGTAGTGGGTGATTACCCTGCCAAGCGTGGTGACTATGGCAAATCCTCCCATTGCATTCTCTGACGGAGACCTCGTCCAGGCGATCACAGTATTGTTGATGAGTATTAACGTAGATGCTGCTGCCCATCCCCTGGTGCCTTAGCTGGATTTTACGACATTCACGTGAGGAGACGGAGGGGTCTATTCTTAGGCCGGAGACACCACAACACCACCTCAGAATGGTTGGACAAAGTTTATAATGTGGAATCCCACTAATATTATAAATGCCAAAGTTTGTGAGTCCGGCCGGCAGCTCGGTGCGGTCGCTGTAGCGCAGAGACAGCGCCAGGTTACGCGTTACTAACCAGTTGGTAGTTGACGCTGGCCTCGTCGCTGGGCGCGGGCAGGCCGTAGAACTCCTGGTTCCTGGCGTCGAACTGCAGCCAGTGGCCGGCCGGCAGCTCGGTGCGGTCGCTGTAGCGCAGGGACAGCGCCAGGTTACGCGTGCCACCGTCCTCCGGGTCGAAGAACGTATCCTGGAATACAGAAAAGCATTACAGTTTGTTATCCTATCAAATGGATTCATATAAGATAACACTGGCATGGTCCGGCCTACGAATATACACCCTCTTCTAATGGATGTCGTCCAAGTCGAGTAAGGGATTACACCAGGGCATTGGCAGCAGCATTTACCTGAATACTGAACACTAATACTGCCATCCGCCTGCCAAGTGTGGTGAGTCTAGCAAATCACCTTATTGTTGTATCTCTGATCGAAGGCCTCATTGCATTCTATGGGGGACGCCTTGTCCAACAGTGGACATTTAAAGATACCCATAATACCCAGCAGTCATATGCATAGTCCTGATTCCACACTGGGATTCCCTGTCTCCTGGCTATAAGGAACTATGAGTAGCTTAGCACCACAACACACAGATGCGGAACAAATATTTGCAGATTATATTTCTCCCACGTCGCGCCATGACCCTCGCCAACATTGAGCTCGGGCGACATGGCGCGGATCAGACCGTTAGACGAGTAGAACATACCTCGGGCACTTTATAGACGAACATATGGCCGACAGTGGCCGTGAGATGGTCGACCTGGTTCCTAGTGACGGGCGGGTAGGTGTCGGGCGCGCGGGTCGCGGGCGCGTCCTGTGCGCAGCGCCCCACGCCGCGCCACGACACTCCGCCCACCTTGAGCTCGGGCGACATGGCGCGGATCAGACCGGCGGACGGGCTCCCGGGCTCTGTATCCGACTCCATTATCTGAAGATTGTACACACGGTCTCATTAAAAGAAGTTACATATTTATATTGTTCACACTAAAAGACAGGGATGACACAAGAAATGAGAGGAAAACGTTTAAAAAGGTTTACACAGTGCAAAATTATTAAAAATTTGTGGAAATGGGACATGGATGCCAAAGCGTTAACTGTATTCGAGAACATTATTTTTTACACCAGCATCGCTTACTTTAATGTATTGCTGAATGCACAGGAATGGAGAAACTTTTTCTTTCCCGTGCCAATATTTACTAACGAAATAAATGGCGGGCCAAGTTGTTGCGTTTTTGGCTATATTATTTAGTGAACGACGGTCAGACCGCGCGCGCCCAGTCGATAGGTTCATTTTCGGTTTTCGCTCACATTCCCTGCACTCGCAACACAATACGTGATTGTTTTATGCGAGCAGCGCACTGCCAATGAGAATTAAATTTCTAACAATAGGAAAACTTCATTTGATTTTTGTTTGATGGTCGCGGGCCGGAGTTCAACGCTTCGCGGGCTGGAGATGGTCCGCGGGCCGTAGTTTCCCTATCCCCGCTCTAGCTTGTCGCTTTAATGTTTTTTTTTTTTAGAATAATAGGTCACGTCCACCTGGGACGCGCCCTATGTGGCATTGCACTGCGCCCGCCACCCTGTCCGCCAAGGGCGTCTGTCACGTGATCCCCCGGGCCGCGACGCGTCGGCGATCACACGTGTGTTAGATTAAGTTATAAATATCTTTATATGTATGTTAGTTGTAAGGTATATATTACTATGGGCCTTTGTCTAGGTACAATGTACATTTTTCACTGTTGCCTGAAATAAATTTATTGAATTGAATTATTGTATTGCGCTGCGCCCGCCACCCTGAGACATTAAGATGAAAAGTCTCATGTGCCTGTAATTTCACCGGCAACCATACCCTTCCAACCGGAACACAGCAATGCGAGCACTACTGCTATGCGGCAGAAATAGGTATGGTGGTAGTACTTCCCCGGACGAACTCTTTCATAAAAAAAGCTCTTCTACTACTAAAACTGTGCTGGCTTGCTTACCTTCATCAGCCTATTGATATCATCCATGGGGCAGGCGGGGTCCTTGGGGAGCGTGTCGTTCGTCCACACGAACTCGCACAGGTCTCCCTTCTGCGTCGCGTTCAGCACCGTCAAGTGATCCATGTCCGTGTCTCTGAACAGGTTCACGATGCCCTCCAAGGCGCGTATTTGCCAGTCGATACCGTTGTTGTAGTGTTTCAGCAGTTTGAACTGGAGAGTGAACTGGTGGTTGATGGTGCGTCCACTCTTGTGCTGTTCAAAATTAAATAAATATTTTATATACCAAACACGTATAAAACCCTAAATTTGAATTTATTTAAATCTAATTTGAAACAATTATTAATAAGTTTTATTACAATATTCGTGAATATTCGTGAATACATGAGGACACTTTCTGATTTTAGGGCAAGTTATGACTTGCAGATCTTGTGTTATGGGTACTTGATAACTGATATACTTAAGGTGGATGCGCACGCTTGCGGCGCGAAATTCAAATTTTTTGGTTTTCACATTACAGCTCATCAACACTTCTTCAGATAACGAAAGTTGAGTTCGCGACAACTAAGAGACTTAACACAAATGTTTTAATTGATAGTATCTCATAAATATCATCAGTTTAGCTATGATACCCCTAAACACATTTTTACAGTGTTTTTGTTTGTTTAGGGGTATCGTAGCTAAACTGATGATATTTATGAGATACAATCAATTAAAACATGTGTGTTAGGTCTCCTAGTTGTCGCGAACTCATTTTTCGTCACCTGAAGAAGTGTTGATGACCTGTAAAGGGCAAAAAACACCAAAAAATTTGAATCTCGCGCCGCAAACGTGAGTATTCACCTTAATACAATACATTAAATAGATAGTTTTTTTTATTATACATAGAAAATACCCAGAACTATGTATGTATGTATCCAATTATGTGCTACCCAGATAAGGTAGAACATAATTGGAACCTACTTATTTTAAGATTTTCATATATGACATTATGTTCAAGCAAATTTATTTGTTTATTTGTTTATTCATTTTTGTCTGTATGTTACAGACAGTAAGATAGTATTTTTTAAACAATTATTTTTTTGAGTTTTTTACATACTTTTTCTGCCGCAAAGCAGTAGTGGATTGCTGTGTTCCAGTTTGAAGGGTATGGGTGCCGGTGAACTTACAGGCACATGAGTCTTCTCATATTCATGTCTCAGGGTGGCGGGCGCAGTCCAATGCCACATAGGGTGCGTCCTAGGTGGACGTGACCAATGTGGTAATGCATGGTTAAAGGCAGAGGTTACCACTTAAAAACAGGTCTGAATACGTTCGCCGAGGTCTACCCCTTCCCACTGTCCAATTCACGCTCGTCTTATGTACCCGTTTCGTCAATCTACTATCTCCATCCTTTCTAAGTGCCCAAACCATCTAAGCATACCTTTCTCAAACCTAGTCACTACATCTTCTTATCACTCTATTCCTCATTCTATCTCTCAAAGTCACATTACAAATACTTCTCAAATAAATAAGTACCCATACCTGTTGTACTGTGATGTCAAGGGGGCCGCGCGCCATGAGGCCTTCGCTGTCCTGAGCTTCTACTATGAAGTTCCAGCGAGACACGTGCGCTTCTAGCGGCCTGGAATGATTGAGTTCAATAGTCAAATTACTGGTTCTTTCTTAGACACCCAACGGTAGGTCAGTACGCAGAGAGGTATAGTGGTCTGGAATGGGGCTTGTGGTAAAGAGAACAATGTGGTGAATTGAGTCTGGGCGCCTCTCTTTTAGCGTTCCGTACCCAAAGGGTAAAACGGGACCCTATTACTAAGATTCCGCTGCCCGTCCGTCTGTCACCAGGCTGTATTTCATGGACACACCTCAAGACATTTATCTCGTATGCTTCTGGGTAAATCTAATACTATTTAGATGGAGCTCCAACGTTGCTGTTGTTACGCCGAAATGTTGGACGTAGTCTGAGTTTTAACAACCAAAGCCGACGATTACGATAAATGACGATCGCCATAGTATTATTTAATAATTTTCAATTAATCAGTGCACAGATAGAAACCGCACTGATTAAATGAACGATGGTTGCTGTTAAACTCAAATTACGGCATCTGAGAGGAGTGTAATAACAAGCGTTAGCTGAGTCAGTCGTGGGAAGCAATGGCGGCGATGAGCTCACCACTTGTCACGTCTATATTCCACGATGGTGCAACCCACTGTGAAAAGAGGCCTATTGTGGCTCTGCCTACCTCTTCGGGGAAAAGGGCGTGTGTCTATGTATGTATGTATGTATGAGAGGAGTGTTGAAATAGCTTACAATCCATAGACTTCACGTCCCGCGGGAATGAACTGAATCCAGGAGTTCTTGCTGAGCGGCACATTCTCCGCTTCGTACATTGTGAAAGTGAGGTTACTGCCTTCCTCGGGATCCGTGAACAGATCCGCTGGGATGATATATCTGGAAGGAATAGAGTTACATTCAATAAGTTTTTCGTAAGGACAACGAGATACCTCCGAGACCCCTGAAATTAGGGATGTCTCGGGTAGCTGCTTCAATAAGACTACATGGTTACGTCCAATGATAGATTGATTTATTTCCCATTTGCAAGCCCAATATATCTATAATACGTGTTGCCAGTGATGATATACGACACTAATGTTCAATTTAACTAACCACTTGGGCCAACTAACGCCTGCAAGACACATAAACCTGTCTGTTGTCTTGTAACCTTCTTAATATACGTTAAGGCTATCATCTAAAGCAAACAGAAATCTTGATACAAAAAACGATAGAAAAAGGTATTTTAATTGAATATCTCGTAATATAGATTCTTTTACAAAACCCTCTCTAAGTTTACCCAATAATCTGCGCTGTATTGAGAAATAATCTAGCCAAAAGTAAGAGTTAACTCTGTGACACCGAATTATAATTTGATTTTAAATTTGAATATTGTACTTGATTTACTTAGCTAAAAATCAAATCATCGTTTTGTTTTTACTTGAGTCGCAGTCGTGTAAAATAATAGTAAGTACTAAGTTGGTGAAAAGGACGAGATAAATATACGCATGTATTACCTGACTCTCTACCACTCGTGTTTCAGCAGTTGCAGGACAGAGTATTATTAAGTAACGTCTATTTGTCTAGAAACACACATACAAGGCAAGTTAAATAAGATATTTGATAGGTAAGATGTGTTTTTTTACCTGAAAGCCTTGCCAGCAATAATAGCGAGCTTCTTCATATGGTGTTTCAGAGTCGGTGGCTGATTGATCGGCATTGCAAAGATTACAGTTTCCGTTGTCTGACCGTTTATTGTGCTTCTGCCTTCCGTGGGTATTGTATCCTGTAATTAGGTCGAGTTTTATTTGTGATTAGTAAGCAATTTTTGCATAAATAATAAACAAGGTCGATAAGAATAGTTATTGTATATACATAGTCGTACCATCCTCAAGCAAATGGGATTGCTGAGAATCATTTGTCGATGGAACATCTGACACTATGAAATTAATAGATCTTGTATTTTATTGAAACTTTTGTTCATTTTTTAAGATTTTTTATGTTGTAAATACGCACAGTTTAAATTTAAAATTTTGAAATGTTATTGTTAGAAAACCAAAATTGTATGCCAAAATTAAAACCTGCAATTATTTTTGTTAGTAATCAAAACCAATGAAACCGTGTAACCAAACCTTTGGTAAATATACTTACAAATAACACCTAATAAGAAAGTGCAGATAAAGAAATCAGTATTGTGTATTTACAGTACTGTTTTCGACGGTAATTTTCTACCGAGTTGCATAACCAGCAAACCACCCCCAGTTCATTCAATGAGTATAAAAGTTGTACTTACACGACACCTCAAGAAATGTGGCAGAGTAAAGTCAGTAAGCTGAATCTTATCGTATCAATCTATGGTATCGAACTGCTGAGCAGAGGACTTTCTTCACTCATCACGGATGACCATTGGCCAGTCTTCTTTAGAATAAGCTGCCAGTTGTGTCTGTCTGAGATCACACTTTGGGAGCTTTTATTTAAGCTTTAATAAGGCTGGTTATGGCACATTTGGCTGTGTATTGACAGTCATATTATTATTGTAAATTCAGACCAATGAGAGTACGACAACGCATCAAAGAACCAAGACAGCGCTGTACAAAACAACCTAACATAGTCTTCTGTATATTTCAGCCGATTTGCCTTCATAGACTGTGTAGTCTGACCATCCAACGGACCTGCTCAGTAACCTCCTGCAACGTAGTCTCCGGTGCCGACGTTGTAGTCGGCAGCTCAGTTGGCGGCAAAGCCGGCGGCAAACTCGGCGGCAAACTCGGCGGCATCGTAGTCGACGTGGTAGTAGAGGTCGATGACACCGTCGTGGAACTTGTAGTCGTAGACTCGGTGGTAGGTATCTCTGCAGGCGCTGGCGATGGTGACGTCACAGGTTTTTCTGACGTCATCGCTGGCAGCTCGTTCGACGCGCGAATAACTACAGTCTGCTGAAAGTGCCATGCGGACGCTCACACGATGTTGTGATAGGACGTTTAGACAGCGAGAGAGATAGTAGTGTGATTTGTGCCAAGATAGAAAGGGAAAACAATAAAGTATTTTACAGTTTTGTACATTGTGTCTCACACACATTTTCATTGAGAATTTACAAATATTTGTGTTCGTTGAATATACCCCTAAAACGATCCCAAAATGAATAAATTTTACTAGAAATTCATTAACGATTCTGCCTGGCGTTTCGAATGCTTTGAAAATTAACAATTTACAATTTATAAATTTACAAGTTTTTAGTTAGCAATCGCGTCAAAGTCCCCATATGATGTAGGCAGCTTATTCTTTTATGATATCGTTGTCTAAACGTCCACAGATTAGTGTGATATTTACATTAAACACCTCAAAATGATCATGTGAAATTATGATGCACATTCAAAGAACTAATCTAAACCCATGTTATTTCAAACACCACTCAGATTAGTCTACCAGTGTTGTATTAGTGTAGTGGCTTTACACTAAGGCACAAGTATTTGTGTTTGCGGTAGAATGGGATAAAACAAAGTACATTATCGAATAAACATGAGACTTCGACAAGACAGTTACTTTCTCGGTTTTCTACGGTCATAACCTACATAGCGTCGTCATCATAGTCATCATACTACTGTAACGTCATCGGAACTTGACAGGTATGCCAAATTTAAGCTCAATCAAAAGTCAATAAGTGGTTATATTATTCAGGTTTAACTTCGTGAATGGCGGAACAAGCAGTTGGCCCAGCTGATGTCAAGCGGCAATGCATTGTTAATGGCAGCCGTGATGCAAAAGGCAAAGGCAAAAGGAGTGGGCAAAGGTGGACGCGACCTATGAAGATTACGGTCCACCTAGGACGCGCCCTATGTGACATTGCACTGCACCGGTTACCCTGAGACATAAAGATGAAAAGTCTCATGTGCCTGTAATTTCACCGGCACCTACCCTTCAAACCGGAACATTCGCATTGCTGAGCACTACTGCTTTGCGGCAGAAATAGGTATGGTACTTTACCGGACGAACTCTCAAAAAAAGCTCTACTACTACTACTAAAACAGCTTGCACGATTTGACCTACTAATACATTGCAAGATAAATAAAAGCTTCTATAAAACCGTGTAACGTCTTTTCGATGAATCATGTGCGTTGGCGACACTGTACTGTTCGTGATGAAGGTAGACTCACCGCAATCACATAAGCATGTTACTATGAAGAATGGAATACATACCGTATCCTGCTCAGTGGTGGTCGAGGGGAACTCTCGACCAGCTGATAGGAACACTGATTCGTCGAGTACTCTCGGTTTGATCAACGCAGGCATTATCGACACGTTCTGATTTATCGTTTCAGACGCCGATTCTGAGTATGGAGTGATCTTGACTCTGTCCTGCTGACGGAAAAGATGATAGAATTAGGCTGTAATTGTAGCTAAATAGGGTGTAAAATTGTGTGCTATAATCATGCAAGTATTTGTATTTTGGTGCGTATTAGCACATTTTATTATTGAATCAAATATTGCTCCTGAGTTGTTTTATATACAGAGTTATCAATATTTTTGGTGCAAAACCGCCATCGGGTTTCCGGATTTAAAAATTAAAAATCATGCCGAATTGACCTCTAGACATTTACATGCTTAATTAATACTTAATTCAAGAATACCAAAAAAGAATGTTGTATTTACAACCAGATTTATAAAATTGCATTACTTTTTAACCAATTAGCTAATACATAACTCAACCTGCAAAGATACCAAAAAATAATATACAAAAATGAAAACGTTTTTGACTCATTAGCAGACCAAAAGATTCTGAAATAAATAGCATTCTCATACATCTACATACTTTAGATAGGTTCACAGTAATTTATCATAAACTTGAAAAGCAGCGACACAGCAAAGGATAAATGTTTTGTTTGGGAACAATTTAGCATTTTGTTTTGCACAAATCATGATAAGGCTCGGTAATCAATGCAAGTATAAAACATCGTGTCGATAAACGCAGAATAGATAAACATGCCGTAAACGCTATTTTTCTTGTAGCATCATCCACCACATGCATATAAAGTGGCGGGTAGATCCTGATATCTAACTCCTGCATTGGCTAGTTTTCTGCTGACATGAGTCAAGACAAGCGTCTCAAAGATCGTATGGGACCACGCACGCTATGAATATAATGCCCTAAAATGCAGGTGCGTAAGGTTTTAAGTTGTATTGCCGCTGTATTCCAACCTTCTACGGTCTACCACACATGCTACAAACACGAGCATGCTAAGCTAGAGCGGAACCCGACAAACCTCCGTGGTATACGAATTTGTCGTCGACTCTGGTTCCTCCGCGGTTGTTATTTCCTCTGTAGTCGGGGGGAAAGTGGGTGTGGGTGATTCTGGGATTGGGGGAAGTGTGGGGGTCGTAGTCTCAGCGGCCTCGGTCTGAAAGTTGTCGGAGGTGGTTGGCGCGCTGGCCTCCCCGTGGTGGTGACGGTGGGGGTGCGGGGTTTGTGTCGAGGGGGGGTCGTCCACCTGGCAGCGCGCCGCGTCGAAATAAGGTTAGTACGCCGGTCACCGGAGCAGTGTGTGTGGTTATAGCGTGAGGGAAGTAGAAAGCGCCTTTAGGTAGAGCCTTCAAGGATAGAGTGAACAGATGCCTTATAGATCTTTGTGCTTCATCTTCGGCCACAACGTCATATACCAACAGGTGAGATAGTGGTCAAACAAAGGTCAATCAATTTAAACAAAAAGTATGTTATAGATTTTTGAGTAAACAGAATGGTTATTGAGAACCGATAGAATGATAGCCTTACCTAATAATTAATTATTATTTATTCGGACATGACTTAAGTCTTGACTGTCTAACTACTTATACAGTGTGCACAGTGTGTCGGACGCCGTCGTACGCCGCCTCGGACTAGATAAGTTTAGTAGTTTATGGTTTAGTTTAGTCTGTGCATCGACGGATCATGAAGCTTGTAACGAATATTGAATCAGTCAGAGATTTTTCATTCATTGTCAAAATCACGCCATATGATAGAAACATACGGCAAGCCACATACATATTCGTCGGACGTCCGAGCGCTCAAGGTCACGACCATAAACTACAATATATACCGGGGAACGACTGTCTGCCACGACCTTTCTAATCTTTTTAAAGGATGGTTTCATATATTATCAAGTTCAAGATGACAGATAATGCATGAAAGGATCAGTGGAACAGATTGGTTAGGCTAAGTTTAACTCCCCGTTATTGTGATATTGTTGTCCTAAAGTGGTCATATACAGTACAAAATATAGACTTGCTTCTAACAGCCCCTTAAAAGTATGTTCTTCAGGGAATGCAGTTTGATTACTAGTGAGACTATGTATGCATGTTTTTTAATATAATTAATAGAAGTTGCAATCCAGGCTAGTCTTGTGAACCCTTTGTAAATCCATTGCAAGACCATTGTAATTTCTTTAAATAAGACCAAATAACTATTATGAAGCTTGGGGAATCTTGATCCGTGATAAGCATGTCAGCTCTACTCGTATCCTAACAAGCCAACCTCAGATTATCTGGGACCTATCAGGCCGCAGATAGCCTCATTGGCATTCAATGTTTTACCAGAGACCAGTTTTACTTACCAAAAAACTTTAACAAAATCTGTAAGCTCATGAATTGACATACCAAAAGATATTGAACGTTGAGAACATATCAGGATAGTTTTATAATCCTAAAGGCGCATTCACAATACACTCGCGTGCACATGAGTATGCTTTGCGTCCCGTGCCGTTAGTCCATGATATTTACATGATAAGCATCCTTTTCCTCGCAAGCAACATCATGTCATAATAACCACACACAAAGCTCAAATTGTTAAAACCATATTGTATGAAGTTTTCATGAATTTGGAATGTCAGGCGACTGTGTACCTTGTACTCTTAGTGATAGAGGATATGTTCATTCGGCATTCCATGCTTTCCCATCGATACTGCTATGATTAATGTGGTGACAGAAAAGTGCGAGGTAAGCATTCCGATATCCGTGGGATGGCTAAACAGATTTCGTTAGTCACTGGAAAATTTGTTTAATAGTTTATTTAAATTATTAAATTTCTCACTTGTGTGACTACAGAGTAGTTAAATCCACCACAATACTGCCAGTTTTTTTAAATTATTCTTTTAACAAACTTTACTTTGGGTGGTACACGGGTCTAGAGTTCTCGCAAGTCTTGTTAAGTGAATAGTCATAAACATAGGTTGAATTAAAATTTAAAGATATTTAGTTTTAAAATGTGTCAACATGTATTATCATCTCTATATGATTCAGAGAGCGATAAATTTTTATTTAATCTTCCAATGAATAACACAATGATGCAATCTACGAAACAATGAATGACAGTCCCATACAAATATGAATGACGAATGACGATACATTTTAATTTATGCAGTTAGGTGACGAATGATTTACCACCAAGTGTAATTAATGTTTGAGACACCCAAAATGATGTTATTTTCACACATACGAGTACATACACCCACACACGCGCACGCTCCAACACACGCAAATATCAATATAGATTACATGAATGTTTTAAAACCAATGCGAATGTCAATAATATATAACTTTTGAGTAACTATCATGGTTATGTACATAATTTTCACTAGAAACGGGATATTTACGACGAATTTTGGGTTTTAATTGTTCCCGATATTTCGGCACAGTTGCATGCGCCATGATCACGGGAGAACTAACTAAAGTCTTTGAGAGTAGATGGTATTGGCAGATATATCGATCTACCCTCTTTCTCACTCTTCTTTTCTCACAATTAAAACTCAAAAATCATGGTAAATATTCCGTTTCTAGTGAAAAGTACCAATAAAATATTATATGAATGCATCAACATTCATATAATAAACATTTAACATTGTTTTATGTGTCACGGTGAGATTAAACATATAGACACCTCACACTGAATAATAACCTTATTTAATAAACTTTAGTAGTCTGTAACATCATCAAAGTTCACGGGTTCGATTCCCAGATTTATAAACTGCACCAATCAATCATCATTAGCCTACGTTCGCTGCGGGGCGTGCCCTCCTCCATATAATACAATGGGGGGATTTCCCATAACCACCACGCTTGGCTGACAAATTAGCCCCTGTAATCGATTGGTCAGTTTTGCGTCATCCACAAGAGGAAACTTACTTATCATTTTGATCGTCTTAGCTCTTGATATACGGTCTGTGGTCTTAGAAATTACCAAAACTTCTAAAACTTGAATAGGGGAACCCCCGACCGAATCAAGGCGCAGACTTTTAAGCTAAGGCGAAACCAACGCCTTCAGCCCGCGTCCCAAGTGGCGTGCACGCTGGCGCAATGCAACGCCACCGTGCACGGCGGGCTGAACGCGATGGTCTGACCTTAGCTTCAGTAAGTGTAGGTGGTAGTATAGTGCGGGACAACTCACCACGTCCGGCCCGTTGCCGACGTCATTGTGCGTGTAGTCATCTTCGTCGTTGTCGTCATAGCCGCTGTAGTCGGCCATATCGTCTTCCTCCGCGTCGTACTCCGCGTCGTACATGGCGCCGCCCGACCCTTCCACCGGCGACTGCAAAACGACGTCAATACATAAAACTAGGAGAATACCCGGGATTTAGTCCACGTGGAATTTGTTACATACAAACTTTGATAGACCTTTCTTTGACCACGATCTCACCTGTAGATAAGTGGCGATGTGGCCAAAGATGGAGCACAAAGGTCTGGATTCTAGACCTTTGTGCTTCATCTTTGGCTACGAGCAGACGCACGGCTCGGTACCATCCTTACCTCGTATACCCTCTATTCGTACTAAACGTTTCAGTCTTAGCCAGCTGTTGGAGCTTACCTGCCGCTTGACCCTGGGCGCCGGCTTGAGGATGTGGAGTCGCCAGCCGATGACGGGGAGGCGCAGCACGTGAGCCAGGGTCCCGTCGCGCGATTGCTCGCGTAGGCCCGCCACCAGCACCTTGTGCTGGCTCCACAGCCTGTTGCCGCAACCGACCTGCAACACAGAGGTTATACTTTAACACTGCGCCAACACCAGGCTGAAATTTTCATTAAAAAAACACGCCTCGCGCCGCACGAAAATGCTGTTTTTATTGAATATCTCGTAAAATACAGATAATTTTACAAAACCCCTACAGTAAACCCTCGGCTTTGTTGTATTGATTTTATTTATCTATTTATATTTTTTTATCCATTTTTAAAACAATCGAACCTAGGGTAAAGTTAGAAATTTCTTTGGTTTTTTTTTCTATTAAGAAAATATTGTCCCATCTTGTTTCTGGTACAGTGATCCAGTGAGTGGTATCCATGCATATTTTTAATTTGAATATTGTAGGTACTTGATTTAGCCAGTAAAAAAACAAATCTCACATACATACATACATAGCCACACGCCTTTTTCCCCGAAAGGGTAGGCAGAGCCTCAATGGGCCTCTTTTCACAGTGGGTTGCACCATCGTGGAATATAGACTTTCTCCGCTTTCTCTATAAGCGCTTGCATGGGTATTACCCATACATGTATCCGACAAAGTTTCTCCTGGGCTGCTTAGGCTATAAAAATTTAGAGGTAAGAAGGGCAAAAGACCAAATGATAACCATGTTTAAGGTTCTTCATGGAAAGATAGATGCCCCTGAACTCCATGATGAGCTGGCGCGGTTCTACGTCTCCAGCAACTATTGCAGCGGCAGGAGACATAACGCCCGCACGGTGGCGCGCGCCCAGTCTCCGTCCCGCGTACACTCACTGCGCTCAAAGCCCTCCTGGACGCAAATCGTGATTGCGATGTGTTTGCGGATGGATGGAAGATGATCCTGTCGGAGTGCTTGGGGTTCTGCGAGGTGAATGTGTGAGAGGGATGTCTGACATTTTGACATTTATCTATTGCTTGCTTTTATTGTTATTGTTCAGGTTTTATTATTATTATAATTTATTATTGACATTTTATTTGATTGATTTATTAATTAATTTTTGACTTTTTTCACCTGAGTATGACATGCGTTTTTTGATTGGATTGTGTTTGTTTAATGAATTATTATTTTTGATTATGTTTTTCTCTGTGTCAATCTTTAATGTATTACTTATGTATTCTGTTAAAATAAGTGGCATAAATTATTAATTTAGCGTAACTGGCCCAGGCCGTACTAAGTTGAATAAATAAATAACAAAAAAAAGACGTAACAAGTGGTGAGCTCATCGCCGCCATTGCTTCCCACGACTGACTCTGCTAACGCTTTCTTCCAGTAATAACACGTTTCATAATAAGCTAGCAGCCACGACAAATTACTGATCTTATACCAACGAATCTTATCAACAAGCCCGGGTAATCCCTTAGTCGGCTTTTACGTCATCCACGGGAGGAGATGGAGGGGTCTATTCTTAGGCCGGATGCACCACGAATTATATTATTCGGGAAAAATAATAAACTCTTTAATTTGAGCTGCTTTAGCCGTCAGGGTTATCATACATACTGGGGCAATAGGACCAAAAAATCAAATTGGTAATCGTCACTTACGTTCAAATAAATAGCAGTGGTAGCATCGCCGTGTTTCCGTTGCGAGGAGCCAGCCCCGCTCAGAATGGTATCGGCGTGACTAGAGTCAGTCTTGTAGGGCTCCATCCAGAACTCGTCCTGAAATTTAATTGGTCGCATGTTATCTATATATATAAAAGAGAAGTCCACACACTCACTCACTGACCACTCATCACGAAAGCTAGGAAACTACTGGGCCGAGAGGTCTGAAATTTGGCACAAGCACTCATTAAGGGGTGTAGGCACGCACTAAGAAACGATTTTTGAAAATTCGCACCCTTATAGGTTGAAAAGGGGTGTTAAAGTTTGTATGAAAGTCTACGCGTCGACGAAGTCGCGAGCGGGTCAGCTAGTTATTATATAAAATAAATAAATAAATAATGGTGGACAGTTCACACAACACTATCTAGCCCCAAGCTAAGCAGAGCTTGTGTTATGGGTACTAGATAACTGATATACTTAATACAATACATTACCCCAGAACAAATATCTGCAGATCGTACAAATATTTATTCCGAGGCGGGAATCGAACTCACAACCTCCTGCGTCGCAGGCGAACCTTCGCCAGCCGCGCCACAGAGGTCGTCAGTACTATTGGTAGTCAAGGACGAAGGGCCTGATCTACATCAGAACTCCGCGGTTTCTCATAGCTTTGAAACAGCACTCCAGCTTTTAGATAGCTGGGGCTACATCATCAGTAATTTTCCACCGCGCAAACGTGGCTACCGTTTTTATTGTAGGTACTGTACCCAAAGAGGTGCCAACTGGACCCTATTTAAGTAAGTAAGTAAGTAAAACTTTTATTTTGACAAAAAACTATACACAACACAAATAAGTAAGTAAAACAGATAGGCTTTGACAGCGGTTTGGCTGTGTATAGTGCTGTCAAAAGAGGACCGTGCTCAGCATAATGCTGCAGTAAACTGCAACGCTGATTTTCAGCACGGACCTCGGTTCGGTTTATTTCTAAGCCTGCGCCGCTATCTGTCTGTTTGTACCTCACAGACAGATGTCTGGGCAGCCGTGACAGGTAGCCCCAAATATCCCCCTAACCAAATGATAAAGATATCATTTGTACGAACCTCGGCTTGGGATGTTGCCAGGTTGGGAGAATCGGACAGAACGCCCCGGAACATGCTTGTACCGGTTTAGGCGAAGGTACAGAAGGTACTTAGAAGGTTCTTCGACTTCGCCGGCGAGGTCGGTGCAAAGGTGGAGTGTTTTCTCTGTCTTGACAGGATGACGTCACTACCGCATTAGCGGCAGTGATAGGGTCATCGGGATCACCAAGAACATGTCTTGGTCTACGGAGGGAGGAGATATCCTGCGATGGAAACTTGTGGTCTTGAAAACGGAACCTGTGTACCCCTTCCATACGCATTTGTCCTGTTGTTTTCATCAAGGCCTTTGGCGCGATCATTATTGAGTTTCATTTTATTTTTCATATGTAACATGTTCTCTCTCGCTTTCCTGCAATCTGTGGGAGTGATAAGGGATGGAAGTAAACACAGGTTTGTGAGCGAACGAGTGAGTGAGCCATCGAACGGCCAGCAAGCACGTTTGCGTGTGTCTATTGTTGTGTGTGTTTATTGTTATCCGTCACTCTCACTGTTTTATTATTTAGTTGTTGCCTTGAATTAAGTACATATGATTCGTTGATATGCTTGTGTTTATGTATACCTATGTAAATAAGGATGTAATTGTATGTCTAGTTCAAGTATGAGGAATCTTTTTTGCGTCTTAGACAAGCCTCTAAGGTTTTATAGACGTTTTAGTTAAATAAAGGAAATGTTTGTGAATAAATAAATTAAAAAAAAAAAAAAAAAAAAAATTGTGAGAAACCGCGCATTTTTCCGAGAGGTCAGGTTGCTTATTACTAATGAGGTGAGATTTCAGATATTATCATATGCGACTACTGTAAGGCTCGCTCGTTTTTAGGGTTCCGTAGCCAAAGGGTAAAACGGGACCCTATTACTAAGACTCCGCTGTCCGTCCGTCTGTCTGGCACCAGGCTGTATCTATGAACCGTGATAGTTAGACAGTTTGATTTTTCTCAGATGATGTATTTCTGTTGCTACTATAACAACAAATACTAAAAAACAGAATAAAATAAATACTTAAGGGTATATACATACCATACAACAAACGTGATATTTTTGCCGTTTTTATAGATAATGGTGCGGAACCCTTCGTGCGCGAATTCGACTCCCACTTGGCCAGTTTTTTTTATAATGAATCTGTCTCTTGTCGTTTCCAACATACAGTGCCACAAACATATCTGTAGAACCATTTACCTTAACTTTTCTATCATCTGCACACATTTCATTGTACAGATAAGTTGGTGGATCTGTACTTTAGCTCTACTTCTTAAGTTACTAAGGCCCAGAATCCTAAAGCAGACGTTCTTACCCCGTCAATAGCCATGAAGTTAGCGAGCTGCATCAGCGCACGTATCCTCTGCCGCGGCGCGATCTTGTTGAACGATCCGTCGACCAGGATCACTAGGACCAGCCTCTTGTCGTCTCCAACACACGATCCGTACTTGGAGTGCGGCTTCTCATGGGCTTTCTTCACCTGTAAATAAGTTTTTTCTGTGATATAAAATATATTTATTCAATACAAGTTTTTATAAATTTTGTGTTTGGAACCGTGTGCTGATCGAAGTGAGTCTAAACACGGCCAGTCTACTATTCGAGGCGTTCGGTTGTCCACCTTCATCAGAACAGCTCGCTGTCACCATAATATAGTATTGTCATCGCAAATTGACAGGTGTGCCAAATTTAATCTCAATCATACATACACATACATAAACTCACGCCTGTTTCCCGGAGGGGTAGGCAGAGACCACGGATTTCCACTTGCTACGATCCTGACACACCTCTTTTGCTTCATTCACTCTCATCACATTCTTCATACATGCTCGTCGGTTAAGGGTACTCTTGACCTGGCCTTTTTCCAGAACGTCTCCGATAATCTCAATCAGTTGAGGATAATTGCTTAAAAGTTCAGTTGCAAGATTTGACGCAAACATACTAACATTGCAATTTGCATTTGCAATTTGCAAGTTAATTAAAAATTGTAAAAAAATGAACGTATTATGCAAGTTTAAGAGGAGTGTACGCTTAAGGTGGGGTATGCCGCAAAATTCCTAACCTTAGACTTGATTTTTAACTGACTAAATCAAGTACAATATTCAAATTAAAAATATGTATGGATACTACATTATAATTCCGAGGGATCACTGTACCAGAAACACGATAGGACAGTATTTTCTAGATAGAAGAAAAAGTATACTTTTGCCTAGATTTGATTATTTATTAAAATAGAGCACATTATTGGTTAAAAAATTAGATAAATAAAGCCAATACAACAAAGCCGAGGGTTTACTGCAGGGGTTTTGTAAAATAAGAGATATTTTACGAGATATTCTAGACCCGTAGTTTTTCAGTTTCTTATAGAATTATACGATTTGCAAATACTGAGGGGTCCTGGTGGGTATTCCTCTTTTGCGTCGACCGGTTTGTAGTCGTTACTCAAGAACCTAGAACAGTTGTCTGCAAGCTAGTTACACCATAGAACTTACCTAGATGGTAAAGGAGTCCGTGGCAGTCAAGCCTCGCGTGTTGCCATGCGCTGTGACAGTGAATGTATGAGCCCCGAGGTCTTGTTTCTGCAAGCTAGTGACACCATAGAACTTACCTCGATGGTAAAGGAGTCCGTGGCAGTCAAGCCTCGCGTGTTGCCATGAGCTGTGACAGTGAATGTATGAGCCCCAAGGTCTTGTTTCTGCAAGCTAGTGACACCATAGAACTTACCTCGATGGTAAAGGAGTCCGTGGCAGTCAAGCCTCGCGTGTTTCCATGAGCTGTGACAGTGAATGTATGAGCCCCGAGGTCTTGTTTCTGCAAGCTAGTGACACCATACAACTTACCTCGATGGTAAAGGAGTCCGTGGCAGTCAAGCCTCGCGTGTTGCCATGAGCTGTGACAGTGAATGTATGAGCCCCGAGGTCTTGTTTCTGCAAGCTAGTGACACCATAGAACTCACCTCGATGGTAAAGGAGTCCGTGGCAGTCAAGCCTCGCGTGTTGCCATGAGCTGTGACAGTGAATGTATGAGCCCCGAGGTCTTGTTTCTGCGGCACGCCGCTGATTAGTCCATGCTTCGAGTCCACGGCCAGCCAGCTCGGGGTCCGGCGGCCGTCTTCGCTTCGAACCTACACACAATAGTACATTATCGCAAAGGCGGCGAAATAGGCAATTGCACGTCGAGTATGAGTTTAAAGGCCGAGCCTTAGGCGAGGCCTTCACTAATACGAGACAGGCAATTGCCGAGGCATATATAGTGCTTTTCTCAAAAGAATGAATGCAGGGAAATAAAACATACTTTTTATATACATTTAATTCAATTAATAGCTACAAGTTACATTATTATGTTACCTTTGTCGCTAAATATATACTACCTTTTATTAAAAATTTCTTTAAGTTTTCGCCAGTAACATTTTTAGATTTTTTGCTTTTGAATCCTGTCGTTTGCCGTAGATTTCCATATTTTTTCAAGTTAATGCCGTTTTTAACATGAACTGTAGGTACATTTCAGCATGGAATAAATTGCCCATAATGTAGATGGCTTTTTAGTTGTAGCAATCTCATTCAAATACGCCAAAAATACTGTTTCAGAGAAAATGTCCACTTTTTTCTCGTTTTTCCAACTCATAAAATTTTCATATACTTTCATGTAATTATTTTTCTTTTGACTTCGCTGGAAGCAGGTTTTCCATTGCCAATTTGGCTTCTGATCTGGTGGAGTACAATCAATCTCCATTTCACTCTCTGAACCGTTGGAACTCATTTTAATTATTAAATTTATATTCATTATAAAAAGAAAAGTATTTTTATTATAATTGGCGTCGCACGGCTTGTGCATTTGCCACAATAGTGCACATTCAATTGCAATTTCTGAACCATTAAATTACATTAGGCCACGCGTTAGAGATATTGCGTTAAATAAATATTAAAATTAAACTATAGAATTGATAATATCGTGGTTCGGAATCATTTTAAATAAAAAACAACGAAAAAAAGTAAAGCGAACAAAACGAAGCAAAGCGACGAAATATAGCAGTTATAAGCCGTTATTTATTTAAAATTAAACTATTGTTATTATTTTTATCATATCGCGGTCGCCCATCACTATTCAATTAGTGGGTCCATGAGAACTTGTAAATATAAAAGTATTTATTGTATTAGTTTTCACAAAGCACACAACGTTTTAGCAACGTTGCTTTCCTTCCAAGTCTTCAGTCTCAGTCAAGTCATGTTTTAGTAAAACGCAATTTTCACCAACTTGAAAAGTCACGCAATGCACTTACATTTCATTTCACTACAGTTGTGTGAGCTCTTTAAACGAGCTACATTGGTTAAAATGCCACCAAAATAACACAAAATAACTTTTAAAACACAGGAAATTAAATAAGTAGACGACGACTCTTTTCAAAAATGGCGGAAGGAGTCCACAGTTTTTTTTTTTTGAGAAAATTTCCTTTTACCTAAAGGTTTACTAGAGGTAAACTAGGGTTTCTAGGTTTTTTTTAAGGTTTATTTTTTAGTTCTTTGGTTTTAAGGTTTTTTTATTAACTAGGTTTTTACTAGAGCGTTTTCCCGAGGATTTCCATGTAATATAACGTTCCTGCGAATGCAAGACCGTGCTCGAAAGGGTAGGCAGAGCCCATATTCCCATCGTAAGAATATATATCCCTCGAATATGCAGGAAACACAACAATCTTAAAGTAGAACTCCTTCCTCCTCCTCCTCAGAACATTACTAACACACAGCACAAAGTTATTGCGAAATCCATAGAATAATGAATGATCGAACTACTTACTTTGCTTACCTTATAAGCTACCACTTTCCCAGAAAACGCTTCTTTAGGTATTTCCATACGGAACAAGTGTCCCACATAGGCAGACGTGTCGGGGACGCCCCACAGCCTTCTTAGGCCATTCTTTGTGATCTCTGAATGATTCGCCGTCAACTCCACCTGGAAAGTTAGAATAATAGATTAGCTACAATAACGACATTAGTTTTTAGGGTTCCGTACCCAAAGGGTAAAGCGGAACCCTGTTACTAATGCTTCGCTGTCCGTCCGTCTATCTTTCCGTCTGGCACCAGGCTGTATCTCATAAACCGTGATAGTTAGACAGTTGACATTTTCACAGATGATGTATTTCTATTGCCGGTATAACAACAAATACTAAAAAACAGAATAAAATAAATATTTAACGGGGCTCCCATACAACAAACGTGTTTTTTCGCCGTTTTTATACATAATGGAACGGAACCCCTCGTGCGAGAGTCCGACTCGCACTTGGCCGGTTTTTATTGAATGGTCGATATAATCTATCATCAAGATCATCGGCAGCTGCCTTTAAACATCCACAGCTCGAAGAGGCCTCTTAGAATGCAAATGGGGGATTTGCCATACATTGCGGATTTGTCATTTTATCACGCTTGGCAGGCGGATTGGTGATCACAGTATTGATGTTGTACTCAGGCGAGGCTTCTATTCCCTGGTATAATCCCTTCATCATCATAATCTCAGCCCGGAATCGCAAACTGCTGGGTAAAGGCCTCCTTTCTCTTCTGCCAGCCTCCTCTGTCCTGTGCGTCTCCCAACCAGGTATTGCCCACGACGGATACGATGTCGTCGACCCATCTCGCTTTCGGAGGACCCGGATTTCTTCGGCCCGACTTCGGCCATCACTCTATTGAAGCTAATAACGTAACGGCTTTTACGACATCCAAGGAGGAGAGGGAGGGGTTTATTCTTAGGCCAGACTCACTACAAATTGGTTGAAGGGTATGGGTGCCGGTGAAATTACAGGCACATGACACTTTCCATCTTTATGTCTCAGGGAGACGGGCGCAGTGCAATGCCACATAGGGCGCGTGCTTGGTAGGCGTGACCTATGAGATAATGCTCTGTTCATAGGCAGAGGGTACCACTTAACATCAGGTGGGCCAACTGCTTGTTCCATCATCTAAAGTTGTATAAAAAAAAACCGGCTACAATAAATACCTTCTGTATGTATGTTCACAGTACACGCGTTTCCTTCACGATTATGAGCCAAAAGATAAATGCGCTCATAAGCCATGATTCATTGGTACACGCCCCTTTGAATCTGAAGGCGGGGGGATTATCACTCACGTTTTGCACCGGAATCACATAATCCATATTCATTTCAATTAAGGATGTGATAACGCGAATGTTCTTGGGAAACTATTTGTTCTCGTCAGACGGAGAGCGGAAACGGTGGCGTTGTCGCACATTAGTATTCAGGAGCGCGATTTACACGTCATGAGTATGATTATGATTTAGTTGTATCACAGATAAAATAATACTATACTAGTACAGATACCTCATGCCATACAACGAAACGTGACCGCCATAACTCGGGCTATTGTGCGGGCTAATTTGGTTGCCTTACCTGGGCGCTAGATGCCTCTAGCAGCGCAATTGATAGCTAGAGCCACCTAGCACCTGCAACTGTAATTACCGCGTAAAACGTGCATACACTCAACAGATGGCGTTTGTTAAAAAACTTAGGCCCGTCGTACATAGAGCTACTCAAAAAGAACTAGTTACTAACTCAAATACTAACGAGAACGAATGGCCCACCTGATGTTAAGCGGTAACCTCTGCCTTTAACAATGCTTTACCTCATTATGATTCTATTGCCACGGTAATGCTGCATGTGGTGTAATAAAATAGTTTGCCTAATAATCTCTGAGATTATAAGCTGAAGCTGAAGATAGTAAAGAAGTGACTGAAACCTTACAACATAATCATCTATAAAGCGTCGTGTGCGAGGTACAGTTTCTAAGTGGTTTGTAATTGTAATTACTGATTAGTTCCGTCATTTTTGAGTAGCTCCATGTGCGACGGGCCTATATGACGATTATGGTTTTTTTAACTCAACATCTTTATTAAGACTGCGTCAACCCCAGGCACAAATCTTCATACACAATAAAACGCCTCTCGCCCGCCGGTCGAAAAAGCGGTTTTTATTGAATATCTCGTAAATTTAGATAATTTTACAAAACTCCTTCAGTGAACCCTCGACGTTGTTGAATTTATTTTATCTATCTAATTTTTTACCTAATAATATGTACCGTTTTAATAAACAATCGAATCTAGGCAAAAATTAGATGAAACTTTGGTTTTTTTTTATATCGAGAAAATATTGTCCTATCGTATTTCTGGTATCTACAGCGACCCCTTGGAATTATAATGTAGTATCCATGCATGTTTTTAATTTGAATACTGTACTTGATTTAGCCTGTTAAAAATCAAATCTAAGATTAGGAATTTCGCGGTACCTCACATTAACCACCTAGATGACCCGCTCGCGACTTTGTCCGCGCCTAGTCCGAAAACTTTCCCGGCGTGCACACAACAAATAACCACGCCGTGACAAAACCTTTGAAACGAACGAACACTCAAGTTTTCCAATTTAGGAGTCCATTCCTGAAAATATTTGAATCCCAACAACTACCTATATCGTGAAACTATATTCTACAACGTCGAAATTACGCTGAAATATGGCTAAATCGTAAAGTGTTTTTTTAACAAACACAACGTTCCCGTGCCAATTTTCATATATTGCTGTTTGTTAATTTTATTTGAGGAAACTACCTATGAACCAGTTACGAAACCCCGGTTTCCTTGACGGCCGAAGCGGAAATTTCAAGTACCTAGCTATCTACTGCCAACGCTTTCCGCAATACACAGCATTTTTGTTTTTACGTGTGAACCCCATTTTGAAACCCTTAGCATACGAATTTTTCATTTTCCTTTCTAAGTAGACCTTTACACCCTAAAAGGAATAAGTACACCCTCTAAATTTCAAGTCTCAACGACCAGCGGTATAGGCTGTGCGTTGTCACTCGGTCATTCAGCCAGTCAGGACATTGCCATTTATATATAACTAGTTCGTCTTTGGTTACAATGATATGTATAAAGGTCTGACATTTTATTTGAAAATTTTAGAATAGAACGGAAATACTAGTTTTCTCTTTCATTTCGGGCATGACGTCATAATAACGCCATCTATCAAGTTAGTACTGCATGTGGTACTACAAACAAACTGTGTCAAACCTCAACCTAGTTCAAATGATTACCACCAAGAAAACGACATGATTAGATTTTTCTAAAAATAATTAAACTTGATTGAAGAGGCATTTATTTAATTTTGCCGTGTTATGGGTATTTTTTGATAATACAAAATATTTTTTTCAGGGCCTAATATTCATTTTTTCATACTTCAATAACAAATCTATACCTGTTATGCCATCTATTGAATTTAAATAGAACAATATATATTTTCTTTGGGATGAGACCCCGTGGTTGTATGGAGTTCACTGAACTGAAATGTCCCATCATATAATTGTTCAAGCGCTGAGAGACAGCTTCAGGTGTATGCCGCTAAATTACTTTTTTTTTGTTTTTTTATTTTGTTTTATACTACGGTTTTTGACGGAACAAGCAAATGGCCCACCTGATGTTAAGCGGTATCCACTGCCTTTAACAATGCATCACCACATAGCTCACGTCCACCTAGGACGCACCCTATGTGGCATTGCACTGCGCCCGGCCACCCTGAGACATAAAGATGAAAAGTCTCATGTGCCTGTAATTTCACCGGCACCCTTACCCTTCAAACCGGAACACAGCAATTCGAGCAGTACCGCTTTGCGGCAAAAATAGATTAGATTTTTAACAAACTAAATCAAGTCAATATTAAAATTAAAAACATGGATGGATACTACATTATAATTCCGAGGGATCACTGCACCAGAAACACGATAGGATAATATTTTCTCGATAGAAAAAAAACAAAGTTACGACAATTTTTTGCCTAGATTCGATTGTTTATTAAAATGGTGCATATTATTGGGTAAAAATTAGATAAATAAAATCAATACAATAAAACCAAGGGTTTTTGTCAACTTATCTATATTTTACGAGATATTCAATAAAAACAGCTATTTCAAACGAGGCGAGAGGAGATTTCTGTCTGGGGTTAGCGCAGTCTTAACAATGGCGAGCGCTGGTTGTCATCCAAACATTGGGATTCAGGATTTTTTAAATATCGGTAACCGGTCGAGTTTTCTCACGTTGTTTCCACAGTTTGAAAGTAAGGGAAGAAACGATCTCGAGATTCGCAAGCTTCTTATGAATGGATGATCTATGTGACGGTGCCCAGATGAGCGATGCTAAAATCTCTGAAACTCCTCGTTGTCGAACCACCGACTTCGAGCCGTTGGATCGGAAGACGGTCGTTTGTTTGGGCTTCCAGAGCTCTAGCAGCATAGAACCACCGACTTCGAGCCGTTGGATCGGAAGACGGTCGTTTGTTTGGGCTTCCAGAGCTCTAGCAGCATAGTGTAGCTCTAGAGTGTAAAACGGGTCTGACCTGAAACTCCTCGCTGTCGAACGCGAAGTCGTCATCGAGCCGGCTCAGTGCTAGCGGACACAGCAGCAGCACCGCGCACGCAATGTACCGCGAACGCTCCATCTCGGGCTCTCGTTCTCTCCGCTTCTCATAAAATCATGATGGGCAACTGTGGACAATACACGTAGATAAATTACTATGGTTGCTAGGCATGTTTAGAAACATTGGGCGAGGGTAGGCCAACATATCAACATTATAGCTATTACAGTTTAATAGGTACTATATAAATAGGTACTATTTACCGATAGCTTTAGAAGCCCATCAGAATAAGAATAAGATTTTTTTATTTGCTCGAATATAGGTAGTAGTAGAGCTTTTTTGTGAAAGAGTTCGTCCGGGGAAGTACTACCACCATACCTATTTCTGCCGCAAAGCAGTAGTGCTCGCATTGCTGTGTTCCGGTTTGAAGGGTAAGGGTGCCGGTGAAATTACAGGCACATGAGACTTTTCATCTTTATGTCTCAGGGTGGCGGGCGCAGTGCAATGCCGCATAGGGTGCGTCCTAGGTGGACGTGATCTACGAGGTAATGCACTGTTCATAGGCAGAGGTTACCGCTTAACATCAGGTGGGCCTCTTGCTTGATCCGCCATCAAAGTAGTAAAAAAAAAAAAAAAAAACTTATTTCTAAGAGGTGTTACAATACAACTATGTACCTTATATATTCTACCATCTGCTAGATGGTGAGCAAACGTAGAGTGATATAAAAAAAAAACATTTAAATTGCTCATTAAAATACAAAATGTCATGTCACAAATTATTGGGAAAGTTCATAAAAACAATGATCGGGTAGCCATTTCATCAGCTTGCTTTTAAACATAGTAAATGGCAAATTCTTAAATGAATTTGGTGACTTATAATAGACCAGTTTCGCATTTACAAATACATTTCTCTTATAAATCTGCAGTTTAAGTTTGGGTAAATAATTTTTAAATGTATTTCTAAGTCTCAACATATGATTGCTTCCTAAAGTAGTCTGGGTGTTGTTTCACAAGAATACACAATTCACTCATGTACTACATGCAAGCCAAGATTATGATATGTAGTTCTTTAAATAGGTAACGGTTTGTAGGTACTGTCCATGAACCAAACATCAAAGACAGTAACCATAGTAATATCACACTTTTTCTGGACCCGGAAAACTCTACTTATATCAACGTAATCTTTATATCATCGGATGGTATGCTAGATGAATGTGACAAAACGTTTATGGAGTCAGAAGGATAACTGTGAGCTCGTAAACCTACGCTTCCAGGAACGAACGGAATATATTTAGAGCTCCGAATATCGCCCATAAAATATAACCGTCCACAATTTTAACGCTTAAAAGCGTTTACTTAACCAAGTTGAAATATTCAGGCTCTTAGGACAAAATTTTAAACAATTTCGAGAGAGCCTATCAAATTATTTAGCGAACCACTCTCAGCAATCTTAATTTAACAAAGGAATCGCGAGTTTGATTTACTTGTCGCTAAGCTCCGGATTTGGTGTAAAATATAGACAAGTTCGAGGCGGATCTGCAACAAATGAGTGCATAATAAAGAAGAAAGAAGGGGAGGGCGAACGGAAACGAGTCGGGTACTGTTACACAGTTAAAGGCGCGTGTTGGTGCATAATGAAGGACACAAATAGAATGAGCTTTTGAACACTCCTTCCTCAGCATGCTGTCGCGAAACCACTTCAGGGAATACTTTTATATTCCTTTTAGTAATAATGCGGCGTGTCCGCTCGCGTACGAACACTTGAGCGGCAATGTCGGTAAGGAATTTAATTTCGTTCCAAATATAGACGCTTTTACGAGCTAAGCGCGAGCTTATTGCTTTCGAAGTTTCACCGAAGACAACAATAAAATAAAAGTCGATAGAATATCAGGAAAGATCAACTCAATTATGTGATGATACAATATTAGGCAAGTAATTTATACGAATTTAATCATGGCGGAATAATAGATCTCTGCCATCTATATCAGAGAACAAGGAAATATATTAGACTAGCAACTCGCCCCGGCTTCGCACGTGTAGTGTCGGAATCCCCCCACCCCCTCTTCCCAACCATACTCATACTAATTTATTCACCGTAGGAACTTTACAGAACACTTTGTTATGTCAAATTTCAAAACATTTAAGTACATTATGTATCTATCCACCAAATGCTAAAGCAGTTCCCCCTCAAATCCCCCCCCCCCCCCCCCCCCGGATGTTACTCGCTGATAATTTAGCTTTAAAGAAATAAAAACATTTTTAAAATCAGTTCAGTAGTTTTTGTGTTTATCTATTACATTTTTTTTTACACCTTGGGTTACATTATTGGAGTTTTAGTAAGGATCCTTATTTTTTTTGGAAATATAATATAGCCTATGTCACCCGGGGATAATGTAGCTACCCAACAGTGAAATATTTTTTCAAATCGGTTCAGTAGTTTCTTAGCCTATTCAATGCAAACAAACAAACAAATCTATCCTCTTTATAATACTACTAGCGACTCGTCCCGGCTTCGCACGGGTAGTTTCAGGATGAAAAACAGACCCTATCCCCCCCCTGGTAGCCTATGTCACTCAGGGTGAATGAAGCATTCCAATAAAAAAAAAAGGACTTTATTTCAGACACACAGATCCATAATTTGGTTAGTACACAAAAATACAGCACTTATGAAAAAATATTAATAATTCCTACAGTAACACAGTTATATATTTATTCTAACAACTGGGAAAAAATGCACTCAGTTATATGTGTAATTGGCCATAACTGAATGCATCTTAGTCCAGTGCTGAGTGAGGTGGGAATCTGGCCTATCGGCTACCACAGCCAGGAGGCTGTTGTGGCTGACGCGCGCAATGGTGAAAGAATTTTTGAAATCGGCACTGTAGTTTTGGAGTTTATTCATTACAAACTTCCACAAAAATACAAATATTAGTGTAGATAGTATACTCGTAGATAATTGCGTACATATTTCAACGTAATAAACAAAAATTCGGATGCGGCGCACTAAACAGTTATATCTGTGTATCCTGTGTTTTAGGAAACAAGCACGTATTCATAATGAAAGTTAAACAGGAGCAATTTACGTGATTCTTTAAATTCGGGACATTAAGGCCACTCCAATTATTTTGAAGACGACAACGTGCAAACATTTACGGAATGAAACATGTCAAGTTATTTAACGAGCTATTCTTGCTCTCTGACTGAATAATAAATAAATAAATAAATAATGCTGGACAGTTCACACAACATTATCTAGCCCCAAGCTAAGCAGAGCTTGTGTTATGGGTACCAGACAACTGATATACTTAATACATTAAGGCCACTCCAATTATTTTGAAGACGACAACGTTTTTTTTTTTTTTTGCTGTTGTTTGTGTTCATCCGCAATCAGTTGGTAGACTATAGGCGGATGAGGTGGATGGTTTCTTGTCGTTTGGGATCCGGACTCATCAGACCTTCTTCCCTCATTATAGTAGGTTGTCCAGAATATGGCTTCTCTTCAACCTCTTTGTGTCGCTTGGGTTTTCAACTAACGCTCTTGCCAGCGCATTAGAGTGTGTTTTTAGAAGACGACAACGTGCAAACATTTACGGAATGAAACATGTCAACTTATTTAACGAGCTATTCTTGCTCTCTGACTGAATAATAAATAAATAAATAAATAATCCTGGACAGTTCACACAACATTATCTAGCCCCAAGCTAAGCAGAGCTTGTGTTATGGGTACCAGACAACTGATATACTTAATACAATAAATTGCATAGATATTTTATTTTTTATTATACATAGAAAATACCCAGAACACCCTGAACAAATATCTGCGATTGCACAAATATTTGTTCCGAGGCGGGAATCGAACCCGCAACCTCCTGCGTCGCAGGCCAAGCTTCGCCCGCCGCGCCACAGAGGTTGTCGATTATTCTACGAACTTGGTTTTAGAATAGTTTAAAGACCCGTCAAGCCTGAAAGTTACTTTCGAAGTCTTTGGCTTCATGACGCAAGTTTTCAAAACTATAACCCGTCTACTGTAAAACACAACATTAGGTAAGTTACTTGCATAAGCCTCCCTCGGAACCTCTAAGCTTCCCTCTAACCTCCGACGCAAAAACGACGGGGTGTTATAAGTTTGACGTGTCTGTGTCTCTGTGTGTGTGTGTGTGTGTGTGTGTGTGTGTGTGTGTGTGTGTGTGTGTGTGTGTGTCTGTCGCCTCGTAGCTCCCGAACGGATGAACCGATTTCGATTTTTTTGTTTTTGTTTGAAAGGTGAGTTTGTCGGAATTGTTCTTAGCTATGTTTGATCAAAATCGGTTCAGCCGTTTTATTGCGTTGAGGGTTTATTGAATTTTTACAAAATTAATTATTTCGTGGGGGTTAAAATTCGGATGAGTAGTTTAGGCGCTACGGTGGAACATACGAAAATACATACATACATACATACATAGACTGCTACTAACATAACATCTATTTTGCTTTACCATAAAAACCGTGTAAAAGCAAACTAAGCTCACCTGTCACATTCGTGGCGACCTCTGTGGCGCGGCGGGCGCACGTTCGCCTGCGACGCCGGAGGTTGCGGGTTCGATTCCCGCCTCGGAACAAATATTTGTGCGTTATACAGATATTTGTTCAGGGTGTTCTGGGTATTTTCTATGTATAATAAAAAATATATATCTATGTTATATATTGTATTAAGTATATCAGTTATCTAGTACCCATAACACAAGCTCTGCTTAGCTTGGGGCTAGATAATGTTGTGTAAACTGTCCAGCATTATTTATTTATTTATTATTCATGGTGGTTTTATTAATACCCTAATGAAATTGATACGTTATCCATTAAGAACGTTAGTTTGGAATGGAATGAATTATTTAATATAGGGAGCATGATACGAACAGATAGCAAGGTAGTCAATTTGTTGGTAACTCGATCGAGCGTAAACGTTGGAACTGAAGGGGCTGACTGTAAGAAACTTGACACTTATGATGGACTAGCAACTCGCCCGGGCTTTGCATGTGTAGTATCGGGATCACACCCTTCCCTTCCTAACCCCCCCCCATCTATCCACACACACACACACACACACCAAATACCATAAAATCTGCTAAAGCAGTTTCCCCTGCTCATATAATAATGATTGAACTCCACCTACAAGCTTACAGACTGTTCACCGTAAGTTGGCACCTGCCATGGAGTATTTACAGGTGCCATCTCACGGTGAACGAGCTGTAGAATATAAAAAGTGTCAGTTCGTTGATCAAGTTACGATGTTTGTATGTTTGTAACTCAATCACGCCGAAACGACTGAACCGATTTCGATGAAATTTGGGACACAGATAGATTATGACCCAGATTGAGCTATAGGCTACTTTTTATCACGGTAAAACACGAAAGAAGCCAATGGCGGACACTAGTTCAAAATAAATGTAGGCCTCCAATCACCACCAAACATTTTCTACGGACATGGGTTTCACAATCAGTCATAAAAAAGCTTAGCACATTTTATCACATGTTTTACGTTTTGAATTCCAGAATCGCGATGATGCCGCTACATAACAAAAACCGACCAAGTGCGAGTCAGACTCGCGCACGAAGGGTTCCGTACCATTATCTATAAAAACGGCAAACAAATCACTTTTGTTGTATGTTTTTAGTAGTAGTAGAGCTTTTTTGTGAAAGAGTTCGTCCGGGGAAGTACTACCACCATACCTATTTCTGCCGCAAAGCAGTAGTGCTCGCATTGCTGTGTTCCAGTTTGAAGGGTAAGGGTGCCGGTGAAATTACAGGCAAATGAGATTTTTCATCTTCATGTCTCAGGGTGGCGGGCGCAGTGCAATGCCACATAGGTTGCGTCCTAGGTGGACGTGATCTATGAGGTAATGCACTGTTCATAGGCAGAGGTTACCGCTTAACATCAGGTGGGCTTCCTGCTTGATCCGTCATCCAAGTAGTATAAAAAAAAAGAAAAAAAAAAGTATAACCGCGTAAATATTTATGTTATTCTGTTTTTTTGTATTTGCTGTCATCAGCGGCATCAGAAACACACCATCTCTTAATATTTTAACTGTCTAACTATCACGGTTCATGAGATACAGCCTGGTGACAGGCGGACAGACGGACAGCCGAGCCTTAGTAATAGGATCCCGTTTTACCCTTTGGTTACGGAACCCTAAAAATGACCATAGCATAATACAATGATAGCAACACCACACCAAATGACCACATACATAAAAACGTGCCTATCGTAAAGTTATAAGCGCTTAATAAAATATGGAACGGGGGAGTGCTGCTGTAAAAATTCTCTGAATAACTGACCACATACTAGCTTCAGAGTGGTTTCACTATAAACTGTTGTGGATATTAACTTTGAGGAACTTTAATACTTCGCATGAGCTTTTATATTTATTATTATTTTATTAGCTATGAGCACAGAAGAGATAATATAAAAAAAGCGACGGCCAAGTGCGTGTCGGACTCGCCCATGAAGGGTTCCGTAGCAGCAAGTAACATAATATAAAAGTTCTTGGATGGATTACGATTAATGACGTATTAAAAAAAAACTACTTACTATATCTCGTTCAAACCAATTTTGAGTGAAAGTTTACATGGTAATGTACATTATATATTTTTTTTTAGTTTTATCATTCTCTTATTTTAGAAGTTATGGGGGGGGCGGGGGGACACTTTTTACCACTTTGGAAGTGTCTCTCGCGCAAACTATTCAGTTTAGAAAAAAATTATATTAGAAACCTCAATATCATTTTTGAAGACCTATCCATAGATACCCCACAAGTATAGGTTTAATGGAAAAAAAATTTTTGAGTTTCAGTTCTTAGTATGGGGAACCCCAAAAATAATTGTTTTTTTTTAATTTTTGTGTAAAAATCTCAATGCGGTTCACAGTATACATCTACCTACTAAGTTTCAACAGTATAGCTCTTATAGTTTCGAAAAAAAAAGGCTGTGACATACACGGACAGGCAGACAGACAGACATGACGAATCCATAAGGGTTCCTTGTCTTTGACTACGGAACCCTAAAAATGATTGTACGCTGAAATGCAGAGTCCAGCGATCTTCACCATACCTACCGTTGTTATTTATAAGCGTACCGTATATACCTAACTATTGACTACCTACCTTACGTTTGAATTATGTATTTTTAAGTTGACCTTTGGTTTTGAATGGTTGATTTTTGTATCTAAATTCTCGATTTAATTATTATGTGTTAATTTGAAATGTACCTATTTTTATGTAGATACCCTTTAATTAGTGTAATTGATAATTGTTTGTCGTTCTAATTAGAGTAAATATAAATAAATAAATATATAAATAATACCTAACCTACCAACCAATGTAATTTACCTGGATTCACAAACAATAAATGATTAATAAGTAAATAAATAAATAAATAAATTATGCTGGACAGTTCACACAACATTATCTAGCCGCAAGCTAAGCAAAGCTTGTGTTATGGGTACTAGATATCTGATATACTTAATACAATATAATTTACATAGATAGATATTTTTTATTATACATAGAAAATACCCAGAACACCCTGAACAAATATCTGCGATCGCACAAATATTGGTTCCGAGGCGGGAATCGAACCCGCAACCTCCTGCGTCGCAGGCGAACCTTAGCCCGCCGCGCCACAGAGGTCGTCATTAATGATTTATGATTTAACTGTTAAGCTGGGATATTGGCCGGGCTGAATATAGCCGTTTACCTGTGGAATCGATTTTTAGGAACGAATTTGTCTTCCGTTGTCTTTGTCTTGATTGCCGGCGTAGTAAAAATCAATGTATAAATAAATAAATAAATAAATAATGCTGGACAGTCCACACAACATTATCTAGCCCCAAGCTAAGCAGAGCTAGAAAATACCCAGAACACCCTGAACAAATATCTGCAAATTACACAAATATTTGTTCCGAGGCGGGAATCGAACCCGCAACCACCTGCGTCGCAGGCGAACGCAATATATATATATATTTATATATATATATATATATATTAGCATTTAATCAACTTATAATACAATCAATTTCATTTTAATAAGGTAATGTAGTAAGATATGTAGTAGTAGTAGAGCTTTTTTGTGAAAGAGTTCGTCGGGGGAAGTACTACCACCATATTCTATTTCTGCCGCAAAGCAGTAGTGCTCGCATTGCTGTATCTCGGTTTGAAGGGTAAGGGTGCCGGTGAAATTACAGGCACATGAGACTTTTCATCTTTATGTCTCAGGGTGGCGGACGCAGTGCAATGCCACATAGGGTGCGTCCTAGGTGGACGTGACCTATGAGGGTAATGCACTGTTCATAAGCAGAGGTTACCGCTTAACATCAGGTGGGCCATCTGCTTGTTCCGTCATTCAAGTAGTATAAAAAAAATAAGCTTAGTTTAGATTTCAGATTATTTTAGAGAGAAGGGAAACCCAACTTAAAAGCCAGTCAAAAGTAAGATATGGAGAAAATCAGCAAAAGTTTATAAGACAGCATCACGCTACGTTTGACATACTCATAAATAACAAATCAATAATAAATGATACTTAAACCGAATTTACATTACTAAACTAGAGGCATTAAAGTGGTTCCATGACATTAATTTCATCAATAATTTCACGTGTAAACGTCAAGTTTTACAATGACTGCATCGATTTTACGACACTGAAACCAGTTTCGTGTCGCGCGCGATTTTTGGATAAAACTAGTGTCGCGACAGTACCCGCGCTGTGGTGTGGAAAATACATCAATGCTGATGGTGACATGGTCACTGCGATACTGTGAATTTCAAGACACTAATTATTTTAATGAAAATGAAATAATGAAATAATAATTTATTGCATGAAACATGGTACAAGAGGATGAAAAAAATATATATAAGATTATTTAATCTTAGGACCAGCATATTTCGCCATTAGTTAGCATGCAATTTTAATAATAATGTTAGTTTCTAACCTACGGTTTAATAGTATTTATTCTTACAATATAATTCAATAATAATAATTATGGCAACGAAACAAGGTAAAATAATAGTGAATAATAAGAAGGAATCATAATATTAAATGTCACAAATCTTATAAATACCTACATTTTACGAAATTACTTTCGCAAATATCGAAACTACTTTCGTGAAACCGATTTCAACATGCATGCCACTAATTACACATCTTTATGTCTCAGGGTGGCGGGCGCAGTGCAATGCCACATAGGGTGCGTCCTAGGTGGACGTGACCTATGAGATAATGCACTGTTCATAGGCAGAGGTTACCGCTTAACAACCAGGTGGGCCACCTGCTTGTTCCGTCATTCAAGTAGTATAAAAACAAACGGCTTTAGGTACCGACATGATTTGACAGGAATAAATGCTGACAAGCTTCGACCAAACTGTAAGCAATGACACAGGCCAGAAGCCCAATTCTCGTACTAAAAAATAGACAAATTAAAGTTCGGATCATGTTACGATCTAGTGTCGATGTCACAAACGTCAAAAATGGTATTCTGCTCACCTGACAATACAACGTGGAATGTGATTATATCGAAATGTCACTGTAACTTGAATGTTTCAAAGTTCTGAGAATTCTCTCTTTCACTCTTTACAACTATTATATAGCACTATCCTACTCTAATATATAGGCGCAAGAACCGAAAGTAGATTATATTGCTGTTATAAGGGAGCAGAATACCAATTTTTCAGTCAATTTACAATACAATCTCGTTTCGGTCAACTTGCAGTGTGGTTATAAAATAAATAAGAGAATTGGGCTTCTGGCTTGGCTAAGAGAAACGTAAAATAGGCACGCTCTGCGAGTAAAGCAAGGTTTGCAGGCGAGGACCCACTCCCGACTTACCCTTGGTTTTGCAAGGGGACCGAGCAAGAGGGTAACCACAATGGATCTCTCCCCCGACAAAATCTCGTCTATAGACTGTTGATATAGCCACCTACCTAACATACTTACATGTGTTGTATTATGTGTTGAACTAAGCCCCTAAACTTACACAGCTTATTGTTTACTGATAATATATTTGATCAGAAGAGATTCTCCAATTTACTCAGTTTCGGTTCGGTCGATTTCGGCAAGTTCACACGAGCAACACAATTTGTTTGGCAAATGTTTGCTTTTAATTAGGCTTTTTTCTTTGCAATAAATAAGGAATGTTTTATTATCCATGGAAGGTTATATTTATGGTATAAATAAGGAAAACGAAATAAAATAATCCCGCGTATATAGAGACGAATGGGGAGTTCTAATCGAAAAGCGCTCAAAGAAAACGTAGGACCCTCCGGTTGGGGTGCCAACGTAATCTATTAAAATAGATTCAGAAGACGGCTGAATTTGACTCATGGCTGTTTATCACTGTATATCACAGACAAATTGTAGATAACGTTGTTCAGGGTTTTGAAAGAAACCTCCCTGAGAAGAACGCACCCTACATATTCAAATACTTTCAGAGTCAAAAGGTAGACAATAAACAAAAAACAAAATGTTCTCAAGCCGTATCATAGATCCACCAACTTATCTGTAGAATGAAATGTATGTAGACGATAGAAAACTACATACATTTCATTCTGAAGATAAGTTGGTGTAGATGATAGAAAACTACATACATTTCATTCAACAGATAAGTTGGTGTAGATGATAGAAAACTACATACATTTCATTCTACAGATAACGCACCCTACATAGTCAAATACTTTCAGAGACAAAAGGTAGAAAATAAACAAAAAACAAAATGTGCTCAAGCCGTATCATAGATCCACCAACTTATCTGTAGAATGAAATGTATGTAGACGATAGAAAACTACATACATTTCATTCTAAAGATAAGTTGGTGTAGATGATAGAAAACTACATACATTTCATTCAACAGATAAGTTGGTGTAGGCGATAGAAAACTACATACATTTCATTCTACAGATAACGCACCCTACATAGTCAAATACTTTCAGAGAAAAAAGGTAGAAAATAAACAAAAAACAAAATGTGCTCAAGCCGTATCATAGATCCACCAACTTATCTGTAGAATGAAATGTATGTAGACGATAGAAAACTACATACATTTCATTCTAAAGATAAGTTGGTGTAGATGATAGAAAACTACATACATTTCATTCAACAGATAAGTTGGTGTAGACGATAGAAAACTACATACATTTCATTCTACAGATAAGTTGGTGTAGGTAGACGATAGAAAACTACATACATTTCATTCTACAGATAAGTTGGTGTAGACGATAGAAAACTACATACATTTCATTCTACAGATAAGTTGGTGTAGACGATAGAAAACTACATACATTTAATTCTACAGATAAGTTGGTGTAGACGATAGAAAACTACATACATTTCATTCTACAGATAAGTTGGTGTAGACGATAGAAAACTACATACATTTCATTCTACAGATAAGTTGGTGTAGATGATAGAAAACTACATACATTTAATTCCACAGATAAGTTGGTGTAGATGATAGAAAACTACATACATTTAATTCTACAGATAAGTTGGTGTATCTGTAGATTAATGTGGTGTGTCCGGCCTGAGAATAGACCCCTCCGTCTCCTCCCGTGGATGTCGTAAAAGCCGACTAAGGGATTACCCGGACTTGTTGATAAGATTCGTTGGTATACGATTTGTCCTGGTTGCTATCGAATGTGTTATTACTGGAAGAAAGCGTTAGCGTTAGTCGTGGGAAGCAATGGCGGCGATGAGCTCACCACTTGTCACGTCTATATTCCACGATGGTGCAACCCACTGTGAAAAGAGGCCCATCGAGGCTCTGCCTACCCTTTCGGGGAAGTATGTATGTATCTGTAGATTATTCGTTTTAAACGTCATTTCCTAACTTAATTTTTACGGATGCACAGTTGCATTTGCATTTGCCAAAATGTTAGCGTGGCTACCATACGTTTAATACGTGAAAAACCAGTGACACGGGAAACCAAGCCTTTTAAAATCCTGTCTACCAACGTAAACGTTACCAAGACGGTCAAATGCAAGCTGTCATTTCGAAAAACATTGATATTTGTGTATTTTGTGAAATGTCAGCAAACATGCGAGGGGAGGGCTCTGTATCCCGCGTCGCATATTTAGGTCAGCCGGTAATCAGTACATAATAACCTGAATAATCCACGGCACAAAACAGTCGATTCCGTACTGAAACGTGATTCGCGTGATAGATACTATCAAGAATTCTTTCAAAAGTAGCGATTTGATGACTTCACGACAGTTGTGGAACACGACAGGATAAGGTAAAGCATTACTTAACACCGGTACAGTGAGTCTATATAAAGCTTATTAAGCATATAAAGTCCGGGCTGGTACTACGGAGTACTGCCATGTTTGGGATGGCTCGGCCAAAAACCAGCTTGCTGCCTTGGACTCGATCGACGCAGAGCTTTCAAGCTTAAAATAGGTGAGCAACATAATGGCGGAGACTAACAGAGTCTTGAGCACCGCCGTAAAGTTGCATTCCTTTCTATATTCTATATGTTACATTTCAGGGAATGTACACAGGAACTTCACTATCTGATTCGAACATCTCCTTTTCATCATGGGACGAGCAGACGGACGGCTCAGTACCATCCTTACCTCATTAGTACTCTCTATTCGTACTAAGCGTTTCGGTTCTACCTTTACTTAGAGCATTGCAGGCCTCCGTACCGCTGTACCTTTATAATGCGAACTGCTAAGGAGTGTACACAATCCGTACCGTAATCTGCCTTTCCTGAAAACTATAATCTTGGGGAAACAAATCGACTAAAGTCAAATGGTGGACGCCAATAATTTAGCCCACTGACGGCTCCAAATGGTTTTCATTTTTTGGCGCACGGCCGTATCAGTCTACGTAAATGGATGTGAGTTCACATCACGCCAAAACTTGGTTTACAGATTTTCTACTCACGATCAAATGGCTGTATATCGCACCACTTGACGCGAAGGAGTGTCGTGAGTGGTCAGCTGGAAAAGATTTTTAAATGAAACAATGTCTTTCGATGTCCGGCGATGTACGATACATGTTTTTATCACATTTATATGTGAAACATGCGTTCACTACGCATGTTTCACATATACAGGATTAATGCAGTAAATTCTACAAAATAAGCTCTTTCCATAGAACTTGTTCCCTATTCAAAGTTTACTTTACATATTTCGTTTTAAATAGGAGTACCGAGAATCCCGTTCAATTTCACAGAGCCGTTGAGAGACGAGCGCTTCACGAAATCCTTTGCAAAGCTGAGGTTCGAAGATATATTTTTACACTCGGGAGAATGGATTCGAGAGGAATTGATCTAAAGCCTACTTAGAAGAGTAATTTGGAATGGTGAAAAAGTTGTTTTAAACGGCTGTATTTCGGGATGGTCGTGTCTTTTTGTACTGGCTGTAAAAACTCTGTATTTCTGCCACCATTTAAACTGTGTTATGACTTGACGGGGACTCTTGACGACTTGACTAATTTGATTACAAATTAATATCACTGGCGAAATTGTTTGGAGCACTCTTCAGAAGCCATTATAATAACAATAAGAAGAAGAACTAAGCAGTTTTTTTCCGTATTTTTTTTTTTTTATTTTGGCCGTAGAAAACATCATACATCAAAAATCGATTTTCATAACATCAAACATTGATTCGATTCAAGCGTAAACGCAGGAGTCAGTCTATTTCAACAACGGAAGTCACGTGCTCTGTGTGCATCATAATGTCATAGTTCTCAGTATTGAGGCGCTATAAATATTCATGCTTTCTGTCTGTGAACGTCTTTCGTACATCGGTAGTCGGGTAGCGTTTATCCAAACTGTGTATGAGCCAGCGCTCATAAAAAGAGGACAAATAAATGGCGGACATTGCGGAGCCGCAAATATAATGTGAGCCTTTTGCTACCTTTTGCATCGGCGCTCAGTAATTTTGTGACTGTATCGATGCTGCATAAGTTTTGGCGAATTTCTGTGTTTTATTGCTATAGCGAAATCGCGCGCTTTAGCGATTGTGTATGGCATTTTAGCTTCTTGCCGCGTTTGGTCGTGCCGTCCATAAGCAACTCTGCCGCCGCGAATGGCGTGTGCGGGCTTCAGAAAAGAGACAAAATCGCCGATGCAAAACCCTTATGACGAACAAAATATGTTAAGGTTCAACGCCCTGTACAAAAAAAAATCCTAGCGACCTGCCACAATCTCTAGCCTCCGTAGCAAGTGGACAGATTCGCATACACAGTCTCTAAGTAAATTGTTAGCTATATTTTAGTTATATTTTTGGACGCTGACTCAAAACAGATTTTGTACGACTGTTTAGCGACGAAAAGCGAATCCTGCTGAAGTTATTTAGCGAATCTGGATAGGTCAAGTTTGGCGGCTTGATCAATCCAGACGCAGTAAAGTGCGAACGTTCGAACGTTTGAGCGTTGGTAAATACGTTCACAGTTAGCACAACGCAGCCCTGTTCAATGTCTGTGTGCTATTCAGCGTCTGCCGCTGTTGGCTCACAGAGTTTGGATTCACGCAGCCAGGTAGAGCCCACCCAGTCCGTCATTGTTAAAAAACCATAGACTAGCCACGCGTTGTCTCTACAACCCATTGCAGGTGAAGGCGGATAAATTACGACCTTTAATAATGTCGACGCAAAAAATGTGGGCATTTTTTACACGCGCGATAAGAATGGGGACTCATCTTTCTAAGAGTTCGATCAAGTCTAAAATGGTTGTCACCGATGCGATGTTAAAGTTAGTGGTTCATCTAATAAATTGGCGGTTGTAGTAACAGTAGGGAGGAACTAAAGCCCGGTTCGCACTTTGATTAGTGATAAGTAAGCGTGAATGATTAGTGCAGGTGCTTAATGATACTAAACAGTATTGGGCACCAGCGTTGTGATACTTAACAGTATTGGGCACCAGCTTAGTGATATTAAACAGTATTGGGCACGAGATTAGTGATACTAAACAGTATTGGGCACCAGCATAGTGATACTAAACAGTATTGGGCACCAGCATAGTGATATTAAACAGTATTGAGCACCAGATTAGTGATACTAAACAGTATTGGGCTCCAGATTAGTGATACTATAGATCCACCAACTTATCTGTAGAATGAAATGTATGGAAATGACAGAATAATGTAGGTAAATGGTTGTACAGATAGGTTGGAACTAAAGCCCGGTTCGCACTTTGATTAGTGATAAGTAAGTGTGAATGATTAGTGCAGGTGCTTAATGATACTAAACCGTATTGGGCACCAGCGTTGTGTTACTAAACAGTATTGGGCACCAGCTTAGTGATACTAAACAGTATTGGGCACCGGTTTAGTGATACTAAACAGTATTGGGCACCAGCTTAGTGGTACTAAAGAGTATTGGGCACCAGGTTAGTGATACTAAACAGTATTGGGCACCAGATTAGTGATACTAAACAGTATTGGACACCGCTCGTATGCTCGTATATCATTTATGCACAAATCACTCACACAAATTACTAATCACTAAACAGCGAGTGAGTTTAGTGATTCGCACTAATCTAAGTGTAAACACCGTAAAGGCCGTAAAGGCCAGTTCAGACTTTGATTAGTGCGAGTGCGAGTACCAGTGATTAGTAGTAGATTAGTGAGTGATTAGTGACTATACTGACTGACTGACTGACTCACTCACTCCTTACTAAGTCCTAGGGACCCGAAATTTGGAGGGTGCGTTCCTTTTGTGGTCTAGAGGTGCACTCGTACTAATCACTAATCAAAGTGCGAACGGGGTTTAGAACTTCTATGACTGTTACGTATTCTGTGGTGCGGACTACGTGTTACTACGTGTTACGGCTTGCCCGTCTTAATTGAGTTTTCGAGTAAGCAAGTCACCCGGCCGGGTAATTGTTTGCACACAGAGCTTGCGGTACTCGAGAACAGATTACCAAATACTCGATGGTGCGGTTCTTATATCATTGAACTAGTGAAACGCTTGCTGCTTCACCCGTGTAGAGTTTATTCCAAAATTTAACATCACGCAATAGGCACATAGGGTGCGTCCTAGGTGGACGTGACCTATGAGGTAATGCATTGTTAAGGTGGGGTATAACGCAAAATTACAAATCTTAGATTTAATTTTTATCTAACTAAATTAAGTACAATATTCAAATTATAAATATGTATGGATACATTATAATTCAGAGAGATTACTGTACCAGAAACACGATAGGACAATATTTTCTCGATAGAAAAATAACCAAAGTTAAGTCAATGTTTTGCCTAGATTAGATTGTTTATTAAAATGGTGCATATTATTGGGTAAAAAGTTAGATAAATAAAATCAATACAACAAAGCCGAGAGTTTACTGTAGGAGTTTTGTAAAATTATCTATACATATTTTACTAGATATTCAATAATAACAAGTAATTAATTTTGTAAAAATTGAAAAAAACCCTAACGCTGAACGGCTGAACCGATTTTGATCAAACGAAGCTAAGAACACTCCCGACAAATACACCTTTCAAACAAAACAAAAAAAAACGAAATCGGTTCATCCGTTCGGCAGCTACGATGGGACAGACAGACACACGCACACACAGACACGTCAAACTTATAACACCCCTTCGTTTTTCGTCGGGGGTTAAAAACAGCTTTGTTTGAAGATTTCTGCCTGGGGTTGGCGCAGTCTTAAAGGCAGAGGTTACCGCTTTAACATCTAGTGGGCCAAATGCTTGTTCAGTCAATAATGAAGTTCAAAAAAAAACTTTATCTGTGCGCCGTTAAAACGCAAATGGAATACAATAAACTGCAGGTCTCTTGGACTTGGGTACGGTTTATGCATTCATAGTCAGTCACGCAACGATATATATATGTATACAGGATGTAACATAACAAAAATAAAAATAACGGCAAAAATAACCAACAAGTCTATACTTGACCAGCTGGCCATCAAGACCAGACTCTCCACCATCTGCTACCAGCGAGTTCTTAGTTATTTTGGATACATAGCCCGAAGACAGTCAGATAACTTTGAGAAACTGGTTGTAGTGGGAAAATTGGATGGAAAAAGACCGCGCGGCCGATCACCTAGTCGCTGGTCTGATCAAGTCAAGGCACTCACTGGCCTCCCTATCACCGCTGCCCTGAGACAAGCCGAGGATAGATAAGCGTGGAAGAAGCTCGTCAGCATCTCTACTAAATCCTTTCAAGACGGGCACGACCTTCAGTAATGAAGAATACGACGAAGAAGAGATTACATAATATTGACAATAGACTAGAATTAGCTAATAGACGTTCGGATCTTCCGAAGCATATCTGAAATTTCAGGTTCAAGCCCGGATTGTACCCGGACTTTTGATAAATGGAGAATGTAGGTACAGACCGTTCACCGCCCTGATGGCACCTGCCAAGGAGTATTTATTTTCTATTGTTGGTACTATTCCCAAGGCAATAAGCACAGACTAAGAGGGACAGGACTAAGAAGACACAGGGGACATCTTACGGTGAACGAGCTGTAGATTCAAGTGATAGAGGCAGCATCTGCGCTTTTTTTTTTTTTTGTTATACTACTTGTTTGACGGAACTAGCTGATGGCCCACCTGATGTTAAGCGGTAACCTCTGCCTATGAACAGTGCATTACCTCATAGGTCACGTCCACCTAGGACACGCCCTATGCGGCCTTACAATGCGCCCGCCACCCTGAGACATAAAGATGAAAAGTCTCATGTGCCTGTAATTTCACCGGCACCCTTACCCTCCAAACCGGAACACAGCAATGCGAGCACTACTGCTTTGCGGCAGAAATAGGTATGGTGGTATACTTCCCCGGACGAACTCTTTCACAAAAAAGCTCTACTACTACTAAAAACGTCACTCAGCGTCGTGTAAAAATGTCCTGATATTAATGTTTCTGTCAGGACTTTTCCGGCATAGTTTCCCTCATGTACGAATATTTATTTTAGCTTGGAGAAGGTGCGTTCCTTTCCGAGTTTTGTGAGGTAGGTGTTCTGTGTCAGGCTTTTTTATGGCATTGTTAAAATGGCACGTTCTGCCTTTACGTCTGATCGTAAATTATGTGCTGCCAGTTTATAACTTGGTGTTCAACATTATTGCATAGATGTCAAAACAATATATTGGGCCATACTAGCATAATTACAGGCACATGAGACTTTTCATCTTTATGTCTCAGGGTAGCGGACGCAGGGCAATGCCATAGGTATAGGGTGCGTCCTACGTGAACGTGACTTATGTGATAATGTACTGTTCATATAGGCGGACGATACCGCTTAACATCAGGTGGGCCAACTACTTGATCAGTCATACAAAGTTCTATAAAAAAAAAAACACTGTATTATGCTGGTATGGCCCAAAAGGTTCATGTTATGCATGTTCTCTCAAAATATGCTCATTTACTCTTCTTTTGAAGACACCCAGATTATAAGATTCAGGAAACAGAAGAGAGCTCCTCCTCTTTGCTGACCGCATTATGGATATTCAAAACATTATGGATATTAACTGATAAAGACCAAAACACAAGCTTTTCTAAAAATACATTTATTTGCAGAAAGAATAACACAACTAATACAAGGTACCTATGTACAAAATGAAATAAAGACTATATGAAAATATGAATAAAATAAATAAATAATGCTGGACAGTTCACACAACATTATCTAGCCCCAAGCTAAGCAGAGTTTGTTTTATGCCGTGTTTGATTATAACAACACACGTGAACGAAATGAGAGAGCTAAAGGAAGCTAAGGCCGTATTCTAGAACTATGCTTAAGCGTGAATAGCTAGCTACTCAAGCATAGATTTGGTGACAGTTTTTCATTGACATCTGTCAATAAATCTATGCTCGAGTCTCGATTCAGTTTGAGTTTAGTTCTAGAATACGGGCCTAAGAGGAGAGCTAAAGGTAAATGCATACATATAAAACTTTCTAAGAGCCACAAAACTAGTAATATTTCACAGCAGACTCGCTTTCAAATACGATATTCTGTACGCACTACGCTTGTAAACGGTAATAGAATCGGATCTCACACTGATGGAATATATTGCTCCAAATAGGATTGGTTAGCAATTTAATTTTGAAATGGGAATACTCTGTTATTTATGACTATACCTATATTTACGGAATAAGGGAATGTGAGAGTTAATCTACGAGGTGTGAATATATTTTGCAATGATCTGGAGACGGATACTTAGGTTTATTTTTATGGGTTGTAAGTAGTCCACTGATGTGAATTATACACATACACATACATACTCATGCACCCGCACACTTTTATCATCGTGATCAATTTGTTTGTAGCAACTAGTAAGTTTTGTTTGATATATCGTACTGAGTAGAATCTTTTGTTAATTTTAAGCTGTGTAGACCTTTTTTGGCCATAATTTTGTTAATGTTAAACATAAGTAATATTGTATAAATCGCTGTTGGTTTACCAAAATAAATAAAATAAAATGTCGGTCTGCCAGCTCTCAGTGGTTGCCTCGAATGTAGGCTTGCGTTTGTCTACATCTCACCTGATGGGAAGCAACGATGTGGCCTATTTAAACACGCTCGCCTAGAAGATGCATATTCACTCTTCGTTTGAAGATGCCCAAGTTGTATGATAAAGGGAATAAAGAAGCCGGAAGAGAGTTCCAGGCCTTTGCTGTCCGCATGATGAAAGAGCTCGAGAAACGGTTTGTATGCGACGGTGGTATGTCGACATTAAAAGGGTGAAACGCCTCTCCACGTCTGGTCGTCAGGTGGCGGAATGGAGACGAGGGGATTAAATCGTGCAGCTCCTGAGCACACTCACCGAAATGAGTCTAGTCTCTTCAAGATATAGCGCATGAAAAATGCTTTACTGTTGCGAAAAAAAACTATAATGGAAATGGGTAGTTTGGTACGTATTCGAAGTATGATAAGCAGGTGAAAAAAGTAAGTCTACCAGCTGTCAGTGGTTGTTTCTTCAAGATATATGCATGAAAAAGGCTTCATTGTTCATTCAGGCAAACCGGCTTGATTCTCCTGCGGAGATGTCATACTTCGAATAGGTACTTACCAAAACTACCCATTTCCATTATCGTTTGTTTTTTCGCAACAATGCAGCCTTTTTTTATATTCAAAGACGAAAGAAGAATTTTCGCAATGATCATAGGATACGGGCCACGCTCACATTACAGCACAGAGAGACTCGTCTCTCCATCTCAACTCCTGGCACACAAAAGATAACAAGAGAGCGGGGCCACCCTCACATGTTTCTTTGCAGTTCCTAATCTACGGACTACCAAATAGTTTCCTGGTGGAAAATGTATGAATTAAAATGATGCACCAGAAGTGCTTTTTCGTTGGCCAGCGGCCGCCAGATAGCGAGAATGGTTTTAATCCCCGAATGTTTGTCCACGACCCACGTTTGCCGCAAAAAAACAAGGGGTTTCTGGCACCACTGCATGCAATAAACATCAACGAACAGACCTATACAGACTCAACTTGTTTAGGTAAGAGCTAGGGTTGTTGCTAGGGGGGTGAATATAGGGGCTATAAGAACCACCCCCGTATTTGAGAATTTAACATCATCTTAGAGAATTTATAATCATTATACAAGTTTCTGATCATACATAATAGAGAATCATTGGATCTCTTTGCGTGTTCTACCGCCTCTACAACGGGGAATGCTCTGACGAGCTTTTAAATCTCATCCCCGCATCGAAATTTTACCATCGCTCTTCCCAGCACTGTGGCAAATCTCATCCACACATCATAGATCCCTGGGTTTCTCGTACGACTCGTTTCACGAGATCATTTCTTCCCCATACCTACAAACTATGGAATGAGCTTCTATCTGAGGTTTTCGCGCATGGTTACGACATGTGTCGCTTCAAGAAAAAATATCATAAATTCCTTCAGGGTAGGCGGTGCATCGACAATACCCCCGGTGTTGCCGGTGTCTATAAGCGACGGTAACCACTTTACAACAGGTGGGCCGTAAGCTAGTTTGCTTATTACTTTCATAAAAAAAAAAACATATCTGAAACCTTAACACACTAAAAACAACTCAACCCGCCAACTTAATCCGGGATATTGACTTTGTGCCCCACTGTTTATTTTTATCCACCTTTTATATGGATGAAATAAAAAACCGTGGTTTATAATTATCTTAGGGTCAGACAGCAGTTCAAGTAACATCACATCAAAAAGCGCAAGTAAGTATGCAAATTATACAAACTGCAAATTTTATGAAAAACAAAACGCAGTTTTTGATGTCCTTCAAAGCTTCAGTAAAACGAGCTGTGTTGTTTCATAAAGTAGACGAGAACGCCAGTACAAAGCGAAATGGTTTTCTGATGCAAGAAGCTATAGTCCTCAATAGTGTTATAGCAATTGTTCTGCGAGATGCCAGCGTTGAAATACCTATTCCGAGAACATTTACTTTTGAATGGCAGTTTAAACTAGAACATTCCCATTTCCCCGCCGCTGTATGCCGGGTACGAACAGACGACACGAATTCAGAGAAGTAGAAAGAACAGACACTTGCGTTTGTATCTGCTTAGCATCTAGATTATAGAATCTATCGTAAATAGTCAAGTCTTGCTTCGTTTACTAACGAATAGATAAGAATGATTCTATGGATAATAAGTCAAAGTCAAAAAGTATTTAATTCATTGAAATCATAAGGATCATTTTGAATCGTCTTAAAAATATGGTACGAAAGTAAGGTCTGGCAGAAGAAATATCAAAGTAGAATAAATGCAGTAGACATGACTGCTTTGAGAAGTACGTCTGGTGTGACTTTGAGAGATAGCATGAGGAATAGTGTGATACGAGAGCATTGTGAGATTAAAGAAGATGTAGTGACAAGGATTGAGAAAGGTTGCTTAGATGGTTTGAGCATTTAGAAAGGATGGACGATAGTAGATTGACGAAACGGGTACATAAGACGAGCGTGAATGGGACATTGGGAAGGGGGATTCCTCGGCGAACGTATTCAAACCAGATCAGAAGGTCAGGTCAAGAGTGCCCTTAACCGACGAGCATGTATGAAGAATGTGATGAGAGTGAATGAAGCAAAATAGGTATGTGTACCGCAGCAAGTAGAAATCCGTGAAATCTGCCGTGTTCTCTCCGGAAAACAGGTGTGAGTTTATGTATGTATGCATGATACGTTACCATCAGCATATCGGATCTTTGTATAGAGAAACTTTTTAGGAGTGGAAAGCATAGATAAAATTTGTTAGCAGACTAGTATATTGGCCTCTGTTGCATTGCATACTGTGCAGCTGCAGGAAATTCTACGGTTACTTCAAACTATGCAGAACGCGGTAACACTTTATTATTTCCATTAACAAACAACTACTTCACAAAGTTGCACGTAGAATGGTTGTTTGGATCAGAAACAGGCACAACAAATACAAAGTACTGCCGTAAGCAACTCACAAACTGAACTAAACACATCCATCTTCCACATGAATATGAACTGTACTACAAACTGAACATAAAGTCCAAAAATATCATCATATTATCATCGCGCTTTATGCACTCCAACTGTCGATGTCGTTTAGTCTGATAATGCAACGTAGCGATATATGTACTATACAGACAAAATGGCAGCCGACCCGTGATTTACACTACACTGGTCCCAAAACACCTCTCCCTTTATGGGCAGACATTTCGGGGAAGCGCAAATTTATTTGTCTGGCTGTAGTTAGATCGTTATCTGCCGACGCTTATAGTTATTGAGTTTATTACGTTCTGTTTGATTTAACCAATACAATAAGGCACTGTACTAGAATTTAGACGTTACTCTGTTCAGAATTGTACTGTTGTATGTCTGCAAATAAGATAGGGGTTACCAGTGGTGTTCAAACAATTATACTCAATCGATCAAAGTGCTCTGCTATACCAAACTTATTCATCGAATAGCTAAGTGTATCTATACCAATAGAAAACTTTTAGAATGTTTGTGTTTAGAATTTTTCGAGCAAGCTTCCAGACAGAGGAACTCAAGGTTATAACCTTTTTCAAGAATTAAAAGGCTCAATATATCTTTCGCACGTTCCTGTTAGGGACAGTTTAGCTGAGAGGTTTTATAGTAGCAGTACAATGCCTGTCTAGACGTATAAAGCCTCGAAGTGGTACTTACACCGACACTGATTTACATTTAGATTCCTGGACCATCTGGGAGCAGATTTAATCTTCCAATAAACAGTGTAAACGCTTTCTTTAGTTTAGGACCTATCAACGTCATGTCTACCATCTCTACAATGAACGATTTGAAGGAAACTATTATTTTAGAAGACTCCGCAGATTTAAACTCCCAGTAAAATAAGCAGGTTAAATAAACCAAGGAAAGCGATTAATATTTTGGTAGGTAATATATTTTCGAAGAAATCTGTTAACGTAGGTATGCAAGAGTAATACTCGTAAACAGCTGCGTGCGTAGGTGAATATCTTGTTCCGGTCACTTCCATTCTAGTCTACGGTAAATCTGTATACATCGAAAATAAATAAAGCCACCATTCTGGCTGTAGGACATTCCTACGCAGTATAGGTGCAACATGTTTCTTACGAAATTCAACCTGCTATAGCGACTAGCGAACCCACCTCCACGTAGGTAGTTGCTATTAGCGGGGCGTGATGCAGCCGTGCTCCATACAAAAACGTCAATAGCCAGCAATTCTGGTAGAGTAGTAGAGCTTTTTTGTGAAAGAGTTCGTCCGGGGAAGTACTACCACCATACCTATTTCTGCCGCAAAGCAGTAGTGCTCGCGTTGCTGTGTTCCGGTTTGAAGGGTAAGGGTGCCGGTGAAATTACAGGCACATGAGACTTTTCATCCTTATGTCTCAGGGTGGCGGGCGCAGTGCAATGCGACATAGGGCGCGTCCTAGGTGGACGTGACCTATGAGGTAATGCACTGTTCATAGGCAGAGGTTACCGCTTAACATCAGGTGGGCCATCGGCTTGTTCCGTCATTCAGTAGTATAAAAAAAAAAAAAAAAAAAAAAAAAAAAAAAAAAAAAAAAAAAAAAAAAAAAAAACTCCCTTATCACGTTCCCCTAATTCACGCCACACTGTGTGCCAAAGCCTCAATTATATGGTTAACTGTTTCAATATTTGCCAGCGTTCGGTGTCTTCTTTACGCATTTGATCCTGGTAGAAATTGATTCGTTCTTCCTATCAATTGAAATATTTATGGTAAGATCTTGTACCAATTACGACAGTTGCATAAGGTTTATGCAAATTTTGGCTCCGGTACGGTAGTTCCATGAATGAAGCGAAAATTGGCAGACATTCAAGGCATAAAGGTACTTATTTAAAATGCACAGACTATTATGGAGCGGCTGTACACTGATAACAGACGTAACGACCTGACAGAGTTATGTATGATTTACGGTGTTATTTATACAAGCGAATGCATAACAATACGTATGGAAGTTTGAGGAATATTAACAATTTACAGCTGTGTTAGTTAGTGAATTTTTCATTTTATTCAAGAAGTTAAAGAGAAAAATATCAATTTATATGATCCAGAAATGATAAAATGAAAATCACTCTTATATGAGGGAAAAGCTCTACTATAATGAGACCTTTGCAACGAGCTAAGAGAGATACAGTTAATCATCAATGGTTATAAGTACCTAATCCTTCGTATTTAGTTGAAACAAAGACATACAAATATTTTATTTCATTAAACTTAATCTAGGATCAATAACATTGGTGGGGACCCTCTTTTAAGTAAGAAAAATACCTGTGTTAGAGGATATCGGACAGACATCTCTCGGGCTATCGGAATCACCTCGAATATTTTAATGTGATTTCCGAGACCCAGACTCAGGAATTTATAAAGGAGACATTTAAACGCTTGAGATTATAAGAGCATACTATTTAGATAGCACATGACGTTTTGTCTAGCAGTCATTGTCACCAAACCAAGCCATTCATTAAAAAATTGAATTCAATCTGTTCTTTTCTTTCTATAGGTACGAATGGGTTAGGGGCCATGTCACTAGACTATTTTTTGTGGTACGTTTTGACAACAAAACTTTTTGAGTGTTAGATTTTTATTGTTTATTATGGAGATGCGAACAGCGCCCCTAGCAGGTAGTTTAAAACGTTCACATCTCCATACAAATGAGAGATACGCAAACGTGATAGTAACAGTAAAGCAATAATAAAAAAAGTCACACTCGACTGATTTATACATTGTATGTAAGTTTTAGTTTATTAGATCTTTTATATTGTATTAAAAAAAGCCTTTTATTTCCTTAAAAAAAGATAAACAAAGTTACATATAAAAATATTTAATTGTTGTATAATACAAAAATATTTAATCATTAGTTAAGGCCCCTTTCGGGTATGCCTATCTTTTGTCACTTTTGAATAATTTTGCTTTGTAGGTACACCGCCGTCCATTATAGCTTTACTCATTTCGTTCCATCCAAATGTAGCCTGGAAGAGATCGCTCTCAGCGATAAGGCTGCCCATTGTTTTGCCTTTTTTTGAATGTGTTATTATTATTTTTGTATTGTTTCTGAGTGGTGATCAATAACGAGTTAATCAATATATATAAAATCGTTGCGTGACTGACTGACTGACTGACTATGAACGCACAGCCTAAACCGTAAGTCCTAGAGACCTGAAATTTGGAGGGTACGTTCCTCTTGTGGTCTAGGGGTGCACTAAGAAAGGAATTCTAGAAATTCAACCCCTAAGGGGGTGCAGCGGAGTGTTGAAATTTGTATGGAAAAGTACACGCGGACGAAGTCGCGGGCATTCCACTAGTCTATCTATATACCTATCTAATCTATCTATCTTCTCCGAGAATATAAGCGTAAGCCAGAAACAAAAAACATACGTCCGAAAAAAATTGCCCTCCTGGGCAGTCTACTAAAGATTCAGTTTCCTGCTGGTAAAGAATGAACAAAGAAATCAGTTGTCAAAATATAATACGAAGAGAGCACTTACTTACCGCGACGGACGGCGTTACAGGAACTGTTTAACCTGCAAAGATAAGGAATGCAAATGAGACCCATGAGCATAGAAATTTATGGCGTTCACCAAATTACATTATGCGGATAAATTGCCTTCCTATTGTGGTTGAAATGAGTATAGGTGAGCTATATTTGTTCTAATGCTAGTCATTTATTGAAGAGATGAACTATTCGTGAAGTTCTTCGGATAGACCATTGGTGTTTTAGAGTTTACGATGATTAAGAGACAAGAGCTAAATTACGTCACTATCTAACTCATTAAAGTTCAGATATTCCTTTTTCACTGGAATTTTAAATTGAAATATACAAAAAGTACGGGTTTGCTTACTTATGTAATCAATTAGGCTTTAATTTTTTTTATTTTTTTTTTTATGAAGCAATCTTAGTCTATTCGACCTCATTCTATGTGAACAAGGTATATAGGATAGATGATAGAAAACACTTTATTATGTAACACAGAAAATAAATAAATGTAACTAATCACAGAAAAACAATGAGCGGTCTTATTGCTAAGAGCGATCTCTGCTAGACAACATTGGGATGAACTGGAGATTCGGGGACAGACAGGAACTACTCAAATTATTTTGTACGATACAGAACGGTGTCTTAAAATCTGATTATATGAACATGATAGTTATTGTGTTATTTTATTGTATACTCAATAAGCAACAGTTACTTAGGTGCGCTTTGTTTAAAGATAACATCATTGTAACACCAGCTACCGGAGTCTCGAATTTACAACTTTGTTGGACATTCAGGTACAACATTCAAGCACAGCGCAATATTCCTTTCGTTGGACGTCACATTGCCTTCATTTGCCGTTTCCTGACAAATTATTTCCGTACCAACTCTAAGAGTTCCAAGGTTGCTTCAATACTGACCCCCTTGGAAAAGTGGCCTACGGGTAGGGTAACCTACCAGATACAAAAGTGAGATTTCCTGACAAAATCCCTGACTTTTCACTAGATTTCCTGTTTTTTTTTTCCAGAGGATATAAAACTCATTATTATTACATATAAACTCAACTTCATAACAATAAATTATTATCTAAAATATTATAATTTCTCAGTAGTTATTACCCAACTATTTTCAAAAATCCCTGAGAAATCCTAATTTTTCCTGTTTTCCTGACAGAAGCCAAAATTCCTGACATGTCAGGAAAAGTCCTGCCATCTGGTAACCGGAGTATTTAATTAATCAAATTATTTAAATTAGGTAATCATTGTATTGATTGTTCTGTAGGTATGTTTTATTAAATTGTAAAGTCCTCTTCGCTGGAGCGATATCAACGTTCTCGAAGTATCCATATAGGGTCCAATATCTGCGTCATTGATTTATTATTATGTTTTCTCAGAATAAACATTATGTTGTTTATTCTAGACAAAGGCCCCGCTTTGTTGAATGAGCTCTCGAGTCGCCTTACAACTTTGTTGGACATCCAGCTTTGCACATTACATCCGCTTCCTTCAAACTTCGTCCTGACCTGGCTCCAGAGTTCCGAGCTTGATTCAATGCCGCTCGACCTACTTGGAGGACTGAACCATGGAAATCTTTTTATGAATAAAATTATTTAAATTTACCATTGCGTCGGACGATTTTTCTGTATATTTCACTCAGTTCTAAAAGTCTAGCTGGGCTGGAACCACCCAGGTCATCTAAGTATCTTGGGGTACCTTTTTTTTTACTGCATGAATGGACAAGCAGATTGCCCACCTTAAGCCTTTAACCTGCCATTAACAATGCATTACCACATAGGTCACGTCCACCTAGGACGCGCCCTATGAGCAATGCACTGCGCCCGCCACTCTGAGACATATAGATGAAAAGTCTCATGTGTCTGTAATCTTTAAAACAGAACACAACAATGCGAGTACTACTGCTTTGTGTCAGAATCAGAAATAGGTATGGTGGTAGTACTTCCCCGGGCGACAAAAAGCTCTCTCTCGTAGTAGTAGTCTAATCTTAAGAGTCCGTCCGGGGAAGTACTACCACCATACCTATGTGGTGGTATACCCACATATAGCTTAGCTAAAAAAAAAACTTATTTACCAACAAACTTCTATCATCTTTCATTAAATTAGATATTATTTCTTGTGCGGCATTTTATGCGGTTGTGGTAAGTCTATCTTTGTCCTCTTGTTTTCAACGTCAACCAGATGTTTGTGGTCATAATTACTCATCGCTCAACTTACAAATAACATCCTGTAGTTTTATATTAGATCCTTTGTTTCAATAACTTTAGGTAGAGAAGCCTCGTAACCTCTGAACAAATGTCGAACACATCATCCACATTGAAGAGGTAGACATCATTTCAAGATTAATATAGCAGTGGACTGGTCATGATGATGGTTACAGTTTGAATACCACTGCATATTCACTGTGACTCAAATTTTAGGGCTGGGTTGAAACAAGAACAGAAATATAGTTTTATATCAGAGCCATTGTTTTAATAACTTTAGGTAGAGAAGCCTCGTAACCTCAGAACAAATATCGAACACATCCACATTGAAGAGGTAGACATCATTTCAAGATTAATATAGCAGTAGACTGGTGATGATGATGGTTAAAGTTTGAATACCACTGCATATTCACTGTGACTCAAATTTTAGGGCTGGGTTGAAACAAGAACAGAAATATAGTTTTATATTAGATCCTTTGTTTCAATAACTTTAGGTAGAGAAGCCTCGTAACCTCTGAACAAATATCGAACACATCATCCACATTGAAGAGGTAGACATCATTTCAAGATTAATATAGCAGTGGACTGGTGATGATGATGGTTACAGTTTTAATACCACTGCATATTCACTGTGACTCTAATTTTAGGGCTGGGTTGAAACAAGAACAGAAATATAGTTTTATATCAGAGCCATTGTTTTAATAACTTTAGGTAGAGAAGCCTCGTAACCTCTGAACAAATATCGAACACATCATCCACATTGAAGAGGTAGACATCATTTCAAGATTAATATAGCAGTAGACTGGTGATGATGATGGTTAAAGTTTGAATACCACTGCATATTCACTGTGACTCAAATTTTAGGGCTGGGTTTAAACAAGAACAGAAATGTAAGTAAAATGGGTTGTAACGATACATACCTAAATGGGTAGAACATTATCTACACTAATATTATAAAGAGGAAAGATTTGTACCTATTTTTGTATGTTTGTATGTTTGTAATGAATAGGCTCAAAAAGTACTGGGCCGATTTAAAAAATTCTTTCACCATTGGAAAGCTACGTTCACCCTGAGTGACATAGGCTACCAGGGAGGGGGGGGGGGGGGGATACGAGGGGGGGGGGGCTGTTTTTCATCTGAAACTACCCGTGCGAAGCCGGGACGAGTCGCTAGTTGGGTATAAACAAGAAGCACTCATATTTTGGAGTACCACCAATTCGCACCGCAATATAAGAATGTTGAGCCATTTATTGTAATCGTTAACCCAATTCTCTAAATTGGTTCTGGCTGTTAAATTATATTGTTTTGAATAGAATAGCACATACCTACATACGTTATTCGGTATTATTATCTAGATGCTGAAACTTAAGGTGTTTTCTTTCGCTTGTGACAAGAAATTCAAATTTGTTCGTGCTTTTTGCTCATCACAGCTCATCAACACTTCTACAGATAGCGAAAACCAATTTGCCGGTAATTATATGACCTTACACACAAGTTTTAATTAATAGTAATTTTAATAATAATTTATTCATTTTTTTTTTTTTTTTTTTTTTTTTTTAATATTTTTTTTTGTTATTTCAGCAGTATCACATAAATATCATTAGTTTGGGCTATGAATGTGCTTGAAACAAAAAAACACTGTAAATACCATTGAAGCACAATTGTAGCTAAACTAATGATATTTATGTGATACTATAAAATTAAAACTTGTGTGTTAGGTCATGTAATTACCGGCAAATTGGTTTTTCTATCTGAAGAAGTGACAAGCAAAAAACACGAACAAATTTGAATTTCGCGCCACAAGCGAAAGCCTTACTGAAACTTAATTTAAGCTCAAAGGGTTCGTTGGTTTACCAAAAAATAAAATAAATAAAATAAAAGGGCATTAATTCTTTACACTATACTAAATAATAATATATAACAAAGGATATATGTATAAAAATAACATACTTAGTCTAGTGTAAGAGAAATGGTCGAGGGCTCAGCCACGCTGTTTGTCAGCCTCGCCTTAGAACGCTGCTGTCGTCACAGCAGCCATGATACTCGGTAGCTATCCGCTGTTCCCAGTGTGTGTTGTTCAGTTTTATGTTGCACGAACCGTTGTTAATCGTAGATATGTAAATGTATTTGAATCCAGCCGTTCAATTGGACGGCTAGCTCGTTCATTGAACAGCGGCACTCAACTACATGTCTAAATATCGAGTAGCCGAGATCTAGTTGAGTGCCGTTGTTCAATGAACGATCTAGCTGTCCAATTAGTCAGCTATTTGAACCAGTTGGCTGCGACAAATACACTATACACTATGGGGTTCTTCAAAAGGGGTGTTTGGAAATTTTTAAAGGGTCGGCAACGCGCGTGTGATGCCTCTGGTATTGCAGGCGTTCATAGGCTACGGTAACCGCTTACCAACAGGTGGGCCGTAAGCTTGTTTGTTAACATGGTAGTACAAAAAAATAAATAAAAAAAAAACTACTACGGACGCTACACTATTTATGATAGGTTCTTTCTTGGCCATCACGCGTTAAGTCAGAGCCCAGCTTGAGGTACCAAGAGATGAGGATACTTTTGGATCTAACTCATATAACGCAAGGCCAGCCAAGTACTTCAAATACCATCGAAACAAGTTGGTTCAAGTTCCGATTAAGGATTGACAAAGAAGTTGATTCGAAACCACTTCGGAACACTCGTAAGCCTCGTACTTAATTATGGTAGGTCACGCGACCGTTAACATTCGTCACTTATTTACAATTGATAAAATTGAAGAGGTGATAGAAGTATTAACAACTTCAAGGACCAACCAGATGCACGAAACTGTGATTGCTCTTGCATGAAACTCAAGCAAGCTCAAGCAAGCAGCAGTAGTTGAAGCAGTAGTGCTCGCATTGCTGTGTTCCGGTTTGAAGGGTAAGGGTGCCGGTGAAATTACAGGCACATGAGACTTTTCATCTTTATGTCTCAGGGTGGCGGGCGCAGTGCAATGCCACATAGGGCGCGTCCTAGGTGGACGTGACCTATTAGGTAATGCACCGTTCATAGGCAGAGGTTACCGCTTAACATCAGGCGGGCCTCTTGCTTGTTCCGTCATCCAAATAGTATAAAAAAAAAACTGATACTACATATTCGATAATCTCGGGATCCCAGATATGATAATTATGTCTGGTATCCCACTTGTTCTTAATAACAGTGACGTCATAGAAGTTTAAAATCTTTACCGATGGCTATCAACCTTGAAGCCATTCAGTGACATTACGCCAAACGAAAAACCAGTCATACAAAATGGGTAGATATCTGGCAGAGTGCGATTTTCAATCACAAAAAATGCCTAGATTCACATGTTTTTTTTTGTGTCTTTGTAAAACAAAACGGGACTTTGGCTAAATAATGAATTAAATCAGTATGTCAAGTGTGAGTCAAACTTGGGGAACATTTCTCATAATATGGTTGCATGCAACACAGACACTGTGTAGAAATAATGTAGCTGTCTATCAAACCGATGTCATGCGCGAAGTAGTGTAAAGCCCTTCTCCCGTTACGATACGCACAGGCGATTCAAGTATCCTGCAAGTCTCGGAGACTAGTCGCCGCCAAGTATCTCACATACATTTGAATGCGGCTCGCACACTAGCCTGCATTCAAATGTATGTGAGATACTTGGCGGCGACTAGTCTCCGAGACTTGCAGGATACCTTCAGGATACTTGAATCGCCTGTGCGTATCGTAATGGGAAAGGGCCTAAGATGAGTGAGAGATATACACATGAACATATCTTTACTTCAAAATGAATGCTAGTTTTAAAGGTGCAGCATCAATGAGGACTTTTCCTAGTGTAATTTTAGCATTTTTTATCTCTCGCTAGATGGCGTTGGCGACAGTTTTGGCTATCACAAAGATATTAATTATCACAGAATTTTACAGGATTTTGTATTTTTAACCCCCGACGAAAAACGAAGGGGTGTTATAAGTTTGACGTGTCTGTCTGTGTCTGTGTGTGTGTGTGTGTGTGTGTGTGTGTGTGTGTGTGTGTGTGTGTGTGTGTGTGTGTGTCTGTCTGTCCCAACGTAGCTCCCAAACGGCTGAACCGATTTCGTTTTTTTGTTTGTTTGAAAGTTGTATTTGTCGGGAGTGTTCTTAGCTTTGTTTGATCAAAATCGGTTGAACCGTTCAGCTTTGGGTTTTTTTTTAATTTTTACAAAATTAATTACTTGTTTTAAATGTATGTTGGCTGAACGAAGTTCTCCACTGTCATGATACAATTTAAAAATCCCGTAATCCCGTAAATCAGGTACCTAAATCCCTAAAGTTAAGCGAGTGTCATCTCTTGACGATGAAAGAACTAAACAGACGATGACACTTGGAAAACTCCTCATTGTAGAAAGTGTCCAATTGACTCTTCCCGCCATTTTCGAAAAGAGACGTTGTCTACTTTTATTTTATTTCTTTTCCTAGTGTTTTCTTGAGTTATTTTGTGTTATTTTGGTGGCATTTTAACTAATGTAGCTCGTTTAAAAAGCACAAGTGTAGTGAAATGAAATGGAAGTGAATTGCGTGACTTTTGAAATTGGTGGAAATTGTCTACCAAAGTTTTAGTAAAATTGGCCACCGTTTTACTAAAACATGACTTGACTGTGACTTTGACGACTTGGAAGGAGTGTAACGTTGCAAAATATATTGAAAATACAATATAGTGAAAATACAGATACTTGAAAATGGCAAATGCACAAGCCGTCCGGCGCCAACTATAAAGAAAAAAAGTGTCCAATTTTGACACGTGATATTTGTTTATATAGCTACCTCAAGGGTTAGGAATAATAAATCAATTATTCAGCAATATGAGACAGTACCTCATGCATAGTTTTTTTTTTTATTTTTTTATACTACTTTGATGACGGAACAAGCAAGAGGCCCACCTGATGTTAAGCGGTAACCTCTGCCTATGAACAAGATGTAGGGACGCAAAACCGTTCGTCGTGGCATTCTATGAGGGAGGCCTATGCCAAGCAGTGGACTTCTGTAGGCTGATAATGATGATGATGCTGATGACCTCATGGGTGAATACCGCCTGTAACAGCCTGGCGTATCGCGAACACCAAGGCAAACTAACATTTAAAAGCTTTTCGCATATTCATTCTGAAACTTTAGCAATTCCCTTTGGTTACCAGCGACCGTTAAATTTATGTGTGCCGTTACCCAGTTTCATGTGAACGCTTTTAAAGTTTTTTCAGTAAAACTGCACGAATTTAACTTTTGTTCGTTCTATGGCCGAATTGGTAAAGGCATCGCCGATCACAGGCGAGGTTGCGGGTTCGAGTCCCGCTGGAGCGAAATTTTTGGGTTACATTTAAATTTGAATTTAATAAACATTACCATTGGGTGCTATTCATTTTTGTTACCAACATATTCTTTTCAATTAGAAGAAAAACTGTTGACTTTTAAAAGGGAAACTTGAACAAATTGTTGGTTCAGTCAAACAGATTTCTTAAACTTGTTGTTCACGTACTACGAAGAATGATTTTTGTGACATTGCAAGTGCCTAAAAAAATCCAAGTTAACTTACAAAGAATAATGATTCAACATGAGATCATACACGAGTATGAATCATTATTTGTGCAAGTATTTCTCGAAATAAGCAAGACCTTCCGCGGATAATGAGGTACTACTCGTAAAACAGTGTCCAAATAGGAATCGCATAAGCACACAAGCAAACACGAAGTACAACTTTTTTTTTTTACTACTTGGATGACGGATCAAGCAAGAGGCCCACCTGATGTTAAGCGGTAACCTCTGCCTATGAACAGTGCATTACCTCATAGGTCACGTCCACCTAGGACGCGCCCTATGTGGCATTGCACTGCGCCCGCCACCCTGAGACATAAAGATGAAAAGTCTCATGTGCCTGTAATTTCACCGGCACCCTTACCCTTCAAACCGGAACACAGCAATGCGAGCACTACTGCTTTGCGGCAGAAATAGGTATGGTGGTAGTACTTCCCCGGACGAACTCTTTCACAAAAAAGCTCTACTACTACTGCTGATAGCTCAACATGGCACAACAACGTTCTGAGTATTTATTAGAGTAGGAAAACTTACAGCTATGCACAAACTATAGTATTTATATATAAAATAACATACTAAAATATGTGAAAAAGCAGAAGGCTAATTAAAAGTTTCCACAAATATACTACTAAATAGATAAACAACTAAAATCCTACCTCCTAATCTACCTTTATAATGCGAACTGCTAAGGAGTGGAATACACTACCGTCGTCTGTCTTTCCTGAAAACTATAATGTGGGTCTCTTCAAGTCAAGAGTGAATAGGTGCCTTCTAGACCTTTGTGCTTCATCTTCGGCCACATCGTCACTTACCAACAGGTGAGATCGTGGTCAAACAAAGGTCTATCAATGTTAAAAAAAAAAAAAAAAAAAAAAAAAAACAGTAGACGACAAAAAATAAACCATAAAGATATTAAACATTAATAAATACTTACATAGTTTTTTTATTTTTATTTATTCTACCATATAAAATCTTTTTCATAATGTTTGCCATCGAATAGCACCTAAAAACTACAAAGGTTTAAGCTGGTGCTACCTTGAGTCTGTACATCAATTAGGTATATAACGTAGGTACTTAATACAAGTACTTTAGTATTAGTATAGAGCTTTTTTGTGAAAGAGTTCGTCCGGGGAAGTACTACCACCATACCTATTTCTGCTGCAAAGCAGCTCGCATTGCTGTGTTTGAAGGGTAAGGGTGCCGGTGAAATTACAGGCACATGAGACTTTTCATCTTTATGTCTCAGGGTGGCGGGCGCGGTGCAATGCCACATAGGGTGCGTCCTAGGTGGACGTGTCCTATGAGGTAATGCACTGTTCATAGGCAGAGGTTACCGCTTAACATCAGGTGGGCCATCTGCTTGTTCCGTCATTCAGTAGTATAAAAAAAAAAAAAAAAAGTTTGATCATTGTTGGAATGTTCCATACGAGTACGTGATGGAGCAACCAAAAACCTCCAAACAACCAAAAATTTCGTAAAAAACTTTAAATTGCACATCAACCATTACCTTAACATTGACAGAATGAATAATACAACTAATACAAGTACTTAATTAAAGTGCGGTAAATTTTGTAAACAAATAAATGCCACTTATACTAAACTGCTTAAAAAATGAGTTACAGTGATGAGTTGAATTTAGAGGAGAAAAATAAATAAATAAATATGTACCTACACACTACGCTGACTAGACACAGTGCAGCCCAAAAATAAACTATCGTTAAGGTATATAGGTTATATGGGACTATTATTCCTAGCATGACTCAGCTGCATAACGGGATTTATTCCCCAAAGTGGGGTAAGACGGTAAAGGTAAGTAGGAAAGGTACGGAAGACGACCAGCCTCGTGAAACTGATGGACAATCCAGAACTAAGAGCATGAGTGACTTTACTCACAGCCCTTGAGTGATACCATTGGAAGAAGATAATGATAAGAGTGTCGGTGAATTTAATTTAATTTAATTTAATTTTTTATTATGGAACATCAACAGAATTTACATGGTTGGGTGCTTAATATTGCTAGCTTAAGATCTAATTAACATGCAATTCCAATTACAGATGAACACATCATGCACTAAACATTTTGCATAAACATAAGGTAGTTACAAAAAAAGACGACATAATAAGGCCAATGATGGCAGACAATACAACACAACTTGCTTACATAATTATAATCATCAAGGCATCAGAAAAATAAATTAAGTAATTAAATTAAAAAAAAAAATACAATCTGTTTTTTTTGACATGCTATAAAACAAACAATTGAACAAAAAACCTAACTTAAAAAAAAAAAAAAAAAAAAACATTGAATTAAAATTTACGTACCCTTTATACAATCACGTGGATTTAGGGTTCAAGACCTAAGATAAGTCGTGATCGAGTATTATCATTAGCTTAATTGTTGACACCAGCGCATCTGTAGATAGTAGCGAGCACCAGATGAAACATCTCATTAAAATTTAGAGGCCAATACAGATAGCATCTTATCTACGCATGCGTAGTTTTCTCTGTTGATGTGTTTCATTTTACTAATATGAAACCGATATATTTTCTTCGAAAGTCGAAACCATTAAACTGGCTCATAAATCGATAGCAGCTGTGGATTATAAGGGCCAATTTAAGAAGAAATTGAAAATGGGGGTGTTGCGGCACATGTTGGTCATGCGATTGCTTTTATTGGTGCTCGATTTCAATAAAGCCATTGTGACTGTTTGGACAATCGGTTACACACAATAAATGAAGATAAAATGACAAATGCTTGTGCCGTTAAATTAGTTAAATGTTCCTTATTAAAGTTAGTTAAGTGGCTGTTAACTTTAATTTACACGATTAACGATATATCTTCATCAATCCTGCCTGTGGCCCTAGCCCTAGGCCTTTTTTTTCTATAATTGGTCCTAACCAATTATAGAAAAAATGCGTTTTTCAATAGAGCAAGCAGATGTTTTAATATAATGATAGATAAAATGTGCTGAAATTGACGTTTTTAATACTACAGCTATATTATTATTTTATCTGTGCTACTGCTAAGCGTATGAAATGCTTACCCCAATAGGTATTTAACAATCTTGTATAACTACTTTTACTTATTTGTTTTTTAATAGTATAGAATCCGTCTACATTTAGGAACTGTTTTGATTAAAACATAGAGCAACACGGCCTGCAATGCTCTAAGGTTTAACCCTTTATAGGGCAGAAGGCCCTGGCCAAATCCAAAAAATTTTTTTTTTTTTTTTTTTTTGGGTTAAAATTTATATATATGGAAACTTGTAATTAACCTTTAAGTATTTACCTTTTAGTATTACATTTGCGTTTAGCTGTAAAGTATCCCAAAATTATAAAAATAAAATAAATTTCATACTAGAAACAATTATTCTACATCGTCTCATTTCATGTATTTACTGCAAACATACCCGTGACACAGATAAAAGAATTGTTGAATTGTTTAAGTCTACTAATTATTATTATACCACTCATTTAATAAAAATCTCGTAAAAAAATATATTTTTCACTATAAAGGAATACTATCTATTAATGTTGTCTTACTGCTATTTGGTTTGGTGGTAATGTGTTTATTATTATTATTATAATAATAATATAACTAATTAATAATAATATAACTAATAACTTATTATTATTATTAACTGCGAATTAAAACGTTTTTTACGATAAATCGAAGAACATGACACAGAAAAATTTACATTTATGCTAGTAATTTGATAAGTGTTGTTTCTGTTTGACGCAAATCTCTTATTATTCAGTGTATGCTTTTATGTAGAGTACCTTCAACTAGTAGCGGTATGTCTATCACTGCCATCATTACACATACCAGCTATTCAGCCAGCTACATAAAACAATGGGCAATTAATACCATACGGATCAAATTAATATATCTTCGGTTACGACACCATTCTCCATCGATTCCACTTATGTATGGGGGCATGGCATGGCAATGATGTCATATGGGCCGCTGGGTACTGGTCAGTATTCTGTGTCAGCGGTCAATTGTCGCCGCGCTGTGATGTGACTTGCGCAACGTTGCTCCAATGTTGTCTTACTGCTGTTTGGTTTGGTGGTAATGTGTTTATTCGGCTAGTTTTGTGCCTGGGAACAATTATCGTCTATTATGCTAGAGAGGTTATCTAATTTCAGTCACAGTCAGTTTCACCTGTCCATATTTAGAGTAACTGTAATAAGATAGAAGTTAGAACATAAGGCGTCATGAATAACTTTAGAGGAGCCAGCAGGCATATTATGAGCTCTTATTTCCATTCAGTTCAAAAACTATTCAGTACAAAATATCGGTTCGTCGTTGACATCCGCGTCGTTGAATAAATTTAATCGTAGATGTCTATAGACTCTCTGCGACTGCGCCTTTAAATATAGTTGCGGATATCACGGAACCGATATTTTGTACTGAATAGTTTTTGAACTGAATGGAAATAAGAGCTCATAATATGCCTGCTGTTTTGGAACTGGTGAATTGGGACTTCAATGTTTTTACAAGCTGATGTTTTACTTGCTTTCTTGTCAGTATGTCTGTGGGGGACAAATCTTGCAACTGAATATTAAACCCGTCCAACCTAACAGATTAAGCAGAAATATTGCATAACTGTCAAGTTCCGATGACAATATTATGGTGACAGTGAACGGATCTGATGGTGGAGAAGGCAGGTGGAAAACGGAACTCCTCGAGGATTACTAGTAACCTGGCAGTGTTAGAGCTCATTTTGATCAGCTCCCGTCTCCTATCAACAATTTCATAACCCCTAAGCTTGAAAAAGATATTTTTCAACAAAAAAAAAACCTTTTGAGTAGATAGATAGATAGATAGATAATTCTTTATTGCACATAAAACAAAGAAGTACAAAGGCGAACTTAATGCTAGAAAGCATTCTCTTCCAGATAACCTTGGTGTATTGCGGAAAAAAATTGTATCGGTAGTGCACAAGAAGGGAAATATTAGATAAATCTAAGAAAATTAAAAATAATAATAATAAAAGTACTTAAATTAATGCCTAAAAAAAAAAAAAAAATTGAGTAAGTACATGCCTTTGTAAATGTCCTCTATGTAAGTTGTTTTTCTTCTCTGTTTGTGTGTACAATAAAGAATAAAGAATTATGTATAATTTTACTCAATAATGCCCAGTATGGACCGTTCTATATGGGGTGAGAAGGGTTACCTTGCCGTAAAACAGTTTTTTAACTAGCACGGAAGGCAAAGTTGTCTTAATTTCATATACTTACGAAAATCTTTACAATTAATGCAAATGTTAATTATGATTTGTTGTGCCTAGTCTAAGTGAAATAAACTTATCAAATCTTATAACATTTGAAACTATCATGGTTATGTACATACTATTCACTAGAAACGGGATATTTACCATGATTGTTGAGTTTTAATTGTTCCCGATATTTCGGCACAGTTTTCTAGTTTAACAAATTGTTTGTTGTTTAGTTAATGATTAAGATAAACGAATGTTTATCTTAATCATTATCATCATCATTATCTTATCTTATCTTAATATAGTGTTTACATCACAACACACATTTACATAGATTTCATGTTTCTTAGATCAACAATGTTCGTGAGTATCGATCGATACGCATCCACAAATTCATTCAACCAAAATGCTGATGTAGGTTTACGACAGTTATGGAAATTAATAACCGCAGTTGTTGTGTCAAGATATTAGATCGATGATATTCAAGGAACGACATCTCTAAGTAGGTATAAGGCAACGTCTGTCTGTCTGTATTTACAGTCTATATAATATAAAACAAAGTCGTGTTAGTTACACCACTTATTCACTCAAGAACGGGTGAACCGATTTGGCTGAAAATTGGTGGGGGGGTAGCTTAGAACCAGGAGAAGCACATAGGGGGGGGGGGGGGGGGGGTTCACCGGGGGCTACCCATGCGAAGCCGGGGCGAGTCGCTAGTAACACATAATATACGCAAGGAATTTAACAGTCGTGAAGGGTATTTGCTCATCAAGGATTTATATAACATAACATACAGAAACAATAATACACCTAATACAAGAAGGTATGCACAAAATAAAAAAATAAAAAAAACAGTAGTGCTACCTGAAGACCGCTGACGATCTAAAGGTAGCTCAACTGATCCAAATCACTACCAGACGCAAGCGTCCCTAAGATGCTGGCTGCATTGCCAAATAACATATAACATAACACCCAACACAACAACACAACAATTTGAATTAGTTTAGCTATTTATTTGGATTTTGACATTTTAATAATTAATTAATTCTTGTTTTTTTTTTTTTTATGATTGTATTGTTAATAAAAATATTGCATGCCTCAGGTAGGAATACATTGATACTAATAATAATATTTGACATCTTTTATAACATGTATTTCAAGTAATAAAAATACTTTGACTTTGACTTTGACTTTTAACAGTCCTGATTCCACACTAGGATTCCCTGTGTCGTGGCGTGGGTATCAAAACTACGAGTACCATGGTACCATAGCAAACTAGAAAATTAGTTTGGTCTCGGAGCTGGAGCGATATTTATGAAAGATGCTTGAAAGAAGTTAGGGGGTAAAACGGCAGGTACACAGGTACTCGTATTCCAGGATATTCCCCTCCCCCACATGGGGGGAACGAGAGGTTCGCTTTATGCGAACAATCACCGACAGGGCCGCGGTGGAATCCAACCGGGACCCCGTGACCCTGTCAAGTGTTAGTGCATCTCTAAACTACTCATCAGATGATGAGTGGTTTGATGTTGCACTGAAGGAATATTGATGGGTTTTTTGTCGGTATGCCGTTGGGTGCTAGCCAACGGAGAGCCCGACAGACCCCCTCAGCTCTCCCCGAGCTGCAACGCATTTTCCAATCGTAAAAAAAAACAGGTTGTGTGATGGCTTTTACTTGTCCATTTCATTTAGTTTCTGTAAATCCACATAATATTACGTACTGTCTTTGATGAGATCTTCGTCAATGCCACAGGGAATTAGCTGGAGAAATTCGATATGCTTAAAATGTAAGACGCACTGATAACGAGCAGAGTAGAATTTCGAAACTACGAATTGAAATGCTACTGCGAAAACAGATGTTGATATATGATATTGTTGAAATAACCCAGACATCATTACTCGCTCAGGACACGGGAACATACTAACAGTAGTTAGGTATATACTATATTATAGGGATATTATGTTACACCCTGTATAAGGTTTTTTGTATAAACACGGAAATTGCCGTGAAAAATATAAACGATAATATTAATTAGCGGAAATGAGCTTAAATTTAATTGCCGTGAAATAAATACGCGATAATATTATTAAACAAACTACTATAACTATATTGTACTAACTTACTTACAATAGCTAATATATCCAGGGGTTCCCAAATTTATTTTGTGTACCCCACTTTGAGAATAAATTATTTTTTAGCGCCCCCATTTTTTCACACCTACTTATAAACCACTATAACTTCAAGTTAAATGAGTTATTGTGAGCTATATTAACGGAGATTAAACATGCACAAATCGGGTTATTTAACAAAAAAATTGTCAAAACATTGCCCGCGGTCTATTATCTACGAAAATTACCTATCTAGGAATACTAATAACTATTAAAATGCGAAAGTGTGTCTGATTCGACGCCCCCATTTTTTTCTGGGTCTCTTACCGCCCCCCTTTAGGCCTGCAGCGCCCACAAGGGGGCGTTATCGCCCACTTTGGGAGCCCCTGGTATATACTTTATAGGGTTTTTTGTATAAACACGGAAATTGCCGTGAAAAATATACACGATAATATTAATTAGCAGAAATGAGCTTAAATTAGATTGCCATGAAAAAAATACACAACATATTAATTAGATAAACTATTAGTTGCCATGCCACAAGAGCTTAGCACGGCAACCCAAGAGGTTTGTCTATAAATCTATGGGCACATGTGTGAGACTTTCATCTTTATGTCTCAGGGTGGCGGCCGCAGTGCAATGCCACGTAGGGTGCGTCCTAGGTGGACGTGACTAATGAGGTAATGCATTGTAAAGTTCAATGCCACGTAGGACGCGTCCTAGGTGGACGTGACCTATGATATAATGCATTGTTATAGGCAGAGGTTACCGTTTAACATTTTTGTTAGTAGTAGAGCTTTTTTGTGAAAGAGTTCGTCCGGGGAAGTACTACCACCATACCTATTTTTGCCGCAAAGTAGTAGTGCTCGCATTGCTGTGTTCCGGTTTGAAGGGTATGGTTTCCGGTGAAATTACAGGCACAGGAGACTTTTCATCTTTATGTCTCAGGGTGGCGTATGCATTGCAATTCCACATAGGGTGCGATCTAGGTGGACGTGACCTATATGATAATGCACTGTTCATAGGCAGAGGGTACCGCTTAACATCAGGTGGGCCATCGGCTTGATCCGTCATTCCAAGTAGTATACAAAAAATGAGGTTTTATGTATAAACAAGGAAATTGTCGTGAAAAATATACACCATAATATTAATTAGCGGAAATGAGCTTAAATTAGATTGTTGTGAAAAAAATACACGTTAATATTAATTAGATAAACTATTAGTTACCATGCCACAAGAACTTAGGCACGCCAAGCCATGAGGTTGGTGTATAAATCTATGGGCACATGAGACTTTTCATCTTTATGTCTCAGGGTGGCGGGCGCAGTGCAATGCCACATAGAGTGCGTCCTAGGTGGACGTGACTAATGAGGTTATGCATTATTAAGTGCAATGCCACGTAGGACGCGTCCTAGGTGGACGTGACTAATGAGGTTATGCATTGTTATAAGCAGAGGTTATCGTTTCACATCAGTCTGTCTTGTTCCGTCATTCAAATCAAATATACAAAAAATATTTATACCGAGTGTAAAACTCTCAGTGGGTTCAAACCCGCGACGCTACGATAAGAAACCAGGTCATTCCCATCAAGAGTTATTCTTGTAACGTCAGATTCCCGAACTACCTGATATGTCGTTCGTTGGACCCCTCTATCAAAAGATTACGCTGGTTTATGAACAACCGTAGCCTAGGGGTTAATTGAGGTAGTTACAAAGTTAACTAACCTTTATATAGATCGACCTGTAATCGCACAAAGCATGCACTAATCCTATTAACCCCAGTGAACTCCGAGCACTATCTTATAAAGTTTGCCATTCGCTATGCACTTTAGTAATGAGTGTTAATCGGGCGATGCCGTGCCGGCTCACACTGTTTCAAGTTTTTTTAATTTTTTTATACTACTTGAATGACGGATCAAGCAGATGGCCCACCTGATGTTAAGCGGTAACCTATGCCTATGAACAGTGCATTATCACATAGGTCACGTCCACCTAGGACGCGCCCTATGTGGCATTGCACTGCGCCCGCCACCCTGAGACATAAAGATGAAAAGTCTCATGTGCCTGAAATTTCACCGGCACCCTTACCCTTCAAACCGGAACACAGCAATGCGAGCACTACTGCTTTGCGGCAGAAATAGGTATAAAAAAAAAAGATAAAGATAAAGGCACATAGTTGTAGAAAGTTCACTTTCTCGATAAGTAAGTGTCAGTTTATCTCAACGATAACGTCCATTCATGAACATGATATATACTCGTATGAATACTTTTCACTAGAAACGGGATATTTACCACGATTTTAGAATTTTGATTGTTCCCGATATTTCGGCACAGTTTCATGCGGCATGATCGGGCGGGCATGACCGAGACGAAATATCGGGAATAATCAAAACTCAAAAATCGTGGTAAATACCCCGTTTCTAGTGAAAAGTATGAACATGACCATGATAGTTTCAAAAGTTATATGATATGTATAAATTGGCCGAAGAATATAACAACAATATGAGTTGTAGCAGGTCCAAGTAGATCTGGGTTATTTGGGAAATATTATACGAAAAAATAATTTAGAAAATATATTTACAATATTAAATTATTCATATCAAGCAATCAATCCAAAATAATAGAGTCAAATGATTTACTTCGTGGCTGATTAATTATTTGTAGCAATCTAACCCAATCAAATTTTATCCAAATCAAATGATAGGTTAATAAATTTTTAAGCAAACGGTTTAATATACCTTATATGAATCGTAGCAGTTCAGTTACGCTATTAGCTGGCTGGAAACTAGCGATGGTGATGTGACATTTAGTACTACAATCCACCATGGACGCTGAGCTGGACGCCAATTTGTGTCAATGATGCGTGGCTGGTACTAAGAGGCACAAATTTGTTTTATTTATCTTTGTTTTTGTGTGTGTGTGTGTGTGTGTGTGTCTTTTTGTGTGGAATATTGTTTGTTGACTGTTACTACTACATCCATGTTGTTGACACAAACAAATGTTTTTCTTTCTTTCTTTCTTTCTTTCCATGGCATACAGCTCGTTCACCGTAAGATGGCACCTGCATTGGTTGGCACCCAACCAAGACAGGTGCCATCTTACGGTGAACGGTCAGTACCTATTGTTTCCTGATATCCTGTGACAGATCTCTGTGTCCATCAGTGTGGCAGATCTAATAGAAATCATTGTCAGTAGTAGAGCTTTTTTGTGAAAGAGTTCGTCCGGGAAAGTACTACCATACCCATACCACCCATTTCTGCCGCAAAGCAGTAGTGCTCGCATTGCTGTGTTCCGGTTTGAAGGGAGCCGGTGAAATTACAGGCACATGAGACTTTTCATCTTTATGTCTCAAGGTGGCGGGCGCAGTGCAATGCCACACTGGGTTCGTCCAAGGTGGACGTGACCTATGAGGTAATGCACTGTTAGGTTCCCGCTTAACATCAGGTGGGCCATCTGCTAGATAAGTCATTCAGTAGGATTACAAAAAAAAAAATGGAAGTGACCTATGAGGTAATGCACTGTTAAAGGCAGAGGTTACCGCTTAACATCAGGTGGGCCATCTGCTTGATCCGTCATTCAGTAGGATTAAAAAAAAAAAAAGGTGGACGTGACCTATGAGGTAATGCACTGTTAAAGGCAGAGGTTACCGCTTAACATCAGGTGGGCCATCTGCTAGATCCGTCATTCAGTAGGATTAAAAAAAAAAGGTGGACGTGACTTATGAGGTAATGCACTGTTAAAGGCAGAGGTTCCCGCTTAACATCAGATGGGCCATCTGCTTGAACCGTCATTCAGTAGGATTAAAAAAAAAAAAGGTGGACGTGACCTATGAGGTAATGCACTGTTAAAGGCAGAGGTTCCCGCTTAACATCAGATGGGCCATCTGCTTGATCCGTCATTCAGTAGGATTTAAAAAAAAAACGTTGGACGTGACCTATGAGGTAATGCACTGTTAAAGGCAGAGGTTACCGCTTAACATCAGATGGGCCATCGTCTTGTGCCTTATACAGTAATTAACATAGTTTAAAAAAAAAACTTCGGATGTGCACAATGCAGAATATAGTCTTAATATTAGATCAGAGGAGATTTTTATTGAAACAAAATATAATTTAGGAAACAGCCATAATTGTAGAGCTTTCTTAATTGTTTGCAGCAGTTCGATCAGGCTGGAACGTGATTAAGTATTTATTCCACGATTCACAATCACTAACTAAATTACTTTCTTTGAACAAAATGCCTTTGTGCTAGTACTTTGAACTTTTCTAATTAGCTCTAGTTCTTTTATCTCTATGTGGTGTGTCCGGCCTAAGAATATACCCCTCCGTCTCCTCCCGTGGATGTCATAAAAGCCGACTAAGGGGTTATACGGACATGTTGATAAGATTCGTTGGTATAAGATTTGTCCTGGCTGCTAGCTTATTATGGAATGTGTTATTTACTGGAAGAAAGCGTTAGCCGAGTCAGTCGTGGGGAGCAATGGCGGCGATGAGCTCACCACTTGCTCACATATTCCACGATGGTGCAACCCACTGTGAAAAGAGGTCAATTGAGGCTCTGCCTTCGGCGAAAAACGCGTGTGTCTATGTATGTATGTATTAGTGCTACTCGAACAAAGCTTAACGAACTTTCGGGTTCATGAATTCCAGTTTTCAAGCGATAGCAATTAGCTAACCGTACAACCAACATACATAGGTACACTTTAATCCACATATAGGATAATCTCGAATCTTTACTCAAATCCACATGAGCAGTCAGCGAACAAGAACTACCCATTTTTAGACGGATAAATGTTTTTTTTTTTTTTTTTTTTTATACTACTTGGATGACGGAACAAGTAAGAGGCCCACTTGATGTTAAGCGGTAACCTCTGCCTATGAACAGTGCATTACCTCATAGGTCACGTCCACCTAGGACGCACCCTATGTGGCAATGCACTGCGCCCGCCACCCTGAGACATAGATGAAAAGTCTCATGTGCCTGTAATTTCACCGGCACCCTTACCCTTCCAACCGAAACACAGCAATGCGAGCACTACTGCTTTGCGGCAGAAATAGGTATGGTGGTAGTACTTCCCCGGACGAACTCTTTCACAAAAAAGCTCTACTACTACAAATGTGTCTATGTATGTATGTATTAGTGCTATTCGAACAAAGCTTAACGAACTTTCGGGTTCATAAATTCCAGTTTTCAAGCGATAGCGATTAGCTAACCGTACAACACACATACATAGGTACACTTTAATCCACATATAGGATAATCTCGAATCTTTACTTAAATCCACATGAGCAGTCAGCGAACAAGAACAACCCATTTTTAGACGGATAAATGAAAAATATAATGGTGTTCTATCTAATCCAGTTTCGTTACTGCTAAGCTCAAATTAGCAAGCTAATACATGAGATGCGAATTCAATTCCTATACAACATTAGCTCTATTGAATGAGGCAGCTGAAAGAATAAAAACCGGCCAAGTGCGAGTTAGACTCGCGCACGAAGGGTTCCGTACCATTATCTATAAAAACGGCAAAAAAACACGTTTGTTGTATCGGAGCCCTTTTAAATATTTATTTTATTCTGTTTTTCAGTATTTGTTGTTATAGCGGCAACAGAAATACATCATCAGTGAAAATGTCAACTGCCTAACTATCACGGTTCATGAGATACAAGCCTGGACACCATTATCTATAAAAACGGCAAAAAAACAGGTTATTTGTATAAATCTTAAATAATTATTTAATTCTGGTTTTTAGTATTTGTTGTTATAGCGGCAACAGAAATTCATTGCGATTCAGGATACAGCCTGGTGACAGGCAGACAGACAGACAGACGGAAAGCCGAGCCTTAGTAATAGGGTCTTGTTTTACTTTACGGAACCTTAAAACCCGTCGATAGCGCTGTGTGAAGGGAATCGCAGAAACCTTTGTAGCGTTTAAGCCCGTGAATAAACAAACAAGGCCACCTGTTCCGAAATAACATAGAATATTACCGACAGTGATGCCAACTGCTTACTAAAGTACCTACGTTCGTCCTAGAAGCTATTAGATTAAAAATATTGGCAACAGAAGTTGCTAAAATTCGAAAATAAATTGTTCCTATCTAACTGTATTGGACAGGTAACATTAATAGCTACAAACAAATTAAACATAGCTGATCGAAAATGTAGCGTAATTCCTATTTTCTTAAGACCATCAATTGAAAATTGAAGCTACGTTTGACCATTATTCTGGGAATCTCTGGTTATAGGATTTTTTGATCTGATATCTCCTTTTTTTGGCTTTTTGGCCCCAGAAACTACAGAGTTTTTTATTTTTTATTCAACTTGGAATGACGGATCAAGCTGATGGCCCACCTGATGTTAAGCGGTACCCTCTGACTATGAACAGTGCATTACCACATAGGTCACGTCCACCTAGGACGCGCCCTATGCGGCATTGCACTGCGCCCGCCACCCTGATATATAAAGATGAAAAGTCTCATGTGCCTGTAATTTCACCGGCAACCATACCCTTCAAACCGGAACACAGCAATGCGAGCACATCTGCTTTGCGGCAGAAATAGATATGGCGGTAGTACTTCCCCGGACGAACTCTTTCACAAAAAAAGCTCTACTAAGCCAAACCAACCTGAAAATTTGCATATTTACTAGCTAGCTACGCTGGCAACACTATAGGCACCATCGGTAGCTACCCGAGGTACCTTGATCTTGCTTGAGGCTGTGCTTGAGGCTGATTTCATGCTTCATCCGACTGATGTGCCGTGACGTGCTCCCGAGATAAACTAATAGTTTTTGCCATCTGTTTACTAGTTCGTTTCTGGTTGATTTGAAATCGTGTCACGAAACGAGAGAAGTCAATAACGATACTACCGGTCTTAGGACTTAAGGTGAATGCTCACGTTTGCGGCGCGAGATTCAAATTTTTTGGTGTTTTTTGCCCATTACAGGTCATCAACACTTCTTCAGATAACGAAAGTTGAGTTCGCGACAACTAGGAGACTTAACACACATGTTTTAATTGATGGTATCTAATAAATATCATCAGTTTAGCTATAATACCCCTAAACAAACAAAAACACTGGAAAAATGTGTTTAGGGGTATCATATCACCTTAAATCCCCATGAAGCATTATATCTTCACATCTCACTCAGATTCAGTAGAACTAGTCGGAAGTTATGGAAGATGCTCACTTTTTGCCGAGTGGTAGCGTTCCTCATATGACAGGTTAAAAGACCATGATCGTTCATTCGTTCGTTGGTATACTAACTGAAGGTCTATCCAGCCAGTCCATTCTAAACAAAACCTACACGTATGATATCTATCTCCATCTCTTCAAACCGAAAGACTTCAAATATAAAGATGGTATAATAAAAAAAGAAAAACAGGAGATATTTTGTTGCGTTCAGCATAAAATAATAATCATTGTTATTTGACAAGATTTCCCTCCGACGGTGTGCGCAAAGCACCCTTCTGCCTTCGGGAGGATTTGTTGAAACTCAATAACACGCTTTGTTGCTTCATGACAAAGGATCGTGAAATCAAATTCACTTTTATGTTTTTATTTAAATGAGTTTTACAATTTCTAATAGAGTACACGCCAAGTTTGCGACAATTTTAGAAGCTTTTAGTACATGGAAATCGTACCAAAACGGAAAAAAGTTCATCGGAAACCTCCCAACTCCACCCTTCCTTGTTTTTGAAATTGTGCAAATCTTTGAATAGCCGTATCATAGAAACTATTTAGCCTACCAAAACCAAAATATTCTCATTCTATTGCAAATGTAGTCTGCTTAAAAGTGTCAGGTCAAAAACACGGTCCTTGGTGACAAAAATTGACAAAACGGAAAAAAAAAAAAAAACAAGTATTTAACTGTGATCCGGAGGGCTTTTGGGGTGAAAAATTGGATTTGTCATTAACCATTTCATCACTACCAACACGTACCAATTCCATGGACAATTTGGGTGATGCGAGTATATGTAGACCCGCAAAGTTATATGGCGAGTCTTGTACCGAGCACCCATTGCAATGTAAGTACAACCACCTCTGGGAGAAACCGTAAACTTGATATGCGTTAAAAACTACCATTCTTTTTAATGCCACCGATGAGTAATCGCTAATAACAGTCTGCACGTACAATCTAGTTCGAATTACTGTCAGTGACAGAGTGTACGCTAGGTGGCTCATCAGATTTTATCGTCTCCATACAAAATCCGTGTTACACTATCCCAGACGTCCATGTCAAATGCTTGAGATCCATAAAGTTAGTAGCACAACATCACCACGACTAGGGTTACCAGACGACAGGAATTTTCCTGACATATCAGGAATTTAGGCCTTTTATTAGGGATACAGGAAAAATTTGAAGTTTTTAGGAATTTTAAAGATTGAAGTGAATAATAAACACCCATTAATAAATAAATAAATATATAAATATTTATTTCAGATAACTGACATCCATATTACACTAATGCATAATGAGTCATATGAGTCATATCCATAATTACATTAATGAGTCGCATTTTGTTCTTAGAATGCAAACGAAACATGAAGATTTTGTTCAATTTTGGGCAGCCACTCCACAGTTGGATTGCTTTAGCGGCAATATATCAAAAATGTTAGAGCGTGTCTGCTGCCAATCAAAATAATTTATTGCCCTTCTTTACTCATCAAAACGTTTATCGAGCCAAAATGTCGGGAAATCTAGTGAAAAATGAAGCAAGTTGTCAGGAAATCTCATTTTTAAATCTGGTAACCCTAGCCACGATCCGCGCTGTGTACTGACGCTGCGTACCTAATTTACATGGAATTTACATGGATCCAATAAGTAGAAACTACACATAATACGAGTGTAGCATGTCAGTCAGTGTGTCGCTGGGTGATACCAGCTACATCTTGGTACAAAGCGAAGCTAAGTACGCTAGCGTGGCGTGTCTGCGTGCTACATTGGGTTGCCGGCTTTATGCGAGCTATCAGAGACAGACAATATGACTATCACATATTCAACGATACAATAACCCTGATGAGTCACGGTTTAGTGACGTTGAAGATGTTAGGTTAGGTAAGGTAAACACCGGTCCAACATATCCCCCACAAGCCCCCGCTAGTGAGGGAATCCATGAGGATTTTCCACACCGAAAAAAAAAAAAAAAAAAAAAGGTAAGGTATGTTTATATTGCCTAGGAGGCAGATATAGAACGGGATTCAACTAAATAAATTGTCATCCTACAGATATCCGAGACATCAGTGATTGAACTAAAGACGTGGCGTATGAACCAATTTTAGGAGTACCTGTACCTTCTTTATGAAATATGACAGTATAGAAGTTGTTATTAGTGTTAAAATACATTTATTTACAGAAATAATAATACAAGGTATGTACAAAATACATATGAAACAGTTGTGCTACCTGAAGACCGCTGCAAGCGATCTAAAGGTAGCTCAACTGATGTGTTAAAATTATATCGTTTCTATTATCTCGAAAGGTCGATCTATATTCTGATGTACTCGTATTAATGTGAGCTGAAAATGAAACAGCACGATTAGAAAAATAAACATCCAAACATTCAAACATTTGTTGTAATAATACAAGTAGTATTTTGGTCAGCCTTTGCTAAACATAATAGCAAAGGCAGTAGTTTTGGTAGTAGTAGAGCTTTTTTGTGAAAGAGTTCGTCCGGGGAAGTACTACCACCATACCCATTTCTGCCGCAAAGCAGTAGTGCTCGCATTGCTGTGTTCCGGTTTGAAGGGTAAGGGTGCCTGTGAAATTACAGGCACATGAGACTTTTCATCTTTATGTCTCAGGGTGGCGGGCGCAGTGCAATGCCACATAGGGCGCGTCCTAGGTGGACGTGACCTATTAGGTAATGCACCGTTCATAGGCAGAGGTTACCGCTTAACATCAGGTGGGCCCCTTGCTTGTTCCGTCATCCAAGTAGTATAAAAAAAAAAAAAAAAAAAACATAAATGCAATAACTAAAATAGAAAATGGCTCAGCTCTCTGCATTAGTGAATGCAACATAGCAGACGCAGGCAGCTGGGCCGGTAGAGCATGACGGGTTTGCTTGAAGGAAGGCCCGTTGTTATGACAACCCACAGTTTCTGCAAACCAACTAGGCATTCCATTGTATGCAATTGTTCAGTGTGCAACACCGGATAATACTCAGGTCTTTGACATTTCACTAGCACAGTGTTTTACATTTTTTGATTAATTCTTGATTATCTTCATGAAACAAAGTTGGAATATTAAAAATCCGGGACATAACTTTGTCAGGGCGCGCCGGCGTTGTTTTAAAATAGATGATGGACTTAGACAGGGTATGCATTAATGCTCCGGTTTTGTAGCTTATATATACCAACATATAGGTAGCTGGCTTAGTTAGACCATGTAAGAATACTTTAGTAAGATTCGGGGATTCAGTAAGGTATGCCACAGGGAATGTATTTCAGTCCGCTCCTGTTTATTTTGGATATTCAAATATCAGTTTAAAATTGAATGGGAAGAAGCGACTCTTCGGGCATATTATATTCTCAGGGAAGATTTCCGATAAAATTCTTTCAGGCAGAGCGATCTGATCCTCATTCAAAATCAACCCTGAGGCGAATGCGGCCGTTTCCCTGTCAATATATGAAATAGGGCACTCAATACGCCAATTTTATTAGGGTTGCGAATCAATAACTCTCCTCACACATATCAACCCCTTTTTAAAAGTTTATGACTGCTATAAATAAAGAAACGTTAATGTGTAACGTGTGATTGAAAACATTTTGGTGCTCAAATGGATTATTGTTTGCTGCAGAGAGACTGTGTGAAGCAAAAGAAAAATAAATATATAATTGACAGACATCAACGAAATTTATGCAAAATTAAAAACAGCTACTACGGATTTCGAGGCAGTAGTACCCTAGATCTTGGTCTTCCTTTGCTGATGATCATCGAACGATCTTTAAGTCTGAACTCCAGTTTTGTTTAGTCGTAACTAGACATTACTGAAGTTTCAAGCTGCATCGATGCCTGATTATTCAAAAACAGTGATAATAGCTTATGATCGTGGAAAAGGCTGCACCAATTTGCACGAAACATAGATAAGAAGCATCCCGTAAATACTTTCACCAAAAAAAAACAAGTAAATTGGTGCACCCTTTCCGGAGCTATGAGGACAGACAGATACCTGGGCCTCCTAAAGGAACAAAAACAAAAGCATTTGAATAAATTCGTGCGTGACACGATTTAACTGTACTCGTCCATACACTAAGCACAACATTAAATAATTACAAATTCTACTTAATAAATCGAATAATAATCTAAGTTTAATCTCAATCTCATGCCGAGCTTTCCGGCCTATGACCCTCTGTCTCCTGTGGCTTTAACAAAAGCAAACTAATTGATTACAGCAAGGGATGGGCAGCAGCATCCACCTAAGTACTCAACACCAATACCGCAATCATCAATATGCCTACCAAGCACGGTTGTGAATATGGCAAATCCCCCCATTAAATCCTAAAGAGAGGCCTCGTTTAACAGTGAACGGCTGATGATGATGAATTTCAAGAGATTACCACGCAAACTAGAGACACAGCTCAGATATTTGACATAGATAAGTAACATAATATTACTACAGGTACCTTGAACCGGTGGTGTCGAGCACACGAACTATAGATTCGCTCGGATTATTATACACTTATCACAGAAACACTGAATTCCGTTTGATATCACTGTTTGTGACACTGAACAACACCGGGATATCGTTTTAAGTCACTATTTGTAATGTGAAGTAAGTTATTTCTGAGCAGAATACGGACACGTCTGTCGTCGACGGCGTGAGGCAACTGACTGATGCACAAACCGCTAGGTTTCGGTCGGCTGCCCCTTGAGTAGTTTCGCACCGCGACCGCGCACTCCCCAACATCAGCTGAGTACTAAGTTAAGACGCCATAGGTTCTCAAATGTGTCTAGAATTTTAAAGTTTTTGATAAGAATTCTTATAGTTTTCTATGAAGAAAAAAATATATGATATTCTTGATCATTTTATCTAGTGAAATCATTAATTCAATACACTATTTGAATTACTTCACTCAATAAAAAAAAAACACAAAGATACCACCTTTTTAAAATTGAAATCATGTTTTTGACTTACTTCTTTCACGTTTTAACTTATGAAACACTTGGTGTCATGTTCATTTTTATTTAAATTAGTGAAGTCATTAACAAAATTTAGCAAAACTAAAAGGGATTTTTTTATATAATTTTTTAAACACAAATATAAGTACCAGAGCGTGCGCTCGGCTTGCTCAGACCGGTCGCAGACCGCATCGAGGCAGGATCTGTATCAATTTTCCCGCCATCGGTCACGTGACTACGGATGAAATGGAAACTATCAAGTCAGGCTACTCGCAAATCATAATTATGAAAAGAGCCAACATAGGTACTTGTACTATTATTTATTCTGTGACAAAGGTAAGTAAAAGTAAACCTAGGTAAACAAATACATTATCCGATTTGTTTTGCGAATAAACTCTGACTTCATACTGTTACTTTAGATAGCTACATATCTAGTAGGAGTAGAGATCTGGCCAAAGAAATTACCTCTCCGTCCCCTCTAGTGGATGTGGGATGTGCTGTGGTCTGTCTGACCAAAGAGTTGACCCTCCGTTTCTTCCCGTGGAAGAGAGCTGTGGTGTTTGTCTGGCCTAAGAAAATACCTCTCCGTCTCCTCAAGAGGATGTGTGAAGTGGTATGTCTGGCCAAAGAGTAACCCTCCGTTTTTTCCAATGGAAGAGTGTTGTGGTGTTTTTATGGCCTAAGAAAATACCTCTCCGTCTCCTCAAGTGGATGTGTGAAGTGGTATGTCCGGCCTAAGAGTAACCCTCCGTTTTTTCCTATGGAAGAGTGCTGTGTTGTTTGTCCAGCCTAAGAAAATACCTGTGCGTCACCTCACGTGGATGTGTGCAGTGGTCTATCTGGCCTAGGAGTAGACCCTCCGTCTGTTCCCGTGGAAGAGTGCCGTGATGTGTGTCAAGCCTAAGAAAATACCTCTCCGTCTCCTCAAGTGGATGTGAGAAGTGGTATGTCCGGCCTAAGAGTAACCCTCCGTTTTTTCCTATGGAAGAGTGTTGTGGTGTTTGTCTGGCCTAAGAAAATACCTGTGCGTCACCTCACGTGGATGTGTGCAATGGTCTATCTGGCCTAGGAGTAGACCCTCCGTCTGTTCCCGTGGAAGAGTGCCGTGATGTGTGTCCGGCCTAAGAAAATACCTCTCCGTCTCCTCAAGTGGATGTGAGAAGTGGTATGTCCGGCCTAAGAGTAACCCTCCGTTTTTTCCTATGGAAGAGTGTTGTGGTGTTTGTCTGGCCAAAGAAAATACCTATCCGTCTCCTCAAGTGGATGTGTGAAGTGGTATGTCCGGCCTAAGAGTAACCCTCCGTTTTTTCCTATGGAAGAGTATTGTGGTGTTTGTCCGGCCTAAGAAAATACCTGTCCGTCACCTCACGTGGATATGTAACGTGGTATGTCCGGCCTAAGAGTAACCCTCCGTTTTTTCCTATGGAAGAGTGCTGTGTTGTTTGTCCAGCCTAAGAAAATACCTGTGCGTCACCTCACGTGGATGTGTGAAGTGGTCTATCTGGCCTAGGAGTAGACCCTCCGTCTGTTCCCGTGGAAGAGTGCCGTGATGTGTGTCCGGCCTAAGAAAATACCTCTCCGTCTCCTCAAGTGGATGTGTGAAGTGGTATGTCTGGCCTAAGAGTAACCCTCCGTTTTTTCCTATGGAAGAGTGTTGTGGTGTTTGTCTGGCCTAAGAAAATACCTCTCCGTCTCCTCAAGTGGATGTGTGAAGTGGTATGTCTGGCCTAAGAGTAACCCTCCGTTTTTTCCTATGGAAGAGTGCTGTGGTGTTTGTCTGGCCAAAGAAAATACCTCTCCGTCTCCTCAAGTGGATGTGTGAAGTGGTATGTCCGGCCTAAGAGTAACCCTCCGTTTTTTCCTATGGAAGAGTATTGTGGTGTTTGTCCGGCCTAAGAAAATACCTGTCCGTCACCTCACGTGGATATGTAACGTGGTATGTCCGGCCTAAGAGTAACCCTCCGTTTTTTCCTATGGAAGAGTGCTGTGTTGTTTGTCCAGCCTAAGAAAATACATGTGCGTCACCTCACGTGGATGTGTGAAGTGGTCTATCTGGCCTAGGAGTAGACCCTCCGTCTGTTCCCGTGGAAGAGTGCCGTGATGTGTGTCCGGCCTAAGAAAATACCTCTCCGTCTCCTCAAGTGGATGTGTGAAGTGGTATGTCTGGCCTAAGAGAAACCCTCCGTTTTTTCCTATGGAAGAGTGTTGTGGTGTTTGTCTGGCCTAAGAAAATACCTCTCCGTCTCCTCAAGTGGATGTGTGAAGTGGTATGTCTGGCCTAAGAGTAACCCTCCGTTTTTTCCTATGGAAGAGTGCTGTGGTGTTTGTCTGGCCAAAGAAAATACCTCTCCGTCTCCTCAAGTGGATGTGTGAAGTGGTATGTCCGGCCTAAGAGTAACCCTCCGTTTTTTCCTATGGAAGAGTATTGTGGTGTTTGTCTGGCCTAAGAAAATACCTCTCCGTCTCCTCAAGTGGATGTGTGAAGTGGTATGTCCGGCCTAAGAGTAACCCTCCGTTTTTTCCTAAGGAAGAGTGCTGTGTTGTTTGTCCAGCCTAAGAAAATACCTGTGCGTCACCTCACGTGGATGTGTGAAGTGGTCTATCTGGCCTAGGAGTAGACCCTCCGTCTGTTCCCGTGGAAGAGTGCCGTGATGTGTGTCCGGCCTAAGAAAATACCTCTCCGTCTCCTCAAGTGGATGTGTGAAGTGGTATGTCCGGCCTAAGAGTAACCCTCCGTTTTTTCCTATGGAAGAGTGTTGTGGTGTTTGTCTGGCCTAAGAAATAACCTCTCCGTCTCCTCAAGTGGATGTGTGAAGTGGTTTGTCCAGCCTAAGATTAACCCTCCGTTTTTTCCCATGGAAGAGGGCTGTGGTGTGTGTCCAGCCAAAAAAAAACCTCTACGTCTCCTCCCGTGGATGCAATGAGCATCACATCAATGTACTAATTCCACCTATTGCATTAGGATACGATTTTCAATGTTAACTACATTTTGATTACTAGGACAGAAAATGTATGGTAGTAAATGTGTTACCGGCTACCACCATCCAAAGGGCGTCGACGATTTTGGCATAGTCGTCAGCCACCATTTAGTTTTATTTTCAAGTTAGTGGCGCACTTAGAAAACTGTACATAAATGGCTAGAGGATACGGCTTATTCGCAAAACGTCCACTTTTCATAATGTACACCGCACTTTTGGTCCTGACCAAAACAGTTCTTTGAAACGGTGACCGATCGGATCCGTTCAAACGACGCGTCCAACTGTTTTATGGGAAAGATTAAAGAAAAATGTTACAAACAAAAAAAAATAGAAGGCTGCTCTATAATGGCTTTTTTAAACAGACTTGTCCGACTAGACTTTGGTTAATTAAAGTCTTTTACCAAAGTTAACACTCGAAAATTTTGTTTATGCAGAAATGTTGCCAGCATCTCGGTGAATATACGAAAATCCTAACTTTTTTCAAAACCAAGATGGCAGATGGTGTGGCGGCCATTTCGTTAAATGGTGGAATATAAAATTTACAAATTGAAAAAAAGAGACTGTGTGCAACACTTAGCTTGATGACTTGTATAGGGCTGTTGTGTGGGAGGACAAGTGGTGTTGCCAGGTGGAAATATTTTCCCCGTTTTTAGGGCAATTCCTTAGATTTTCTCCAAATATATATAAATAATTAAGTTTTTGATAATAAAATGTATGTGGTATTATGAAGGAAGCCCTTAAAAATAACCTTTGACTATATAAATTTGTATATTGTTGGTAACCCTGGGAGGAAACGGTGCTTGTATAATCGAGAGACTGAAAAAAACGATAGTAACGTTCGATTACGAATAAATCATCAAATTTGCAGTCAGGTACGTATGTAAGTGAGTAGGAAGGTAACCTGGCAACCCTGCGTAAAGGTAATATAAGAAAAAACTAATATGGGTGTCGTTTTTGAGTAATTTGTAGTTGCTGATTACGAATATTACTTAAATTTTTTGGTTACGTGGGTAAGTTAGTAGGTAAGCTGGTAACCCTATAAAATGGTAAGATCAGAAAAAACTAATATGGGTGTCGTTTTCAAGTAATTTGTGGGTGCTGATTACGAATATTACGTTAGTTTTCTCTCTTCAAATTAACTTTGCTGTAGCTTATCGAGCTAACGAGACCAGCGTGACACGAAGTGGAACGATTCCACTGAGTGGAACGATGGTCGAGTGAGTGAGATAAACGAAGAGGCGACATTCGTATTAATTAGTGCAGGAGCATGTACAGGTACAGGTATAATTACAGGTACATGTACAGGTACAGGTACAGGTACAGGTACAGGTACAGGTACAGGTACAGGTACAGGTACAGGTACAGGTACAGGTACAGGTACAGGTACAGGTACAGGTACAGGTACAGGTACAGGTACAGGTACAGGTACAGGTCAAGGTCAAGGTTAAGGGTCAAAATCAAAGTAGATTTATAGAGGTTCGTAGGCGTTGGAAGGAGTTTTTAGGGTTTGTAGGATTTTGTAGGGGTTTGTAGTGTTGGTAGGGTTTGCAGGGGTTTGTAGAGGTTTGTGCATACACGCGAGTAAGTGGCAAAGGAAAACTGTACGCCAGCTGCAGCACCTCACGCACCACCGACCCACTAGTTATTGTGCTATGGCTAGAGGATACAACTCATTCGCAAAACGTCCACTTCTTGTAATGTACATCGCACTTATTCTCAATATGACCACTTCGCATAACCTCCACTTCGCAAAATATACACTCAATTTTTTTGCTCAAATAGACTAAAGGAGATGTCCAAAAAATATATGAAGGCCGGTATAAAAATAACTAGAAATTCTAAGCAACATAATAGTTATTTACGGAGAAAGGGCATTAATTATTTGGCTATTTTGCAGCTAATGAAAAATAATAAATGTACCTCAGTTTTTTTAAACTTGATTCAAATGTTGTTTTTTTTGCAAAATAAAGTTAGAACTTGTAACACTCCCAAAAGGTGAACTTGACGCTCTTTGGCAGGCAGACTAAGGAATTTTGATACTCTCTAGCTAGCAAGACAGGCCGCAGACAGACAACCACAAAGAACTTTTCATACGACTATCCTACCTTCGTTCCATGTTGTCGCGTTATTACTAATACTTCACTTATTAGTTTATCTGTTCTGTGTAGGTTCAGGATACATTCTAAGTAGATACCTACCTACACTGTTGTAGAGTTCACTAATAGATAGGAGCTGCCTGTAATGATAATAGTACCTTTAGCAATATGCATAGGTACCTACATTCCTCGCCTCCTTATAAACATATGTATTTTTCAGGTAGCTCAGGGCACAGATAAATTTATTGTAAATTGTGTGTTAGCACGTATTCCATTCAAGAAGAATATTTTAGTCATCATATCTTTGGGCACAGGCAGAAGAAGACGAAATAGCATATTTATTTTATGTGCGATCGCAGATATTTGTTTAGGGTGTTCTGGGTATTTTTATGTATAATAAAAAATATCTATCTATGTAATATATTGTATTAAGTATATCAGTTATCTAGTACACATAACACAAGCTCTGCTTAGCTTGGGGCTAGATAAAAAATGTGAAATGTGTTATGTGAACTGTCCAGCATTATTTATTTATTTATTTATTACACACGTGTGGTTTTGGCATGTTTGTTTCATTATGTTTTCCCTTCAAGAACAATTTTATTATTTTCTCGGAAACGGAGGTTTTATAATATATAAAATTTATATAATCGAGTAGCCCAATAAATAAGCTTTTTTTAGATATATTTCATAACTTCTGAAATTTTCTCAGAATATTATACCACTTCTGGACATCTCCTTTATTCGCAATATGTAAAGTGGCGGAATGAAAACGTTCGTCAGTTTTCAAAGGAATCCCCTTAGCTTGTCGCGAGCACATATTACCTTTTCCAACTATTCTACGTAGCAGACTGCTGTATAGAAAACTATAACTTAAATGTTTATTATAAAGATCAAAATCGCACACCTTTGATCAGTTGCTTGTTTAAGTATAGAACGACTTTTTTAGGGTCCCGTACCTAAAGGGGCCAAACGAAGCCCTATTGCCCTCGCTCATGCATCTGTCCGTCTCTCTATCACACGGGTCTATAGCGGCTAAACCATTGAAGTATTCATAATATTTGTACTATTTATGTATCTTACTGACCCTAACCCAAAAAATATTTTGAAGTATGGTTCCCGTACAAGTTAAAGTGGGGAGGGAAGAATAAATCTGTCGTGCCCTAGCACGTGGAGTATAATTTTAGAGCTTATTAAGTAGAATAAGACTGTATTTTTGTTACTAAGTTCAATTTAATTTCCATTTAAACCAGGAACTAGTTTTTTATTTCAGATATTCTACATATTTATTATGAATATTTTACAAAAAAATTATAATATTTTAGAAATTAGAAATTTTTTGAGAATTTTCTCATATTTTTATTGCAAACAGATTTAATTTTGCGTGTGGATTAACTAAACTTAGGCAATTTATAACTTCTACATTTGTTACGGAACCACAAATTATGTAATAGTTTCTACAACGGAAACCTGAATGCGCGAGGTCCGATGCGCACTTGGCCAGTTTTTTATAGAGTTAGCCAGAAGTTTTGTCATTTTATTCGTAGACTATCTGTCATTCAATCGCCGCTAATATCCGTTGTCATGGTAACTGAAGGTTATTTTCGTAATATTGACAATACTGTGTCGATAAAACAGTACCAATGCAATACCATGTCGGTAAAGCAGTACCTATGCTTTTTGCATTGAACAACCAAAAATAGGCCCTAAGGTGACGAACCTTTTCATTCCGCCACTGTACACTGGACTTTTCATAAAATGACTTAAATTTTATTTTTTTTGAGTTTTTTTATTTTAGACTTTTTACTTTTTTCATATATATTTTTTTTTTCATTTTTACTTCTTGGTTTTAAAAGTAAAATATAAATACAAGTAAAATGTAACGAAAAGTAAAAAAGTTGCAATTTCCACCAGGCAACACCACTTGTTCTCCCACACGATAGCCCTTTACTAGTCATCAAGCTCCGGTGTTGCCCGCAGTCTCTTTTTTCAATTTGAAAATTGAAAACTTTACGATTCTACAAAATGACCACCAAACAATCCGCCATGCACCATCATGGTTTTTAAAAAAGTTGTGATTTTGCACCCTATATACACCAAGATGCTTACAACATTTCTATATAAACCAAATTTTCGAGTGTTAACTTTAGTAAAAAACTTTAATTCACCAAAGTCTAGTCGGACAAGTCTGTTTGAAAAACCCATTTTAGAGCAGCAATCTATTTTTTATTTTTTTTATTTTTTTCTTCTATCTTTCCCAAAAAACAGTAGGATGCGTCGTTTGAACGGATCCGATCGGTCACCATTTCGAAGAAAGGTTTTGGTCAGCTTGGATTTTTGAAATGACAGATTTTACAGACGGACTAAACACTTTCCTAGAACATGACCCATCACTAAAACGACTCCTTCTAGGAGAATAACGATGTCAATGAGTCAGTGAGCCAGTAACCCATATCCAGCTTTTTTGAAAAAAAAAATAGTTTGAAAAGTGCGGTGTAGATTATGAGAAGTGGATGTTTTGCGAATGACCCGTACCCTCTAGAAAATGTAATTTTTTTAAAGTGCGCCTCTAACTTAAAAATAAAAGTAAATGGCGGCTGACGACTATGCCAAAATCGTCGACGCCCTTTGGATGGTGGTATGGTATGTATGTTATGTATGGTAGTAACACATTTACTACCATACATTATCTGTGCTAGAAATCAAAATGAGTAGTTATTACATTGAAAATTGTAGAATGATATAGGTAGAATTTTATCTGTGCTAGAAATCAAAATGAGTAGTTATTACATTGAAAATTGTAGAATGATATAGGTAGAATTTGTAGATTGATGTGATGCTCAATGCATCCACGGAAGGAGTCGGACAGGTATTTTCTTAGGCCGGACACACATCACGGCACTATTCCACGGGAACAGACGGAGGGTCTACTCTTAGGCAAGACAGACCACTGCACACATCCACGTGAGGTGACGCACAGGTATTTTCTTAGGCCGGACACACACCACGACACTCTTCCACGGGAAGACACGAAGGGTCTTCCCTTAGGCCAGACAGACCACTGTACACATCCACGTGAGGTGACGGACAGGTATTTTCTTAGGCCGGACACACACCTCGGCACACTTTCATGGAAAGACACGGAGAGTCTTCCCTTAGGCCAGACAGACCACTGCACACATCCACGTGAGGTGACGCACAGGTATTTTCTTAGGCCGGACAAACACCACAGCACTCTTCCATAGGAAAAAATGGAGGGTTACTCTTAGGCCGGACATACCACTTCACACATCCACTTGAGGAGACGGACAGGTATTTTCATAGGCCGGACACACATCACGGCACTATTCCACGGGAACAGACGGAGGGTCTACTCTTAGGCAAGACAGACCACTGCACACATCCACGTGAGGTGACGCACAGGTATTTTCTTAGGTCGGACACACACCATGACACTCTTCCACGGGAAGACACGAAGGGTCTTCCCTTAGGCCAGACAGACCACTGTACACATCCACGTGAGGTGACGGACAGGTATTTTCTTAGGCCGGACACACACCTGAGCACACTTTCATGGAAAGACACGGAGAGTCTTCCCTTAGGCCAGACAGACCACTGCACACATCCACGTGAGGTGACGCACAGGTATCTTCTTAGGCCCGACAAACACCACAGCACTCTTCCATAGGAAAAACCGGAGGGTAACTCTCAGGCCGGACATACCACTTCACACATCCACGTGAGGAGACGGAGAAGTATTTTCTGAGGCCGGAAACACATCACGGCATTCTTTCACAGGAAGAGACGTAGGTGCTACTCTTTGTTCGGACAGACCACTGTAAACATCCACTGGAGGAGACGGAGAGGTAATTTTTTAGGCCAGACACCACGACACTCTTCCACGGGAAGAGATAGAGGGTATACTGTTAGGTTGGACAGACCACTGTAAACATCCACTGGAGGAGACGGAGAGGTAATTTTTTAGGCCAGACACACCACGACACTCTTCCACGGGAAGAGACGGAGGGGCTACTCTTTGTTCGGACAGACCACTGTAAACATCCACTGGAGGAGACGGAGAGGTAATTTTTTAAGCTAGACACACACCACGACACTCTTCCACGGGAAGAGACGGAGGGTATACTGTTAGGTCGGACAGACCACTGCACACATCCACTGGAGGAGACGGAGAGTTAATTTCTTAGGCTGGACACACACCTCTGCACTCTTCCTCAGAAAGAGACGGAGGGCCTACTCTTAGGTCGGACAGACCACTGCACACATCCACTGGAGTAGACGTAGAGGTAATTTCTTAGGCCGGACACACACCTCTGCACTCTTCCTCAGAAAGAGACGGAGGGCCTACTCTTAGGTCGGACAGACCACTGCACACATCCACTGGAGGAGACGGAGAGGTAATTTCTTAGGCTGGACACACACCTCTGCACTCTTCCTCAGAAAGAGACGGAGGGCCTACTCTTAGGTCGGACAGACCACTGCACACATCCACTGGAGTAGACGGAGAGGTAATTTCTTAGGCCGGACACACACCTCTGCACTCTTCCTCAGAAAGAGTCGGAGGGCCTAGTCTTAGGTTGGACAGACCACTGCACACATCCACTGGAGGATACGGAGAGGTAATTTCTTAGGATCGAATCATGAGGTACTTATTTTGTTTATGGAACATCTGATTTTCTGCCACAATTAGATACCTTCCTTACGATCCATTTTTATAGGTAATGTGATTATCCAAATATCCAACAGAAATAATAAAAAAACTTACGTAAAAATTCTTTATTATTTATTTATTACTAGCACTAAAACTTATTATTTTTTGTGCGCATATTGTACTACTTTATGACCGTATGTGCGAAAATAATAGCAAGGCGCCTTAGAGAGTTTCCACACTATCCGATGCGATACCGTTATCGGCCGTAATTTTCATACATTTTATCGGTCTCCAATATCAGATACCGACAAAATGTATGGAAACGTGTTCCGATAAGGATATCGGATCGGAAAGTGTGAAAACGCTCTTACCCGCCGATAGAATTCGGGTCATTGAACTCGGCGCATCCTGCGTCCCGCTCAGTGGGCGGGGCGACCCCGCGTGCTTCACACCCTGACATAAAAATTTTCGTTGGCCCTATAGCGCCTTAATAGTATTATCCCTTTACGATATTCTGTCCCAGACTTATTAAATATAATTAGCCTCACAATTTTTTCAAAGCAATCCATTAGAACCTGGTAAATTGCTGATAATTAGAGACCTTGAATTTGAAGTAATTTGGGGCCTTGGGGATCATTAGGAAGGCACTTAATAATGAATGAATGAATGATACTTAGCTATTTAATTTGGAATCGTATGTGTGTGACGAGGAATGTATTCCTGTAGATTCTACATTAATATTAGTAGTATTTACTAACTATATAAACTCCACTACTTTGAATTAAAGTCGGAAATACACAACTTTCTGAGGCAATACACACTAGGTATTGTCGGTTCTTTTGTCAATGAGTTTACACATACGAGTAAACCTGACAAAAGAACTTTTTCTGTCGCGGTTCCTTTCCACAACATGTCATGTAAAGATATTGTCAGTTTTTTACACAGACCACGTTTCCGTAGCTCGTGCAGAGTATTTTAGGTCGAATAGGACGGTCCTTTCAACAATCATCAATCACTGACATACGGACTCAGCCTAAAGCATAAAAAACTCGATGTCATCAGGTATTTTCGTTTATTTCAACAGAACTAATGAGCGATGATATTTATTTGGTTATAATTCACCACCGTTTCTAATGGCAATTTGAAATATTTTGCCGCCTGGAGCAACGCAATTAACTGGAGAAAACTCTGATTAGACACAGAGAGAATCCCGTTGGTTCTAGAAATGGATATTTTCATGCAAGCAACATATCTCTTTATATCCTTTGATTCAGGTTCTTAGAAGTTACCATAGAAGTTACAAAGTCCAAGAAAACTTACACTAACAGCCATTCCACGCAAAGGAAGACTAACAAGGACAGAACATGTTGAGAAAACTTGGAAATGCTCTCGGGGGATAAGACGAAGGAATTACGAGCTATAAAAGTTAAGAAGTCGACAAACTGAAAATTAAATTGCAAATAATTGAAACTCTAAAATCAAATCTCGCATTTTTCGCTCGTTTCGTTTCGTTTCGTATGAGGTAGTGCTGGCCTCTGGTTTCGGAGTTTGTCAAGCCTCCCGAGGGCCTCTGACATGGCTTATCGACTGCTATTAATCAATAACAGCCGGAACCGACAGCTTAACGTGCCCTACGAAGCACAGAGCGATGGAAATCCGCACATAACTTAGAAAAGTCATTGGTGCGGAGCCTAGGATCGAACCCGGTATCGTTGGATTCTGAGTTGCACTATAGAACCGTTAGGCTACGGAACCCATAGTCTTGAATATGAAATAAATTAACGATACAAGTCACGCAAGAAAGCGCGATCATCTGAAGAATTAACGCTTCACTGCCAAGTATGAGCAAGCAGGTGCAATTAACTATTAGTAAAAAAATACACGTGACATTCTCTTAGATGTAAATAAAAAGCGGCCAAGTGCGAGTCGGACTCGCCCATGAAGGGTTCCGTAGCAGCAAGCAACATAATATAGAAGTTCTTGGATGGATTACGATTAACGACGTATTAAAAAAAAACTACTTACTAGATCTCGTTCAAACCAATTTTGAGTGAAAGTTTACATGGTAATGTACATCATATATTTTTTTTAGTTTTATCATTCTCTTATTTTAGAAGTTACGGGGGGGGGGGGGGGGACACACTCTTTTTACCACTTTGGAAGTGTCTCTCGCGCAAACTATTCAGTTTAGGAAAAAATTATATTAGAAACCTCAACCTCATTTTTGAAGACCTATCCAGAGATACCACACACGTACAGGTTTAATGAAAAAAAAATTTTGAGTTTCAGTTCTAAGTATGGGGAACCCCAAAAATAATAGCTTTTTTTCAATTTTTGTATAAAAATCTTAATGCGGTTCACAGAATACATCTACCTACCAAGTTTCAACTGGTATAGTTATAGCTATAGCTCTTATAGTTTCGGAAAAAGAAAGGCTGTGACATACACGGACAGACAGACAGACAGACAGACAGACAGACAGACAGACAGACATGACGAATCTATAAGGGTTCCTTGTCTTTGACTACGGAACCCTAAAAAACAAATAGCGATACTAACTAACATTAGTCACTCGTTGTCCATCGTCAATCGTCTAGAAAACAATATATAGGTATTTGAAAAAGCAAATACAAATGAAACCGATAAACAGCAGAGCAGAGGGGTTCATTCCCTGTGACGTTTATTCGAGAGACGGTGCCCTAATATATTCTGTGCTTAGTGATTACACAAAATAACAAACGGGCCCCGGAGGCAGCTTTGAAGTGAAATTACATGGAGAGACGACGGAGCTTTTTCATTATCAACTCGGAAAATTTAGGGCAGACAAGGCGAGGCAAACAAGACAGGCTGGTCTGATGACATTGCCTGGAGGTATTCACGTTGACGGAAGGGAGAGGTAAGATAATCCAGTTACTAATTCTCATTCCACAAATCACATTATAAAGAGCGTTTGGGACTTCAATTAGCCATTTTTTAAAGAAACGTCTTAGTTTTTATCTACTTTTATTTTATTGTGTTTTTTAAGGTTGTGTAGTGTAATTTTAGTGGCATTTTAACCGGTGTAACGTAAATAAAGAGCACATGTGTGCTGTAGAAAGATTAGAAGTGCATTGCGTTTCTTTTCAGAATGCTAGATTTTGTCTTCCAGAACCTTGGTTTTTCTGCCACCATATTAACCTGGGACGGAGGTCGGAGACTCTTGACGACTTGACTTAGTTTTACTGGAATCAAAAAAAGAGCGTTTGGAAAAAGGTGGTAGGATCTATAGGAACGAGGAACTGGATTCTTGGAAATTTGAGTAGAAATTAAAAAGCCAATATAGCAAACGGTGCATTTGAAAACGGTTTTTGTACCACCCAATAAATTTAATTTTGGAGATTGCTAACTGTTTCTTATTGTTCTTTAATTAAGTGTGACCCGAGAGCTGGCTCTTATCTGGCTCAACGCATTAGTATTGCCATTCAGCGTGGCAATGCAGCCAGCATCTTAGGGACGCTTCCGTCTGGTAGTTATTTAGATCAGTTGAGCTACCTTTAGATCGCTTGCAGCGGTCTTCAGGTAGCACAACTGTTTCATATGTATTTTGTAGATACCTTGTATTATTGTTTCTGTAAATAAATTTAAAAAAAAGTTAAGTGTGTATATTTTAATATTGAAGTGTAATTAGAATGTTTTCCAGGGCTAATTGAATCTGTGTACACTCCCTATGCGTTAGATCAATGTAGCAAATAAAGCTGAAACAATTTGAATTATTTGCGGTGCTTTATTAATTTACTGAACAACATTGCATTTCCAATTAAATTGGCAGCATACATTAATCTTCGCGAAACAAAAGCGTCCACAAACTCAATTAATGAAAGGGACACTAGTTTAAGACAGCATTCACTGATTATTGAAACAGTAAACAAGCCTGGAAACATTCCTGACGGTTCAGGTGTTCGAGGTAAACAGATAATTTCACTGGCTCGCTAGCGTTGGGAATTGGGTCTCAGAGTTCATGGTATAAATTCAATTATTAGCGTCTGTTTGGCAGACGGTCGACCTCAGTCGAAATTCAGAGAATCCAGCTGAAATTCTCCCAACGAGGAGATTCGATTAGCTGAATAATATTCAGTTGACACGCTCCCGGAACATCCGCAATCAGCGAGAGAGAATATAAGAGATTAGAATTTGGCAGCAAAACGGAGCTCAAATCTCAAACTATGATCACTTCAAAGAACGCGTTGTTTCAAACACACACACTCACATACAGTGAACTTCAAAGGCTGAATGTAATTAACATTTTTGATTTGTAATTAATGCGGAGCGGTTCATGGAAATTCACAAACGAAAACCGTTAAATAAAATTTAATACACCATTTTTGTGTCTTCGTAAAGTCAAGCGCCAAAGAAGGCGAGAGATCGGCGGACAAATTAGTGGATTCTCATGAAGTTTTTCAATCAAGGCGCAGAACAATAGCTTCGAAGTTTGGTAGTTTCTTGTATTGGATGGAAGCTAGAGATGGCGCTGCCTTATTATTTCTACGGCTATGTATAACTTCATAGTTCCTGCCAACATCTTATTGTGGGGTAAATTTATTTGATTCAACGTACTTTAAAGTGGTTGCTTTTCCACACTAATGTATTTTACCAAATATGGGCGAACAGAGTATAAAGATGTATTAATGTGTCTTTGTTATGTCTGTGTGTAATTATGCGCTATCAGCCTGAAATAAATGAATTTGATTTGATTTGATTTGATAATTTTACAATTTTTTTTTTTTTTTTTAATAACTTGTGTTGACTAACATTTCGATGTTATTTTCGCTATTAATCCACTGTGTTCTTCAACCAAATATGATTGCCGCAAATAATGACCAATATAAAAGTCAACAACAGTAATTTCAAAGTAAAATTATACTCTGTTCGCCAGTATTTGGTAAAATACATTAGTATGGAAAAGCAAACACTTTAAGGTGGATGCTTTAATTTTAATTGATAGTATCTCATAAATATCATCAGTTTAGCTATGATACTCCTAAACACATTTTTACAGTGTTTTTGTTTGTTTATTAAAACATGTGTGTTAGGTCTCCTAGTTGTCGCGAACTCAACTTTCGTCATCTGAAGAAGTGTTGATGACCTGTAAAGGGCAAAAAACACCAAAAAATTTGAATCTCGCGCCGCAAACGTGAGCATTCACCTTAAGGAGTTCGACAGAATGAACACAAACAACTAGAAGCATAATGTTCGTACAATTAAAGCCCCAAGGAAGACAGTATTTACATGAAAGTTCTTCGCCTCAGGGTAAATCAATACCCGTGTACTAAAAGCGGACGGCCGCTAACGTTATACAAAGTAAGAATGAACCCTCTCCAAAATATTATTTGCTCATTTCGAGAAATACAAACACGATTCCGGGATTCCGAAATATGATAAATCGGTTGCAGACTGCGGTTTAGAAATATCTAAACTAAAGAAGTGAACTGTAACACAGATGTAAGATCTTATTGTTTTCAAAGGATGCTTTCTTTAAACTAAATAAATAGAAGCAGCCATAACTCGTAGGCACCTACCATCTGCAGATGTACCATATTATATTCAGACAAAAGATAAACACTGAGCTCACCCGCTGACCCAATGTACAATTCATTCCGAAAGTCAAGAAGTGTTACTTATACTAGACATTTCATCAGATCTCCAGACAAGTTTTTATTTTATCTTTACTCGTCGAATCCTTCTATACATTATTCAGTTTTACTTCGTTCGTAGATTTAAAAATAACTGGCCTCAGCATAGAGATATATTATTATATGCTAAGTTGTCTTTACATAAATCTTCTTCAGAAAAAGTAAGTACAATTTTACTTTCTTAGCTTGTTATTTCAAAATTGTTGAACAAACTGTTTTATCCACTTTCTTGATACTCAAGTCATACTTCTTAGTAAGATGAGTCAGTATTTTTCTTCTACTTTGCTTTGTTATTTCAAAAACGTCGAACGACAATATTTGCCTACATTTCTTTCTTCATGCTCAAATGATATATTACATAGCTCGTACGATGTCGTAAGTTTATTTTTCTGTTTCGTAGATATATATTATGATAACATAGTCCTTAAGTTATGAACTTATTTGTAAGCATCGTCCAAAACCTGAATTTAATTTAAGGTTACAACAACATCTGAAAAACAATGCTGCTTAACCGCTGCATACGGGTGCATACTGCATGGGTCAACGTCTCCCCAGAAATAGACCAATGCACAGCACAGTCATCCCTGGCCTGTGTCTTTCGTCGCCTTCGCTTAGCGTGTCCTGGTCCTGCCATCTCATTAATATGTCAACGAGGTTATCAATAAATAAAACGGTTTAACAATATCTACTGTTTCCCAACTACTGCTTATTTCACGTGAATTGTCAGTTGATATGATTTTAGTTCTACGAGGAATATGGGGAATTGCAGCCAAGTAAGAGCTGATCTCGCCTTTTGACCCATTAGCTGTAGGACACCTGGTGGCCAATAAAGCAGCAATTAGCTCAATGGCATGTGGGCATTTATTACTTTATCAACCGTTGTAGGTGGTGGGGAATCGTAAAGTTTTCTCACACTTTTGGCAGTTTTATTTTTATACTACTTAGAATGACGGAACAAGCAGATGGCCCACCTGATGATAAGCGGTACCCTCTGCCTATGAACAGTGCATTATCACATAGGTCACGTCCACCAACGACGCGCCCTATGTGGAATTGCACTGCGCCCGCCACCCTGAGACATAAAGATCAAAAGTCTCATGTGCCTGTAATTTCACCGGCAACTATACCCTTCAAACCGGAACACAGCAATGCGAGCACTACTGCTTTGCGGCAGAAATAGGTATGGTGGTAGTACTTCCCCAGAGGAACTCTTTCACAAAAAAGCTCTACTATTACTTTTATTATAGCATGTCCTAATAGATCTAAAGAAAGATATGGCATTTCAATGTACGTTCGAACGTATACTGAAACCGTTGTTTCAGCATGTTTGAGCATGACCTCTTATTACACGTATCCCAGCAGTTGACACAAAACAGACAGCTGCTTTCAATATTTTTAGATGAAGATTGTACATTTACGAGGCGTAGGCAGGTCGGCGACCGCAGGCGACCTATTTTTACAATAAATAGCCAGTAACAATCAACTCGTCAACTCATTTGCCTCCAACAATGTCCCTCGCATTCCTTTCATAGCAATACCCATTTGAGATGGAGCATGTTGATGGATTTAATTCTATTCAAATGTAGGGCATTTACATTTTTGCTTACAAATAGATTTGATGAATGAATCAAGGATGATAAACACCAGAAGCCCAATTCTCTTATTTATTTTATAACCACACTGCAAGTTGACCGAAACGAGATTGTATTGTAAATTGACTGAGAAATTGGTATTCTGCTCCCTTATAACAGCAATATAATCTACTTTCGGTTCTTGCGACCATATATTAGAGTAGGATAGTGATATATAACAATTGTAAAGAGTGAAAGAGAGAATTCTCAGAACTTTGAAACATTCAAGTTACAGTCACATTTCGATATAATCACATTCCGCGTTGTATTGTCAGGTGAGCAGAATACCATTTTTGACGTTTGTGACATTGACACTAGATCGTAACATGATCCGAACTTTAATTTGACTATTTTTTATTACGAGAATTGGGCTTCAGTTTAAACGGCTGATCCCACTAATAACATAAACGACAAAGTATTTTTTTTATGCAACTTGGAATGACGGATCAATCTGATGGCCCACCTGATGTTAAGCGGTACCATCTGCCTATGAACAGTGCATTATCACATAGGTCACGTCCACCTAGGACGCGCCCTATGTGGCATTGCACTGCGCCCGCCACCCTGAGACATAGATGAAAAGTCTCATGTGCCTGTAATTTCACCGGCAACCATTCCCTTGAACCGATCCGGAACACAGCAATGCAAGCACTACTGCTTTGCGGCAGAAATAGGTATGGTGGTAGTACTTCCCCGGACGAACTCTTTCACAAAAAAGCTCTACTACTACTAAAGTAACGATGTTTGGATGTTTGTTACTCAATCACGGCGAAAAGGCTGAAATGATTTCGATTAAATTTGGTAAACAAATAGACTATGACCTGGATTGAGCTATGAGCTAATTTATATCCTGGTAAAACGCGAGCGACGCCGCGGCCGGACACTAGTATATACAGTTATATGTAAGATGTCCCACTAGCTAGGGAGTAGTCAAAGACGAGACCAAACGATGTGAAACAAGCTTACTTTTTACCCGACTGCACCAGAAGGAGGGTTTGTATTATATTTCCTTGGCACGCTCTGTATAGCCTCAAAAACTGCTTGATGGATTCTAGCTTAAGAAGTGTCTTGTGAGGGGCACGGACGTTTTTTTTCGCTCAATAATTTTAGAATTGTGCTCGTGACATTTGACATTACTCCCGTTCGTCTTTCTCCGTAAAAAAACAGAGTGATGAAAGGATCCAAGTCTCTCGTCGCATATAAAGCATATCTTAGTAGTGTAGAGCTTTTTTTGTGAAAGAGTTCGTCCGGGGAAGTACTACCACCATACCTATTTCTGCCGCAAAGCAGTAGTGCTCGCATTGCTGTGTTCCGGTTTGAAGGGTAAGGGTGCCGGTGAAATTACAGGCACATGATACTTTTCATCTTTATGTCTCAGGGGGCGGGCGCAGTGCAATGCCAGATAGGGCGCGTCCTGGTGGACGTGACCTATGAGGTAATGCACTGTTCATAGGCAGAGGTTACCGCTTAACATCAGGTGGGCCATCTGCTTGTTCCGTCATTCAAGTAGAATAAAAAAAAAAATAAAAAAAATTGAATATAATTTACAATTTAGCGATTTTATTTTAGGATTCTTTGAACATAATTTTTGTAAGACAGATTTGTTGCGCATATATCCAGCAGCCATTTTCTTCAAGTATTTTTTGGAAATTGTGCTATTGGTATTAAACGTAGCTGTTTCGATTTCCCCAGAGAGGAGGAACATGCCAGACTGATGGGCTGGCGGCGTTTGAATCGAGACAATGCCCTAACACTGACTCCCTGTGGAGCGCGAGCTTACTTTGCAAGACCTCACTTCACAAGAAATTAATCTCGCAATGGCTTGAAGTTGGAGAAATAAGCTCGAAAAACATTCCATTTTAATAAAACTAAGGGAGTAGCTACTTTTCTGAGACTGAGAATTTTCGATCCTTTGAACAACTAAAAGAAACGCAAGCAGTGTCTTTACGTCACGGACGGCATATTGAACCCTGAGCGTAGCTTCGCGAGGGAGTTATGTGGAGTCCTGCGTGAAGCGAGGGGTTCAAGTTGCCCAATACGAAGACAGACTTTATCCCAGAGAAGCATACTCTACTTTTCACACCTACTGCGAGACAATAAAAATTCACTGAAAATCACAGCACCAAACACCGTCTTTTGTTTCACATTCTTTGAAATTGAGTTGGTGGCCAGGTGGGTTACTATGAGCTCTTATATCCATTCAGTTCAAAAACTATTCAGTACAAAATATCGGTTCATCGTTGACATTTTTCATCGTTGAATAACTTTAATCGCAGAAGTCTGTAGACCCTCTGCGATTGTGCCTTTAAATATAGTTGCGGACATCACGGAACCAATATTTTGTACTGAATAGTTTAACAACTGCATGGCAATAAGAGCTCATAGTAACCCACCGGTTCGATTTTCGAAAAAACCTCTACAATGCTATAATATACGCATTTTGTTATATTAGAGTTTTCCACGAGTTTCCACACGAATTTGGTGTTCCAAATTCAAATCACTTTACCTCCCTTTACCGTGCTCTTTATTTTATCGCAAGTATTGCGACTATGATGTAATCCGAAAACAATGTGTTACTGTAAGGAAAGAATTGTGGGCCGTGACACAAATTCACAGATGAGGTTAATCAAATCTGTCCTTCGCCGTATACAGCGATCTAATTATGATGATGCAAAGTCATAAATTAGGCTTATCTAGACAGTGTCTATATAACCACAATTCATCACTGTCGTCGGTAGAGGGGCATCTGAACATTAGCGAATTGATTCGATGAAAAACTGGATACGTAACTTCCCGATGGCATGTGCAAAGGGCAGAGTAACGAGGGTCACATTTCACTAGTGGTATCACTAAATGCTCGATTAAATGGGAACGTACAGGCAGTGAAATATATTTTGGACTGGGTGGGTCATTGGGTATTTTCGATAGGAGAACATTGGGGTCATAGTATTTTGATAATATCAAGAACAGAGACATTATAGTTATTCTCTTTTGCAAAACCTATACGTATATTACTCACTACGTACCTCATTAGTATACCCTCTATTAGTACTAAACGTTTCGGTTCTACCTTTACTGCTACGGAGTGGCGGCACTACCATCGTGTCTTTCCTGAAAACTATAATCTGGGTCTCTTCTGGTTTAAGAATTTATTCTCACAAAGAATTTAAAATTCACTTAACATGAGAATTACTTATGTTTAAACTAAATTTAATGCGCGTTTACGAGCGTGCTATAGGTACACAATACAAAGAAAAACATCTTAAAATAAACATAGGTCTACATGACAAATACAAAACAAAACATTCATAATCATTTAAAAGTTAGTGGGTAGATTTGAAAAACACTATTAATGTATGAGCGACAAGACCAAGCGCAATGCACTGTTGACAAGTTTTAAAACTACACAGATCGGCGATTACTAGATATGGCAAGCGTTTTTATTTTTCCTCAGTAATATTTTTTTTTTTCTTTTTATTTAAGTAAATGGATTTTTAATAACTTCTTGAACTTATGCATTGATTTAGTTTCTTTTATAAAATTAGGTAGCTCATCGTAAATTTTTGCACTGTTGTAGGTAATATTCCTTTTACCGTAATTTGTCCTCGGTGGACGTAATACTAGTTTATTTGCGTTTCTCAGTCGCATTTTATTGGCATGGTGTTTAGTTTTAAATGTTATATCAGTATGAATGTTTTTATGTAATATTTTCCGAATGAATAAGCATGTATAATACCTGAAAGTTGTACTTACGTCCATTAATTTTGTTTCTTTGTAAAGTTTGAGAGATGGGGTTAGATAATCGTAATTAAATAATCTTTTGATTAGTTTGTTTTGCGATATTTGTAAAAGTTTAAGATTTGTTTTGGCTGCTGAGCCCCAGACTTCTATTAAATAATCGATGTGAGGTTTCACTAGGGAACTATAAATGGTGTACCGTACGTTACGCGGTAAACAACGAACTATACCGCAGAGCGCACCATTCAGTGATGTTAGTTTTGATTTAATCTTCAATATGTGAGGCTTCCACGTTAAATGCTCATCAATTATAAGACCCAAGTATTTTTCGCTTTTTGATTTATCTAATATTTTTTTATTAATTGTAAGTGGCATGTAATTCGATATTACTTTATTCACGGCCGAAAAAATGACATAGTGTGTTTTGGCCACGTTAAGTGTAAGTAAATTGCACTGAAACCACTCACTTAAAAGATCTAGATCGCCTTGAGCATCTTGTGCGATTGACTCCATATCACGTCCAAAATAAAATAGGCTGGTGTCGTCGGCATACAGTGACAGTTCTCCTTTAAGTTTCAGTTTACTTATGTTATTTATATAAATAAGGAATAACAAGGGTCCTAAAATCGATCCCTGAGGAACTCCGTACGTGATAGGTAATGTAGGAGTTTGGTATTCACCAAACTTTACCAATTGAGTGCGACCTGTCAAATATGACTCAAGAATCTTGTGAGCGTTCCCAGTAATACCGATGTCACTGAGTTTGTTCAATAGAATAGTGTGACTGACAGTGTCAAACGCTTTTTTAAGATCGATAAATATACCAAGACCGATTTTCCTTTCATCAATGTTATTTTTAAGTTTAGTAACTAGGTCTACAGTTGCAGAAAGGGTATTAGATTTAGGCTTAAATCCATATTGTTTGTCATACAAGAAGTCAATTGAGTTTAAGTAACCTTCTAAGCGATTGTACAAAATTTTTTCAAATATTTTTGAGATTATTGGAAGCACGGATATAGGACGATAATTATTAGGGTCAGACCTAGTCCCTGATTTATAAATAGGAGTAACTTTGGCAATTTTAAGGTTTGACGGAAAGATACCTTGTTCTAGAGACTGATTTATACAAACAGTCAGTTCTCCCCTAATTTGGTGTGATACATTTTATTAATTTTGCATTTATATGGTCGACACCCGAGCTAGTGTTATTTTTTAAGTTATTTATAATTTTTAAGACTTCATCAGTTGTAGTTAGGTTTAGAGTCGCTAAGCCGAAATCTGTTTTATTAGTGTCAACTATTGCAGTAGTATAGTTCTTGTCGTCATGGTACTCTATAGGGATAGCTTGTGCCAGTTTTGAACCAATTGTTGAGAAAAAGTAATTGAAGTGGTGACATATATGGATTCCATCTGATAAAACAGCATTTTCTGTCACTAATTTAGCCGGCATAGAAGCATCTTTGACCTTATTGTGTGTGAGACTATCTATTAGACTCCACATTTTTCTTGGGTTGCTAGTGCAAGTAGAAAATTTATTGTAATAGTATTCATTTTTCATCTTCTGTATTTCGCCAGCTACCATTGTGCTTTCTTTCATGAAGTGGTCCTTGGCCTTTACGTCTTCTGGCATTCTTTTATGCAGTTTATATAGTAAGTTCTTCCGATCAATTGATTCAAGTATCTTTGCATTTATCCAATCTTGTCTCGGTGGATTTAGAATCTTTGTCTTTGTAAGTTTGCATTGTTCGATAGTTTTGCATAGTTTCTCTTCAAACACATCAAAATCACAATTTTTTGTTTTGTTCATGACTTCCTCCGTCAACATCTGCAGTTTACCATAGTCTATTGATTGATACTGAATTTTACGCTTCAGTGGTGGCTGGTATTTATCTATTTCAAAGAACATCTGCTTATGATCTGACATAGATGACTCGATGACAGCCAAACTAAACTGGTTTTCTTTTAAGTTTGTGGAAATGTGGTCTAGTAAGGATTTCTTTGTCAATGTTTCACGGGTGCAATACTTAGGTGTAATTTTGTTCATTATTCTGTATCCATTTTCTTGTAACGTAACCTTATAGTCTTCTACTGAGTTATCGGGTGCTAGCAAATTGTAGTTAAAATCACCAAGAACGACCGCTCTGTTCCGTCGATTTATTTGATGCAAAAATGTGTCCAAAAATTGTTTCCCATTTGTTCGACCAGGTTTGTATACTGCTCCAATGTCTAATGAGAATTTCGCCAAGTGAATCCAGATGTACTGGTTGTCATCCTGGGTTAGTTCTTCAATGTGATAATGTTTTAGGCTGTTTGTAGCAAAAATTGAAACACCCCCGCCGACGACATTCTGTCTATAGTGGTAGTAATGAGTATATCCTGGTATCTGGAGTCGTTTGGCTTCATCATCTGATTTAATCCATGTTTCAACTAGAACAATTATGTGTACTACCGGTGTCAGAGATTTAACAATGCAACAAAGTTCATCAAATTTACCAGGTTTTACAATACTCCGAACATTTGCATACAAGAATTTCAGAGATTTTTTGTTATATGCGAGATCACCGTAATTGTTGACGATTTGATATGTAGTTGTTTTATCGTTCCGACAACAAGCATTTAAGCTGTGTAGTTTTTTGCAGTAGCAGTGACGATTTGAGGTACACCTTTAACGTACTTTATCTGGAGATTATTCTCTCCGCCTAGTGTCCGGTAATTAAGTTCATCTTTTAGCTTCTTAAATCTTGTTTGCTGGTAGGGTGTCTGGTCACCAAAGATCTTTATGGTAGTGCTTTTTAGCTTGTTTTTGTTTTTGAGAATTTGTTTGGCTGTTTCTTCAGACTCGAACCGGACCTTAATAGCACGGCTGCCGTCAGATTTATATTTACCAATTCGAGCAATTTGAGTGGGTTCAGGGCAATTTTCGGTAATCAGTTCCACGGTTTTAAGCACCTCACTTTTATCGTATATTTTACGCTCATCAAAAATTACAGAGTCAGATTCCTTCACTCCAACAATCAAATTCGTACTAAACGTTTCGGTTCTACCTTTACTGCTACGGAGTGGCGGCACTACCATCGTGTCTTTCCTGAAAACTATAATCTGGGTCTCTTCAAGGCTAGATCACAGAATATATAATAGTAGCTAGATAGAATTGATGCTTTCTAGACCTTCGTGCTCCATCATCGGCCACATCGTCACTTACCAACCAACAGGAGAGATCGTGGTCAAACAAAGGTATATGCATGTCAAAAAAAAACCTAAGGTCTTTCATCAACTACGACTCCATGATGGCATTGTATTAGGCTTAAATCCTAAAAACACTTGTCGCAAATAATACCTGAAATAATTTTCAAACCGTATTCTCATTATAATAATATAACTTAATGCTATACCACTGAATAAATATTAGTACAAGGCTATACCATAAATGAAAAAGTGATTCATTTTATACAAATTAAAAAAACCCTCAACGCAATGAAACGTCTCAACCGATTTTGATCAAACATAGCTAAGAAAACTCCCGACAAATTCACCTTTCAATAAAAAAAAAAGAATTCGGTTCATCCGTTCGGGAGCTACGATGCCACAGACAGACACACACGCAGACACACAGACACGTCAAACTTATAACACCCCGTCGTTTTTGCGTCGGGGGTTAAAAAAGAACAAATCACATAGGTATCTAAAGAAAAACCTTCAACCACATGCTTCTCCTACGAACCCAACAGATTCATGGAAAAACGTTTAGCTTTTTTGTAAAAGAGTTCGTCCGGGGAAGTTCTACCACCATACCCATTTCTGCCGCGAAGAGTGCTTGCATTGCTGTTTCCAGTTTGAAAGGTTTATAGGTGCCGGTGAAATTACAGGCACTTGAGACATTATGACTTTATGTCTCAGGGTGGCGGGCGCAGTAGGGCGCGTCCAAGGTGGACTTGATCTGTGAGGTAATGCATTATTATAGGCATAAGGTTACCGCTTAACAACAGGTGGGCAAACTGCTTTTTACGTCATTCATTCAGATATAAAAAACGTCGCTTGATGAGTCTTTTACAATAACATCGGAGCGTGCAAGTGAAAATAAATAATGTTCAAGCAAGCGTTTCATGCAATTAAACGAATTGGTAGTAAAAAGATCTATCCATCATAATTATGTCATCTTATCAGATAGGAATCCATGCTACTCCGTCATTAAATATTTAAGTTCATGAATTTTGTGTTAATTTAATTTGTATTGAATAGTACTAGGCCGTTCAGCTGAATGTAAAGAAAGAAAGAAAGAAAGAAAGAAAGAAAGAAAGAAAGAAAGAAAGAAAGAAAGAAAGAAAGAAAAATTCTTTATTTGTAACGGCACACATGGATAGGACAAAAAACACTCGACAAATAAACTAAAAAATAATAGTTAATACATACAAAAGGCAAAAACTAAGTACTTCTACAATTAATAGAGTGTCTCTCAGTGCCATCCACGCAGCAACGTCACAAATAGGAGTCCGACTCAGCATGATGTTGTGTACACTAGTTACACAACGCTGGTCTTCCGCCGGATCCATGTGGGTGCGTCACGGAGTCACAAAAAAAAACAAAGAAAAAAAAAAGTGTGCCAAGAAAATAGGTGCTTGAAGGAGATAAAAAGTTTAAATGAATACCTACATAGAACAAGTGATATATAACAGACAAGTGAACAAAGTGACAATTGCAATGTCATTTAGATATTAGTCCCATTTGCTCCTAGGTCATGTTGCTAACAGGACGTTATGCTAATACGCCGTTTTGCTTTTAGGACGTTCTGCTTAAATGTCCTTCCGACAATTAAGTGTGTGTGGTAGCTTGTGTGTCTACCACAGATACTATACTAGTACATGCATTCATCATCTATAGCTTTTCACATATTTATAGTGTTTTAGTATAATTACATTTATTCTTAACTTCTTTCAACCTGCAACACCCGGCTGCACCATACCGAAAGGACCATGCCCATATTATTAGTATGGAGCTGAAAGTCAGAAATGCCATGCAATGTCCAAATTGCAGCATTGTCCTTTAAAATATTACAAGAATAATAAATTATAAGTAACTTTTCTAATTTATCTTTCCCTAAAACCCTTAAATGAATAAAATACTTTTGACTTGACTAAAGTTAGTGATAAAAAAAAACAGCCAAGTGCGACTCGGACTCGCGCACGAAAGGTTCCGTACCATTATCTATAAAAACGGCAAAAAAACACGTTTGTTGTATGGGAGCCTCCTAAATATTTATTTTATTCTGTATTTTTTGTATTTGTTGTTATAGCTGCAACAGAAATACTTACATCATCTGTGAAAATTTCAACTGTCTAATTATCACGGTTCATGAGATACAGCCTGGTGACAGACGTACAGCGAAGTCTTAGTAATAGGGTCCCGTTTTACCCTTTGGGTACGGAACCTTAAAAATACCAAAATTGGACCAGCCGTTCTCAAGAGATGCGCTTACCAACGAACAGAATTTATTTTTTATTTACAAGATTGATAGATGCGGCAAATTGAATTAACCGCCTTTCATAAAACATTTCTTGAGCTTTATTGGAAGTTCCAAACCCGAGTTTTTTATGTGTTTATGTAGAATGGCTGCATTGTGCGGTTAATACGCCATTATCGCCAGTATTTGTGTCGCTATGATCGCACTGATACTTGTGTGAAATAAAGTTGTGAAAACATAATTTGTAATGGATTTCCTAAAATGTTAATTTATCACATAAATAACAGATTTAATCATTCAATAGCAGATTTAATTGCTGTGGTGTGTCCGGCCTAAGAATAGACCCCTCCGTCTCCTCCCGTGGATGTCGTAAAAGCCGACTAAGGGATTACCCGGACTTGTTGATAAGATTCGTTGGTATAAGATTTGTCCTGGCTGGTAGCTTATTATGGAATGTGTTATTACTGGAAGAAAGCGTTAGCTGAGTCAGTCGTGGGAAGCAATGGCGCCGATGAGCTCACCACTTGTCACGTCTATATTCCACGATGGTGCAAACCACTGTGAAAAGAGGCCTATTGTGGCTCTGCCTACCCCTTCGGGGAAAAAGGCGTGTGTCTACGTATGTATGTATGTATCGCCGGTATTTGTGTCGCTATGATCGCACTGATACTTGAATGTTCGGAGCTCATTGAACAATGCTCTGGAAACGGAGAAACCGTTCGAACGATGAATCGGACTCAATGGCGTGGATCGGGGACAAAACACTTGCCACAAATTGCATGACTAAATGATTTAGAATAGTGTTTGTTTTACTTTTAAATGTTTATGAGATCGAGAGGTTTTTTTTTTATACTACTTGAATGACGGAACAAGCAGATGGGTAACCTCTGCCTATGAACAGTGCATTACCTCATAGGTCACGTCCACCTAGGACGCGCCCACCTAGGACGCGCCCTATGTGCCATTGCACTGCGCCCGCCACTCTGAGACATAAAGATGAAAGTCTCATGTGCCTGTAATTTCACCGGCACCCTTACCCTTCAAATCGGAACACAGCAATGCGAGCACTACTGCTTTGCGGCAGAAATAGGTATGGTGGTAGTACTTCCCCGGACGAACTCTTTCACAAAAAAGCTCTACTACTACTAAAACTACTACTACTAGGTTTCATTTAGAACGAAAATATTTTTTTTTTTTTTGAAAAAAATAAACAACTTGGAAGCTAGGAATTTATCCCCAATACAAGATTTTATAAAATTAGTGATCGTAACCGTAAGCTGATTACAATAAGCCTAAACACAACCAGTCTACTGTTATCCACCGAGGAGTTCCGTTGTCCACCTTCCGTCTCCATCATCAGATCAGCTCGCTGTCACCATCATATTGTATTGTCATCGGAACTTGACAGGTATGCCAAAGTTCAGCTCAATCGCGCGGATATCGGAAAGTCACCCTTATCGCCACCCGTGAAGTAGTTATCGTTGAGTAAATCCAATAGCCATCTCTGATCTTCTTCATCAGTTCCACTTTACCAAATGACACTTTCTGAATGCACATGCTTGACTTGTTGCTGAAAATACCGAAATCGCTATATGCATGCCTTTAATATTTGAGGACTTCCCTTAATTCCTCATGGATCCCATCCTCAGAACCAGATTTTGATTAAAATGGGACAAACCTGGAAGAACATCACGAAAACTAAAAAAAAAACATAAATGACGGAGTTATGAGGTAGGTAATAGGCATCTCCTTTTATGAAGTCGTTTAAGAGATGAATTGGAACATCGAATTCAGAAATGAACTCTGTTTTTTCTGTCAAATAATAAAGCTAAAAAACTTTTTATTTAACTTCGTGATTGACTAACTAGCAGATGGCGCTCCTGATGTTAAGCAATAATGCATTACCTCATAGGTCACGTCCACGTAGCACGCACGAAAAGAGACAGATTAACCCTTTTCTTGAGAAATGCCTTGTCTTCCAAACCAGCAAACAATAGGAATAAAAGATAAGATAAATTATAGAACCTGGTGTGTCTAGCCTAAGAATAGACCCCTCCGTCTCCTCCCGTGGATGTATTAAAAGCCGAAGGGTTTACCCGGACTTGGTGAGAAGATTCGTTGGTATAAGATTTGTGCTGGCTGCTAGCTTATTATGGAATATGTTATTACTGGAAGAAAGCGTTAGCCGAGTCAGTCGTGGGAAGCAATGGCGGCGATGAGCTCACCACTGTCACGTCTATATTCCACGATGGTGGAACTCACTGTGAAAAGAGACCCATTGAGGCACTGCCTACCCCTTCAGAAAAAAAGGAGTGTGTCTATGTATGTATGTAAATATACAAATTTACATGATGAAATCCTCAAGTCAGTATTTTTTTAAACCCCGACGCAAAAACGACGGGGTGTTATAAGTTTGACGTGACTGTGTGTCTGTGTGTGTGTGTGTCTGTCTGTAGCATCGTAGCTCTCGAACGGATGAACAAATTTCTTTTTTTTTATTTGAAAGGTGAATTTTTCGGGAGTGTTCTTAGCTATTTTTGATCAAAATCGGTTCAGCCGTTTCATTTCGTTGAGGGTTTTTTAATGTTTACTAAATTAATTACTTGTTTTCGTAATTTTAATAGATCATATAGGAAGGATCATATATCACACCTAAAAACATCCTGTGCCATGATTTTCCATTGAGTTAATTTTTCCAAAGGGGCATAATTTATACCGTAGGTACCGTGTCCGTAAATTAAATTATTTCCTTCCTGAAGCTCGTTCGTCGTTCCGCTTTCGAGATCAACCTGTGGGAAATAGACACGTGACTTTCCAGTTAACTAGCAAGGACAGAGCCTTGAGTAGAATTTTAATCTGATTCACCCATATAACGTTGCGTTCACAAACACACGTTGATTAGACTTTATTTGGCAACATCCAGAGTTTCGAGCACCGCCGTAAGGTCGCGTGCCTTTCGATCTTCTATAGGTTACATTTTGGGGAATGCTCCCAGGAACTTCATGATCTAATCCCACCATCTCCTTTTCATCATAGGACGAGCAGGCGTACGGCTCGGTACCACCCTTACCTCATTAGTATACCCTCTATTCGTACTAAACGTTTCAGTTCTACCTTTATAATGCGAACTGCTAAGGAGTGGAATACACTACCGTCGTCTGTCTTTCCTGAAAACTATAATGTGGGTCTCTTCAAGGCTAGTCTGAATAGGTGCGTTCTAGACCTTTGTGCTCCATCTACGGCCACATCGTCACTTACCAACAAAGTAAAAAAAAAAGACACGTGTCTTTCGAGTTAACTAGCAAGGACAGAGCCTTGAGTAGAATTTTAATCTGATTCACCCATATAACGCTACGTTCACAAACACACGTTGATTAGACTTTATTTGGCAATATGTAAAAGTAGGTATACATGCTCGGAGTTGCACTGCACTACGTGATAGAATACGAAATGAGGAGATGCACAGAACAAGTAATTAATTTTGTGAAAATTAAAAAACCCTCAACGCAGTGAATCGGCTGAACCGATTTTGATCAAACATAGCTAAAAACACTCCCGACAAATTCACCTTCCAAAGTTTTTTTTTTATCGAAATCTAATCATCCGTTCGGAAGCTACGATGCCACAGACAGACACACAGACACGTCAAACTTATAACACCCCGTCGTTTTTGCGTCAGGGGTTAAAAATCAAGATCAGCGACATAGTTGAAGTGGCAATGGGCAGGCCATATACAGCGGAAATAATATTATGATGGTGCTAATTGTCTGTTAATTATTATGAGTTTTGTATTATATAATACTAAGTTGTTAATTTTAGTCTACTGTATTTAAAATACTTAGTAAAACAATGTCTGTACCTTTTCACCTGTTGAAGTGACGAGTCGTAGTATGTGGCACTTAATTTAGTTCTTATAGCTTCATAAATCTTGTTAATGTGTTACTTCTATGCCAATAAATGATTATATTCTTCTATTCTATAATAGTTAATATGCCAAACAGCCCCAATCGGGTGCCAGCAAATGCTTGAAAAAGGGATTACATATTTTGAACCGGAGAGACTGACGAACGAAGCCAGTTAAATTTAAGCTTTAAAAAAGGAGTTTTTTTTTTTTTTTAAACTATTAGGCAAACTAGCTTACGGCCCACCTGATGTAAAGTGGTCACCGTCACTTATAGACACCGGCAACACCGGCGGTATTGTCGATGCGCTGCCTACCCTGAAGGAATTAATGATAATTTTTCTTGAAGCGACACATGTCGTAACCAAGCGGTAAAACCTCAGATGGAAGCTCATTCCATAGTTTATAGGTATGGGGAAGAAATGATCTCGAGAAACGAGTCGAACGAGAAACCCAGTAGAATTTCATGTTGTAGGTAATACATGTGCTCAATTTGGCAACGTTATATTTCTGTGTGACAGTGTGTCAGAACGGTTAAAGTTGCTGTACTGTATTAAACATAGACTGTCGTGCACGTTCTCCAGTGCCATCCACGACCGGTTATTGTATGTAAATGAGACCGGGACATTTTTCAACCAGGCTCCCGGTTTAGCAGTTTCTGTTCTATTTTAGCCATAATTGCGTCATAAAGTTACCGATAATCCTGTATGGTATGAACTAGCGGTATCGATTTCGCATTGCAACGAGAAGCGGTATTAATAAAAGTCCTTTTGATTTAGCAGATTTGTTTTTACTCTTTTTGTAGAGTTAAAACCCGAGTTTCAAGCTTATTCGGAGTCCTTATTCATGTAGCACATAGCATTGCGCCATAAACTTACAGATAATCCGGTATGGTATGAACTAGCGGTATCGGTATAGCATTGCAACGTGAAGCGGTATTAATAAAAGTCCTTTTGATTTAGAAGATTTGTTTTTTCTCTTTTTGTAGAGTTAAAATCAGAGTTTCAAGCTCATTCGGAGTCCTTATTCATGTAGCACATAGCATTGCGCCATACAGTTACAGATAATCCAGTATGGCATGAACTAGCGGTATCGATTTCACATTGCAACGTGAAGCGGTATTAATAAAAGCCTTTTTTATTTAGAAGATTTGTTTTTGCTATTTTTGTAGAGTTACAACCCGAGTTTCAAGCTTATTCGGAGTCCTTATTCATGTAGCACATAGCATTGCGCCATACAGTTACAGATAATCAGGTATAGCATGAACTAGCGGTATCGATTTCACATTGCAACGTGAAGCGGTATTCATAAAAGTTCTTGTTATTAAGATGTTGTTTTTGCTTTTCATAGATTTAAAATCAGAGTTTCATGCTCATTAGGAGTTGTATCCATGCATGTAGCACATAGAATTGTGCCATAAAGTTACAGATAATCCCGAATAGTATGAACTAGCGGTATTGATTTCGCAACGTGAAGCGATATTAATAAAAGTCCTTTTGATTTAGAAGATTTACTTTTGCGCTTTTTGTCGCAAGCTCATTCGAAGTCCTTATTCATGTATAACGTGACCATTTTTTTTTTTGTCAAAGAGGGATGCTTGCTTGAGTTGAGTAGAAAAAAATGCTGGTATTTACTTTACTTCTTTTTATTCCAAAATAATCTTACTTCTAGGCAGTTGTCTTATATTTGTCGGAGGAGCAAATATTTTTCAAGATATCGGGTCTTGTTTTTAAGTATGAATGGAGCTGAATACAATATAGATATAGGTATTGGTCTGTTTGCGAAAGCGGGTCATTTTTGCTCTCGGTGGGGACAGCGGGGCAGACAGTCTGAAAGCGGGACTGTCCCGCCCAAAGCGGGACGTATGGTCACGTTATTCATGTAGCATATTGTATTTCGTCATAATCATCAATTTATCATAATCCGGTATGGCATGAACTAGCGGTATTGATTTCAAATTGCAACGCGAAGCGGTATTATTATAAATTCTCATTAAGAACTTTTAGTTTTCTTCGCGTTTTCTAGAGTTAAAACCAGAGTTTCAAACTCATTCGGATTCCTTATACATACGCATAGTATTACCAACGAATCTAGCTATCCACTACTAAACCAATCTACTCATATCTAGCAGGACCGGCGATATGCATTATTAATGTATGTATTCAGTGGTTTCCAATTCCAATCTGCCATCGCCGGAATCCATCGAGAATCGAGTGAGACACATTGTAATATTGATTAAATCTTAATTATTTCCGATGAGTCTGGTGTAGTATTGTAACTTTAATAGTTATACATATTTAAACAACTATAAATTCATCACTAGCGAATATATCTGTGTTAAAATGATCGATATACCTAAAACATGGCTCGAAGAACCACGTGAAAACAGGAATAATTTTAGAAAGACCTATTTTATGACCGATTTTTTGGGAACAATTAAAATTCAAAAATCATGATAAATATCCCGTTTCCAGTGAAAAACTGTTTTATGATGCTTGGGCAAGAGAGCATTATTCATTCGAAGGATGAATTTAAGTTTAATAACAATCAGCTGAAATTATTTAAGCCCTGACCTGAAACCACGGTTTTATTTTACGCACTCGAGGTTCAACTAATATGATACTTCATAATATATCATACATATATCATTCATTAGATTTATTTATAATTTGTACATTGTTATGTCAGAACACTAAAACAATTCTGATAAATCGGAAAATGAATTCAAAAATAAAATTCGTGATCAGCGCCCTGCAATAGCAGTTTAATTAGCAGAGACAAATCATAAATAAATTTAATTCGTGATCAGCATCCTGCAATAGCAGTTTAATTAGCAGAGACAAATCATAAATAAATTTAATTCGTGATCAGCGCCTGCAATAGCAGTTTAATTAGCAGAGACAAATCATAAATAAATTTAATTCGTGATCAGCGCCCTGCAATAGCAGTTTAATTAGCAGAGACAAATCATAAATAAATTTAATTCGTGATCAGCGCCTGCAATAGCAGTTTAATTAGCAGACTAAAATCATTAATAAATTTAATTCGTGATCAGCTCCTGCAATATCACTTTAATTAGCAGAGACAAATCATTAATAAATTTAATTCGTGATCAGCGCCCTGCAATAGCAGTTTAATTAGTAGAGACAAATCATAAATAAATTTAATTCGTGATCAGCGCCTTCAATAGCAGTTTAATTAGCAGAGACAAATCATAAATAAATTTGATTCGTGATCAGCGCCCTGCAATAGCAGTTTAATTAGCAGAGACAAATCATAAATAAATTTAATTCGTGATCAGCGCCTGCAATAGCAGTTTAATTAGCAGAGACAAATCATAAATAAATTTAATTCATGATCAGCGCCCTGCAATAGCAGTTTAATTAGCAGAGACAAATCATAAATAAATTTAATTCGTGATCAGCGCCCTGCAATAGCAGTTTAATTAGCAGAGACAAATCATAAATAAATTTAATTCGTGATCAGCGCCCTGCAATAGCACTTTAATTAGTAGAGACAAATTATAAATAAATTTAATTCGTGATCAGCGCCCTGCAATAGCAGTTTAATTAGCAGAGACAAATCATAAATAAATTTAATTCGTGATGGGCACTCGAATATTCGTGATTTTCCTTGATCTTCATCGTGTCACTGTTTCTTTTTTGGTCATGCTTTATATCAGTGACCAGTTTGAGGTATGGTAGCTCTTTTGACTGACGGTGAGAGGAAGGACAATGCAACACGCAGTGAGTAAGTAGACTCTTTCCTTTCATGCACAATATATACGAGTACTTAGATTATTTATTCAGAATAATACTCGGCCCATTTTCAATGTATTGCTTTTTTGTTATACAGAAATAGAATGGATTGCCTCTGGGACTTTTGTGCGACCTTTGTAAGATTTTAAATATTTGATGGCGAAAGTTAAAAAAGATTGGGAATACCGCGTTTTGGGATCTGTTTTAATGTTTTAAATACTTTATCTACCCTCTATGACGACCTCTGTGGCGGGCGAAGGTTCGCCTGCGACGCAGGAGTTTGCAGGTTCGATTCCCGTCTCGGAAAAAATATTTGTAAGATCTGCAGATATTTGTTCAGGGTGTTCAGGGCTTCCCCACATTAACTCTTTCACAAAAAAACCCTATTACTAATAAAAGCAAGGAGACAACGTGATAAAATAGACAAAGAAGGGACAAATAAAGTAGGCGATGAATGACGATAGCTTTGATGTTTGAGTTTACAGAAAAATTGCGTTAGACACACAAGCTGAAGAAAGGTCGCCTGAAAGGCAGCTTGAAACAAAGCTTGATCAAACTCGTGGACCATCGAATCGGTGAGGAAACAAAGGCACTGATGAGTGGCGCATTGTTCCTAGGAATATGGGTGGAGCAATAATTGCGACCTGAATACCGAACATTTTATGCCCCAAACTTTACAGCGTCTTGTCGGTCAACAGTTTCGTTGTTCGAGTAATTGACGATGACAAAGTTATGGAGATTTGGTATTGGAGTAAAGTTTATGTTTTGGAATCGTGTAGTCATTGCTATTGATGAAGTTTAGCCGTATCATGACTACGAATAGACTTCACCTGATCGTTGTATCCAATACAATATGAAACCATATGCAATTATTTCGATATTCAACGGAAAAAAAAACATGTAAGTATTTGTAATTTTCTTGCTAAAAAATAATAATAATAATAATACATTGAAAATTGCGTTTTGATTTCTAATACCAATTTTTTTTTCTTCTAATATTCTGTAGGTATTTTTTTTCTGTTATCTGAGACAATTAGACCATAAGGAAAAAATATTCCTGTTGGGAAATTTAGTTCGAAGCGACCAAGCGGACGACCACAATGAAAATAGCAACAGTTAAATGTCACAAGTTCTCAATCCCTGGAATCTGGAGATATACGTAGTTGAGTACTAATTACAGTATAAGCTATCATTAATAGACGATAATTTTAAAAAAAAAGACTAGTAAGTGACCTAATTTACTTTGGCCACTGTTGTGACAAAAATCTCTCTCTCATTTAAAGTTTTTGCAATTGAGCCAGACATACATCTATACAAAATTAAACAAAATTCCTTATTTTTCGGAAAGGTAATCAAAATGTTATGTCACAAATTCCCAATCACGCTTTCAAAACATTGTGTGTCATCCAGTAATTTTCTGCATCAATAAACTATTGTACTGCCATGTCGACGCATCTGAATGAACGTCAATGACCCTGGCGCGGTAGCGCGATCAAATTGATTAGAGATATTATGATCCGACTCACGACTACCCACGAGTCACGCGTGTCGACTGATGCTCTTTAATTGACTTAATTGCTGGCTGCTGACAGCGACTGTTCTTTTACTTTGTATAGTCAGAAGTCTATCAAACAATAGTAACTTCTATGCTTAGTGCAGGTTGGTACAATTTGTAGTTGGCGTGATCGAAGATCGATTGTTTGTCTGAGCTGACTACTGAATGATAAATTCGTTCAGTGCTTCTATTAAAGTTATTTCATTCACATAATACATTCCAGTAGGTATGTATAAAATAAAATCTAATGAAACAGCTGTTCTACCTGAAGACCGCTGCTAATGATCTAAAGGTAGCTCAACTGATCCAAATCACTACCAGACGGTAGCGTCCCTAAGATGCTGGCTGCATTGCTACGCTGAACAGCAATACTAATGCGTTAAGTCAGATAAGAGCCAGCTCTCGGGTCACGCGTCGTTTCGATAAATTCCACTTTTCTTTCAGTAATGTGCAGATCAATCGATGATCATGTGTTGATCGTTGAAAACAGCATGATTTTAGCTGACTCGATCTCTGGAATAGGCTGAATGAAGCCAGTAATATTCAGCATTTTTAGCCAAGCCTATTTTAGATAGAAATAGCAGAACTGAAATGGATACAGAAAGCAGATCTTTCGTCCCCTAAATAGAAAGAGACCTGTTTAATTTTATCATAGAATGTGTTTTCTTTCAAACTGTCGAAAACTAAGGTAAGAAATGGCTTAACTAAAATAGATATCTTTCGTCCACAAAAAAGAAAGAGACCTTTTTTTTATAGAGTTCTAGCGGAAGTGGAAGTTTTAATCTAAGTAAGTATACCTATTTAGGAGCTTAACCTGACTGACTGACTGATTCATCATTGCCGAGCCGAAACAGCTGGACCTAGAAACCTGAAACTTGGAGCGTTGGTTCCCTTTTATAGCAAAACCACTCCCTAAGAAGGGATTTTTGTATAACCATTGTATGAAAAACAGTATTTCTTGAACTCACAAACTTTGCATAAGTATGGTTCAATACAAATCATAAAAGGATAAAATATTTTTCCACGAACTACTCCCTAAAAGCGGGTGCAATGGGGTGTTTATATAAGAACTTTTTATCGCGAGGTGCCTTTTGCTTGAAACTTGGTATGCACTTAAAATACAAAATAATTGAACACATCTTTCAGGATTTTTCAACATTACCCTTAAAAAGGGGTAAAAAGGGGTGACACCGTTTTAGTTTTTTTGTGATGTGATGCGTAGCAAAGGTCGGGTATTCAGCTAGTTCAATACATATAAATATTGAACTAGCGATGGTAGCCTAACGGTTCAATAGTGCAACTCAGAATCCAACGATACCGGGTTCGATCCTAGGCTCCGCACCAATGACTTTTCTAAGTTATGTGTGGATTTCCATCGCTCTGTGCTTCGGAGGGCACGTTAAGCTGTCGGTCCCGGCTGTTATTGATTAATATCAGTCGATAAGCCATGTCAGAGGCCCTCGGGCGGCTTGACAAACTCTGACACCAGAGGCCAGCACTACTTCATACGAAACGACGACGACGAATACATATAAAGCTAGGTAAACTAATGCTAATATATTCTTTTCGGTAATGCTTTGTAAACATTGGACCTGTAACAATAATCTGTTATAAATAAATAAACTATAACTAGGTAGGTTCAATATAAATCTAACACTAGGCAACAAAACGTAAACTTTTGAACGCCATCAAATGCAGCGAAGGAAGTTTGCACGGCGAGCGTGTGACCAACGACGTTAGCGCATCGAAACTTCGAAAATAGCTCCTGACTCACTATTACCACAGAAGATATATTAGCTATTACTATACATACAAATATTTATTCTGTGGTAACAACGGGTTCAACTCAAGGATCGGCGAGAAATGCGGGAGTACACTAACGTTTTGCTTTATTACTAAATCAGTGCATTGTAGATTAAAATAGACGGTTAGTCACAACACAGGACGTAATCCTTAGTCATGCATGGCGGGTATGGTGGCGGAAGCTATAAGGCTGCGGGAGGTGGTTTTATCGGAATCCATTTATTTTCAGAGTCGGAGACAGTGTTTTCCTTTTCGTTTATTGAATAGGTGCCTTCAAGACCTTTGTGCTCCATCTTCGGCCACATCGTCACTTACCAACAGGTGAGATAGTGGTCAAACAAAGGACTATCAATGTTAAAAAAAAAAAAAAAACTTTGGCTTTTAAAAAATACACGTTTTGGGACGACCGTATTAATTGATGACAGTATCGTTGAAGACCGTATCATTGATGACCGTATCATTGATGACCGTATCGTTGATGACTGTATCATTGATGAACGTAGGTATCATTGATGACCGTATCATTGATGACCGTATCGTTGAAGACCGTATCATTGATGACCGCTCTAGTTCAAGCCTGCATAATCGTGAATCTCCCACTTCTTCAGATAGCGAAAGTTGAGTTCGCGAGAACTAGGAGACTTAACACACATGTTTTAATTGATAGTATCTCATAAATATCAGCAGTTTAGCTACGATACCCATAAACAAAAAAAAAACACTGTACAAATGTGTTCAGGGGTATCGTAGCTAAACTGCTGATATTTTAGAGATACTATCAATTAAAACATGTGTGTTAAGTCTCCTAGTTCTCGCGAACCTAACTTTTGCTATCTGAAGAAGTGTTGATGAGCTGTAAAGGGCAAAAAACACCAAAAAAAAATTGAATTACGCGCCGCGCGGGTGAGCATCCTACTAGGTACTATTTTACATGCGAAAGTTCGTGAGTGTGTGAGTGTGTGCGTGTGTTTGTTACGTCTTCATGCAGAAACGGCTCGACGGATTTGGATGAAATTTGGTATGGAGATAGCTTGACTCCCGGAATAACATATAGGCACATTTTTATCCCGATATTCCCACGGGATCGAGACCTATGCGGGTAACACCGCGGGGCGCTGCCAGTATAACATAACATAACACCCAACAGTCACATACTAGTCCTGATCTCACACTAGGATTCCCTGTGACGTGGGTATCAGGAACTATGAATATCATGGTAGGTACCCTCTGCTTAAGTGTTTAATTTAAGTACTAAATGGTTTGTTTATGGATGGTATTGGTATGGTATATTGGTATGGGATGTTATGAGGAGGGATGAAACGCATGTAACTAAGAAAGTTATGAATATGAATGTTAGTGAATGGAGGGGAAGAGGAAAACCTAAGAAAAAATGGATGGATTGCGTGAGAGAGATGATATGAATGAGAAGGGAGTGAATGATGAGGTGACGGCTGACAGGGGAGAATGGAAGAAAAAGACGTACTGCGCCGACCCCAAATAATTTGGGAAAAGGGCAAGACAATGATGACTAAATGGTTTGTTTGTCAGCAATTTTTGTAATATTCATTTAACCTAATGATGAATATCTAGGTGCCTACTGTGTATAAATACGCTTGAAAACCTTAAAAATGCGCGCTATCCAAAGTGCGCATATTATGTAACTACACCACCTTACCTTATATCACCTTACCTTAGACGACCTCTGTGGCGTGGCGGGCGAAGCTTGGCCTGCGTCGCAGGAGGTTGCGGGTTCGATTCCCGCCTCGGAACAAATATTTGTGCGATCGCAGATATTTGTTCAGGGTGTTCTGGGTATTTTCTATATATAATAAAAAATATCTATCTATGTAATATATTGTATTAAGTATATCAGTTATCTAGTACCCATAACACAAGCTCTGCTTAGCTTGGGGCTAGATAATGTTGTGTGAACTGTCCAGCATTATTTATTTATTTTATTTATATGTTACTTGCATATCACAACATTTCAGATTAACCAAGTGCCCCTTAACATATATATTAATTATGTTAAAAATCTCATAAAAGCGCCTCAGCGTGCCTTACGTTAAAGTTTTTAAGTTTTATTTAACTAAACTGTGTTTAGCTTTAATAAGTAATTATTTTTTAAGTAATAAAGACCTTTTTAAATAAAAAAAAACCACAACACCAAGACCCGGAGCAAATATTTGCAGAACATACAAATATTTTATCACGCACCGTAATCGAACCCGCAATCTCTCGGGCCACAGAACTCGCTAACCATGATGTATTGTCGTGAACTAGGAGTCCTCAAGATCAGACCACAGACCACTGTAACAAACTGTTCATGCTTGATGTTCAGTGGGTAAGCTGATCAATAGAAGCGTCAAAAGGTCACTTTCGAATAACATAAATGATTCCTGACAGGATTAAGGCGGTAGTAGGCCCAAAACTGCAAATAGACCTTTCTTAGAAAGTCTACTTCTACTAAACGGATGGCCCGAATGAAAAGATCCAAAGTTTCCTATGGTTTACACAAAAAAAGCCTGCAGCTTCCAAACGCCTGAAGCGATTTTTATGATTCTTTCACAATATTAAAGGAAAAGGTTTATAAAAAAAAAAAAAAAACATTTACTTGAGACAGTTGCGTTTTTTCGTGATTTTAGCCCACTATTTGTTTCGCGTGCTCTGTTCTGCCCCGTTCTTACTTATCTGAACCTTACTGAGTTAGACAGTGACAGAATTTGGGGTGACTAACCACCTTAAACCGGAAAAAAGTCCCAATTTCGGATGTTTTGCCGATTCGAACTCTGTGGTGATGCTTTGTCACATCCCTACAGCTGACAAAACTAAAAGCGCGTCTTAGTTCTCGTCCAAGCGATCATAAGAAGCCCTCGCTGTAATAGGACTACATTCCTTTTTTGGTCGATAGTCCACAAATGCCGACAATTCCTTAAATGGAGTTACAGGAGCTCTTAACGAACAAGACACTAGAACCTGGCCCTCGACAAAACCTCGCTGATGTAAGATGTATGAGGGAATGGGAGAGGAATTCCAATAATACCATAAATGACTAAGTTAATACAATGTTTGGATATTTGTATGTTTGTTACCCAATCACGCAGAAACGGCTGAACAGATTTCGATGGAATTTGGTACACTGGTAAATTTGGAAGCCGCGGGAGGACTCCAGTATTAAATAATTTAGTGAACAACAAGAGAATTGATACCGAAGTCCCTTGGAGTGACGATGTGGCCGAAGATGGAGCACAAAGGTCTAGAAGGCCTATTCATTCTAGCCTTGAAGAGACCCAGATTATAGTTTTCAGTAAAGACAGACGACGGTAGTGTATTCCACTCCTTAGCAGTTCGCATTATAAAGGTAGAACATCAACGTCATCAGACGTTAGACGTCTACCGGTGGACGAGGCCTCCTCCATAGCATTTTACCACTCTTGGCAGGCGGTTGGTGATCGCAGTATTTATTGAGTACTCAGGTGGATGCTGCTGCCCGTCAGCTTTTATGACATCAACGGGAGGGGACAGAAGGGTAATTTTTTTTTTTATTTTTTTATTTTTTCTTGGTGTGGCGGATCAAGCAGATGGCCCACATGATGTTAAGCGGTACCATCTGCCTATGAACAGTGCATTATCCCATAGGTCACGTCCACCTAGGACGCACCCTATGTGGCATTGCACTGCGCCCGCCACCCTGAGACATAAAGATGAAAAGTCTCATGTGCCTGTAATTTCACCGGCACCCATACCCTTCAAACCGGAACACAGCAATGCGAGCACTACTGCTTTGCGGCAGAAATATGTATGGTGGTAGTACTTGAGACTTTTCATCTTTATGTCTCAGGGTGGCGGGCGCAGTGCAATGCCACATAGGGCGCGTCCTAGGTGGACGTGACCTATGAGGTAATGCACTGCTCATAGGCAGAGGTTACCGCTTAACATCAGGTGGGCCATCAGATTGCTCCGCCATTCCAGTAGTATAAAAAAAAAAAAAAAAAAAAAACTTCCCCGGACGAAATCTTTCACAAAAAAGCTCTACATACATATCCGGATACACCAAGGCTCTACCGTGCAACCGGTCCATTTTAAAATGATTAATAGTGAAATGGCACGCAACACTGCCCTTATCAAGCTTGGCTGGCGTCTCGTCGTATCAATGTCGAGACGATTCTCCCTTATCCATGGCCATCTCTGTGACAGAGCGCCGTTTATTTGACAGACAAAATGCGCAAACGAAATAGCTATCTTGCACATAAATCACCGACGATATATTGCTCAACGAATTTTTAATAGTGACTGGAGAGACAGTTTTCAGAGGACGACTAACTTTTTTTTTTAAATTTAATACATTTATTCACAGAAATAATAATACAACTAATACAAGGTATGTACACATATGAAACAGTTGTGCTACCTGAAGACCGCTGCTAGCGATCTAAATGTAGCCCAACCAAAGATTTAAATATTTGAGCCCAACATATCCAAATCACTACCAGACGAAAGCGTCCCTAAGATGCTGGCTGCATTGCCACGCTGAATGGCAATACTAATGCGTTGAGCCAGATGAGAGCCAGCTCTCGGGTCACGCGTAATATAATGATATTCTATCTAGATCAAAGGACTCTGATACTGTGTAAATACTAGATAGACAACGAGAACATATTCTTAACGTGAAAACGGTTTAGCTGTGGTGTGTTCGTCCTACAGATATTAGTCGGCCTGAGGAAAGATTCCTTCGTCCCCTCCCGTGGATGTCGTAAAAGACGACAGAGGGATTACACCAGGGGATTGGCAGCATCCAGGCAGATTGAATACTCAAAACCTTTCTTAACTTAATTTTGTTAGTAGGGTAGGGCTAGTTTAGATAATACAGCGACGTAATAATTTGACATTTGAAAATGATGACTACGAACCGGTACGGAGGGCCTGCAATGCTCTAAGCTTCGAACTGATCGCAAACTTTTTTGATGTTTATACCTGCAATTTATAAAATAAACATGGCATTTTTGGACAGTGATGTATTGATGATCAAAACGTCGCGTTGCGTACGCTGTGCCGATATTCCAGCATCCGGCGCGGAACGGTGCGAGACGAGACTATCTTTACTCAGTAAATATATTTACTTTTAAAATAGGTATGCTTTACGTGATACGTATTTAGGTCAAACTGTAACGATGGATAATTAGTGGCAAGAAAGCCGGGTTTGATTGTAGACACAACATTTGTAACAACAGCAGAAATAATAAATATTTACTACACTACGATTGTAGCGTTACATTTAATACTTTACTACCATGACAGAGCCTTTCGGGTCCAGACACAGGTCAAAAGGGTACCGGTGCCGCATTTTTAAGCTTAGAGAAAAAAAAAATAGCGGACTTCTTGTTTTTTTTTTTTTTTTATACTACTTGGTTGTCGGGTCAAGCAAGAGGCCCACCCGATGTTAAGCGGTAACCTCTGCCTATGAACAGTGCATTACCTCATAGATCACGTCCACCTACGACGCAACCTATGTGGCTTTGCACTGCGCCCGCCACCCTGAGACATAAAGATGAAAAGTCTCATGTGCCTGTAATTTCACCGGCACCCTTACCCTTCAAACCGGAACACAGCAATGCGAGCACTACTGCTTTGCGGCAGAAATAGTTATGGTGGTAGTACTTCCCCGGACGAACTCTTACAAAAAAGCTCTATCTACTACTAAACGTTACTGTAACTGTTAACATACGAGCGTCATATGGCGGTCACTGTTCAAGTGATCAGTGTAGTTGCTGGTTTACTGCGACTTTTATTTTAATCATTTTCAATCCACACCCCACTATTTTGTAGCCGTAGACAAATGTATTTTACGAGACACCCACATCTTTACTGTCTATGAGAAGTCTATGAGTACCTATTCGTAGATCACATTTTCCCCATCCTCGTCCAAAAGGGCAACTATCGATTCACCGTCCAGTGTGAGTAGCTGTTTATTCTGCGGCCAGACGCCTATACCGTGAATGTAATCTTCAATGTTGTTGCCAATGCCGCCCAGTTCCGCTGCGCCAAGTTGCCAAGTAATGGGGGGTTTACACGGGTGACTAAAGCCGCACGATTTTTGCTGCGCGGCGTAAATCGACCATCTAAATGGCAATTCGGCTAAGTTGCAAGTGACTAAAGCCGCAAGCCCCAAAGTTGGGTAGCATCCGACTTTGGCCGCGCGGCAACCGGCCGCATGCGACTGGTGACTAAAATCGACCGTGTAAACGATCAGTTGCAGGCGATCGCCCGCCGCATGAAAGAGTGTTTCGCGCACGTTGTACTCACTACAGCGATTCTACGTATTTATCGTTTGGTTAAACAAACATGAATAAAAATAATACCATAAATAACTATAACTATATTGTTGAATAACTATTTCAATTCCGGACAAACAACTATTCTGCTAAAAAAATTCGACCGAAATGACCGAGCCGCATGCTATTTTAGTAACCAGTGTAAATTGACTAGTGATGCGGCTTGGTGAGGCAATTTGTGAAGCGACTAGCCGCACGTCGGAAATCGACCCGTGTAAACCCCCCATAAGGGTTTCGTGTTTATATGCACAAAGTTTCGGGAGATACTGCTTTTTATGCTTGATGGCGAAACTCTTGTCTTCGTGTGGACCGAAGGCACCGTTTTACGATCATAAATGACTAAGTTAATACAATGTTTGGATATTTGTATGTTTGTTACCCAATCACGCAGAAACGGCTGAACAGATTTCGATGGAATTTGGTACACTGGTAAATTTGGAAGCCGCGGGAGGACTCCAGTATTAAATAATTTAGTGAACAACAAGAGAATTGATACCGAAGTCCCTTGGAGTGACGATGTGGCCGAAGATGGAGCACAAAGGTCTAGAAGGCCTATTCATTCTAGCCTTGAAGAGACCCAGATTATAGTTTTCAGTAAAGACAGACGACGGTAGTGTATTCCACTCCTTAGCAGTTCGCATTATATAGGTAGAACATCAACGTCATCAGACGTTAGACGTCTACCGGTGGACGAGGCCTCCTCCATAGCATTTTACCACTCTTGGCAGGCGGTTGGTGATCGCAGTATTGATTGAGTACTCAGGTGGATGCTGCTGCCCGTCAGCTTTTATGACATCAACGGGAGGGGACAGAAGGGTAATTTTTTTTTTATTTTTTTTATTTTTTCTTGGTGTGGCGGATCAAGCAGATGGCCCACATGATGTTAAGCGGTACCATCTGCCTATGAACAGTGCATTATCCCATAGGTCACGTCCACCTAGGACGCACCCTATGTGGCATTGCACTGCGCCCGCCACCCACTACTATCAAGTACTACCACCATACATATTTCTGCCGCAAAGCAGTAGTGCTCGCATTGCTGTGTTCCGGTTTGAAGGGTAAGGGTGCCGGTGAAATTACAGGCACATGAGACTTTTCATCTTTATGTCTCAGGGTGGCGGGCGCAGTGCAATGCCACATAGGTTGTGTCCTAGGTGGACGTGATCTATGAGGTAATGCACTGTTCATAGGCAGAGGTTACCGCTTAACATCAGGTGGGCCTCTTGCTTGATCCGTCATCCAAGTAGTATAAAAAAAAAAAAAAAAACACAAGATGTTATTTTGTTCGCACATATGATTCATTATAATTATTACAGATTTCCCGGAATTTTAATCAAACGGAATAGAAGTTACGCGAACAAAATTGCTGAAAATTGGATGAAACTATTTAAATTAATTAGAACATAATATACCGACTCAGCGCGCTGAATCGCGCAGACCTAAATTAGTCTGTACGTACGTACTAATTGCTCTAAATTGCTTTTATGTCCTACTAGGGTCAGCCCATGGCTTCGCTCACCATTCACCAGGGTAAAAGTAGCCTATAGCTCAATACGTAACCTATCTGTGTACCAAATTTCATCGAAATCGGTTTAGTAGTTTCAGCGTGATTTTGTAACAAACATACAAACATTATAACTTTGACATTTATGAAGCTGCGAAGCCAACACTCTAACCATGCTACTATTCAAATCGAATTAACCTTGGAATAGTTAAACCGTGTCTCTTTCGATCTTATTTGAAACTGCCTGTCAATGCAAAAAACAAAACACTATTTAAAAATTCCAAGGATAATTCGTGTTTAATAGTAACATGGTTAGTGTGTTGGCTTCGCAGCGGAAGTGTGATAGTTCTTAGTTCCCTTCATCACCATCAGCATTCATCATTGGCTGCTCAAAAATAGCTCACTGCTGGGTATAAGCCTCCTCCCTCAAACGCCACTCCAAACGGTTCTGTGCGATTTGCATCCAGCCGGCCTAGCCAAGTGGCATTCGCTTCGAAGCGATTCCATTTCTACAGTCGTAATACAATACAATAGACCACGTGATATTTCGATAGCTTACGTCAATCTCATACATTGTTGGCTTTTCTACTAGCGACATCGCTAGTAGAATGTTACTTTGTCTACGGTCTCTGGTCTTTCCCTCTACGGCCTCTGTATCTATCCGCATACCTGGCTGATGGCTTGTACTATTATTTATTCTGTGCTGATGGTCTGTCACGGCCTCTAGTTCTCCCTCTCGGTCAGGGCCTTACACCATCTGCCGTCACCAAATCTGGCCGAGCGTCCTGCCCAGCGCAACTTTAGTATCGCAATACGGTCTCCCAAATAGTTCCCTTAGTTCTATACAAATAGTAAATAAAGTAACCTAACAAAAATCACATGCCCACAAGTTTCGCAAAACTAATACAACTATCATCAATCCAACGCTACAGTTGGAAACTTAGATGGAATATTGGACGTGATCTAAGTTGACTCATAATGTGCTTCCCTTCGATTCTCACTCACAAACTACTAGACTTTTGTCTATAGGTAGCTATTTTTCGTACATGTATTGAAAAAGTCTTACATATTGAATAAATAGGAAAAGGTATATTGGATATCGATAATATTGATTCGCTATACCAATAATTATTACACGAACCCTAATACGACCCCTGTGGCGCGGCGGGCGAAGCTTGGCCTTTGACGCAGGAGGTTGCGGGTTCGATTCCCGCTCGGAACAAATATTTGTGCGATCGCAGATATTTGTTCAGGGTGTTCTGGGTATTTTCTATGTATAATAAAAAATATCGATCTATGTATAATATTGTATTAAGTATATCAGTTATCTAGTACCCATAACACAAGCTCTGCTTAGCTAGGGGCTAGATAATGTTGTGTGAACTGTCCAGCATTATTTATTTATTTATTTTTAGTTATTTAATTTTGTAAAATGTAACCGTTGTAATACAAAACTTTTTTTTCTTTTTATTCTACTTGAGTGACGGAACAAGCAGATGGCCCACCTGAGTTAAGCGGTAACCTCTGCCTATGAACAGTGCATTATCACATAGGTCACGTCCACATAGGACGCACCCTATGTGGCATTACACTGCGCCTGCCACCCTGATACATAAAGATGAAAAGTCTCATGTGTCTGTAATTTCACCGGCACCCTTACCCTTCAAACCGGAACACAGCAATGCGAGCACTACTGCTTTTCGGCAGAAATAGGTATAGTGGTAGTACTTCCCCGGACGAACTCTTTCATAAAAAAGCTCTACTACTACTAAAATATCATGATTTTGTAAACGGCACACAGACGCTTTCAAATCCCAACTAGTAGTACCACAGAATAAATAATAGGTAGTACGAAGGATTATAAAAAGCCAAGCCGTGTTTATAGCCTTGATTCCTCTAGGTTTGGTCGCGTTGGAACAGGGTAGCTTTATTTATTTAGGTACCGACTGAATAGTATAAAAAATCACACCTAATATTTTCTCTAATCGAAGGATGGGATCTAAAGGGCCAATTTAAAAAAAAAAACCTATCGAGAAAAGTTTCACCATTCGTGTTTCCGGCCTATTATTTATTTAAAACATCCTCAAGTAATTACTGTATTAACATCAAGTTTGTAACCTTTAATCGACCTCTGTGGCGCGGCTGGCGACGGTTCGCCTGCGACGCAGGAGGTTGCGGGTTCGATACCCGCCTCTGAAAAAATATTTGTGCGTTCTGCAGATATTTGTTCAGGGTGTTCTGGGTGTTTTCTATGCAAAATAAAAATATCTATCTATGTAATGTATTATATTAAGTATATCAGTTATCTAGTACCCATAACACAAGCCCTGGCTTAGCTTGGGGCTAGATAATGTTGTGTGAATTTGTCCAGCCTTATTTATTTATTTATTTTCTATGCATAATAAAAAAATATCTATCTATGTAATATATTGTATTAAATATATCAGTTATCTAATACCCATAACACAAGTTATGCTTAGCTTGGGGCTAGATAAGTTGTGTGAACTGTCCAGCATTATTTTTTTATTTTACTGTTAATGAGTGATCATGTAATGCGGTTGCATTTTTAACACATTGTCAAATTTTAACATATTGTCGAACACAACGCTTGGTGAAAATCCTTTGATGTCGTAAGTACGTATACACACACAGTTCAAAACATTCCATTAATTTCTGAGGACCTAACTAGAGCTGTAAACCTAAGTATTAGTAAAGTAGGCCACCCATTAAAGTGCTAAGTTCCTAACGTCGTGTACCCATCTCAGCACGCGATGCCTGTTCTAAGCTTATTGCGAAGGCTTACCTTATAATGGGATTGGAAGCATCTGTTGTCAGACTAAATCGATGTGTAATTGACCTGAAAATAGGAAAATACAATATGAGTAGTAGTAGAGCTTTTTTGTGAAAGAGTTCGTCCGGGGAAGTACTACCACCATACCCATTTCTGCCGCAAAGCAGTAGTGCTCGCATTGCTGTGTTCCGGTTTGAAGGGTAAGGGTGCCGGTGAAATTACAGGCACATGAGACTTTTCATCTATGTCTCAGGGTGGCGGGCGCAGTGCAATGCCACATAGGGTGCGTCCTAGGTGGACGTGCCCTATGAGGTAATGCACTGTTCATAGGCTGAGGTTACCTCTTAACATCAGGTGGGCCTCTTGCTAGTTCCGTCATCCAAGTAGTATAAAAAAAAAAAAAAAACCTAGGATTATTGCTGTATTGTTAAGTTTCCTGTCCACCAAAGCAGGCCGAAGATGATAGCAATAGCAAAGGAGTGGACATCTTTGTAATCAAGGTGTGGATTGGTGATTAGTTTGATTTGATGTCAGCACCGCTAGCGTGCTGTCATCAAATCTGACTTTAATTGACATCATAACGGCAAACAAATCATGTTTGTTGTATGGACTCCCCCTTTAATATTTATTTTATTCTGTGTTTAGTACTTGTTGTTATAGCGGCAACAGAAATACATCGTCTGTGAAAATTTCAACTGTCTAACTATCACGGTTCATTTGATACAAAGCCTGGTGACAGACAGACAGAGTAAAAAAAAAACGTTTGTTGTATAGGAGCCCCATTAAATAGTTCATAGTTAGTTCATAGTTCGTTTATTAATAACAATAATTAGTTACAGGTCAAAATAAACAATATTAACAAAAAAGAACATAGAAAAGAAAAATAAAAAAGAAAATATAATTAAAAAAAAAAAAAAAAATATAATAGAAGAAGAATATTTATTTTATTCTGTTTTTTAGTATTTGTTGTTATAGCGGCAACAGAAATACATCATCTGTGAAAATTTCAACTGTCTTACTATCACGGTTCATGAGATACAGCCTGGTGACACCATTACCTATAAAAACCGGCCAAGTGCGAGTCGGCCTGGTGACAGACGGACAGCGAGTCTTACTAAAAACGGAGCGTTGCCCTGCTTTTGTGGACTCTGACCCTTATTCACATCACTCTGAACCATTTAAAATGAATAAGCTTTTTAGTAGTAGTAGAGCTTTTTTGTGAAAGAGTTCGTCCGGGGAAGTACTACCACCATACCTATTTCTGCCGCAAAGCAGTAGTGCTCGCATTGCTGTGTTCCGGTTTGAAGGGTAAGGGTGCCGGTGAAATTACAGGCACATGAGACTTTTCATCTTTATGTCTCAGGGTGGCGGGCGCAGTGCAATGCCACATAGGTTGCGTCCTAGGTGGACGTGATCTATGAGGTAATGCACTGTTCATAGGCAGAGGTTACCGCTTAACATCAGGTGGGCCTCTTGCTTGATCCGTCATCCAAGTAGTATAAAAAAAAAAAAAAAAACAATATTGTACAAGTGAAGCATTATTTAGAAATGGGTTCGTCTGGTCTCAACTCAAGGATGGGTCAATCACGATCCAAGAGAGCACAGTTATGTAAATACCATCTAAATATTTGAACAGGTCGACCTACTTACTACACAGAGTGAATAGCTCTTATCAGATAACATGAATCAGGCCTTGATTCAATAATAAATAGTATACTATTTATTATTGAATCAAGGCCAAGACTCGTCATGGCGTATACGCCATGACGAGGACTTGAAGTCTGATTACCGTTAACTTAAAAATACTTGTCATCCGATCAAGAAAAGAGCAATAAATTGAAAAGTTTTATAGCATTCAGCTACATCGCTTTTCTGGGGGATATATAGTAAATATTTATTTATTTTATTTTAGAAAGATTAACAGCACAAAAAACATCATATATATAAATTAATTTAGAATCACAAGGCTAATGACAAGCTTCACTCTTAAAAAACATAGTAACAGAGCAAGTTATAAGCACAAGTTAAACATAAACATAAAAAGAAGTTTACGTAAAAAATAATGAAATATTTATAGATTAATAAAAAAAAATACACACAGAAAGAAAAAGTAACAACTAAACTAATAACTGACAAACAGTACCTACACACTTATTTAACCAAAAGATATAACAGGCCTACAAGGTTTTTTTAATAACTGTTAACTAACTTTGTTAACTTTGTTGTTTTTGTTAACTAAACCTCACGTAGAATACTGTTCCCATCTATGGCACGGGGCACCCAAGTACCAGCTGCTTCGCTTTGACTCCCTACAGAGAAGAGCCATTAGAATCATCGGCGACCCTAAGCTCTCCGATGCTCTAGAACCGCTTATAGCCAACGCAAAGCCATCGGATATGGCAAAAGATCAAGCCGTGCGACGACAAAAAAAAACAGCGGGCGCAGTGCAATGCCACACTGGGTGCGTCCTAGGTGGACGTGACCTATGTGGTAATGCACTGTTAAAGGCAGAGGTTCCCGCTTAACATCAGGTGGGCCATCGGCTTGTGCCTTATACAGTAATTAACATAGTTTAAAAAAAAACTGCGGATGTGCACAATGCAGAATATAGTCTTAATATTAGATCAGAGGAGATTTTTATTGAAACAAAATATAATTTTTGAACAAATGCCTTTGTGCTTGTACTTTGAACTTATCTAATTAGTTCTAGTTAGATTTTCAAAAGCAACCTGCCTACAAAACTTAAAACTAAAGCCATGGAAACCTGTCTGCTTCCGTGTCTCACATACGCCTGCCAAACATGGCCTCTGACTGTGCATAATCTGGAAAGGATCAAAGTATGCCAGAGAGGTATGGAAAGGAGCTACCTAGGCCTAAAATTTAAAGATAGGGTTAAGAACAGTTTAATAAGGAAGAAGACCAAGGCTAAAGACGCAGTGAAAAGAGTTTTGCAATTGAAGTGGAAATGGGCTGGACACGTCCAGCGAGTTAAAGATGAAAGATGGTCCAAAACCGTAACAAACTGGTACCCAATCCACAAGAAACGTAAGCCAGGTAGGCCTTACAAGAGATGGAGCGACGACATAGTAGAAGTAGCAGGCAATGAATGGAGTAGAGCCGCTAGAGACAGAGAGAGGTGGAAAGAGCTGGAGGAGGCTTTTACCGCTAAAAGCGGTCCGTGCACAGAAAACTAGTAACATTAAATAATCCTACAAAATAAAAATAACACTTTTTTTAAGAAACTCTACCTAAAACTACTAACAAACAAACCAAATATTTAAATTATAAAAATTTGTAACATTTAAGTTAATTTCTGTTGTGCAAGGTCTGAATAAAGCTTTTATTTTATTTATTTATTTATTTTTAATTAGTTCTAGTTCTTTTATCTCTATGTGGTGTGTCCGGTCTAAGAATATACCCCTCCGTCTCCTCCCGTGGATGTAATAATAGCCGACTAAGGGGTTATACGGACTTGTTGATAAGATCCGTTGGTATAAGATTTGTCCTGGCTTGCTAGGAAGTCAGTCGTGGGAAGTAATAGCGGCGATGAGCTCACCACTTGTCACGTCTATATCCCACGATTGTGCAACCCACGCCGAAGAGCTCCATTTGAGGCCCTGCCTACCCAGTCGGGGAAAAAGGCGCGTGTATATGTATGTATATATGAGTTTAATTTCGTCTTGGTTCTTACATTACGTAAAGTTACCACTGGCAACAAAAGTTCATGGATCAAGTGCTGTGATTTTCGTGGAATACTACGGTACTCTGAGTCAGAACCTCTGATACCACTAAAACAAACGGCGGCGTCTAGTAATGAAATTCCCAGGCGGTTTGATTAAAACGAGCCGAGATGTCGGTCCGTACAATGCGAACTCGGAGTAATTGCGTAATTGCTAGGTATTGTATTGCCTCAATTTCAGCCTGTTTTATCACTTTTAATGAACGGCTTTTAGGTAAAATTATCGTCCAGATTTTATTACTTGTATAAATCGTAGAAAACTCTAGCTCTACAGTCTTCACTCTGAGGCTTTAGTTTATTTTACTCAGTTTCTAGTAGCGACATCTAGTGTTCAGGATTCGTAAACTTCGGAAATCTACATTAGGCGTGGTGCGCTACGCATGTCTGGCTTATTTACTGGTTTTTATGTCTCATAATTGGCGTTGCACGGCTTGTGCATTTGCCATTTTCGAGTATAATTATTAAAATAAATAAATAAATAAATAAATAATGCTGGACAGTTCACTCAACATTAACTAGCCCCAAGCTAAGCAGAGCTTGTGTTATGGGTACTAGATAACTGATATACTTAATACAATACATTACACAGATAGATATTTTTTATTATACATAGAAAATACCCAGAACACCCTGAACAAATATCTGCATATCGCACAAATATTTGTTCCAAGGCGGGAATCGAACCCGCAACCTCCTGCGTCGCAGGCGAACCTACGCCCAACTTGCTACAGAGGTCGTATTGGAGGAGGTATTGTATTGACGAGGTATTGTATTTTCAATATAATTTGCAACGTTACAATCCTTCCAAGTTGTCAAAGTCACATTGAAGTCATGTTTTAGTAAAACGGTGGGCAATTTACAAAAACTTTGGTAGACAACTTCCACCAATTTGAAAAGTCACGCAATTCACTCCCATTTAATTTCACAACATTTATGCTCTTTAAACGAGCTACATTGGTTAAAATGCCAACAAAATAACACAAAATAACTTAAAAAACACTAGGAAAAAAAAGAAGTAAACAACGTCTCTTTTCGAAAATGGCGGCTGCAGCTTTAGTTTCTTTTACTCAGTTCTTTAGTTTCTTTTACTCAGTTTCTAGTAGCGACATCTAGTTTTCAGGTTTCGTAAACTTCGGAACCCTGCATTATGCGTGGTGCGCTACGCATGTCTGGCTTATTTATTGTTTATAGTAAAAGTGTCTGAGAGAAGAGAGTACTCAAAAGTCAAAAGACCTTCGGCATTCACGCACCTACACGCGCTGTGGATACGCTAATGAAAATATTAAATAATTTATAGGGTCGACATTGAGAATATAAACATGATAATTTTGCCAGCTAAAATAAAGGTTTCTTCGTAGAAGGCTCAGGGAATTTGTAACTACTTTCATATTCAACAAGACTAAAAGTTACGGCATTGCAAATTATTTCCCAATTCGTATGAATTTACAGTAGGTATTACTTAAAATGTCCATAATTTGTTGTGGGGGTGTTTTGATACTGGACGTTGTGTCCGAAACGGCATGTCACGCTATACCACCTGCAATAGCTTGTACTATTATTTATTCTGTGGTGTAGCCAAGGGATCAAAGTCAAGGGATCCATCAGGAACTACTCCAAGTGCTGATCTATTTGACTACTCATCTACCCCAAACAAAGCTGACTTTCGAATTAAAAGCATTGTGGTACATACATATATACATAGACACACGCCTTTTTCCCCGAAAGGGTTGACAGAGCCTCAAATAGGCCTCTTTTCACTGTGGGTTGCACCGTGGGAAATAGACGTGACAAGTGGCGAGCTCATCGCCGCCATCTCACGACTGAATCTGCTAACGCTTCCTTCCAGTAATAAAACATTCTTTAAATAAGCTAGCAGCTAGGACAAATGTTCTACCAACGAATCTTACAAACAAGTCCGCGGGTAATACCTTAGTCGGCTTGTACGGCATCCACGGGAGGAGGCGGAGGGGTCTATTCTTGGGCCGGACACTCCACAGCAACAGCATTGTGGTACCTATTAATTATTATACGCTTTAAGAATGAAATGGTAGTAATTAAAAGGCCCGGCTAAGTTTGATTGTACGAGCGGGAAATAATGTAATTGATTCCATCAAAACATCGTAAAACGGCAGCTTATTAACACTCCACAAACAGCCACAGAGGCCTTGAAACTTTTACTATATACGCAGTGGAAATTACCTCGAAGGCACAGAAATTTAGAAGACATTCCGGGGAAAGTTGAATCTTTTGTCGAGGTCTATAGGGATGCTGTTACAAATGAAATTTTGTATAAGTTTCGCGAAGTTTGAGTTCGCGAGCGAGGACAAAAGCCTCTCACAAAAATGCTTTCCACTCCGCATCCAGTCGAGTGTATGCGAGGTGCGAAGCTAAAGTATTCACTCGAGGAGTTATGATTATAAATGATGCAGAGGGCCGGGGCAAGTCTGACAAAGAAAACAACTCCAGCGGATTCAAATGGGAGCACGATGCAACATTACAGTTACGATACGTGCTCTTGAATATTTGATTTGTTTTTTTTACAACTTTTATAGACCTTTGAACACGATCTCACCTGTTATTAAGCGACAATGTGGCCAAAGATGAAGCACAAAGGTCTAGAAGGCACCTATTCACTCTAGCCTTGAAGAGACCCAGATTATAGTTGCAGTGTATTCCACTCCTTAACGGTTCGCATTACGTCAAAGCTGATTCACGTCATGGGACCGACGGTATACAATCGCCTACCGACTGTTATCACTGACGCTCCATCGACGCGATCATTCAAAACTAAGCTAAAAAAATGGCTATTACAGCAGTCTTTCTATGACTGTGCTGAACTTACTTCGATGAATCCTGTATGTTAAGAATATTAAAATCATTATTAGGTTGTAATTAGACTTTAATTAATGTAATATGACATTTACTGACAATTTAATTTAATGAAATTAGTGATTTTTAAAAAATGTTTAGATTTATGACTGTTTTGTGTTTTTATATAATAATTTTATTGAATTTTATAATTGACAAACTTGTGAGCTAAGTACTAAATTTCTGGTATTTATTTGTATTAATTTGTCAGTATGCACCTATACCTATGACCTAAATGCTTTATAAACCAACTTGACATGTTACAATAATCCGTTATAAATAAATAAACTATAAACTATAACGGTAAACTGAAACGTTTAGTACGAATAGATATACTAATGAGGTAAGGATGGTACCGAGCCGTGCGTCTGCTCGTCCTATGATGAAAGGAGATGGTGGAATCAGAGCCGTGCGTCTGCTCGTCCTATGATGAAAGGAGATGGTGGAATCAGATCGTGAAGTTCCTGGGAGAATTCCCCGAAATGTACCTATATAATCATCATAGATCCAGTTTTTTTTTTTTTTTTTTTTTTTTTATACTACTTGGATGACGTAACATGCAAGAGGTCCACCTGATGTTAAGCGGTAACCTCTGCCTATGAACAGTGCATTACCTCAAAGGTCACGTCCACCTAGGACGCACCCTATGTGGCATTGCACTGCGCCCGCCACCCTAAGACATAAAGATGAAAAGTCTCATGTGCCTGTAATTTCACCGGCACCCTTACCCTTCAAACCGGAACACAGCAATGCGAGCACTACCGCTTTGCGGCAGAAATAGGTATGGTGGTAGTACTTCCCCGGACGAACTCTTTCACAAAAAAGCTCTACTACTACTAATTGTTGATGTTGCTGATTCAGGAGATAAAATATCAAACAATTTAACTTTGCGATTTATTAAATAAGTGTATATTTAATAAATCGCAAAGTTAAATCGGATCTCAGTAATAATGAAATAACTTTGATCCTATTACGGATAAGAGAGCAGGTTCATAATAATAATTGCGTCCCTCGTTAGGCAGACTTGCTCTGCAAAATTACATTTTATTTATGAAATTTCGTTGAAATTTCGCCCTGAATATAATTCAGGAGACAGCTGTCCTCGGTTAGCAAAAATCTTTTGCATATCCGTTTCACAAATTCAAGTTGGGAAGTGACATCAAAGTCCGACTTGTATTTTTCATACTTTATCAGTTGGTAAATTTAACTTTAGAGTCAGATAAATAGTAGGAATACGAAAGAACCCAAGGAATTCATAAATATTTATTTCTGTCTTCTCCTCCCACCTAACCTCTACAGCTTTTTTTGTGAAAGAGTTCGCCCGGGATAGTACTACCTCCATACCTTTTTCTGCCGCAAAGCCAGTAACACTCGCATTGCTGTGTTCTAATTTGAAAGGTATGGGTGCCGTTGAAATTACAGGCACATGAGTCTTTTCATCTTTATGTCTCAGGGTGGCAGTGGCAGGCGCAGTTCAATGCCACATAGGGCGCATCCTAGGTGGACGTGACCTATGAGGTAATGTTTTGTTAAAGGCAGAGGTTACCGCTTAACATCAGGAGGACCATCTGCAAGTTCCGTCAATCAAGAAGTAAAAAAAATATATATTAATTGTTTTTTATTTTAAATACAATTAAAATAAAATCGTTTTCGATTGAAAAAAAAAACAATACCTGTTTCAAATATATGAGTGAGGCCACCAGGATCCCCTAACCCGATCCCCCAGGGGATCCCATTGAACTCATCGGTTCACCAGAATCCCCTTGAAATAAAATTAAGTTTAAAGATGTTATCACACTGTTTTTAAAATTAATTTATTTAAAAATTTCTAAGAAATTACCTACACTTATGTCATTGTTTAATAATTCGAATTGCCGAGTTCCAACGCTCGCAACAGTTATTGGTGCGATGTCTTTCGATGAAAACCGACCACATTTTTCTAGTATCGTCATTTTTGAGCGAGTACCTATTTCATATAGTTTACTAACTTTAGCAAATTTGGATAATATTCACTCATATATGGTCCATTTACCACCGATGTGACTTGCATGTCGTTTCATTTAAACTTATTATTCAATGTCTTTTATGCTCAAGTACGCAGTATTATAAGACGACATCAAATTTTTTGTAGCAGCAGAATGCGATACTTTTCTTTGAAATTCAGGTAAGTTCAAGGATCTTGAGGTTACGATCGTGACAAATATGAATTAACGTTGTAAAATATTACGATATAGATTTTCAAGTACATACTTGAAAATCTATATCGTCAAGTATTTTTATGTCGTCTTATACTTATACCTAATACTGCGTACAGACATTGAATAAAAGTTCAAATGAAAAGACATGCAAGTCACATCGGTGGTAAATGGACCATATATTTGAAACACAATAAATATATTTATTTGCCACAAAGGGTGCGTCCTAGGTGGACGTGACCTATGAGGTAATGCACTGTTCATAGGCAGAGGTTACCGCTTAAAATCAGGTGGGCCTCTTGATTGTTACGTCAGCAAAGTAGCTTAAAAAAAAAAAAAAAAAAAACTGGTATTTATATTGACAATTGACCATTGCACGTGATATTTCGATAGGTTACGTCAATCTCATACAATGTTGGATTTTGTACTAGCGAATACAATTATTACGACTGTAGAAATGGAATGCTTCGAAGCGAATGCCGTTTGGCTAGGCCGGCTGGACACCAAAATGTCCAATGCGTCATCTTAAAAGGTATCAACTTTTGACAGACACTTCCCTTGTGTCCGCGATAGCACAGATTAAGATAGCAATCAGTGAATCACGCTGCTGCGTGTGGTCCGACCGCCAACGGCAAGTGTTTGTTTTAAACCTCTTTTGGAACACCATAAAACCCCGTGATGATTTATAAACATTTGTTTAAGAGTCCGGTGTTATTGCTTACAAATAAAGATATTGAAAACTTTTTTTGTAACTGCTTGTATGAAAACATACAGATAGCACACCTGATTTTAAGCGTAACCTCTGCTTTTAACAATGCGTACACGGTCACGTCACGTCCACCTAGGACGCGCCCTATGTGGCTTTGCACTGTGCCCGCCACCCTGAGACATAAAGATGAAAAGTCTCATATGCCTGTAATTTTACCGGCACCCATAGGAACACAGGCCACAGCAATACGAGCACTACTGCTTTGCGTCAGAAATAGAAGTTCTGCCTTGAGCAGATTTTGTTCGTTCGGTTGTCATGTCACTGGTTTTGTTTTGGTCACCCCGATTTACGTCAGTGACCTTGAAGAATGGTGGCCCTGAAATGGGGTTTGCGACCGATGCTAAAAAATCAGTGTGGTGAAGAGATTCAATGCGCCTGACAGAGGTCCCTTTCATGCACATTTTATTCACACTTCCGTAACTGTAGATGCGTACGTATATAGCTTTATTTCAGAAAACGATTCATTGTTGACAATTGGCATACCGTTCCGAATGTCATCATCATCATCAGCCCACACTAGTCCACTGCTGGACATAGGCCTCTCCCAATACGCGCCACTGAGCCCGGTGTTCGGCTCTTCTCATCTACCTTCTGCCCGCCGCCTTTGGTAAGTCATCGCTCCACCTAGCGAAAGGGCGCCCCACGCTACGTTTGTCAAGACGCGGTCTCCACTCGCTTACCTCAACGGTTATCGGTTCTTCGGCATACATATATGACCAGCCCATTGCCACTTGCTAATCCGGTGGGCTATGTCAATGACTTTTAGTTCTCTGTCGGATAATCTAATTTCGGATTTTATCTTTCAGATAAACTCCGAGCATATCCCGTTCCATAGCTCGCTGTGCAACCTTGAACTGGTGGATTGGCCGAACCGTGAGTGTCCACGTCTCAACACCATAGGTCATTACTGGTAGGATGCACTGATTGAAGACTTTAATCTTCAGGCATTGACTTTATTGAGAAAGGTATGCTCAGATGGTTTGGGCATTTAGAAAGGATGGACGATAGTAGATTGACGAAACGGGTACATAAGACGAGCGTGAATGGGACAGTGGGAAGGGGAAGACCTCGGCGAACATATTCAGACCAGATCGGAGATGTTCTGGAAAAAGGCCAGGTCAAGAGTACCCTTAACCGACGAGCATGTATGAAGAATGTGATGAGAGTGAATGAAGCAAAAGAGGTGTGTCAGGATCGTAGCAAGTGGAAATCCGTGGTCTCTGCCTACCCCTCCGGGAAACAGGCGTGAGTTTATGTATGTATGTATGTATGCATTGACTTTAGACTTGGCGCTGCCCAGCCCAAGCGAATCCTCCTCTTGGCCTCCTTCTCAAAGTTGTGTCTACCTAATTGCAATATTTTTCTCGAATGTATGGCGTCTATTTTCATTCATATATAACTAAGAACCTGTTATCATTGGTAAGCAATTTATCCAGCAGCTAAGTACTCGTAATAACGCTGACGAATAAGAGGTTCGACGCATTGCTAATTGGAGGTATTGATTGGACTGGCAATTTGTAGAAATCGATAATTTTATGACAAGCCAAGGGTGGAATGGTAACCAATTATTCACTTTTGAATAGGTACATGTTATTAACTGGTGATAACACCTTTGGAAACAGGTATGTTGGCGATCCCTGAGGCTGAGCCGATGCATACATTGTAGCGGCCTTTGTAAACAGATATGTTGGCGATCCCTGAGGCTGAGCCGATGACAACATTGTAGCGGCCTTTGTAAACAGATATGTTGGCGATCCCTGAGGCTGAGCCGATGACAACATTGTAGCGGCCTTTGTATACAGATATGTTGGCGATCCCTGAGGCTGAGCCAATGACAACATTGTAGCGGCCTTTGTATACAAATATGTTGGCGATCCCTGAGGCTGAGCCGATGACAACATTGTAGCGGCCTTTGGTGAAGATTGCGGCCTCTGAACGTAAACAATACTAGGTACTCGGATGGACACAGTAGGAGTAGAATAAAGGCAGCTTTGTTGAGCCGAACTTTGACAGATACACTGGTTTTCGTTTCGTTAATATAGTAATAGGTATAGACCATAGTAGTAAGAAATATCATCAAAAAAAAAACAAGCCGTGTTTGTTGCCAGATACTTCTAGTTTTGGTCGCGTTGGAAAAGGAGTTTTATATTATAAGACGATTCAAAATGATCCTTGTGATTTCAATGAATAAAATACTTTTTACTTTGACTTTGTTACGATATTTTACATATATGCACACGCTTTTTCCCCCGAAGGGGAGGCAGAGCCTATATTCCCACGATGGCGCAAACCCACGGTGAAAAGAGGCCAATTGCGGCTGTGTTTTTTTTTTTTTTTTTTTTTTATACTACTTGGATGACGGATCAAGCAAGAGGCCCACCTGATGTTAAGCGGTAACCTCTGCCTATGAACAGTGCATTACCTCATAGATCACGTCCACCTAGAACGCAACCTATGTGGCATTGCACTGCGCCCGCCAACCCTGAGACATAAAGATGAAAAGTCTCATGTGCCTGTAATTTCACCGGCACCCTTACCCTTCAAACTGGAACACAGCAATGCGAGCACTACTGCTTTGCGGCAGAAATAGGTATGGTGGTAGTACTTCCCCGGACGAACTCTTTCACAAAAAAGCTCTACTACTACCAAACTACTACTACTACTACTGTGTCTGTTCTTTTTCGGGGAAAAAGGCGTGAGTCTATGTATGTACCTATGTATATTGTAAAATTTTACAGTGGTTTCCCAGTTAATAAGATACAGTTTAAACCTATGTCTCCAAGATAGTTTTGAATCAAAAGTACCGTGGTACCTATACCAGAACACCCATACCCGGAACAAATATTAGTAGACCATACAAACATTTATCCCGGAGTGGGAATCGAACTCGCTACCTGTGGCATCTCAGCCGACCTGTGACTGTTTCGGTTTTGCCTTTAACTTTTTTGCTCATCTTCGTTCTTCCACAAAAAACTTGTGAAATTAAAAAAGCAATTCATGAGATAAGTGGCACTTAGTGAGGATTTATGTCGTATTCAAACATTCTTCAAGTTAAATGTGATCAGCCAACACAATAGGGCTTAGGGCTTCCGCAACGGATTAAAGCGATTGTTTGGAAAGGATGTCCTAAGTACCTTACAATGTTGCCAGAACTTCACGAGGAAAGTTTATAACCGAAACACGTCAAACAAACCAGGTTGTCGGTTAAGAATAAAATACATCATTCAACAAACCATCAGGTTGTCAGTTAAATAATAAATAAATAAATAATGCTGGACAGTTCACACAACATTATCTAGCCCCAAGCTAAGCAGAGCTTGTGCTATGGGTACTAGATAACCGATATACTTAATACACCCAGAACACCCTAACCAAATATCTGCAGATCGTACAACTATTTGTTCCGAGACGAGAATCGAACCCGTAACTTCCTGCGTCGCAGGCAAACCTTCGCACGCCGCGCCACAGAGAAGTTAATAATAAAATGTATCAACCGACAAACCAGGTTGTCGTGCTACGTCCAGCTACGTGTCCCCCAATTTAAGTTAATGTATGTTATGAATACATCGTGAGGTTTGGACTTTGGAGCAATCTGGGTCTCTTTAAGTCAAGAGTGAATAGGTGCCTTCTAGACCTATGTGCTTCATCTTCGGCCACATCGTCACTTACCAACAGGTGAGATCGTGGTCAAACAAAGGTCTATCAATGTTAAAAAAAAAAAAAAAAAAACTAATAGACCAGAAACAAAATCATTACCGATATAGAATCTGAGGACTATCTCACAAGAACTCAACGCGACCATATTTTTTGGGGATTAATTAAGTGACAAGTAGAGAAACAGATGCCGACAAATGTTTGACAAATTGTACGAGTTTTGTCTTCGCGACAGGTTTATTACATCTGTGGGAATGCAATCTAATTGGCTACAAGTCAAATAAAAGAAAATAATGATTTACGTTGGCATGCTGGGTTTTAATTAAAAGAAAGAAGCTAGTGGGGGAAATGAGGAGTGTGTCTTTGCAGATACAAAAGCAAAGAATTAAATGAAATGAAATGAAAAACATTTATTTGGAACACAACAAAAAACAAACAGAACAAACAGAATACTAGGAATACGGTAGGACAAAAGCAGAAAAATAAATAAAAAATAACAACCAAAAACATACAAAACAGATACAAAAACATAATTTAGACACTTAAGTTGTAAAGAAAATACAATCAAAAATTTAAAAATATAAAGAAAAACAATGTTTACCAATTGAAAAAAATAAATAAATAAATGTCCCACGCATCCAATCTGTCCGAAACAAATTAACAAATGAAACAAAAAGTAATGAAATACCTATAGTCCAGCCATTTTGGATTTGGAATGTTTGTAAACAAAAAGCCCATACTTAAAGCTAAGGCCAAACCAACGCGTCCAGCCCGCGTCCGCGGTGGCGATCCATTGTCATACCATTGATCGCCACCGCGCACGCCTATGAGGACCCGGCTGAACGCGTTGGTTTGGCCTCAGCTTTAGGCGTCGATGGTCGCCACATTCTGTCACTATGTAACTCATTGAAGTTCAGGTAAGTTAGAAAGTGACGGAATAGCGCACACGCGGAACGAAAAGTGAGCGAAAATCACGTTTTTTTTTAATTTAAAAAACATTGGCATAGTAGTTTTCAAAAAAACAAGGCCCTTTCAGCTGTGTGTTGTTTAATATACTGAAGACAATAAAAACATCTAATGGTTGATTGATTGTAACTACAAAAACAGAGGCTACACTTTACAAATTTATTTCTTACACTTTAAGGCGATATGTCAAAATACCGAATGGGCGGAGTCTGGCAAGAAAACAATAGTTGTAAGACAGTGACAGCGCTATTGCTCACTTGAACCCGGGAAAAGTACATAGAGTTTTGCCGCTCGGAAGTAACTGACGTAAGCGACAAGTGATAAAACTTCGTTTAGATTTTAAAGTAGCAAATATAAAAATAAATGATCTATAATTAATGTAAGTAATGTGATTACCTACTGAATAGTATAAAAAAATATGCATAATACTTTCTCTAGTCGAAGGAGGGACCTAAAAAGGTCTTTAAAAGAGCCAATTTCAAAAAATAAAGCTATCGAGAAAAGTTTCGCGATTCGTGTTTCTAGTCTATAATTTATTTAGATTACATCCTCAAGTAATTACAGTATTAACATCAAGTTTGTAACCCTTACTGATAGTGAGTGAGCATGTAACGAAACGACTCCAAAATTTTAACATAGCGTCTTAAATAGTTTTTTTACGTTTTTGTAAGCAAGAGGACATGCTTTATATGATGTAGATAACACATTTTTTTTGTAGATATTTCTATAAATATTATGGAGAAAAAAGGTTTTAATGCACCAGACCACATTTCACATATATTCAAGCCTTAACCTCAAAAATCAATCGCTTCAATTAAAAGGTAAAAGCTACAAAGGTATTTTGGTTTTTGTAACTAACTTCTACAAATATAAATCCAAATTGAAATATTTAAAAATAGATTCGTTGGTATAAGATTTGTCCTGGCTTATATTACTGGAAGAAAGCGTTAGCAGAGTCAGTCGTGGGACGCAATGGCGGCGATGAGCTCACCGCTTGTCACGTCTATTTCCACGATGGTGCAACCCACGGTGAAAAGACGCCCATTTGAGGCTCTGCCTACCCCTTCGGGGAAGAAAGCATGTGTCTTTGGGTTAGGTTTCTTTCGTCACTACACCAGTTTTACGTTTTGTATGAAACAGTTTTGTCACAATAATTTAAAATGCATGACGGTTTGTTTACATTTTATCTGCATGGAGTTTGTCTAGAGTCTAGATAGATAGATAGATAAACTCTTTATTGTACACCTGAACACCTAAGAAAAATAAAACAAAACAAAGTGACAAACAACAAACTAACTAACAACTTACAATGGGCGACACATCAAAGCAATGTATCATGAACAAATGGTTCATGATACATTGCAGCAATGTGTACGGCAAATTCTTTTGCATGATACATTTCATGTTACTTTTCAGCAGTCTGTACGCATATGCACCTATAGAAAAATTATCTACAAACACTTAACTTTGAGATGATTTTCCCAGAATGCGCAGATCTGAAATACCTACAGGACATAATAACAACACAGTCTGGGAAATCTGGTATTACTATACCAAATCAAGAAAAATAAACAAGTCTATCTATTTCTCTGTATTAACTTTAACAGGAAACTATTAGTTATTAGCCAACCTGTTATATAGAAAGGCGTACGTGGGCGAAGCTTGTCTGTACACCCACTATGGACTAGCTGCTTAGCAAAGGGTGATATTACATACAAAACAGGCTGGCGCTTGTAAAACGATTTAATTTCTAGACTAGGCGCCTTCTAGACCTTTGTGCTCCATCTTCGGTCACATCGTCACTTATCAACAGGTGAGATCGTGGACAAACAAATGGATCAATGTTAAAAAAAAAAATAAAAAAAAATAGCCAAATAGCCGTCGCCAGTGACAGCAACAAGGAGCCCAATTCTAGCTTTTTTTAAGAAAAAACATTCTTATACTATTCAATTATAATTCAATTACAATTGTCATTAAAAATGGTAGCCTGCTAAGTTTATGCGTTTAAGTTTAGGTTTGCATTTTAGTTTTTACGTTGGTCAGACCCAAAGTGTAAATACGGGACCCTATAACTAAGACTCCGCTGTCCGTCTGTCCGTCTGTCACCAGGCTGTATCTCATGAACCGTGATAGTTAGACAATATCCGCACCACTCTCGATTCGAAATTCCACGAAGCCGTGGTGTGCGTCAAGCTAGCGACCCCCAAATCGAATTAAGGGTTTTCTTCCCGCCCAATAAATAGTGCATAAATAGTGCCAAATAGTGCCTTTAGTTAAATAATTAGTGCCTCAATACTTTAGAAGTTATAAGCTAAAGAATGGGGGGTCGCCAGCTTGACGTCACGATAGCGACCCCCACCTGTAACTCAGCAACCACAGCACGTACGACTTAGCTTTATATCCCAAAAAATAGTGCCTAATTAGTGCCTAAGACCTGCAAAACCTCAGCAACGAGGCTGCAACAGAATAGAAGATATTTGATATTCTTTCTGAGACTATTGGCTTCATGGCGTCGGTCTTCGCTGCCCTCACTGCCGCGCCATTAAGGCAACTGACAACATTAATTTCTTAAAATTCGTCGTTTTTCTATAGCTCAAAAAATAGTGCCTAATTAGTGCCTAAGACCTGCAAAACCTCAGCAACGAGGCTGCAACAGAAAAGAAGATATTTGATATTCTTTCTGAGACTATTGGCTTCATCGCGTCGGTTTTCGCTGCCCTCACTGCCGCGCCAATACGTTATCTGATATGCCAACATTCATTTTCTTCTACATTCCGCGTCGCATTTCATTGGTCGGCAGGTAATTGAACAGAAAATAAAGGCTCGTTTACACTAATACAACAGTCATCATCAACATTATCAGCCTGCAGAAGTTCACTGCTTGACATGTATGTAACTGTTTAGTGTTATGTTATGTTATGATAAAGGCCTCCCCATAATATGATGCCACGAAGAACAGTCTTGGCCCGCCTGCATCTACCAGAAATCTAAATGTGAATTGAGGTAAACACAAACTCAAATAGTTGGTATCTATGGTTTTTTTTTAAATTTCTGTCTCTCTGCCTGTATATTGTATCCTTGAAACATCATCACACTGAAACTACTTGACGGATTTTAGTGATTCTTGGTATAGTTATACCATATACTATGGAATTAACGCCTAAACTATTTAAGAAAAACGAAAGGGTTCCTGTAGGATAGATAGTGTTGTCTGTGGGGAAAACTGGTAATATTTAGGGTTCCGTATTCAAAGGGTAATACGGGACCCTATTACTAAGACTCCGCTGTCCGGCCTTCTGTCTGCCTGTCTGTCTGTCAGTCTGCCACCAAGTTGTATCTCATGAACCGTGATAGTTAGACTGTTTAAATTTTCACAGATGATATAGGTAGGTATTTCTGTTGCCGCTATAATAACAAATACGAATAAATAGAATAAAATAAATATTGAAAGGGGCTCCCATATAAAAAACACGTGACTTTTTTGTTCGTTTTTGCTCGATATTGATAATGCGAGTCCGACTCGCACTTGGCCGGTTTTTATGAACTGTGGTTTTTTGGGTCTTAGAGGTGTAAAAAACCGTTGGACTTTTAGTACCTAAAGTCAAATTTTTGTTGGTGAATTTAAGTGAATTAAGTAAGTACTTACATTAAGTAGTAAGTAAGTTATTTATTTATTTATTTAGTACCTACCTACCTATCTACCTAGTGATTTGAGATCAAGACAATGGTTTCCGTCCATTTGACCATTTCTTAGCATGTTCCTATAAATTATAAATTACCTTTGGATAGTTACTTACACGGAGTTTTGTCTATTTTATCGAATTTTTAACTGCTTGCTGATGCAAAAGACGCTACACTGTGTAACTGTAATGAAAACACTGTGCATGTAACAATTCTGAAGATAACCCGCGTTTTAGAGTAACATTATTACTAATTACCTGAGCCTTTTTTCCTCAGTGCCCCGTACGTACACTCTGACCTTAAAGTGAGTTATTACCTATAATATGTTATACTACTTAGTCTAAGCCATGATGATTATAATTAGGTAGGTACCTGGCAAGTCTAAGTTCGGTTTTGTTTAGTAACTTTGTAGGTAGGTACTAAAAACTTGAAAACAAACAAAGAAGATCGGATTTGTTCAAAAATGGTTTGGTACTTTTATGAAGGTGATACCTAATATTTTTAAAAAGTTTCAAGGTTTTCATCGTTCTCAAATAAATTTTTACCAAACATGAAAACTTGCTTTTACTCTACCTACCAACTTACTACACAAGCGAGTATCATTAAGTCCCGACTTACCTACATGTCTGCAGTTTCATGCATGTATATTTTCCTACATCTTTTTTTTGTCGAGTATAAATAAAAATGTTGATATTTGTACATATTATGGATAATTATATTTTCGGTACAAATATATTATTGGATTAAGATTCTGAACCTTTCAGAAAAGAAGTGACCAATATAAGAAAAAAAACTAGATTTTCATCGTTCTCGTGTAAAATCTTAAAATATTAAAAACATGTTTTTATCAAGTATATTTTCTTGTCTCATTTCTGTGGATACTCATACTAAATAAACACATGTGTCCCGACTTACCTACATGTAATGCAGCATGTATATTTTCCTACATCTTTTGTAGGAGCCTGAAATTATTTTGTCGAGTATAAATCAAAATGTTGGTATTTGTAAAAAATAGGTCCATATTTATTTATATGTGCGATTCAAATATATGATTGGATATAGATTCTGTATCTATTAGAAAAGAAGTAAGTCAAGTATATTTTTGTCTCATTTCTGTGGATATCAGGTTTAAGATACGTTTATTTCCCAAAAGAATTGAATTCACTTATATGAGAAAACACAAAACTAATTAAACATTAATTGTTGGGCTAATCGTACCTAAGTAGGTACACTAATCTCAAATAGTACCTACTCACTTAATTTATAATAGCAAATAAAATAACATGCAGGTAGTTCAAAATTACTCGCACCAAATAATGTAAACAGTGTTCGCTCGTGCTGAGGTTCACGACAATCGGATGGTCAAGTTATTATACTTAGAGTTAGCGCAACTGGAAGTGACAAGGACTGATCTGTGATTCACCAGAGTACTTAGTTTATAATAATTTTTGTTTTTTTAATGCTATTGGGCTATTACTCATTTACGGATCCAAATAAGAATAATATTTTTATAATAGGTATAACTCAGTGCTACATAAATATAATTCTATCTTCGACACACAATATTTATTGCAAACATATTCGATTGCTGTTTCTTACTTGTTCATTAAATAGTATTTAAGTGTTTTTTTAAATGTGGGCATGGTTTTGGCTTCTTTAATATCTTTTGGTAATTTATTATACAACTGAGCACCTTCATACATTAAGCTTTTTTTGCCATAGTTTGTTCGTGGTACATGTAATTTTATGTCATTTGCACTTCTTAATCGTATTTTTTGGATTTGCTGTTTTCTAGTAAACGTTATTTGAATGTGCATATCTTTAGTTAGTATTTTTCTTATTAATATACAGTTGTTGTATAAATATGTTTGCATAATATTCATTAATTTAGTTTCTTTATATAAGATGTTAGATGGCGTAAGAAAGTCATAGTTAAATAATCTTTTAATCAACTTATTTTGTGCTCTTTGCAGCATATCTAAATTAGTTTTAGCAGCTGTGCCCCAGACTTCTATAAGGTAGTCGATGTGTGGCTTAACAAGCGAGTTATAAATTGTGTACCGTACTTGCCGTGGGAGACATTTAACTATTCCACACAGCACACCTGTAAGTGATTTTAATTTTGATTTAATTTTTTGTAAGTGTGGTTTCCACGTCATTTTGCTGTCCAAAATAAGTCCTAGGTACTTTTCCTGGTAAACTCTATTTAAAGCAATTTTATTTATTGTTAAAGGTGTGAAATCTGCAATTTTCTTGTTTTTTGCCGAAAAGATTATATAGTTGGTCTTTGAAATATTTATTGTGAGAATATTAGACTGACACCATGTATTAAGTAAATTCAAATCATATTGTGCGTCAGTTACAACAGAACCTATAGAATTTCCAAAATAAAATAAACTAGTATCGTCTGCATATAATGTAACATCACCTTTAAGCACAATTTCATGTATACTATTTATATAAATGAGAAACAGCAGAGGTCCCAAGATTGATCCCTGAGGCACGCCATATGTTATAGCACAAGGGTTACTCAGTGATTGGCCTATCCTGACAACCTGCCGTCGATTAGAAAGATAAGACTTAAAAATGTCGTTTGCAGTCCCAGTGACACCAATATCATTCAATTTACCTATGAGCAACTCATGACTGACTGTGTCGAAAGCTTTCTTCAAATCAATAAACACTCCCAGTGCAATTTGTTTTTTGTCAATATTAATCTTTATTTTCGTAACTATATCTGTTGTTGCTGAGAGTGTATTCGATTTGGGTCTAAAACCATATTGTTTATGATAAAGAAACTTTTTTGAATTTAGGAACATCTCTAGTCTACTATATATAACCCTTTCCAAAACCTTTGAAAGTATTGGCAACACTGAAATTGGACGATAGTTTCCAGGGTCAGATCTACTACCAGATTTAAAAATGGGAGTTACTTTTGCTAACTTTAGGCTATCAGGAAAAGTTCCGAACTCTAGACATTTATTGATACAAAAGGTAAGTTCGTTTAGTATTATATTTTTAACACATTTAATGGACTTAGTATTCACACCGTCTATACCTGAGCTAGTGTTGCAGTTTAGATTATCTATTATCTTTGCTATTTCATCTATGGTAGCCTTTTCTAGTATGAGTTTATTTTTGTCAGACGAATTGCTTCCAACTGCGCTTTCTATCACACTATTTATCGAATCAACTTGAGGTATTCTAGAAATTTGTCCAGCTAGGATTGAACCTACATTAGAAAAGTATATATAAAATGCTTCACAAATTTCTTTTACATCAGTTATGCATCCATCACCCGTTTCAAGTTTGCTAGGGACTGAGATTTCCTTTATTTTGTTGTTTGACAGGTTGTTAATGAGGTTCCACATCTTAGCTGGTTTTTTCTTACAACCATCAAATGCTTTTAAATAGTATTTGCTCTTTGTGTTTTGTATATGTTCAGAGACTTCGTTTCTTTTTTTAATATATATTTCTTTTTTTATTTCATCTTCTGGGTTACGTTTGTGCCCAGCCCATAGTACATTTCTGATGTTAATTTCATCCAATATTGTTTTATTGATCCAGTTTTGTCTTGGCGGATTCAGTAACTTAGTCTTCGTAGTTTTGCTTTTCTTTATGCAAAGTAGTAATCTTTCTTCTAACAGATGATATAAATGCTCTTCATTATTAATTTCACTTTCTTCTACTGTCTTATATAATTTGTCATAGTTTATTGCTTCATAACTGTTTTTCTTCAGGGACGTTACCTTGCATTTCTTTACTTCAAAGTATATTTGCTTATGGTCTGACATAGGCGTTTCAATAATAGCAAGGTGGAAATCATTACCTTTTAAGTTAGTGCACACATGATCAAGCAATGTTTTGGTTGAAGCCGTTTCTCGAGTGCAGAAATTTTCATCAATTTTATTTAAGATTATGTATCCACTCTCTTCCAAGGTTTCCTTGTATAATGTTGTTGAAGTTTCCGCAGCTAGTAAATTAAAGTTAAAGTCTCCAAACATTAATCCTCGTTTTCTATAGTATAGTTGTTTCGCAATAGTGTCGAGAATTTTTTTGACGTTTGTAGATCCTGGTGGTCTATATATAGAACCAATATCAAGTAATGTATTTTCAATATGGACCCAGAGGTAGTGAGTGTCATCATGCAAGCACTGTTCTTCAATTAAACCATGTTTCAGATTATCATGAGCATAGATTGAAACACCTCCACCTTTCGAGTTCTGTCTAAAGTTGTAATAGTGTGTATATCCGGGTATTTGAAACCTTTTTGCTTCCTCCTCAGACTTTATCCATGTCTCAGTCAAAACTATTACATGTAGAAGTACTTTAAAGGATTTTATGACACACGTTAGTTCGTCAAATTTTCCGGCTTTAACAATGCTGCGTACATTAGCGTATAAAAATTTGGTGGTGTTTTTTGTAGTTATTATTTTATGGTAGCTATCTACCACTTGATATGAAACATTTTCGGTTTTAATTAAAGTATTCTTGTCCAAAGTTACTGTTGCTTGTAGTTTTTTGACTGAGATTCCACGATTTTAGGGACCCCTTTAATATATTTTATCGTTAAGTTATTCTCACCACTGTCAGCTAGTCGTTTCAGTTCTTCTTTGACATTTTTTAGGTTCTTTTGTTGTTTGGGTGTTTGGTCAGAGAATATTTTTATGGTGTCACTTTTAAGCAGATTTCTGTTGCGTAGTATGGCTTTAGCCGACTCTTGTGACTTAAAACACACCTTCATAAGGCGGATTTTGTCGGGTCTGTATATTCCAAGGCGGAAAGTTTTCGCTGGCTCAGCGCATTCAGCATCAATCAATTTAGAAATTTTTATTACTTTACTTTTATCGAAATTCATCCTTTCTCCTGGTTCCTTTGACACAGGCTCAGGTACTCCAACAATAATTATATTTTTGCTTCTTAGTTCCCTATCATTTAATTCCGCCATAATATCTTCATGTAGAGTTAACGAAGAAGATGCAGGGCTTATTTTTAGCAACTTTACCTCGGATTTCAGAGCTTCAATTTTGTTTTCTGTTGCCAAATTCTTGTTGGAAAGATTTGTTATATTTAATTTCATCGACTTTTGCTCTGAGGAGAGGCTGTCAATCGTAGATTTAATGTCTGATAGGTTTCCTTTGATCGAAGTAATATCTTTCGACATGTTGTCCATAGACTCTTTTTGATTTGCAGTTAGTGTTACTAACATCGTCATCATTTGCGACATCTGTTTTCGCATTTCAGATAATTCTGTCAGAACGATTTCATTATCATCAGGAAATTTTCGCTTACTACGCAATGCACCTCTATTTAAGTCGGGCATTTCTGAGAGCGGGTTATCACTCGTGAGATTGGGTTGCGAGTCACTACGCCCCATACCGAGGCCACTTCTAGTAGGTGACCGTGTTACACTCATTATCCTTGTCGTGCTTACGTACCGGTTCGAAGCCGCGTTTGCTTGCGGTAAGTGAGACAAAAAATAAGAGCTTGTCTTTATTCCGCGGAAGGGGGTGCAGAGCTGTTACCTCGTCGATGTCCTCAGGTCTTTGGTTGGATAACGTTGCAAAAACACACGGAAGATCACACAATTTAAACACTTGGCTCGAGCATTAAAAGCTACAGATTAGTATGTACATAAATTATGATTTTATTTAAAATAATTATCGACACGTCTACTTGGTACGAGGCCCATCAGTATATTCACCAAATCAACACATATTTATCTTAATTTTCTAACATTTCCAGCTAATGGTAAGAATTTGACAAGATTTCCATTAATTGGTTCCGGGCTAGACGGGTAAAGAAAATTAGATTACCTAGGTCAGTACCTATGGCCTACCTACTTATTATACCTGCACTACATGTAATGCATTTACCTACATAAGAAAAAAACAGTTTCATTGCTATGCATACATTAAAGTTTGCCAACTAGAGAATGTTTCACCAAAATAATAGGAAAATACTTATTTAAATCAGCACTTCATGTGGATTGACATATGTACTAAGTCAATCATTTTTTACATGTCATCATATTATGGGGGAGGCCTTTATCATAACAAAACATAACACCCAACAGTTACATACATGTCTAGCAGTGAACTTCTGCAGGCTGATAATGTTGATGATGACTGTTGTATTAGTGTAAACGAGCCTTTATTTTCTGTTCAATTACCTGCCGACCAATGAAATGCGTCGCGGAATGTAGAGAAAAGAATGTTGTCATGTCAGTTACCGTATTGGCGCGGCAGCGAGGGCAGCGAAAACCGACGCGATGAAGCCAATAATCTCAGAAAGAATATCAAATATCTTCTGTTCTGTTGCAGCCTCGTAGCTGAGGTTTTGCTGGTCTAAAGCACTAATTAGGCACTATTTTTTGAGCTATAGAAAAACGTCGGAATTTAAGAAATTAATTTTGTTAGTTGCCGTATTGTCGCGGCAGTGAGGGCAGCGAAGACCGACGCCATGAAGCCAATAGTCTCAGAAAGAATATCAAATATCTTCTATTCTGTTGCAGCCTCGTTGCTGAGGTTTTGCAGGTCTTAGGCACTAATTAGGCACTATTTTTTGAGATATAAAGCTAATTCGTACGTGCTGTGGTTGCTGAGTTACAGGTGGGGGTCGCTATCGTGACGTCAAGCTGGCGACCCCCCATTCTTTAGCTTATAACTTCTAAAGTATTGAGGCACTAATTATTTAACAAAAGGCACTATTTGGCACTATTTATGCACTATTTACTGGCCGGGAAGAAAACCCTGAATTCGATTTGGGGGTCGCTAGCTTGACGCACACGAAGCCGTGCAGCTCGCTGGCAACAGATCTCATTGGCGCAACATCGACCGGCAGGACGTGATCCATGGACGGGTCACGACCCTCAGCATTGAGGAATACGACGCGAGGAGGAGGGCCAAGTTTATGATTTTACGAATTTTTAAAAATAAAGATTTTAAGATTGTTTCAAATAGTCACAATTATAATGCAATGAGGGGTTTTCACGGACGTTTCAAATCATGCGCTAATAGATGGCGCTGCTTTGAACCTAGCTTTCAAAATAAAGTGAGATGTCAAAGTCAACAACGTAGTGATATATTTTCGTGGTATTTTGTTACTATCACACAAAAGCACAGACAATGCATTTATTAATTTTGACAAGCATACTTGAGTCAGCGCCATCTATCGACTCGTATTGAACTACTTTTTTTTTTATATTCGAAAATGAAAAGCCCTGTTTGATAAACCATTGATGTTAGTAGAATACCAAAAGTGTAAAAGTGACAAGTATGAGACAATTTATGGTTGAGTAGAATTGGGCCCCCGGTTGATACGTGAATGCGCCCAAAAGGGATTAAAACCGTCATAAATAACTTGAAACGATTACGAATGTCAAGTCTCGTAATGCGACTAACGATCGTGTTTCATTTGCAGAGAGAAGTATTGCAAAAGAATGTCTGTTTTACCCGAAATTAAAAAGGTATTCCTGATTCATCCGAAACGCAGACAGAAAGTAACCTAGATTCAATATGCGAAAACATCAGTTTAATATTTAGATTAGTTATTAGTTTTTAAGTACAGTTTGTTTTCATAATAAAATAAAATAAATAAATAATCAACATGAATTCGTATGTTACAGAAATTAGATCTTTTGAAGTAGCAAAGTGACAAAGAGCAGCGCCTCGAGTAAGCAAATTTATGGAAAAAAAAAGATATTTATTTATATTATGCATTAATAACGTGGTTCGGTCAAATTGAGCGATTTCTCTACTGATCGCATTACCACATAGGTCACGTCCACCCAGGACGCGCCTTATGTGGCATTGTGTGGCATTGCACTGCGCCCGCCACCCTGAGACATAAAGATGAAGGTAGCATGAGCCTGTAATTTCACCGGCACCCGTATACCCTTCAAAACGGAACACAGCAATGCGAGCACTACTGCGGCAGAAATATGTATGGAGGTATTACTTCCCCGGACGAACTCTTTTACAAAAAAGCTCTACTACTAAATGTAATCAATAATGTTACGTAAGTAACTATACAATGTTTCAATCATGTATTTTTTAGAAGACACACCAAAGTATTTTGCGTTGCAAAGGTGAGTTGGCTGCAAAGCGAATTATAATCCTGAGTAGATTACATGTATTCTCATCTTGGCTCCTGAGAAATGATTCATAGTCAATTTTTAGTCTATCTGTGTCAGATCGTCTATTTCTACTGCAACTAGTCTATAGCCGCGTACCCACCTAGCGCACAGGCTCGCGCGGCAGCCTCGCGAGCCAAATGCCTCGGCTGGTGTGGACGTGCCTCGGCCTGCCTCGGGCGCGCGTTTGCTTGACCGAGCACGGCTCGGCCCCGAGCCGATTGTTGTCGGTAAATTTGACGCGCTCAAAGGTGCCTCAGTGAGCGCTGTGCGTTAGGTGGGGACGGTTATGTTTTGGCTCGCGCGCGAAGCTACTTCAAGTTTTGTCGTGTAAAATTATGTACAGTCTGATCATATACTAAATCTCCGAGTAATCTATTTCCATATTGGTGGCGACCCTCATAAATTTTTCTAATCCAGAAGCGTCTAGGTTTTTTCTTGAAACGTGACTGTTTTCGTTTCTTCAAACAATAAGCAGCTAGGAAAATAGCTGCAGCTGAAAATACACGACTGTCCATTACGAATACTCGCGGACTTATGATGGCTCAGCCTGCCTCGCGAGGCGGCCTCGTGTAAATTGAACAAAACTACTGAGGCTGCCGCGGGAGCCATCGCTCGCGATCCGGACACCGAGGCTGCCGCGCGAGCCTGTGCGCTAGGTAGGTACGCGGCTTATGACCGTCGCACGCGCTCGGTTTATCCAGCCCTTAAGTTCATTGCACTCGTACCAAGATATCATGTGAGAAAACACATTCCCTATTTAGAACTTACGACAGTTATGATAATATTTGGACGCGCCGGCGTCTATAGCGGAGATTATTTTGTGATAGAACTAACTGCAATTAAAAATAAGTCCTAGTTGAAGAGAGAAATGTGCATAGAATAGAAATTAATATTGCATGATGCAACGATGGAATTAATTGCATGATGCAACGATGGAATTACTATTAGGCAAAGCACACACGGTGAAACGAAACTTCAATCAATCTTATTCTGTAAATGCTAAAGTTATTTTTAGGATAAGTTTCTGAGAGTCTTTTGTTCAATTTTTAACGTAGCAGGATTCGGTTGCTCTACATTTTGAATGGGGTTTAATTTTGTAAAATATTTTTTATGTCAAGTTCATTATTTTTATCTTACAATGGGCGATGTATCTTCTTGCGAGGAATAAAAAAAAAGCAGCCAAGTGTGAGTCGGACTCGCCCATGAAGGGTTCCGTAGCAGCAACTAACATAATATAAAAGTTCTTGTAGTTCGTAGTAACTTTGATCGATGTTTTAATAATAGTGTATTAAAAAAAAACTACTTAACCCTTTTGAAATTCGTAGTTTGAACTATAAGTTTAAGTTAAGTTTCAGCCTATTTCCACAAACGGCGCAACATAAACGTGATTAAATTTTCATACAGTCATTAGTTTTCTATGAGAGCACACGTCAAAAACGCGGCAAAAACAATAAAACGCGACACGAGTTTTCTGCAAGCCAGTTTCAATGCAACATATTTGAAATGCGTTTGAAACGGGTTTCAAACTTGTTGCGTCGTGTGTGGTTTCCTATAGGAATGAATGAATGAATGAATGAAATAGTGTTTTTTGCCCATTACAGCTTTATACACTTCTTCAGATAGCGAAAGTTGAGTTTGCGAGAACAGGAGACTATCATTTTTTAATTGATAGTATCTCATAAATATCATCAGAGGTACGAGACCCCTAAACAAAAAAAAACACTGTAAAAATGTGTTTAGAGGTATCATAGCTAAACTGATGACATTTTTGAGATACTATCAATTAAAACATGTGTGTTAAGTCTCCTAGATCTCGCGAACTCAACTTTCGCTATCTGAAGAAGTGTTCTTGAGTTGTAATGGACAAAAAACACCAAAAAAATTGAATTTCGCGCCGCAAGCGTGAGCATCCACCTTAATATCAACACACAACAATTAAACATAAACTAAATGTACAATGGACATAGGACTATATGACACAAACTAAAATGAAACTCAAAAGTAACATAGAGTTGCAGTTTCGTAATTTTTGCGTTTCACCGTGTGTTCTGGGCCTAAGACTAGTGGATGGAACTTACTCTGCGTGGAGTTTTCCATACAAACTTCAAATCCTGCTGCACACTTCCTTCGGAAATAACTTTCTTAGTGAACCCCTAGACCACAAAAGGACTCTCCAGATTTCAGGTCACTAGGACTAACGGTTTAGGCTGTGCGTTGATAGTCAGTCAGCCAGTCACGCAACGATTTTATAATTATTGAACTAGATTTCAGATAGATATGACTAGATCACCAACCGTTTAAGAAATTTAGAGTGCTGCCGACGGAGGCGGAAATCTCAGCGCAAATAGGTACCCATAACTTAGAAAAGTCATTGGTGCGGAGCCTAGGATCGAACCCGGAATCGTTGGATTCTGAGTTGCACTATTGAACCGTTAGGCTACCATCGCGGATTTCCATCGCTCTGTGCTTCGGAGGGCACGTTAAGCTGTCTGTCCCGGCTGTTATTGATTAATAGCAGTCGATAAGCCATGTCAGAGGCCCTCGGGCGGCTTGACAAACTCCGACACCAGAGGCCAGCACTACCTCATACGAAACGAAACGAACGGTACCCATATAATAACATGAGGCTGAAGTTCCGAACTTTTTAGTACAACGAAAATAAAAATTTCGAGAAACATGAAATAAATGGTAAAACAGGGTAAGACAAGGTGCGGAGAACATGAAAAAAGTATTTATGACCAGTAGAGCTTAAATAATGAAAAAAAAAACAATGTTAAATTTTCCTGCGACATTGAGTGAACACAACTCCATAGATTTTTTGTTTTTCCAAGGTATCCCTCTAAATATCACTTAATTCAGTTACATATATATCAGATGATATCCACAAGCATTTTTGAGGCAATAAAATGGGAGGGCGGGGTATTTTAACCAATTATCACACGACGTGTTCTAAGTAAGTGGAGGAATCATTGCTGATATTAGAACGATATTATCCATAAAGTATTCAATAACTAGTCAATTGACCACCCATTGCAACACTAGAGTACATGGGGCACTAGGGTTGCCAAATTATGTATTACTCCGTTTAACAACCTCTGCCTCTAACAATGCATTACCTCATAGGTCACGTCCACTTAGGAAGCGCCCTATGTGGCATTGCACTGCGCCCGCCACCCTGAGACATAAAGATGAAAAGTCTCATGTGGCTGTAATTACACCATTTTTTTTATTGACTAATGAATTAATTACTAATATATTATTAAACTTCGTTTACCCGGACTTGTTTGTAAGATTGTTGGCATAAGATTTGTCCTGGCTGCTAGCTTATTTAAGGAATGTGAATTACTGGAAGAAAGCATTAGCAGAGTCAGTCGTGGGAAGCAATGGCGGCGATAAGCTCACGTCTATATCCCACGATGGTGCAACCCACGGTGAATAGAGGCCCATTTGAGACTGCCTACCCTTTCGGGGAAAAGGCGTGTGTCTAGGTATGTTATATGAAGCGGACTAGCGGTATATACACTTCCCTTTGAGTATTTCAAGCATAAAACCAGTAATATGTTGGTAAGCCGTAAAAAAAGATGGCAACCCTAGGTACCACTGACCCTAATTCGAAATAGATCGGCGGAACACATTTACGGTCTGAACTAATCACTTTATTGGACACAATTGACGAGCTGGATGACAATGCTAGCAAGGATCGCCACAGGATTGGCCGCACCATTCGATTAGGCGAATGTGGAGCGTGTGTTGACCCTCATTGTTTCTTTGTTCAAACAATTTAAAATAGACTCGACCAACAGGCATATTAACGGTATTGGAAGATTACCAATGAAGCTAGAAAGTTTATAGGCCTGTAAAAAGCGGCCTTGTTTACATGTTTCAATTCGGTAGCCGCTGTGCAAAAAATAGAGTTGTAGAACTCTTGTTTTATTAATTGTAGACTTTTAACTACTTTGCAAAATGATCTCATTATTGTTGACTGTCGATAACTGCAGAATCGTTGATCCAATCTTGATGAAACTTGGTAGACAGGTAGGTTATGTGAATATAATTTTTAAGTTCCAAAATCAGCTGATATTTTTACAGGGGTTTTTGAGCTACGCGGGTCTAAGAGATCCCCCAAAATATGCTTGAAGCTAAGGTCTAACCAAGGCGTTCAGCCCGCGTTCTCAGTGGCGTGCACAGTGGCAATCAATGGTATGACAATGGATCTCCACCGCGCACGCCACCGCGTACGCGGGCTGGACGCTTTGGTTTGGCCTTAGCTTAACTCTGGACGCTTTGGTTTGGCCTTAGCTTAACTCAACTCATACCAATTTATCGATCAATGAAAACGATACACTACCTAGTAATAAAAAGTTCAAGGTGATTAAACATTCCGTAGGAAACAAAAGAAATACATTTATTTACAGAAATAATAAAACAACTAATACAAGTAGGAATGTATAAAATTTAAAATAAAAAGAACGGTCAAGTGCAAGTCGGACTCGCGCACGAAGGGATCCGTAACATTATCTATAAAAACGGCAAAAAAAAAACACGTTTGTTGTATGGGAGCGCCCTTAATTATTTATTTTATTCTGTTTTTTAGTATTTGTTGTTTTTACTGTTTGTTGAACTGATCATTGTGGTTTATGTTCCGTACCCAAAGGGTAAAACGGGACCCTATTACTAAGACTTCGCCGTTCGTCCATCTGTCTGTCTGTCCGTCTGTCCACCAGGCTGTAACTCATGAAATAATCTGTGAAAATTTTAACTGTCTAACTATCACGGTTCATGAGATACAGCCTGGTGACAGACGGACAGACGGACGGACAGCGGAGTCTTAGTAATGGGGTCCCGTTTTACCCTTTGGGTACGGAACCCTAAAAATACATATTAAACAGTTGTTGCTACCTGAAAACCGCTGCTAACGATCTAAAGGTAGCTCAACTGATTTTGATTGGCTGCATTGCCACACTGAATGGAAATACTAATGCGTTGAGCCAGAATACATTTGGATTTTGGACACATGGTAATGATGGATGACGTCACCTAGTAGCGGATCAGAAATAGCATGCCCTTTCAAACAATGAGGAGTCGTTCAATAGCTTGCCGGACCGTCGTATTGACGACCTCTGTGGCGCGGCTAGCGATGGTTCGCCTGCGACGCAGGAGGTTGCGGGTTCGATTCCCGCCTCGGAACAAATATTTCTGCGTTCTGCAGATATTTGTTCAGGGTGTTCTGGGTGTTTAATATGTATAATAAAAAAAAACTATCTATGTATTGTATTATATTAAGTATATCTGTTATCTAGTACCCATAACACAAGCTCTGGCTTAGCTTGGGGCTAGATAATTTTGTGTGAACTTGTGCAGCATTATTTATTTATTTATTTATTTATTTTATACATAAACAACAAAGACCTCAAATTAAAAAGAGTTCGGGTCAGCGTTCAAAAAGTGTCCGAACCAAGAGAGACAAAACGCATAAAGACTGACAATTCTGAATTTTATCCGTCTATTGCTGCTTGATTATTGAACACATTTGAAGGACCAGAGTGTGAACCGGCAGTGTATCGAACTCATTTGTCATCGGTCGAATGTTAAAAGGTGGCATTTTTGGCGTTCAGTGTAATGATTGCTAAGTAAAGTATAAGTAATCTAAGTAAGTAACCCGTCGTAGAGTTATTAGAATGTCTTTGCTTAACACAAAATAGGGAGGTACAATGGTACACAAAAGATGACAGGGACATAACCTGAAGACCTTTGTGGTGCGGCGGGCGAAGGTTCGCCTGCGACGTAGGAGGTTGTGGGTTCGATTCCCGCCTCGGAACAAATATTTGTGCAATCTGCAGATAATTTGTTCAGGGTGTTCTGGGTATTTTCTATGTATAATAAAAATATCTATCTATGTAATGTATAAGGTATATTAGTTGTCTAGTACCCATAACACAAGCTCTGCTTAGGTTGGGGCTAGATAATGTTGTGTGAACTGTCTAGCATTATTTATCAGTATATATAAAATCGTTGAGTGACTGACTGACTGACTATCAACGCACAGCCTATAAGCCGTAAGTCCTAGAGACCTGAAATTTGGAGAGTACGTTCCATTTGTCGTGTATAGGGGTGCACTAAGAAAGGAATTCCAAAAATTCAACCCCTAAGGGGGCGCAGCGGGGTATTGACGTTTGTATGGAAAAGTAAACGCGGACGAAGTCGCGGGCATTCCACTAGTTTATTTATATTTATAATCTTTATAATAGTCATACGAACGCATGCCCAACACCAAGCAGAAATCTTCATACAAAAAACGCCTCGCGCCGCACGAAAAAGCTGTATTTATTGAATATATCGTAGTATATAGATAATTTTACAAACTCCCTACAGTAACCCTCGGCTTTGTTGTATTAATTTTATTTATCTAATTTTTTACCCAATAATATGCTCCATTTTAATAAACAATCTAATCTAGCCAAAAATTAAGAGTAACTTTGGGTTTTTTTTCTATCGAGAAAATATTGGCCTATCGTGTTTCTGCCAGGGTTGGCCTGATCGTCCACAACCCAAAAAAAACAACTGGGTTAAATTGGGTAAAACCCAGATGAAAAAACCCGTGGGTTTTAGACAAAAGTGGGTTTTTTAAATAATTAACATATAATATCTGATTTAAGATGTAAAACGTCTTAAATTATATATGGTTAGCTACTACTTTATAAATTCTTATATTTTTTGGTAAAACTTACGTTTGAAATTAATTTGAGGTCTAGTAAATTAAATATATACTTAATATTAATTTTTATATAATGTTATCATATTTATGAAGTAGTAGCCTATAGTAGTAGAATATATAATTCATCATCATCCTCCGTTATCCCCCGTGGGAGGAATATACTAATTAAATGAATACAAAATTAATAGCATTTATATTAAATAAAAATAAATACAAAATATTGCTTTTGTTTTGATCGTACATTTCTTTATTAAATAAATAAATAATGCTGGACAGTTCACACAACATTATCTAGCCCCAAGCTAAGCAGAGCTTGTGTTATGGGTACTAGATAACTGATATACTTAATACAATATAAAACATAGATAGATATTTTTTATTATGCATAGAAAACACCCAGAACACCCTGAACAAATATCTGCGATCGCACAAATATTTGTTCCGAGGCGGGAATCGAACCCGCAACCTCCTGCGTCGCAGGCGAACCATCGCCCGCCGCACACATACAGTACCTACGTACAGGCAAAATCAACTTAACAATCAATTTTCGGGGTAATCCCCTTCATTGTCAACTAGTGTTGCCATACTATTCAGTTACAAAAATATTTGGTAGATGCAATGAAATTAAATACATTTAAATCTAAATTAAAACAAAAAACTTTATTATCCCGAAATAACCCGAAAAAACCGATAAAACCCGAAAATACCCAGTGGGTTTTTTGCCAACCCTGGGTTCTGGTAGAGTGATCCCTCGATATTTATAATATGAACATTGTACTTGATTTAGTCTGTTAAATATCAAATCTAAGATTGGTAATTTTGCGGCATATGGTATGCAGTATGTTCAAACTAAGCTGGGGGGTATGCCGCATATCACCTTAGTTTAAACATACTGCTAAGGTTGCTAGTATCTTGATTGAATCATTTAATGAGCCACGGAAACAACTATTCTCGTTGGGATTACCAAAAGAACTTTCTTAGACTTTTTTAGTAGTAGTAGAGCTTTTTTGTGAAAGAGTTCGTCCGGGGAAGTACTACCACCATACCTATTTCTGCCGCAAAGCAGTAGTGCTCGCATTGCGATGTTCCGGTTTGAAGGGTAAGGGTGCCGGTGAAATTACAGGCACATGAGACTTTCATCTTTATGTCTCAGGATGACGGGCGCAGTGCAATGCCGCATAGGGCGCGTTCTAGGTGGATGTGACCTATGTGGTAATGCACTGTTCATAGGCAGAGGGTGCCGCTTAACATCAGGTGGGCCATCTGCTTGATCCGTCATTCCAAGTTGTACTAAAAAAACGCTGAATTCTGTAACATTTTTGCTAAAAGGTTTCCAACCCAAGAAAACGCTTACGTTACTCTCGTCATTATTCGATATATATATCGGTCACGAAATCCTTGGGATCCCATCTGCCACCGCACCTGTCCATTTGGCTTTCGTGAGGTTTATTTTTTTACGTCCTTCCTATCTACAACGGTCCCTAGGCACCTTTTATTTTACGTTTAGATAGCGACAGGATTTGGCGTCCATAATCAACCGCTCAGTCAGATTAAATTAAATAAGTAAATATTGCTGGACAGTTCACACAACATTATCTAGCCCCCAAGCTAAGCAGAGCTTGTGTTATGGGTACTAGATAACTGATATACTTCATACAATATATAATACATTTATTTACAGAAATAATAATACAACTAATACAAGGTATGTACAAAATACATATGAAACAGTTGTGCTACCTGAAGACCGCTGCTAACGATCTAAAGGTAGCTCAACTGATCCAAATCACTACCAGACGGAAGCGTGCCTAAGATGCTGGCACACATAAAGATACAATACATTACATAGTTTTTTTTATTATACATAGAAGATACCCAGAACACCCTGAACAAACATCTGCAGATCATACAAATATTTGTTACGAGGCGGGAATCGAACCCGCAACCTCTTGCGAATCCTCCTGTGATTGAAAGCCTAACTTTTTTTTTTACTTAATGTGTTTAATAATTGTTGACGATCTATGAGGCGCGGCGGGCGAAGATTGACCTGCGAGGCATGAGGTTGCGGGTTCGATTCCCGTCTCGGAACAAATATTTGTGCGATCGCAGATAATAGTTCAGTGTTCTGGGTATTATAAAAAAAAATAACTATCTATGTATTATATTATATTGTATGGTACCTACCTATATCAGTTATCTAGTACCCATAATACAAGCTCTGCTTAGCTTGGGGCTAGATAATGTTGTGTGAAATCTACAATATTATTATTTTAATCGTATTCGAAGGTTTTGTTAGTAACGGTATACTAAGCGAGATGAGACCTCGCTCTAGACAATGCTGAGTCAAGTCTGCAAAAAATTACCGCTAATGACGCTAAGTAATGGAGCGTGCACACCTAACGAGTACAGTGGCGAGTCAGTGTCCAGAATCCCAATCTGTTTACTAGGCCGAGTACCCGCTGTTCGCCACTCGCCACTGTACTCGTTAGGTGTGCACGCTCCTTAAGCGCAAAAAGCTGTGCGAGTATCGACCTACTCAATAAGGCATTGTCCGTTCGATATTACAGATAATTTACATAACAGTATGTGAGAATCACAACTGGATATGTAGTAACCTACATTTTAGTCCACTGGGAGACACATTATCAGTACAGTGTATCAACTAGGGAAAGCAAACCGGTTTTACCGTAATTCGAAAACCCGGGTTTTTGTGATATTTTAAACGATAAAAAAAACGCGTTTTTTTTTTGCCACGTTTCTGGTTTTTCGGTGTTTTCGTTTTTTTTTTAATGTCAACACTTTAAAACGCTTTCGAAACGCTTTAAAACCGCCTACCGTTTCAATTGTCATCATAATTTTCATAAAAGGGATGTTTGTTTTTATAATTTAATAAGTTTTAGCTATTTTAAAAGTATCAAATATAGAATTAAAGTAAATTTATCGTACAATTCTGTGCAACCCACAGTGAAAAGAGGCCCATTGAGGCTCTGCCTACCCCTTCGGGGAAAGAGGCGTGTGTCTATGTATGTATGTATGTAATTCAAGTGTTCATCGTGCAGTACAGGTGTTTTTGTAAGTATTTTACTAGTTTTGTATGCGATTTCAAATTGTTTTGTATAACTACAAATACTTTAAAAAGTAAAATATTCTTTAAGCAATGTTTATGAAAATGAAAATATTTTATTCGAAGTAGGTAGGAAGGTACACTTTTCGATATATAATATATGTTGAGATTTAAATTTTTGTAAGTGTTTTTGTTATTTTCAATTTCAATATCTTAGCTGTTCTATCAACATGATGATAATATGTTTATTCAGCGAATTACTTGTCTAAAGCTGATTATTGTAAGACTGATTCTTAACTATTTCCTAGTTTTCGTAATAAATAAATTAAAGTTATTTTCCTTTGATCACGATTTTTTATTCGTTTCCATGTAGTTTATATAAAAAAAGACTTACAAAAAAACTCGTTTTAAACCCGATTTCACCGAAAACCGGGTTTTTAAAAATAGAACTCGAAAATAAACGTGGGTTTAAATTTTGGCGGGTTTAGCATTCCCTAGTATCAACGACGTTTGCGGAGGCTCGGGTTGATGGTTTTCACGCCATCATCCGTAAGAAAACTGCCTCATTGATCAGCAGAGTGCGGAGCAGTTCCAACGGCATCCTGCAGCTCATTCCCGATCGCTATGACCTGCCAGTAAAGAAGGCTTGATCAGGTAGGTAGTCTCGTTAGTCTGTTTGGTCGGGATTCGGATGGGAGTTTTCGCTTAAACTTACACCTGTAACTGATGTATTTATATAACATAGATTTTAAGAACATATACTAACAAATAATGGACATATAATGTCTGATTGATAAATTAATTATTATTATATTATATTATTCTCAACTTTTGAATTTCAACCATTCACTCAATGTGTTCTAGGCACATTTATGCTTAACAAAGTTGCAGTTACAAACAAGAATTTCTTCAACATCGTGTGCTTGAATCATAGCTTTTACCAAAATAGTGCTTTAGGTAGCTTTTGTGTATTTGAACTGAACCTTTACGCAGTCCTTTTTGAGGGTGGCCTACTTACGGCCGCGATTTCAGAATTCAGAATTGTAGGTCAAGAAAGCTTGAAGAGCCGAAAGGTCAATGCATACTGGAGAGACCTGTTTTCAGTGGTAGTTCACCAAGAACTCGTGAACTCCAATCGCTATTTTCACAAAAAGACATAAATATTGAGAAGGCAACACTAGAAGTTTTTTTTTTTTTTTTTTATACTACTTGGATGACGGAACAAGCAAGAGGCCCACCTGATGTTAAGCGGTAACCTCTGCCTATGAACGGTGCATTACCACATAGGTCACATCCACCTAAGACGCACCCGATGTGGCATTGCACTGCGCCCGCCACCCTGAGACATAAAGATGAAAAGTCTCATGTGCCTGTAATTTCACCGGCACCCTTACCCTTCAAACCGGAACACAGATACCAGCCGGCCTAGCCAAACGGCATTCGCTTCAAAGCGATTCCATTTCTACAGTCGTGATTCAATACAATTGACCACGTGACATTTCGTAGCATTTTGTAGCGTGTGGTAGTGGTACCGTTCGTAATAAGAGTTAGAAAGAGGGTAGATCGATATACAGTGGTGGCCATATAATTAAGAACGCTGATATAAAGGGAAGATTTTTTCCAACTAAGATGCAAAACTAATTGTATGCATTTGTTTTTATTTCTCTCGGTATCGTAAAACATTTCCATATTACCACTGTATTCATTGATACACATGATTGGCTAAAAATCAATAGGCAAACTTTTTACACTACTTTTAAACAAAGTATTCCTTATTACTGGCTGGTCACGTAATTAAGAACGCTAAGTAGTTTATACCTTTATTCAAATATAAATAGAGAACACTCAGTCGATTTGTTACTGTTTGTATAATTTTGGCGCCATTACGTGCTGTAAAAGATTAAAGGTGATTGCTTCTTTAGAAAAAACAATGGGAAAAAATAAAAGTTGTGATAAATCTACAATAATAAAACTTCGCCGGAAGAATTGGTCTTATAAATAGATAGCCGACCATCTGCAATGTTCAAAAACGATGGTTTTCCACGCTGTAAAGCATTTTGCTACGTATCAAACTACTTCGAATGTTCCACGTGTACCTAAACAGAGAAAAACAACTCCTCGAGATGACCGAAACATCGTTCGTATGGCAAAACAAAATCCTTTTAAAGGGTCCAATGAGCTTAGAAAATAATATTTTGGTGAAAACAACCCTTCAGCAATCTCAGCACGCACTATTCGAAGACGTTTGGTAGAAGAAAAATTGCACGGTAGGATAGCAAGAAAGGTACCCATGTTAAAACTTTGCCACAGGCAAGCCCGGCTTGCATTTGCGAGAAAGTATGAAAACTGGACTGTGCAACAGTGGAAAAATGTACTTTTTTCTGACGAGACGAAAATAAACAGAGTATGTTCTGATGGAAAACGATATGTACGACGTCCCCCGAATACAGCATTCGACCCAAAGTACACGAAAGTTACATTAAAGCACGGTGGTGGAAATGTGAAAATTTGGGGTTGCTTTTCTGGACATGGTGTAGGACCTGTAAAGTTGATAAAAGGTAACATGGATCAGTTCCAATACAAAAATATACTGGAAAAAACAATGTTACCATACGCTGAAGACGTTCTACCGGTCATTTGGACATTCCAGCATGACAATGATCCAAAGCACACTGCACGCACCGTAAAGGAATTTCTTACAGCGCAATTAGTTTCTGTCTTAGACTGGCCTGCTAATAGTCCAGATCTAAACCCAATAGAGAATCTGTGGTTTGAAGTAAAGAAAAAGGTTTCAAATACAAAGTGTGGAAATTTAAGAGAGCTGTATGACGTTTTTTTAGAAGAATGGAACTCTATTTCTCTTGCGAAATCTCAAAAATTAATAGAGTCAATGCCTCGCCAGTGTAAAGCTGTAATTAAAAGCCGTGGATATGCTATTAACTATTAATTTTAGTTAAATATTAATTAAATTTATTTTTATGTTTCCTGTGCTACATAATATTGTGATTTTTTAAATCTAAGTGTCATACAAAACAATTCCCGAGCAGTTAAATAAATCGTTCTTAATTATTTGTCCAGTTTCAGTACTATTTGAATGTGTTACTTTGATAAAATCAATAAAATGTGCAAAAAATAGTTAGCGATTTCATACTTTATTCTTAAGTCAGGTTGCTCTATTAATGTGACTATTATATAACATAACTAGTTGCTTCTCAGAAGGTACACATCTCTGTGTATGATACGATTTAAATAAAAAACTTCTAGAACTTCAAATCGTTCTTAATTATATGACCACAACTGTATCTGCCAATAACATCTACTCGCAAAGACTTTAGTTAGTTCTCCCCTGATCATGGCGCATGCAACTGTGCCGAAATATCGGGAACATTTCAAACTCAGAAATCATGGTAAATATCCCGTTTCTAGTGAAAAGTATGTAGGTACATAACCATGATAGATTCAAAAGTTATATTTCGATAGCGTACGTAAATCTCATACATTTTTGGCTTTTCTACTAACGACATCGCTATTCGATTGTTACTTTGTCTACGGCCTCTGGTGGGTGCCCTATTTGAGTCTTTCCACTGTTATTTCATGGAAAACGGGCGTTTCCAAGGGCAGGTTGCCATCAAACCCTGAGTGGTCATTCATTACAAAGTATAAATGTACTTGCTTCACCACTTTTACCTTTATATCCAGGTGGTAAAGTTCAAGAATGGTCAGCAGTCGGAAGATGGCGTGATTGAATCGGCTCTTTCATGTTAAGCAAGCTTCTTAAATAGGTAGTTCGTCAATGTAGGTCAAACGGCTTTCAAGAGAGACAAACGGCCAATGGGTACACGAAACTGTATATACATACTGTTTTTATGCACCTCTTATAGTAGAGTTACCCTACTGTCGGTTTACTTAAATTGTGAGATGTTAATAAGACCACCTGCTAAAGGAGCTGGGCAACGGCTGACCCAGGTCAAAAATAAATGTACCAGGGCCATGAAAGTAATTAGTACGGTTCTAAATGTTGTTTTTTGTACAATTTTTCTAAAGCACGATATGATATTTGATTTGAGCTTTTCGATCTCATCCCCTAATCGAGATTTTACCATCGCTCTTCCCGGCACCGTGACAAAGCTCATCCACACATCATTGAGCCCTGGTTTTCTCGTACGACTCGTTTCTCGAGATCATTTCTTCCCCATATCTACTAACTATGGAATGAGCTTCCATCTGAGGTTTTCCCGCTTGGTTACGACAAGTGTCGCTTCAAGAAAAATTAAAATTCCTTCAGGGTAGGCAGCGCATCGACAATAAACCCTGGTGTTGCCGGTGTCAATAAGCGACGGTGACCACTTTACATCAGGGCCGTAAGCTAGTTTGCCTATTTGTTTAATAAAAAAAGCCAAACATTATTACTGGAAGAAAGCGTTAGCTGAGTCAGTCGTGGGAAGCAATGGCGGCGATGAGCTCGCCACTCGTCACGACTATATTCCACGATGGTACAACCCACTATGAAAAGAGGCCCATTAAGGCTCTGCCGGGTTGGGTTTAGCATCTAGACACTTGATTTTGAGGAAGGTGAGAGTGCAGGGGGTTTCTTGAGGGGCCCCAGGAAAACCCCAGACAGACTTTTTTCTTAGAAAACACGATATTGGGCGTTTCTTCACTAGACGGCACGGCACAGGCACGGCCCCGGCACAGCTCCGGCACGGCCCGGGCACGGCACGGCGCTGGCACCGGCACCTGACACGCAGTACTGGTAGGTGGGCAGTACTGAGACGGACTTCAGTTCATCACGTATACTAGTGTTCGCCCGCGGCTACGCTCGCGTTTTACCAACATAAAAAGTAGCCAAAAAAAATGGATTAAATGTAGTAGTAAAAGTGTTTTTTTGGATCAAACGGGAATGTAGTTTGCAGCGCATTAATACTATCAGAGTCGCGGGATTCAGAATCAGCGGAGATTAAGGCGCTATAGGTTCAACGAACATTTTTGTATGAGGCGAAGAAGGCGAGCGCACATCTGATACTGTTTTTATGTATAAAAAAATTATATAAAAATGTCGTTTTGTTTAATTTTGTTGATGAATTCACTAACTCAAATAATAACTAACATGTAACCAAATGTTTCAAAAATTAAAACGTGAGAGAAGTGAGTGAAAAATAGCATTTAAATTTTAAAAAGGTGGTATCTTTGTTATTTTTTTTTATCGAGTGAAGTAATTCAAATATTGTATTGAATTATTGATTTCACTAGATAAAAAGCTCAAGAATATCATATATTTTTTTCTTCGTAGAAAACTATGAAAATTCTTATCAAAAACTTTAAAATTCAAGAGACATTTGAGAACCTATCGCGCCTTAAAGGCAACCCAGCTAGTTAACAGGATTAGAGGAGAACAAAAACATGGACTAAAGTAAGCAGTAGTAGTAAAGCTTTTTTGTGAAAGAATTAGTCCAAGGAAGTACTACCTCCACACCTATTTCTGCTGCAAAGAAGTACTTTTTTGTTTTATTATACTACTTGGAATGACGGGTCAAGCAGATGGCCCACCTTTTGGTAACTGCGGTACTCTCTACCTATGAACAGTGCATTACCTATCACATAGGTCATGCCCACCTAGGACGCACCCTATGTGGTATTGCACTGCGCCCACTACCCTGACACATAAAGATGAAAAGTCACATGTGCCTGTAATTTCTCCGGCAACCATACCCTTCAAACCGGAACACAGCAATGCTAGCACTAATGCTTTGCGGAAGAAATAGGTACTAGCACTTTTTTTTTTTTTTTTTTATACTACTTCGATGACGGAACAAACAAGAGGCCCACCTGATGTTAAGCGGTAACCTCTGCCTATGAACAATGCATTACCTCATAGGTCACGTCCACTAAGGACGCACCCTATGTGGCATTGCACTGCGCCCGCCACCCTGAGACATAAAGATGAAAAGTCTCATGTGCCTCTAATTTCACCGGCACCCTTAACCCTTCAAACCGGAACACAGCAATGCGAGCACTACTGCTTTGCGGCAGAAATAGGTATGGTGATAGTACTTCCCCGGACGAACTCTTTCACAAAAAAGCTCTACTACTACAAAATCGCTATATATATTGTAGTTTTTGATCGCCATGAAATGGAAGAATAGAATAGAATAGAATATTCTTCATTGCACAAAACAAACAATGTACATAGGAGAACTTAATGCTAAGAAGCATGGTAGTGTAGAGCGCAGGTCGTTTTCAGTTCCATATTAAAAAATAAAAGTAAAAATAAAAATCTTTAAGGCGGGAATACACATGCCTTTAGTTGGCACACTTGCATAACAGCTCCTTGTACGTGCCACCTATTGTCATGTGTATACACTAACTGGCATGCCTGTATCTGGCAAGTAGATTGCAAGCAATTTGGTTTACTTGCATGCAATTAGAGAGGGGGGATGCACGTGAACAAGAATGCAAGTATGCAAGCTAGTCATGTGTATACGTCTAAGAAAAACAGGCATGCAAGGACGCAAATTGCATGCTAGTTAACTTGCAAATGTATTCACTGTGTGCAAGTTACTTCTACATGCCGTTAACTTATATGCATGCAAGCTACTGATCCGTTTTACAAGCATGTGTATTCCCGCCTTTATGCAGGCTGCTGATAATGTCAATTTTTTTAAAAAAAACGTTATTCCCTAGAGGCTATCTAACTAATACAGTTTTGTTTGCCAAAATGCTAAACTGCCACACTTTTAGACGATGAGAAATTAAACAAATTTTCATGCACCCCGTTGCAAATTGCAAAGACAATAATCGCCTATTCATATGTGATAAAAACAGACCATCCTTGGAGCCAAATTATTACTGACTTAACCAAGCAGTTAACAGAGTTTATTTACTAAAGTTGAATCACAGGGTCTTGGAACAATGCATAAGTTACAGTATCTACCTTGAACCATTGTACGTTTACTAAGCAAACATGAAGATATTTACATTCAGAGTTATCAAGACCACATAATGGCTCCATTTGGTCATGTTTTTACAGATAGTGTGATAATTATAGGATGAGCTAGTCACTTACCATTCATTTGTTTCGCACATACGGCGGAAGAACGTGAAAAGAAAATGTTTAATTGATAAACAAAACACTAACACTAATCAATCATTCGGCGGCGGGGTTCATATCGGCATCAGTCAGTTCGTTCGGTTCGAGGAAGGTGATTTGTTCGTGAGTCAGGAGTGGCCAAGAGGTGAGGAGATGGGCACTGGCAGAGCACACCACACCGACCAAGTGCACTTGATAATCTAGTTATTTATTTCTGTTGGGGCACACGCGACGGACGTCGGACACAGCGGACACTGCACAATTGCACACCCCCTAACACAATCAATCACCACACCACAGCCACCCACAGTCAAGTCACACCACACGGCACACAACCGGCCGTCCAAAGAAGAAAGATCACACATCACACAACACACACAAACACACAAACACGCACGCGCACGCAAGCGTCACGTAAGGTGGTTTTATTTGCTTTCCTGTCAGTTTTACACTTTCTTCTTCTTCTTTTTTTTGGCGTGTTCAGCGGACCGGTAGTGGTGCCACACGAGTTTGCCAATGACAGGTGATTAACGTTTTACACCATCGACCGGTACGGAGGCCTGCGTTGCTCGATGTTTTACACTTTTATTACCACAGTTCTAGACAGTTACTGAGTGCTTGCTAACTGACGGTACAGTCCGACCAATATAACTTGGCCCTGGCGCGACTTGTGGCGGCCCGTTGGTTGTAGCGCTATTTGCGTTATAGATTTAGTTGCTCAAAAGCCAAATGATGCTTGTAGCACTATAATAACATGAAATTGATTGATTATCTGTATAATCGTATAATCTGATTTAGTTTATTTTAGTCTGTGTCGATATCATCCTAACAGCACGAATGATGGATGGAAATGATTAGCCACACGCCTTACAGCACGTTCTCCGTAAGATGGTACCCGTAAATACTCAATGGCAGGTGCCAACTTACGGTGAACGGTCGGCACCTAGTATACTCCATGGCAGGTGCCAACTTACGGTGAACGCTCTATATACACACAATCCAAATCCAATAACACAGACTGACTACTAGGAAGATGCTAACGCACAAGCGCCTGTCCAATACAGCCTGGTCTAGCCAGACAATACTGTTATGATGAAAATTTTACTTGTCAAACTTTAGTCACCGAATGGTCACCGAGCAAGGACCTAATATTAGGTCCATGGATAGCTCGGTTACCCGTTTACCGTAAGATGGCACCCGTAAATACTCCATGGCAGGTGCCAACCTACGGTAAACGGTCTGATGGCAGGTTCCAAATTACGGTAAACGGACAGACCGTTCACCGTAAGTTGGAACCTACCATGGAGTATTTACAGGTGCCATTTAGCGGTGAACGAGCCGGACCGTTCATCGTAAGTTGGCACCTGCCATGGAGTATTTACAGGTGCCATCTTACGGTGAACGAGCTGTAGTAAGTATAAGGTCTTTGGGTTCATGTCTTTGGCAAACTCTTGTTGTCGGCCCTTACGGTCCGCTGCGCTGAACACGCCATAAAAGAAGAAGAAGAAGAAATATTAGGTCGATGTTATCGGGTGAGTTTCAGAGTGTTATACAGAGTCCGTAACACTGAGATCCGTCGTCAGACGAAAGTCTATGACGCCGGAGACAGAGCGATAAACGTCAAGTGGAGCTGGGCAGGACACCTGGCCAGACGTGGTGACGGCCGGTGGAGTAAAGCCTCAACGGAGTGGTGGCCGAAGTCGGGCCGAAGAAATCCGGGTTGTCCGAAAGCGAGATGGGTCGACGATATTGTATCCGTCGCGGGCAACACCATGGTTGAGAGACGCACAGGACAGAGGAGGCTGGCAAAAGAGAAAGGAGGCATATACCCAGCAGTGGGTGATTCCGGGCTGAGATGATGATGATGATGATGATGAGTTTCAGAGGGGGCTGGAAGTCTTAGCTTCCAGCGATGAAGCTAGGGTAAATAAACCAAGTTAGAGGCCCTTACCCGTAGCTCGAGAAAGAGCTTCTTCTTCTTCTGCTAATGGCTTCAGAGGAATGCACATACAATTTCGCTAATGAGAGGTTTTCACGGCTGTTTCACATCAAGCCTTGAAAATAGATGGCGCCAGCTCTGTCAAAATAAAGTGAAATCTCAACGTCAACAAAGTATTGATGATGATAATTGATGATTCAATGATATATTTTCCTGGTATTCACACAAAAGCACAGACTATGCATTTGTTAATTTTGTCAACCACATTTGAGTCAGCACCATCTATCAAGACAAATCGAACTACTTTTTTTTATTAGAAAATGAAAAGCCCTTTTACTCAAGTGATATTTACATGGCAGTAGTAGTAAATGTTCCGAAGATATGTACTTAACTGTCAAAATAAAGTGAAATTTCAAAGTCAACAACGTAGTGATATTTTTTCGTAGTATTTTGATACTATCACACAAAAGCACAGACAATGCATTTGTTAAATTGGGAACCACATTTAAGCCAGCGCCATCTATCGAGCCAAATCGATAAAAAAAAACGAAAACGAAAAGCCCCCAAAAAGCGCCAATTACAAGCATGCAGGAGATCTAGTATTTTTGTTGATTTTGTTAGTGCTGGCACAGAATAAATAATATTACAATTTACCTACGTAAGTATCTACGTACACACCTGTGCCCTGTGCCTGTGTGGTTTATGAAAAAAACGTGACGTACATTGTATTAACACCAGAAATAAAAGTAAATTTCATATTCCCTTTCGATTAGAGAAAGTACGTGGGTCTTTTGTATGGAATTCTGTACGGTTATCTACTAAACTTCCAGAATGTACATCTAAACGTCCTATTCGCAGGTTTGTACATCCTAGGTACCTAAAGAATAAAATAAAGAATAACCACTAAATTATTTAAAAAAAAAACCTACTGCCTGACCCGCGGGAAAATCCAAACAGTATTAAAAAAAAAAACTGTTTTCAAAACTTCACATATTGGTTTAGGGATCACGTTATTTAAAACAGGGGAAAAACTTATCTGTGAAATGACGAGTAGGCTAAAGGCAGCGGGTATTTTATTCCAAACTGGATTTATTTTATTCTATTCTGGTAAAACATACGCTAATAGCGCCGTCTAGCATTGAGTAGCAGAACTATTTATATTCCTATGATAGTACTTATCGAACCTCTACACAATGAAAGTTTCCCACATGGCCCACAATGACCAAATACCTAGATGTCACTTCAGACAAGAGCTATGTACCTATTTCGGTATCTACGAATAAGTTATTTTACTTATTTTGTTGCAAGAACTAATTCATAGATGTCATTGTACAAATAACCTCGGTATGTTGTTTAGTGACATCTATGGGATTTTAATTCCATCTGTTTATACTTATAAAAGTGTGGCTCTAAGAAGTGACATCTATAGGATTTTTGTGGCATCTGTGTACACATTGAAATGTAGTCATAGATGTCACTACTAGTCCTGAATGAAGAACTACTGTGGGAACACCAAAATTGGACTCTTCCCGCCATTTTCGAAAAGAGACGGTGTCTACTTTTATTTTATTTCTTTTCCTAGTGTTTGAAGCCTTCAAATCAGAACACAGCAATGCGAGCACTATTGCTTTGCGGCTGAAATAGATATGGAGGTAGTACTTCCCCGGACGAACTCTCACAAAAAAGCTCTAGGTACCTACTTACTACTAAAACAATGAAACTAAAAGTATGTATGTAAGTACCTACCTATCTACAAATAAGTATATTAATTTACAGAAATAAATAATACTACTAATACAAGTACCTAGGTACGAACAAAATTTAAAAAAAACTTATTATATTAAACAGTTGAGCTAGGTAGGTACCTTCCTAATACCTGAAGACCGTTCTAAAGGAATTAACGGGGACGGTGAATCTAGCGAGTCGGTTCGCCGTCGCTTAGCCCAGTGCGGCGCGGCGCGGCGGCCCAAGACTTGAAATTTTTAAACCCTGACTACTAATGAAACCCCTGCCGGACGCTCCCCGCACAAATCCGGGGAAACCAGGACTACAAGAATACAAGTAGGAATTTACAACGTATGTACCTACATCGCTATGTACAATCATCTATTCTGTAAGTTTATTCCATGCAGGATTCATGAGTGCACATTTTAAACTGAGGGGTGAGTCTGAGTTTTGCAAACACCATCGTAACGGTGAACGTAACACGATCGTACGTGTATAACATAATAAATAGCTATTAATCTGTGCCAAAAACGTCACAGATTAATGGCTAGTTACTACGCAATACACGTACACTCGCCGTTACGATCATCGTTACGATGGTGTGTGTAAACTCGGACTTGCCCCTCTGTTCTTGAACGAAATCATGCACCCTCTATGTCTAAATCGTTGGTGTGCCCAGTGTGTGTGCCCCATCAACGCTAACGTTTTGACAGGCATGTGACATAATTTGCATACTGTATTGGTACCAGTGAACACAGCTATAACATGTTTACCCAACTAGACAACTTACAATAAATATTAAACATTCGCAATAAAATGTAAACAGTCGGGAAGTAAATCCCCATTAGTTTTCCAAACACATCAGGGACGGGACCGGGCCGGGAAAAGTCCGTACTGCCTATTATTTATTCTGTGGTACTGCGAACTTCAACTCAATTTTGTATGTATGTAGCCAAAACGCAAAAGTAGTAGGTACCTTTGCGGGTAGAGGTAGTGTGTTTGTGTGTGCAAACGAATGTTTCTATTTTTCTCTAAAACGGTTTGACTGATTTATAAAAGGCTTTCTTTATATGAAAGATGGTGCTTGCAAGATGGTTCTTAGCTATGTTTGGTGGAAATTAGTGCAGCCGTTTCCAGGAACATCAGCTCGCAAAAATGCTTTTGGAAGACTATTCCAAGGAATGTCGGCTGATAGCGCGCTCTATTTTTTTAATATGGCGACTTCTAGCCGTGATTAGAGTAATTAGCTTCGGGGCCTTAAATTATGCGTGCTACCGTGCTAGATACCGATGGTACCAATTTTATTTAATGGAACACTGGATAAAGTTAGAAGATTTTTTTCTTCATAACGTTAACTTGTATTTATTGTAATCACAAAGATCAACTTTAATCGTCTTATAAACTAAATTTCCTCCTGTTTTCGCGACCAGAGGGCCTAGTCTGCAAATTTGACAAGCAACTTACACGGCCGTGTAAGTTGCTTGTCAAATTTGCAGACTAGCCCCTCAGGTCAAGAGTAGGTAGGTACCCTAAACCAACGAGCGTGTGTGAATAATGTGATAAGAGTGAATAAAGCAAAAGAGTAGGTACCGCCAGTACCGTATTTTTTTTATCTATGTTTTTATGTTTTATTTAATTGAAGACTACCGGTTTGATAAACCCTATATATTTACGATGTTTTGTGTGCTGTTAGTCTTCGTATGAATAAATAAATACAAACTAAATTAAATTTTTGGTTTACACTGGACCTAGATACATTTCAGATAGGTACCTACAATAAATTTGGAGGATGTATTCCTTTTTGGGTATAGAGGTGTACCTACTAAGAAAGAATTTTGGAAAATTCACCCTGTTTTGGATCCCAAACAACTGTTAGTGTAAAACTAACATGCTTCGTAATTCGGAAACTGTTGGTAGTAGATACATGAAAATTCACAGATTTCTTAAATAATAATACGATTTAGCCAGATTTCAGAATTTTCGACGATTTAAAAGTTAGTTTCACGATGAGATCAATATATTTTGAGGACCTCAAGGTTAAAATGTGACCCCTAAATTTAAAAACTTGATTAGGTATAGAGTCGTTTCATGCCGTGGTTGTTGATGTTGCCTGCACGCCGCGCCGGGAAGTTTTCTGACTACGCGCGATTTGGTAGCCGTTCGTCCTACATGCAGTTAGTCCAAGTTAGTCTTTAGTGCAAATATGACGAACTCTGATTTGGACCAACTGCTACCAAGTGAATTTGCAGTTCGTCCAGATTTTAGGACTAACTGCGTATTGGACCAAACGCTTACTGGACAAACCGCGACTTGGACTAACTGCATGTAGGACGAACGGCTTACAAATACTACGCGCGGACGAAGTCGCGAGCGGGTCATCTAGTATCATATAAAACATATAATCTAAGCTTATAAGCGTATCCTTACTATTATTTGTATAAGTAGAGCTTACCTTTATTACTACATTTTATGAATGAAAAAGTCTAAACAGTTTTCCCTTCAATAAAGTCCACCACGGACTGTTCCCTTTTCTATTATCCCGTAGAACTGCACACGTTTCGCCAAATGTTTCTACACAGTAGGTAGGTATGTGCTAAAGTGGAAGACCTCATCATCTGACTGACTCCAATCTTCTGGAGTGCATCGCATGTAAATGTACCCCAGCGGAGTGAGATTTCTAATGTAATTGACAGTGAAACCCTGGATACCCAACACCTTGGGTCGGCAAATGGATACTACGAAGGGTTGAAATGTTTAATTTTATTTAAATGATTACATGTGGGTACTGGGGTTGCTAGCCGTTGCAATGTGGAGATGTGTGTTGCAAGAATAAATTCGAATAGGTATTAAGGTGGATGCTCTAGATTGTGGCGCGAAATTCATTTTTTCTTTATTCTTTATTGCACGCAAGAAAACACAAAAAAAACAGTAAGAGGTATCGAACATGTACTGAGGCGAGCTTAACCCTAAAAAGAGTTTTCTACCAGCAAACCATTTTTTTTGTGTTTTTCGCCCATTACCGCTCATGAACACTCTTTCAAAACTTTGAACTAAGAGACTTAAAACACATGTTCTATTTGATAGTATCTCATAAATATCATCAGTTTAGCTGCGGTACCCATAAAAAAAAACACTGTAAATATGTGTATCGTAGCTAAACTGATGATATTTATGAGATACTATCAATTAAAACATGTGTGTAGTCTCCTAGTTCTCGCGAAATCAACTTTCCCTATCTGAAGAAGTGTTCATGAACTGTAATGGGCAAACACACCAAAAAGTAAGAATTTTGCGCCTCAAGCAAGAGTATCCATAAGCCAAAATATTTACGAAATTACTGCCATCAATTTATTCCGTCACTTGCGACACGTCCCGGCTTCGCACGGGTAGTTTCAGGATGAAAAACAGCCCCCCCCCCTAACCCCACCTAACCCCCCCAACCCCCCCCCCCTAACCCCCCTAACCCCCCTACCCCCCACCCCCCCACCCCCCCCACCCCCCTACCCCCCCCCCCCACCCCCCTACCCCCCCCCCCCCCCCACCCCCCCCCCCCCCCCACCCCCTACCCCCCCACCCCCCAACCCCCCTAACCCCCCTAACCCCCCACCTAGCCCCCCCCCCCCCACCCCCCACCCACCCCCCCTTACCCCCCCTGGTAGCCTATGTCACTCAGGGTGAATGTAGCTTTCCAATGGTGAAAGAATTTTTGAAATCGGCACAGTAGTTTTTGAGTTTATTCATTACAAACATACACACAAAAATACAAATCTTTCCGCTTTATAATATTAGTGTAGATTATTTCAAATAGAAAAAAACGTAGGCCGAGATAAAGTTTACCTTTCTTCGAAAATAGTTTCACGATTTTTTTTCTTTTTTGTTATTGTGTAGGTTTCTAAACCTTCTCATATCTGTCTTCAAAGTGTTTATCTACTAGAATTACTGCTCCTAAAATAGTTCAACCCACCTCACTACGTTTAAGAACGTATTTAGCCCACTCACCTAGATTTGCTCAGAAACTTTGAAGAAGCATACATACTTTGAACCTACATACAAGCTCAGACCACAGAATAAATAATAGTACCGGCTCAGACAAAGAAAAAAAGAAGACGAGAGTCGTTGTGTAGAGACGTGGCGAAATTAGTGATGCCACTACTCAGTTCATGTGTGCATGTGTGTAGGGAATAATGTTGCCAGCAATAAGCAGACAGCGTCCTTGCGATCCTCTACTAATGTAGATAAGGCGATCAGCGTACTTTTATAACCGTCAACAGTACACTGGGCTTGATCTTGTCGCTCATACATTCAGTGTTTATCAAATCTACCCACTAACTTTTAAATGAAAACATCACCGATTATGAATATGTTTTGTTATTTGTTTTGTATTTATCATAAAGACCTAAGATTATTTTAAGATGTTTTTCTATGTATATGAATAGCACGCTCGTATACGCGAATTAAATTTAGTTAGTCATTTCTTATGAGAATAAATTCTTAAAACAGAACCCTAACTTTTGGAAAATAATAAATATAAGTCCCTGGCAACGCCGATACTCAGCCTTGCATTCCGAGGAACAAAATCATGATAAAAACATAATATATAAATATAAATAACGCAAGGTTACTTTACTTGTGGAAAGTAAAAGACGACCTCTGTGGCGCGGCGGGCAAAGGTTGGCCTGCGACACAGGAGGTTGCGAGTTCGATTCCCGACTCGGATCAAATATTTGTGCGTTCGCAGATATTTGTTCAGGGTGTTCTGGGTATTTTCTATGTATAATAAAAAATATCTATCTATGTAATATATTGTATTAAGTATATCAGTTATCTAGTACCCATAACTCAAGCTCTGCTTAGCTTGGGGCTAGATAATGTTGTGTGAACTGTCCAGCGTTATTTATTATTATTTATTTATAAATAAGATGCGCGTTGATGAGTTTGCACGACGAGGAAAACGGGCGCTCCAGTCAGACCTTCTACACTTTCGATGTGTTCACTAGCCTAAAATTAATCTAATTACCTTGGTAATCCTAGATGTGACATGTTTTTTGTTTATTGTATATTTGTTATTTTGATTTTTGTTTTAACTACGATGTGTATTTTTGACTCATTTTGTGATAATTATTTGTGTGACGTGTACCTTCTGTATGATTAAATGACTATCTGACTATCCGAGGGCTGGAGCGCCCGTTTTCCTATAGTAAATCGGCTTCGTATTGCGTGCCTCACTTTTAACGCGGATCGTTTGGCTTTTAATTTTTACTTCGTCTGAGTATACAAAGTAAGGGTTTAATACACTTTTGTAGCTCGTGGTCCTGAGTATCTCCTGAGAGGTTTCGATAACGTCGTCGGTATTAGCAGATTGGATGCCAGTGGAGAGCCACTAACTCATTTAATTGGCCTTCATTTTGTACTTGCAGGCGTATACTCAGTCCATAGTGTTCCCACTGCTAGGCCTCGGGACCTATCCACCATTTTAGGTCACGTTTTAGTAAAACGTGTAGACAATTTCCGCCAAAGTGAAAAGTCCCGCAATGGGGAGACACACTGCTTATTTATCCCGCTAGGTGGCGCATTATCGCTGGTGTTTTTTCGTAGCCAAACATAGGTCTATAAATGTTAAAAAAATAACTGACAAAAGTGTCAAATATCAATGGATAATTTTAGTAAATAAACATTAAATAATAGTCTGGTACAAAGCATGCCTCTGTTTAGTGCATTTCCGTGTAAAAATAAAGGTACACACCGTTTCCCTTCTGATGAGAAAAATACAAGACCACTAAATGACAAGCACCAGCGATGTTGGCGTCATCTGAGATTAATTTTGCCTGTGGCTCCCCATTGCCTTCTATTTCATTTCACTACACATGTGCTCTTTAAACGAGCTACATTGGCTAAAATGCCACCAAAATAAAACAAAGTAACTAAAAAAAATACTAAGGAAAAGAAATAAAACAAAAGTAGATGACGTCTCTTTTCAAAAATGGCGGAAAAAGACCAAAGTTAATATTGGCGTCCACCTTTTTTTTAAATTCTGACAGAAGATTTGAGTTCACTGATCACAGGTAAAAAAATAAACTAAAAAGGTGGTTGCTTAACAGTTACAGGGTTAAGGTAATTAAGTGCGATAACTAGGTAATTACTGACCTGTGAAAATAGCAACGCTTAAGTTTTACACAAATCGAAAACAATATTGCAATACTTATGCTTTTTTTTACTATTGTAGACCCTCGTTTAACCGCGATCTCACCTGTTGGTAAGTGACGATGCGGCCGACGTTGGAGCACGAAGGTTTAGAAGGCACCTTTCACTCTTGCCATAAAGAGACCCATATTATAGTTTTCAGGACAGAGACGACGGCAATTTGTTCCTTTCCTTAGCTGTTCGCATTACAAAGATGGAACCGAAACGTTTATTGCGAATTGCGGGTATACTGATGAGGTAAGGATAGCACTGAGCCATGCGCCTACTTGTCGTATGATGAAAAGGAGATGGTGGGATCAGATCATGCAGCTCCTGGGCATATTCCCCGAAATGTAACCTATTAGAAGACCTATTGATGTAACCATACAAAAATAAAATGCGCGTCATGTAAAAAGAACGCTGGCGGTCATACTTCATACGTTCCAGCGTTCTTTTTACATGACGCGTACTCTACACAGACGCTAAATTCATTACCCTTCCTCACTACATGGTGACGTCTTCGCTATGCCTCACTAAAGTAGTAATTGCAGCCAGAAAAAGCTCCCTATACCGCTGTAAAATCTTGATAACGGCCAAAAGGGGGTCAAACGACAATAATAAAACAAATGACGTGACATGGACATAGCACGCTTATCGGTTACATCGACATGTCACTGTGATGTTATGTTTAACTTTATTAATAGGGCCCTTCGTAAATGCAACAGTATATATTATGTATATAACAGTATTATGTATATCGCATCCAATTTGAATTTAGCTTTAGAATTTAAATTTAAAATAATTGGTAAAATTTGTGACATGGTGCATGTTGCTTAGACTTTTTTGATGTGTGTAGTTTTCAGGGGAAAGATAGACGCCGACAGTGTTTTTTTTTTTTTTTTAACATTGATTGACTTTTGTTTGACCACGATCTCACCTGTTGGTAAGTGACGATGTGGCCGAAGATGGAGCACAAAGGTCTAGAAGGCACCTATTCACTCTAGACTTGAAGAGACCCAGATTATAGTTTTCAGGAAAGACAGACGACGGTAGTGTATTCCACTCCTTAGCAGTTCGCATTATAAAGGTAGAACCGAAACGTTTTGTGCGAATAGAAGGTAAGGATGGTACAGAGCCGTGCGTCTGCTCGTCCTATGATGCAAAGAAGATGGTGGGATCAGATCGTGAAGTTCCTAAGATCATTCCCCGAAATGTAACCTATAGAAGATAGAAAGTACGGCGGTGCTCGAGATCTTAGTCGATCTTAGTCTCCGCCATAATATGTTGCTCACCCGGTATTATGCCCGCTATAACTATTTATTAAAAGGACTATCATATAAAACTCTGTCCTGCTCTGTAACTACTCGTGAAAGGGCGACGAAAAGACGGAAGGGTGAAAAGTGCTCTTACTTTATTACAACAATGACGTGACATTTATTATCAGTTATGAAAATAAATTTCTCGTGAAATAAAAAGGAAAAAAATGAATTAAACGCAGTCGACCGCGTGAAACGTGTTTAGGGCTCAGAGTGTTTGAAGAGCAAGCTATAGAGCACTCACAAGAGAGGATAGCGGCCTGATGTTTAGCTTATGCGTAAGCAGATTCTTAACAACTTTGACGGTACGTTGATTGAGCGGCGTATCCACTCGAGGCAGCCACGGAATGAGGCAACGCCTCAAATGATAAATGATATTTATTGTTCGTAGAAGTTAGTTACACTGGATGTTTGGTTTAGAAAATGAGCATCTCTAGTTCGGCCTGTTAGGCATACAAACATTAAAAAAAAAAACAGTTTTTTTTAAATAATTTTTTTATTTATTTATCATTTAAACTTACTATTACAACATATAACATAGAAATAAAAAAATTAAAAATTAAAAACACTTCAAAACACTTCACTTCACTTCACTTTAAATTAAGCAATAGATTTAAAAATATGATTAAACACGCTCAAAATTAGCCAATTTATTTCAACCCGTGGCATAATAAGTCGAGACCGTGCTGCGAGCATTTCAATGTCGTCAAATGCGCATGATCATCCGCAATCAAAGGCACTGCGAAACTAATGAAAGAAACGTGACTTGAGTTGAGGCGACGCTGCCTCGTGTATGGCCTCGAGGCTGCGCAAGTGGATACGCGGCTTTATACATAGTTCTAACATGTTTTGAATAAGACCCCATGCACATGGCGTGACAAAAGCGATACAAACGCGAAAAATACTCACGCTGACAACCTCTGTTGTCAAGGCTTGCCTGCCACGCAGGAGGTTGCACGTTCGATTCCCGACTCGGAAAAAATATTTGTACGATCTGCAGATAATTGTTCAGGGTGTTCTGGGTGTTTTCTATGTATAATTAAAAATATCTATCTATGTAATGTATTGTATTAAGTATATCAGTTATAATTGTACCACAAGCTTTGCTCAGCTTAGGGCTAGATAATATTGTGTGAAATGTCCAGCTTTATTTATTATTTATTTATTTATATTGCACGCGATACAGATAGCGTTGGTGTATGAACAAATGCAAATGTGATAAATACGCGGGTTTTATAGTATTGATTTTATTGATCTAACTTTTGACTCAGTGTGTGATTTGTGTCAACTCTGTGTTTTTTTATTGAGAAAATATCGTTCTATTGTGTTTTGGTAAGTCCTCTGAATTATATTGTAGAATCCATGCATATTTTTAATTAACATATATAACATATTGTATTTGATTTACATAGGTTAATATTATTAACACTGGCATTTTGCTGTAAGATCTCATGTCTCCGGTTCATACCTTCATAGACGCAGTATATGGTTAGCTATGATTACTCTGACGTCTAACACTTAATTGCGTAATATATTTTCAGTTAGAGCCGGCCGTTTGTTGCATTTTTATTATAATAATTTGTGTTGACGCCCTCGTTTTGTGAGCTTTATGTCGCGAGAATTAGAACAGCGTAGAACAGACCTACGACCGGAGATTACTGGAGATATCTCAGTTAGAACAGCGTAGAACTGACCTGCGACCGGTGATTACTGGAGATATCTCAGTTAGAACAGCGTAGAACTGACCTGCGACCGGAGATTACTGGAGATATCTCAGTTAGGACAGCGTAGAACTGACCTGCGACCGGAGATTACTGGAGATATCTCAGTTAGGACAGCGTAGAACTGACCTGCGACCGGTGATTACTGGAGATATCTCAGTTAGGACAGCGTAGAACTGACCTGCGACCGGTGATTACTGGAGATATCTCAGTTAGAACAGCGTAGAACTGACCTGCGACCGGTGATTACTGGAGATATCTCAGTTAGAACAGCGTAGAACTGACCTGCGACCGGAGATTACTGGAGATATCTCAGAGATGAACTTTGTAGTATGCTCAGACGCGGTGTGGGATCAGTTCCCACTGCAGGACAATATTTGCATGATGTGCAAGTGTTTGTTTCGGATCTGTGTGTTGGATCAGGATGATTGTATGTTGATTATTGTATGATTTATTGTTGTGTATTATGCCTGCGACGCAGGAGGTTACAAGTTCGATTCCCGCCTCGGAACAAATATTTGTGCGATCTGCAGATATTTGTTCAGGGTGTTCTGGGCATTTTCAATGTATAATAAAAAAAAATATACCTATTTAATGTATTGTATTAAAAGTATATCAGTTGACTATTACTCATAACACAAGCACTGCTTAGCTTGGGGCTAGATAACGTTGTGTGAACTGTCCAGCATTATTTATTTATTATTTATTATGTTATATCAATATTATGCTATATGCTCAAGTCACGCAGTGGGCTATGGAGTGAGCTATGCTCGGAGTTTCATTACATAAAACGATGAAATCCGTAGAAGAGCTAGGGATCTCCGACATAGTGGAAGTGGCAACGGGCAGGCCATATAGCTCCCAGAACTGATACCCGTTGGGGAAGAAGGTTCTCAAGTGGCGATCACAAACCGGAAGGCCCCTGTCGATGGACCTAAGATAGTGTAAAAGTAGTAGACTATACCTATTTCTGCCGCAAAGCAGTAGTGCTCGCATTCCTGTGTTCCGGATTGAAAGGTACGGTTGCCGGTGAAATTACAGGCACATAAGACTTTTTATCTTTATGTCTCAGGGTGGCGGGCGCGGTGTAATACTAACATAGGGTGCGTCCTAGGTGGACGTGACCTATGTGATAATGCACTGTTCATAGGCAGAGGGTACCGCTTAACATGAGGTGGGCCATCTGCTTGATCCGTCATTCAAAGTAGTATGAAAACATAAAAATAAAACAGGAAGTCGGTGGATGGAGGTGGCTCTAGAGCGTTTGTGTGTCTAGCCTGATGATGATGATCGAAGTTATTCTACCCTGACTGTACATCTCATCAGCCCTACGGATCAGTTCGCTCGACTTAACGATTAGTTTTATTGTCAGTGTAATTTGATGTTAATGTGCTAGGAAGTTCATAGATAGCCATTACGCACTGGCATTCGTTAATGGAGGGAGTGGCCGTCATTAAACTTGGCAGATTTCAAATAATTCAATGAATTTATTAGTAGTTTTCTGTGCAGCTAACACTTCACACGCTATTTAATGGCGAAAAACGCTAGGATACAAAATAATTAAAAAAATAGGCCAGTGCGCGTCGGACTCCATGCATTAAGGGTTCCGTACCAAATATAGAAATTATTAATAGTATAAGATTAGATAATTAACTGAATGGATAATTATGAGCATGCAATAAATGAAAATGTGTTTTTTATATTAAAGTATATGAATTATTGAATTTGGAATTAAATAAATAATTAATGCTGGACAGTTCACACAACATTATCTAGCCCCAAGCTAAGCAGAGCTTGTGTTATGGGTACTAGATAACTTAATTTTACATAGTTTTTTTTTTTAATATACATAGAAAATACCTTGAGCAAATATCTGCAGATCGTACAAATATTTGTTCCGAGGCGGGAATCGACAACCTCCTGCGTCGCAGGCAAACCTTCACCCACCGCGCCACAGAGGTCGTCAAATAAAATAATAATAATGTATGGACCTAATATAAATGTAGGTAATAATAAATCTAATTTTTGAAATATAGTTGTAATGTCTTGCTGTGTAATATTATGAATATGATTTGTACATAACAAAGATAGTTTCAAAAGTTATATTATGAATATGATTATCAATGAATTTGTAAGTAACAAGTAAGATTGGAAATGTTTTTCTTTTTTTGGGAATAAATGGCTTACTATTATTATTATTTAGTTTAGTTAATCCACACGCAAAATTAAGTTTGTTGATAATATAAAAATGAGAAAATTCTCGAAATGTTAAAAGTTATCTAAAATATTATTCTTTGTGGGCTTCAATCAGATATAGTTGATCGAAGTTTGTGGGTAAAATATACAAAATTAGTAGCGTATTGACTAATTGTCTAGTCACTAGTTCAAACGGAAAAACAATTTTTTTTTTTTAAAAAGCTGTTTTTGTCTGCCTCTCATATCTTTGTTTCCCATTAATATTGAAAATTAAAAATACAGACTTACTAGAGTAAGTCTGTATTTTTTGTCTGTTTTTCCTAGAGGTAACGAGTTCCAAAAAACGTTTATGTTTTCACGCCCTGTTTCACAAGCTGGACAGTTCACACAACATTATCTAGCCCCAAGCTAAGCAGAGCTTGTGTTATGGGTAATAGATTACTGATATACTTAATACGATATATTACATAGATATTTTATTATGCATAGAAAATACTCAGAACACCCTGAACAAATATTTGCGAACAATTATTTGTCCCGAGGCGGGAATCGAACCCGCAACCTCCTGCGTCGCAGGCCAAGCTTCGACCGCCGCGCCACAAAGGTCGTCATTGAGCCCTCTATGGGAGTCTATGGCAGAAAAGCGCCCGGAGTGGAGAAGGCTGGAACAGCAGAAGGTCTGGCCATATGATGACGAGAGAAGGCGCGATCTTGATTTAAAGAGCGACGATCTGAAAAGTAGACCGCCTTCTAACATAGTGTACCATTACTAAAATAATATCCTCACGTGAAAGTACTGCAAACGCACGTTTACTGACAAAATAGGACACCATAAATATAATATAATAGCACACCAGCGAAGCTCTTCCGTATGAAGCAGAAAAACTGTCGCTGTGGCCGAAATCGGCCTGGGTGACGTCAGATCAGATCATCATAGGTCTGTGCTTTCTCCCTCAAGCTGACATGCTCCGCTGTAGGAGGACGGGAAGAAGGCGGCGGCAATTCAACCGCCTTCGACTGCTCGATGGTGGCCAGCTAGCTTTGGGTGCGGGGAGCCCCAGCCTGGCATTGTACAGATCTCCTACACCGGGGAATGTCCTTCGTATTTCAGGATATTCCCCCACATAGGGGGAACGAGGAGTTCGCTTTATGCGAAAAATCATCGATAGAGCCGCGGTTGAACCCAATCTGGACCCCGTGACCCTGTCCAGTGTTAGTGCAACTCTAAACCACTCGTCAGATGGTGAGTGGTTTGATGATGAACTAGCATTAAGGTGAAGGAAGGAATATCGATGTGTTTTTAGTCGGTATGTCGTTGGGTGCTGCCAACGGAGAGCCCGACAGACCCCCTCAGCTCTCCCTGAGCTGATGGACATGCATTGCACATAATTTTCCCATCGTATAAAAAAAGACTGTTCTTTCAACACTGCGTCGACAGGTTCTTAGTCGCTACGTACAATTCAATATCACAATTCATATCAAAAAGCACATTCTGTTCAAACTAGTTTAAAATTATAGTGGCTCGTGTTGTCGTGACCAACTCCTGTTTACAGGGGTTAGCACCTTGTAAATCTCACCATAAACATACAATGTCCCCTTTTGTACAACATTCTTGCCTTTCAATTTAAATTAACCAGACTTGAGGTTCGAATGTTTTCGTTATTTATGGTATTTGTTGTTTTGTTTTGTGTGGTAAATTTAATTCAAGTCTAAGAACGAGCTTAGGTGTCCCAATTTTATAATTCCCATAAAAAATACAGTTTTGTTGGACTCTAGATCGATATAAGGGCTCTTCCCGTTTAGGACTAAAATCTTGATGGTTTGTCCAAAGCAGTTTGAAAGAGAGGCACTGTGAAAAATGAGAGCCGGTGCCAGAGCCCTTGCTTGGAATTCGGGAAATTCCGATGCTCACCTGCGAACCGGAAATTACATAAATAACACGCCTTTTTCCCCGAAAGGGTAGGCAGAGCCTCAAATGGGCCGCTTTGGGTTGCACCATAGTGGTGAGCTCTTTGCCGCCATTGCTTTCCACGATTCACTCTGCTAAAGCTTTCTTCCAGTAATAACACATTCCGTAAATAGGCTAGCAGCCAGGACAAATCTCATACCAACGAATCTTACAAACAAGTTCGGGTTCAAATCACTTAGTTGGCTTTTACGACATCGACGGGAGGAGATAGAAGGTCAATTCACACTCTTTTTTTTTAAAAACAAATTTTTTCGAAATCTTGTATCTTCAACGGCAATGATCACAGACTGATTTGGCGAAAACTGTACAATAAAAGGCTTGGCTTGTACAATAAAGGGAGTTCCGGGTTTAAGGAGCAGTTCACATAAGATTGACCCGGGTTACGGGTACTAACAGTTTTTTTGTGTAGGTGTAAATCTTAGGGTGGGTTTACGAGATCTTTATAATTCGGCAAAAGTTATGAGAGCGAGCGTTTTCAATAGTTTCATCATCATTATCATCACCAGCTTATGGAAGTCCACTGCTGGATATAGGCCTCCCCATAGAATACCACGACAAACGGTCTTGAGCCGCCTCCATCCATGAACTTCCTCGATAATGTCTTCGGTCCATCGGGACCCTTTCTCTCCGCAATATCCAGTTGTTTTACTTTATTCGTTTTATTTATAAGTCCGGGTAATCCCTTAGGAGGAGACGAAGGGGTCTATTCTTGGGCCGGACACAGATACATCATGTCGTAATGTCAAACATCCCTCTCACAGATTCTCCTGTACAGAACCCCAAGCACTCCGACAGGATCGCCTTCCATCCATCCGCAAACACATCGCAATCACGATTTGCGTCCATGATCGCCACAACTGTACCAGTGAACCTAGAAAAGATTTGGTTGTGTTATCTGTTCTTCTTCATCGTGTCGTTGGTTCCCATTGATAATTAAATTGTTTTAGACCAAAATTTAGCCCCGTCGACAGCATTTTCAGTGGCTTCGCACAGGTCATTTAGGGTGCAGGTGTTGGTGCACAATGGACAGGACAGCAAGTGAGGCATCGTCTGAGGAGTGAACCTACAGTCACATTGTGCCTCGTCGGAATACCCCCATTTAACTAAGTTCTACCTGCAGCGGCCCACCTGACTCCGGAGTCGGTTCAGAGATTTCCAGGTGGACCATGGCAGTTCATGTCCCGAAAGGAGCTTCTCTGCAGGTACAACGTGGTCAGCAAGGGGAGGGTGTCTTTCTCACCACATTTGTGTGCGCGCGTCGCTGTTATCTGAGATACATTAGATTCTCATTTTCAAGAAAGACCAATTGAATAGGCCATTTGAATAGGAGAAAATGTAAATTTTGAGCATATAGAAACTAGCGTCCCAGCCACGAGCATTCTTTCGTGAAAAGGATTCCAAAACACGATTCAAAGATAAAAAATAAAACATTATTCTTGCCTGATGTTTTTTTTTTTGGAGGTTTCTCTTTCTCTTGTCCCTCTACATTTAAAGATAAAAGGCCTTTCTTTTAACAGCCTTCACCATTAAAACAACATTTTTAAAGGGTCGTGAAATTTTTAATGTCCACGCGGTCAAGATTTTAAGGGTACTACGTCTTGGATGAAATTTAATCCACAAACTTGTGTGTAAAGTATTTGAACTATCTGTAGTTTTAATTTTATAAAAACGGGAATTTTTCACGTACCGTATATCGGTGTCAGCACCGACATTGTTTCGACTCGTTCCGAGAGTTTATCGGGAGTTTTTTTATGAGACAGAGAAGAGCTAAAGGTAAAAAAAATAATCAAATTAATCAAATCAAATCATATTTATCTGTAAGAATGTGCATTATTATCAAATGGTTCTCAATATCTTTAAGTTAGGTCATAACCTACTATTACTAGCATACAAATGATTTGTGGGCAAGTTTTTTTTTATTTTTTTTTTTTATTGATAGACCTTGACCTTTGTTTGACCACTATCTCACCTGTTGGTAAGTGACGATGTGGCCGAAGATGGAGCACAAAGGTCTAGAAGGCACCTATTCATTCTAGACTTGAAGAGACCCAGATTATAGTTTTCAGGAAAGACAGACGACGGTAGTGTATTCCACTCCTTAGCTATATTGCATATAGTTTCACAATCAATAAGTAAAGTTCTAAGTAAGCTACTTCAAATATAACTGCTCAGTAAACAAGTATTTGCGTTTCACAATCCGTCAGTAGTGTTAACTCCACTTTATCTGCTCAGTAAGTTAAAAGTTAACGAAAGGAACTAAACGTTAACTTCTAATTAGTTAACTCGCTGAGTAACTACTTAAATCTTTAATAATTGATTGAGAAAGATTGTGTGCAGCGGCCAAAAAAAAAACAAAAAAAAAATATGAAAAATAAATAGGTGTTAGCGGGCTAAAATATACAGTGGTGGCCATATAATTAAGAACGCTGATATAAAGGGAAGATTTTTTCCAACTAAGATGCAAAACTAATTGTATGCATTTGTTTTTATTTCTCTCGGTATCGTAAAACATTTCCATATTACCACTGTATTCATTGATACACATGATTGGCTAAAAATCAATAGGCAAACTTTTTACACTACTTTTAAACAAAGTTTTCCTTATTACTGGCTGGTCACGTAATTAAGAACGCTAAGTAGTTTATACCTTTATTCAAATTTAAATAGAGAACACTCAGTCGATTTGTTACTGTTTGTATAATTTTGGCGCCATTACGTGCTGTAAAAGATTAAAGGTGATTGCTTCTTTAGAAAAAACAATGGGAAAAAATAAAAGTTGTGATAAATCTACAAGGGAAGTAATAATAAAACTTCGCCGGAAGAATTGGTCTTATAAAAAGATAGCCGACCATCTGCAATGTTCAAAAACGATGGTTTTCCACGCTGTAAAGCATTTTGCTACGTATCAAACTACTTCGAATGTTCCACGTGTACCTAAACAGAGAAAAACAACTCCTCGAGATGACCGAAACATCGTTCGTATGGCAAAACAAAATCCTTTTAAAGGGTCCAATGAGCTTAGAAAAGAATATTTTGGTGAAAACAACCCTTCAGCAATCTCAGCACGCACTATTCGAAGACGTTTGGTAGAAGAAAAATTGCACGGTAGGATAGCAAGAAAGGTACCCATGTTAAAACTTTGCCACAGGCAAGCCCGGCTTGCATTTGCGAGAAAGTATGAAAACTGGACTGTGCAACAGTGGAAAAATGTACTATTTTCTGACGAGACGAAAATAAACAGAGTATGTTCTGATGGAAAACGATATGTACGACGTCCCCCGAATACAGCATTCGACCCAAAGTACACGAAAGTTACATTAAAGCACGGTGGTGGAAATGTGCAAATTTGGGTTTGCTTTTCTGGACATGGTGTAGGACCTGTAAAGTTGATAGAAGGTAACATGGACCAGTTCCAATACAAAAATATACTGGAAGAAACAATGTTACCATACGCTGAAGACGTTCTACCGATCATTTGGACATTCCAGCATGACAATGATCCAAAGCACACTGCACGCACCGTAAAGGAATTTCTTACAGCGCAATTAGTTTCTGTCTTAGACTGGCCTGCTAACAGTCCAGATCTAAACACAATAGAGAATCTGTGGTTTGAAGTAAAGAAAAAGGTTTCAAATACAAAGTGTGGAAATTTAAGAGAGCTGTATGACGTTTTTTAGAAGAATGGAACTCTATTTCTCTTGCGAAATGTCAAAAATGTATAGAGTCAATGCCTCGCCGGTGTAAAGCTGTAATTAAAAGCCGTGGATATGCTATTAACTATTAATTTTAGTCAAATATTTATTAAATTTATTTTTATGTTTCCTGTGCTACATAATATTGTGATTTTTTAAATCTAAGTGTCATACAAAACAATTCCCGAGCAGTAAAATAAATCGTTCTTAATTATTTGTCCAGTTTCAGTACTATTTGAATGTGTTACTTTGATAAAATCAATAAAATGTGCAAAAAATAGTTAGCGATTTCATACTTTATTCTTAAGTCAGGTTGCTCTATTAATGTGACTATTATATAACATAACTAGTTGCTTCTCAGAAGGTACACATCTCTGTGTATGATACGATTTAAATAAAAAACTTTTAGAACTTCAAATCGTTCTTAATTATATGACCACAACTGTAAATGACTAGCGACTCGTCCCGGCTTCGCACGGGTAGTTTCAGATGAAAAACGCCCCCCCCCCCCTCGTATCCCCCCCCTGGGCCTATGTCACTCAGGGTGAAAGTAGCTTTCCAATGGTGAAAGAATTTTTTAAATCGGCCCAGTACTTTTTGAGCCTTTTCATTACAAACATACAAACATACAAAAATAGGTACAAATCTTTCCTCTTTATAATATTATAGTAAGTATAGTATATATAGTATAGATGAAAATTCGAGGTGGTGTGATTCGCGGTAGAGTTGTTCGAGATTCCGTAGATGCCTATAGGTATTGAGTGTTTGGTCATTGTTGTAGAAATGTACCGAAAACTATTTTATTACAGAAAATAATGCGCTTCAAAAGTAGGTAATATAAATACCTATATAATTTATGTCGGTCCATATAATCGAGTGATTTTTATTGAGCTATGTTTATTGGTATATGCAGCCATCTGTTGCAGTAGAAAATGAATTTTAAGTTTTACATTAGTGCGGCTGTTTTGGGGATTCAATTATTTATTCACGAAGGTAACTAAAGCAGTAATGTGTTTCTATAATTATGTACTAGGAATAAAATAAATAAAGTTTAAAAAAAAAAAAAAAAACTATACAAGCATTTATAAAATTAGTGATCGTAACCGTGTTCTGATCAAAATGAGCCAAAACACGGCCAGTCTACTATTGTCCATCGAGGAATTCCGTTGTTCACCTTCCGTGTCCATCATCAGATCAGCTCGCTGTCACCACCATATTGTCAAATTTTAAATTAATATTATAATTCACAATTCAATTCAATTTAATTCATATTATAATTCACAATTCAATTTAATTCATATTTTAATTTCGTGTTGTCCATTTTGTGTAATTTTATTTTAATTTGTAAATTCTGTGAATTTTGTAGTATTTCTGATTTATTGGGTTGTGTGTAGTAGTTGTAAGTCTATTGTGTTTTTTTATATGGGTGTATTTATAACCTGAAATAAATTAATAATAATAATAATAATATTGTATTGTCATCGGAACTAGACAGGTATGCCAAATTTCAGCTCAATCGGTTGAGGACAACTGCTTTAAAATTCAGTTGCAAAATTTCATCCGGACAAACATATTCCACCGGGACATACATTGCAAGTTAATGTAAAGCTTGTAAAAAGTTGCTTAAAGGTACCTATACCTATCTGTATACCAAATTTTGTCGAGATTGGTTCAGCCGTTTTGGCGTGATTGTTTTTTTTTTTTTTTTTAATTTTTTATACTACTGGAATGGCGGAGCAAGCAGATGGCCCACCTGATGTTAAGCGGTGGTACCGAATATACAAACATCCAAACATAAAGGCCGAGACATGTATGCTATAAGTGGTATACATCGTTGTCCTAGATGGTAACTGTCTGATTATAGTACGTACTACTCTGACATTTAAAAGCTACCTACCTTTTGATATTTAGCCTAACCTAGCTACTGTGTCGTGATTTGAAAACGTGACGCATCAATCACAGAGTTAGGCTAAGCGCGCACTACGAATTTGAATCGTGAATACATGCATACATAATAAATAAAATAAATAAATAATGCTGGACAGTTAACACAACATTATCTAGCCCCAAGCTAAGCAGAGCTTGTGTTATGGGTACTAGATAACTGATATACTTAATACACAATATATAACATAGATAGATATTATTTATTATACATAGAAAATACCCAGAACACCCTGAACAAATATCTGCATATCGCACAAATATTTGTTCCGAGGCGGGAATCGAACCCGCAACCTCCGGCGTCGCAGGCGAACGTTCGCCCGCCCCGCCACAGAGGTTGTCGAATACATTACATATACATATACACACACCTTTTTCCCCGAAAGGGTAGTCAGAGTCTCAATGGTGCTCTTTTCACAGTGGGTTGCACCATCGTGGAATATAGACGTGACGAGTGGTGAGCTCATCTCTGCCATTTCCTCCCACGACTGACTCGGCTAACGCTTTCGTCCAGTAATAACACATTCCATAATAAGCTAGCAGCCAGGACAAATCTTATACCAACGAATCTTATGAACAAGTCCGGGTAATCCCTTAGTCGGCTTTGATACGGCATCCACGGGAGGATACGATATTAGTACGGTTCTAATTATTGATTTTTGTCCAATTTTTCTAAAGAACTTGTATATTTTTAGAAGTTGGGAAGCAGATTTTGTATTTCTAAATAATTAGATAAATAACTCATTGCATTTATAGATAATGGGTACGGAACCCTTCGTGCGCGAGTCCGACTGGCACTTGGCCGGGTTTTCAGACGTGCCCTGACCATAACTGTACTTCCGTTTTAAAAGTTTATTTTTGTTTGTAGCGAATACGTATGACAATTTACAATATTGGTGAGTGATTTTACGTTTTTTTCTACTAAATGTTTATTTTAGAAAACGCCGCCCTGAGACATATAGATGAAAAGTCTCATGTGTCTGTAATTTCACCGTCACAAACTGGAACACAGCAATGCGAGCACTACTGCTTTGCGGCAGAAATAGGTATGGTGGTTTTTGCCGGCTTTGCCGCGAAACCCGCGAAAGCTCGAGCTTCCGAGGTGAAAAAATATTTTGAATGACATCTATGTTCATTATCATCCAGGTAAAAATATACATATACAAAAAATAAATATAATTCTAAATATACATTTAGAATTAGAGTTAAAATAAGACAATAAACTAAGTCTAAACTTAAAAATTACCTACCAGATCAGCAAGCCGTCACCTGACGGCAGCGTGCCCAGAATGCTGGCTGCATTGCCACGCTGAATGGCAATGCTTATTCGTTAACCAAAATATAAAGTATAAAGTTTATAAAGTATTTGTGGACTATTCAAAAATGCGCGTCCATGTTTTGAAACATGTGTTTCTATTTGTAGGGGAGACGAGAATAAATACGAGGCTAGAAGATATGAGGAAAAAGCGTCGCAAACTAAGTAAGTACAAAAAAACACACACACACAGACACGCTAAACTTATAACACTCCTTCGTTTTTGCGTCGTAGGTTAAAAATAAAACATTATTTTCACCTGAAGTATTAATAATTTTTTTGGAGGTTTCTTTTTCTCTTGACCCTCTACATTTAAGAGTAAAAGGCCTTTCTTTTAACAGAGAAAAACCAGCGATCATCATGATCATGCCTTTAGGACCGCGCCAACACAAGACAGAAATCTTCATACAAAAAAACGCTTCGCGCCGCACGAAAAAGCAGTATTTATTAAATATCTCGTAATATATAGATAATTTTAAACCGCTACACTAAACCCTCGGCTTTGTTGTATTGATTTTATTTATCAAGTTGTTTACCCAATAAAATGCTCCATTTTAATAAACAATCGAATCTAGCCAAAAGAGGTAACTTTGGGTTTTTTTCTATCGAGAAAATATTGTCCTATCATGCTTCTGGTACAGTGATCCCTCGGAATTATACTGTAGCACAGATAAAATAATACTATACCAGCTTATTTATTTTATTTTATTTTATTTATTTTATTTAAATTCAACTGCTAAATAAATTCAAATTATTTAAATTCAATTTATACTCTAGGAAGATGGACTAAAGCATGGAACTAAGGCTAAAAACGAAATGGTATCGATTATACCAGTCTCATTCTTTTATATGAATGTATTCATGTGTTGGAATGAGACAAGCATATATCTATCTGTTTTATTTGTGTAACTCGTACCAGGCCAAATGTCAAATTACTACTACATTCATGGTAACAATCTAGGAAGATGTATATGCATGGTGACAATATTCAGGGTACGGACCGGAAAAACGACTGTCGTGTGACAATATATTTGTTTCTCTCTAACATAGGATAGCAAGCTATCTTCTAGGATAGGAGTAAGAAAGAACACTCTATGCTATTTTAGCACTCACTCCATACTATTATACCTCCAAGCTTATACTAGTAACTGTAGTATCCATACATATTTTTAATTTGAATATTGTACTTAATTTAGTCAGTTAAAAATCCAATCTGAGATTGTGAATTTTTATATAACCCCACCTTAAGACTTCCACTGCTGGACGTGGCCACCCCTATTAGAACGCAATGTTTGCCATAACCACCACGCTTGGCAGGCGGATTGGCGATCACAGTATTGCCAGATACGCCAATAGCGAACACACAAAAACTAGCTGAGTAGATAAATATAACTCATCATAAGCCAGGAGACATTGACCTGCCCCTATTTTGGAGGCCTATGCCCAGCAGTGGACTTCTGTTGGCTGTTTTGATGATGTGAACGTTGGAGCACAAAATAAATATTAGTACCAGGTTATTTTTTCATCCTATCATTTTTTATTTTTTTTCCAGACGCTCCCCTGATTTCTTACCAATCGTCATGCACGTCTCTCAAACGGATGAAAGAGATAGTCAAGAAAACTCAGACTACATAAAAAATAAGGCTTCTACCCGCATCCCGAAACGCAGACAGGAGTAAGTATGTAATCATAGATATGCGGTCGATCTGTAAAGAATCATGGCGAAACTGAGTACTAAGAACATTGGTGTACCCAAAATAAAATAAAATAAATAAATAATGCTGGACAGTTCACACAACATTAACATTTCAGTAGTAGTAGAGCTTTTTTGTGAAAGAGTTTGTCCGGGGAAGTACTACCACCATGCCTATTTCTGCCGCAAAGCAGTAGTGCTTGCATTGCTGTGTTCCGGTTTGAAGGGTATGGGTGCCGGTGAAATTACAGGCACATGAGACTTTTCATCGTTATGTCTCAGGGTGGCGGGCGCAGTGCAATGCCACATAGAGCGCGTCCTAGGTGTACGTGACCTATGTGAGAATGCACTGTTCATAGGCAGAGGTTACCGCTTAACATCAGGTGGGCCATCAGCTTGTACCGTCATACAAGATAGATAGATAGATAGATAGATTAACTCTTTATTGTACACAAATAACACACAGAAACACAAAACATAACTCAATAACAAAAAAAAATAACAGAAATGTACAATGGGCGGTCTTATCGCTTATAGCGATTTCTTCCAGACAACCTTAGGATGGAGAGGACTATATGGAAGAATGGGACAGTGGTGTTATCACCTTGACAAATACACATATCATTAAATATATACAAACCTACATTATAATACATAAAAATAAATACATAATAATATAAACACAACATAAAAGCAGACAAGAACAATGAAAACTCAACAGGACGAAGAAGACGATTGGAGATAAAACAGTTTGACACGATCTTTAAAAGAATGCAACGACGGAGCAAGCCGAATCGACAACGGTAATGAGTTCCACAGCCGAACAGCTTGCACCGTAAAAGAGTCAGTGTAGAAAGAGCTGTGATGAATGGGGAACTTTAGAGCTAGATTTTCTGATTTTTTTTACAAGTAGTATAAAAAAAAAAACTAACCCCAAGCTAAACAGAGCTTGTATTATGGGTACTAGATAACTGATATACTAAATACAATACATTACATACACAGATATTATTAATTATACATTGAAAATACCCAGAAAGCCCTGAATAAATATCTGCAGATCGTGAAAATATTTATTCCGAGGCGGGAATCGAAACCGCAACCTTCTGCGTCGCAGGCGAACCTTCGTCCTCCGCACCACAGATGTCGTCAAAACTAGAAATATATTGCACTACTTGTCATCGGGTACTTTTAGATTATCTTACTATTTGTCTATCCATCCTTGAAGTCCATTTGAAGTTTTGTACAAAACATACATACATACATACATAAACTCACGCCTGTTTCCCGGAGGGGTAGGCAGAGACCACGGATTTCCACTTGCTAAGATCCTGACACACCTCTTTTGCTTCATTCACTCTCATCACATTCTTCATACATGCTCGTCGGTTAAGGGTACTCTTGACCTGGCCATTTTAATTATTTTTTGAAAATATTGATCAAGCCATTAAAAAAAATCATGTCATTGAGCTTTTTCAAAAAATATTTGTATTTTTGCAGTAGTTGTACAAAACTACGGCAAAAAAACAAATATTTTTTGAAAAAGTTCAATGACATGATTTTTTTAATGGCCTGTTCAATATTTTCAAAAAATAATTAGATTATCAACGCAGTTTTCCATCAACTCAACCCCTTTCATCGAAAAACCCTGTCAATATTTTTGTTTAGATATACAGGATATTTTATTGAGGTGGGTCAGTGAGGGGAAATTCTAAACAGTGAGATAACAAATAAATTTTCATTTAAATATTACAAGCTTTTTACAAGCTTTTATTTAACTTGCAATGTATGTATGACGACCTCTGTGGCGAGGTGGGCGAACATTCGCCTGGGACGCAGGAGGTTGCGGGTTCGATTCCCGCCTCGGAACAAATATTTGTGCGATTTGCAGATATTTGTTCAGGGTGTTCTGGGTATTTTCTATATATAATAAAAAATATCTATCTATGTAATGTATTGTATTAAGTATATCAGTTGTCTAGTACCCATAATACAAGCTCTGCTTAGCTTGGGGCTAGATAATGTTGTGTGGAACTGTCCAGAATTATTTATTTATTTTTATTTTTATGTATGTTGGTCTGGGTGGAATCTTGCAACTGAATTTTAAAGCAGTTATCCTCAACCGATTGAGCTGAAATTTGGCATACCTGTCAAGTTCCGATGACAATACAATATGATGGTGACAGCGAGCTGATCTAATGATGGAGACGGAAGGTAGACAACGGAACTCCTCGATGGATAAGTAGACTGGCCGTGTTTAGACTTATTTTGATCAGCACACGGTTACGATCACTAATTTTTTAAAGGCTTGTATTGGGAAAAATATTTTTCACATAAAACTTATTTAAAATAAGTGATCGGGACCGTGTGCTAAGGAATGTATTACATGCTTATGTACTTGATAAATCGTTACAGGGCAGCAAAACCGGAAGATTTAGAAGTCGAGGCTCGGGTCAAGGATACGATTTCATTGTAAGTAGTCTTTTAATATGGCCTTTTGGTTTGTAACTACTTAAATTATTTACAGAAATATATACAACTAATACAAGTAGGTAAGTACACAATTTAAAAAATACAAATGAGACAGGTGATCTATGTGAAGACCGTTGCAATTTTTTTTTTTTATTATACTCTTGAATGACGGAACAAGCAGATGACCCACCTGATGTTAAGCGGTAACCTCTGCCTATAAACAGTGCATTACCTCATAGGTCACGTCCACCTAGGACGCGCCTTATGTGGCATTGCACTGCGCCCGCCACCCTGAGACATAAAGATGAAAAGTCTCATGAGCCTGTAATTTCACCGGCACCCTTACCCTTCAAACCGGAATACAGCAATGCGAGCACTAGTGCTTTGCGGCAGAAGTAGGTATGGTGGTAGTACTTCCCCGGACGAACTCTTTCTCAAAAATGCTCTACTACTACGAAATGATCTAAAGGTACCTTACTGAAATCACTACCAGACAGAAGCATCCGTAAGATGCTGGCTGCATTGCCACGCTGAGTGGCAATACTAATGAGCCAGATAAGAGTCAGCTCCACAGAGAGGGGGTCCCGACACTACCCGTGGCGAGTTCAATGTAATAAGCTTTTGTAAAATTAGTGATCGGAACCGTGTGCTGATCAAAATGACCCTAAAGTTGAAATCAAAAGTATTTTATTCATTGAAATCTGTTCTTCTGAATTTTTTTCTTGATGGTATAATATTTATTCCAGATCTTTGAATGTAGTTTTTATTTTTATCAAAATTAGTGACGTGAGTCACATTTTTGTGATAATTTTTTGTTATCACACTTTTTAGGATTTTCGCTCACTGACCCAGAGACATTCCCCAAAGGAGTAGGCAGAGCCTCATTGGATTGCGCCATCGTGATAGACGTGACAAGTGCTGAGCTCATCGCCACCATTGCTTCCCACGACTGACTCGGCTAACGCTTTCTTCCAGTAATAAACACATTCCCTAATAACCTAGCAGCCAGGACAAATCTTATACCAACGAATCTTTTCAACAAGTCCGGGTAATCGCTTAGTCGGCTTTTACGACATCCACGGGAGGAGACGGAGGGGTCAATTCTTAGGACGGATACAACCCATCTCAATGAAATACCCTGTATTATTGAAGTATCTTATTTTAGTTTTCCTTATTATTTTTCAGTAAATCAAATGACGACGACGAACAGGAAACCCGTATAAGTTCTTATTCTGTAAGTCACCCTTATTTTTGAGTCCCTGTTGGTCACTTTCCACAGCAATCTTGCACGAAGATTGCTTATGAAACGTGGTCAACATCAAGCGTAGTGTGTGCTGCCTTATGAACTTTTGCTGATTCTCTCTATCATCTTACTTTTGACTGCCTACCTAAGTAAGGCTTTTAATTTGGTTTTCCTTTTTTCCTTGAATCAGCTTCCACTTGTTCTCGAGGCACCACACAGGCGCTCTCCACCTAGTAGTAAGAAGGATCATCAAAAGAAAAACAGACCGTGTTTGTTGCCTGATTCTTCTAGGTCTGGTTGCGTTGGAACAGGAGTAACTGTAAATTTATTTTTTAAGACGATTCAAAATGATCCTTGTGATTTCAATGAATAAAATACTTTTGACTTTGACTTTAACATGCCAAAGGCGTGAACTTGCTAGCTTGGCAGGACATTGAAGCTCTAGAAAAAAAATGTGGTAAGTTATTTCTACCTCGTATGAGTTTGTCTCGCGTACAGAGGGTTCCGTTGGCTAATAAAATTATGAATCGTATATTTTGAATTGTGGCCTATTTTTTTAGTTTATTTGCTAAAACAAGCAGTACCTTTTTTTTATTTTTTTTTATACTACTTGAATGACTGAACAAGCAAGAGGCCCACCTGATGTTAAGCGGTAACCTCTGCCTATGAACAGTGCATTACCTCATAGGTCACGTCCACCTAGGACGCGCCCTATGTGGCATTGCACTGCGCCCGCCACCCTGAGACATAAAGATGAAAAGTCTCATGTGCCTGTAATTTCACCGGCACCCATACCCTTCAAACCGGAACACAGCAATGTGAGCACTACTGCTGTGCGGCAGAAATAGGTATGGTGGTAGTACTTCCCCGGACGAACTCTTTCACATAAAAAGCTCTACTACTACTAACGTTAATATATTTAAAAGACTAAGGTAGACTTAAATTACGAAAAATTGTACATTGTGAGACCAACACCGTTTACCACAGATTAACGGACACAGTTTACAACAGATCTCTCGCCTGTGGAGCGAAATGAAATTTTTTGGGTGTTTTTTGCTCATTACAGCTCATTAACACTTTTTCAGATAGCGAAAGTTGATTTTGCGAAAACTAGGAGACTTAGCACACATGTTTTAATTAATAGTACCTACCTATTTAATAAATTTCATAAGTTTAGCTGCGAATACACTAAACAAAAAAAAAACACTAAAATCGTTTAAGGATATTCATAGCTGTCCTGAAATCCTGTTCTAGTATGCCGTCGGAAATATAATTAAGACATATTTTTATTGACATCATTCGTGTAGAAAAAAAAAACGCTAATACGTGTGTAACGTGTGCTAAAAAACACGTATAAGACTGCGCCAACTTCGACCAAAGTAAAATAAATGGACTGGCCTTACCCATACAAAACGTCCGTGAAAAATAAGACAATTCGGATTTAGGGTACGGTCAACAAATAAACTATCTATCTATCTATCTATCTATCCAGCCACTGCTGAGTGCTGAGTAAAGGCCTCTTCTCTATAGCGCCACTCCTGGCGGTCTTGTAAATAAACTAGGTGAAATTAAATTATTGAACTTCTTAAAAACTGTATTTTAAGGTACTTTAACAGATGCAATGTGTTTTCTAAAGTTATTTCAGTAGGTTTATAGTACAAAAAATCGCCGAAAAAAATGCAATTATTGAATGAAACTTTTACAAAAATACATGGTTCCCTTCTGTTTTATGTAGTTACGTATCTATTTTTCAGCTCTCAAACATACACAATATAAATCAATAGAAAAACAAGTCCACCTAAGGTCTTCAGCTCAATCAATTTGTGAAAAATATATTTTTCATCACTCAATAAACTAAGAAAATATCATAAAAATCGTACGGAAACATAAATGTATAAAAGTTCCAGTATTTAAGAAACTGCAGAGTGCAGTTTTAAGAAATTTGCACAATGAGTTTGTTTATACCACTTGGAATGACAGATCAAGAAGATGGCCCACCTGATGTTAAGTGATACCCTCTGCCTATGAACAGTGCATTACCTCAGGTCACGTCCACCTAGGACGCGCCCTATGTGGCATTCCACTGCGCCCGCCACCCTGAAACATAAAGATGAAAAGTCCCATGTGGCCGTAATTTCATCGGCACCCTTACCCTTCAAACCGGAACACAGCAATGCGAGCACTACTGCTTTGCGGCAGAAACAGGTATGGTGGTAGTACTTCCCCGGACGAACTCTTTTACAAAAAAGCTCTACTACTACTAACCGTTTTTTGGCGTATAGAATTCATTGTGTAGAAAATGATCAGAGCAAATACGGGAAAATGTATTCCACTTCCAAAAGTCGTCTGTTCTTGCTCGTCTTATGACTTCTATCCATTTTTGTTTACCTTAGATTTTTTTTGGAAAGCTATAAGGTTAATTAACATGCCATTACATATTATATGCAATTACCTAAAGCGACGTGCTTAGCAATGTTTTGACGTAAATAATGCAAATTACAATTCTAAATCAATACGATACCCCTTAGGCATCAGATTTTTTTGCAGTCTGTACCGGACCATCCGTCATGCGTGAAGTCTTGTCAAATATTTCGTCGCTGTAGTTGGAAAACTAAATAAGTAATAACAACAACAAAACCAACATCGCGAGAAAAACGCGATTTACTGTTTTATTGCGTCAAAAATGGCAATAGCTTTTTTATCGTAACTAATTTTTCAGTCCGTGTTTTGATATGTTATGGATTGGTACTGTATCTATTTTCGAAATTAATGATAATACATTTTAGTTCTTTTGATTAAGAGAAAAAAATAAAAAAACCACTATGTATTTTTCCCTCGCCAAAGTTTTGAATAATTGAAATGATCTATTATTTACTTATTTGAATATGACAATCCTATCCATGGGTATAGATTTATATAATATTAAAATACATTTTAAAATAAAACCAACTTATAATCATTTCTTTTTATCAAGACTGAATATTAGAAAACTACTGAAACACCTACATTATTTTAGCAGACTTATAAATTCAAAGTAAGTGACATAACAAACTTATCATACGACTAATGCTTATAAAATCAACAATTTAAAAAAAAATTGTGGAACATAATAATAATTATTATTATTATTATTTATACTTTATTGCACATAAAATAATGTAACAAAAAGGTGGGCTTAATGCTAACAGCATTTTCTACCAGCCAAACCTGGTTTGTGACAGCTGGTGGTTGGCGTACTACTTACAAACTAACACAATAGGTTCTTAAAAACTAGCTACATTAACAATAATATACCTAAATATAATGCAATATAAATAATAATATAATATATAAACATATACATAACCATATCTACATAATAATGAATAAATAGATACATACAAAGTACAAAATATATACACACAATAATTAAATTAACTAAATAAATAAACTAAAGATATATTTTATACATACATAAGAGTGTGTAATAATTCTAAGTATCAAAAAGAAAAAGGTATGTCGACTAAAATTAAAACTATCTACGAGTATAAACTTGTGTCTGTTAACTTTCATTCAGAGTAGGGAACATTGAGATAATGTCCTGGGGCGTAGTCCTCCTTGTCACTCGTCCTCTAGTGCAAGACGTGTCCATCGACATGTATGGGCCATCATAACCATGCAATAAAGTCGATTTCGCAAAATGTGTTACTTATGTAGTTTTCCTACCACACGACGATTTATAAGTTTTTTATCAATTGATGAAAATTATATTACAAAACCTTTACTTACGAATTAAATGCGATGCCTGAAGCTTTATTTGTATTTCTTGTGTTGTTTGCACTTGCAGAAAAGCACAGGAAGGCACTGTATCACCAAGGTATCTAATTTTGGTATTTTTCAGCATAGCTGTCACTCGTTGCCGTGACAAAGACTGACTGAAGCGAAGTATACTAGCTAGGTCTGTTTGGAAGCTTCAAAACTATCGTTCCCTAAGGCCCGTCCATTCATTTTATTTACGTCGATGTGCGCCAACCCCAGGCAGAGTTTTTGTTGAATATCTCGTAAAATAAAGATAAGTTTACAAAACCCCTGCAGTACCCACTGCTTTGCTGTATTGATTTTATTTATCTAAGTTGTTATCCAATGATATGCTCCATTTTAATAAACAATCGAATCTAGCCAAAAGTTAGAGGTAACTTTGGGTTTTTTTCTGTAGAGAAAATAAACTATCGTGTTTCTGGTACAGTGATCCCTCGGAATTATAATGTAGTATCTATGCATATTTATTTTATAATTTGATTTAGTCAGTTAAAAATCAAATTTTAGATTGGTAATTTTGCGTTATACCACACCTAAAGAGAAGCCTAAGATTCTTGTCAGCACATTTCTTATTCAAATTCAAAATCTTTATTTCTGGCTTATTGAGAAATGCAGTTACATCAACATACCTTAGAAACTAACCATAAAAACACTTTACTTATAACTTAATCTAACACACGTATGATCGCCGAAGTGACGCGTCCCAGGGGATCACGTGACCCTTGAACCGCCGGAACTTCACCCCTTTCGACCAGAAGTCAAGGCTCAAAAAATTATTAAAAAAAGTAAATGATCTGGTGCTTTTATTTCAGATAGCTGTAGCGCTCAAAGATCTTATATCGAAAATGCCCGAAGCGAACGTTACTGTAGAGATAATAGGACGCACAGCGGAGTTCAACGACATAGTTCTGTTGAAGGCGGCCAAACCTGCAACCGAACCAGTCTTCAGAGCTGATGACAATAAGTTCATTGACGAAGTGCCGGAGAAGAAGATTATATTCATAGTGCACGGCCTCAGTGTGATGGGCGTGGACAAACTCTCAGTATTCAAGAACAGTACTTCCTATAGTAAACTTTTTTCGTACTACTTTGAGCATTTGGACAAGTTTGATATATTTATTTTACCGATGGCTAACCCTGATGGATATGCGTTTGCTATGGTGAGTGCTTGGATTTCAACAGAAATTATTATTTTGCAGACAAAGAATTTCTGATAACTCTACGACGATTGGAGGCTGGGCTGCAGAAAGAGCAACCTCTCGACTATTTTTTATTTAAACAAGGTAGCAAACAAGCGTTCGGCCCACCTGTTGGTAAGCGGTTACCGTAGCCTATGGACGCCTGCAATACCAGAGGCATCACACGCACGTTGCAGACCCTTTAAAAATCTCCAAACAACCCTTTTGAAGAAACCCGTACTGTAGTCGCTTGGGAAAACCTCAGCAGGGAGATCATTCCACAACCTGAGCGTTCGTGGGAGGAAGTTCCTCTGAAACCGCACAGTCCGGGACCACCCTGGTTCTATGGTGTGCGGATGAATCCTCTGCCAATGTGCGGTGAAAAAAGGTTGCTGTGTATGTAGTACCGCCTTCTGAATCTGACCCTTGATCCAACCATTTAGGGATTGGTTGTTCCAGGCTCTTCGCTATCAGTCCATTCACTAAAACGACTATCAGGACTATATAATCGTTAAATCCACATCCCACATGACGATAATCCCGCGGCCTTCACGAGATTAGCGTCATGTGGATTAATGACGTCAACAGGAATCAACCCGGCGTTCCAAGCGGTCTACACATTATCACCTTTTTTTTGTTACTTTTGGTCACATAGTCAGGCAGGAGGTTGCTTTCTCTGCAGCCCTAGTGGCTCGCCCTAGCAGCCCTAGCCTCGGACCGTTGGGGCCTCGCTCCGCGGTCGTTAATTTCCCGTTGGTTTATATTTCAGCCGCAAAGCAGTAGTGCTCGCATTGCTTTGTTCTGGTTTGAAGGGTAAGGGTGACGGTGAAATTACAGGCACATGAAACTTTTCATCTTTATGTCTCAGGGTGGCGGGCGCAGTGCAATGCCACATAGGGCACGTCCTAGGTGGACGTGACCTATGAGTTAATGCACTGTTCATAGGCAGAGGTTACAGCTTAACATCAGGTGGGCCAACTGCTTGTTCCGTCATTCAAGTAGTATAAAAAAAAAACCTTTACGACACTGTTTTTTATACTAAGTACACACTTGTGTTTTAAGATACGAGTAGTATTCCTAAGAGTATAAAGTTAAAAAAAAAAAATAACGAGATTTTAAATTAATCATTTTATGTAAATTGTGTATGTCCGGCCTAAAAAGAGACCCCTCCGTCTCCTCCCGTGGATGTGGTGACTAAGGGATTACCTGGACTTGTTGGTAAGATTAATTTGGTATGAGATTTGTCCTGGCTGCTAGCTTATTATAGAATGTGTTATTACTGGAAGAAAGCGTTAGCCGAGGCAGTCGTGGTAAGCAATGGCGGCGATGAGCTCACCACTTGTCACGTGAAATTACAGGCACATGAGACTTTTCATCTATGTCTCAGGGTGGCGGGCGCAGTGCAATGCCACATAGGGTACGTCCTCGGTGGACGTGACCTATGAGGTAATGCACTGTTCATAGGCAGAGGTTACCGCTTAACATCAGGTGGGCCTCTTGCTAGTTCCGTCATCCAAGTAGTATAAAAAAAAAAAACGTCTATATTCCACGATGGTGCAACTCACTGTGAAAAGAGACCCATTGAGGCTCTGACTACCCCCCTTTGGGGAAAAAGACGTGTGTCTATGTATGTATGTATTATGTAGAATATTTTTGGAGGTAACTTACGAAATTATGTTTTTTTTTATACTACTTGGAATGACGGGTCAAGCAGATGGCCCACCTGATGTTAAGTGGTACCCTCTGCCTATGAACAGTGCATTACCACATAGGTCACGTCCACCTAGGACGCACCCTATGTGGCATTGCATTGCGTCCGCCACCCTGAGACATAAAGATGAAAAGACTCATATGCCTGTAATTTCACCGGCACCCTTACCTTTCAAACCGGAACACAGCAATGCGAGCACTACTGCTTTGAGGCAGAAATAGGTATGGTGGTAGTACTTCCCCGAACGAACTCTTTCACAAAAAAGCTCTAGTACTACTGGTGGTAAAGATGTCTCCTCTGCCTTTTAAACGGTCTCAGTTATTGTTGATTGCAATACAAAGTACTATATTTTTATAATTTATTATATGCTGGAAACCAAGTGAATGGGGCACTTCACGCCTTTATGAGCAGTCGGAATGTGTCCAAAAAGGCACGACTGGCCGTGCATAGAGGGGTGTTAGTACCGACACTAATGTATGGTAGCGAAAGTTGGGTATGGCAGAAGAAACATGAAAGTAGAATAAATGCAGTGGAGATGAGAGCTTTGAGAAGTATGTGTGGTGTGACTTTGAGAGATAGAATAAGGAATAGTGTGATAAGAGAGCGTTGTGAAATTAAAGAAGACGTAGTGACTAGGATTGAGAAAGGTATGCTTAGATGGTTTGGGCATTTAGAAAGGATGGACGATAGTAGATTGACGAAACGGGTACATAAGACGAGCGTGAATGGGACAGTGGGAAGGGGAAGACCTCGGCGAACGTATTCAGACCAGATCGGAGACGTTCTGGAAAAAGGCCAGGTCAAGAGTACCCTTAACCGACGAGCATCTATGAAGAATGTGATGAGAGTGAATGAAGCAAAAGAGGTGTGTCAGGATCGTAGCAAGTGGAAATCCGTGGTCTCTGCCTACCCCTCCGGGAAACAGGCGTGAGTTTATGTATGTATGTATATATATTTTTAGAATCACGAGGGCAAATCGTACTGGAACAAGAATATATCACCACAAAATGAATGCTCCGGAGTGAACCTGGACCGAAACTTCGACGTGGAGTGGAAGCCTATCCCCATCAGCTCCTGCAGCCAGCAGTATCCTGGACCCTCACCTTTCTCCGAACCGGAGACCAGAGCGATCAGGGAGGTGTTCCACCGGTATGGCCTGAAGATTTTCGCATACATGAACATGCATTCTGCGGGCTATGAAGTTGACTCTTACAAGGTAAGACAGCTCATTATAGTATATAATGTAGTAATGTATGTATGTAATGTAGTATATAATAAAATAGTGGCTACCCGCAGCTTCACTCGCGTTTTAGAAAAAAGTAGCCTATAGCTTAATCCAGTTCAAAATCTATCTGTGCACTAAATTTCATAGAAATCGATTCAGCTGTTTCTGTGTGATTGAGTAACAAATATCTGAACATGTAAACATCCAACTTTTTTTTTAAATGAAACTAATAGAATGACTGGAAGATAATGCTGTTAGCATTAAGTCCTCCTTCCACTATTGTTTTATCAAAAAGTTTTAAATAAATAAATAAACGACATACTAGCTTACGGCCTACGGCCCACCTGATGTAAAGTGGTCACCGTCGTTTATAGACACCGGCAACACGCGGTATTGTCGATGCGCTGCCTACCCTGAAAGAATTTATGATAATTTTTCTTGAAGAGACACATGTCGTAACCAAGCGGGAAAACCTCAGATGGAAGCTCATTCTATAGTTTGTAGGTATGGGGAAGAAATGATCTCGAGAAACGAGTCGTACGAGAAACCCAGGGCTCTATGATGTGCGGATGTCACATAGCTCGTAACTTTGGCGGTGAACCATCGAGCAACACGGAATGGAGACGCCATGCAAAGGCATTCCCCTCAGTGAATAATACCTAAGTGGGCATACAAGCTATAAAAAACTGGTTGTCACCGATCGCTCTGTCAGACTGAATCATCTCGCGTGGGAGCTAGTGCTCCAAGAAAAATGCCGAATTGTTCAGTTTTATTCTGTAAAAAGAGGGTTGGATCATCAAATTGACTAAAAGATGGTGTTTCCTTTCGCATCTACCTGAATTTCAATCAACGTATTATAACTTGTTGCATTAAAATCGGTACGGAGGCCTGCAATGCTCTAAGCTGAGAACGCGTGGTCCGACAGCATAGTCCGCTCGATCGGACGACGTGATCTTTTTTTTTCGATATTGTGTGATGGGATGGTATAGTGGGTTTAGTATGTTCTTTGTGTGGCTGACTGATTATTTATCAATGTACAGCCTAAACAGTACCTACGTTTTTTTTTTTTTTTTAACAATGATAGACCTTTGTTTGACCACGATCTCACCTGTTGGTAAGTGACGATGCGGCCGAAGATGGAGCACAAAGGTCTAGAAGGCACCTATTCACTCCTCTAGCCTTGAAGAGACCCAGATTATAGTTTTCAGGAAAGACAGACGACGGTAGTGTATTCCACTCCTTAGCAGTTCTCATTATAAAGGTAGAACTGAAACGTTTAGTACGAATAGAGGGTATACTAATGAGGGTGGTACCGAGCCGTGCGCCTGCTCGTCCTATGATGAAAAGGAGATGGTGGGATCAGATCATGACGTTCCTGGGAGCATTCCCCGAAATGTAACCTATAGAAGATCGAAAGGCACGCTACCTTACGGCGGTGCTCGAGACTCTGGATCTTAGTCTCCGCCATATGTTGCTCACCAACATATTAATTATAATTATTAATTCATTTAATTGTTTTGGTTTTTCCTATCCTGTTGCTGATAAACTCACTACGCTTAAATATGAATCATTAATAAACCAGTATCTGTTTATACAGGTTTTAGTCCACCTTTAATTTTAAAACTACTTTCCTCTCCATATCTTAATTATACAATAATTAACTATGACTAAACCTTGAATCAATTTACAAATACCACTTTTAAAAAGTAAATTTTGTAAAAATGTTTTTGGTGTGTCCGGCCTAAGAATATACCCCTCTATCTCCTCCCGTGGGTGTCGGAAATTACAGTAAAAAACACATGTTGTATAGAACATGTGTTTTTTATTCTAATTCTTCTAACAAATATGCCAAAACGAGCCATAAAATGGGTCATAGGACGAGCAGGCGCACGGCTCGGTACCACCCTTACCTCATTAGTATACCCTCTATTCGTACTAAACGTTTCAGTTCTACCTTTATAATGAGAACTGCTAAGGAGTGGAATACACTACCGTCGTCTGTCTTTCCTGAAAACTATAATCTGGGTCTCTTCAAGGCTAGAGTGAATAGGTGCCTTCTAGACCTTTGTGCTCCATCTTCGGCTGCATCGTCACTTACCAACAGGTGAGAAACAAACAAAGGTCTATCATTGTTAAAAAAAAAAAAAAAACTGTCCCATTTTGTCCAATGACGACGTGATCCATAGAACAAATGGTACTGACCTTTTTTAGTCGGGGGTTAAACAAAACAAATTAATAAGTAGTCTTATCAGTAAGACTTTGAAGTGCAAAGTTTTTTTTTTTTAAATTCGTGAATGACAGATTGCCCACCTGATGTTGAGCGGTAACCTCTGCCTTTAACAGTGCATTACCACATAAGTCACGCCTAGGACATACCCTATGTGGCATTGCACTGCGCCGCCAACCTGAGACAAGGTGAAAAGTCTTATGTGCCTGTAATTTTATCGGAAACGCATACCCTTCAAACCGGAACACAGCATTGCAAGCACTACTGCTTTGCGGCAGACATAGGTATGGTGGTAGTACTTCCCCGAACAAACTTTTTCACAAAAAAGCTCTACTACGTGTAGTTCCTATTCGATCCATTGAGAATGATCCATTGTACTTTGATCGTCCTGTTCGATCCCTTAACATTTTAGGCAACTTTCAAATTCCTGATGGATCCCTTGTCGATTTTGTTAGTGAAGTACAGTCGGCGTAAAAATAATAATTCTCCATATAGGTATTTGCCAAGTTACTTCTACAGTGTGATACTGGTTTTTTGATACTACTGTTTTTATGTCTACCCACATCCTAGCTTGACGTATATTTTTAATTATCACGTTCTTTTATTTTTTTTAAATACTTCTTTATTATTGTTATTTGTTCATTAAATATGTATAATTATTTATTGTGAAGCAGGCATCCGTGTTTTTCAGTTACATGGTTCCAGCGGAAGATCAGCGTTGTGTTGCTACAACACAACAAATGCTGAGCTGGTCGCCATTTTGTGTCAGAGTGTTACGTGACTGGTACTAGGAGGCACAACTTAGTTTTATATTTCTTTGTTTCTGTGTGTGTGTGTGTGTTTCATTTTGTGTGGAATATTGTTTCCATGGTTTGTTGACACAAATAAATGTATTTTCCTTTCTTTTTTTCTTTCTTTCTTTCTTTCTTTATAGAGATCTGAATGTGATAATATTCTCGTCTGGCAGGGTGACGCAGTCCTCTACCCAAACGGATACACAGACGCGCACTCAAATGACGACAAGTACATAGATCTGAAAGGCGATATAGACGAAGCGATGAAGAACGCCACCTTCAAGTACACGGGAGTTACTGTAGACACCATCTACAAGTGGTATGGGAAGGTGTTAGGCACCAGCGTGGATTACGCCTCTAAGGTACGCTATTAGAGTTATCTGTGGCTAATAATAATCTCTGGTTAATTGTATAAATACTTAGGTATATAAAATAAATAAATAAATAATGCTGGACAGCTCACACAACATTATCTAGTCCCAAGTTAAGCAGAGCTTGTGTTATGGGTACTAGAAAACTGATATAATACAATACATTACACAGATAGATGTTTTTTATTATACCTACATAGAAAAGTACCCAGAACACCCTGAACAAATGTCTGCGATCGCACAAATATTTGTTCCGAGGCGGGAATCGAACCCGCAACCTCCTGCGTCACAGGCCAACCTTCGCCAGCCGAGCCACAGAGGTCGTCAAAAAAATAAAAAATTAAATGGTGTAGCCATAGTTTAAATTTATAAATTAGGTAGTCATTTGTTATATTTATTTATTTTTAATTTAAGAGATTGTTTTGCAGATTTTAAGCCACCGTTCTATGTGGTGAAAATAATTCCAGTCCATCCCAAGGTTGTCTGGCAGAAATCGCTTATAGCGATAAGACCACCCATTGTACTTCCGCGTTTAGTTTAATATTAATTTTTAAAGAGCTTATTTTCTGTGTTGTTCAGTAAAGTGTTTTCTATATATCTATCTCTATCTATCTCTGGCTATATACAGTGGTGGCCATATAATTAAGAACGCTGATATAAAGGGAAGATTTTTTCCAACTAAGATGCAAAACTAATTGTATGTATTTGTTTTTATTTCTCTCGGTATCGTAAAACATTTCCATATTACCACTGTATTCATTGATACACATGATTGGCTAAAAATCAATAGGCAAACTTTTTACACTACATTTAAACAAAGTATTCCTTATAACTGGCTGGTCACGTAATTAAGAACGCTAAGTAGTTTATACCTTTATTCAAATTTAAATAGAGAACACTCAGTCGATTTGTTACTGTTTGTATAGTTTTGGCGCCATTACGTGCTGTAAAAGATTAAAGGTGATTGCTTCTTTAGAAAAAACAATGGGAAAAAATAAAAGTTGTGATAAATCTACAAGGGAAGTAATAATAAAACTTCGCCGGAAGAATTGGTCTTATAAAAAGATAGCCGACCATCTGCAATGTTCAAAAACGATGGTTTTCCACGCTGTAAAGCATTTTGCTACGTATCAAACTACTTCGAATGTTCCACGTGTACCTAAACAGAGAAAAACAACTCCTCGAGATGGCCGAAACATCGTTCGTATGGCAAAACAAAATCCTTTTAAAGGGTCCAATGAGCTTAGAAAAGAATATTTTGGTGAAAACAACCCTTCAGCAATCTCAGCACGCACTATTCTAAGACGTTTGTTAGAAGAAAAATTGCACGGTAGGATAGCAAGAAAGGTACCCATGTTAAAACTTTGCCACAGGCAAGCCCGGCTTGCATTTGCGAGAAAGTATGAAAACTGGACTGTGCAACAGTGGAAAAATGTACTTTTTTCTGACGAGACGAAAATAAACAGAGTATGTTCTGATGGAAAACGATATGTACGACGTCCCCCGAATACAGCATTCGACCCAAAATACACGAAAGTTACATTAAAGCACGGTGGTGGAAATGTGAAAATTTGGGGTTGCTTTTCTGGACATGGTGTAGGACCTGTAAAGTTGATAGAAGGTAACATGGATCAGTTCCAATACAAAAATATACTGGAAGAATTAATGTTACCATACGCTGAAGACGTTCTACCGGTCATTTGGACATTCCAGCATGACAATGATCCAAAGCACACTGCACGCACCGTAAAGGAATTTCTTACAGCGCAATTAGTTTCTGTCTTAGACTGGCCTGCTAACAGTCCAGATCTAAACCCAATAGAGAATCTGTGGTTTGAAGTAAAGAAAAAGGTTTCAAATACAAAGTGTGGAAATTTAAGAGAGCTGTATGACGTTTTTTTAGAAGAATGGAACTCTATTTCTCTTGCGAAATGTCAAAAATTAATAGAGTCAATGCCTCGCCGGTGTAAAGTTGTAATTAAAAGCCGTGGATATGCTATTAACTATTAATTTTAGTTAAATATTTAATAAATTTCTTTTTATGTTTCCTGTGCTACATAATATTGTGATTTTTTAAATCTAAGTGTCATACAAAACAATTCCCGAGCAGTTAAATAAATCGTTCTTAATTATTTGTCCAGTTTCAGTACTATTTGAATGTGTAACTTTGATAAAATCAATAAAATGTGCAAAAAATAGTTAGCGATTTCATACTTTATTCTTAAGTCAGGTTGCTCTATTAATGTGACTATTATATAACATAACTAGTTGCTTCTCAGAAGGTACACATCTCTGTGTATGATACGATTTAAATAAAAAACTTCTAGAACTTCAAATCGTTCTTAATTATATGACCACAACTGTATATTGACGACCTCTGTGGCGCAGCGGGCGAAGGTTCCCTGCGACGCAGGAGGGGGCGGGTTCCATTCCCGCCTCGGAACAAATATCTGTACGATCTGCAGATATTTTTCCAGGATGTTCTGGGTATTTTCTATCTATAATAACAAATATCTATCTATGTAATGTATTGTATAAAGTATATCAGTTATCTAGTACCCATAACACAAGCTCTGCTTAGCTTGGGGCTAGATAATGTTGTGTGAACTATCCAGCATTATTTAATAATATTATTTATTTATTACTGGTTACCTGAAGGACGGCAACCTCGGGGTCGGCCCAGAAAGCGTTGGCGGGACGATCTTGTAAATTTTTAGGAGTAATGGGAGACTACCAAAGACAGGGACAAGTGGAGGAATTTGGGGGAGACCTTTGCCCAGCAGTGGGACAATATAGGTTAAGGAAAAAAAATGCATTAGTATGGAAAAGCAACCACCAGGTTCTATTCCAGGTGTACGCGATCCCATTCGCGATGGAGTTGGTGATGCAGGTATACCCGGGCAGGGACTTGACGAGCGACAACGAAGAAGAAGTTGAGGACATCGCGCTGAGGGAGATATGGGGACGGATCATTAATGTCATCTTCAAGAGTTTTTGGAAGAATATGCATATGAACGACATCCAATAAAATGTACATATAGTATAACCACTTACTACATATTAAATACTGTTTTCAAAAACAAATTATTTTCACCTCTAACTAGGGAAGGAGCGTATTTACGCGACCGGGGCTTTCCAGCAGGTTTTTGCTTGCAAGTACGGCGACCAGGTGCGGATCCTAAATACTTGAAAGTAATAAAATACTTGCAATTTGCAAGTAAAGTTTCTAGTTCCGCATGCAGTAACTTTATCGCCCTGTGCAATCGAATTACTTGCAAAGTTTCGTAGTACTTTTTCGCAGATTCAATTCTGCTCCTTATTTTAAGTATAAAGTATAAAAAGTTTATTTCAGTGACAACAAAAACATATGAAACGCAATTTTTACAAAATTAAGGTAGGTAGTAGGTATAGGTACACTATAAACAAACTTAAATAATATAATACTCAACAACAGAAAAATACCATCTAAAGAGCAATAACTGGAACAATGTAATGTTGGTAAATAATTAATTTGTAAGTGCGCTAGCTCCCTCCCTAGGAATACCTGTGTTGTGGGTAGCTAGCCTGGTATTTACGAGTATAAGACGATTTGGTCCAATTTCCTATGCAAGTATTTTTCCACTTCCAAGTATTTTTTTTCCAAACTCGATTGTGTTCCCTATTTATATCAAATCAATTACCTATGCATAAAAATACCTTGAAGGTTTTATTAGCCCTGGTTTTTGGCGCTGGTGTCGAAGGTGGACGAACTTTGAAGCCCTGGTTTTCGATTTTGCAAGTAATTATGACCCATCCCTACCTCTAACTCCTGCTAAGCCAACGTCCTCCGACAACGTTCCTGGTAAGCGAAGAACGCTGCTCTTATTCAGTTCTTGAGAGAAGTAAGAAGTATATATAAGTAGCATAACTTATATATACTTAGCCGCGTGACCCGAGAGCTGGCTCATATCTGGCTAAATGCATTAGTATTGCCATTCAGCGTTGCAATGCAACCAGCATCTTAGGGACGCTTCCGTCTGGTAGTGATTTGGATCAGTTGAGCTACCTTTATAGATCATTAGCAGCGGTCTTCAGGAAGCACAACTGTTTCATATGTATTTTTAGGGTTCCGTAGTCAAAGACAAGGAACCCTTATGGATTCGTCATGTCTGTTTGTCTGTCTGTCTGTCTGGCTGTCTGTCTGTCTGTCTGTCCGTGTATGTCACAGCCTTTTTTTTCCGAAACTATAAGAGCTATACTAATACTATTAAAACTTCCGTGAGTAATATTCATAATTGAAAAAACCGGTAATAACTCACGTAGGTACTTGTTCCGAGTCAAACACCCGACTCGAGTTTCTGGGACTTAATACCCCCTTCCTCAAGGAGTATACGCGACGGCTTCCCGGCGATCACAGTCGGGTGTTTTACTCGGAACAAGTACCTACGTGAGTTATTACCGGTTTTTTCAATTAAGAGCTATACTGTTTAAACTTGGTACGTAGATGTATTCTGTGAACCGCATTAAGATTTTTACACAAAAATTGAAAAAAAGAAACAATTATTTTTGGGGTTCCCCTTCCTTAGAAATGAAACTCAAAAAAATATTTTTCATCAAACCTTCAAAAATGGTGTTGAGGTTTCTAATATATTTTTTTTCTAAACTGAATAGTTTGCGCGAGAGACACTTCCAAATTGGTAAAAAGTGTCCCCCCCCCCCCATAACATCTAAAATAAGAGAATTATAAAACTAAAAAAAAAAGATGTACATTACCATGTAAACTTCCAACAAAAATTGGTTTGAACGAGTTTTTTTTTTTTTTTATACTACTTGGATGACGGAACAAGCAAGAGGCCCACCTGATGTTAAGCGGTAACCTCTGCCTATGAACGGTGCATTACCTCATAGGTCACGTCCACCTACGACGCATCCTAGTAGTTTTTTTTAATACGTCATAAATCGTAATCCATCCAAGAACTTTTATATTATGTTACTTGCTGCTACGGAACCCTTCATGGGCGAGTCCGACTCGCACTTGGCCGCTTTTTTAAATTTTGAACTTACCAACTTGTATTATTATTTCTGTAAATAAATGTAGCAAGCATACTAAGTCCGAAAAGAGAAGCAAGCATGTTGGAACCGCAAACGTTGTGTATTTTATCGTCTGATTCCTTTCAATTCTAGGTATCAAAAAGCTCTTAACAGAAACCGAAGAATCTCGTAAACAAAGATTTTATTTGGCAAATATGATGGCCACTTTCTCCAACTTGGTAACATGCGTCATCGGTTTCTGTGCCACGCTATTTAGAGCATGACACAAACAGCATGTTCAATTTACAATACTTGTTTTATACTAGCTTATAGATTTCCGTTTAAATGAAACCGGCATTGTATTCTGAGGATACCGTTTCCAACTCGAGGATATAAGTAGGTAGGTCAGATTTCGTACTAGTCGCGCATACAAACAGTCACACGAGAGAATATAGAAAGTGAGGGTATCGTTGCCGTGTTTTTATATGTTGTTCATTACATTTGCTTAAAGCTATCCTGTTGAATAATAATTGTAGACCGAAGACGGTTTGTTCTAATATTTCTACACGAGTCGTCGTCACTATGTTTCAAACAACGACACACATCTACACGCAGATAGGCAAACAAATGACGTAAATAAAAATGAACATCAATTGAGCAAACATCAGCGTAGGTAAATAGCTCATGGCTAAGAGTTGAGAGTTAAGGTTAAGAGGCTGTCAAGAGTCAAATAGGCTTCTCTTAAACGTAGTTTTAGCAAAGCAAGTTTATAAATAAATACAAAAAAAAACTTTCTATTTCCAATAGATTCCAAAACTAAAACTAGTTTAAACTACTTTTGTCACTGGACAGAAATAGTTTAAACTTCGAATTATAGATTAAACTGCTATTGCAGGTCCTAGACCCGTAATAATCATATCAATAACAGTTCAATCCACCGTTCCATGTTTAAACTACTTTTGTCAATGCACAGAAATGTAGTTTAAACTTCAAGTTATAGATTAAAGTGCTATTACAGGTCCTAGACCCGTAATACTCGTATCAATAGCAGTTCAATCCATCATTTCAAGTTTAAACTATTTTTTTCAATGAACAGAAATAGTTTAAACTCCGAATTATAGATTAAAGTGCAGGTCCTAGACCTGTAATACTCATATCAATAGCAGTTCACTCCATCATTCCAAGTTTAAACTATTTTTTTCAATGAACAGAAATAGTTTAAACTTTTAATTGTAGATTAAAGGTGCTGTTACAGGTCCTAGACCCGTAATACTCGTATTAATAGCAGTTCAGTCCATCATTCCAAGTTTAAACAATTTTTTTCAATGGACAGAAATAGTTTAAACTTTGAATTATAGATTGAAGTACTATTAAAAGTAAAGTAAAGTAAAAGTTAATATTGATAAAAACCAAAAAAACAGGTCCTGGACCCGTAATACTCGTATCAATAGCAGTTCAGTCCATCATTCCAAGTTTAAACTATTTTTTTCAATGAACAGAAATAGTTTAAACTTTTAATTATAGATTAAAGGTGCTGTTACAGGTCCTAGACCCGTAATACTCGTATCAATAGCAGTTTTATCCATCATTCCAATTTTAAACTACTTTTGTCAATGGACAGATAATGGTCACTTGTTGGTGACGATTGATGGGCTTGTTCCGTCAAATCAAGGTAAAAAAAAAAAAGATTTAAACTGACAATTATAAAAAAACTGCTATTGATATTACGGACCTCAGACAAAGTAACGAGGATGACACTATAAGTGCACTTTAAGACTCCGCCAGGCAGAAATCTTCATACAAAAAAAGCGGCCAAGAGCGAGTCGGACTCGCCCATGAAGGGTTCCGTAGCAGCAAGTAACATAATATAAAAGTTCTTGGATGGTTTACGATTTATGACGTATTAAAAAAAAAACTACTTACTGGATCTCATTCGAACCAATTTTCGTTGGAAGTTTACATAGATACCACAACCGAACGGGTATGATGAAAAAAAAAAATTGAATTTCAGTTCTAAGTATGGAGAACCCCAAAAATGTATTGTTTTTTTTCTGTTTTTGTGTGAAAATCTTAATGCGGTTTACAGAATACATCTACTTACCAAGTTTCAACAGCATAGCTCTTATAGTTTCGGAAAAAAGCGGCTGTGACATACACGCACAGACAGACAGACAGACATGACGAATCTATAAGGGTTCCGTATTTTGCCATTTGGCTACGGAACCCTAAAAAACGCTTTTTTTTAATATCTCGTGAAATAATTTTAAAAAACCCGTGGGTGAACCCTCAGTTTTATTGCATTGAATTTATTTATCAAATTTTTAACCCAATAATCTGTGCCATATTGACAAACATTCGAATCTAGCCAAAAGTTGGAGGTAACTTTGTGTTTTTTTTATCAATAAATTTTTGGCCTATTGTGTTTCCGTCTGGGTGATCCCTCGGTATTATAATGTTAGTATCCATGCATATTTTTAATTTGAATATAATACTTGATTTAGTCAGTTAATATCTAAGTTTTTTTTTAATTCTCTAAGTAAATGTACAACGAGTAAACTATTGAAATGTCACGTTCGTGACCTTGTGTATTGTATGCGACTGTAGAACAAGGAATCGCTAAAGCGAATACAGTTTGTCTAGGCCGGGGACACAGTACCTACTACGGCGGCTAAACACCGCTCTTATTTCTATGTTCTCATTAATCCAACCCGATTCCTTTTAAGGTATTGCATTGTTCCTGTATCCAGTTAGCTCGAGAGATTGATGAAGTCTTCTCGATCACCTCATTATGATCACAATGACACTCCACAAGCGGAGTCCGTTAGTGCACAGCTTATGTAGGGGACAGTTAGGTCTCTTAATGTAGGGGACGGTTAGGTCGCTTAATGTAGGGGACAGTTAGGTAGCTTAATGTAGGGGACAGTTAGGTCACTTAATGTAGGGGCAGTTAAGTCGCTTAATGTAGGGGCAAGTTAGGTCGCTTAATGTAGGGGACAGTTAGGTAGCTCAATATAGGGGCCAGTTAGGTCGCTCAATATAAGGACCAGTTAGGTCGCTTAATGTAGGGGCCAGTTAGGTCGCTTAATGTACGGGACAGGTCGCTCAATATAGGGGCCAGTTAGGTCGCTCAATGTATATAGGGGCCAGTTAGGTCGCTTAATGTAGGGGCCAGTTAGGTCGCTTAATGTAAGGGCAAGTTGGGTCGCTCAATGTATATAGGGGCAAGTTAGGTCGCTTAATGTAGGGGCCAGTTAGGTCGCTCAATTTATAAGTCTGCTCAGCACTATTCTTTATTCTTGATTGTACACTCAAAAAACTTTGAGTACTTGTACTATTATTTATTCAGAGACGAAAAACATCTTACTTATAAGATCCTCACTTACAAACACTTACAGGACTTACTTATAGGATGGGAATAACTCCATCATCCACAGGTTCCCCAGTAAAATAGCAAAAACGGTACTCTGCTAATTTTGCTGTCGGAAGCGTAGTCTAAGTTTTGTAGAGAAAATCGTAACGTGTACGACGTAAATGGACTTCGGATCAGAGTTAAATAAGTGTCCGAACAAAAAGAGAGACAAAACGCATATAGAGACACAATTCTGTCAAGTTTTATTCGTCAATGGGGAGCCACAGGCAAAACTAATCTCAGATGGCACCACCATCGCTAGTGCTATTTTTGTACTAAAATTATCCATTGATATTTGACACTTTTGACAGTTTTTTTTAACATCGATAGACCTTTGTTCGGCTATGAAACATCACCAGCGATTATGCGCCACCTAGCGAGTTAAATAAGCAGTGTGTCTTGTTGCAAGCAGTGGGGCTTGTTCCGTCAACTTAAGTTTTAAAAAAAATGGTTTAAATTTACAATTATAAATAAACTGGTATTGATATTACGGGCCTTAGGCAAAGTAACGCGATGACGCTATAAATGACGTGTAGATGACCTATGTGGCGAGGCGCGCGAAGGGTCGCCTGCGACGCAGGAGGTTGCGGGTTAGATTCCCGCCTCGGAACAAATATTTATACGATCAGCAGATTTTTGTTCAGGGTGTACTGGGTATTTTCTATGTTTTCTTGGGTGAACTGTCCAGCATAATTTATTATTTATTTATTTGATTGTCTATGGGCATAATGTACCAATCCATGATTAATAAATAAATAAATAAATAAATAATGCTGGGCACAGTTCACACAACATTATCTAGCCCCAAGCTAAGCAGAGCTTGTGTTATGGGTACTAGATAACTGATATACTTAATACAATATATAACATAGATAGATATTTTTTATTATACATAGAAAATACCCAGAACACCCTGAAAAAATATCTGCGATCGCACAAATATTTGTTCCGACGTGGGAATCGAACCCACAACCTCCTGCATCGCAGTCCAACCTTCACCCGACGCGCCACAGAGGTTGTCTGAAGTCCATTTACTTTGAGGCCTTTGGGAATGTCCTAGCTCTTTCCCAGTAGCTGTCGTTATTGTCAACTCTCACGGATGAACCGGTATACCATCAGTCACCGCGTCGCCAAACCAGTTTCAATATTGTTCATTCATGGTTTTATTAACGGTCGTTGACGACAAAGGTGAGGTTACTGATTGTGCTTTAATGGATTGAAAAGGGATTTGAAGAGAAACAATAATTGAGTCAGAATAACTGTCGATATGGTTCAAGAAAGAATAAAACCGGTCAAATGCGAGTCGCTCGCGCACGAAGGGTTCCGTACCATCAATCAATATACATAAAATCGTTGCGCGACTGACTGACTATCAACGCACAGCCTAAACCATAAGTCTTAGAGACCTGAAATTTGGAGGATACGTACCTTTTGTAGTCTAGGGGTGCACTAAAAAAGGAATTACAGAAATTCAACCCCTAAGGGGATGCAGCGGGGTGTTTAAGTTTGTATGGAAAAGTACTCGCGGACGAAGTCGCGGGCATTCTAGTTATATATAAAAACGGCAAATAATGTTGTATGGGAGCCCCCTTTTAATATTTACTTTATTTTGTTTTTTAGTATTTGTTGATAGCGGCCTCAATAATAAATCATCTGTGAAAATTTCAACTGCCTAACTATCACAGTTCATGAGATACAGCCTGGTGACACCATTATCTATAAAAACGGCCAGAAATCAAGTTTTTTGTATGGGATTCAATATTTATTTTATTCTGTTTTTTTGTACTTGTTATTGAGGCAACAGAAACACATCATCTGTAAAAAAAATAACTGTCTTTTTATCACGGTTCATGAGATACAGCCTAGTGCAGACGGACAGACAGACAGAAGGTTCCTCTAAGGTTTTATAGACGTTTTAGTTAAATAAAGGAAATGTTTGTGAAAAAAAAAAAAAAAAAACGACATTGGTTCATTTTGAACGTTTATTTCTTTCCTTTTTTCTTTCTTTCTTTCTTTCTAATAGGGTCCTGTTTTACCCTTTGGGTACGGAACCCCTAAAAAACCGCTGAGTGAAGCTTGTATGCCTAGGCACTTATTATTAATGTAGGTATACCTTGCATGTACAGTTATGTTTCCAGGCTTCACAATGTCTGGGAAGTGCCGCGTCTTCATTGTTTACACTCGGAAATGCAATAACATTACTAAAATGTTATCAGTCGTGTGACTACGATCTACTGTTACGAATAGATCACTGTAAGGGCGCGTCTACCAGCGCGTGCGCACAACGCTAACAAAACACCCAATAGTCGGACGAGTTTTAGTAGTAGTAGAGCTTTTTTGTGAAAGAGTTCGTCCGGGGAAGTACTACCACCATACCTATTTCTGCCGCGAAGCAGTAGTGCTCGCATTGCTGTGTTCCGGTTTGAAGGGTAAGGGTGCTGGTGAAATTACTGGCACATGAGACTTTACATCTTTATGTCTCAGGGTGGCGGGCGCAGTGTAATGCCACATAGGGCGCGTCCTAGGTAGACGTGACCTATGAGGTAATGCACTGTTCATAGGCAGAGGTTACCGCTTAACATCAGGTGGGCCATCAGCTTGTCCCGTCATTCAAGTAGTATAAAAAAAAAGAAAAAAATTTTTTTTTGATAACCTCTGAAGCTAGGTGGGCGAAGGTTTGCCTGCGACGCAGGAGGTTGCAGGTTCGATTCCCGACTCCGAATAAATATTTGTACGATCTTCAGATATTTGTCAGGGTGTTCTGGGTATTTTTTATGTATGGTGAAAAAACCTGCCAAGTGCGAGTCGGACTCGCGCACAAAGGGTTCCGTACTATTATCTATAAAAACGGCAAAAAAATCACGTTTGTTGTATGGGAGCCCCTTAAATATATATTTTATTCTATTTTTTGTATTTTTTGTTATAGCGGCAACAAAAATACATCATCTATGAAAATTTCAACTGTCATGAGATACAGCCTGGTGACAGGCGGACAGACAGACAGACAGAGAGACAGACGGACGGCCGAGCCTTAGTAATAGGGTCCCGTTTTACCCTTTGGGTACGGAACTCTAAAAACATAGTATAGTTTCGATTCTATACTACTTCGTGTCACCGGTTCTTTTTTGGTGAGTATACGTGGACGCGCCCTAAGCCGGCGCGCGCGCAAGTCTGCCAGTTTTTGGGCTCAGTGCGCAAGAGAAGCGTGTGGTACACACACGCGCGCAACTCTACACATAACAAACTTCGCGTTCTCTGCGTGTTGCGGTGTTTTTAATCAGTGCTAGTGATTTTCAATTAAAAATGGCGGGCTGGTTTATCTTTGTTTTTGGTAAGTGTATTTTTCTCAAGGAAGCTTACTTTTATTTCACCAACAGGTTTGTAGCCAAAGTTATTTCTAACACAGGTTTTTTTTATGAATCATGTAGTTTTTCAAGTTTGCAAATTCAAGTCGTGTTTGATCTTTAATTAATAGTGCAAATATTATGAAGAATTGAATACAAGACACACAGTTATGGAAAGTAGAACGAGCGTTTGTTTTTCGATGCTGTGGCCAAAATCTCCTTTGATCATTAAGATGACATCTGTGGCGCGGCGGGCGAAGGTTCGCCTGCGACGCACGAGGTTGCGGGTTCGATTCTCGCCTCGGAACAAATATTTGTACGATCTGCAGATAGTTGTTCAGGGTGTTCTGGGTATTTTCTATGAATAATTAAAAATGTTTATCTATGTTATGTATTGTATTAAGTATATCAGTTATCTAGTACCCATAACACAAGCTCTGCTTAGCTTGGGGCTAGATAATGTTGTGTGAACTGTTCAGCATTATTTATTTATTATTTATTTATTTACTTCCCAAAAACTTGGATGCTCAAAATGTTGGATGCTAAAATGTAAAATTTTCTTAATGTTGATTTATAATATTCCAAAATGTTGAACTCTCATAATATTTTTTATTAATAGACACACTAATCGTAAGACACAAGATTTACTTACTATGGTTACTTTGGCTAGTAATTATGTTGTAGTTAGACACATCAAAACTAATAACCAGAGAAACAAAGTAATTTTGTAAAAAAAAACTTGGTTCCTGAAAATATGTGAGATGTGATGCACAGACGAATAAATACACAAATTTTTAGTTCAGTCAGTCCGGTTTTTAGAAATGTTTATTAATTGTTTTTTAGTGATTTGTGTGAATAGTTTTTTTTCCCAAATATTACTTTCTCGTTATTGTATCCGTTTCCGCTATTTTAATAGCTTTAACTAAGACATTGCCAGTTTCAACTAATTGATGGTGATACTAACAGTGGGCACTTTTTAGAAAAGCTGAGATAGTGTGACCATTGTTTGTTTATTGCTTTTAAGGCGCTATAGGTTCAACGAACATTTTTGTATGAGACGAAGAAGGCGAGCGCACGCTCGATACCGTGTTTTTATGCATAAAAAATTTGTATAAAAATGTCGTTCAAAGTTTTGTTTAATTTTGTTGATGAATTCACTAACTCAAATAATAACTAACATGTAACCAAATGTTTCAAAAATTAAAACGTGAGAGAAGTGAGTGAAAAATATCATTTAAATTTTAAAAAGGAGGTATCTTTGTTATTTTTTTTTATCGAGTGAAGTTGTTCAAATATTGTATTTAATTATTGATTACACTAGATAAAAAGCTCAAGAATATCATATATTTTTTTCTTCATAGAAAACTATGAAAATTCTTATCAAAAACTTTAAAATTCTAGAGACATTTGTGAACCTATCGCGCCTTAAGCTGAAATAGGTCTGACCATATTTTCTTTATTATTTACTAGCAGTGCCCCACGGTTTCACCCGCGTATGTCTCGATCCCATGGGAATATCGGGATGAAAATGTGCCTATGTGTTATTCCGGGAGTTCAGTTATCTCCATTCCAAATTTTATCAAAATCCGTCGAGCCGTTTCAGCGTGAAGAAGTAACGAACACATTAACACACTCACACACAAACTTTCGCATTTATAATATTAGTGTGATAAGCTGAAATAGGTCTGACCGTCTTTTGTTTATTGTTTTTAGTCTGAGATAGGTCTCACCGTCTTTTGTTTATTGTTTTTAGTCTGAGATATGTCTCACCGTCTTTTGTTTATTGTTTTTAGTCTGAGATAGGTCTCACCGTCTTTTGTTTATTGATTTTAGTCTGAGATAGGTCTCACCGTCTTTTGTTTATTGTTTTTAGTCTGAGATAGGTCTCACCGTCTTTTGTTTATTGTTTTTAGTCTGAGATAAGTCTCACCGTCTTTTGTTTATTGTTTTTAGTCTGAGATAGGTCTCACCGTCTTTTGTTTATTGTTTTTATGCTGAGATAAGGCTGACGATCTTATATAACTTTTGAAACTATCACGGTTATTTACATTATTTTCACTAAACACAGGATATTCTCGCTAGGTTCGGCTGCGACGCAGGAGGTTGCGGGTTCGATTCCTGCCTCGGAACAAATATTTGTGCGATCTGCAGATATTTGTTTAGGGTGTTTTGGGTACTTTCTATGTATAATAAAAAAAAAACTATCTATGTTATGTATTATATTAAGTATATCAGTTATCTAGTCCCCATAACACAAGCTCTGCTTAGCTTGGGGCTAGATAATGTTGTGTGAACTGTCCAGCATTATTTATTAATTTATTTTATTTATTTATTTACCATGATTTTTGAGTTTTGTTTTTTCCCGATATTTCGTCACAGTTGCTACGCCATGATCAATAGGGAGAACTAACTAAACTACGCTAACCACTAACTAACTAACTAGCTACGTCTTTGCGAGTAGACGTTATTAAGATGTTTTTGTTGTTGTTGTGTTGTTGTTTTTAAAAATCATGAAAAATATCCCGTTTTTAGAGAAAAGTATGACCATCTTTTGTTTATTGTTTTTAAGCTGAAACAGGGCTGATTACTTTTGTTTATTGTTTTTAAGCTGAAACAGGGCTGATTACCTTTTTTTATTGTTTTTAAGCTGAAACAGGGCTGATTACCTTTCGTTTATTGTTTTTAAGCTGAAACAGGGCTGATTACCTTTTGTTTATTGTTTATAAGCTGAAATAGGGCTGAACACCTTTTGTTTATTGTTTATAAGCTGAAATAGGGCTTGTCCACCTTTTGTCTATTGTTTATAAGCTGAAATAGGGCTGAACACCTTTTGTTTATTGTTTATAAGCTGAAATAGGGCTTATCCACCTTTTGTTTATTGTTTATAAGCTGAAATAGGGCTGGATATCTTTATTGTTTTTACTTGTGTACCACCTGTTTACATGGTATAAATAATTATTTACCTCTTTTATGGTCATATAAAGACCGACAGGAATATGTCTCCCTCGTGGTCCTATTAATAGGACAAATAGTAGGACCAAGAAAAAAAGGGGTATATGAGTGAAAGATATTTTGTAACAACTTTTCCAGATAGTTTTATATACAAGTTACATAAGCAAATCATAAAATATGAATATTACAGCGTATAAGAACGTCGGAACTCGGAAGGTAATAGAGTTTTACTAGGAAATGCTAGTTTCCTTTATGAAAGCGTTATGTAACGGTTTGCAGACTTCCTCCTTGGAGAATAATCATATTTATCTGTTATTAAGGCTAGATAAAGCTACTTTTAGGGTTCCGTACCCCAACAGGAAAAAGTGCTAAGCTATAGTAGCTAAAGGTAATCACCTTGAAACGTATAAATACTGAAATAAAAATCTAACCAAAAAAAAAAAAAAAAAAAAAACTTTGTCAGTCCGTAAATAGCACCAGTCTAGTGCATTATATCAGATAATAGCACCAACTAGTGCAGGCTTGTAGTAGTACTATAAGACTCAAATTATATCAGATAATAGCACCATACTAGTGCAGGCTTGTAGTAGTACTATAAGACTCAAATTATCCTTGGAACACTTACACAGTATTTTATATCAGATAATAGCACCATACTAGTGCATTATATCAGATAATAGCACCAGACTAGTGCATTATATCAGATAATAGCATCAGACTAGTGCAGGCTTGTAGTAGTACTATAAGACTCAAATTATCCTTGGAACACTTACACAGTATTTTGTCTTTTGCATTGACAGGCATTTTCAAATTCGATCAAAAGAGACAAAACTCCGGTGTAACTATTTGAAGGATATTTAGCGTTTATTATTAGCAGAGTTAGAGTTTTTTTGACGTCGTCCTGCTTCTGCATTTGCCATTTTCAAGTGTAAATGATGTACCTTTTTTCACCGCACCGCTCGCCATCGGCAGAGGATTCATTCGCACACCTTAGAGCCAGGGTGGTCCCCGACTGTGCGGTTTCAGAGAAACTTCCTTCCGCGAACGCTCAGGTTGTGGAATGATCTCCCTGCTGAGGTTTTCCCGAGCGACTACAGTATGGGGTTCTTCAAAAGGGGTGTTTGGAAATTTTTAAAGGGTCGGCTACGCGCGTGTGATGCCTCTGGTATTGCAGGCGTTCATAGGCTACGGTAACCGCTTACCAACAGGTGGGCCGTAAGCTTGTTTGCTACCTTGGTAGTATAAAAAAAAAAAAAAAAAAAAACACTTTAAATTTAATTTGCATTTTCTCAATCCTTTCATGTCGTCAAAGTCACAGTCATGTCATGTTTTAGTAACACGGTGGCCGTTTTACTATTATGACTATTATTTTTACTATTTATAAATATTAAAAGTAAATTAAATTTTATTTCGTAAATTCAAACAACAAATTCACCGTCATGGGTAGGTATATCATATATTATGGCTTGAAGAATGACAGGAAAATGCCCGATTGGTCATCGAAAGCGCACTGTAGTGCGACCTAAACGCGATCAACTTAAGGGTAGGAATCCCGACACTAACGACTCTTAAATTGGTCAACTGGATTCTCTACAACAATGGAACAAGTCTATCATTGACAACGCAGTCGATCTTGGCGGCGTGCCCAGAATGGCATCATTGCCATGATGTGTGGCAATCGTTGGCCTAAATAAAAGCCAGCGTTCCGGCCACGTGTAGTGTTTGTGAGTCTCTCCATCAGGTCCTTGTAGATTTTGTGTACTCCTTACATCCCTATATGTATATTATTGTAAAAAAAATACTGGACAGTTCACACAACATTATCTAGCCCCAAGCTAAGCAGAGCTTGAGGCAGAGACTTTGGGACAATGGGGCCCTAGTACTAAGACCTTTTTAAAAAAAAAAACACCGTTGCTCATCGACGCCGCTGGTGACAAGAGGGCTGGCTCCTTCCTGGCGCAAAGAATTTCTTTGGCCATTCAACGTGGGGATGCAGCCAGTGCTCTTGCCAGCTTGCCCTATGAACCAAATTTATTGTGTACATTGCTTCTTTTATTTATTTTCTATATTTAAGTATTTTTGTACATACCTTGTATTAGTTCTATTATTATTTCTTTGTTAATTAAAAATCATAAACCCAAGAAAGCAGAGCTTGTGTTATGAGTACTATAGATAACTGATATACTTAAGGTGGGGTGTAACGCAAAATTCCTAAATCTTAGATTGGATTTTTAACTGACTAAATCAAGTACAATATTCCAATTTTACCCATTCCATTACGAAGGGTCTAGTTTTATGTTTATGTTTAAAACCCTATGAGTATTATTTTTTTGTGTTTTATTCTTTTTTCTATGTAATATTTCTTTGTTTTTTTTTGTTTATTTGCTATTATTATTTTTTATTTGTTATTTCTCTTAAGTGTGTGTGCTACAAATAAATCTTTCTTTCTTTCTTTTCTTTCTTAATATGCATGGATACTACATTATAATTCCGAGGGATCACTGTACCAGAAACACGATAGGACAATATTTTTTCGATGAAAACAAACAAAGTTTCATAAATGTTTTGCTTAGATTCGATTGTTTATTAAAATGGCGCATATAAATGGATAAAAAATTAGATAAATAAAATCAATACAACAAAGTCAACAAGGTAACTGTAGGAGTTTTGTAAAATTATCTATATTTTATGAGATATCCAATAAAAAACACTTTTTCAAGCGAAGAAAAATTGAGTTTTTTTTTGTATGAAGATTTCTGCTTGGGTTTTGCAGTCTTAATACAATACGGTATATAGATAGATATTTTTATTAAACATAGAAAATATCCAGAACTTAATAAGTTATTGTAGTTTTTTAACCCCCGACGCAAAAACGACGGGGTGTTATAAGTTAAAAGTGTGTGTGTGTGCGCGTGTGGGTCTGTGTGTGTGTCTGTCTATGGCATCGTAGCTCCCGAACGGATGAACCGATTTCGATTTTATTTGTTTGAAAGGTGAATTTGTCGGTAGTGTTCTTAGCTATGTTTGATCAAAATCGGTTCAGCCGTTTCATTGTGTAGAGGGTTTTTAAATTTTTACAAAATTAATTACTTATTGAAAGGAATTTCTAAGGCTATAAAAATATTTATTCTGTAAAGTCGTAAATTCTCAGTTACGCTTTCAGCTATGCGATGTAGGTAATACAAAAGTGCAAGATTAATTATTTCTTATCGAAAACAGCCATAAGTTACAGCACAAGTAATCAATTTTACATGCACTTTCAGAACGACTAATTACACGAGCTGGAATGTAGCCACAGATTCATTAATAGTTGCATGCCTGAACCTAAATATATAGCCTAAATCCTATACATTTTTTTTTCTTTCTTCAGATTGCAAAATTCATTTACGAATAAAACGGTCCGGGGAGGACCGGAGTTAAAATCCTATACCTACCTACATATAGCGATACTCACAAGAGTTGCTTATATTATGTGCATCATTAAGAGTTCTTAAGGTGGGATTTTTAACCCCCGACACAAAAACGACGGGGTGTTATAAGTTTGACGTGTCTGTGTGAGTGTGTGTGTGTATGTGTGTGTCTGTCTGTCCCACCGTAGCTCCCGAACGGATGAAAGGTTTTTTTTTTTTTGATAGGTGAATTTGTCGGGAATGTTCTTAGCTATGTTTTATCAAAATCGGTTCAGCCGTTTCATTGCGTTGAGTGTTTTGTGAATTTTTACTAAATTAATTGCTTGTCTGCCTCAAGGCCGCCGCATATCTCTCGGCCTCCATTCGGTGACTGCTTTGCTCCATCGGTAATCCTCTCGCCTTGCCAAGTGTCCCGCCCATCTCCACTTGAGCCTCGCAATCTGTATACCTACATCATCGACCTTAGTCTGGCGTTTAATTCACTAATCAAGTACAATATTCAAATTTAAAATATGCATTGATACTACATTATATCTCCGAGGGATCACTGTACCAGAAACTAGATAGACAATATTTTCTCGCTTAGTGACGGAACAAGCAGATGACCCACCTGATAATTAGCGGTCTGCCTTAAACAACGCATTACCTCATAGGTCACGTCCACCTAGGACGCACCCTATGTGGCATTGCACTGCGCCCATCACCCTGAGTCATGAACATGAGTCTCATGTGCCTGTAATTTCACCGGCACCCATACCGTTCAAACCGGAACACAGCAATGCGAGCACTATAGCTTTGCGGCAGAAATAGGTAGTACTTCTCCGGACGAACTCTTTCACAAAAGATCTCTAATACTTCTTCTGCTAGTCTTATATACCAAAGGTTTATATTTAACCCTCAGGCTCACAAGCCTAACAAGACCATACAGCGGCACATACAAGGAAATGTACGAGAAGACGCTTTACAAGTGCCAAGAAAATGATTACAGCAAAATGATTACTTGCGTATAAGAACCGACATGGAAAACCCACGGACCAATCATCGTCCTCTCAAGAAATCTTGGCCTTTTGAAGTCTACTTTAATATCTGCATAATTACGTAAACATTCCGATTTTATTAAATCAAATCGACAGGGATTCAGTCGATCAAAGAGCTTCTCTAATGATTATCAATTAGAACAAAATTGGTCCAGAAGCCTCGAAAGCTTCACTTCAATGTAAAGGCTCAATTATGTGAAGCCGGAGAAAAACGATAAATGTCTCCACAAATTAAAGAATCGCTCGACGCAAATAATCTGCCCTCGGAGAGTCGTGACACAAATATCGAGCAGTTAATGGCAGTTTTAAGGGATCTAGGTAATAGGGCGCGCGAAGGGTCTCTCTTAGAGTACCGATGGCCTAGTTCAGAGTTCTTTAACTGTGGGTCTGGCCTGGAAGTAGCTGAAGTTCTAAATATTACCCAGACTTGTTGATAAGCTTCGTTGGTATAAGATTTTTTCTGGCTGCGAGCTTATTAATGAATGTATCAGTACTGAAAGAAAGTGTTAGCCGAGTCAGTCGTGGGAAGCAATGGCGGCGATGAGCAAACCACTTGTCACGTCTATATTCCCACGGTGGTGCAACCCACGGTGAAAATAAGATGGTATATACGTTGTAACAAAATTGTGCCGTGGTGTGTCCAGTCTAAGAATAGGCTCCTGTCTCCTCCCGTGGATGTCATAGAAGCCTACTAAGGGATTACATCAGGGGATGGGCAGCAGCAATGTCTCATTACCGGCTGATGAAGAACTAAAACAACAAATAATTTAAGTAATTTGATTTTGTTATTTTCAGGTATTTTTAGTTTATGCTGGCAATTTGGCTGTGGGAAAACAAATAAATATGATAAGTAAGAATGTTTTTTTTTATCCGTAATCATCAACCGTGTGCTGTGATGTGTTCGGCCTAAGAATATACCCCTCCGTTTCCTTCGGTGGATTCGACCTGAATGACATGTGAGGACCTGAAATTGAGACTGCGATCACCAATCTGCCTGCCAGGCGTGGTGATTATGGCACCCCCCAATATAGTAAACACGCACAAAACATAGCCTCCAGTCCCCAGCGGCTCCGCTATTCCTGGTGCAGCCTCTGTAACAGCGGAGCAGGTGGTGCTACGCATAAGAGGAATGCCCCCTTTCGATGAACCAAAGACCGTTCGTCGTGACATATTTTTTTAATACTCTAATGTGGCAAACAAGCATACGTCCCTGTTGATAAGCGGTTACCGTAGCCTATGGACGTCTACAATACCAGAGGCATCGCACACGCGTTGCCAACCCTTTAAAAATATCTAAACACCCCTTTTAAAGAACCCCATACTGTAGTCACTAGGGAAAACCTCAGCAGATCATTCCACAAACTGAGCGTTCGTGGGAGGAAGTACCTCTGAAACCGCACAGTCTGGGACCACCCTGGCTCTAAAGTCTGGGGATGAATCCTCCGCCGATGGCGAGCGGCATTCTATGGTGGAGCCCTATATACAGCAGTGGACTTCTGTAGGCTGATGATGATGATGATTACTGTTGTGGCCGTATGCTGACGTATAATACCCTTGAGCCAACGTCGTAACCAGTCTCGACATCCTCAACAATACAAAACCCTTAGAGTCATATCTAGTGGTGTGTATCTAACAAATAGCATAGTTTTAAGGGTTGATTTTGTTGTTATGTTTTTACAGCTACACTCTTATTCGCCTCTTCCCCACCACCGATGATCAGATGGGAGCACTGTTCGAGTTCCGAGACCCTCAGGAAAAGGTGGAAGTGCTCAAGAGCTCTCGAGGGTACAATGACAGTCTGGATGTACTGGTTCCATCAGCCAGAATGGGTTTTATGGAAGATTTTGTGAGGCATACTGATGTGAAGGCTGAAATTGAAGAAAACTATGGCAGGTTAGTATAGTCCTTGGTACCGTGGTATTAAAACTATCAATGTCGTAATACTTAATTAAATTAGACTTACTAACCACGTATTTATGGGCTCCCACACCAAAATAGCACGGCACTAGAATTTCCTCATACCGACGACATAAGGAATCCAGTATGTGAATGACGGAACAATCAGATGGCCCACCTGATGTTAAGCGGTGATCTCTGCCTTTAACAATGCATTACCTCATAGGTCACGTCCACCTAGGACGCACCCTATGTGGCATTGCACTGCGCCCGCCACCCTGAGTCATAAAGATGAAAAGTCTCATGTGCCTGTAATTTCACCGGCTACATACCCTTCAAACTGGAACACAGTAATGTGAGCGCTACTGCTTTGCGGTATATATAGATATGGTGGTAGTACTTCCCCGGATGAGCTCTTTTACAAAACAACTCTACTACTACTTAATCACCATATTATGATCACCCAATCGCGCTATTTTGAAAAGTTTCGAAGATTCGAACATAACGTTTTAAGTTTTTGTTTAAATTTGTTTTATCTCATGTAAAAAATGGTGGCGTGCTATTTTCTGAACCCTTGGCGTACTAAAATTCAAAAGCTATCCGTGTTCGAGTTGGCCTGAAATTTTCAGATTAAGGAAGATGTGTAATTTACTTCATCATCTAGTCATTTACATCATCTAGTCATTTTCAATCACCATCATCATTTACTTTTTCATCAAATAAAAATTTGAAAGATATTTTTTTTTTTTTTTTTAATACTTTTTGTGTGACGGAACAAGCATATGGCCCACCTGATGTTAAGCGGTTACCTCTGCCTATGCCTACATATTGCAATATCTCAAAAAAAAAATCATTTATCGGAAAAGTAAGGATCGGTATCCACTGCATCAAGCAGACTGTGCCAAGCAGAGATCTCCTCATCTCCGCTTTGACGGTTATGTATTAGCAGACAAGTTTTTTTTTATTATGAGCGTGTGGTGTTACTTTAGGGCAAAGGCCTCCCTTCCCTCCTTTCATTCGTCTCTATTGTTGTCTATTTGGGACCAATCCTTCAAGTAGGAGTCTAGCTCATCCCGCCATCTCCGTCTGGGCCCTGGGCTTTCCACGTGGCCGTCGCGTGCTTGGGATCCATTCGGTCGCGGCCTTCGCCCATAGTTCTTCTGACATACGGCACACATGTCCAGCAGCTTTTTGAGCGACGTCAGCTATCTGTGTTTGGGAGCATATTTTCGAGTTCCTTATTCGGTCTGTCAGTTTCACTCCTAAGATACTACGCTCCATAGCTCGTTGGCATACCCCGTGAGAGGACTTTTGAATATTCGTTAGTGACCAGGTTTGAGCACCGTAGGATGGGGAGTTTTTTTTTTTTTTTATACCACTTGAATGGCGTAACAAGCCGATGGCCCACCTGATGTTAAGCGGTAACCTCTGCCTATGAACAGTGCATTACCTCATAGGTCACGTCCACCTAGGACGCGCCCTATGTGGCATTGCACTGCGCCCGCCACCCTGAGACATAAAGGTGAAAAGTCTCATGTGCCTGTAATTTCACCGGCACCCTTACCCTTCAAACCGGAACACAGCAATGTGAGCACTACTGCTTTGCGGCAGAAATAGGCATGGTGGTAGTACTTCCCCGGATGAACTCTTTCACAAAAAAGCTCTACTACTACTAAAATGACTACTAGAATGTACTTGTCCATGAGTTTCCGCTTTACAGTGAGATTACAATGTATTTTTTGTTTCAGAAAGTTTAATTCACCACCTCGTAAGGCCCGAAGAGTGTTACGCGGCCCTCACGTCTTCCGATATAATTCATTCAATGCCGTGAGTACTTTCTTTATCTAAACATCTATAGTATTTTTCTGAAGTGACGTCGTCATTGCTGTGAATGGAAAAAAAATAAATGAAATGAAAAACATTTATTTGGCACAAACAAAAAAAACAAAAAACAAATAGAACAAACAGAATGGCGATTGTTTATCCCTCAGAGATGTTCGTCTTGTTGATTTTCCTGCCATTCGTAAATATTTATGCCAAATGCAGACTCACGCAATCAATCTTTACAAGAGCTAAGTTTTATTTAACTGCGTGAATGACGGAACAAGCTGATGGCCCACCTTGTGTTAAGTGGTAACCTCTGCCTTTACCAATGCATTAGGTAACTAATCAACAACAGATCAATGGCAATAGAACAATGAATCAATGGAACAGATCTCATTGGCGCAACATCGTCCGGCAGAAAGTGATCCATGGAGGGGGTCACGACCCTCAGCATTGAGGAATACGACACGAGGAGGAGGTAACTAATAGGTCCACCTAGGATATACCCTATGTGGCATTACACTGATTTGCACTGCGCCCCGCTACCCTGAGGTATTAAGATGAAAAGGCTCATGAGCCTGTAATTTCACCGGCACCCTTGAAACCGGAACACAGCAATGCGAGCACTAATGCTTTTCGGCAGAAATAGGTATGGTGGTAGTACTTCCCCGGACGAACAATTTCACAAAAAAACTTTACTATTACTAAATTAAATAAATAAATAATGCTGGACAGTTCATACAACATTATCTAGCCCCAAGCTAAGCAGAGCTTGTGTTATGGGTACTAGATTACTGATATACTTAATACAATATATTACATAGATAAATATATTTTATTATACATAGAAAATACCCAGAACACCCAGAACAAATATCTGCGATCGCACAAATATTTGTTCCGAGGCGGGAATCGAACCCGCAACCTCCTGCATCGCAGACCAACCTTCGCCCGCCGCGCCACAGAGGTCGTCTTAAATTACTTGAACTACTTGTCTATGAGCCAGTAAAATTTATCAAAAACTTCCCTTGTACTAGTGTAGTATTATTTTATCTGTGCCTTGGATGAAGTCGCGTGACCAATAATGTACAGGTAGCTCTACATTACGTAGATAGTTATGCGCCTCGCAAATTTTCTTCTTTTTTAAACAGAAATATGATTGCAAGTGTGTGGAAAAGCGATCGTCAGTCACGGACAAAAATTGCTGTGGCGCATTACATTAGTCGCATTAGACGACCTCTGTGGCGCGGCTGGCGATGGTTCGCCTGCGACGCAGGAGGTTGCGGGTTCGATTCCCGCCTCGGAACAAATAATTTGTGCGTTTGCAGATATTTGTTCAGGGTGTTCTGGGTGTTTTCTATGCATAATAAAAATATCTATCTATGTAATGTATTATATTAAGTATATCAGTTATCTAGTACCCATAACACAAGCTCTGGCTTAGCTAGGGGCTAGATAATGATGTGTGAACTGTCCAGCATTATTTATTTATTTATTATTTATTTATTTATTATTTATTTATTTATTATTACGATTACATACATAATTTAATCAGCCTAGTTAGATATCGACGGTAGCAAAACTCCCTTAACAATATAAATAATGCTAACCCTTTTCTGTAAAGAGTTAGAGAGGTAGAGGTACATCCAGAGAACGCTGGACCGATGAAATACGAGAAAGAGTAGTAGTAGAGCTTTTTTGTGAAAGAGTTCGTCCGGGGAAGTACTACCACCATACCTATTTCTGCCGCAAAGCAGTAGTGCTCGCATTGCTGTGTTCCGGTTTGAAGGGTAAGGGTGCCGGTGAAATTACAGGCACATGAGACTTATCATCTTTATGTCTCAGGGTGGCGGGCGCAGTGCAATGCCACATAGGGTGCGTCCTAGGTGGACGTGACCTATGAGGTAATGCACTGTTCATAGGCAGAGGTTACCGCTTAACATCAGGTGGGCCTCTTGCTTGTTCCGTCATCCAAGTAGTACAAAAAAAATAAAAAATAAAAAAAAAGAGCTGGTGGAGACTGGATGGAGAAAGCAGAAGACAGAGGAAAATGGAGACAGTTGGAGGAGGCCTGTACCCGAAATGGGGCCTGACTTTAATAAAGTTTAATAGAGAACGTTTTTATAGTGAATGTAAGAAAAGTTATGGAAGTAAATAATAATAATGCTAACCCTTTTCTGTGACCACCTCAGATTGATGAGTACATAGAGACGTTAGCCGGAAGACACCCTGAACTGGTGGAGCTGCAGACCCTCGGGAAGAGCTATCAAGGAAGGGAAATGAAGCTGGTCAAGATTTCTTCAGATCCTAGCGCAAGGAATCCGATTATATTCGTTGACGCAGGTAAAGAAATTGTTTAAAATATTTGTAACCCCGACTAAAAAGAGGGGTATGAGGCCATAGTATGTCTGACTGTCTGTATGACAACTTTCTTTGTTGCCACTTAGCTCCGGAACGGGTACTCTGTTATCAATGTTATGTTTTTTTTTTTTTTTTTAGTGAGTGACATCTAATCTTATTAGAAGCGAAGCGACGCGTGACCCGAGAGCTGGCTCTTATCTGGCTCAACGCATTAGTATTGCCATTCAGCGTGGCAATGCAGCCAGCATCTTAGGGACGCTTCCGTCTGGTAGTGATTTGGATCAGTTGAGCTACCTTTAGATCGCTAGCAGCGGTCTTCAGGTGGCACAACTGTTTCATATGTTTTTTGTATATGCCTTGTATTATTCTTTCTGTAAATAAATGTATCTTTATTTAAAGAAATAATAAAAATAGTCGGCCGGTTTAAAAATCAAATAAAATTTACTTGTTCATGTTTTGGTCGGTGGAAGATATTATCTAGAATAGTGAAAACTTGCTAGGAAATGGTAGTGAGGTCAGTGTTGAAACCGTCGTTATTTGTCATTTCTAATTCGGACAAACCATTTTTTTTTTTGTGAAATATATGTTTTTTTATACAATCTTTTATAAAATTAGTGATTGTAACCGTGTGCTGATCAAAATGAGCCTAAACACGGCCAGTCTACTATAATCCATCGTTGTCCACCTTCCGTCTCCATCAGATCAGCTCACTGTTACCATCATATTGTATTGTCATCGGAACTTGACAGGTATGCCAATTTTCAGCGCTTAATCGGTTGAGGATATTTGCTTTAAAATTTAGTTGCAAGATTCCACCCGGTCAATCATATTCCACCCAGCCAAACATATTCCACCCGGACTTACATTGTATGTTAATATAAAGCCTGTGAAAATGTTTAAAAACTATTCTGTCGAGATAAGAATTCTCAACTTTGTTTACCAGGAATACACGCCAGAGAATGGGTAGCACCAGCCATGGCCCTCTACCTGATTCACCGTCTCGCAAACGACCCTGAAGCGAAGGATACGGTTCTCAATGGGGTCGACTGGTACATTCTGCCATTGGTCAACCCTGACGGGTATGAGTACTCCCGGTCTAGTACAAACGTAAGTTATAATAATTTTCAAAGGGAAAATGCGAGCTACTTTGAGCCACTATCTTGATTCAACGCGTTACACAATTAACCATGAGATATTTGTTGAAAATCTTCAATGACTGGCAAGTTCTTCGAACTACATCTATCTAAGTCATCATCGCCTGTAGAAGTCCACTGCAGGACATAGGCCTCCTAATAGAATGCCACATCTAGAACCTTCATTATAAGCTCACAATTTTAATTTTTAACTACATCTGGCTCCATTGTCTTATGATGAACCAGCTCTGGGGTACAACTGAAGCTGAATCTTAAAGTTTGAGCTCAAACTTCAACAAGATCACATGACGTCATCCTTCCTCATGCTCCAGGGTATGATGATGACCAGCACACGATGAATAGGATCTAGCGTGCAACGGGTGTTTCGATTCCAATATCGTTTTATTTGTATGGAGTCTGGTTGTTGGTTGAATACTGAAAATATTCCAAGGTTTTTAAATTTGTATTAGGAAAGAAAGAAAAGAAAGAAAAAACGTAATTCGTGACTACAAAAGACAATAAATAAGCAAACAAGCTAACTATATGAAAACTAAAATAAACACAAACAAAAAAATGGCAATTTGTGTGTGTGCCTGACGTTAGCCACAAAAGGGTCCCCAACTCAGCGTTTGCTAGGCCGCGTTGGCGACCCAGCGCTGATCTTCCGTTGAGGCCCAGAGTGAACCACAGATATCCGCTTAGGTTCCAATTGAGCGTCGTATATTCGGAAATAGATATTAACATCAGGCAATTTATAATTAAATATTTTTTTTGTATACTTTTAATAGTTAGTTAGTTAAAATTAACTTGTTTCAGAACCGCATGTGGAGAAAAACAAGGTCAAAGAACGGCAACTGCTTCGGAGTGGACGGCAACAGAAACTACGGGTTCAAGTGGGCCGTCAGTGGAGTCTCCTTCGATCCTTGTAACGCGGAGACTTACGCCGGCCCCCAGGCCTTCTCTGAACCAGAAACCCAGATGGTTAGAAACGTCATGATCGAAAACGCTAAGAAAATCAAACTATACGTGTCTTTGCACTCCTATGGACAGTATTTGGTATACCCATGGGGTTATGGGAGTGAGCTGCCCAAGACTTGGAAGAAGTTGGATACACTAGCAAGAGAAGTGTCGAAATCAGTGCAAAGAGCAGGGGGGAAGCCTTTCAGAGTTCTGAGCGCTGGAAACTGGTACCCAGCGGCTGGCGGCAGCGATGACTTTGCTTTCGGAGGTGTTGGGGTTCCTTACTCATACACCATGGAGCTTACTGATGGTTATGAGTTCGTATTCCCTGAGAGTTTGCTGAAGAAGGTATTGCCAGAGTTCTACGAAGGCTTTAAGACGTTCGCAAATCAGATTAGAAGAGAGTTCAGACCTGCTAAGAGGCAGAGCAGAGTCGATGGAGTCTCTGACGCTTCTGAAGAAGAATAACTACGAGTTTACTGTTAAAAATAAAACAGTCACAAAATTTTGTTGTTTTATTAACCATGAAAAATTTCAATACCTAGTTTTTTATTGGTTTACAAATGCGATATCAAGATTGTGTGGTGTTGGCATGTAAAGCAAGATGACACGTTGCCATATATTATGTCTTATCATATTTTCAACAGGTAATGTTTAAGTTGAACTTCCTAATTGTATGCTCCAATATTATGTTAAAACTGATAAATTTTATTAATTTAATTAGTGAGTGTTCATATTATGGCAGAATGCGGGTGAGTTTTTTTCTTAATCACTAATTTACACTAATTAAGTTCAGTAACCTCAGTAGCCAGGGGTTTGGGGGTCTCGGTTTCTGATCGGGATAATGTTAGAACGATGTATCTGTTAGAGCCGTGATTCTTCGGTATGATATACCCACTTATACCTACCATCATCATTGCCTCACACGGTATCTTAGGTATCCAAGCAAGATATTTGAAAATCTCAAAGTTTGCCTTACTATAGTTTGTTTTCATACTAAGTTATTTATATAATCTATATATATATAAAACAAAGTCGTGTTAGTTACACCACTTATAAATCAAGAATGGCTGCACCGTTTTGGCTGAAAATTGGTGGGGAGGTAGATTAGAACCAGGAGATTAACATAGGGGGGAGGGGCAGGAGGGGGGGGGGTCACTCTTGACACTCGATCGCAATCCTAATTTGGGATTTGCTGTCAAATTGTGCCATTTGGTACTCGTGAATCCAATCCTATCACGAGATGGGATGCGAACCTGGTGGAATTTTTAGGAACTAAACGAAATCGACTGTACTCTAATCCAAGATATTTGGGAAAATAAGTAATAATTAGGTGAAATAATAAGGATTACCCAAGTTATTTTCAAATGTTATGAATGGTAGTTTTATTGCGATGTGTGTAGCCACACCTGTCATGTTGTTCTCTCAAGAGTCAACACACGAAGTCGGTCGCGTACACGATTTCAACTTTAATCTCGATTTTGATCAAGAGTGCTAAATTAGGATTGAAACTGTTGTCAAGGGTAGCCCCCCTGATCCCACTCTATGATTAGGGGCCAACATATCATATCCATAGCCATGACATAGTGTGACAAGCGGGGGGGTCGAGTCATAAGCTTCGTATGTGTAAATCTAAATATTACTGATTCTATCAATACGATATCAATATCAAGCAATACCTATACGAGGTTAAAATTTTAAACTTGTTTTATTCTACTCATATTTAGAAGTGCTGTTTTTTTATATTATTATTCTACTTGGATGACGGAACTAGCAGATGGGTCCACCTGATGTTAAGCGGTAACCTCTGCCTATGAACAATGCATTACCTGATAGGTCACGTCCACCTACGACGCACCCTATGTGGCATTGCACTGCGCCCGCCACCCTGAGACATAAAGATGAAAAGTCTCATGACCCTGTAATTTCACCGGCACCCTTACCCTTCAAACCGGAACACAACAATGCGAGCACTACTGCTTTGTGGCAGAAATAGGTATGGTGGTAGTACTTCCCCGGACGAACTCTTTCACAAAAAAGCTCTACTACTACTACTAAACTACTATTAATACCTGTGTACTATTTAATAAAATTAGAATTTCATTATGTGACGTCACACCAGGGGCGGGAACACACACCCCCACAAACACACACACACACACACACACACACAATGGCCTCTTCTCTGTATCAAGGATATCAGTAACGATGAGTATAGTAGTACTACAACACCACGAAAAGGAACTAATATTTTCAAATCTTGAAAAGAATTTTGTCCACAGGCGGGAATCGAACACACTTTCACGTCTCAGCTGGCTACTCGCCTCGTACTGAGACTTTACTAATGACTAAAGTACCGTGCTATGTATCCATCAAGTCCATTTTTTTTTCAAACAAAAAAAAAAAAAACTTTCTATTTTACAGTTGCAAATCCATGCAAAAATGTTATTTTGATATGGTAAAAGAATTAGCCGAAGAAGATGAAACGAAATGTATTGAAGGCGCTTCAATAGGAGCAAGCACAGTGAGTTACAATATAAATTAACATATTTTATGGTGGATGCTACCGATTGTGGAGCGAAATTAAAAAAAAAATGGTGTTTTTGCTCATCACAGCTCATCAAACCATCATCATGGTGGGCCATCGGCTTGTTCCGTCATTCAGTAGTATAAAAAAAAAAAAAAAAAAAAAACTACACTTCTTCAGATAGCGAAAGTGGATTTCGCGAAAACTAGAAGACTTAACACACATAAAATAAAATAAATAAACAATGCTGGACAGTTAACACAACATTATCTAGCCCCAAGCTAAGCAGAGCTTGTGTTATGGGTACTAGATAACTGATATACTAAATACAATATAATACGTGGATAGATATTTTTTATTATACATAGAAAATACCCAGAAAACCCTGATAAAAATATCTGCGATCGCACAAATATTTGTTCCGAGGCGGGAATCGAACCGGCAACCTTCTGCGTCGCGGGCCAACCTTCGCCCACCGCGCCACAGAGGTCGTTAACTTGTTCAATTGAACATTTAATTGATTGTATCTCATGAATATAATCAGTTTAGCTACGAATACTCAAAACAAAAACAAAAACATTGTAAAAATTGGTTTTGGGTATTCGTAGCTAACATGATGATATTTATGAGATACAATCAATTGAACCATGTGTGTTAAGTCTCCTTGATCTCGCGAAATCAACTTTCGCTATCTAAAGAAGTGTTGTTAACCACAACCGTGAGCATCCACCTTAAGGTTTCCTGAATACTTGAAAATACACTCAGGCCACATAATATATCTAGTACTATGTACAGAACGGCTACCCCCCCCCCCCGCACGATACGCGTCCCCGCAGCCCACCCCGCCGATCGAAGGAATTATTTCCATTTCTCACCCTGCTCTGTTCCCCAAGGGTGATAGTTAGGACAAAAAAGTTAGATCTGTCCCCTTTTTTGCAACGGCAGGACAGACAGAAGATTTATTCATTCAAAAAGTTCTATCTGTCAAAAGTATCTGTTTCAAAAAGGGGGACAGACATAAATCTTTATTCATGCCTGTCCTCCATCAATGAAGAAACATTGAATAGGATGCGTTTGGAGGTTCACTGTCGTTGGCCACCTTGAACCGCGTACGCGCGCTATCTAGATCAATCAAGCAAGGCTACAGCTCGTTCACCGTAAGGTGGCACACGTAAATACTCCATGGCAGGTGCCAACTTACGGTGAACGGTCCGGCTCGTTCACCGTAAGATGGCACCTGTAAATACTCCATGGCAGGTGCCAACTTACAATGAACGGTCTGTAAAAGAAAAAGCAAACTTCAGGCAACAAGTTGAAGATGACTGACGTTTCTGGGCACTTCCATGTTGATTTCGTTTCAGGAGCGCCTGAACCTTAAAGAGTTTATTTTATCTAGTTATGAAATTTGGCTGTTGTCAGCGTCTTAAGTATAAGAAAAAAATATTTCTCATTCCATGGCACAGAACCCTCCGTGCGCGAGTCCAAATCGCAGTTGGTTAATTATTATAAAAATAGAACCACAGAGTCTGTCGATATTGAGGTCTTATCAATGGGACCTCTACAATGGGGAATGCTCTGACGAGCTTTTCAATCTCATCCCGGCATCGAGATTTTACCATCGCTCTTCCCGGCACCGTGACAAAGCTCATCCGCACATCATAGATCCCTGGGTTTCTCGTACGACTCGTTTCTCGAGATCATTTCTTCCCCATACCTACAAACTATGGAATGAGCTTCCATCTGAGGTTTTTCTGCTTGGTTACGACATGTACCGCTTCAAGAAAGATGTTAATAAATTCCGTCATGGTAGGCAGCGCATCGACAATACCCCCCGGTGTTGCCGGTGTATAAAGCGACGGTGACCACTTTACATCAGGTGGGGGCGTAAGCTAGTTTGTCAACAGGTTTCATTAAAAAAAAAAGGACCAATAGGGCCAAGCGCTTCAAAGGCATTTAGCGGTGACTAGGCTTCACTTAATTTATACCATTATTATTATATTTCAGATAACTGTATTTCTCAAAGCTTTAACAGAATACTGTCCATTGTTGGTCAAAGTAACTACTGAACACAAAACTTTCGACGGCAGAAATCTTTATGAGGTGAGTTTTTTACATTATTATAAATAAATAATGCTGGACAGTTCACACACCATTATCTAGCCACAACATAGCACAGCTTGTGTTATGGGTACTAGATAACTGTTATACTTAATACAATACATTACATAGGATATGTTTTATACATAGAAAATACCCGGCACACCCTGAAAAAAAATCTGCAGATCGTACAAATATTTGTTCCGAGGCGGGAATCGAAACTGCAACCTCCTGCGTCGCAGGCGAACGTTCGCCCGCCGCGCCACAGAGGTTGACTAATCAATTTACATATAAAATTAACATAGGTAGGTAAACATAATTAATTAACAACAACAATTTTAAAATATTAACAATGATTGGGTAAACATATTAAATTAACATTAAGAATTTTAAAATATAAACAATGATAAAATTACAGTTAAATAAATAAACTAAAAAAATTTATTTAATATGGTATAAATAAAAAATAAAAAAAAGTATGTCAAAGTTTATTCACAAATAAGTAAATCACATTCAAAAATAAAAACAGTATAATAATATTAATTAATTATTTATTAATTACTATTTTTACTTATAGCTAAGTATAACTAATGTATTTCAAACATAGTTTTTAAGAATAATACTAACAAATAATGCCTAATAATGCCTGATTTAATAAATGAATTATATATATGTATATATATTATTTTTAATAATATTTATTTATTTATTTATTATTAGTGTAATTGGCCAGTGCCGTTCTAGTTGAATAAATATATACAAATACAAAATACAAATCAGCTTCCAAAATGTTTGAAGGTGGTCATACAAAAAGATCCCGAAGACAGCAACGATCGACCCACCATCATTATAGAAGCTGGCCAAGAAGCAGGTACACCGCCCGTCCGCCTGGCTCTCTACGTCATTGAGCAGCTGTTGTCCTGCTCTGAAAACATTGAAATGATAGAGAAGGCTCGGTGGGTGATACTGCCGTCCACGAATCCTGATGGGCAGGAGTTTTCGAGATACGTAAGTGACAACAAACTCCCCATACCAATGAGTCCAATCCCACGAATATTATACGATTTTTAAATAAAGTGCCAGTTTTAGTTAGTGCCCTAGGGTGAAACTTTTCCTCGAAGAACCTGGATTTAACTAATGACTTACCAGTGAATATTACCAATAATTGCGAAGTCGAAATACACTGAAATCTGACTAAAACATAAAATGTTTTTTTGCAAACAAAATGTTTCCATGCATTTTTTCTGGAAAATTGCAGGTAGCACTCAGTGTCACTGAAACGTTCATTTTGTTTGAGGAATCTACACATAACAAATCAAGTGTCAAGTCCTTTTTTAACATCTCCAAATTACATATTTTAGTAGTGTAGAGCTATTTTGTGAAAGAGTTCGTCCGGGGAAGTACAACCACCATACTTATTTCTGCCGCAAAGCAGTAGTGCTCGCATTGCTGTGTTCCGGTGTGAAGGGTAAGGGTGCCGGTGAAATTACAGGCACATGAGACTTTTCATCTTCATGTTTCAGGGTGGCGGGCGCAGTGCAATGCCACATAGGGCGCGTCCTAGGTGGACGTGACCTATGAGGTAATGCACTGTTCATAGGCAGAGGTTACCGCTTAACATCAGGTGGGCCTTTTGCTTGTTCCGTCATTCTAGTAGTATCGATGGTAGCCTAACGGTTCAATAGTGCAACTCAGAATCCAACGATACCGGGTTCGATCCTATGCTCCGCACCAATGATTTTTCTAAGTTATGTGCGGATTTACATCGCTCTGTGCTTCGGAGGGCACGTTAAGCTGTTGGTCCCGGCTGTTATTGATTAATAGCAGTCGATAAGCCATGTCAGAGGCCCTCGGGCGGCTTGACAAACTCTGACACCAGAGGCCAGCACTACCTCATACGAAACAACAACAGTAGTATAAAAAAAAAAAAAAAACATTTGTCGAGGTCCAGCAGCTTCGGCTCAGCGATGATGAATCAATAATTTAATCAGTCAAGTCAAGCTCATAAAGAAGTGCCAAAAACCAAAAAGACAAGTCAAGTTATAGAAGTATCTAAATTCTGATCCATGATCAAGCGCACGCGTCTCGAAAGCGTGTTTTCATTTCATTTTCATTTCATTTCATTTATTTAATTCAATAACAATTTACAATCGTGTCTGAAATCACATAATAAAATAACATACAATAAGATGAAAAATGATGATGTTTAAATGATCCGATCCATAAGTGTGTATTACGTTATAATTTAGCGTACATCGTATGAATAATAAATAAATAAATAATGCTGGACACAGTTTACACAACATTATCTAGCCCCAAGCTAAGCAGAGCTTGTGTTATGGGTACTAGATAACTGATATACTTAATACAATATAATACATACATAGATATTTTTTATTATACATAGAAAATACTCAGAACACCCGGAACAAATATCTGCGATCGCACAAATATTTGTTCCAAGGCGGGAATCGAACCCGCAACCTCCTTCGTCGCAGGCCAATCTTGGCCCACCGCGTCACAGAGGTCGTCGAATAATATATTTTATTCCTTATAATAATAATGATAGGTATCTATTATTGGCTTTTGTAGACAACTTTTCGCATAGGTAAATGGTTTAGAAGGAAGGAGACATGAATGATTTATTAACTATCACAAAATCTTTGTTTCCAGAGATCCTCCGAATACTCCTCATGGAAGAAAAACTGCAAATCATCGTTTGATAATATGACCGTTGGCGTAGACATCACACGAAACTTCAACACGCAATGGAACTCCTGTCCAAAAGTTGAAAACGGATTCTCGAATATCTACCCCGGTCCAGCAGCTGATTCGGAAGAAGAAACCGTTTTCATAAACAGCGTTATTGAAAAGTATAAAGAACATGCGAAAGTTTATCTTTCTATCAAAAGGGACGGACACCACATTGGATATCCTTTCGCGTTCAACGAGATTGACCCAAAAAACAAAGCGCTGCTGAAACAAGTAGCGGCTGAAGTAGCTGCCAAAGTGAATCAAAGGTCGAGCATTCATGTGTTTACAAATGACAGTATTTATGCGATCCAGGGAGACGCTCAGTGCGGGCACAGCGTGGACGCCGCCTTCCACGCAGGCATCCCTCTAGCATTCGAGATGCGTGTCTTCATCGGATCCGCCACCCGCATCATGACAAAATACCAAACCCTGCCGCAAGGGTTCGAGACCACGCTACGCAACGGGTACTTCAACGGAATCAAGGAACTATTCAACGCCGTCACTAACGAGAAAAAGTATGGTAAAATTATCAAATAAATAACTGAAAAATTATAGGGACTTTTAGTGGTTGGTGTATGCCGACGGGGCGTCTAAATCAGGTAAATGCCTAGGTGAAGCTCGGTACCGTTTGAGATCGACCGTTTCGTGTCGATATCGTCATCATCATTCATCATTGGCAGCTCAAAGAATAGCTCACTGCTGGGTATAAGCCTCCTCCCTCAAACGCCACTCCAAACTTTTCTGTGCGATTTGCATCCAGGTCTTTCCCTCTACGGCCTCTATATCATCCGCCCACCTGGCTGATGGTCTGCCACGGCCTCTAGTGCTCCCTCTCGGCCACCACTCAGTCAGGGCCTTACAGCACCTGTCGTCACCAAATCTGCCAAGTGCCAAAGCCAAGTGTCCTGCCCAGCGCCAATTTAGTCTCGCAATACGGTCGTGTCGATATACGTGATTCAAATGGGGTCATCAACGAGGTCAAAATGATGTTTCTTTATCGACATTTATTACGGTACAATATTTATTTAGTACATAATGGTGTATCTACGTTGGAGGAGTCACTTTTCCACTTTTGGGTAGGATGTCTGTCATGCGCGCTCGCGGAGGCGCCGCGCGCAGGCGCCAGGGGTGGGGCCGGCGCTCCGCCTGCCCGCTCTCATTCTGTAGTCCGCCGTGGCGGCGACACCGCGCCTGGCTCCTCCACTCTCCTCAACAAACACTCAGAACCTCTCTCAATTACAACGAACTTTGCCGCCACCGCTCGCGAAAAACCGTTTTTTTTCCTGAGTTACTTATTTTTCCAAATTCAAATTTTTCGTCGATTCGTTGATTTATTTGCGTAGTGGCTTTGCTATAATTTGTTTTTGAAAATAAAAGTTTGGCACAAAAAAGTTAAAATTAAATTTTACTTGTTTCTTAGTAGTTTTAGTAGTTTATTCATTTGTGTTTGTATAAAAATGTTGCTGCGTTCCAGTCAAGAGTTTTAGATGCTGAACTCAAGGTATGTCGTAAGAGTTTTTCAGGATAATTTCCCAATTCTTTTAGTATTGGGAAAATCTGTTCGACGATGGGCGGAAGGCGTTCCCGTCGGCAACAGGTTGGCGGTTTCCGTCGGAGCGACAGAGAGCCCGAGGAGCTCGCAATTCTATTAACAGCTAATAAACAGTCTGATAGCAGCCTTCCCGCTAATTACCACCGAGGGACTTATGATATTAAATTTCTCGGCTTGTTCAGCGAAAATTCCGCTGAAATATTAATTTTCTGCAACATAAAACGGGTATAATGAATAGTGCCTCGGATTACCGGTCTTCGTGTTGTTGTAATTTTGTTAAGCGTGTTGGCGGTCTACAAAATTTTCTATAGACGACGAAAAACATTTGTAAGTCAGTAAAAAAACCCCTTTTTACGGACTGGTAAAAACTAAAGTCTCGTCTGTTTAAAAACTAGTTTTTGACCAATTAGTTGATAGTGTTCGTTATGGTATAAATCTTGGGAGACGAGCTTAAAGATAATTTTTAGATATTGTTTCGTCAAATAGAGCCTAACGCAAATCAACCTTTTAATAAAAGTTAAACTTTAAGCTTTTCCTTCTGGTGGAATACCAGTTAATAGCAATCCAGGAAGAAAAAATAGGATGTAGAAACATATGAAGTTAATCAAAGCTCTTATGAAATCTCTGAATATATTTAATTAGATTAAACCTGCAGCGACAAAAGCCAATATAAATGGAATTTGAGGAGTTTCGAACAGCGGTTAGTTCAGCTGTTCCTCGTCCTCAAAAACCTTTAATAAAATGTCCGTCGAGTGGCCACCCGACGCAATGCAAACAGAGGGATATAGTTACCTTCATAACCGAAGTTTCAAGTGTTGATAAGAATATATCGATCGGTCTCATTAGCTAGTCAGTCGTCGTATCTGAGATAAGACAATGCGGGTGCTTAGCAAAACAGCGCTCACCCATATGCCTATCGCTGTTTTAAAAGTGGGGTTTGCTCGTTTTTCCAATGGTAATATGATAACGGAACTATTTTAGGTAGTTTATAACCATTGGGGAAAATAAATGTAGAAAACAACATAGCTTCCAGTTAAATTATAATTCATAGAGTATTAAATTAAAGCTATTTTCAAATAGATTAAGAAAAAAATTAAGGTTATAAAATGTTGTAGTTTAATGGTATTGAACTGGTTTTATTACTGGAGAGCTGTAACTATGGAATTGTAGCCTTATTGAGCCCCGTGTTGGGCGCCAGTTATTGTCAATTGCCAATTTCATTCAATGTGTTCAAATATAAACATACTTAGAGCATATTAAAAGATAAACGGCTAATTACCACTATTATTCGTCACTTTGCTGACGTTTCGAGACTGAGTTCAGAAGCCTCTTCGGTGCTCATGATGAAGTGGCTTCTGAACTCAGTCTCGAAACGTCAGCAAAGTGACGAATAATAGTGGTAATTAGCCGTTTATCTTTTAATACGATTCCCAACCACGATAGTTTAAATTCTATACTTAGAGCAATGCAGTCTCTGCATAAAGCTGCTGACTAACAGAAAAAGCTATTCAGTCGTTTGAAAGTGTAACTTGGGCCCTTCATAATTATCAAAAGCATATTAATATATAACTCCCAGTTTCAACTATTTTCGTCCATTGATAGAAATAGTTTAAACATAGAATTATAGGTAAAACTGCTATTGATATCACGGGCCTTAGTCAATTACTAATTTTTATTGGTAGCAGGTTTCTCGTGGTCCCAATTACTGTAGAATGTCTATAAAATAGTTTAAAAAAAACCCAACCTACAGAAGGCCTATGCACACTGCCTTTTCACTGTTGATTGCACCATCGTGGGAAATAGACGTGACAAGTGATGATCTTATCGCCGCCATTGCTTCCCACGACTGACTCCAGGTAATGACACATTAATTAAATATACAAATTCCATTTTTTTTTGACAATTCCTTATTCCTTATTTCCTTATATATTCCTTGTTACTCCACATTTATCAATTATAAACTTTATATTTGATATATATTACAAGTTTCCCTTCAGGCATTTTTGAGAAAAAGGGTTTTGTCGGACTTACTGACAAAAATGTGATCCTATACGTGTCCCGTTTTTTTCTGTTGAGGTACGGAACCCTAAAAAGTAAGTCAAGGAGGGTGAAATATGAATTTAAAAGTAAATTACATTATTATTTTCCAAATAAGTCGGTCGCCAGAGGAACTTGATTGGAGAAGTTAGAATAGGTTAGTTGTCGTCCCTTTTACTAGAGTCACTTCAAAGGAATCCTTTGGCCTGATATTTAATATTTATTGAGTCCCGAACTGAATTGAACTGAATTAAACTTATTTTCAAATTAATTTAATATAATTTAATTTAAATTTTATTACGGAACATCAACAGAATTTACATGGTTGGGTGCTTACTATTGCTAGCTTAAGATCTAATTAACATGCAATTCCAATTACAGATGAACACATCGTGCACTAAACATTTTGCATAAACATAAGGTAGTTAAAAAAAGACGACATAATAAGGCCAATGATGGCAGACAATACAACACAACTTGCTTACATAATTATAATCATCAAGGCATCAGAAAAATAAATTAAGTAAAAAACTAAAAAACTACTACTAAAACTACTTATAATTTAATTTGGAGACAAAGAATTCTTGAGAATTATTTAACAGCTCATTAGTGTATTATAATATTTCCTTTAATTTATTATTGTAACAGACAGATTTATTTTTGAAATAAAATAGAGTTTAATCTTATTTCAAATATTTTATCCAACACTACTTTAAATAAGTAATCACAAATGATATAAAACTTCATACTTATCTACATTAAATACATATAATTGAAGGAACACTGGACTAAATTACTAGACAAAAGCACAGATAAAATAATACTACTACAAAATAAAGCTTTTTTTAACTGCGTGAATTAGAAAACAAGCAGATACCCCACCTGATGTTAAGTGGTAACCTCTGCCTTTAAATATGGATTACCTCATAAGGCAACGTCCAGCTAGGACGCACCCTATGTGGCATTGCACTGCGCCCACCACCCTGAGACATAAAGATAAAAAGTTTCATGTGCCTGTAATTTCACCGGCTTCTATACCCTTCAAACCGGAACACAGCAATACGGACACTACTGATTTGTAGCAGAAATAGGTATGGACTTAGTATTTCCCCTGACGAACTCTTTCACAAAAAAGCTCTACTACTACTAAAAGCTCGTGGTATCTATCTATAACCATGGTATCTTCAGCTAAATAAAAGACTGTATCTGGCTTATGAATATACCCCTCCATCTCCTCCCGTGGATGTCGTTAAAGCCGACGAAGGGATTTCACGAGGGGATGCGCAGCAGCATCCACCTGATTACTCAACACCATATACTGCGATCACCCTTCCGCCTGCCATTGTTGTGATTATGGCAAAACCCCTTATTTATTTATGGGGAGGACTCATCCAGCATTGGATGAGTACCGAGGCTGCTGAAGAAGGCATATCCATGTAGATATTATGTACCTACTATGAATTAACAGGTTTTGTATGAACGCTTAAAAACCATCCCACTACACATACATACATAGACACATGCCTTTTTCCCCGAAGGGGTGTAGACAGAGCCTTAATGTGCCTCTTTTCAGTGGGTTGCACCATCGTGTAATATAGACGTGAAAAGTGGTGAGCTCATCACCGCCATTGCTTCCCACGACTGACTCAGCTAACGCTTTCTTCCAGTACCTAATAACACATTCTATAATAAGCTACCAGCCAGGACAAATCTTATACCAACGAATCTTATCAACAAGTCCGGGTAATCCGTTAGTCGGCTTTTACGACATCCACGGGAGGAGACGGAGGGGTCTATTCTTAGGCCAGACACACCACAGCAACGAAACGAAACTTAAACGAAATCGTATAATATAAGTGTTATCTAATTTTACCCTAAATGTAGGTATAACTTTTACGGATATAGATTTAAAAAAAACCGGCTAAATCTACCAAAACTAAGAGACAATATCAGCTAGTCAGGACAAATATTTTAGAAAAATTACGTCTCCTCCTCCTCGCGTATTCCTCAATGCTGAGGGTCATGACGTGATCCCTCCATGGATCACCTTCTGCCGGACGATGTTGCGCCACTGAGATCTGTTGCCAGCGAGCTGCACGGCTTTGTGGAGTTTTTAATCGAGAGTGGGGCGAATCTGGTCTGACCAACGTAACTGGCTACGGCATCGTGGCCTCTTTTTCTCAATTTTGCTAGTTATAACGACTGGACACCACATAATTTAAGCTAAGGCCACACCAACGCGATCAGCTCGTGCACTCAGTGGCGTGCACGGTGGCGATCAATGGTAAGACAATGGAGCGCCACCACGCACGCCACCGCGGACGCGGGCATCGCGTTTGTCTGACCCATGGAGGTATAATAGTAATGGAGTGAGTGCTAAAAATAGCATAGAGTGTTCCTTCTTACTCCTATCCTAGAAGATAGCTTGATATCCTATGTTAGAGGGAAACAAATATATTGTCACACTACAGTCGTCTTTCCGTTCCGTACCCTGAATTTTGGTATCATGCATATACATCTCCCTAGATTGTTACCATGAATGTACTAGTAATTTGACATTTGGCCTGGTCCCATGAAGGACCTTTAAATGGTCAACGAAACGTCAGCCGGAGAATAGTAAAGTTACATGGTGTACAGTCGTTATTTTTCCAAACCACGAATTTCAATACTACCACAGATAAAATAACACTATATACTACTCGTATATCCCACTAATTTCAAAAATGTAAAATGTGTTCTTCAGGGCAGGCAACGCATTGGCAATGCCCCTGGTGTTGCAGATGTCAATAGGCGACGGTAACCGCTTACCATCAGGCGGGCCGTATGCCAGTTTGTCGAGCCATTACAATAAAAAAAAAAAAAAAAAGAATGTCTAAGTTACGAAATTTGAATGTTTCTATAACTTTTGATAATCGATAATAGCGACATTTCTATTAGCTAGAAACGGGATATTTACCAAATAAATGTCCCGAATATCAATAATACTAATTAAAACTCAAAAATCATGGTTAATAGTTAAAAGTAAAAAAAATAAGTAAAAGTTTATTTTGAAAAAACCATACTCTGTACAATTTACATTAGATATAAACTGGGGCGTGTATAGTGTGAAAGTTAGATGTTTCTGTTTGTTACTAAATCACGCCAAAACGGCCATACCGATTTCGATGAAATTTGGTACACAGATAGATTATAATTCGGATTAAGCTGTAGGCTACTTTTTATCCTGGTAAAACGCGAGCGAAGCAGCGGGCAGACACTATTTATCTATAAAAACAAAACATGAAACAGAAATATTGTCGCTGAGTTGCACCTTTGACTAGGCAGACGTTATGAAATGAAGACAGTTCAAAAGCCGGACAAACAGTCCAGAGTTAATTTCGAACGAAGTTAGAGAGGATATTGGTTTTCTAACTCTGCGTATGAACTCCATATAAATTCCCCAAAGCGTGTCCGCCACCGGGTATTAAAATTTGAAGCTGTTCAAACTTGCCTCCTTTTAGTGTTCATTACGGTTGGAAAGTTGGTGAAAATTCATGAAGTTAAGTTCTAATGAACACCGGCGAAGTTGCGATCGCTCATACCATCGGCGTGCTCATACGACTTTCGAAAGAACGCCGCAAAATGTCGACGCTTTGTTACAAAATTAATAAATTAACGATCAACTAAGTTGTTGGTAATAAATGAACTTAAGGCGTATACAGCAGCTCTCAATTGGTCTTAATAGGAGGCTTTCTCCAAAGGGGTTATTTTGGAAGTCAATGCTGAAAAAAAATATGTCATTCATTGACCTTTAGTATCTTAAAATCTGGTTATTATCTGTAAAGTGAACGTACATAAGATTTTTGTGTAAAATATATTTTTCAATACAAGCTTTTATAAAATTAGTGATCGTAACCGTCTGCTTATCAAAATGAGCCCAAACTCGGCCAATCTACTATTATCCATCGAGGAGTTCCGTTGTCCACCTTCCGTCTCCATCATCAGATCAGCCCGCTGTCACCATCATATTGTATTGTCATCAGAACTTCACAGGTATGCCAAATTTCAGCTCAATTAGTTGAGTATAATTGCTTTAAAATTCAGTTGTAAAATTCCACCCGGACAAACATATTCCACCCGGACATACATTGCAAGCTAAAACAAAGCTTGTAATTAAAAAAAAAGTTCTACTTGTTCATTAAACATTTAAAAAAAAAACAAAGTGCAGCTGTTTTCGACTGAAAATATGATTCAACTTCTAAACTTTCTTTTTCTTTTTAGGGTCCCGTATGGAACCCTTTGGTTAAATATCCCTTAAAAGCTGTTTTAATGAAACTCTTACCTAAGCCTTAGATACTAATATAGACTGTCAACAAGCTAATCCCAACAGAAGCTCAAAGCAACGAAACGAAATCAAAGAACAAAGTTGTCAAGTTGAATTTGAACGTCTACCAAAGCTTTAATTGAGAAGTAAAGTTTCCACTAGCTTTAGGACGTGTGTTGTTCTGCCACAGAAGAAAATACTAGTACATACGACGCCAGTGTCTTAAATCTGTGGCACGAAGCAGCGATTTTGAACCTTAAAGTAAGAAAAAGACGGCCTAATTCCATTTGAAAAATTAAAAAGCAGGAATCTGAATTTTTGATGGTAAGTTAAATCTAAATTTCGGCGCGTTAAAGTTGGGTTTACATAGGGAGTCGATTTGGAGTGATGCCGGCCCAGAGCTGCCAAAACGAGTCTCTCACGGGACCACGAGCTATCTGCCAACTTGGAGGCACTTTAAACTTAATTTCCTGAATTTGATGACATTCACTTTAGGCAAACGTCGCGTGTTTGTGGGAGAATTTATTCGAAGTTTAGTTTTAAAGGCGGTGCAGTTAGAAAAGGAGTAATTATTTCTATAAATACTTATAACCTAGGTCACCGATAAAGATCTTAGAATTAGAAGTGTATAATAAATAAATAATACAGGAGAGTTCACACAACATTGTCTAGCCTCAAGCTAAGCAGAGCTTGTGTTATGGGTACTAGATAACTGATATACTTAACATAGATAGATATTTTTTATTATACATAGAAAATACCCAGAACACCCGGAACAAATATCTGCAGATCGTACAAATATTTGTTCCGAGGCGGAAATCGAAACCGCAACCTCCTGCGTCGCAGGCGAACCTTCACCCGCCGCGCCACAGAGTTCGTTAAAATGGAGAAATCACATAGCTCACAGAACTGATAACCGTTGGGAAAGAAAGGTTCTCGAGTGGCGACCAAAAACCCGACGACGCGTTGGTAGAGCGAGCATACTTCAAAATGAGTCATAAATATTGAGATAGGTAGATAGATTTACACTTTATGAGTACACAAAAATTTAAATCACAAAATAAAATAAAAGGATAAACTAAATCAAATTATAGTACAATGGGCGGCCTTATCGCTGAAAGCGATTTCTTCCAGGCAACCTTTGAGATTTTGATTTGAGAGATTGAGATTAGTTGTACGAGGAGGATGTAAGATTACGACTCGTACCACCAGTGGTATGAGTCGGTGGCATGACGGGAGTACGGATGCGGCCCTCTTGATGGGCCCACTCTCTCTAATATCACTACTGCACAAGTGAAGTCGCGTGCGGGAAATAGTCAAAGAACCGCGCTGTTTTATTAAATTTAATGGCTTCCGGGGAATACTTACATACATAGACACACGCCTTTTTCCCTGAAGGGGTAGTCAGAGCCTCAATGGGCCACTTTTTAGAGTGGGTTGCCCAAATGGTAAAATGGGACCCTATTAGTAAGACTCCGCTGTCTGTCCGTCCGTCTGCCACCAGGCTATAATCTCATGAACGTGATAGTTGATGAACCGTGCATTACCTCATAGGTCACGTCCACCTAGGACGCACCCTATGTGGCATTGCACTGCGCCCGCCACCCTAAGACATAAAGGTGAAAAGTCCCATGTGCCTGTAATATCCCTTCAAACCCGAACACAGCAATGCGAGCACTATTGCTTTGCGGCAGAAATAGGTATGGTGGTAGTACTTACCCGGACGAACTCTTTCACAAAAAAGCTCTACTACTACTAAAACGTTTTGTACTTGATTAAAAAATCTGACTATATCTGATCTTATATCTAACTAAACCTAAAATAGCTGTTCCAGTACCCATTACCCGGAGTAATTTGAGCCCTACCACAAAACTACCAATATACTGCTTATAAATCGGAACAAATCCCTTTTATACCCTAACACCGTAAGAAACGATCCTACACCGTACCACAGCGCCGTAAGAAACGATCTTACACGGCAGATACAGCAGTTATTCTAAGTGGATTAAGGCAGCATTCCAGACCTGGCTAAGCCCGAAAACATTAAGTCTGAGGGAAGCTTAACGTAGCGTTTTGTTTTCTCAATCACAACTGGTTTTGTGGCGAGAAAACAATTCAGTTAGTATAATGAGGACAAAAGTATAAAGTGTTAGTATAAAGTGGTGCAACCCACTCTGAAAAGAGGCCCATTGAGGCTCTGCCTACCCCCCTTCGGGGAAAAAGGCGTGTGTCTATGTATGTATGTATGTAATGAGGACTGTTTATTTTTCTATAAAATTTATATTCATACAAACTTTCAAAATATTTTTATTGAGATTGGTTACCTTTATGGTTTGAACTGATTGAACTCGATTCGAAATTCCACGAAGCAGTGCAGTTCGTTGGCAACAGATCTCGTTGGCGCAACATCGTCCCGCAGAAAGTGATCCATGGAGGGGTCACGACCCTCGAGGAGGAGGATGGTTTGAACTATATAATTTCTATGAATACTACTTAAAACAAACTAGCTTGTTTGGCGGGGGCGTTACCAGGCCTCCTGAAAGGTAACTAGAAAAAACTTAGAAATTGACGACCTCTGTAGAGCATCGGGCGAGTAGCCGGCTGAGATGCAAGAGGTTGCGGTTTCGAATCCCGCTGCGGGAAAAATGTTTGTATGATCTGTAAATATTTGTTCCGAGTCTGGGTGGGGCCTCTTTTTATTCGTGGGTTAAAAAACTTTGATTAACGAATTTTATTTGTGTTAACTGAATAGATTGATAAAAAGATTTATTGAAATTGTTGAGAAGCAGAAAAGGAATTTTCCATGTAACAAGTAACAATCAAGGTGTTTTCCTAATGCCAAAACTAATATATCATTGAAAAACTCGTTCGTTCCGCCCGATTCATTCATCAAGAAGTATTGAAGTATCCGTTTCGATTAACTGGCCGCGCCCTCCATAAACAATAAGTTGATTAAGATCGCTATCCACTGTTTGATTTTTGTTCAGCTGTACTACTTAATTAGTGGCGATATTTAATGGGCTGTTTAATAGGTATATAAATTTAGATAAATATATTTAACATAAAACTTGGTTAGTGCAGTAATTATGTTAAGAAGTAAAGAGTTTAGTAGGTACCACAGACAATATATATATATATTTGACGACCTCTGTGGCGCGGCGGGCGAAGGTTGGCCTGCAACGCAGGAGGTTGCGGGTTCGATTCCCGCCTCGGAATAAATATTTGTGCGATCGCAGATATTTGTTCAAGGTGTTCTGGGTATTTTTCTATGCATAATAAAAAATATCTATCTATGTTATATATTGTATTAAGTATATCAGTTATCTAGTACCCTTAACACAAGCTCTGCTTAGCTTGGGGCTAGATATTGTTGTGTGAACTGTCCAGCATTATTTATTATTATTTATTTATTTATGTATATGCTGTTGCCGTTCCTTTTTATGAATAAATAAATAAATATATCATGGGATCTCATGATTAGGAAGGTAGGTGAAATTATCTGTTTAAATTTGCTGATTTGACAATAAAAATCTGGTGAAAAATCTTAAAAAACTAGATTTATTATACATACCAAATAGCTAATACAAAAATAACCTCCTAGTTTAAAACAAACATTAATAAATGAAACATCAATGTTTTTTGTTGCATTAAAAGCTACCCAGCTCTAACTATATCAAGGTTGTTAAGTTTATCTCAAGATATACGAAGCTACGTTTCATAGCCCCACCTCCAACAAAACTCATTAGATAAATGAAAGAGTTCACAGCCGATGATCGACCGCGCGCGATGATTGATCGATTTTGCGCAAGGAGGGGTTCAGCTCCGAGTACCAATCCGACTCGAAGCACAAGTGTTGAGTTACCCATTTATTCACTCACGTCGAGTGCGTGTTTGAGTTGAGAACCGATATCTTAAGAGAGCTATAAATTAGGTAGGTGTAGTGTAGGCGATGGAATGTGCCACGGTTTTGTATGTCGATTTATTAGGTATCGAAAAGCATGGACGTTTTTGATGGGATTAACGAGTGCCTTTTTTACCGATTTCGCTTCTATCAGCTACAGAGTAGTTTAGCGGTATCGTAACTGGCTGAATCCACTTCTTTCGCACTGCTCAACTAAATTGCTCAACTGCATTAAGTTGAGCAGTGGGTAAGACCACTGGTAATTACTTAACTATTCATGTATTCGCAGTTTCGTTATTAGCAGTTTTACTCAGGCTATAATGTGGTAAATTCCCAAATAACATGATGCTAGCAAATAAACCCTTGTATTCAAGCAACGACGAACCCCACCGGGACCCTAGTATAGACTTGTCTATAAAGTCATCAAAAAATGCAAAAACTCCCGAACGTAGACTTCATCAACAAGCGAACGTCGAGGGAATCCAGCTCAGCGACAAAACGGATACAGTGAGAAGAGAGAGGGACGGAGGGGTCTATGCTTATGCCGGAGATACCACGGTAAACTAACTCCAAATATTAAGCTTATTTAGGGTACGGACCGTGCTACCTAGGTCTCGTTTTAACTAGGTTCTCCACCTGGGAGAAACATGCGTGGAGTACTTACAGGTTTTTTCGTACTGCAACTACCAGTAAGTACAGGCGCATGTAAGAGTAGTGTCACGTAGTGTGTAAAGTAAGGCGAAAGTTAGTAAGTGCCATGTTTTATTTTAACTAACAATAATGATAAAAATAACCGTGAAAGATACGAGTTGACATTAAATCTCCCTTCACAATTTCAGCGTTACTTCTCCAAAAAGAACCAATGAGTAGTCATTTAGTAGTAGTAGAGCTTTTTTGTGAAAGAGTTCGTCCGGGGAAGTACTATTACCATACCTATTTCTGCCGCAAAGCAGTAGTGCTCGCTTTGCTGTGTTCCGGTTTGAAGGGTAAGGGTGCCGGTGGAATTACAGGCATATGAGACTTTTCATCTTTATGTCTCAGAGTGGCGGGCGCAGTGCAATGCCACATAGGGTGCGTCCTAGGTGGACGTGACCTATGAGGTAATGCACTGTTAATAGGCAGAGGTTACCGCTTAACATCAGGTGGGCCATCTGCTTGTTCAATCATTCAAGTAGTATAAAAAAAAAAAAAAAAAAAAACGATTTGGTTTCTTAAAATTAAAACAAAGTTATTTTGAGAGGGTAGATAAATATAATCTAACTCTAGTTACATATATTTCGGTAGGTTGCTTATTTGTTTAAAGCTCAGTATTCAGTAAGGTAGGCATATTTTCGTACAGACCCTCTGAAATAACAACGAGTCTAAAAACTTCCATATTCACGTGCTTCTTTTCGTTTGTTTATGTTTAGGGAAAGTGGGGTGTACTATAATTTCTCCTGAATTGGGTATATTCAGGTGCAGAAATTTATTTTATGTAGTTAGCGTTGATTTTTGCATTTCTTAAGACGGGGTATTAACGCAAAATTACCAATATTAGGTTTGAGTTTTAAACCGACAAAATCAAGTACAATATTCAAATTATAAATATGGATGGATACTACGTTATAATTCCGAGGGATCACTGTAACAGAAACACGATACGACAATATTATTTATTTATTTATTAAGAAACAAGTACAACACCATAACAGAAATCCAAAGCGATGTTGCATGCACACAATTATATAACAATAAAAAATAAAAACAACCAAGCTTAGAATAAGTAGGTAACGCCTACCGAGGATAGACATACAATAATAACTAACACTAATATATTCTCGATAGAAAAAAAAACAAAGTTACCTCTCACTTTTGGCTGGATTCGATTATTTATTCAGATGGGACATTCAGGCCGAATCTGCCGAATTACGAATTTGTTCAATCCAGAATCTGTCATACATTGAACAAGCGCTATATAAAGAAAGAAAGAAAGAAAGAAAGAAAGAAAGAAAGAAAGAAACCTAGATGTTAGAAAATTCATGCGCGTTCAGACGTGGACTCATAACATTTAGCTAAATACCGCATACATTTGGAAGGTTGGCTCCTTTCCAAGATATTTTATTACCTGCTTAATTTTATTCATATTCCTACGTTTTCTCTATGTATTTTTACTTAAGAAAATCTATTCAAAAACCTAAAGAAATAATCATCTTCTCATCATACTGTACGTAGGTACTACGAAGTGTACTCAGACCCAATTACTCACGAATAGTAAACACACGGGCCCCTAAACTAAAGCCTTATAATGAAATGTCAAGAATGTCCGGAGGATTTCCTAATAATGGAACAATTCATTTTTTGCCCCGAATGCCCCGAAAGTACAGAATTAATAATAGTATTAATGTATAGACGACGTGTCACTCCGACTACTGAACGGTAACTGATACTGACAATGTATGAATCTATGGTGCGGGCGGCGATGACCTCTCCACTTATCACGTCTATATTCCCACGATGGTGCAATCCACGTTGAAAAGAGGCCCATTGAGGCTCTGCCTACCCCTTTCCGGGAAAAAAGCATGTATGTGAAATAGCCGTATATCACTAATTTCCAGAAGATCAAGTAGAGGCGGCACTTGTAATAATATCATATGTAAGATAATTTTAGTTATCCAATTAGTTATAGAAACATGAACTTCAAATCTGTGGGTAACGACCATTTTACTGACATTCCGTAAATCGATGCCCTCAAAATTACATCTCAGGTTATATTCAGGTTATTTTTCTATACATACGTACTTACATAAACATAGACACACGCCTTTTTCCCCGAAAGGATAGGCAGAGTCTTAATGTGCCTCTTTTCACCGTGGGTTGTACCATCGTGGAAATATAGACTTCACAAGTGGTGATCGCATCGCCACCATTTCTTCGCACGACTGACTCTGCTAACGGTTTCATACTAACGAATCTTACTTGAAAAAGCCAAAAAGACCACCAAACATAAATTTAGGAATTTAAATAGCTCGATTTTGTGCAAGGTTCCGAACCATATCTATATATATAAAAGAGAAGTCCACACACTCACTCACTGGCCACTCATCACGAAAGCTCGGAAACTACTGGGCCGAGAGGTCTGAAATTTGGCACAAGCATTTATTAAGGGGTGTAGGCGCGCACTAAGAAACGATTTTTGAAAATTCGCACCCTAAGGGGTTGAAAAAGGGTGTTAAAATTTGTATGAAAGTCTACGCGTCGACGAAGTCGCGAGCGGGTCAGCTAGTTGTGTTATAAAATCAGAGCAGCATAGCTTCTTTTACATTAAGTGCCGATTTAGAGTGACACAAGCGTACAGAATGTCCCAAACTGGGGTAGTGTTCTCATGACCTCGAGGAGGGTCATAAGAGGGCATACGGATAATAAGAACTACTTGAAAATATAGTGAACAGATATGAGATGATATTTTGGAGGCTGGAGTATCCATTATTGCAATGGGATTTTTGTGGTTCAAGGACCATTTTTGTCGTCCTTCGTATTGTGTTTAAGGTTTTATTTTACTTACGTACCTATTAGTATTATTTATATACTTTAAGAAAAATAAAATAAATACTTATTATTAATACTCATGATAAGAATATCACCTGTAAAAGGCAATTTTTTTTTTTTTTTTAAATCTCTTTAAAAACCATCTTTTAAGAAATAAGTTTTTTTTTTTATTTTTTTTTTTTTTTTTAACATTGATAGACCTTTGTTTGACCACGATCTCACCTGTTGGTAAGTGACGATGTGGCCGAAGATGGAGCACAAAGGTCTAGAAGGCACCTATTCACTCTTGACTTGAAGAGACCCAGATTATAGTTCGGATTAGTGATCGGAGGCTGATTAAAATGTGCTCAAACAATGTCAAGATGTTCCATTTTCCACCTTCCCACGTCCACGCACTATACGGCATTGCACTGCGCCCGCCACTCTGAGAAATTGAATATTATAATGTGCCTGTAATTTCACCGGCACCCATACCCTTCAACCCGGAACACAGCAATACGAGCACTACTGCTTTGCGGCAGAAATAGGTGCGGTGGTAGTACTTCCTCGGACGAACACTTACAGTAAAAAGCTCGACTACTAGGTAGCACCATCTCCATCAATGAGCTGGCTGTCACCATTTTTTTTTCTTCTTACTTTGTTTTGATTGGAATTATATTGTCTTAGGAACTTGACAGGTATGAAAGATCTATTTTTCAGCTCAATCGGTTGGGTAGGACTGGTTTGAAATTCTGTTGCAAGATACCAAATAATAAAAAGTGAATGCTTGTAAAAACTGCTACGGCATCACGTAGCGTTTTCGTAGCACCACGGAATAAATAATATGGTAGCACGTAGCAATACATTGTGTGTACATTTGATTGACTTGAATTAATTTATAAGCGAATGAGAAGTGGGCAAGTGATATTTATCTTTAATACGGCCGTTATATGAAGGTAAGACGGTAAGTACATAATGTTTTAAAAAAAAAATTATACATCTTCGAATGACGGAGCAAACAGATGGCCCACCTGACTTTGCCTATGAAAAGTGCATTACTGCATAGGTACTATGCGGCATTGCACTGCGTTCGCTACTCTGAGACATAAATATGAAAAGTCTAATGTGTCTGTAATTTCACCGGCACCCTTCAAACCAGAACACAGCAATACGAGCACCACTGCTTTTCGGCAGAAATAGATACGGTGGTAGTACTTCCCCGGACGAACTCTTTCAATGAAAAGCTCTACTATTAGGTATATAGGTAGAGCTTTTTTGTGAAAGAGTTCATCCGGGGAACTACTACCACCATACCTATTTCTGCCGCAAAGCAGTAGTGCTCGCATTGCTGTGTTCCGGTTTAAAGGGTAAGGGTGCCGGTGAAATTACAGGCACATGAGACTTTTCATCTATGTCTCAGGGTGGCGGGCGCAGTGCAATGCCACATAGGGTGCGTCCTAGGTGGACGTGACCTATGAGGTAATACACTGTTCATAGGCAGAGGTTACCGCTTAACATCAGGTGGGCCTCTTGCTTGTTCCGTCATTCAAGTAGTATAAAAATAAATAAAAAAATAAGCGTTGAATTTACAATTACATTGCAATTACAAAGACTTACAAGTACTTTCCAAGTTCATAGTCAGATTCAACATTGTAAACTGATAGAACGATGGATATTCAGAGATCTATATTCGGAGCCCAAATTCAGGTGAAGTGGATGGAGAGCTGCAATATGTATACATCCGATACCGGAAATTGACTCGGGAGCGGATATCGCCGGCCTTTGGGGAGATCTATTGTCTAATTTCATATGGCATCGTAATATGGCAATGTGCATTTTGTATCGAATAATTGAGACCGCGTGATGAAACCTACTTATTACTTGCAGTTACTGGACTTTTGTTAAACATACGTTTCATCATTCATACAGTTCACACGCAGAATGATCAAAACGCAAAACGTTCAAAACTTAAAATTCTCATTTAGGGTTCCGTAGTCAAAGACAAGGAACCCTTATGGATTCGTCATGTCTGTCTGTCTGTCTATCCGAGTATGTCACAGCCTTTTTTTTCCGAAACTATAAGAGTTATACTGTTGAAACTTGGTAGGTAGATTGTATTCTGTGAACTGCATTAAGATTTTTACACAAAAATTAAAAAAAAAACAATATTTTTTGGGGTTCCCCATACATATAACTGAAACTCAAAAAAAACAAATTCATCAAACTTATACGTGTTGGGTATCTATGGATAGGTCTTCAAAAATGATGTTGAGGTTTTTAATATCATTTTTTTCTAAACTGAATAGTTTGCGCGAGAGACACTTCCAAAGTGGTAAAAAGTGTCCCCCCCCCCCCCCGTAACTTCTAAAATAAGAGAATGATAAAACTAAAAAAAATATGTAATGTACATAACTATGTAAAATTTCACTCAAAACTGGTTTGAACGAGACCTAGTAAGTTTTTTTTTTAATACGTCATTAATCGTAATCCATCCAAGAACTTTTATATTGCTGCTACGGAACCCTTCATGGGCAAGTCTGACACGCACTTGGCCGCTTTTTTTTCTATGACATATTTGAGATAAATCAAACAAGACGGTGAAGGCCGTTAATTAAAAAAAAACCACAGCTATGAAGACGAATGCAGATAGGTACCTACGGTTGAAAAATAAAGGGACGTATAAAAACAAATATTAACATAAGTACATACATACATAGACACACGCCTTTTTCCTCAAAGGGTAGGCAGAATCTGAAATGGGTCTCTTTTCACTGAGGGAATCGTGGGAATATAGACGTGACAAGTGGTTAGCTCATCGCCGCCTTTGCGGCTATTTTGTTGATATTATAGAAGTAAACATTGGTACTCGTAACGCGACGTCACCCAGTCTAGGTTCAGGCTGAAAACCAGCGGCGATATCGTCCTCGGTCGGTATCGACATTAAGCTGAGGCTGGACCTGTTTTAGCCGCACACGTAGGGAAAGACCAATTTTTACAAATACCACCACGTAGGGTCTTGTTTTGTGTTTTACATTTCTTTTTTTTGTATACATTATATTATTTTTTATTTGTTATTTCTTTTAGGTTATAGTGTAATTTTTATTTAATTTTTTTATTATACTACTGAATGACGGAACAAGCTTATGGCCCACCTGATGCTAAGCGGTAACCTCTGCCTATGAACAGTGCATTACCTCATAGGTCACGTCTACCTAGGACGCACCCTATGTGGCATTGCCCTGCGCCCGCCACCCTGAGACATAAAGATGAAAAGTCTCATGTGCCTGTAATTTCACCGGCACCCTTACCCTTCAAACCGGAACACAGCAATGCGAGCACTACTGCTTTGCGGCAGAATATGGTATGGTAGTAGTACTTCCCCGGACGAACTCTTTCACAAAAATGCTCTACTACTACTAACTACTAAAATATTGTATATATCTAAAAAATATGTCTTCTTTCTTTCTTTCTTCTTTCTTGAGATAGCAAAAAGTGATTTTGCTGAAACTTAACTAAACTAAACTTATCAATCAAAACACATGCTTTGATTGATACTATCTCATTATGTCTCATCATGTCTCATAAGGTGGAACGTTGAAAGAACTCGCAAACACTTTTAAAACTCCTAATCACGCCGTGCACAAACAACTCATTTAAGCTTTAACCCTCCAAGTGTCACATTCGAAACTCCCTAAAAATGGGAAATAAAGTTTTATTTCCAAGATTAGACTCTATCAGGCATTAAAGCAGATAAACACTATAAACAGACGAGGTATAGACACCCTGTAAACTATTTTCCATGTCAGCGAAGTGCGCATTTATAGGTACTGTTACATACAAAAGCCGACTTTAAAAGCTTTCATATTTACACTTAGACATTTACACCCATTTGCACTAAACTTAATAATCGCCTAAGTTCTTTCCAAACTTGTTTAAACTACTCCTAACGATTTTGCTTGCACTAACCCTAAGACATTCCTTTTACCACTTAGGCTAAGCTGTTTTTAGGCTTAGGTGTATCTTAACTGGGACAAGCCTAACTTATTCAAATTCAATTCAAAATCTTTATATCAGGCTTACTGAGAAATGCACTAAACCTAAACAGTAAGCCTAAACATATCAACATAAATACCTTAGAAACTAACATACACATAAAACACTTTATTTATAACTTAATCTAGCACACGTGTGATTGCCGACGCGTCGCGGCCCGGGGGATCACGTGACAGGCGGCACTTGAACCGCCGGAACTTCTCCCCTTTCGGCCAGAAGTCAGGGCTCAAGTAAGTCTTCACATTTTACGTAGGGACCTCTCACCATAAATGAGCTAAACTCACATTATGACGAGAGTTCAATTTCATTCTTATGTTTAGTGCAAACGGGCATTAGAAATTTATTTATTAAAATTGACAGGTAGCTTACAATTATGACACCAAAACGATAATTATCTACAATTATGAGTAAGCCCTCATACAATTTAATAACTAATAATATTAACCATATTAAATAATAAACTTTACACTAATTAAAATTTAAATATAACCTTTAATACAACTTAAATATAACTTGCTTCGTTGATGTCTTTCCGGTTCGTACGTATGTCAGACCTTCCGTTTCAAAATTTGTAATCTATTTTTCAAAAGCTAGTGTTACACTAGCTTTATATATAGCAAGTCATATTCAAGTTGTATTTAAGGTCGTATTTAAATTTTAATTAGTGTAAAGATTATTATTATTAGCTATTAAATTTTATTAAAGCCTATTTATTAGCCTAAAGACATTCTAATAACTCTACGATGCATTCCATACACTATGAATGCAAAACTATGGCACCTCTGAAAATTCGAACATTGACAAATGAGTTCGATACACTACTTTCACACTCTAGTCCTTCAAATGTGTTCAATATTAAAGCAGCAATGGACGGCTAAAACTCGTCAGAATTCTCCATTTACTATGTCTTTTTTTTTCTTTATATTTGCGTCGCACAGTTTGTTTATTACTTCATTTTCAAATATATCAATTTAATTCTATATTTATTGTATTTTCAATATAATTTGCAACAGCACACTCCTTCTAAGTCGTCTAAGTAACAGTCAAGTCATGTATTAGTAAAACGGTAGCCGTTTTGCTAAAACTTTGTTAGACAATTCCCACCAATAATCAACCATTTGAAAAGTCACGCAATTCACTTCCATTTAATTTGACAACACTTGTGCTCTTCAAACGGGCTACATTTGTTAGAATGCCAACAAAATAACTCAAAAACACTCGGATAAGAAATTAAAAAAAAAGTAGCCAACGTCTCTTTTCAAAAATGGCGGAAAGAGTCCTTTGAGGTCTTTGATCGAGCATATTGTCAGATCTGACATTCCCACTTTTGTTGCCGACTGTACTAGCAACCCCAGATCTGCCATAAAGCGGGTTGGTTGTCGGCGATAAACCAAGCTGCAGGTTACTAAAACCAAGCTGCATTTTAACGGACCTTTTTGAATTATTTCACGGCTTTTAAGCAGTCTGTGGTGCAGATTGCCGGCCTTTATGGCTTACACGCTGTTTCAAATGAATTTTAATGCTGCTGGCGCAATTGAGTGAGAACCGCTCAGTTAGGACAGGGATCAATTCAGATAATTCATATAAGTTTTTTGTGAAGACTATGTTTTAAATCTATTACGTTTAAACTTGTCTCCTACTCCTACTGGTAACTTTGGAAACTGACTGATCTTTACCTTGATTGATCTTTTGTGACTGACTCGATCTGCGGTTTTCTCACACGTGAAGTTAGATGCCTTGAAAGATTGTTGAAATCTGCCATTTTTGAAAGAAACGTCGTCATTTTTAATTTATTACATTTGAATGTGTTTTTTCGAGTTATTTCGTGTAATTTTAGTGGCATTTTAACCGGTGTAACTTGGATAAATGGCACATGTGTGATGTAGTGAAATTTAAGTGTATTGCGAGTCTTTTCGAAATGGTGGATTTTTCTCTGTTAAAATTCAGTTTTTCTGCCACTATTTAAACTGGGTTAGGACTTGACGGAGACTCTTGACGACTTGACTATAAAACTATAATAATTATATCACTTGACATTGGCTAAATTGTTGCAAATAATGCACAGAAGCCATTACCTAAGCTAAGAAGAAGAAAATGCCTTGGAAGTACCCTAGATATTTCCTCTTTTAGCGATTTCCCTACAAAATTAGACATGCATTGAGTTGGAGGCTTGATTTTTTGCGATACCTACTGTAGCCTTGCGATACGGTACCTGTACAATCCCAGTTTGGTGGTCGTACTATGTGACGTTAATTTTAGTAGTTAAACACAATCGTTATTATTTTGGCATTTAATACACTCACAATGTTTTGGTACGCGACCGTCGTGCGGTCGCGTGAGTTGCACACTGGCCATGTAGGTACGTAACCATACATACTGCCAACCCCAAAAAAGGGATTAAAGCGGGAGACAGAAGGTCTTTACAAATAAGCAATAATAATACAAGTAAGCAAATATAAAAGTTATAAGTAACAATATCTTATAAAAGGTTTTTGTTAAAGATATTCTAAAAAAAGTAAGTAAACGTAAAAGTAAGTCGACAAAGCTAATTAAAATTAAAATCGACGTCCTGGACGGGCTCCCGACGAGGCTGTGCTCGCTCGCGCTGTGCCGTCGCCGCAGCTCGTGACTCATCCTTGCGTGGGCGCTCCACTAGCGACGAGGACCGTCCGAGTTTGCGCGTTTGGTTACTTGTTGTGGTATCGCACTGTGTCGGACTGCGGGCTTTGGATTGTAATTTGATTGCCTCTGGTTCTGGATGTTCTGCAGCTGTGGCATACGTAGCCTTTGTGTTGCAAAGGCCTCGCTTCCTGATCACCCATACTAACGCTGCGATTACGACTACTGCCAACAGCGTGTAGCAGATAGTGTATTGGTGAATGTCATGAGTAGATATGGTTGCTGGATGCCGTAACTCTCCACGAATACACAAGAGACATCCGGGATAAAAGAGAGCTGCCCAACTTAAAAGAATTTCAATCATTTTTGGAAAGCAAATTTATGGCCTTGGAAACTATAAAAAATCGACAAAAGGACGGAACTAACAACAATTCACAGAAACCAAGCGGAAACATGAGCTACAATAAGGCCGCTAACAGGTTTCATCATACCTACAATAATTACAAAACAAACTTCACCGAAAAGCAAAACAATGCAAAGAAATCAACCTTATACAAAGACAATAAAGATCATGCGAGTACATTCTATACCGCATTTGGAAAATGCCCATTATGTGATGGCGAACACGTACTAATGCAATGTACAAAATTTGTTGACATGGCCATACCGCAACGGAATAGTACCATTGCTAAATTGAAAGTCTGCAAAAACTGTTTATACAGCCATGGAAACAACAATTGTAACTCATCAAAGACTTGTAAAGAATGTAACTTGAAACACCACACACTGTTACACATTGCGAAAAGGACGTATGAAGCAGCCACTAAACCTGAGAAAAAAACGCCGGACTCTCAACCATCAACTTCCACGCAACAAGGCTCTCATCACTTAACTACTAAGAACATGGAAGTACTGTTAACTACTGTCAAAATAAGGGTCAAAACCAATGATGGTACCTTTGTCACTCTTCGAGCTCTACTTGACCAGGGTTCACAAGTAAACTTGATAACTGAGAATGCTGCTCAACTGCTGCGGCTACCACGAGACAAACTCAGTGCGACTGTATCCGGCGTAGGATCCGTGTCAGGAGACTGCAAAGGACGTGTTCAACTTACTTGTCAGTCCATTCACAACGATTACACTATCACCACTAAAGCTTTCATACTGAAAAAGCTAACTAATAACTTGCCCAACTGTACTTTTGAAAAGGCTAACTGGCCACATCTTCAGAACTTGAAACTTGGAGACCCAGACTACAATGTAAGCGGTTCCATTGACTTGCTGTTCTCAGCGGACGTCTATGCAAGTATTTTAATGGACGGTGTGCTAAAAGGAGATCAGCATTCTCCAGTCGCGCAGCAAACTCAACTGGGCTGGATTTTGTGTGGGAAACTACAAACTTTTAACTGTCATGTCTCTATCGTTGATCTCAGTGATATATCGAAATACTGGGAGAGTGAGGACATAATTCAAGGAGATAAAGACATCAACCATGATGATCAGTGTGAAATGTACTACCAAAAAACTACTAAAAGAAACACTGATGGAAAATATATCGTCAAAATGCCAATGTTGAAAAACTTTGAAACTGAACTTGGAGAGTCGAGGCCTACAGCGGTCTCACAATTTTTACAGCTAGAAAAACGATTAAGTAAAAATGAAAAACTATCCACTATGTACAAAGATTTTATAAGCGAATACACTGAACTACAACACATGAAGCTATCGTCTTCAAAATCATCGAGTAGTGAGGGCCAAGAATGCTTCTTGCCTCACCTTGGGGTCCTGCGAGAAAGTTCCACCACTACCAAACTAAGAGTGGTGTTCAATGCCTCCAATAAAACGTCAAGCGGGAAAAGTTTAAATAAACTGATGGAAAAAGGACCCAACCTGCAGAAAGACATTCAAACTCTAATTTTGAAGTGGAGGTCGTACAAGTATGCCTTTACGGCTGACATAGAGAAATTCTATCGATGTATCTGGATTTCTGAAGAACAACAGCAGCTTCAAAAAATAATATGGCGTCCCTCTACTACTGAAACACTGAAAGAATACACCTTATGTACCTTGACATATGGTACAAAATGTGCACCATGGCTGGCAATGCGAACACTTAAACAGCTGGCAGTCGACGATGGGCACAAGTACCCGGCCGCTGCGAAAATACTGCAAACTGAACTCTATTGCGATGACTTGATAAGCGGAAGTAACTCATTAGAAGGTGCCAAGGAACTACAAAGTACATTGATCAAATTACTGAGCGGAGGAGGTATGAACCTACGAAAATGGTCAAGTAACTGTCCGGAACTACTAGAACACTTAACTGAAGAACGAATTTCAACTAACGACACTTTTGACTTCAAACATGAAGACTCTACGAAAACCCTCGGACTTGGATGGAATCCTAACTCGGACACATTCACGTTTAACTGGAGTTTGGAAAATAAATCAAAAATTCCACTAACGAAAAGAACTCTACTTTCCGAGATATCTCAACTCTTTGACCCATTGGGGTGGCTCTCTCCAGTAACAGTAACTGCGAAACTTATTTTCCAACGAGTGTGGGAACTAAAACTTGAATGGGATGAACCATTACCAACTAAAACTCAAGAAGATTGGCTGAAGCTGAGAGAAAAACTCCCTGATCTAAAATCTATAAAAATAAAAAGATGGATCGGAGGCTGTGAGAAACACATTGAACTACTCGGATTCTGTGACGCGAGCGAAAAGGCCTACTCATGTGTCATTTACACGCGCGTCATCAACGAAGAGGGACAACCTGTACTGAACTTACTAGCAGCAAAAACTAGGGTTGCCCCACTCGCACAAAAAATAACACTACCACGGCTTGAACTTTGTGGTGCTTTACTGTTATCACAATTGATGGAAAAAACCGGAAAATCACTGAATGAAAGTAGCATCACTATGTGGGCCTGGAGTGACTCTCAGGTTGTGTTGGCATGGCTGCAGGGAGAAACAACGAAGTGGGAGAGATATGTAGAAAACAGAGTGAAAAAAATTACGCATGTGATTCCATCAAAACAATGGTCTTACATCGAATCAAAGAATAACCCTGCAGACTGTGCCACTAGAGGAGTGGACCCGAAAAAACTATTGAGCTTCGGTCTATGGTGGAATGGCCCAGCTATACTGAAAACGTTCACAGAAACCGACGAAAAAGAAAATATTAACTGCCTATTTACAACTGACATCGGTGAGAAGCAGAAAGAGACAACCCTACAGAAATATAATAATGATAACTTCATTACTGACTTGATACATAAATGCAGTTCACTAACACGTACTAAGCGCATTGTTGCGTGGATTATGCGCTTTATTACAAAGGCTCGTCGTAACTTATCAACAACGGCGAAACCAGACACCGCTCGTGCCGATAGAGCGTTATCTACCTACTACCTAACAACAAATGAACTACTTGCATCAAACAAATTGATTGTGAAGTTTATGCAAAGATGCGACTTTGAAGTCGAATATAATTTGCTAACACGAAAACATACTCTAAACAACAAAAGTTCCATCTACAAACTGAATCCTTACTTGGATGAAGATGGAATTATACGTGTTGGTGGCCGCCTGAATAAAACTAATTTACCCTTGGGCATGAAGAACCCCGTCATCTTATCAAGACAAGGAAAATTCACCCAGCTCGTAATTGAAGAGGCTCACGCTGCAACCCTTCACGGTGGGGCACGACTCACACTTGCCTATATACGCCAGCGCTATTGGATAGCAGGAGGCAACCGAGCAGTAAAGACTCAACTACGGCGCTGTGTGCGCTGCAACCGGTACAAACCAAGGGAGAATCACCAGATCATGGCTGACCTGCCACCGCAAAGAGCTACCCCCTCTCGCCCTTTCACTCATACAGGAGTGGATTTTACTGGACATGTGGATGTCAAGTTGAACAAGGGGAGAGGGGTCAAAACTTCTAAAGGCTACATTGCCATTTTTGTGTGTATGGCTACCAAGGCAGTGCACATTGAACTTGTATCGGACCTAAGCACTGAAACTTTCATTGCCGCTCTCCAAAGATTGTGTGCCAGACGAGGAACGCCAAAACACATGTATTCGGACTGTGGCACTAACTTTATTGGAGCTTCAAAGGTTCTGAGAAACGAATACGAACTTTTCAAAACTGAACTATCACCTGAGTTTCACATGGAGCTTGGAAAAATGGAAGTGGAGTGGCACTATAACGCACCAGCTTGGCCCCAAGCTGGAGGTCTTTGGGAGGCTGCTGTGCGGTCAATGAAGCACCATCTACGTCGAATATTGGGAGACCAAAAACTTACCTACGAGGAGTTTGCAACACTACTTGCAAAAATAGAAGCCTGCATGAACTCGAGGCCTCTATATCCCCTAACAGAAGACCCAGAAGAATTCTACACCTACTTAACTCCAGGTCATTTCCTAACTGGAAGCCCTACATTGACTCTTCCTCTGTCCAACTACGAAGATGAAAGGAACGTGGATTTACGCCAAAGATGGCAGTTAACTGAACACATGCTGCACCAATTCTGGAAATTGTGGTCCAGCGACTATTTAACTCAACTTCAAGCAAGAAGCAAATGGCAAAGACCTACTAAGAATCTTGAGAAAGGGGACATAGTCCTTGTAAAGGAAAACAATCTACCCCCAGGAAAGTGGGTCATGGGCAAAGTGATCGAAGTACACCCCGGAGAAGATGGTCATGTGAGGGTGACCACTGTCAAAACTCAAGCTGGTGTGGTCAAGAGGCCCGTCACAAAACTGTCAAAAATATTGCCAAATGAAACTGAAGACACACAAAATTAAACTGAGAACTCAACAAATCAAAAGAGCCATTATTCTAGGGCTGCTCGCTCAACACCTACCAAAAAGCGTAACCGAACTGCAAAGAAAAGTTTCATCACGATGTTCGTTTCTTTTCTTACAATGTTTGCATTCATAAATGAATCAAAATGTGATATCTCTGACGTCACTGATACGAACGTAGGTATGACAAAGAACGCTCAGATTACTAACCTTGGACACGAGCGCCCGATCTACTACGACACGATTGGAAAAATGCAGCTAATTCATGACGAATGGGTTTTACTTACCTACTATAACCTAACAACTTACTGGCAAGCTATTCAAGATATCGAAAACTACGTGGAAGATGTCAGAATCCTGTGTCAGAAGATGGACCCAAGATATTGTGAAAATACCGTACAACAACTCTTCCATGACATGGAACTAATGAAATATTACAACAACATACTACTGGCCCCGCACAAGCATTTATCTGATCGTAAAAAAAAAGAGCTTTGATCGATGGTGTTGGCTATGTAGCAAATAGTTTGTTTGGAATCTTGGATCAGCACTTTGCAGAGAAATACTACCAAGATATTAAAGCTATACAGAATAACGAAAGATACCTACTAGAACTCGTGAAAAATCAAACTACAATCGTTGAACTTGAAAATGAAATAATGATGAAAAATGAGAAGAATATTCGGCAACAGTTCGTACTTATGAACAAGTTTATGAATGATACCAGCATTAGATTGACAGAACTTCAGTCAGGAATCGGAACTGTCATGGCCACTAACTACTTCAGCTCTGTATCGCTCACAGCACACTTGCTGCTAACTAACTTAAAGAATGTTCAAGAGATGCTTTTCAACGCCCTCGTGGATGTTTACAAAGGCCACATCGATGTGCATCTCCTCACACCAGTCAACTTAATCAAGCAGCTGAATGAGATCTCTGGAAGACTCCCGAAAACTTTAAATTTTCCTGTAGAAAATATTCAAGAAGAAATAAAGGATGTCTATAAACTACTCTACGTAAAGGCTCGCGTCACGGACAATTACTTTATGTTTGAGATACACATTCCATTGACAAGCGATGAAGATTTCACTCTTTATAGAGTCATCCCTTTACCTCTGAGAATGAAACAAGAACAAGCAGAGATTACTAAATATGTATATGTTTCATCGAAATATATAGCTGTCAATTTTAGAAAGAACACCTACATCAGTTTGAATGAAGAGGGAATGCAACAATGCATTCAGCGAAGAACAGACAACTTTGTGTGCAGTCTTAACTTACCTATAAGAAACTTAGAAAGCACAGACGCACCATGTGAAGCCAAGCTATTGGGTCATCAAAAGACTTCGCCGTGCATTACAAAGAAAACTGAATGTGTAGCCACCTGGATCGAGTTACATTCATCGAATACATGGCTGGCGGTGTGTTGCGACTCGTGCGTAGTGCGAACTGTCTGCGCTGGGGAAGTTGCATCTCACCAATTAAACACATCAGGACTCATAACTTTAAAACAAGGATGTGTGATGCAGAACAAGGACTTAAGTATCTACGCTCACAATCTTTTCCATAGTGATGCGAGAGTAAACTTATACCTAGCAAAACCACCGAAACTCGTGAAATCTATAAACCACATATTTAACTCGCAACGCACACCACAACTTCGACTAGTCTCAGAAGACGAAAACCTAGAAAAGGTAGCGAGACAACTAGAACAACAAAAAATAAACGAGCTTCAACTTCCAGCAACCATATCTACTCATGACATTCACCAATACACTATCTGCTACACGCTGTTGGCAGTAGTCGTAATCGCAGCGTTAGTATGGGTGATCAGGAAGCGAGGCCTTTGCAACACAAAGGCTACGTATGCCACAGCTGCAGAACATCCAGAACCAGAGGCAATCAAATTACAATCCAAAGCCCGCAGTCCGACACAGTGCGATACCACAACAAGTAACCAAACGCGCAAACTCGGACGGTCCTCGTCGCTAGTGGAGCGCCCACGCAAGGATGAGTCACGAGCTGCGGCGACGGCACAGCGCGAGCGAGCACAGCCTCGTCGGGAGCCCGTCCAGGACGTCGATTTTTTATAGTTTCCAAGGCCATAAATTTGCTTTCCAAAAATGATTGAAATTCTTTTAAGTTGGGCAGCTCTCTTTTATCCCGGATGTCTCTTGTGTATTCGTGGAGAGTTACGGCATCCAGTTTCTGTGACATATTATGTACAATCATTGGGCCCCAGCTTCTCACATCCACCCCCATATTAGTGAGCCCGTTCAAGCTTTCTGTGATGACGTCATGCATTTTCTTGAAATTATAGGTGTTAGGATGCTGGATAGTAGGCAGTTGTTGCATCGCGTTCATGAACAATGTGAATTGAAGGCGACGATTATCATATCGATGGGACAGTATTTCCCAGCAGGAGTCGTAGTTGTTCGCACTAACAGTAAGATGCTGCACCAAGCGTTCTGCTTCACCCTTCAGTTTTGTTTTTAGATGTTGCATTTTCTGTGCGTTGGATATAGTAGGATTTTTATGAATCGTTTCTAGAAAAAGATCTTTAAACGCAATCCATTGAACGTAGTCCCCAAAAAATTCTGGGATTTCAATTTTTGGTGTTGATTTTTGATAGTGTATGTTAGACCATACCTTGTTGTTCAGTTGTTTCCGCAAGTCGTCGTATTTATTTTCTATGTTTTCGAATTTGGCTGAATATTCTGCGTTCAAGTTAGAACCCAACACTGCGTTTTCCAGCTTCCAGTGTAGTTTGTCAATAGAGTCCCACTTCCCTTTTAAAGTTGAGAGGTGATCTTCTAGTTCCCATTTTTCAGATATAAGTTCGATCTTTATTTTTGTCATGGCTCTTTCTAGAGCCTTGAAGTTGCATTTCTGCTGGTTCAGCAGTATTTTGATGTTATCATCAGGTTCATCCTCCCATATTCCAGAGAGGTCAAAATCAACACTAGATTCCGGTTTCTCTTTCTCCTCTTGTCGGTGATAGATCAGTAAGTCCATCATATTCACTTTAGTTGATTCATATAGTTGTTTAGTCTTTCCATAAACATTATCAGTGAAGTAACTGATTTCGCTCTTGTCTTCAGTATTTTGCACAATGCTTTCATTTCTTTCATGAAACTCTACCCATTGTTTCTCTAGGGTTGAAAGCTTTGCGTCTAAGTATTCGATAGTTTTTCTGGATTTGGAATCCTTTTTATAATTGGAGCATAAAGTTTTTATACTTTCGAAGCAACTTACTTGTTTGGTAAGTAATTCCATTTTTTTTGAGTTCAAGTTAGTTGATAGTGAGGCAGTGTTCACAAGTAAAAAGTTAGTTACCCGAGTTAGTCTGAGTGGAGTGTAAAAGTTCAAAGGTGTTGATTCAGGACACGAAGACAGGCAGTAGTTTCCTTGTCTTCTTCTTCAAATGTTTTTCGTTGCTCCTCGCAGTTGACGATAGAACTTCGGTGACACTTGAAAGTCCTTAGCACTCAGTGCATATGCAACCCGCCGCTACGTAATTACGCCTTCTCAATTAGCCTGGTGAGACCCGCTTGTGGGAAGCCAGGTAACCGATTCGCTTTCGCAACTTAGGGCCACAAAATCCACCGAATGGTACCTCGAAGGACCAAATGTACAATCCCAGTTTGGTGGTCGTACTATGTGACGTTAATTTTAGTAGTTAAACACAATCGTTATTATTTTGGCATTTAATACACTCACAATGTTTTGGTACGCGACCGTCGTGCGGTCGCGTGAGTTGCACACTGGCCATGTAGGTACGTAACCATACAGTACCTTTATACTTGTTATAAAAAATAATAGTAATAGTAGCCGTTTCTTAGATGATGAGTCTTGCCAGACAGACAGACAACTACTTGATCCTATAATGGTCCTGGTTTTACCAGTTGAGGTATAGAACCCTAATAAGGAAGCGATGATTCTTCGGCTGTGTAGGTACGTTTTTATGTGACAGCATAGTATGTTTTCAGTAGCTATTGCTATACACATATTATTTGTCCACTGAATAAAAACAGTCTGAAAAAAACGTCCCCAAAAATAGTTTACAAAATCTTCTTGAATAAGTTATCGGAACCCTAACTTCATATTGGCCACTTATCTACCCCTGCACTCATACCCAATAGGTAGGTACTTGTAGCTACAAAATATCTCTGACGAGTGCATTCGACTTCAATAATCGCATTTTCTGAGTCAGTTAACCTGAACACAGCTACAGCGCTACACTAGACGGTTTCGCAAATCGAAGTTCAATATAACCACAAATGACAGCTTAAATATGGATGAGGTTTGTCGTAGAAGCGCGTGTGCAACACTTAAGCGTAGCTTCGCATAACTTTATTTCAATGTATAGATTAGTTTTTGTTGGTCACAAAGGGATAATGCTTTTTATTTATTTTTGGCCTTTGCATTTTATTTTCTAATAGTCGCAAAAAATATGCAGCGATTTTTTGGCATTTTCAAAATATCGATTATACTGTTGTGCATAAAATAAAGTTTATTTTGTCACAAATGGACAAGTTTTTTGGTCGGTAAGTGGCAACCGTGCCTCGACAAATTCTTAGAGAAATCTTCCGGAGGGTATGACGTCTAAGTTAATAATATTCGTTTAAGCTCATAGTTTTGTATCATCATCAGATGGATCTTTACAGCGATATAACTATTACTTCTAGAACTTTAATTACACGAAGCTTTCAAAAGTATAATATTATGTTTTTCATTTCGCAACTTTTCTGAAATGCTCCCTGAACTAAACGTAAGACGTTCATCGAATTCAAGTCAGTCTTTTTTTAAATTTATGTTTATTTTAATAAACTGGACTCACTACGGTTTATGCCGAAAGCACCAACCTCCAAGTATTTTTTTGTCTTCTACGAGAAGAAGAAGAGAGTTGAAGTAGGAGAATAGAACATATTTTATTTTCCTAAAATAAGTATGGTGGTAAGTCGAGGATAGAGAATAGAACATATTCTATTCTCCTACTTCTACTCGTAACTTTGTAGACTGGCACACACACATACAACTTTGGCACTACACACCATACACAACAGTTGTCTGTCTTTCCTGAAAACTATGATCTAGGTCTCTTTAAGGCTAGAGTGAATAGGTGCCATCTAGACCTTTGTGCTTCATCTTCAGCCACATCGTCACATACAAACAGATGAGATTGTGATCAAACAAAGGACTATCATTGTTAAACAAGTAATTAATTTTGTAAAAATTAAAAAACCCCCAACGCTGAACGGCTGAACCGATTATGATCAAACAAAACTAAGAACCCTCTCGAGCATTACACCTTTCAAACAAAAAAAAAACTAAATTGGTTCATCCGTTCGGGAGCTACGATGGGACAGACAGACACACACACACACAGACAGACACGTCAAACTTATAACACCCCTTCGGTTTTCGTCGGGGGTTAAAAACAAACACAAGTGAAGTTACCGCATCCATTTTATTTTGATATTCCATTATAATAACCAATATCTGAAGGTTTACGTTGCCGGCTGTGGAAAAACTCTTATTGTACTATAAAAATGTTATAAGGTAACTCTATTCAATGAACTTGCTGTTATTGTAGCAAAAAAATCTAAATTGGTTCATCCGTTCGGGAGCTACGATGGGACAGACAGACACACACACACACAGACAGACACGTCAAACTTATAACACCCCTTCGGTTTTCGTCGGGGGTTAAAAACAAACACAAGTGAAGTTACCGCATCCATATTATTTTGATATTCCATCATAATAACCAATATCTGAAGGTTTACGTTGCCGGCTGTGGAAAAACTCTTATTGTACAATTAAAATGTTATGAGGTAACTCTATTCAATGAACTTGCTGTTATTGTAGCAAAAAAAACTAAATTGGTTCATCCGTTCGGGAGCTACGATGGGACAGACAGACACACACACACACAGACAGACACGTCAAACTTATAACACCCCTTAGTTTTCGTCCGGGGTTAAAAACAAACACAAGTGAAGTTACCGCATCCATTTTATTTTGATATTCCATCATAATAACCAATATCTGAAGGTTTACGTTGCCGGCTGTGGAAAAACTCTTATTGTACAATAAAATTTTTATGAGGTAACTCTATTCAATGAACTTGCTGTTATTGTAGCAAAAAAAACTAAATTGGTTCATCCGTTCGGGAGCTACGATGGGACAGACACACTCACAGACACGTCAAACTTATAACACCCCTTCGTTTTTCGTCGGGGGTAAAAAACAAACACAAGTGAAGTTACCGCATCCTTTTTATTTTGATATTCCATCATAATAACCAATATCTGAAGGTTTACGTTGCCGGCAGTGGAAAAACTCTTATTGTATAATAAAAATGTTATGAGGTAACTCTATTCAATGAACTTGCTGTTATTGAAATCGACGTTTATTATGGCGAGGAGACGTGTCTGTGTCATTGCTGCTTTGTTTTTTAAACAGCACTTAGTTTTAAATGAGTGTCTCAGTACATCGTTTTTGATAATAAATATAAATAAATAAATAATGCTGGACAGTTCACACAACATCATCTAGCCCCAAGCTAAGCAGAGCTTGTGTTAAGGGTACTAGATTAACTGATATACAAATACAAAAAATACAAATGTTTATTTCATTAACTTAAGGTCTACAATTTAACAGGGTATGGAGTCTCCTTTTAAGCTAAAAATATGCTTGTGTTAGGTGATACCGCTCTTCTATATCCATCGCTTTTTTTTAAGCAGTAATTGTAAATAAACTTAACAATAAACATTTTTAGGAACAAAACAGAGACAACAAACAGACAGCGCAGAGAAAAAGTTTGCTAATTATTGTAACCTAATAATTGTAACCAAGTATGAGGAAGTGAATGTGGGTGTGTGGTGTGTGGTGTGTGAGGCGGTGTGGGTAAATGTAAGATATACTTGGTGTGTGATATACTTAATACAATTAACATTACATAGATAGATATTTTTTATTATACATAGAAACACATTATTTACATAGATTACATAGATTGCACATATATTTGTTCCAAGGCGGGAATCGAACCCGCAAACTCCTGCGTCGCAGGCCAATCTTCGCCCGCCGTGCCACAGAGGTCTATCATTGTAATAGAGCTCTAACAACGAGTTCAACAGTGCTTGACATATTTACGATCACATTGTCGACCTCTGTAGCGTGTCGGGCGAGTAGACGGCTGAGATGCGAAAGGTTGCGGCTTCAATTCCTGCTGTGGGACAAATGTTTATATGATCTGCAAATATTCGTTCCGGGTCTGAGTGTTATAGTATCATAGTACTCGTAGTTACTGATACCCAGACAGGACACAGGAAAACACACACAGGAACCCTATACACACACAGGAAACACACACACACACACACAGGACACAGGGAATTCTAGTGTGGCATCAGGACTATGTGTGTGACTGTTGGGTGTTATGTTATGTTTACTAACACGAAATGTATCTTGGCTGACACCATACGGGTAATTAGTGTAGATAAGACCACACTTAAACATACTGGCAAGTGTATTAAGAATACCTACCTTATATATATCTTACCTACGTTTTTGTTTGTTTTTTTTTGTTTTAATATGTTTGTATTTTCTCAGATTTAAGTACCTACTTACTTCAAATATTTTTTTTTTGTAAGAATAATTGTTGCGTTATTCAAACTAGTGTAGGTACTAATTTACCTATGTAAAGTTCTGATCTACCTTATCCGGCTTTCCTGGCCGTTTTTGTTGACCTTGCATGCGTACCATTCAAAACTAAGCTAAAAAAATGGCTATTACAGCAGTCTTTCTTTGACTGTGCTGAGCTTACTTCGATGAATCCTGTATGTTAAGAATATTAAAATCATTATTAGGTTGTAATTAGACTTTAATTAATGTAATATGACATTTACTGACAATTTAATTTAATGAAATTAGTGATTTTTTAAAAATGTTTAGATTTATGACTGTTTTGTGTTTTTATATAATAATTTTATTGAATTTTATAATTGACAAACTTGTGAACTAAGTACTAAATTTCTGGTATTTATTTGTATTAATTTGTCAGTATGCACCTATACCTATGACCTAAATGCTTTATAAACCAACTTGACACGTAACAATAATCTGTTATAAATAAATAAACTATAACTTGTACGTTAGTATTATTCCTTACTCTGTGCTATAACTATAACTATAACTACCTACCTTTTTTTTTTTTTTTTTATACTACTGGAATGGCGGAGCAAGCAGATGGCCCACCTGATGTTAAGCGGTAACCTCTGCCTATGAACAGTGCATTACCTCATAGGTCACGTCCACCTAGGACGCGCCCTATGTGGCATTGCACTGCGCCGGCCACCCTGAGACATAAAGATGAAAAGTCTAATGTGCCTGTAATTTCACCGGCACCCTTACCCTTCAAACCGGAACACAGCAATGCGAGCACTACTGCTTTGCGGCAGAAATAGGTACGGTGGTAGTACTTCCCCGGACGAACTCTTTCACAAAAAAGCTGTACTACTACTACCTACTTTGTAAACGAACTCAATACTAAATGTGGATTCTAATTGGTTTCAGAATAGCATGTGGTGTATGAGTAACAAACTAACTAGAAGATAACTGTGAATCGTAGATTAATAAAATAAAAAATACAATAAACCACACAGTAAGTATGCTTAAACATAATTTAAAACTACGCAGCCACTGCATATGAAATTCAAGAACAAATAGGTATGTGAGTTTCACGTGAGCCGAGTTGACGTATTTATTATTTATTTGGTAGTTGGAGGTGCGACGGCATTATGGAGAAATAACTCATCTCCAGACATATTGACTTTGGACGGGAATGGAGGTCTCCTTGTGGGAATTGCAACGAAACATTATTGTATTTGTTTGGGCTTACCTTATTGATGGTAAGGTTATGTTATGTTATGGTATGAGGCACTTTTACAAACTTGAGATGTTTTTTTTATACAACTTGGTATGAGGGATCAAGCAGATGGCCCACCTGATGTTAAGCGGTACCCTCTGCCTATGAACAGTGCATTATCACATAGGTCATGTCCACCTAGGACGCACCCTATGTGGCATTGCACTGCGCCCGCCACCCTGAGACATAAAGATGAAAAGTCTGATGTGCCTGTAATTTCACCGGCACCCATACCCTTCAAACTGGAACACAGCAATGTGCGAGCACTATTGCTCTGCGACAAAAATAAGTATACTTCCCCGGACGAACACATAAACAAAAAAGCTAGAAAAAGCGGTTTTTATTGAATATCTCGTAAAATATAGATAATTTTACAAAACCCCTACAGTAAACCCTCGGCTTTGTTGTATTGATTTTATTTATCTTATTTTTACGCAATGATATGCACCATTTTAATAAACAATCGAATCCTAGCCAAAAATAGGCGTAACTTTGTTTTTTTTCTATGGGGAAAATATTGTTCTATCGTGTTTCTGGTACAGTGATCCCTCGGAATTATAATGTAGTACACATACATATTTTTAATTATTAATATTGTACTTGATTTAGTTTGTTAAAAAGCAAATCTAATATTAGGAATTTAGCGGCATACACCTTAACTACCCATGTGTTCTTTAACTAAGTAACACCGGTTAAAATTACACCAAAATTACACGAAAAACAAGTAAATAATTTTGTAAAAATTAAAAAAAACCCTCAACGCAATGAAACGGCTGAATCGATTTTAATCAAACATAGCAAAGAACACTTCCGAAAAACTCACCTTTCAAACAATAAAAAAAAACGGTTCATCCGTTTGGGAGCTACGATGCCATAGACAGACATACACACAGAGACACGTCAAACTTATTACACCCCGTCGTTTTTGCGTCGGGGGTTAAAAACACATAACTATTTAATTAAATTTAAATGGCGGATTGAGTCCTAATTATATTCAATTAGTGCAGGGTTAATTACATACTGTATACGAGAACAACACCATAGATAAAAACCTATAGCTACCTACATATGAATACCATTGTAGCAAAGCCAGGCGGACCCTTTCATCGCCAAATCCTGCATATCCTACCTAATGGTCAGCCTTTGTCAGCCGGCTTGCTATGTTGTATTGTAGTCTGTGCTTTGGATGCAGTGCAGGCTTCTGTAATCTCATTATTGGACAGCGGTATCTTTTCAGCACCACCATGAGCCCACATTAGTCCACTTCTGGACATAGGCCTTTTATAATACGCGCCACTGGGCCTTCTGGGCCTTATTAAACCCAGCGCCATTTTTTCTCCCTAAAAACTACATCAAATATTGTCAAGACAGCGCCACCACCAGGCAGAAATCTTCATACAAAAAAAACGCCACTCACCGCTCGATAGAGCGGGTTTTATTGAATATCTCGTGAAATATAGTCAATTTCAAAAAACCCCGTGAGTAATCCCTCCGTTTTATTTTATTGATCTTATTTATCCAATTTTTGACCCAATAATCTGCACCATATTGACAAACAATCGAATCTAGCCAAAAGTTAGAGGTCTCTTTGTGATTTTTTTCTATTAAGAAAATATTGTCCTATCATGTTTCTGTCTGAGTGATCCCTAGGTTAATGTAGTATCCATGCATATTTTTTATTTGAATATTGTACTTGATTTAGTTAGTTAAAAATATAATCTAAGATTGGTAATTTTGCGTTATACCCCACCTTAACGCTTAGAATATAGAATAACCAGAACCCATGTCACGCGTAAAAACTGTCACCACGCAGACTAGTCTCAATGAGAATACTTTGAGAGACTGAGTAATTAGATGTTTATTAGAATTTGTTGTCTTGTTATTTTTTGTCTTGTTATTTATTTTCTTGAATTTATTGTTTTTAGGACCTTATATAAATCATTTATTTACAGAAATAATAATCAACTAATACAAGGTATGTGCAAAATACATATTAAACAGTTGTTCTACCTGAAGACCGGTGCTAGCGATCTAAAGGTAGCTCAACTGATCCAAATCACTACCTGACGGAAGCTTCCCTAAGATGCTGGCTGCATTGCCACGCTGAATGGCAATGCTTATAAAAATGAAAATCGACTAGATGAACTCTCAAGTATGTTCCAATTTCAAAATTCCCATACAAACATTTTTGGTGCACATAAGATCGTTCTCAGACTTGAGTTGGGTCTATTAATACGGGTCTTAGAACTTTACCAACGTTTGCTACAGATCTACCTACTTCGGTGGTTACTGTCACTGTCCTACATTCCCTGAATGGCCGTAAAGAGCAATTCCTCTCAAAGCACTTTCACCAGCAATGTGTAAATTACAGCGTCCCATTTACCCCGTAATTTGGGTTTTGTCCGACTACCCGCATTCCGGGCACAGCTACAATTTGCACCGGACGCGCCCAGTCGGGGACGCGCGCTCGAATAGGCAACATGTGTGTTTAACTGCACTCTGCGTTTTATGCGACGCTATTTAGTAGCATGTGATAGTTGGCGTGCATGCAGTTGAATGTTAAGAGGATAATGTTGCTCTTAAATTGTAGTTTAAGCTGACTTGATTCTACAACTACTTACTAGATATAAATAAGCATTTAAACTCAGTTCTGACACTACCTACTTAAGCCGGTAGACAGAGTTATCTCATTTTTTTTTTAATTATGTTTGACCACGATCTCACCTTTTGGTAAGTGACGATGCGGCCGAAGATGGAGCACAAAGGTCTAGAAGGCACCTATTCACTCTAGCCTTGAAGAGACCCAGATTATAGTTTTCAGGAAAGAGAGACGACGGTAGTGTATTCCACTCCTTACCAGTTCTCATTATAAAGGTAGAACTGAAACGTTTAGTACGAATAGAGGGTATACTAATGAGGTAAGGGTGGTACCGAGCCGTGCGCCTGCTCGTCCTGTGATGAAAAGGAGATGGTGGGATTAGATCATGAAGTTCCTGGGAGCATTCCCCGCAATGTAACCTATAGAAGATCGAAAGGCACGCTACTTTAAGGCGGTAAAAAAAAAATAAAAAAAAAAAAACATTGGCCATATTAAAAATATGTAAAGAAGAGGTTTGGAAAATAAATTGACAGAGGCTCTGAGTACAAATTGATATCGAATAGATTACGTGACACATAGGTAGTAGGTACTCCCTGAAATCCGCGTTACGTAAACCTGAATCTCTATTACCGAACCTGAATTTATCTATACATTGCTCAACTTTACGAAAGTTTGATTCAAAAACTTACTGTAACTGAACGATATTCACGAAGTTATAAGAGGCATTGTTAAACAATCTTCGGTTAAGTAAGGGGAGTTTTGGAGGGAGATTTCATTTTTATTAAGAGACTCAGGGCTGCCCACATTAACATTTTTTTTTTTTTTTTTTTTTTTTTTTTTTTTTTTTTTTTTTTTTTTTTTTTTTTAATACTACTTGGATGACGGAACCAGCAAGAGGCCCACCTGATGATACTTAATGAAACTTATGGCTTTTCCTAGATTACTTACGTAAAAGTCCTTAATAATATTATATCAACAATTTATAATTACATTTATTTACAGAAATAATAATACAACTAATACAAGGTATGTACAAAATACATCTGAAATATTTGTGCTACCTGAAGACCGCTGCTAACGATCGAAAGGTAGCTCAACTGATCCCAATTACTACCAGACGGAAGCGTCTCAATTTATTGATTTCCGGCTTCAATAATAATGAAAAAGCTAATCATTTTAGCTACAACGAAAACGAACGTACGAATGTAATTTTCTTGTAAAAGTTGGTACGAAAGGCAAACTTCTACTATTTTTCTGTAACTCATAAATAATGACGAGGCATTTTTTAAAAAAAAACTCTTATTTCGTGTCGTTTCACATAAAAACCTCTTATTATGCGCAAAGACATTCTTGATGAATCACACCAGGGTCAGGGGTAGTTTTACGAGCTGCCAACCCTGCGAGCCGTCCAATCTGACGGAGCGAGCGAATTAAAGATTGTCAACAGATTTATTATTCGCTCCAGTGAACCCGAGCCGTCTTCCCTCGAGGGGTATTTACTTACGTATTTATATATTTATACAATATTTGCTGAATTGTACGCTGTTTGGGAATACTTTCGCCGGTTGTAATTAAGAGGACAAAATAGGGATGTCAGTTGTCACCTCGTTAATGACTTTAGGAGATTGTATAAGTACCTATAAATGTAGATGGCGTTTATTGTTTCAAATTCGAAAGGAACTAAAAAGGTGTGCAAGTTGTATCTATAAGAGTTAAAGTCAATTCAATTCAATTCAATACATTTATTTCAGGCAACAGTGAAAAATGTACATTGTACCTAGACAAAGGCCCATAGTAATAAATACCTTACAACTAACATACATATAAAGATATTTATAACTTAATCTAACACAGGTGTGATCGCCGACGCGTCGCGGCCCGGGGGATCACGTGACAGACGGCCTTTGAACCGCCGGAACTTCACCCCTTTCGGCCAGAAGTCAGGGCTCAAGTAGATCTTCAGATCCTCCGTAGGGACCCTCACCATAAATGAGCTAAAGCCCACATTATGACGAGAGTCCAACTTCACGACCCTCAATCCCACTCCGACTTTCCTCTTGACGTACTCCACCAAAGTTCGTGGTCTTTGTCTAACCACACAGGAAGCATATTTTTTTTAACTAATTGACCTTCGTTTGTTCACGATCTCACCTATTGGTAAGTGAAGATCATAAAACAATTATAAATAAAACGATTTACAAAAAAAAAATAACTTTGTTGTACAGCGGGTGATCTTATCGCTTAGTAGCGATTTCTACCAGACAACCTTGTTTGTCATTGCTGTTTTTTCCATACATCACTTTTATTTATTCGCGTTTGGGTGAGTAGATGGCTGAGACGCAAGAGGAGCAGGTTCGATTATTGCTACAGGGCAAGTGCTATCATTATCATCCGCTTTAGATGTTTTTTTTTGCTGATGTGTAATTTGGAATGCAATGGGGGGGATTTGCAATAATCACCATGCTTACCAGGCGGATTGGTAATCACAGTATCGGTGTTTAGCAAATAAATAATGTTAAATAAATAATAAATAATGTTGGACAAGATCACACAACATTATCTAGCCCCAAGCTAAGCCAGAGCTCGTGTTATGGATACTAGTTAACTGATATACTTAATACAATACATTACACAGATAGATATTTTTTATTATACACAGAAAACACCCAGAACACCCGAACACATATCTGCAGATCGCACAAATATTTGTTCCGAGGCGGGAATCGAACCCGCAACATCCTGCGTCGCAGGCGAACCATCGCCAGCAGCGCCACAGAGGTCGTCAAAAAGTACTCAGATGGATGCTGCTGCCCATCCTTTAGAGTAATCTCTTAGTCGGCTTTTACAAAATCCACGGGAGGAGACGGATAAGTCTATTCATAGGTCGTACACACAACGGCAAAATGATTACATGATCTGGAAATATTTGTTCCTGGTCTGGATGTTGTAGTACCATGGTACTCGTAGTTCCTGATATCCACGACACAGGGGATCCTAGTGTGGGATCAGGACTATGTAAATTACTTTGTACATACTAGCAGCGCCCCGCGGTTTCTCCCGCGTAAGTCTCGATCCCGTGGGAATATCGGGATAAAAATGTGCCTATGTGTTATTCCGGGAGTCCTGTTATATCCATTCCAAATTTCATCCAAATCCATCCAGCCGTTTCAGCGTGGAGAAGTAACAAACACACTAACACACACACACAAACTTTCGCATTTATAATATTAGTGTGGTTATGGGTGTTATTAACCCCAGACGTAAAAACGAAGGGGTGTTATAAGTTTGACGTGTCTGTGTGTGTGTGTGTGTATGTGTGTGTCTGTCACTCCCATCGTAGATCCCGAACGGATGAACAGTTTCCGTTTTTTTTTGTTTGAGTGGTGAATTTGTCTGGAGTGTTCTTAGCTATGTTTAATCAAAATTGGTTCAGCAGTTTCATTGGGTTAAGGTTTTTTTAATTTTTACAAAAGTAATTACTCTTTAATTTATTTTCCTTATACTGTGGACCAAACTATAAACGAGTCATGATAACTTCGTAAGTCACGAAACAGCATGTTTGTCGTATGTACCACTAATAGGGTATTATGAAGTTCGTCTTGGAACAGGGCAGAGGGTGCTCGAGCCCTCAGGGGATGAAAGGGGAGGTAGGGGGAGGTATTTGAGGTACCTCGCAGTAAGTAAGGCAAGATTACAGATGGCAAGATAAGCTTCGAATTAGACAAGGAATTTTGTATGAACTTGTAAAGATATTAACTTGTCTGTAGGTCTTTGAGAATAATATATCAGGTTTGTTCTATATTTTACATATTACATTTAAAAGTATTATAATATATTTTAGAAGAAGATGGATAGATTAACTATTTAATGTACATTAACGATTATATAACAAACATTAATACAGAACATAACGAAATAACAAAAAATAACAGAAATGAGCATGGGCGGACATCGCTTATAGCGATTTCTTCCAGACAACCTCAGGATGGAGAGGACTATATTGGACTCGCCTTTGTACATGTCATCTATGTAAGTTTGTTTTTCTTCTCTGTTTGTGTGTACAATAAAGAATAAAGAACAATAAAGGAAGAATGGGACAGTGGTGTTATCACCTTTACAAATACAGATATCATACCTACTAATAATACATAATATTGTGTAAATTTATCAGTAGAAACAACATAAAATTGTAAGATCATGTACAATATAAATGTATATTATGTGTATAGTTTTGTATGTATATTGATTGTGTGAATATTTTGTTTTGTTGTTATGTGTATTAGTTTTTTTTTTCAGTTAAGTGTGAATCAATTTGTTTTACATAATCACGTACGATTCTCCCTTTAAACCGTACCTTTATCTTTCCTCAAACTCCCAGCACTTTTTTGGTTTTATGTCAAGTTAATCACCTGTCATTGGCAAACTCTTGTGGCACCACTACCGGTCCGCTGAACACGCCAAAAAAAAGAAGAAGAAGAAGTATAATACATAAAATAAATACATAATAATATAATACATACCGACACTCTTATAGCATTCATCCTATACAAATACAAATAGCTATCTTAGTACTCTTAAGGCGCGATAGGTTCTCAAATGTCTCTAGAATTTTAAAGTTTTTGATAAGAATTTTCATAGTATTCTATGAAAAAAAATATATATGATATTCTTGAGCTTTTTATCTAGTGAAATCAATAGTTCAATACAATATTTGAATTACTCCACTCGATAAAAAACAATAACAAAGATGCCTCCTTTTTAAAATTGAAATGCTATTTTTCACTCACTTCTCTCACGTTTTAATTTTTGAAACATTTGGTTATATGTTATTTATTATTTGAGTTAGTGAATTCATCAACATAATTAAACAAAACTTTAAACGACATTTTTATATAAGTTTTTTATACATAAAAACACGGTATCAGAGCGTGCGCTCGCCTTCTTCGCCTCATACAAAAATGTTCGTTGAACCTATAGCGCCTTAAGCAAAACATAATAACAGACAAGAATAATAAAAAAGATTATAATAAGAGATCCATGATCATTGAAATAACTTATATGATTAACATCTTGGCAACCAAAAAACGGTAGAAATTATAGTAGTTGAAGAGCAACTTATTTATTTATTTATTTATTAAGAAACAAGTACAACACCATAACAGAAATCCAAAGCGATGTTGCATGCACACAATTATATAACAATAAAAAATAAAAACAACCAAGCTTAGAATAAGTAGGTAACGCCCACCGAGGATAGACATACAATAATAACTCACACTAACTACTTGCATTAAATATTCTCTAAAACAAGCTGCGCCATTTCCATGAGCTTCGGCAAACTATGACAAAAAATGTCAACATTGTTCTCTGAGAGAATATTAACTAAACGGATGGCGTGTGACATTGGGGCAAATTTGAGCAAGTTAGTTCTAGATGTTGGCTGACTGAGCATAGCTGACTCCATCTTGGTTCGATCCTAGCACCATGATGGAGAGTTTGACAGTTTACAATTAAGTTTACATACATCCATACATACACACACGCCTTTTTCCCCGAAAAGGTAGGCAGAGCTTCAATGGGCCTCTTTGCACAGTGGGTTGCACCATCGTGGAATATAGACGTGGTAAGTAGTGAGTTCATCGCCGTCATTGCCTCCTACGACTGACTCGGCTAACGCTTTCTTCCAGTAATAACACATTCCATAATAAGCTAGCAGCTAGGACTTATCCTTTACCAACGAATCCTATCAACAAGACCGGGTAATCCCTTAGTCGGTTTTACGACATCCACGGGAGGAGATGTTTAAGAGACAATTAAGTTTATACTCACAATTCTACTATCTATGTTCTAACACATATTATGTCCAGCAGTGGACTCCAAGTGATGACGTAATGATGATACGCCAAAATGTTAAGTCCAACAAAAAATCGAGGCTTTTGGGAATTTACCGGAAATGCCCCAAGCCATGTTGTAAAAACAATGTTTTTTTTTTTCTATTTTGCTATAATGAGAAGGATATTTGAATGTTCTTCTTAAACAAAAAGGTTTTTTAAATAAATAAAAACATGGGAAGCTAAAACATCTTAAAAAGTCGTCTCTAGAAAATATTTTTGGAATATTACGAAACTCGGACTTGTTCGTGAGATTGTTGGTATAAGATCTGTCCTGTACCTTATTAGTAAGATTGTTGGTATAAGATCTGTCCTGTACCTTATTAAGGAAAGTGTTAGCCGAGTCAGTCGCGTCATAAACTTGATGTGTTTTATTTCCACGCTGGTGCAATCCCCTGTTAAAAGATGTCCTTTGAGGCTCTGCCTACCCCTTCAGGGAAAAAAATGAGATTTTACTTCCAAACCTTATGGGACACCGTCTGAAACAAGGTTTCTAATCACGCGTAAGGTCAATGAAGAGGTCACTGTAGAAGGTTCAGAATTATGGAGCCTCGGGCTACGCTACTTGTTTCTTTTCAACGTCTGCCTGTTCTACATAAAGTGCATTACGTTATCTGTGATAAAAAGACGCAAATATGGAAGTCTCGACAGAGCTTACTTATTTGAGCCTTTCGGGGTCGAGACTCTGGGTCCGTGGGGTTCCGAGGCCCTTCGCGTTTTCAAAATTCTTCCAGGGCATCTGGTCGAAGCGACGCGTGACCCGAGAGCTGGCTATTCAGCGTGGCAATGCAGCCAGCATCTTAGGGTCGCTTCCGTCTGTTAGTGATTTGGATCAGTTGAGCTACCTTTAGATCGCTTGCAGCGGTCTTCAGGTAGCACAACTGTTTCATAAGTATTTTGTACATACCTTGTATTATTCTTTCTGTAAATAAATGTATTTTGTGATAACGATGAGGTTTGACTAAGTAGTTCACAGAACTATAAGGTTATAAGACGATACAATTAGGAAAATAAGTAGTATTTTATTAAAATTGGTCGAGATAATTGTGTAATACCTGTTAATAAATCGACCCACTTCCCCAGTCTAGCAAAAATTGCTTGCTGCCTCATACTTCGAAACTATTGTTTTTTCTACGTGAATGATGGAACAAACAAATGGTCCACCTGTTGTAAAGCGGTAACCTCTACCTTTAACAATGCATTACCACATAGGTCACGTCCACCTAGGACGCACCCTATGTGGCATTGCACTTGCCTCCACCCTGAGACATAAAGATGAAATGTCTCATGTCTTTACTTGTTATTTCTCTTCCCCAACTTGAACTCTACACTTCGACCAAAGTAAATTTATTTCGGTCGAAGGCTTTACCGGTACTTTTTTTTGTACCAAGACGATTTATATTTAGATGGTGTAGCTAAAAGAACCGAGGAGCATCGCTCCGGGCTGCACAAACATCCCTCGTGTTCTTAAATCACAATTAAGGTTAAAACCATGTCTTGGGGCCGCACGTATACAGAATTAAATTAATGGCCGCACATATTGCTGGTGGCTAAGGTGGGACCTGAATTAATTGCTATTTTTTAGGGTTCTCTCAAAATGGCTAGAACAAACCCCTTCATCAAAAACGACCGCAAAATTTGGACAAAAGAAAAAAAAACGATGTGTGTCATAAACATGGATGGTCGACAAACAATATTCCACACAAAAAGACACACACACTCACAGAAATAAAGAAAAATAAAACTAATCTGTGCCTCTTAGTACCAGCCACGCATCACTGACACAAATTGGCGTCCAGCTCAGCATTTGTTGTGTTGTAGCAACACAACGCTGATCTTCCGCTTCGTTTCGTTTCGTATGAGGTAGTGCTGGCCTCTGGAGTCGGAGTTTGTCAAGCCACCCGAGGGCCTCTGACATGGCTTATCGACTGCTATTAATCAATAACAGCCGAGACCGACAGCTTAACGTGCCCTCCGAAGCACAGAGCGATGGAAATCCGCAAATAACTTGGAAAAGTCATTGGTGCGGAGCCTAGGATCGAACCCGGTATCGTTGGATTCTGAGTTGCACTATTGAACCGTTAGGCTACCATCGATCTTCCGCTGAAACTATCTAAGAGATAAACACGGATGTCTGCTTTACAATAAATAATTATACATAATTAATGAACAAATAATAATAATAATGAAGTAATTTGGTACGTCGATAGTCGGACCCCTGGACACATAGGCCACATATCCCAATATTCAAACGGTATCGAGACTTATGCGGCTGAAACCGTGGGGCGCTGCTAGTTAAGAAAAAAAACAACAAGAAATGATACTTGCACTCACAAATTAGTCAACAAAAACAAAACATTTAGTTACAGTTTTACCCAAAATATATAAAAGTCCGATCGACTGTTTTCGTTTGCGCAGAAAAGCGCAGACTGATATCCGACAGTAGCCGAACGTATAGTATAGCTCTGACCCGCTGTATAGCTCTGTCCCGATCACACCTAAGAGTCGACTGACCGCGATATTGCCGCGAAAGCAATTAACCAATAACAGCGCAAGATTTTAGCGCGCGCTTGCTATTGGTATATACATGGTTCATGCGCTATAGAATACAATAAAATATAAATTGGTGTACGGCGCAGGTAAATCGGGGCGACTTATATTTTCGGTAAAACTGTACTGCTTTACTACCCCACCTATACCTACCCCAATATATAATATCTTTACCTAATAACATAACATGATGCGGAAGCCACACACACAGTAAGACACACATGTGCATAAACACATGCACGTAGACAGTTCAACAGGGAGCTACGGAACTCTACAATTGGCGTAGCTCAGCACGTGCTTGGCCACTTTTTTTTTCCTTTTGCTCTTGCAGGTTAAATGTTTTATTAGAGTGGTATTTGTTTATTTAGCGGTGCAAAGGGAATTGCTCCTTTATTTCAATTATTAAGGTTTGGGCAGGGTGCCAGCTAACTACAAGAGACTCGAATTGTTTTTTATATTCTGACTTCTGTGTTAGAATTAATGTCAAAGTCAAAGTATTTTTATTACTTGAAATACATGTTATAAAAGATGTAAAATATTATTATAAGTATCAATGTATTCCTACCTGAGGCATGCAATATTTTTATTAACAGTACAATCATAAAAAAAACTAGAATTAATTAATTATTAAAAAGTCAAAATCCAAATAAATAGCTAAATAATTAATATTAAAAAATTATAGTTAAGTATATAAACTAATTTAAATTGTAATAAGTTTGTCGCTCATAAATTCCTCTATAGTGTGATAACATTCATTTGTCAGTAGAAATAGTCATTTTTTAGATTTATAGTTCGATATCGATTTATAGAGATTTATAGTCAAGATCTAGATAATTGCATTTCCATGGAAATAGTTTAGTGTCATCATGTCACAGTGACTCAAAAGAGTGTGACTGAATTGGAATGTACCAAAATTATGGTGGTCTGTTTTTGAATAACGCAATTTTTCTAAAGCATAACCAACTTGGCGACCTCGGTGACACGGCGCGGCGAGCGAAGGTTGGCCTGTGACGCAGGAGGTTGCAGGTTCGATTCCCGCCTCGGAACAAATATTTGTACGATCTGCAGATATTAATACAGGGTGTTCTGGGTATTTTCGCATCCTATGTGGCATTGCACTACGCCCGCCACCCTGAGACAAAGATGAAATGTCTGATGTGCCTGTAATTTCTCCGGCAACCATACCCTTCAAACCGGAACACAGCAATGCGAGCACTACTGCTTTGCGGCAGAAATAGGTATGGTGGTAGTAGTTCCCCGGACGAACTCTTTCACAAAAAAAGCTCTACTTACTAAACCTAGTTTTGAGAAATAAATTCGCCTTATTCATACCTACTTCTAATAAACCATGGTGTGAAATATAATCCTCTGTCTCCTTTCGTAGTTGTCGTAAAGCAAGGGAATACACCACGGGATAGGCAGCAGCATCCACCTGAGTACTCTTTATTTTGAACTGCTTGAATGCCGGAACATGCAGATGGCCCACCTGATGTTGAGCGGTAATCTCTGCCTCTATCAATGCATTAACCACATAGGTCACGTCAAGGACGCACCCTATGTGGCTTTGCACTGCGCCCGCCACAATGCGTGAATTTCGCGAATAACTGAAATAAAAGCTAGCATTCCAGTCACGCGTGGACTCGAAAAGTCGCTCCGCAAGTTATTTGACAACCTTATGTGCCCTGTCAACAATATTTTGTAAGTTTTTTTGATTGTCGGAGTACTGAAATCGAACTTCAGTGTTCATCCCAGTGTACCGTCTAGAGGAATTGCGGAAGTATTTTTTCGATGTTCAGTGGCGTCAGACTGAGCTTTGGTTTCGGATCGAATGACACTAAATAGCCCAAGTTCACGACCAAATATACGGGTGGTTACTGTCAAAAAGAGTTGTTTATGCTAAACAGCCGTTTAAACGTCCGTTAATGTGTTGGTGAACAGTGGCCTTAGTGAATCCCTAGGAAGATGTACTACATGGAAATAAGGCTATAAACAAACCGGATTCGATTATACCAGTCTCATTCTTTTATATGAATGTATTCATGTGTTGGAATGAGACAAGCATATATCTATCTGTTCTTATTTGTGTAACTTGTACCAAGCCAAATGTCACACTTGGTACCAATGACTTCTACATTCATGGTACCAATATTCAGGATACGGAACGGAAAAACGACCGTCGTGTGACAATATATTTGTTTCTCTCTAACATAGGATAGCAAGCTATCTTCTAGGATAGGAGGAAAAAGGAACACTCTATAAAATTAGTGGCTATTTTAGCATTCAATCCATGTACTACTTCATTCATGGTGAATCCACATTGTCGGTCTCTCTAACGTTTGGGCTGTCAATATCAAATTTGAAGTTTGTCCGATGTTCAGTCGAGTTAGACAATATACCCACGTTAGCTGTAGCTAATTTATATTTGTATTATATCAAATGTTTATTCTTTATTGTTTTAGGGAATAAAACACTACAAATTATCTTAAAAGTTTTTATTTCTAACAAAAGATTGTCATGACGTAAATACACCGTCTAGTTTAGGGCAAGCCCCATGTGATGGATAGAACACAGCGCACGTACAGTCAACTGCCATATTTCGTCGTCATTATTTCGCCTTACTTCTAAGGGTTTATTTCAAGGGCCGGTTGCCATGGCAACGCGGGATTTCGTGAAAATCGCGCCACAGCACACAGATTATCCTGTATTTTAATGTACAAAGATTGTAGAGCTTTAGGGTGTTGATTGAGTGATAGCGAGCACGGTGCTGGTTATATGCAGCTTCACATTTTATCATCCGAAGGTTGGCTGAAAGGGATCGCTCTCAGCGATAAGGCCCATATTACTGAGCAGAATTGTGTTTTTTAACAGACTTCATAAAAAAGGAGTTTCTCAATTCGTGTGTTTTTTTAAGTTTGTTACCTTTATATCTCTGTCATTTATGAACCATTTTTTTTTAGTTGGTTCAACGTGTATCAGGAGGAGTAATTCTCAATCCGTGTCACATGTTCTCATATAGTTGTATAATGAAACCCCGCCTTAAGGCATGCGGTAGGAATTCAAAACTTCCTCACTAGGCAAATAGTTTGAGTTGGGCGGCGTAATATTGTGTTATGTTACATTATGTTATGGAGTCATTGTAATATCAGCAAGTTGGGCCAATGTCGGCAAGTTTGGCACAAACTGGATCTCGTGTCTCGCAAGGTAGTTTGGAAACACCTGATTCAGGGTTTTAGATAATTATGTTTGAAGTCTCGCTTGTGTATCCATCCGTGAGGCGTCCCAGTTACACGAGGCTCTCATAGAATACATCGGGGCGATTTGCCTTACCACGTTTCGCAGGCAAATTGCTGCCTTACCACGTTTCGCAGGCAGATTGCTGCCTTACCACGTTACGCAGGCAGATTGCTGCTTACCACGTTTCGCAGGCAGATTGCTGCCTTACCACGTTTCGCAGGCAAATTGCTGCCTTACCACGTTTCGCAGGCAAATTGCTGCCTTACCACGTTTCGCAGGCAGGCTGCTGCCTTACCTCGCTTCGCAGGCAGATTGCTGCCTTACCACGTTTCGCAGGCAGATTGCTGCTTACCACGTTTCGCAGGCAGATTGCTGCCTTACCACGTTTCGCAGGCAGATTGCTGCCTTACCACGTTTCGCAGGCAGATTGCTGCCTTACCACGTTTCGCAGGCAGATTGCTGCTTACCACTTTTCGCAGGCAGATTGCTGCCTTACCACGTTTCGCAGGCAGATTGCTGCTTACCACGTTTCGCAGGCAGATTGCTGCCTTACCACGTTTCGCAGGCAAATTGCTGCCTTACCACGTTTCGCAGGCAGATTGCTGCCTTACCACGTTTCGCAGGCAGATTGCTGCTTACCACGTTTCGCAGGCAGATTGCTGCCTTACCACGTTTGCCAAATGACAGGCATTCTGGGCATGCTCCTGTCATGCCCAGACGGCTGGTAGGTAGGTTTTAGTTTAGTTTTTTTTTTTTTTTTTTTTTTTTTACTATTTACTATGTAACTTTTCTTAATAAGCTACTAAAAATAAAAATTCAAATTTCAATGCCATGAATAACCCGTGGTACAACTTCTAAGTTCAACTTGTTGGACCACGGGTTATTCATGGTATTGATATTTGTTTTTTTTTTAAACGGTAGGAACTTTAAACATCAGTGTCACTACAGAATAAAGTTCCCAGTTACAAATTGATGTGTGTACTATACGTACTCTAAGGCTTGTTATACGTAGATTGGCCATTCCTAGAGCAACACCTTATCTAGATAATGTAGGTATGTCGTCAAAGGGCGACAACAATGCGGCCCCACATTCCTGCAATCTCCCAATTACCTGTAGGAAATGAAGTGGTTGTACATTGATGGCTTTCTCTCTGCAACATACTGTGTAAGACATGTATCATGCTGGTAATGCATGGTTCTGGGCTGTAACTTTGACATGTCATTTGGAAATCAATCGGTAATATTACCCGTCCAGTGAAAAACTTGTAGAAAGACGATGACTTTCGTTTGAATGAATAAATGAATGAATGAATGACTGAATGAATGAATGAACGAACGAATGAATGAAAATGAATGAAAATACTTTGTTGCAAACCCTACAAACCAGTTAAGGTGGATGCGCACGCTTGCGGCGCGAAATTCAAATTTTTTGGTGTTTTTTGCCCATTACAGCTCATCAACACTTCTTCAGATAACAAAAGTTGAGTTCGCGACAGCTAGGAGACTTAACACACATGTTTTAATTGATAGTATCTCATAAATATCATCAGTTTAGCTATGATACCCCTAAACACATTTTTACAGTGTTTTTGTTTGTTTAGGGGTATCTTAGCTAAACTGATGATATTTATGAGATACAATCAATTAAAACATGTGTTAGGTCTCCTAGTTGTCGCGAACTCAACTTTCGTCATCTGAAAAAGTGTTGATGACCTGTAAAGGGCAAAAAAAAACAAAAAATTTGAATCTCGCGACGCAAACGTGACATTAAAATTAAAATAAATTACACACAACAATTAAACAAAAACTAAATGTACAATGGGCGGTCATAACACTGAGGAGTGATATCTTCCGGACAACCTTTGGATGGAGAGGAGCTAAACTTATATGGAAGATTGGTTGGGGTGTACCCATATTTAAGTGTTTTAGAAAATACGATTGTTGATTTTTTTTATAGTAAAATTAATGTATTTATTTTTACTTCTTACTATAATATGCAGGTAACCAATGTGAAAAAGCCGTGGCCCGGCTCACCAACGACCCGGCTGGACACGCTCGGATTAATTTAAAAAAGCGGCCAAGTGCGAGTCGGACTCGCCCATGAAGGGTTCCGTAGCAGCAAGTAACATAATATAAAAGTTCTTGGATGGATTACGATTTATGACGAATTAAAAAAAAACTACTTACTAGATCTCGTTCAAACCAATTTTCGTTGGAAGTTTACATGGTAATGTACATCATATATTTTTTTAGTTTTATCATTCTCTTATTTTAGAAGTTACGGGGGGGGGGGGGGGGGGGGGGGCTGGGGGCGACACACATTTTACCACTTTAGAAGAGTCTCTCGCGCAAACTATTCAGTTTAGAAAAAAATGATATTATAAACTTCAATATCATTTTTGAAGACCTATCCATAGATACCCCACACGTACGGCTATGATGAAAAAAAGTTTTTTGAGTTTCAGTTCTAAGTGTGGGGAACCCCAAAAATGTATTGTTTTTTTTCTATTTTTGTGTAAAAATATTATTGCTGTTTACAGAATACATATACTTACCAAGTTTCAACAGCGTAGCTCTTATAGTTTCGGAAAAAAGTGGCTGAGACATACACGGACAGACAGGCAGACAGACAGACATGACGAATCCATAAGGGTTCCGTAATTTTTGTTACGGAACCCTAAAAAGGTAATAGAACCCAAAACAGTGATTTTTGATTTGTTTTCCGTCTGTCTGTTTGTTCGCGCACATCTCGGAAAGAACTGAACGACTTCTCTAATCTGAGGACTTCCTAAGCCTCCTACAACGCAATTCAGATCAGGAAATTGATCCAAATGAAGAAAGAACGATCTATCGTTTCCTTTGTTCCGTTCAAGATATTAAAAAAAAAAAAAAAGTAAAAAAAAACACAGCGTCTTGAGCCCGTGGTGTTCAGAATCAAAAGTCAGTGACACAAAAACGGGTGTAATTTTTAACAGATCACACTAATATTATAAATGCGAAAGTTTGTGTGTGAGTGTGTTTGTTACTTCTTCACGCTGAAACGGCTGAACGGATTTGGATGAAATTTGGAATGGATAACTGGACTTCCGGAATTATATATAGGCATATGTACTTTTATGCCGATATTCCCACGAGATTGAGATCTATGCGGGTAACACCGCGGGGCGCTGCTAGTATAACATAAATCAATGTTAAAATATGTTTTAGGTAATTTTACCGTTTGTGTAATCAATATAATATTTAACTACCGATTGTATCTGGTCCGTGGACCGTCTCCTTCAACTGAATTTAATTGCAAAAGTACCGATTCTTGTTCCGGTTTATGGCAATATAAAATATTTGTTTAAATACGAATTCTCCTTACTTTTTACTTACTTCCATATTACTTACTTACTTCCTAACTAATACGAAACTCCTTGAAGAAGATAAATGTTTTGTTAAATGAATCATTCCGTGGTGTCCAGACCAGAATAGACCCCTCCCTATCCTCACGTGGATTTCGTAAAGCCGACTAACGTACTACGCCAGGCGATTCAATTCAATTCAATACATTTATTTCAAGCAACAGTGAAAAATGTACATTGTACCTAGACAAAGGCCCATAGTAATATATACCTTACAACTAACATACTTTGATAGACCTTTGTTTGACCACGATCTCACCTGTTGGAAAGTGACGATGTGGCCGAAGATGGAGCACAGCATTGGCAGATTGACAGCAGCATCCACTTGAGTACTTAACACCGACACTGCGATCACCAATCCGCCTGCCAAGCGTGCAAACTAAAAACAAAAACTACTACTACTAGGGAAACTCACCTCCCCCAATATGGTAAATAACACCATAACAGATGGCCCAGTCCTGGGCGGCTCCGGTATTCCTGGTAATGGTAGCAGCCACAGTAACGGTGGAACAGGGGTGCTAAGAGGATCCAGAAGAGATCCAGCTACTAGTCCACGCGATCACTACCCCTGGCAACCTACAACGCACGGATATTGAGGACCAAAGAGAAGTTATTAGAGCTAGAGGAGGTTGTTGCAAGTTATATTGGGATGTGTGGATTATCAGAAGTTCGAAGTCAGGGACACGATATTTCTAAATCCTATCTATTTAGTTTATTGATGTTCGTGTCATCATTTATTTAGGCCCTGTCTGAAAACCAGCGCTGCACTAAACCTAGGTCTGGTGCAGCATATTCTGAGACAGGGACCTGTTTGACACCACACAACACGCACAACCTATCAACTTACCAAAGTTTTTTTTTTTTTTTTTTTTTTTTTTTTTTTTTTTTTCTGATCTGTCTTACTGATCTTGTAGTGTTTACTAGTAAATTTTTGTTTATGTATTCTTGTTTTATTAGTGTGTGTTGTGTCGTGGGGAAAAATAAATAAATTTCCTTTCTTTCTTCTTTTAAATTATGGCAACTTGTACTACTGCCGAGAGGGTAATCAGCTGTGTGTATTCGTTCTGTGTGGCGTGACCTGAGCCTGTGATCCATTGTTACAGGCTGAGGTTACCGCTGATGGCGATATGTTAAAACACCGAATGGGCGGAGTCTAGCAAATCAATAGCTGCAAGAAAGTGACAGCGCTATTGCTCACTTGAACCCGGGAAGAGATGAGGTATAAATTTCTTCAGCTCGGTTTGTTTCGTTTCGTATGAGGTAGTGCTGGCCTCTGGTGTCGGAGTTTGTCAAGCCGCCCGAGGGCCTCTGACATGGCTTATCGACTGCTATTAATCAATAACAGCCGGGACCGACAGCTTAACGTGCCCTCCGAAGCACAGCTCGGTAGTAACTGACGTAAGCGACAAATGACAATACTTAGTTTTTCTTCTGAAGTAGTATACAGTTGTGGTCATATAATTAAGAACGATTTGAAGTTCTAGAAGTTTTTTATTGAAATCGTATCATACACAGAGATGTGTACCTTCTGAGAAGCAACTAGTTATGTTATATAATAGTCACATTAATAGAGCAACCTGACTTAAGAATAAAGTATGAAATCGCTAACTATTTTTTGCACATTTTATTGATTTTATCAAAGTAACACATTCAAATAGTACTGAAACTGGACAAATAATTAAGAACGATTCATTTAACTGCTCGGGAATTGTTTTGTATGACACTTAGATTTCAAAAAATCACAATATTATGTAGCACAGGAAACATAAAAAGAAATTTAATAAATATTTAACTAAAATTAATAGTTAATAGCATATCCACGGCTTTTAATTATAGCTTTACACCGGCGAGGCATTGACTCTATTAATTTTTGACATTTCGCAAGAGAAATAGAGTTCCATTCTTCTAAAAAAACGTCATACAGCTCTCTTAAATTTCCACACTTTGAATTTGAAACCTTTTTCTTTACTTCAAACCACAGATTCTCTATTGGGTTTAGATCTGGACTGTTAGCAGGCCAGTCTAAGACAGAAACTAATTGCGCTGTAAGAAATTCCTTTACGGTGCGTGCAGTGTGCTTTGGATCATTGTCATGCTGGAATGTCCAAATGACCGGTAGAACATCTTCAGCGTATGGTAACATTGTTTCTTCCAGTATATTTTTGTATTGGAACTGATCCATGTTACCTTCTATCAACTTTACAGGTCCTACACCATGTCCAGAAAAGCAACCCCAAATTTTCACATTTCCACCACCGTGCTTTAATGTAACTTTCGTGTACTTTGGGTCAAATGCTGTATTCGGGGGACGTCGTATATATCGTTTTCCATCAGAACATACTCTGTTTATTTTCGTCTCGTCAGAAAAAAGTACATTTTTCCACTGTTGCACAGTCCAGTTTTCATACTTTCTCGCAAATGCAAGCCGGGCTTGCCTGTGGCAAAGTTTTAACATGGGTACCTTTCTTGCTATCCTACCGTGCAATTTTTCTTCTACGAAACGTCTTCGAATAGTGCGTGCTGAGATAGCTGAAGGGTTGTTTTCACCAAAATATTATTTTCTAAGCTCATTGGACCCTTTAAAAGGATTTTGTTTTGACATACGAACGATGTTTCGGTCATCTCGAGGAGTTTTTTTTCTCTGTTTAGGTACACGTGGAACATTCGAAGTAGTTTGATACGTAGCAAAATGCTTTACAGCGTGGAAAACCATCGTTTTTGAACATTGCAGATGGTCGGCTATCTTTTTATAAGACCAATTCTTCCGGCGAAGTTTTATTATTACTTCCCTTGTAGATTTATCACAACTTTTATTTTTTCCCATTGTTTTTTCTAAAGAAGCAATCACCTTTAATCTTTTACAGCACGTAATGGCGCAAAATTATACAAACAGTAACAAATCGACTAAGTGTTCTCTATTTAAATTTGAATAAAGGTATAATCTACTTAGCGTTCTTAATTACGTGACCAGCCAGTAATAAGGAATACTTTGTTTAAAAGTAGTGTAAAAAGTTTGCCTATTGATTTTTAGCCAATCATGTGTATCAATGAATACAGTGGTAATATGGAAATGTTTTACGATACCGAGAGAAATAAAAACAAATGCATACAATTAGTTTTGCATCTTAGTTGGAAAAAATCTTCCCTTTATATCAGCGTTCTTAATTATATGGCCACCACTGTATATATAAAATAAATTATCTTCTTTTTATCTAAATAATGTGATTACCTACTGAATAGTATACTTACGCTTAATATTTTCTCTAATCGAAGGAGGGACCTAAAACGGGTTTTAGGAAGGCCAATTTAAAAAAATAAAGTTCAATCAAGAATCAATGAAGAAAAATCAAGAAAATCAAGAAAAGCTTCACCAAACGTGTTTCTTGTTTTCTTGTCTATGATTTGTTTAGATTATATCCTCAAGTAATTACTATATTAACATCAAGTTTGTAATATAACTTTTGAAACTATCATGGTTATGTACAAAGTGTGGTACCTGCTGCGCGTCCGGATACCGTTAGTGTTGTGTGTCGAGTTGGGGTGTAGTGTGACAATGAAACCGATGGTAGTGGTATCGTTCGTAATAAAAGAGTGAGAAAGAGGGTAGATCGATATATCTGCCAATAACATCTACTCGCAAAGACTTTAGTTAGTTCTCCCGTGATCATGGCGCATGCAACTGTGCCGAAATATTGGGAAAAATTAAAACTCAAAAATCATGGTAAATGTCCCGTTTCTAGTGAAAAGTATCAAGTTTGTAGCCTTTACTGTTACTTTGTGAGCATAATTATACCGCAATGACATCAAAATTTCAACATATCGTCTTAACATCAGGTGCGCCACCTGCCTGTTTCATCATTCATTCATATATAAATACATTTAATTGCATAGACATGTAAATGCTTGAGTATTTAGCAATTTATTGGTTCTACTCACACACACGACAGATATCGCTTCCACCAATAAATAAGACGTAAACTTTATTTTACAGCCGTAAACGAAAGCTAACGAAATTACATTCAATTACAGACCCACAGCATTCCTGCTTCGCAATAAAGGAAAGGAACGTTCTTCGCGTAAATTTTTCGGACATAAAACAGTATAAAAGTAAACTTTGTGAGATGTAGAATGACGATAAATGTTATAGTAGCGGCGCGTCGCTGAGGTTGGTTCGCTCGTTCCGGGGTAGCGCCCTTTCTCGTCAGCTTTAGGGACTTGCTCTGGCAAAACATCTCGGAAAATTGCCAGTTTTTCCCAAAAAAAACTGGGTTTAAAAGTACACCTATTTTATTTGAAATATGATTAGATTTAGATAAGATATGTCTAAGGCAGCAGCTGATTGGTCTTATTTGGAGGCTTTCTCCTCAAAGACGAGTCAATGTTATGTGCTGAAAAAAAAATATGTCATTCATTGTCATTTTATCTATAAAGTGAACGTACAATATTTTTCTACCTGTTCATTAACCATGTGAAAAAAAATAACAAAGTGCAGCTGTTTTCGACTGAATATTTGATTCAACTTCTAAACGACTTAGAATTTCGTACGTTTTCTTTCACCTAAATATCGGCAAAGACTTTATCTTCAAGTTGAACGTATGATTCTGTGATGCGACCGTTTTTCACGCGGCAAATCATTGTTTTTCGTGATTTTCACTTACTTTTCGTTCCGTGAGCGCTGTTCTGCCACTATCTAACTTACCTGAACTATAATAAGTTAGAAAGTGATGGAATTTAACTCTGGTATGTGCCTTAAAAGCAAAATCTTGACTGACTGACTGACCGAGAGACAAAGCTGTGCGCACACCCTAAACTGATGTTTCTAGAGACTTGAAATTTGGAGGGTGTGTTTGTGTCGATGCGAAGGGTTGTACTAAGAAAGGAATTTGGCAAATGGGGGTTAAACCCTATGGGGTTCAAAATGGGGTTCTAATGTAAAACAAAAATGCTCTGTATTTCGGAAAACGTAAGTAGTAGAACCTTGAAATTTTACATGGAGATACTTCAAATTAAACTCATGTATGCAACATATGTTACAGCGGTACCTTCAAAGGACTGGCCGCGTTTTTTTTGTTAAAAATTTATATATTACTTTTTAGCCAGGTTTCAGTGCATTTCGACCAAGTAAAAGTTGGTTTCACGGTGTAGTTGTTGAGAATAAACCATTTTAAGGACCTTATGGTTAAAATGGGACCCTAAATTTAAAAAATGGGTGTAGTGTCGTTTCAAAGGTCGTTTCATGGTATGGTTGATGGTTGATGGACAGGCGACATTTTGGATGTCACAGGATCGAAACCGCTCTAGACCATTCGTAATGGATTTGTATGAGAGAAGCCTATGTCCAAACTTCAACAGATTGTCTAAGATTGTATTAGTATTGAAATAGTCAAGGGAAGTTTTGGCCGGAAATTCGTAAAATAAAGTTCAACGATGTCGAATTGCTGGCAACCCTATAACCAATTAACTTGCCGGAGCAAAAGAATATAATTCTGCGGTTCTTCATTCGCAGAGCAAACACGAATGAGGCAAATTAAGTGAGCAAAATAAGGTTTCCCAAAATTAGGTCGCAAAGTGCGAGTTTGAGGGCCCTTGCATCTTGTAACAAGATGGAGGTCGAATGTAATTAAATTTTGAATATTTTTAATTTTCACGGTTGACTTTCATACTTCGGAGTTTTCTTTGTGTACTTAATTTGGTTAGAAAGAAAAATGTCGCGCTGTTTTCTTTACTTTAACTTTTTGACTGACTTTTTATTTTATGTTGAACGCTTCGACTTGAGTCTTGATTCTTGATTCTTGAGTTACTTTTACATATTAATTTTAATTTTCGTGAATGACTGAACGCGCTCGGTAACCTGCGCCTTTGGCGACTACCTCAGCCTGAACCACATAAGTCACGTCCACCTAGGACGCGCCCTATGGGGCATTGCACTGCCCCCGCCACCCTGAGACATGAAGATGAACATAAGTCTCATATGCCTGTCATTTCACCGGTACCCATACCCTTCAAACCGGAACACAGCAATGCGAGCACTACTACTTTGCGGCAGAAATAGGTATGGTGGTAGTACTTCCCCGGATGAAGTCTTTCACTAAAAGCTTTACTACCTATTACTAAAAATCACATCCTTCTGAGTACTTAACACCAAATCTGTGATCCAGCTGCCAAGCAAGTTGAATTGCAAATATACATGATTTTTTTTTTAGAATGCAATTGCATTCTATGGGGTTCAGGCCTCGTCCTGTCCTGTTCATCTGAAGGCTGATGATGATGACGATGATTAAATGAAGACCTCTGTGGCGCAGCGGGCGAAGGTTCGCCTGCGGTGCAGGAGGTTGCTGGTTTGAGTCCTGCCTCAGAACAAATATTTGTACGATCTGGGTGTTCTGGGTATTTTCTTTGTATAATCAAAAAAAAAACTATGTAATGTATTGTATTAAGTATATCAGTTATCTAGTACCCACAACAAAAAAAACTGCTTAGGTTGGGGCTAGATAATGTTGTGTGAACTGTTCAGCATTACTTATTTATTTATTATTTATTTATGTCTCAACGAAATCGTAAATAGGCAACCTCAGAAGCGAGTTAAGTGTCTTCTAAAATGACATAAACCTTTTCACGCCTCGCAGCGAAACATCCAAACTTTCTTAATTACCGTATCTTCACGATACCGAACATCAAAATAGAAAATTCCTCAGACATAATAATTCTCGCTCATCCCGCTAGTCCAAACCTCCTTCACATAGATTACAGGTTTCTGATTATCAGAGTTTACAACTCAAACACAGAAGCAGGCGAGGCGCATTTATTTTGGGCTGTAGTGCATTATTATCACCAATTTAGGCGTTTCAAGTATTAATCTATATATATAAAACAAAGTCGTGTTAGTTACACCACTTATAACTCAAGATCGGCTGGACCGATGTTAGTTATTATTATTATCTCTTTTTTGGTGGATTCTTCTCCGCTCCGAATAGCAGAATGAGTAATAAAATATCGGGGGGAGGGGGGGGGGGGGCTGTTTTTCACCGGGGGCTACCCGTGCGAAGCCAGGGCGAGTTGCTAGTAATTTATAAAAAAACATGAATAATAAGTAATAATAAATAGTCAAGTCGTCAAGAGTCTCCGTCAAGTAAAAACCCAGTTTAAATGGTGTCAGAAAAACTAGGTTTTTGCAAGAAAAAATCCACCATTTCGAAAAGACAAGCAATACACTTAAATTTAACTACACCACACATGTGCTATTTATCCAAGTTGTACCGGTTAAAATGCCACCAAAATTACACGAAATAGCTTGAAAAAACAAAAAAATATTTAGGTTAATTCATAAAATCTTATTAAATATTTTGAATGGGCTTTTTGTAAGCTATAACTATACTTGTTCCATAATTTAAAAAAAACTGAAGTGACTGTGATAGAGGGTGGGAGGAACATAGCTAAATTAATCATATAGAGTCCGCGCCACGACTGTCCGGTGACTGGAGCGCTAGTTCCTATGCAGAAAAGTGCAAAAGCGAAAATCTACCTCTGTTGTCCGTTAGTTCCTCTAAAGGCCGTCGGACTTAAGTCGTGGCGCGGACTCTACCTTGACTTTGTGCCGGCAAGCACCGGCTCACAGGCGCAGCAACCTGCTTTATATGTGAATGCGCCCTTTTCCCGGTAGTCGAAATTACCCACTAACGCACCTAACCAATTTTCTTTACCTTTGACAAAATCACGGCCTCTCCTTCCTATTACGTAACATTACCCAAAGGACATACGCGACGTGAATACATTCCCCGCGCGTTATAACATTTTGAATCATATTAATAAGCGATAAGGGTTATTTTAGGATGTATAATGGCAGCAAAGGGCAGGTTTAGAAGACGAACCATAAGGCACTCTCGGGGGATGACGTTAGGCCTATAATGGGAACCCGCGTGGAGGGAGGCGCGACTACAAACACCGATGCAAGTCACGATGTTGAGGATAGATTTTTGTTTAAGGAAACACGTCATATGGTTTTCCCAAAGGTATTTTTTCATAAATTTGAAAAAGAAAGGGCGCTAAATAGCCATAGAATAATATCCAATTTGCAGACTCTCCTCAGAGGCCATGTTTAAAAGAAGAAGAAGAACATCATGTATGTATTTTGCAATATATGTTTTAATTTTGATGGCTATGTCTGATGTCATTCAAATCAAATAAATACAAGTAATTCATTTTGTAAAAATTTAAAAAACCCTCTTAGCAATGAAACGGCTGAACCGATTTTGATCAAACATAGCTAAGAACAATTCCGACAAAATCACCATTCAAACAAAAAAAAAACGAAATCTGTTCATCCGTTCGGGAGCTACAATGCCACAGACAGACACACATACACACACACACACACACACCTACACAGACACGTCAAACTTATAACACCCCGTCGTTTTTGCGTCGGGCTTAAAAATACAAAACTTATCGTTGAATGTTTAGTGAGTATACATAAAAATATGTTTTCGAAATATAAGTATATATGTTTTATGCATATAAGGCTTTGCAAATACGCGTCCTCGTCGTATGTTTACGGTTGCGGCGTTCAACAGTCAGACGGCGAACAAATTAGAAAATCTTTGGGAGAATAATTGAAGTAACCTTGCGCCCTCGACATCTTGTGCGGGCGGTGTAGGGCTAACGACTGCTCGCTTTATGGAATGGAGTAGCTCAATAAAGGTGCCGTGCTGAGTCCGGCCCCAGACCTCTCCATCTCCTCCCGTGGATGTCGTAAAAGCCGGCTAAGAGATTACCCTGACTTGTTTGTAAGAATTTATGGTATAATATCCTGGCTGCTAGCTTATTATGGATTGAATTATTACTGGAAGAAAGCGTTAGCGGAGTCAGTCGTGGGAAGCAATGGTGGCGATGAGCTCACCACTTGTTACGTCTATACCTCACGATGGTGCAACCCACGGTGAAAAGAGGCCTATTTGAGGTTCTGCCTACCCTTTCCGGGAAAAAGGCGTGTGAATATGTATGTATGTAATAAAAGGTGATTGACCAAGCGAGCGAAGTGTTTGGAATAACTGGCAAAATAAAATTTGCCTTCATCTGTCCGGATGTATGTATGTTGGTACTCGCGTACAGGTCGTATTTCTTAATTAATGTTTACGATACTTGATATATACAGACAGGTTCTACAATGTTATAGTTTTATTTTTACGTCGTAAATATTTGATTGGAGGGGTATTTCCCCCAAAATGAGACGAAGTTTGCCATTTACCGGCGGATTTTGATAATATTTGGCAGAAACACTAAGCTTGTTCAATTCTTGACGAGAATGTAAAATTTTACCAAAATCGGTCAAGATGTTGTCAACATAACTAGATATTGGCACTGCCTAGTCACTGGTAGAATAGTCACGTCCACCTAGGACGCGTCCTATGTGGCAATGCACTGCGCCCGCCACCCCGAGACAAAAATATGAAAAGTCTCATGTGCCTGTAATTTCACCGGCACCGCAAATTGTAATGTAATGCGAGCACTACTACTTTGCAGCAGAAATGGGTATGGTGGTAGTACTTCCCTGGATGAACTATTTCAGAAAAAAGCTCTACTACTACTACTAAATCTACCTTACAATGACTATGGCTATGAAACTTTTTGAAAGTAATCAGAATGAAAAACTTTAAAAAGGCGTGCCGTGGAAATATTTTATTCAAGCAAAACCTGTGGACACCATGGGGTTAGTTATATTTACCTACTTCCCCCACCTGTACAACACACGCTGCCATTTTGCACGCTCATTCACAAAGACGCGCATTTAAAACACAAGTCACGTGGCCTAGGACGCGCCCTATTTGGCATTACACTTCTTACCAATTTTCATTACCTACAATGACTAAAACTAGCTGTGAAACTGGTTGAAAGCAATCAGCATGTAAATCTTTAAAAAAAGCGTGCCGTGGAAATATTTTATTAAAGCAAAACCTGTGGACACCATGGGGTTAGTTCTATTTACCTACTTCCCCCAGCTGTACAACACACGCTGCCCTTTTGCACGCTCATTCACAAAGAGCCTCACCCTGTATGTGATCTCACAATGTTCCTCCCCGAGGCGACACGAAACCGGCCTCAAATTCTTTGTCTTAAACAACACCCTTAACATATTTAATTAGAAGGCTCGTGAGATGGAAAACAATCCATTCTTAACCATAATCTGACTGGTCCAAGGTGCATAATGGTTTGTTTTATTGTTGGTAATGTAAAGTTGAGTTTGGTTCGCTTGGTGTACCCACTCAGTTTGAAATTTAGAGATGTTACAAAGATTTTAATGAAGATTATGGTTTGGTATCCGCTTACGCGGCGTAAATCTTAATAGGAACGGATCAGTTCTACATACATATATCGCATTTTCATATTTAGATCTACTTTCAATCCATGAGGAGAAATGCTAGGTGTAGAACCAAGTTACTACTACGTAAAACTTTTTTTTTTTTTTTAACTATTGTAGACCTATGTTTGTCCACGATCTCACCTGTTGGTAAGTGACGATGTGGGGCTACGGGCTACGGGGTAGGGGGCAATGGTAACGGGGGGGCAAAGCAACTTGACAAAAGTCAAGTTCAAATAGTTTATTTGGAACATGCTATTTTTTTATGCTACAGAGATTCTTCAGAGATTGGAATGTTTTTACAAGCTTCTGTTTAACTTGCAATGTATGTCTGGGTGGAATCTTGCAACTGAATTTTAAAGCAGTTGTTCTCAACCGATTGAACTGAAATTTGGCATACCTGTCAAGTTTCGATGACAATACAATATAATGGTGTCAGCGAGCTGATCTGATGATGGAGACCAAAGGTGTAAAACAGAAATCGATGATTAATATTGTACGGTATACTGGCCGTGTTTGAGCTCATTTTGTGGTTCTAATAACTAACTTATTCAGAAAGTCTGTTTTGAAAAAATATAATTTTCAACAAAGAGCTTAAGGTGATATGTTAATATACCGAATGGGTGGAGTCTAGCAAGAAAACAATAGCTGCAAGAACGTGAGAGCGCTATTACTCACATGCACCCGGGAAGAGTTGAGGTATACATTTCTGCCGCTCGGAAGTAACTGACGTAAGAGACAAATTTTAAATCTTCGTTTAAAGTAACAAATATAAAAAATAGATTATCTACTATTAATCTAAGTAATGTTATTAGATTAATTAATAAGGTAATTACCTACTGGATAGTATAAAATTTACGCTTAATATTTTCTCTAATCGGAGGAGGGAGGGACCTATTAAAGGTGTTTGAGGTGGGCCAATTTCAAAAATAAAGCTATTGAGAAAAATTTCACCAATCTTGTTGCTTGCCTACGATTTGTTTAGGTTTTTTTTTTTCTTTATAATTGGCGCCGCACGGCTTGTGCATTCGCCATTTTCAAGTATCTGTATTTTCACTATATTGTATTTTCAATATATTTTGCAATGTTACACTCCTTCCAAGTCGTCAAAGTCACAGTCAAGTCATATTTTAGTACAACGGTGGCCAATTAAACTAAAACTTTTGTAGACAATTTCCACCAATTTCAAAAGTCACGCAATTCACTTCCATTTCATTTCACTACACTTGTGCTTTTTAAACGAGCTACATTAGTTAAAATGCCACCAAAATAACACAAAATAACACAAGAAAACACTAGGAAAATAAATAAAATTAAAGTAGACAACGTCTCTTTTCGAAAATGGCGGGAAGAGTCCTTTGTTTAGATTAAATCCTCAAGTAATTACTGTATTAACATCAAGTTTATAACCCTTACTGTTACTGAGTGAGCGCGTAACGCAATAACTCCAAAATTTTAACATATCATCTAGCTTGGAATATTTTCTCGTTAACAAGAATACCATAATTTTCCAGAACTGACACGTTGTTCCGAGAAGTACAAACACAACAAAGAATCGGCTAACTCGTTCGAATCACAAGTGAGCAAAGAACATTATTACATTTGTTGCAAAGTACTCATTCATACCGAGTTAACCAAACAACGGTTTCCGAAACATTTCCTTCTATTTTCCTTTATTTTTCTTGACTGACAACAAGCTTTCACTTCATACTTCATGTTAGTTTAACTGTTATTTTGGAGAAAGAAAACATTTTAGTAGTAGTAGAGCTTTTTTGTGAAAGAGTTCGTCCGGGGAAGTACTACCACCGTACCTATTTCTGCCGCAAAGCAGTAGTGCTCGCATTGCTGTGTTCCGGTTTGAAGGATAAGGGTGCCGGTGAAATTACAGGCAGATGAGACTTTTCATCTTTATGTCTCAGGGTGGCGGGCGCAGTGCAATGCCACATAGGGCGCGTCGTAGGTGGACGTGACCTATGAGGTAAAGCACTGTTCATAGGCAGAGGTTACCGCTTAACATCTGCGTGCTCCGCCATTCCAGTAGTATAAAAAAAAAAAAAAAGAACAGCATCATCATCAGCCTGTAGAAGTCCTCTGCTGGACATAGTACTCCCCATAGAATGCCACGACGAACGGTCTTGCGCTGCCTCCATCCACCGACTACTTGTGACCTTTTTAATGTCCTTGGCATCGCGAGGAGGGTTTTAACACTGCGTCGTCCGGTTTGTAGTCGCCATGAGAACCTTTGTCAACCAACGGTTGTCACTTCTACGAGTTATAAGATGTCCTAAGTTGTTCGTTTTAATTTTTCTACATGAGAAAACGTTGATGCATGTTGATGTTCGTGGCATCATTTATTTAGGCCCTGTCTGAAAACTAGCGCTGCACTAAGCCTAGGTCTGGTGCAGCATATTCTGAGACAGGGACCTGTTTGACCCCACACAACACACACAACCTATCATCTTACTTGTAGTACCTACCTATACCTATACCTACTTAGTAGATTTTTGTGTTTGTCTTCTTGTTTTATGTGTGTGTTGTGCGTGTGGTAAAATAAATAAATTTTCTTTTTTCTTTCTTTCTTAGAAATATTTAAGAGGCAGACAACAGCCAAATTCCGTCACTATATGACTCAGTAAAGTTCAGGTAAGCTAGAAAGTGACAGAATAACGCTGCGCAACGAAAAGTGAACGAAAATCAAGAAAAACAGTATTTATACAAATATTTGCTGCGTAATTGAACATAATAAACATCCTATACCCTGTAAAATAATATTATTTGTTACTCTTATTAATTTCATCAATAGGTAGTAGTAGGTTGATAGGTAATAGAACACTACTACTACCATACCACGTTAGTTCCATACTACGTTGGTTTTGTACTACCACCATACCTATTTCTGCCGCAAAGCAGTAGTGCTCGCATTGCTGTGTTCCGGTTCGAAGGGTAAGGGTGCCGGTGAAATTACAGGCACATGAGACTTTTCATCTTTATGTCTCAGGGTGGCGGGCGCAGGGCAATGCCAAATAGGGTGCGTCCTAGGTGGGCGTGACCTATGAGGTAATGCACTGTTCATAGGCAGAGGTTACCGCTTATCATCAGGTGGGCCACCTGCCAGTACCATCATTCAGTAGTTTAAAAAAAAAAACGTTATAAGCGCATTTTAGAGGTTAGTTCAGGTTTTTTTTCATTTTTTTTTTGGGCTCTATCATGCCCTTGGAAATACGATGAAAATTAATATAATTTTTGTTGTAGATTTGAAAACTCTATTTTAAAATACGTTTAAGAGAACACTCCTGACAGCCGCTTAATTTTATTTTCCATTAATGACAAGTGGACCTTTCAAAATAGCATTCTATGACGATTATGATGATGAATGAGTCAAATTTTAGTAGTAGTAGAGCTTTTTTGTGAAAGAGTTCGTCCGGGGAAGTTCTACAACCATTACTATTTCTGTCGCAAAGCAGTAGTGCTCGCATTGCAGTGTTCCGGTTTGAAGGGTATGGTTGCCGGTGAAATTACAGGCACATGAGACTATTCATCTTTATGTCTCAGGGTGGCGTTCATAGACAGAGGGTACCGCTTTACATCAGATGGGCCATCAGCTTGATCCGTCATACAAAGTTATATAAAAAAAAAACTTTTATGATCAATAATCTCGTAGATCAGTAATTGGTGAAATTACAGGCACATGAGACATTTCATCTTTATGTCTCAGGGTAGCGGGCGCAGTGCAATGCCACATAGGGCGCGTCCTAGGTGGACGTGATCTATGAGGTAATGCACTGTTCATAGGCAGAGGTTACCGCTTAACATCAGATGGGCCATCAGCTTGTTCCGTCTTTCAAGTAGTATAAAAAAAAAAACGTCTGATGCTATACCTGTTAAGCTAACATAAGAGCTACTGCGTGAGTGTAAATTGAGATCCATTCTCCATTGGATATCCCTATTTCACCGAAGTAGAATCCTCAAAATGTATTATCACAAGTGCATTAGCCGGGCCCGGGTAGATATCGATCTGCAAACATCTCCGTATCCGTATTGAAGAGTATCCATAGCTTCCAGGTGTCCCCTCGCAAACAGAGCCCGCTCGCCCCAGGCCTACATTTTATAGGGTTACCAGATACCAAATAGATAAAGCAGGAAAAAACTATAAAACCGGATATATTATTAAAAAGCCTAGCAAGCTCCCAACTTGCTGAAGAGACTAAAATGCTTTTACAATATTTATCCACAAAGTATTTTTATTTTGTAGCAATTAATAAACCTTAGTCTGTATATAGTATTATAATAAATTTTTGTCCATAATTAAATAAAAAACGTAACCCCATAAATACTTAAATTTGGTAAAAATCATTAATTAAAAAGATCTTAGTGGCGTATCTTTGTATCTTTACCAATTTTTCGAAATTAATTTTTGAACGTTTATAAAATTTATAGCTTGGTACGCATATAGAAAACAGATGGAAAATACATGTAGGAGTATTTATATGAGTTCTAATTGCCAATTACTTTCGACATATAACCAAATAATTAGATAAAAAGGGTACCCTTCGGTACACTCTAATTTTTGAAATTTAAATCCATTTCGTACACTGCCTACCAGGACAGTCAAAGCAAAAAGTATTTTGAATTTAATCTTGAATGGAAAGTCTGTAAGTAAAATCTCAAATAAAAAAACTCGAAAGATTTTCAGTAATAGTGAATGCCATAAAATATATAAAAAAACACATATACGGTGATAGATTCTCCGTTACTGATAGTTTTTTTGAATGGTTTTTTCTATTGGTTTAGTCGGACGTATTCACAAAAAAATGGACATGCGACAACCCTAATTGTACATCAAAATGCCGGAAATCCCATATTGCCTACATCTCGGGACGGAAGCACGATTTTATAAGTTAAGGGATTTGTGTCAATATTTTACTAGGACAGGGCCGAGGCAGTATCGTTATATTGCTACGTTCTGAGTAGCCCACTCCACTGGGCTATGAGATTTTACTTACTTTACGCGTAGGTACATATTCCTTACCAAAAAAAACCGGCCAAGTGCGAGTCGGACTCGCGCACTGACGGTTACGTACATACCTGTAGGTATATAAGTAAAACTTATGGTATTTTTATTGCTAAATGAAATCATCACGAGGAAAGGGTAGTAAGTTTAAAATTATTACAAATATTTTTATTAGATGATGTAAAAGAAATGTTCTGTTATGTTCTGGCAAATAAATTATCTTATCTTATCTTATCTTAACTAAAAATTTATGCTTTTCGCAATGTTTCTTTATCGTACCAAATTTCAAAATTCTGAGTTCACGGGAAGTAAGTACCCTGTAGGTTTTGACTCCCTTGCGAGTGTCGAAAATTTGCAGCATAAACGGCTGTATCTTTTGATTGTGTTGGTTTAGAAGTTTGATTTTGTCACATCTCCAAGGGACAGTAGACCTGAGTATTTTATATGATTTTCAACTTGATACCTCCCGTTTTTTCTATTGAGGTACGGAACCCTAAAAATAGAATATAACTTCGGAAAAATACTTTTTCTCAAATATTCGAGATAAATCGTCCGATATATCGGTCTAGGCCGTATATACGCAATGTTGAAAATCCATAAGTGTCGTGTCATCAGGGCTTAAGGTGAGGTATAACGCAAAATTTCCAATTTTAGAAATGATTTTTAACAGACTAAATCAAGTACAATATTCAAATTATAAATATGCATGGATACTACATTATAATACCGAGGGATCACTGTACAAGACACACGATAGGACAATATTTTCTCGATAGAAAAAAAACCCAAAATTACCTCTAACTATTGGCTAGATTCGATTGTTTATTAAAATGGTGCATATTATTGGGTAAACCATTAGATAATTAAAATCAAAATAAAAAAGCCCAGAGTTTACTGTAAGGGTTTTGTAAAATTATCTATATTTCACGAGTTCCAAAACCTACAAAAATAAAAAAATAAAAAACTACCTCATGCAGGTAAAGCAAGTCCTCTTGTTTTTTTTTTTAAATAACTTTAAATGTAAGGTATTCGTTTGCAAGGTTTTCAGTAGGTATATTAAATAATACAATCATAGAAGACCTTGGTTTTTTTTTTGTTGAAAATAACATTTCTAATGATTTTGAAATAAATAAAAAAAACGTGATTTTCTCTCACTTTTTGTTTCGCGAGCGCTATTACGTCACTAGTTAACTTCTGTCTGTCTGTACTAACTTATCTAAACTTTAATCAGTTAGATAGTGACATAGTTTGTCGTCCATCTACGCCTTAACAAATACTTATATAATATCAGTCAAAATGTCACTTATTCATAGGTGATAGAACACCTAAGAAAACTTCAGTTTCTATAGTCCGATTGGTTAATAGAACCAACCGGAAAAAAAGTTCATGTGGTCCGATCGGTAGGACAAAGGCAGTAGGACCACGTGGCCAGAGGGTAATTTGCTACTAAGCCGTCTTTTATAGAGACAACAGTAGAACCGTCAAAACAAAAGAATGCCTAATCCTCGCATTGGGGACCGGTGGAAATAGAAATATATTTGTCTGGGAAACCAAATGCTAAATACACCACCGTATTCTCATTTCAGTAGAGTTCAAAATCGATAGTGGATTTTGAACCAGTCGGTTCCACGTACGATTTTATTTTACACGGTAAAGACAACGTTGTCGAGTATGAAGCGTGAAGTGAGCGTTTTACTCGTTTTGTGCTTGAACCACGTTCAACCATGTTTCATCTTGTTCAGGTGTTCTTTAAACTGTTTGGCTCGTTTGTGAATGTGAGGTTTGCCATTTAGAGGTTTTGTAAGTTTCTTGAAGCAGTTAGCGAAAAACCAAAACGTAGATAAATGTAAAAACACATGTTGGAGTCTCTATTTTGGCAAATATTATTGTGTGACCTGGCAGCTTATAAATATCATCCTATATTTTACACAAGAGTGATCGAAGTAGCAAAGTCTAGAAGTTGCTGCGTATTAATGCATGGTTATTGTCAGTTAGGGCTTTTATTTATAACCTGACATACTACTCAGGGACGCTTCCGTCTGGTAGTGAATTAGATCAGTTGAGCTACCTTTAGATCGCTAGCAGCGGTCTTCCGGTAGTAGCACAACTGTTTCATATGTATTTTGTTCATACCTTGTATTAGTTGTATTATTCTTTCTGTAAATAAAAATGATTGACATACTACTACTATATACTACTAAAAGTTACTAAAAGTTTACTAAAAGCCTTTACAAGATAAAAATTAAAAAAATAAATTTATAAAATCAAAACTGTTAAAAAATACCTTATAATATACTATACTAGCTACTACTATGATACACTCACTATGGCGCACTCTTGCGCTCACAAATCCAAGTTGTAGATGTAGCTTCGAAAGCTGCGAAGCTGAAGTGGGATTGGGCTGGTCACGTCTGGCGCATGCCAAGCGAGCTGTGGGCGAAGGTACCACCGAGTGGCGTCCTGACCCAACGAGAAGGCGACGCGGCACCAAAACGGAGATGGCAAGACGAAATTGATAAGTTTCTGGCTGACTGGGTAAACATAGCTCAGGATCGTGATGTATGGAAGGAGTGGGGGGAGGCCTTCGCCCAGCAGTGACACAAAGGGCTAGAAATAGAATAGAATAAAATAATTTGAGTAAATTAGTTTTTTGTAACGCTAATTCTATAAAATAATAGCATAGTCTTTAGTTTTTTTTGACAGCTATATAATTTCGTCATGCAGTTTGTGGTCCCAGACGACTGATTCAAAAGCGCTATTAGGCGACTGGGTCCGCGGCCCAATTCCTCGTGGTCCCAGTCTCCTATGTGCACATCATTGCCCAGCCCAGCTTTAAAACACCGGTTAATTGCGAGTCGGACTCGCGCACGAAGGGTTCCATATCTATAAAAACGGACAGAATAAATTATTTTATTCTGTTTTTTAGTAGGTATTTGTTGTAATAGTGGCAACATAAATACATAATCTGTGAAAATTCAACTTTCTAACTATCACGGTTCATGAGATACAGCCTGGTGACAGACGTACAGACGGACAGACGGACGGACAGCGGAGTCTTAGTAATAGGGTCCCGTTTTACCCTTTGGGTACGGAACCCTAAAAATGGAAACCCTGTATGATTTATAATCCAAATTATACATCAACAACCATCAACAGCATTAAGTTTGAAGCCAAGGAAGCAAAGGAAGTGTAAGTGATAAGGAGTGGAATACACTGCCGTCGTCTGTCTTTCCTGAAAACTATAATCTGGGTCTCTTCAAGGCTAGAGTGAATAGGTGCCTTCTAGACCTTTGTGCTCCATCTTCGGCTGCAACGTCACTTACCAACAGGTGAGATCACGGTCAAACAAAGGTCTATCAATGTTAAAAAAAAAAAAAAAAAGAATCTCTCTTTTTAATTATAGATTAGCATTCCAAAAACATGTTCATAACACAAGGTTCATAAGATGAAGTTTCATAGGGGTTCGCAACTTTTCAAATAGCATGCAGTCGATGGCATTATGCAAACTGAACGCGTTCACATTATTGAGTATCATAACAGCTTTCGGCGTTGAACACACGTGGTGCAAAATGTAGACGGAATTTCAAATCTTCAGAGCATTTTACTTGGACTTTAAAATGAGGTTTTCGGTATTTGGGAATGTTAAAATCAACGGATGTTGGAATTCAATAAACTAATACCACAGAATAAATAATAGTACAAGTTACACTGGGTTTTTTAAAACATTTAGCAGAAATATCTTTGACGATTCTATTAGGTTAACGTAAGGTAAATAAAAGCTTCGAAATTAATAAGCTCAAAAAATAGCTTCATAATATTAAAAAGGTATATATAGGCTTAGGTAGGTATATATAAATTTGTGTAGCCATAGTTTAAATTTATAAATTAGGTAGTAATTTGTTATATTTATTTATTTTTAATTTAAGAGATTGTATTCCAGATTTTATGCCACCGTTCTATGTCGTGCAAATAATTCCAAGGTTGTCTGGCAGAGATCGCTTATAGCGATAAGACCGTCCATTGTACTTCCGTGTTTAGTTTAATATTAATTCTTAATTAGCTTATTTTCTGTGTTGTGCAATAAAGTGTTTTCTAACTTCTATCTATCTAAAATTTTGGTGCTAATGGAGTTCTATCAAATATTATAATGTAGACAAAAAAATAAAAAAATTAGTGCAAATTTAGAGTGCGGACGTAGAACGAATAGTGATAAATACGCGATAAGAATACAAGTGGTGAGCTCATCGCCGCCATTGCTTTCTACGACTGACTCGGCTTACGCTTTCTTTCAGTAATAACACATTCCATAATAAGCTAGCAGCCAGGACAAATCTTATACCAACAAGTCTGGGTTATTCCTTAGTCATGTTTGTGATAATCTTGGACCAATATAAAAAAGTATGGACGGGCCTTTGGGAACGATAGTTTTGAAGCTAATAAAGTGAGTGAGCTCACTCACTTCGCTGCAGTCGGTCTTTACTTTGTGACGGCAACGTAACGTACATGTGTTGTAATTGTGACTTATTTTTCAAAGACGTTTTGTATCGGTGACATGTGTCGCTTCAAGAAAAATGATTTTAAATTCCTTCAGGGTAGGCAGCGCATCGACAATACCCTGGGTGTTGCCGGTGTCTATAAGCGACGGTGACCATTTCACATCGGGTGGGCCTATGCTAGTTTGCCTATTTATTCCATTAAAAAAAATGGGTCCATATTTTTTTATTTTGGTCGTAGGTGATAATGATATTTCCGCTGGTTCTATTTCTTGTACCACTGACCACAGCCTCCAGACGAGTCCCGGCCGCAGTCTGGCGTTTTACCGCCGTTTAATGCCGTGTACCCAGATTGGAAGCGCCGTTTCAACGATCGCTTTACATTCGTCCATTCAACTCTTAATAGAGCCATTCCATTTATTATAATGACTCTGTAAAAATAAGGTAGGGAGATTGCTCTAATGGAATAATTTATGGGCTTTTTATATAGCTATTTGCAAGGAATTGGCTTCTGAAGGTAATTGTTTTCTTTTGATGGATGGCACCTTATGCCAAAAAGGCAGAGTTTGAACTTCATTTTCTAGGCCGCTAATTGTCAGTATTATTAAGGGTTCAGTGCCAAAACTAAAAATCCAATACATGAGTAGTTAGAACAAATATCTTTTCTACCTACATTTTTTTTTGTATACTTCTTGGAATGACGGATCAAGCAGATAGCCCACCTGATGTTAAGCGGTACCATCTGCCTATGAACAGTGCACTATCACATAGGTCACGTCCACCTAGGACGCGCCCTATGTGGCATTGCCCTGAGACATAAAGATGAAAAGTCTCAAGTGCCTGTAATTTCATCGGGAACCCTTCAAACCGGAACACAGCAATACGAGCACTACAGCTTTGTGGCAGACATAGGTATGGTGGTAGTTCATCCCCGGACGTACTCTTTTACAAAAAAAAGCGGCCAAGTGCGAGTCGGACTCGCCCATGAAGGGTTCCGTAGCAGCAAGTAACATAATATAAAAGTTCTTGTAGTTCGTTGTAACTTTGATCGATGTTTTAATAATAGTATATTAAAAAAAACTACTTACTAGATCTCGTTCAAACCAATTTTCAGTGGAAGTTTACATGGTAATGTATGTACATCATTTTTTTTTTAGTTTTATCATTCTTTTATTTTAGAAGTTACGGGGGGGGGGGGGGGGGGGGGGGCACCCTTTTTACCACTTTGGAAGTGTCCCTCGCGCAAACTATTCAGTTTAGAAAAAAAATATATTAGAAACCTCAATATCATTTTTGTTTACTGTATCGTATGGGTATGATGAAAAAAAGTTTTTTGAGTTTCTGTTCTAAGTACCCCAAGTAAGAACCCCAAAAATTTATTGTTTTTTTTCTATTTTTGTGTGAAAATCTTATTGCGGTTCACAGAATACATCTACTTACCAAGTTTCAACAGTATAGCTCTTATAGTTTCGGAAAAAAGTGGCTGTGACATACATGGACAGAAAGACAGACAGACAGACAGACATGACGAGTACTGAAACCCTAACTAAAACCCTAACCGTAACAAAAACTACGGAACCCTAAAAAGCTCTACTAATACTGAAAATGAGTTATTTAGTAGTTTCAATTCATCACAAAACGCCACTAAAGTACCTATAAAAATATACGACACATTCAAAACTTCTCCATTGAAAGAAAACAAAACTTTGTGCTAAAGTTCAAAAATATAAATCTATCGAGAGTGCCAAGTTATTCAAAAACAAAAGGGACCGAAAACGGAAAAGTTTGACTTGTTGCACCGCCACCGCACCGAAAACTAATAAATGTTTCCCGAGGCGAGTCTAAGCTTCTTCACTCATGAAACAGGTTGCCGCCGGATGTTTACTGGCGCTTACAGGCAAGCCTTACCAAGAAATTCAAACGTATTCGTAGATAATTCTTTTCGAAAAAAGAACGACTGCGAAACTGGGATTTTATCCCCAATACAAGATTTTATAATATTAGTGATCGTAACCATGTGCTGATCAAAATGAGCCTAAACACGGCCAGTCTACTATTATCCATCGAGGAGTTCCGTTGTCCACCTTCCGTCTTCATGATTAGATCAGCACGCTGTCACCATCATATTGTATTGTCATTGGAACTTGACAGGTTTGCCAAATTTCAGCTCAATCGGTTGAGGGAAACTGCTTTAAAATTCAGTTGCAAGATTCCACCCGGACATAGGTACATTGCAAGTTAATAAAAAGCTTGTAATATAGGTAAGTACTGCAATTTCAGAGTTATCGCTCTATAGGTAATTGTTAATTGGTAAGGAAGCCAAGTGAAGGATTCAGCTGGGCTTGGCAGCTTTTGGTAAATTAGTCTTTTCATCCCCTATACCACAATTCCTGAAAACTAATGTCTTCAATCAGTGCGTCCTACCCGGTGCCGAGACGTGGACACTCACGGTGCGCCTGTCCGTCAGTTCAAGGTCGCCCAGCGTGCTATGGAATGAGCTATGCTGGGAGTTTCTAAGTTATGCGACAGAGAACTAAGGTCATCGACATAGCTCAAAGAATTATCAAGCTGAAATAGCAATGGGCTGGGCATATAATGCCGAAGAACCGACAACCGCTGGGGTGAACGTATTCTAGAGTGGAGACAACGTGTTGGTAAACGTAGTGTGGGGCATATTAAAAGCAACTAGCTTCTGCCTTCGGCTTCACTCGCGTATCTAATAATCTATTCACCACTGACGCTATAGATGGCATATTTAAAAAAGTTATGATACAAAAATGACCACTAAACCCTCCTCCCTCTCTCGTCTGGTGGTTTTTCATTTTGTCCCTTATCATACAAAAATTAGACATTATTTGCTATATTTTTTTAATGCATAGAATTTTTATATTTGGTATTAAATTCAGGTTATAGAGAATGTTCAGTTCAGGTTCAGTTGTCAAAACATAATTAGGGATGTCCAAATCAAAATTTGTTAATAATAATTAACAAATTTTGATTTGGCGCCAGTTTTTTTTAATTCTCTAACATTTTGAAAGTCTGCAAAGGCCACTTGTTCAAGAACTGAACAGAATTGAATTTTGATAGTAAACAGAAACAAGTTGTTTTTTAGTAGGTGCTTGAATTTAAGAGTAGTTAAACATCTGGTGGCGTTGAGTGACTCTAGAGAGTTTAAAGTTTTTAATGAATGAGGTTTTCTATGTAAATGTGGAAAATCCCGGTGGCAGAGCGTGACATTAAACTTGGCCAAGACTGCCAAGTTGGGCATAAAGTGAGCGTGCAATATCGAGTTAGCGACTTCACAGACCAAACAAGTCGGCTTCCTGGCGTAAACTACTTATATCCTGACGCTTTGGCCGTGCCTCTGGCGCTGAACTTTAACCTTCTCCACACAACTATCATCTTTACCACCAAGTAGTAGAACTTTAAATCCTTTAACATGGAAACGGGATTACTAACCTCGCATCTTCAGGTCAATATTACTTTTAACATCCAAGTTATAGAACCCAAAATCCTGTACATGCAGTAGGGATTACTTCGGACAGATATCGGTAGTCCGAGTGGCTTTTCAGTTGATTGACACTAGTACGTGTAGGATACACAGTAAGTACTCGTATGCATTTGGACAAGGACACGGTGGGGGGTTTGGGGGTGTTGCGGGCTAGCGATACTACTTTGTTGTCCTTGCATAGAATAGAATAGAATATTCTTTATTGCACAAAACAAACAATGTACATAGGCGAACTTAATGCTAAGAAGCATTAATGAAGTTTTTTTTTTTTTTTTATTTACTACTTGGATGACGGAACAAGCAAGAGGCCCACCTGATGTTAAGCAGTAACCTCTGCCTATGAACAGTGCATTACCTCATAGGTCTTGCCCACCTAGGACGCACCCTATATGGCATTGCACTGCGCCCGCCACCCTGAGACATAAAGATGAAAAGTCTCATGTGCCTGTAATTTCACCGGCACCCTTACCCTTCAAACCGGAACACAGCAATGCGAGCACTACTGCTTATCATGGTATTGTTATGGTGTTTCCACAACCTCTGCAAACGTTTGCATTTTGACGAGCTTACATTACGGATTCGGTTCCCGCTGCGGAACAGATATATGAATGATCTGCAAATATTTGGAAGAAAAAAAAAACGGAAAATCACGTTTTCCTCGAGATGAGACCGAGCATGACCGAGATTAATATATTTTATTAAAATCGTTAGAGCCACATGAGGCAACTACAGGCACATGAGACTTATCAACTTTAAGTCTCAGGGTACGGGCGCAGTGCAATGCCACATAGGGCGCGTCCTAGGTAGACGCGACCTATGAGGTAATGCATTATTAAAGAAAGATGTTACCGCTTGGGCCATGTGCTTATTCCGTCAATCATCATTATCATCATCCACAGACTGACTTCACCCACTGCTGAGTATAGGCCTCTGTTTGCCTGTGCCATCTCAATACATAAACAAATGGATATTTAAAGACATTACATATACATTTGAGTTATTGGTTTCGTTTCGTATGAGGTAGTGCTGGCCTCTGGTGTCAGAGTTTGTCAAGTCGCCCGAGGGCCTCTGACATGGCTTATCGACTGCTATTTATCAATAACAGCCGGGACCGACAGCATAATGTGCCCTCCGAAGCACAGAGCGATGGAAATCCGCACATAACTTAGAAAAGTCATTGGTGCGGAGCCTAGGATCGAACCCGGTATCGTTGGATTCTGAGTTGCACTATTGAACCGTTAGGCTACCATCGCTTTGAGTTATTTAAAGATCGTTATAAAAGATCTACAGATAATAACAGTGACTGAAAACAAAGTGAACACTCTGAAGGGTAGGTACTCCTATCTACAACATCTACAACTTTGGTTTGAAAGCGTTTTCACAGAGTCATTCAAAGTGTTCCTTCAGCAGAACTTGAATTATAACATCTCTTAAAAGGTTAAACGGCCACTTGTCGATTTATCTGAGACCTCCAGCTTCAAATCAGATAACTTTGACTAACCCAAAGGTTCAATTCAGCGAGCCCCAGCTGCAGACCTCTGAATAGACTGGTCGAGATCACATAAAGGCAATTACATTCAAAATGATAAAAGCCGAAAGGAGCCACCTGTTGACTTCACAATGTTCTCGAAAAGATTTCACTAGAACCGAGCGAATTGCTTGCAAAATGCTCTCTGTAGATTTCACTACAAGATTTCCTCTGAATGAAAGTTCCCACTTTACCGAATACTTCGTTTCATTCTTTTTAAACCCCGAGGCCCCGACGCAAAAACGACGGGGTGTTATAAGTTTGTCGTATCTGTGTGTGTGTGTGTGTGTGTGTGTCAATGCAATGTGTCAACAATGCCACATGGAGCGCGTCTTAGGTGGAAGTGACCTATGTGGTAATGCATTGTTAAAGGCAGAGGTTACCTAACATCACGTGGGCCATCTGCTTGCCCAGTCAGATCAAGCAGTTAAAATAAAAATAAAACCCTGAGCTTTTCATTTCTAATCCCGAAGAGTTGAATCCATTGCTCATCATCATTGATGACCTCCGTGGCGCGGCGGGCGAAGGTTCGCCCGCGGGTTTGATTCCCGCCGAGGAACAAATATTTGAATGATCTGCAGCTATTTGTTCAGGGTGTTCTGGGTATTTTCTATGTATAATAAAAAAATATCTATCTATGTAATGTATTGTATTAAGTAGGTATATCAGTTATCTTGTACCCATAACACAAGCTCTGCATAGCTTGTGGCTAGATAATGCTGGAAAACGTCCACTTGTGGACATAGCCCAAATAATGCCACAACTAACGGTATTCATCGCATCCATACACACATTTCTTTGCAAGCACGTTTCAGTGCCGTATCTCATCACTGAGTACGTCTGATGTTCTACGTGTATACTCAAGCAATATTATGTTTTATGTATTAAATTTAAGAATGAAAGTAGAATAATTATTGTTTGGAAGAATAGTGAAGTTTTACGTGTACCTACACTCAAGCAATATTGTTACATTTACCCGCCATTTTCGAATAGAGACGGCGTCTACTTTTATTTGAAGTCGGTTAAAAAAAACAGTTTTTTTAACTTAGTTCAAACATTGGCTGCAAATATTCAAGTCAAACCGTAAATAAATAAGATTTTTGTGTTTTTTTTTTTGTACACAAGATTTTATAAAATTAGTGGTCGTAATGAGATCAAAATGAGCCTAAATACGACCAGTCTACTATTATCCATCGAAGAGTTCCGTAGTTCACCTTCCGTCATCATTATCAGATCAGCCGCAGTCACCACCATACTGTACTGTCATCGGAACTTGACAGGTATGCCAAATTTCAGCTCAATCGGTTGAGGATAACTGCTTTAAAATTCAGTTGCAAGATTCCACCCGCTAGCTTATTACGTAGCAAAGCGATAGCAATAATTGCGCGATTATCGCATCATAATTGCAAATGAAAAAAAAACAGCGATACGTAATTCGAATTTGCAATTTGGATGCGATAATCGCGCAATTCTCGCGCAATTCTTGCTATCGCTTTGCTATTGCAAGATACGTAATAAGCTAGCCGGATTCCACCCAGACAAACATACATTCCAAGTTAAAATAAAGATTGTATAAAGATCCGACATCGTACCGAAAACCAAAATCTACTACCTTTATTATACAGAAAGCAAAGTAATAAAGTAAACTGCACGAAACCAGCGCAGCGTACAAAGTTAACAATCTGGAAAAATAGAATTACAAAGTTGTGCAAAAACAATCACCACCCGAAATGCGTCGTATTTCCCGTAAATTGATACAGGAATATACACAAAAAGTGGCTTTTATAAGCCGGGCGCAGTCGCCACACACACGACCCGCGAACCAATTACCTAAAACACACAGACACTTAACCTCGGAATTGTAATGAAAACTAGGGAAGTACCTAGATTGTAGCGCATTGACTCCGACTTTCGGAGCAATTCCAACTGAGATAGATAGATAGATTAACTCTTTATTGTACACAAATAACACACAGAAATACAAAACATAACTCAATAACAGAAATGTACAATGGGCGGTCTTATCGCTTATAGCGATTTCTTCCAGACAACCTTAGGATACCTGAGTTACCTCTCCATTTCCAAACACATTCACAAAAGTTACTTATTTGTGACAAGTTAATCCTACCAATATTATAAATGCGTAAGTTTGTGAGTTTGTGAGTGTGTGATTGTGTTTGTTACATCTTCACGCTGAAACAGCTCAACGGATTTGGATGAAATTTGCAATGGAGATAGCTTGACTCCCGGAATAACACATAGGCACATTTTTATTCCGATATTCCCACGGGATCGAGACCTATGCGTGTAACACCGCGAGGCGCTGCTAGTGTTGTATATAAAATAAATAATAATAATAAATAATACTGGACAGTCCACACAACATTATCTAGCCCCAACCTAAGCAGAGCTTGTGTTGTGGGTACTAGAGATAACTGATATACTTAATACAATACATTACATATTTTGATTTTTTTATTTTACACAGAAAATACCCAGAACACCCTACGAGTACATGGGGTAATCATTTTCCGATTTGCATGCGCAACAGGAGGTACTGTAAAAGTATTAGGTACTGTAAGTTTATATGTGGACGTTAGGTATTTTCAAGTTATTTTTTTTTTGTGTCGTGTGATTTTTATTCTTATTTAATATTCTTTAATAGTGTGCTATTTGTGTATATTAAGTGTTGACATGCCAATGTTATGTAATATAACGACATGGTGTAATAAATGAATATCTGAATATCTGAACAAATATCCGCGATCGCACAAATATTTGTTCCGAGGCGGGAATCGAACCCGCAACCTCCTGCGTCGCAGGCCAACCTTCGCCCGCCGAGCCACAGAGGTCGCATATAGAAAAATCAGTCCAGTTTTTTTTTATGAATTGATATTACACGATTATTTTGAACTGGTGAACTGCTTCCATCGCACAGACCATAATGTCAAGATAGGCACGGCAAGTGCACCTTTTGCGTGTCACTTTTCGTGTCCGAAAATTTGCGCAATGTACCTATTAGCAAGCTTCCAATCAGTTCGCTCTCGGCTGTCTTCGTGATAGCACGTCGGATATTAATGGATAATTGTGCCATAGTGAACTGTTTTTTTTTCTTAAAAATCAGCTCGTCTTAAAAAATAAAACAGAAAAATTTGAATATGGTTAAATACCCTCGAAATTGGCCAGTTTATAGACAACAGATTGGTAGTTATAGGTAGTATTATTTGATTATAAGAAGGAGGAAGGAGAAGCTGATGCGTTAAAAAAGTGTACTTACCTACCTTTCACTAAGGCTCCGATTTCAGTTTACTACGAGTCTGACTCCGAAACGAAAATAACTCTATAATAACTCTTCGGATCAGGCACATCCCTAGTGAAAAGCATGCATGTTCGAAGCTGGGCGCGCCTTATCACTTATCTACGATGTCGGTTAGTTAGCTATTGTTGGTAATTAACATTTTGTTTTCGCGTAGTTGGATTAACTGTATAGATTTTTTTGATGTTATGGCTCGACAAACTTGCAAACGGCCCGACTGATGGTAAGCGGTTACCGTCGCTTATTGACCTCTGCAACACCGAGGAAATGCCAATGCATTGCCTGCCCTGAAGGACTCTTTTTACATTTTTATTGAAGCGGTTCATGTTGTAGTTTAGCGGAATCACCTCAGGAGGGAGCCCATTCCACAACATGCACGTATGGGGGAGAAAAGATCTCGTACAGCTCTCTTTACGCTAGGTACCCACGTGTCGATGATGAGCTTGCGTTGATAGTTTTGAACTTTTTCACCTTATCAAATTATTTTCTGCAAAAGGCGCAAATATGCAAGTCTCGATAGAGTAGTAGAGAGCTTAGTAGTAGTAGCGCTTTTTTGTGAAAGAGTTCGTCCGGGGAAGTACTACCACTATACCTATTTCTGCCGCAAAGCAGTAGTGCTCGCATTGCTGTGTTCCGGTTTGAAGGGTAAGGGTGCCGGTGAAATTACAGGCACATGAGACTTTTCATCTTTATGTCTCTGGGTGGCGGGCGCAGTGCAATGCCACATAGGGCGCGTCCTAGGTGGACGTGACCTATGAGGTAATGCAATGTTCATAGGCAGAGGTTACCGCTTAAAATCAGGTGGGCCTCTTGCTTGATCCGTCATCCAAGTAGTATAAAAAAAAAAAAAAAAAAAGTTTACTTATTGATGCCTTTTGGGGTCGCGACTCAGGGTCCGTTGGGCACCGACACCCATCGCGTTTTCGAAATTATTTAAGGGCGTATTGTCGAAGCGACGCGTGACCCGAGAGCTGGCTCTTATCTGGCTCATCGCAAGTACTGCCATTCAGCGTGGCACTGCAACCAGCATCTTAGGGGCGCTTCTGTCTGGTAGTGCTTTGGATCAGTTGATCATACCTTTAGATCGTTTGCAACGGTCTTCAGATAGCTCAACTGTTTCATTTTTTTTTTTTTTTTTACATTATCTACTTGTTGTATTATTATTTATTTTCTGCATAATTTAATTAAATAATGTATCGGACATGATTTTGAGAATCAAATAGATAGATATAGTTTAAGACTGTTCGGAAATAAAGATCTGTATAGGCCTAAAGGTGGGTCTAACAGTTCGCTATTAGCGATACGGCTACCTATTGTATTGTATTGCCCTATTGTAATTAGCATTGTAATTAGCATTGCCCTATTGTATTGCCCTATGTTGTATTGCCCTATTGTAATTAGCATTGCCCTATTGTATTGCCCTATGTTTTAAATTGTTTCTGCTGTTTTATTTCCGTGTGGTAATCAATAAGGAGTTATCTAAGTTTTAGTAGTAGTAGAGCTTTTTGAGAAAGAGTGCGTCCGGGGAAGTACTACCATCATACCTATTTCTGCCGCAAAGCAGTAGTGCTCGCATTGCTGTGTTCCGAATTGAAGGGTAAGGGTGCCGGTGAAATTACAGGCACAGGACTTTTCATCTTTATGTCTCAGGGTGGCGGGCGCAGTGCAATGCCACACAGGGCGCGTCCTAGGTGAACGTGTCCTATGAGGTAATGTACTGTTCATAGGCAGAGGTTACCGCTTAACATCAGGTGGCCCAACTGCATCGTCAGTAATTCAGTAGTATAAAAAAAAAAAGATGTATCTAACAGTATTACACAAGCATTCAAACAAGCCTCGTTAAAAGCCTGTTTAAATTTTAAAGGTGTTCATTACTTTAGAAAAAATACATTTAGATTACAAAAGGTCTTAACAAAACAGCTTTCAACCAGTGAAACCTCAAAAAATAAGTAACAAAGTGATCGCATTGTGGTAAAATAACAATAAGTAAAATGAAATGAGCCCACAAACAAATGTAGGGGTGGCGTTCTTTATGTCGCTATTCGACCGGCTGTATCGATGTCGTTTGCATCTGAAATCTTTTGTTGGTAGAGTTGCACCAGTCACACTTTTAGGTGCATTAATATCGGGTTCTTATCCGGCTAAAAACATCCAATCTCATTAAACACATAACCCAACAGTCAAGTATAGGAAGACAAGTCAAGGAACGGTGTTTAGTTCATAGTTCATAGAGAGTTAGTACACGATGCATAAATAGATGGCGTTGTACTAATTGCCCGTTTTCTGCATCGCGCTATCGTTGCGTTTTGGGAAATGGATGTCTTGACTGAGAGTACTACCAATTAAATCAGCTGCATAGTACAAGGGTGTTATAATCAAATCCCTCCCAGTACATAATATTAGACCTAGCTAAACAAACGGTATCAGAAGCTAAGAGTACCATGGTACTATAACTAACACCCAAACCAGGAACAAGTACAAATAATATAATAATAATAAATAATGCTGGACAAGTTTACACAACAATATCTAGTCCCAAGCTAAGCAAGAGCTTGTGTTATGGGTACTGGTTAACTGATATATCTAATACAATACATTACATAGATAGATATTTTTTAATATGAATAGAAAACACCCAGAACACCCTGAACAAATATCTGCAGATTGCACAAATAATATTTGTTCCGAGGCGGGAATCGAACCCGCAACCTCCTGCGTCGCAGGCGAACCATCACCAGCCGCGCTACAGAGGTCGTATATACAAATACAATACAAATAATTTTTTTCTGAAAACAGATTACACACAATTTGGTTATACACAATGGACCCCGCACTAGGGCTAGCCTGTATCGCTGGTACCCGGAAATAGTTTAATAAATACGATTTAATAAGGAGAAACAATGAGAGACAATAAAAATAAATCAAATAGAAAGCACTAATAAGTAAGTTAATAAGCAATAATAAGCAAGTAATAAGTAAGTAAGTAAGTAAGTAATTTGATAAATAACAAATTTACGATGTTTATATTTTGATATTTGGAAGTTCGTATGTTTGTTACGAAACAACTGGACCGCTAACTTATTACGTATCTTGCAATAGCAATGCGATAGCAAGAATTGAGCGATTATCGCATCCAAATCGCAAATTCGTACGGCGTACGAAATACGTATCAGCGATTCCTAACACGAATTTGCGATTTGGATGCGATAATCGCGCAATTTTTGCTATCGCATTGCTATCGCATTGCTATTGCAAGATACGTAATAAGCTAGCCGATTTCGATTATATTTGGTACACAGATTGGGATGAAGCTATATGCCATTTTTTATCCTAGTAAAAGGCGAACGAAACCGCGGGTAGATACATTTCTTTTAAATCAACAGAATGGCCAAAATTCAATTATAGAATCTTTTAACCACACACTTTTGAAACTTTTATTCTCATAAACGCCATCTCAATTCGTCAGCTTTAACTTGAAACCAACCAAATCCAAAAATGTCTCGTTTCATTCACATTTTATGATAAACATGTCTTTGGTAAAAAAAAAATAAGTTTTGTTAAATCATTTGTAAATGGGTCTGGGTATTATGGTACCATGGTATTTTTAGTTCCTGATACCCACAACACAGAATTCTAGTGGGATCAGGACTGTGTATGTGACTGTTGGGGGTTATGTTATGTTATTTGTGCAAAAGTGCATTTATAGAGATGTCCGGCTTTCGTTACTCTGACGCCTCTATTAGGACTATATTACGGAGGGGAATTGGCTGGGATCTTAATTTATCGAAGTTTTTATGGTTTAATTAACGGAATTCACTTAACGAGGGGCGGATGCGTCGCGCCGCGGTTACTTTATACTAATAGATGTGCCTCGGCCATAATTAGCTGGACGCCATTGAAAGTTTTAATTGAAAAGCCTTTGTGCAGTTTTATAGTCCGTGAACAATTTAAGACTGTGTTTTCTTGCGTCGGAGGCATCTTGTATCTTCATCTTAAGGCGGGGGAAAAAAGATATAAAAAAGCGATGGTAGCCTAACGGTTCAATAGTGCAACTCAGAATCCAACGATACCGGGTTCGATCCTAGGCTCCGCACCAATGACTTTTCTAAGTTATGTGCGGATTTCCATCGCTCTGTGCTTCGGAGGGCACGTTAAGCTGTCGGTCCCGGCTGTTATTGATTAATAGCAGTCGATAAGCCATGTCAGAGGCCCTCGGGCGGCTTGACAAACTCCGACACCAGAGGCCAGCACTACCTCATACGAAACGAAACGAAACGAAGGCGGGGGATGCCGCAAAACTCCTAATCTTAGATTTGATTTTTAACAGACTAAATCAAGTACAATAAAAGTTGCGATAGAAGGTTCCCGAGTGATAGATATAACCGTATGACGCTGAGAAGGCAGGCCCCTCTCAAGACATTAAAGAGGGCACAGGAAGGCGGTGGATGGAGGCGGTTCCAAACCGTTCGTTGTGGCATTATATGGGGAGGCTTTTGTTCAGTGGAATTCTGTAAGCTGAAGATAATGAAGTTGATAGCAAAAGTTGAAGCATACAATTTTCATGACTCATAGTGATAATTTTCAAAAAGTTAGAGGTTTGAACGTCTGTGTTTCCTTGTTAGTGAGGGAGTATCACCGTCCGATATCCCACACCGGGACTGTCCGGGACCCGACCTCGGTGATATCCCACACTGGGACTGTCCGGGACCCGGCCTCGGTGAACCTGAATGGCCACAATCAGGCCTACCCTCATTTAAATATCAAAACAGTCTTCACGCGCGGTTAGACCCGCCCGCACTGTATCTCCCGCCAACATAACACAAACAAATTAATTCCAGTAATGAACCCTAATAAATACAGATCTGTTTACCCCATAAAGAATAAATGTTATAATAATTGGGCCAAGAGGCTACAACAGTTTGAATTCAAAATTTGGGAAGGGTGAATTAATTGAGCTTTGTTATATTAATGAAAAGTTTAAGAGGAGGTGTGTTCCCGGCTCGGTTACGGGGAACTTTGTCGAATTCTATAGCCTTTCATTAGCGTGTGTATAGATTGCTTTATAGCCAAAATTAACAGCCTTACAGCTTCATCTGAGGCAAGTTTAATCATTACCGTTCCAAACAATAAATTATACTTACACAAATTATAAAAAAAATAAGTAATTAATTCGATAAAAAAATTGCTCCTTTGAATTATATCCTAAAGGCCGGAATCTACAAAAGCGTTAGTTCGCTTCTGATGCCCTTTTTATACTCACTCACTGCTTTTAACTTAGCTGGGTTCGAGCTGTAACATAACATAACACCCAACAGTCACACACAAAGTCATAACCCCCACACTAGGATTCCCTGTGTCGTGGGTATCAGAAACTACGAGTACCATGGTACCATAACACTGCAAATATTTGCAGATCATACAAACATTTGTCCCGCATCGGGAATCTAACCCGTAAGCTTTCGCATCTCAGCCGACTACTCGCCCGACGCGCTACAGAAGTCGTCAATAGACACCGTTCACACCCGTGATCACCGTTTGACATTTTCCACTAAAACTGAGCGGATCTTGGAATAGTGATATCGTATTAATTATTTTCTCACGGAAATTCACATCTCTGCAAATCTTCACTTTGGTGGATCTGACCCGGAAATGTGGCCGAATGGGTGGAAAGGCTAGTTAGATGGCAATTACTACGCAAAAGCATAACAGAAGTATATTGAAGTATTTTTTTTAAAGGGTAATATGAATTTCGCCTTCTTATGATAAACATCTTGAGCGCAACAGAGGGCTCTAGTGTTGCAAATGTCAATAGGCGACGGTAACCGCTTACTATCAGGTGGGCGGGGTCGTATGCCAGTACGTCGACATTTAAAAAAAATATTACAATCTTACCTATATTATACGAGTATTATTTTCATCAAAATCGACAGTTTCGTCAGTGCATTACCAATGTATAAACTTGTAACTAAACATTAAGAATGCGTTAAGATCACGCTTTAGTTATTTATAATAAATAATAAACTATTTTGATTCGACCAATTATGTTAATCACAAACATCTGTAACAAAACCACTAATTTTAATTAGGGTTCCTTCCATCGGATCCCAATCGATGGGATCGGATTACAGAGCTAATTACAAGTGTCGCGAGACTCGATCTCGCGATCCCTGTATAGGGGAGCGGGATGGGTTAGGCTGTGTTCACATTGATGCGAGGAAAATTAACCATCTGCTAATACCGTCATACATAAAAATAAAAATAACAGTGTTCAGTGGATACGTGTATACGCCTGACTAATATTAAGGATGATTCGAATGTGGAGTTCATTCTTTCCTTCTTATAATGGCTTCTGAGGAGTGCTCCAAACAAAATAGTCCCTGTCAAGTGATATAATTAAATTTTGTATTGTCAAGTCGTCAAGCTTCTCCGGTAAGTCATAACCCAGTTTAAATGGTGGCATAAAAACCGAGTACAGACCGAACCGAGAACAGGGAAAATCCACCATTTCGAAAAGACACACAAATACACTTAACTTTAACAACAACATACATGTGCTTAAAATTCCAACAAAACTACACGAAATAAAACGAAAAATCACAATAAAATGTAAATAAATAAAAATGACGACGTTTCTTTTAAAAATAGCAGATTCCTCTCGTGGAATTCATTATTTCGTCATTTTATGGCAATGCGGAATCTGTCAAAAAAGAAATCGTGAAGATTATTGTTTTTGACGAAACAGATTTTTTTATTCTCTGACGAGGACGACGAATGGACGAAATATATGATCTGACGAAAGTGGAATCTGGCGGATGTATTTAAATGTAAATCTCAAAAACAAATGCAAAGTGGGTGTCTCTTACTTCTTGTGATCATAAATAAATAATAATCACGTTTTTGTGTATTTCATAATCTTTGACTACTTTTAACAGCGTGTCTATTCCCTCCAAAACGTCAAACTTTTAAGTTTTTTTTAGCTAACTGTGAGCAGTCTTTTGGCACAGAATATTGTGCCTTTTGGAGTGAAGGCACCATTGTAAGTTACGGTTTAATTAATTAACATCTCTTTTAGTTGAAAACACGAGACAGAAAGCAGTTCCCAATGGACAATAATGAAATAAGTTGCGAGCTGAAAGATTAAAATGAAACCGCTAAGTACTGTGTAGTCAAATCTTTACTTTTTTGCGATCGCGGAGTAGAGAACCCTCTTTGCCTTTTTCAATGCTTCGGCTTAAAGAATGTCTTGGCGTAAAATATTTTGGAATTTTCTAATGGAATCTTGTGACGGAATAATTGGCTTTTACAAGAAAAAAATCGTTGTTTAATTTTGATGAAGGAAAAGAGATGTTTTAATTTTCATTTCCCGATACTTTGTGCCCTTGATACCTACTTTTTTTAAACTGTAAACATACGTCTGTGATTTTGAAACATTAAAATAAAAATGTTTACTGTGTACAAAACCTAGCTTCAGACCGTTTCAAAAGATCTAAAGATAACTCAAACGATCCAGCTCACTAGTAGCAGGAAAGCTCTCTAAGACACTTGCTGAGTTACATTTCAAAGAATGATCTATTTCTTCTAATATCTTAAATGTTAAAATCACGATTGGATGTTTGTTACTTATTCACACAGAAACGACTGAACCGTTTTCAATAATATTTGTTATACATACAGATTGGCAATTTTTTAACCTAGTAAAATACGAGCGAAGTCGCGAGCGGACACTAGTAATACATATAGATAACATAAGAAATATATTATGTGTGACGATGAGAATCTTGATCTCAATATTCAAGTATAAATTGCGCACGAAAATAAATCTCTGTATTTATTGAAGAAAATCGCATATTCAAACAAACGTCAGCTTCGACAGCCGGATGCAAAGCCTCAGCTTTGCCAGCTCGTTTCACTTGAAATATATGTTTTTGGGTGCAACATTTTGAATCGTAAAGAAATTATAATTGCTGCTACGAACATTTTGAACGTGTTCTGAGGGACGATGTAATTTTAAAGTTATTCTTTATGATTTTATTTTTTGCTGGACAGTTCACACAACATTATCTAGCTCCGAGCTAAGCAGAGCTTGTGTTATAGGTACTATATACGTGATATATTTAATACAATACATTACATAGATAGATATTTTTTATTATACATAGAAAATACTCGGAACACCCTGAACAATTATCTGCAAATCGTATTCAAATATTTGTTCCGAGGCAGGAAGCAAACCGGCCCGCCACAGAGGTCGTATGCTTGATATTAGGACAGAATAAATAACAGTAAAATTAGTCAACTTTAGTTAAGGCTAGTCAAGTTCAGTCTGTGCATGCTATTTTGTCAAAATAATCTGCTTGGAGTTAAAAACGTAATACTTATTCAGTCTTCCGTTCCTAATCTGTGTACCATCGTCGTCGTTTCGTATGAGGTAGTGCTGGCCTCTGGTGTCAGAGTTTGTGAAGCCACCCAAGGGCCTCTGACATGGCTTATCGACTGCTATTAATCAATAACAGCCGGGACCGACAGCTTAACGTGCCCTCCGAAGCACAGAGCGATGGAAATCCGCACATAACTTAGAAAAGTCATTGGTGCGGAGCCTAGGATCGAACCCGGTATCGTTGGATTCTGAGTTGCACTATTGAACCGTTAGGCTACCATCGCTCATATACATCGCTGTGTACCATAATAATAAACCTGAAATATCTGTCTCTGATCTTAAAATGCAAAAATGTCCGTTTTTGATTTTTTATCAGTCTGTCTGTCTGAAAGTTTATATCGAATAGGCTTAGTACTGGCACAACGGTTTACAATTAAAATATAGAGATTAAACAGGATTTTTTATATAATATTTCGATATCTTCCAGGGTTCAGAAGAAATTAATGTACCACGCGAGCGAAGTCGCCGGCACAGCTAGTCCTGAATAGAATTTCTTTCAATGCGGTAAGATATATGATAGGATAGTTGCGTACATTTTTCTCACCGACGCAGGTAATAGCCGGGCTAAGCGTCGACATATTTTAATATAAGGAAGATTAGGAAATCGGCTCGTCGCTTACATTTATGGCAGATGTGAAGAATGTCATATTAGGCGTAGCTCGCACGGATACATTTTACACCTCGCTTCACGCTTTCCCTAAATCTGTTGTCATTTCGACGCGATCCCGTGGAAATAGGGGCCGCAATCCTCGGGTAGTCGCAAGATATTCGGAGCTATTTCTCACACGAGTAACCCCCTCAAAAAGGAGGTTCACAATAACTCCGTTTAAATATTTCAACGCATAAAAAGTGAAGTCTTGTTACCTGGATTTGCGAGACGTATTCTCTCATTGGCTTAATATATGGGCCTTTCCTACCCGTTTCAGTCATCAGGAGCTTTATTTATTTATTGCATTTAAGTACACGAGCCCATTTTTACGCAGGCAGCTTTATTTACCCACAGAAGTGACTTATAGCTTTATATGTATAATTTTACCAGATCCGGCCTAAGAGCCGACTACATCTATCTAGATTTTGGTCCTGGCTGTTATGAATTGCGGCAGATTTTGGAAAGGTAAACATTTCAGCGTGTAGATAATACGTTGAGATCTATAAGTATATTTGCGATCAAAATCCAGGCCAGATTTTACTAACAGTTTTTTTTGTTTGTAAGATTCGTTGGCATAAGATGTGTCCTGGCTGCTAGCTTATTTGAGGAATGTGTTATTACTGGAAGAAAGCGTTACCAGAGTCAGTCGTGGGAAGCAATGGCGGCGATGAGCTCACCACTTGTCACGTCTATTTCCCACGATGGTGTAACCCACAGTGAAAAAAGACCCATTTGAGGCTCTGCCTACCCTTGCGGGGAAAAAGGCGTGCGTCTATGGATGTTATCTATGTAAGAATGTTGGAACAAACAGATGGCGCATCTGATGTTAAGCGGTAACCTCTGGCTTTAACAATGCATTACCTCATAGGTCACATCTACCAAGGACCTGTAACTTCAACCCTTAAAACCGGCCCCGGCCCTTCAAATCGGAACACAGCAATGCGAATACTACTGCTTTTCAGTAGAAATAAGTGGTAAGGTGATAAAACTTCCCCGGACGAACTCTTTCACAAAAAACCTCTACTACATACAACTGAGAGTGGCAGATATAGTACAGGCAAATTAGGTGATTTTTAGCAAAACTGTGGAAGTAATTATATGTAGTCACAAAACCTTTTCTAATTGTTTTGTTTGGCTTGAAAATCACCTCTAATATAACTTTCAGCAAATTGACCCCCCCGGAAAGGGGTGAAATAGGGTGAAAACCTTATAATACCCGTTACTTAATGGGGAAAATAGATATAGTCGGTGCAATTTGGCATACAGTTATAACCGTTATGATCTACATTTGCACCAAGTTTTTATTAATCCGACTTACGGAACATACGAAAAAAAAACATTACTAAAAAATTTTTTTTTTGGGTATTGCGGCTCGGGGGAAATTGAAGTAGTCGGTGCACAATGACAGACTTACCAGAAAAATGGTCCAAATAAATTACCAGGTTTGCACCTGGGTACCTCACACGGAAGTCACTTTTCCATATTTTATTGTCGCTCTACTTCGGGGGAAATTCAGGTAATTCTGTAACTTCAACTTAAACTTATTCATTTAATTAGTACTACATTCACCGGCCATTTAATACTGGCATTATTAAAATTTTCAAAGTTTGTACCTAATATTTAAAAGCCTTCCAGTATGCGCCAGAAACGGTGCAAACTTAGGATAAGCTCCTATTCGTGTCATCTAACGATTCCATAAGAATCCACGACTGCTTGACTTAGGTCCATACTTTTTGCTAATTTGCCTATACTAATAGTAATAGTAGGTCAATAATCTGTGTTTTTTTAACGATTGTTGTAGATATCTCTGAATCTTTGTATTTCCAATAGCTTTAATAACCAGGACACATAATAAAAGTACCCAAATTCACGCCGATAAATAGACATAAGTATTAAAAACAGACAAGGGTCCGAATGGAGAGCTCAGACGGCATTTTCCGGGGAGTGTTTTTAACCGATCCCACCGGATCCTATACTGGGCAAATTAAAAACAGGCGATGCGTGCACGTATTGTGGAGCACGGTTTATTGTTGCCGATTCGTCTGCACGGAAAAACACAAATGGCCCGGACTGGGGCCGGCGGGTTAAACTCTTTGTTGATCGAGCATGATGGGAGGCGCGATTGAGGACTCACGCAGTAAATTAAATACCACAATTATGCTTGAGTATGGGATTTTAACATGTGTTTTAATTATTTAATGTGTTGATTGTGTCCATACGATGATAGGTACAGCAGATGTATGCGATGCGATCCGAATTTTTCTAACTATCAACTTAGAAAAAATCACGTACATTTGACTGACCTGTGTGAATACTTTTCACTAGAAACGGGATATTTACCATGATTTTCGAGTTTTGATTATTCCCGATATTATAATATATCCCGACATAACTCGAAAATCATAGTAAAAATCCCGTTTCTAGTGAAAAGTATATGCATAACCATGATAGTTTCAAAAGTTAGACCTGTGTGAAGTTGGCAACTCGGTTTACAATATTTATTTTATGACTTCTATTAGATTGTACTACATTTGATCAAATATTGTAAACCCTGTTGCCAACTTCACACAGGTATTTAACTGGGTTAAATAATTTAATATGATGTGATGAAATTACTATTACTGAGCCCAAATACCCTATTTACTATTATCAATTGACGATTTGAGTTGCCCGCTATCCATTCTGTTCATCCATCATCAAATTGAAACATGACAGTAAATGTTAACTCAAAAAGATTAGGTACGGAATTTGAATAAAAATTAAATAAATAATACTGAACAGTTCACACAACATTATCTAGCCCCAAGCTAAGCAGAGTTTGTGTTATGGGTACTAGATAACTTATGTACTTAATACAATATATTACATACATAGATATATTTTATTATGCATAGAAAATTCCCAGAACACCCTGAAAAAATATCTGCGATCGCACAAATATTTGTTCCGAGGCGGGAATCGAACCTGCAACCTCCTGCGTCGCGGGCCAACCTTCGCCCGCCGATTTTAGTAATTGGCTTGTAAGATTGGGTAATACAGAATACGGACAAACAGCATACCAAATGAACTGAAAAAAGCTTGGAAAAAACTAGGTCTTAACTAGATCTCTGTAGATTTAACACTAAGGTTTTATATATTAACTAGCCAGTATTAAAAATGGGGAATTTCATAGGTAGGACCTAATAATATCCACTACAACGCTTCAGAGCTTGTTCCCTTCCCATACAAGTTTGCACATCCTCATTTCCAAAATATATTTTTGAGCATTATAAGCACTTCGTAAAAAGTTGTTTAAGTCGCGAATATTGGTCCGATACAAATAAAGTTAAATTGGCAAAGTTAAGAAATACAGGTGACATTCATAGCCTGCTTCGAAAATAATTTAATGAAATTTATATTAGTTTGTGATCGTTATCCGCTCTTCTGAGTTCATACTTTTATTTTAACTGGATAAATAAAAGCTGGTTTTATACAATTAAATACACGTACGTAAAACGTGTGTTTAAGTGAAAAATAAAGGCGTTATGGCTGCGTGTTCTGTGTGAAGGGAAATGGAACAATTAATTAAATTAACACTTAAATTCTGCATGTATTGGGAGCGGCGCCACGCAAAGGCTTTTATTAAAACTAGTCGTCTTAGCGAATATAGGCTTTGAAAACTATAATTACCTATCTATACACACAAATGACACCCAGGTTTCACGTTCCATTGGTCCCTTGGCATAACATATTCAGTCCTAATTAAGTCCTAATTTATTCTTCATCTTCTTGTTCAAAAGCGTTTTTCATTTTATTCTCATTTTATAAAACTCCGTGTTTTTAATTCATTTATTTACAGAAATAACTAATACTAATACAAGGTATGCACAAAATACATATGAAACAGTTGTGCTACCTGAAGACCGCTGCTAGCGATCTAAAGGTTGCTCAACTGATCCAAATTGTAAATTGTAAACCCTGTTAAATTGTAGACCTTAAATTAATGAAATAAACATTTTTTATTTATTTTTTATTATTAAATCACTACCAGGCGGAAGCGTACCTAAGATGCTGGCTGCATTGAGAGCTAGCTCTCGGGTCACGCGTCGCTTCTTTATTATTTAGTTTATTTTAAACAAAAAAATACATTGCTACACTTAATAATTAAGGAGCTGGCAAAGAGAGTCACGAACATTCAGCGTTTACGAAATTTAAAATAAATAAACTGTTAAAACACTTAAATTTTGCGAACATTAAATGGTACAGATTATAATAATTTATATCAATTTTGTAGAGTCGTTTCTTAGTTTTATCTAAAAAAAAAACTTGTTAATAAAGTCAACACGGTTTTGTTTTCATTTGATAAAACTCTTTGTTAGTAAACTTTTTATTAGACTGGAATAAAGAAAAAATTGTAAGTGCTAGTGCGGTAAAATAAACTTTCAAGATATGTTTACATGCCTTGCAAGTACAGTTTTCGAGCAACTGTATTGAAAAGGTTATTAATTGGATGTCGAGGACGAGCTTTACACAGCCTTCTATATCTATATCAAACGGGCATGAGCCATTTTGTATCTAAACTAACCATCTATATATATAAAATTGTTGCGTGACTGACCGACTGACTATTAACGTACAGCTTAAACCGAAAGTTTAGAGACCTGAAACTTGAAGGCTATGTTCCTTTTATGGTCAAGGGGTGCACTAAGAAAGGAATTTCTGATATTCACTTTCTAAGGGGTCCAAAATGGGCTTTTAATATACAAAAACAGCCGTTAGTAGTAGAACCATGAAATTTTGCATGGTCTGTTTGGTTGCAGTTTGCTCGCCGCGCCTGGGAAGTTTTCTGACTACGCGCGGACGAAGATAAGATAATATAAGATAAGATAAGATAAGATAAGATAAGATAAGATAAGATAATATAAGATAAGATAAGATAATTTATTTGCCGCGGATTTGAAGTTGCGAGCGGGTCATCTAGTTATGGTATAATACTTATCCTTATCAGCTGAACATGCCCTTTCCTACATTTTACCTACTGCAGTTGCTGCTACGCCTTTTTCACTCTTTGTCTACTTCACCGCAGACTTGCTGGACATATTTTTCGTAGCACCCTGCGTAGCAGCGTAGCACTTTCATGAAGTTCCTTCTTCGTTTCACTGATTCTTTCTCCGTCACCTTGCTTTAGGTCTGTGATCAGCTTGAGGCATGAACACCCTAAAACGAGCCTTGTGACCGATGTTGGAAGAACCAGCGTGGTGAAAGTATTCATAATGTGCATATTAAATCACTTAAATCCTGGTTTTGCTAATTGTGATTTACTTCTTCGTTCAAGAGCTATACTGTGCCCATAGATACGTTTATTAATAATAAGGTTCAATACATATTTCATGGTTTTGTTGTAACCGCGTAAACCAAGGTACGTCTTTGATGGTTACATTCGCTTGACTCGCACTATTTACTACCTTAAGGCGCTATAGGTTCAACGAACATTTTTGTATGAGGCGAAGAAGGCGAGCGCACGCTCTGATGACGTGTTTTTATGGATAAAAAAATTATATAAAAATGTCGTTCAAAGTTTTGTTTAATTTTGTTAATGAATTCACTAACTTAAATAATAACTAACATGTAACCAAATGTTTCAAAAATTAAAACGTGAGAGAAGTGAGTGAAAAATAGCATTTCAATTTTAAAAAGGAGGTATCTTTGTTATTTTTTTTTATCGAGTGAAGTAATTCAAATATTGTATTAGTAATAATTATTAATTTCACTAGATAAAAAGCTCAAGAATATCATATATTTTTTTCTTCATAGAAAACTATGAAAATTCTTATCAAAAACTTTAAAATTCTAGAGACATTTGAGAACCTATCGCGCCTTAATTTAAAACATACATAAATAGGTAAGTACTTTTTTTTTTTTTTTATACTACTTGGTTGACGGAACAAGCAAGAGGCCCACCTGATGTTAAGCGCTAACCTCTGCCTATGAACGGTGCATTACCTCATAGGTCACGTCCACCTAGAACGCACCCTATGTGGCATTGCACTGCGCCCGCCACCCTGAGACATAAAGATGAAAAGTCTCATGTGCCTGTAATTTCACCGGCACCCTTACCCTTCAAACCGGAACACAGCAATGCGAGCACTACTGCCTTGCGGCAGAAATAGGTATGGTGGTAGTACTTCCCCGGACGAACTCTTTCACAAAAAAGCTCTACTACTACTAAAACTACTTATGCATAAACTACACCTCTTACCTATTAACCAACATTTACATAGTATTTACATACATTACTGGAATATAAAGTTCATTGGTGGATGACCAGAGATCGAAGCCCTTATGTTCGGAAGCCGGGGTCATTAGCCTCTACACCATCAGTGCAAAATAAAAGTTGAACAAAGTGACCGTGCGGCTCAGTAATGTGTTAATGGACAAGAGTTCCCCCGCTGACCTAATTGCTTGTCTACGAGGAGTCATTAGCCGATTACTGTGTATTTGAATAACTACGAGCCGACGGTTTTATGTCTCATTTTGTCAGACATAGAAAGTCGACTGGTGTTTGTAATTTGACTGAACTATTTAAGGATATAAAGTAAGCAGAAAGTTTTATCAGTATTATTTGCGAAAATAAAGAAAGGTGTAAATCAATTAAAACCAAAGGCACAGACCATATAATATTAATATAAATATATAATACTGGACAGTTCACACAACATTATCTAGCCCCAAGCTAAGCAGAGTTGTGCTTGTGTTATGGGTACTAGATAGCTGATATACATAGATAGATATTTTTTATTATACATAGAAAATACCCAGAACACCCTGAACAAATATCTACGATCGCACAAATATTTGTTCCGAGGTGGGAAACGAACCCGCAACCTCTTGCGTCGCAGGCCAAGCTTCGGCCGCCGCCCCACAGAGATCATCAAAGATATCAAAGATATCGTCTACACAGCGAACATGTAAATTTGTATGAAATTAAGCGTGCCGCTTTATTTTGAACCTACTATGCTACGAAATATCTCTATTCACACGGCTAGCTGTTTCCGAAGAATTTTTACAGTTCACTCTGGCGGAATTAGGCATTTTTCTATTAACATCTGACGTGCTATCCCGAAAACTGCCGAGAGTGGACTGATTTGAGGTTTGCTAGTTGGAGCATTGCTCAAACTTCGGACACGCAAAGTAGGTGAATTCACGTTATCTTGTGTAATGTAGCTCTGTGACCAAAGGTATGCATAATCTTATCTTAATAATTATAGTTAAAAGGAAAAAAAAACAGATTATAGGCCCAGTTTTTTTTTACATTTGATTAAAAAAATAAGTCCACACAAACTGGACGACGCTGAAAAGGAAAGTCTCCCTCTCGATGGGCATTAAAGAGGTAGCAGGAAGTCAGTGGATGGAAGGAGGCTAAATACCATTTGTCGTGGCATTCTATGGGGAGGCTAATGTCCAGCAGTGACCTCTTTAGGCTGATGGTGGTGATGATGATGATTGACGTGACAGTGTCACGGTCCCTTAATGAGGGTAATGCATTTTTTTTTTTAACATTGATATACCTTTGTTTTACCACGATCTCACCTGTTGGTAAGTGACGATGTGGCCGAAGATGGAGCACAAAGGTCTAGAAGGCACCTATTCACTCTAGACTTGAAGAGACCCTGATTATAATTTTCAGGAAAGACAGACGACGGTAGTGTATTCCACTCCTTAGCAGTTCGCATTATAAAGGTAGAACTGAAACGTGTTGTGATTTGATAGTAACACGTAGAATACATAGGTCGCGTCCTAGGTGGACGTGACCTATGAGGTAATGCACTGTTCATAGGCAGAGGTTACCGCTTAACATCAGGTGGGCCATCTGCTTGCTCCGCCATTCCAGTAGTATAAATCAAGTAAGCTTAATTAATGTGAGTAAAAGTCCAATATTTTCGAAGCCCGAAAGAAAAGCACAAAACTAAATACGAAGTACTCAGCTTTGTCCCCTCAGTCAGGGCAAATACGTCTACCGGGTGCTTAGAGTAGAGTATGGATTGTTTTCCGGCCCAATCATCCACTCGAGACGTTTCCGTTGTCTAACGACTGGCGACCGCAATTGCTTTCTAGATTGTTATCGGAAAACTGTACCACAGCCTCGGCTGGCTTACTCTCAACTGTTGGCGAGAGTAACTAATGCAACGCTCTTATTAATAGATATTGTAAAATAGACCCTGGGAATGGTATCCGTACCAGTCGCTTAGGCGAAGGTCACACCAACGCGTCCAAAGCGCGTCCGCGTTGGACTCAAACACAACCATCACTAACACTCCGCCACATGACTAACTATGAGCATGGTTCGGATACATGTGTGAGTGCGTGTATATACTTGCAGTACTATTAGTTATTATTGGTTACTATTACTATTAGTTACTACTATAGTGTGGATCAAGATCAAAAATTGCGTAGAAATGTTTTTTTAACCGACTCCACAAAAACGGAGGGGGTTCTCAACTCGAGAGTATTTTTAAACAAAAACAGGTTTTTTATATACTGTAATATCGGTGTAGGTGCCCAGAATTTGAATTAAGAAAATATGCATTATAAATCCTAACAGAAAAGACGAACGAACCAGATTTAGCAAAACCACTAATATTACATAATTATCTAACGTGATAAGGCGGTAACAAATATACTAAAATTGTTAAAATAAAAAATATTCCACGATGACTGTGAAGTGAATAAATGACCAACCCCTTCGGGGAAAGAGGCGTGTGTAAAAATTTATATTTTTTTTTTTTTTAATTAATTTTTTTATCAATTTCATTGTTAATACAAATTAATTTATTATAAATAATTTCATTATTTAAAGATTTAATTTATATTTAATTTTTTTAGTTCGAATTATTGAAATTTATAAAATATTTCTACACACAATTAAAATAAGTTAGAGGAATCCTAACTGGAATTGCTGATATTTAAAAAATAAAGTTGTGAAAACATAATTTGTAATGAATTTCCTAAAATGTTAATTTATCACATAAATAACAAATTTAATAATTCAATAATAATCTTAGAATACAAAAACTAAAGTAATTCAGGTTTGAACAAAACTCGCGAAAAGCTCTCATTCAATATAAATACCTACCTATCAATGGAATGAATATTACATTTCACTATCGAACACGGAAATCTGTGGAGAAGATTTTTAGATTATATTTCATAACAAAACTTTCTTATCCACGCGAGTCGAAAGTTAGTTATTCTGATGTCGAAAATAAACAAGCTTCTACACTACGAACAAAATAAAAAAATACTTTTTATTATGGTCGATGTTTCCACATGCTGAAATTACAATATTTGTTTGTAGTCAAAAAGCGAATAGCTTACTCAACCCGCAAAGCATACAAAATTTCACAGCTGTGAGCAAGATGTCAGCATACGTGGGCCCTTGATATAAGTATTTCGTTAAAAAGATATTTATAACTTTTTATACATAGGAGTATTAAATTAATAATGGAAAATTTTAAATAAAAAAAGCCCAAATTCTACCATTTCCACTATAATCGTCGAATATTTTCGTTTTCCATCTTCCGTTTCCTTGATCAGATTAGGTTGCTGTTACCACAATAGTGTTATCATCAGAACTTGACCTGTCAAAGCAGGATCTGGGTCAAAATAGGGTTGCAAGATTTGACAAACACTAACATATCATAGCACATCGTAATAAATGAGCTAGATTAAATAAATGTTTCAATTGAAAGTACATTTTTGTTTTAATTTACTATTTTTTATGCAAATTAATTTTTAATTAAGTTTCAATTCAACTCTACAGTTTTATTATGCGCTGCCTCGGTTGTTTAGGGGCGTCGAGTTTTCCCTATTGATTACCCAAAAAGCGGAAAATAAAATCGCCTACCTACAGCTACGTTGAAACACAATACCGCGGTGGACCGACGGATTTCATCACAGCATAACCCTCCTTGCAGACCCTACAGTCGGGTACCCAACCTTCACAGTTATACCACTCAAAAAAATTGAATTACACAATAGTTATTGCAATTTTATGGTGTGGGAGTTCTGATACGTCATTTTTAGGGTTCCATACCCAAAGGGTGCGAAACGGACCCTATTACTGGGCCTACGCCGTCAGTCTGTCTGTCTGAAGTGACTGTCTTTTTGTATTCTGTCACAAGGATGTAGCTTGGCACTTGTAAGAGATAGTCAGTTAAATTTTCATCAACAAAATATTTTTGATATCGGATAAATACTTTGATTCCGTCATTTGTAATCAAACCTTCATATTTACTGGAAATACCTTCTACGACTAAAGCGCGTGTGTTATGCTAGCGTCAATTATTAACATCAGCCAAAAATTACAGAAATAAAGCCTGTTGGAATGATTTTGAAATATTTAACTCAAACTGACTGTTGTTTAACTGTTTTCAAGTTTAACTGTTGAAATAAAAATATCTGAATAATCATCAATTCGTTTTATGCAAACATGCGATTTTTTTTATTGTAAAAAAAAAAAAAAGTCAGTCATCATATTAGATGAAAGGTTATCTAATGAACAAATTACAAAACTGTGTAAACTGTGTGGACCCTATTACTAAGACTCCGCTGTCCGTCCGTCTGTCTGTCCGTCTGTCACCAGGCTGGATCTCAAGAACCGTGATAGTTAAACAGTTGAAATTTTCACAGATGATGTATTTCTGTAGCCGCTTTAACAACAAATACTAAAAAATAGAATAAAAAAAAATTATGGGGGCTCCCATATAACAAACTTGTTTTTTTGCCGTCTTTATAGATAATGGTACTGAACCCTTCGTGCGCGAGTCCGACTCGCACTTGGCCGGTTTTTACTCAATCACGCCGAAATTTTTGGACCTATTTCTATGAAGCTATAGACTATTTTTTATCCTAGTAAAACGCAGGCGACGCCGCGGGACACTAGTTCTCTATAATTTCGACAAACCACGTTAGCGTGGTGAGTCAAAGTTTGCCGCCTAGGCGTCGCTTCAAGCCATAATCTTCATCGAATAAAGCAGTTTAGAGCACCACAGCCGAAAACCGCCACCCTCTATTTATAAACTTAAATGAGCTCCCAAGTTGTGTTCAGCAAATTCGTCTTAGGCGATACTACACAGATACGGAGCAATATAAAAGATAACTTTTTACACACAGCAGAATGGAGTTTTTTGTTTGTTTGTATGTTTTTCTGTTTATATGTATCTCCAATACGTCAAAATAGAATACATTTATTTACAGAAATAATAATAGAACTAATACAAGTAGGTACGTAAAACTTTAAAAAAATACATATGGAACAGTTGTGCCTCCTGAAGACCGCTGCTAACGATCTAAAGATAGCTCAACTGATCCAAATCACTTTCAGACGGAAGCGTCCTTAAGGTGGATGCGCACGCTTGCGGCGCGAAATTAAAATTTTTGAAAGTTGAGTTCGCGAGAACTAGGAGACTTAACACACATGTATCGTAGCTAAACTGATGGTATTTATGAGATACCATCATAAAACATGTGTGTTAAATCTCCTAGTTGTCGCGAACTCATCTTTCGTTATCTGAAGAAGTGTTGATGACCTGTAATAGGCAAAAAACAACAAAAAATTTGAATCTCGCGCCGCAAACGTGAGCATTCACCTTAATTATTACGTCTAAATTGTGTTGCAGTTTTTAATAATATCGTGGACGATTTGTTTTTCTTTAGCTTTTCACTAGGTCTTGGAATAATTTCAACAAATATAAACTTGGTTCAAATCGTGTATGCATTAAGCGTTGTCGTTATTCATAGAGATACTTTAAGTAACTCGTAGCTTAACGTAACATTCATTTGGGAAGGAAAATTAAATTCATTAATTGCATGAAAACTATTTTGTAATAATTAAGCCACGAAGCTTCGTTTAATCCCTTTCTGATGCGATTTGTGATGCAGAGTTTTAATTGCCATTTCTAGGCAGCTGGATTATTATTACTAATTATATTCGGTATTCGGTAGAGTTAGGTCTAAGTTTAGTTCAAAACACTCACTCAAACTAAAAATCATGACTGTTTTTCCGATGGGAGTATTATATTTTTACTGCAGTTCATTATTTTCCCAAAATGCCTTCTTAGCTCCGAAACGTAGTTATATTTTGATGTTCATAATAATAGAAGCGACACGAGGGTGCGCGAGGGTTCTGGATTTATTCCGTTTTTATTACTCTTTTACGGACCCCTTCGAGAATAGACGTATGGGACCGCTAACAGTGTGTGTTACGACCAATATTGTATAGCACCTTTATTATTGTCTCTCACAAAATGAATAGCTTTTTAAGGTCGAAGTTAGTCGCGATTCCTGAGGCAATCGGGATTAGAAAGTGTAAATGTATAAAAAATATGGCAATAAAATAAACAAATTTTATTTTATTAAAAGATAAACGGCTAATTACCACTTTTATTCGTCACTTACTTTGTCTTTTAATATGATTCCCAACTACGATAGTTTCAATTGTATACATTTTATTTTATTAAATTTATTATATCACCAACATAGTATATAACGTTACAAGTAGATACACACGTGATTATTATGATAGGCATGTAAAGTGCTACCACAATTACAGATGACAGACTATGTAAATACTCCATGGCAGGTGCCAACTTACGGTGAACGGTCTGTACATGCTATGATAGATCCACCAAATTTTCTGTAGAACCATTTACCTACATTTTTCTATCATCTACATACATTTCATTCTACAGATAAGTTGGTCTAATCAATAGTCAATCATCTCTAAATAATGTTGAAAGAGTGAGAACAGATTAAAAATTAAATAAAAAATATTACCCGAAATTAATTTAAATCATAACAATGTCCTACAAATTGAATAAGTTTTTAACAAAACAAACGCAATTACAAAACCTAAAAAAGTAAAAAAGTCACTCAGTCAGTAGGACTACATAAATTAAAAATAAATATAACAAAAACTTGTTTATTATAAAATAATATACAAACTAATCGCTTAAGTACAATGGGCGATCTTATCGCTAATGAGCGATCTCTACCTGGAATTATTTTGCACGATATAAAACGGTGGTGATTGTACTTCTTCTTAGCTTAGTTAATGGCTTCTGTGCATTATTTGCAACAATTTAGCCAATGTCAAGTGATATAATTATTATAGTTTTATAGTCAAGTCGTCAAGAGTCTCCGTCTAGTCCTAACCCAGTTTAAATTGTGGCTGAAAAACTGAGTTTTTACAGGAAAAAATCCACCATTTCGAAAAGACTCGCAATACACTCAAATTTCACTACATCACACATGTGCCATTTATCCAAGTTACACCGGTTAAAATGCCACTAAAATTACACGAAATAACTCGAAAAACACATTAAAATGTAATAAAATAAAAATGACGACGTTTCTTTCAAAAATGGCAGATTTCAACCCGGTGGTGATTGTTTTTTTGTATTTGTAATTTTGCATACCTGTCAAGTTCCGATGACAATACAATATTATGGTGACAGCGACCTGAAGCCCAATTCTCGTAATAAAATATAGTCAAATTAAAGTTCGGATCATGTAACGATCTAGTATTGATGTCACAAACGTCAGAAATGGTATTCTGCTCACCTGACAATACAACGCGGAATGTGATTATATCGAAATGTGACTGTAGCTTGAATGTTTCTAAGTTCTGAGAATTCTCTCTTTCACTCTTTACAATTATTATATAGCACTATCCTACTCTAATATATGGTCGCAAGAATTGAAAGTAGATAATACTGTTGTTATGAGGGAGCAGAATACCAATTTTTCAGTCAATTCACAATACAGTCTTGATTCGGTCAACTTGCAGTGTGCCGTTAAAATAAACAAGAGAATTGGCCTTCTGATATGATGATGGAATCGCACGGTGATCAACGGAATTCCTCGATGGATAATAGTAGAATGGCCGTGTTTAGGGTCATTTCTATCAGCACACGGTTCCGATCACTAATGTTATAAAATCTACACTCAAATCGAAAAATTCGAATTACGAATTCAAAGACGGTTCTATACAGACGCACTTTATAGACGCATATACATAAAATTAAGAATAAAACTCATTATAGTACCGCCAAATGTATCATAAAACTCATTATAGTACCGTTTTTTTTTTATTAATTCATTAGACTAGTCTATGGTTATAGCCTGAATATGAAAAAAGGCACACGCATGCGCAGTTCGAACTGTGAAAAAATGGCGCACGCAAGCGTAGGTACTTAATTTCCCGGGCCTTCCTTCCCTTCCTTGTAACCTACCTACTTTGTTTAATTTAAATTTTTCCTATGAGTGAAGATAAAGTAGTGTATGAAACTGCATATAACTTAGGTATATGCAGTAAACAGACTCTCGTGTTTTAATACCCCTTCTAATTTGACAGTTGCATAAACTACTATTATTGAAAAATATATTCACAAAAAACTTATTTAAATTTAAACAAAAATCTTATTTACTAGAAACAAGTTAGATAATTATTTTGAGAACCATTTAAGCACGTTCAATTTCGTCATATCATTCGCGCAGCATTCAGACCCAGTATTAGAGGCTTTTGAAGGTTATTACCATGACAAGGCAGCTAACAAGCCCTCTCGCGACAAACAAGAGACTAATTTAAACCGAATTCAGGCACATTTGGGACAAAACGTGATCTCGCTCACATGTTTTGTCTGAAAATATTTGATTGAGATACTTGAAACCGGCTATTAGAATTTAGAATAAGGTAATTTTAACCGGACTTGTTTGTAAGATTCGTTGGTATAAGATTTGTCCTGGCTGCTAGCTCATTTATGGAATGTGGAAGAAAGCGTTAGCTGAGTCAGTCGTGGGAAGCAATGGCGGCGATGAGCTCACCACTCGTCACGTCTATATTTCACGATGGTGCAACCCACTGTGTAAAGAGGCCCATTGAGGCTCTGCCTACCCCTTCGGGGAAAAAGGCGTGTGTCTATGTATGTATGTATGTAAATTGGTGCAACCCACTGAAAAGAGGCCTATTGAGGCTCTGCCTATCCCCTTCGGAGAAAAAGGCGTGTGTTTATGCATGTAGGCATGGAATTGAGAAACAAACATCGTAACTTTGTCATTTATAATATTACAGTAGGATCTATCTAAACCTGTGCCGTGGTGTGCCCGCCTAAGAATAGACCCCTTCGGCCGTTAAGGAAACCGGGGTATCGTTACTGACTCCTTCGTCTTTAGTCATAGATGTAGCAAAAACCGTCTAACGGATTACACCATGGGATGGGTAGCGTCATCCACCCGAGTAACGAGTACCTAAAACGTATACTTTGTAACTAAAACGAATTATGTATCTTTAATGGACGGGGACATGAAGAGGACGATGCGGTGTAGGAAGGCCCACTTTGACCGACGACATTTTAAATTAAAAAAATTAAAATTAAGAAGCATTAAAATTTACAATCACCTGCCACAATATATAAAGGAGATACAAATAGACAGTATGTTTAAACTGTCATTAAAGAAATGGCTAATTGAAAAAGTTTTTTATAACATTAATGAATATTTTAAATTTAAAACCCAATTGACATAATATTATTGAATGTTAACGTCTTTTTGAATACTTAAATACTATTGCATGTCCAAAATGGATTCAATGTGTGACACCTATTCTAGTATACTTACGACCTACTATGTACCATCATTGTTGCAATAAAGATTATGAATTATGAATTATGAATTAAATACAGAAGTCGTTGGAAGGAGGCTGCTCAAGACCAGTCGTTGTAACATTCTATGGGGGCGGTCTATGGCTATTGTGGACTTCTACAGGCTGATGATGATGATATACTTCTTAAATCTTTGTGCCATGATCATCTCTATACATATTCTCATCTCAAGTTTGTAAAAGTTCCTCCTACCATGTACACGCTGATAACATAACCTTACCATCAATAAGGTAAGCCCAAACAAATACAAAAATGTTTCGTTGCAATTCCCACAAGGAGACCTCCATTCCCGTCCAAAGTCAATATGTCTGAAGATGAGTTATTTCTCCATAATGCCGTCGCACCTCCAACTACCAAATAAATAATAAATACGTCAACTCGGCTCACCTATTTGTTTGAGAATTTCACATGCATTGGATGCGTAGTTTTGAATTATCTCTAAGTTTACTTACTCTGATAAACCAAAGGCATTATTAGAGGAACTTACGGTTATAAATAACACTAAAACAAACATAAAACGAGCGAGATAAAAGTATATAAAAGCAAAGACAAACGGGTGCCCGAGGCGGAGTCGGGGGTTGCACCAAATTATCTTTTTGTAAAACGTCTTCTCTTCAAGAATTCTCTTAAAAATTGTATTCTGGGTTTAGTCGTTTTGCTGCTGCCCTTTGACCGGTCACAGCCTTTGCATTATTAACTTTCTTGTATATTTTTAATACGAATTTAAATAAGTTTTTGATGAAAAACATAGTTTCTTTAACATTTATTTGTGATCAACCGTGAGCTGAACAAAATGAGGTCCAATACTGCCAAGCTACATTAATCATGGAGGAGTTGCGTTGTCCATCTTCAGTGTCCATCATCAGATAAAAAAGAAATGGCTTCAGTGTGTCCTAGGCGTTTTTTTTTTTAATTTAAGACGTCATTTCCTACTTCACTTTTGATTGCATTCGTTGCATAAAATAATAACAAACATAAATAGACACACGCCTTTTCCCCCGAAAGGATAGGCAGAGCCTCAATGGGCCTCTTTTCACCTTGTCACGTCCATATTCCCAAGTGACATGGCAAGTGGTGAGCTCATCGTCGTCATTGCTTCCGCCGACTGTCTCGGCTTCTTCCAGTTCCACACATTCCTTACTAAGCCAGCAGCCAGGAACAATTTTATACCAGCGAATCTTACTAACAATATGTTTCCCTATAACTCAGCTACCTTTGAGGTGCAAATTCTGAGCTTCGAGTACAAAGAGGTACAATACCGGTTCACTCTCTAGTCCTTCAAATGTGTTCAATAATCAAGCAGCAATGGACGGATAAAACTTGTCAGAATTGTCCCTCTTGTATCCGTTTTGTATCTCTTTTCGTTCGGACACGTTTTGAGGGCTGAAGCGAAGTCCATTTATTTTGAGGTATTTGATGTTTAACATATATCTTGTTACTACCATCTTTTAAATAAATAAACTGCATGATAATTAGAACATTCATGCCGGAGAGAGAGTGTTAAATTTGAGGCATCATTTCGTAACACTCTCTCAGTCACTCTATTCAGTCTCAGACTAAAAATAAACCCCACATCTTAAAGTATTGAACCTGAAAACAAAGCACATTAAAGTCGCCTGAAGTCTCAACCCTTGGCACCCCGCACCCCGCACCCCCTGGGTGGTTTCCTTATCAAATGCAAACACTCTGCGTTCCGGCCATTGAGCGCGAATGGTACTCTCCATTATTTTTATTTTCACACATCTTCAGATACAGAGGATTAAATCGGAGTGTTCGCGGGTATTTGGGTTCGGAGATTTCATGCTGGTTCGGTGGAACATTGTAGCTTTTCTAATATTGGCTTTTGTTTGTGTTTGGTGTTACAAAGTACCTACTCCTTGAAGATATCTACGCCATAGGCCTGATATATAACAGGCCTAAGATATCTGACACCGACGAGGGTAATCTAAAAGTATTTCAATGAAAGTATCAAATCCTATAGTTATTAACATTCGTTTTATAAAACTAACGTATTTTTTTTTGGACCAATGTTTAGTTTCTATACATATGCAAAATCACCGAAAGTAAGAACAGATTTAGTTGTTCTTAAACTATTATGCCCAATGCAAGAATCAAATCACTGACGAACTCTGTGGCCTGGCGGGTGAGTAGGTGGCTGAGATGTGAGAGGTTGCGGGTCCAATGCCCACCTCGGGACATATGTTGTTCTGGGTCTGGGTGTTGTGGTACCATGGTACTCTTATTTCCTAATACCCACGACACAGGGATATTTACGATACAGGATTATTTATGTAACGGTTTGTTTGTTTGTTTTATAACTATCTACCAGCGTCTTAGCTCGTGTGTAAATGAATTTCCATTCATCCCTACCAGTAGAAATAGGTGGAAAAAAACCACTCTTACCAACCATATATTGTTTTATTGGTAGTGGAATATCCCGTGTCTGGTCTAAGAATAGCCCCACCTCCTCCCGTGGATGTTATAAAAGCCGACTAGGGTATTCCACCAAGTGATGAAGTGATGAGCAGTAGCATCCAGCTGAATACTCGACACCAATATTATACTGCTATCAACATTCCGCCTGCCAAGTGAGCTGATTATGGAAAATCCCCTTTCCATAGAAAAGAAAAATAAAAAAAAAATGGGAGAAAGACGCCTAAATAATGATTATGGTCATAATATTTGCTGTCAATTTACATCTAAATCGGTTTCGTCATTATGGCGTGATTAGGTTACAAACATCCTAAGAGCAACACGACGGGATGCATGAGAGCAGTGCAGACATCCACCGGGGCGCTACGTATCGCTCAAAATGACAAAATAGTTTGGCGATTTCGTGCTTATGACGTGTCATCTCGAAATTATTTTGTATGGGCGTCATATAGATGTGACGTCATCTCGTCTTTCATAGTATATTGTTTGTACGTGAACTTGCTCAAATACTGACTATCACACAATCGGTGACATCTAAATTGCTATAATTGGTACTTGAATGGAAGCCACTAATTGCGATGTGCTTTGCCTATTGCTCTGGTTTGTGGCTTGTAATTTGGTAACTCAAACTGTATCAAATTGGCACTAATACCATACGTGGTAAGTTCATACGTGGTAAGCCAATATTGTGTACAGAATGATATACCAGTGTTTTCACGAAACTAGTATACAAATTTGTACATTTAATGAAATGAAGACGAAGTCTGCGTGGACTGATAAACACATAACTGGGCAAGCAGCAGTAGTGCTCGCATTGCTGTGTTCCGGTTTGAAGGGTGAGGGTGCCGGTGAAATTACAGGCACATGAGACTTTTCATCTTTATGTCTCAGGGTGGCGGGCGCAGGGCTATGCCACATAGGGTTCGTCCCAGGTGGACGTGACCTATGAGGTTATGCACTGTTCATAGGCAGAGGTTACCGCTTAACATCAGGTGGGCCTCCTGTTTGTTCCGTCATCCAAGTAGTATAAAAAAAAAAAAAAAAAAAAAAAAAGTTGAATTAAATCAATGGTTCTAATAAAGAAGGAAATATCCTTCTTTTCTTTTTTCCATTACTTATAGGCATTTGAGGACATCAAGTTTTTTTTTGTGTTAATAAAAACTATTACGTAGGACAGTTTTTCACATAACGATTTACCTACGCAAAGCCAAAATTGCATAAATCTCCCGAGCTGCCAGTTTAAGAATATATCCCTCTGTCTTCTCCTGTGGATGTCGTAAAAGTTGACTAAGAGATTACACCACGGATTGGGCAGCAGCATCCAACTGATTACTCAACACCAATACTACGATCACCAATCCGCCTGCCAAGCTTGGAGATTATGGCAAATCCGTTATTGAAAGAAAGAAAGAAAGAAAGAAAGAAAGAAAGAAACGTTTATTTATGACTAAACAATCAAAGACACACACATGCAACACACAAAAGCAAACATCATAAAATAAAAAACTAAAACAAAAACAAATTACACAGATATAAAAAATAAGGCAATTTGTGTGTGTGCCTGACGTAAGCCACAAAAGGGTCCTCAACTCAGCGATTGCTAGGCCGCGTTGGCAACCCAGCGTATTGCATTTTATGGAGATGGTCTCGTCCACAAGTGGACGTCTTATAGCCGCTTGATGATGATGATGATAAATCATAAATAAATGATAAATCATTTATTGTTTTTGATTCCAGGTAAATTACATTAGTTGGTAAATTAGGTGTGGTGAAGATCGCTGGACTCGATGATGAAAACAATTAGAGTTTAACTCCTCAGAATGGGGAGACACACTGCTTATTTATCACGCTAGGTGGCGCACAATCGCTGGTGTTGTTCCGTAGACAAACAAAGGTCTATCAATGTTAAAAAAAACTGTCAAAAGTAGACAGTATTAGTTATGTCAAAAATTTATAATTTTGTATGAGAAAACGACAAGACCACTAAATGACAAACACCAGCGATGGTGGCGCCATCTGAGATTAGTTTTGCCTGTGGCTCCCCATTGAAATTACCGAGGCTTGGTATCATTTTAGAAAAAATATGACTATACACCACGTACACTATTCTCCTGCTGACGTTTCGTTGACCATTTAGAGGTCCTTCTTCATGAGCACCGACCGCGACCACGCTCGAAGGTCGTGAGACGGGAACAAGCTTGGCTTCGCAAGCAACGTAAGCAGCTCGCTCGTTCTAACTTCTCATACAAAATCTTAAATGCAAAATCCTTTATAGAACCAGCCCTTACGAGCGGCCGTCTGACTGAGCAAAGACTGTACTATACTGAGAATCGCAACCAAATATTGGAATAAAAGCTACAGAGAAAGGAGCATTGCTCAGCTTAAATTTACACGCATAGCAGGCACCCGTCCACCCGTTAGGAATGCTCAGACAAAATAACGTGAAAAAAACTAGGAAGCGTTGACAATACGAATGAAATGAACAGTGGGCAGGGCTGGATTTAAAAGATTAAGTCCAGTAAGATCCAGGTTGTTTTATTTTGTCATTATCATCATTAACCCCCCCCCCCCCCCCCTGGCCGCGACGCGTCAGCGATCACACGTGTGTTAGATTAAGTCATAAATAAAGTGTTTTTATATATATGTTAGTTTCGAAGATATTTATGTTTCTATGGGCTTACTGTTTAGGTTTAGTGCAATTCTCAATAAGCCTGAAATAAATTTTGAAATTGAATTTGAATTAGCCCACAGAAGTCCACTGCTGGACATAGGCCTCCCGCATAGAATGCCACGACGATTGGTCTTGAGCCGCCTCCATTAACCGTTTTCCTGCGATCTTAATAATGCATTTGGTCTATCGATGGACCAAGCGGTTTGTGTTAATACTCACCAATGGATATCAGTTCCGCGAGCTAACGGCCTACCACTTCAACTTGCTAATTCTGAGAGCTAATGTCAGTGATCTTAGTTTTTCTACGGATCTCCTCATTTCGGATGAAGTTTCATAGTTAAACTCCGAGCATAGCTCGCGCATCTTTGAGCTAGCTTTATTTTGTAATGCCTAATAAGTAATTAGGGACTTTAATCGGATTTAAATGTATCGGATTTTAATGTAATGTCATTATAGGTTGGTATTATTTAACTTATTTCATTCGTACGAGTATGCCTCTCTCCGGTACGTTCGTATGCCTGTCGGTTCGGTTTAAAATATGAAATCCATTTTTCAAGCATTTGCTGGCGTCCGATTGATCTGAAATTTTGCCTACTTGTCAAGTTCTGATGACCTTCTATATTAACTGCGACCTGTTCTGATGACGGAGACGGTGGACAACGGAACTCTTCGATGATTAATAGCAGTTTTTGGGCACATTTTGATCAGCTCACGGATACGATCTCAAAATAAACTTGGAACGAAAAAAAAAAAAAAACTTATTTATGTATATCTTTATGTTGCCCCAGATTTATTATTGTCATTTAAGTAGGTCTCTGCCTAGTCTCAAGTCCAACAAACGCAAAAGAGATTACCCACGCTCTAGCTGTGCTTAAATTGTAGAAACAAAACAAGAAAAAAAAAACAATATTGCTATAGACCGGCAAACACAGGACGAGAATATTAAAAACGCTTTTTAAAAGACAACGGAGCGTGAGCACTTGCAGTTACAATTTTTATTGTGACAAGTGGATGAAACAGCGCGGTCTAGTTTTGGGGGAATGAGGGGGAATCAGACGAGATTGAAAGGTATCGATTTCATTATCGGTGTTGTTGATAAGATACGTAAACAGAGAGGTATTTTTTTTTTTTTTTTTTTTTTTTTTATACTACTTGGATGTCGGAACAAGCAAGAAGCCCACCTGATGTTAAGCGGTAACCTCTGCCTATGAACAGTGCATTACCTCATAGGTCACGTCCACCAAGGACGCACCCTATGTGGCATTGCACTGCGCCCGCCACCCTGAGACATAAAGATGAAAAGTCTCATGTGCCTGTAATTTCACCGGCACCCTTACCCTTCAAACCGGAACACAGCAATGCGAGCACTACTGCTTTGCGGCAGAAATAGGTATGGTGGTAGTACTTCCCCGGACGAACTCTTTCACAAAAAAGCTCTACTACTACTAAAATACTAAAGGTATAATGCAGTTCAATATTACATAGTTCTAACGGCAGTTATATGACGGACACTTTTTATCTTAGGCATAATTAATTACTAATATTATAAAGAGGTAAACTTTGTTTGTATGTGGAGTGGATAAAACTACTATAAATTCTTTCGCCTAGGTATGTTAGTTACTTTATCAGCGAGTAACATAGAGGTAACTACTTTAACTGATTTTGATATTTGTGTCTGACAAAAATAGTCAAGGACTGACAGACAGACAGACGTAAACGAGAGTGATCCAATAATGGTTCCTTTGATACCTTTTGAGGTACGGAACCCTAGCTACCTACCATCTTCAAGCAACCTGAGTTCTTGCAGTGTGTGTGGTAATGCCCGTGTCTTTATCTCGTGTTTGTTAACCGTTGTCGTAGTTTTTTTTTTTTTTTTTAATATTTTTAATTGTTTTGTGTCTGGTGTGTTATTGTCCGTGACGTCACCAAATGGCTCTGTCGGAAGACCAGCGTTGGCTGTAACGTGTTTACAACTGGCTCATGCTGAGACAGAGACCATTTTGTGACTCAATGCAAAAATTTACCTATGTCTTCTATTTTATTTTAGTTTAGTTTTAGTTTTTGATTGAGTTACAAATAAAATATTTTCTTTCTTCTTTTTCCTTCTTTCTTTCTTTAGAATACCACCCACAGATCTCCTTATACAAGCAGGAACAAACCTCACAACAACTTTAAAAAGCTTTTGCCTATCCATATCCATCTCCTAGAAGATGCAATATTCTCATCAGAGCACCTAATACAGTGAGCGATCATATTACACCCGCAATATAGAGCTTCGCGTATTTTTGTGCTAACCCCCTACTGATTACACACAAATTGATATAAATTGAATTTTAAAGCTGCGGCGCACAGAATAAATAATACAAACGTTGAGAGGGTTCACTACAACACTTAAAGGATGACTCACGCTAGACCGTGTCGGGTCCGAGCCGAGTGTCAGCCGTAGCACGGTCAACTAATCAATATAAATAAAATCGTTGTGTGACTGACTGATTGACTATCAACGCACAGCCTAAACCATAAGTCCTAGAGACCTGAAATTTGGAGGGTACGTTCCTTTGGTAGTCTAGGGGTGCATTAAGAAAGGAATTCCAGAAATTCAACCCCTAAGAGGGTGCAGCGGAGTGTTTCACTTTGTATGGAAAAATACACGCGGACGAAGTCGCGGGCATTCCACTAGTATTAAATATTATGGACACACTCTTGCTATACCGAGCGGTAACTAAGTGATGGCCGAGCAATGGACAACGTTCGGAAATAACTCGGTCCCGCCACGGCCCGTTGCATGAATACAGTGCCGCCGAGCTGGAACATAATTTTTCAATTTTACAACACTATTTTTGCTCGGGCGAGTATACTGCATCACGGCGCAACGGTAATTGCTCGGTCGAGGCCCATCTTTGTAATGTAATCATGCATAGGACCGGCTCGGTGACCGTGCTAAGGCCAACACTCGGCTCGGACTCGGATCCGACACGGTCTAGCGTGACCGGCTATGTATAAATCTCTATAGGTATATGCCCTCTGAGCGATATTGAAGCTTGAAGTTAGCGCATGACAGCTAAATTTTATTTGATATATAAATAAATAAATAATGCTGGACAGTTCACACAACATTATCTAGCCCCAAGCTAAGCAGAGCTTGTGTTATGGGTGCTAGATAACTGATATACTTAATACAATATACATTAGATAGATAGATATTTTTTATTAACATCGAAAATACCCAGGACACCCTGGAAAAATATCTGCAGATTGCACAAATATTTTTCGATACCGCAACCTCCTGTGTCGCAGGCGAATCTTCGCCCGCCGCGCCACAGAGATCGTCAACCAACCAATGCCGGCTGTCACTCCCACTTTCAGCAACTAGGATTGCTCGCATCCGAGCAATAATCTTTATTCAGCACGATATTGTTTATTTTCATTGAAGACCGAGCTGAAGTGACACAGGCCTGCTGCGGGGCCGAATGTTCCCACAAGATGCGAGACCGCGCGCCTACCAGAAGGGTTATTTGTTAACTTTAGGGTTGTCACTTGAACAATGTTTGTAGTTTAATTAATTTAAAAAGCATCTCGTGCACTTATATGTACCTAATAGTTTAACTCAGTTTCAAACTGTTATATCGGTAACAGCAAACATCGTGATCTACTCCACTATATTCAATTGAAAACTGAGTAGAGAACTGAATTGAACATGGTGGAGAGTAGAGAACATGCGTTTACTGTACACAAAACAAATTAGAGACGAAAAACCACTTACAAGGCGGACCTACCAATATACAGGCAATATAAATGCAGAAATGCAAGTTCAATATCACCTACAGGTAAAAAATATGAGGTATTACTGTACCAAAAACACGTTTGGTTTTTTGAAGCGCAAAATTTGGCACTAATTTATTCAGGTAAGCCGATACAAGCTTAAAAGTGGGATCAGGTGGGCTTCATGCTTGTTCCGTCATCCAAGTAGTATAAAAAAAAAAAAAACGCTAGTCTGAAATTACTTTCGAGTGGCGCGACGCGAGGCGTTTCTACGAACATTTCTGCTGGGGGTTGACGCAGTAGCTAAAAGCGGTGGAGGGGCATGCAGCGTAGTACTTTGTATATATATTCTGTGGTGCAGCATAAGATTGGTGTTTTTTTCTCTACCTATAATTATAAATGTGCGGCAGCCCTGAAACAGTTAACGCAGTGTAATGGGAGCGATGATTTCTCGTCTTAAACCGTCCGTTTCATAACAACAAAGTTGGTACTTGCTACCCTCGTCACAGTTAACTTTGTTTTCACTTATAAGCTTTATTTCATTCTAAATATTGCCCTTATTTTTCATGTAAAAGGCGAAGTTGCAGCGTATTGGGGTGATTTAGAAGGTTTATTCGATTTACGCGTCTACCTTTATCATTTTGGAATACTGTGTAGAATTTTATACTGTGACATAGATTAAGCGAAATACTAGGCGTAATAGCAAAGTACTAGGCTTCGGGTATTTAGTACTCACTTTGAAACACTGGTTACGCACGCCTTTGATAGGTTTTATACAGTTTATTCCAAGGTATATAGCTTAAACCGAGTAATAGAAAATCTAAGGTTACTGCAAGACCTAAAATGTATCCAACACTTTATACTTTATACTTTATTTATTTAAAAAACATACACATCATACATATTACACATTCAAAAAAATTACAAGGACAAAATAAATTCTGATATGTACAACAATAATGGTGTTCTATAACATGAACATATGTTCTATAACAACACTGAACATAATAGCAGAATCAGCCCTATTTATGACTCGGAACCTGCTCTCGACGAGAGTAAATGGGCTTTAATCCACCACGCTAGCCTAAAGCAGGTTGCTATAGGTTACATGACGAAGTATTTTTAGTTATAATATCACAAATAAATGCATCGCGACCAGCCATGACAGTTTCCTCACATTAGTCAAGTTATGATGCACACATAGAAAGGTAATTTTTTGATTGGAAAAATCAATTTGATCATAATCGTGATTAGTACCAAAGTCCCGAAAGCAGAGTTAAAAAAAAAACAGCATAGTTTTCTCAAAAAGTGCAAGCCTAAGACTTTAAATTAGTGGTTCGTATAGTCGCGCCGTCCGCAAACCTATTGCATTACAGCGGGGACCCAGCCTTTATTGCTCAATTTGACTTTATTTAACGCAATTCTCCCTCCCCCTCCTACCCCCCAAGGCTCTGACGGTGAACAGATGAGGTCCCACTCCAATCCACTTAGCCACTAGGTGAGACCACGAGACGTTTGGAAAGTGTATTCCAAAGCTAAAATGTTTGAATGCTGTTGACCTTTTTCACTGGTACCTTCTAGTGACATTACTTTGATACCGGAAAAACTTGCATATCCATATACTATGTAATGTACTATGTAACTACCATTGTGTCTTTTTTTTTTTTTTTTTTTTATACTACTTGGATGACGGAATAAACAAGAGGCCCACCTGATGTTAAGCGGTAACCTCTGCCTATGAACAATGCATTACTCATAGGTCACGTCCACTAAGGACGCACCCTATGTGGCATTGCACTGCGCCCGCCACCCTGAGACATAAAGATGAAAAGTCTCATGTGCCTGTAATTTCACCGGCACCCTTACCCTTCAAACCGGAACACAGCAATGCGAGCACTACTGCTTTGCGGCAGAAATATGTATGGTGGTAGTACTTCCCCGGACGAAAACTTTCACAAAAAAGCTCTACTACTACTAAAACTAACTACTACTCTACTACTACTAACTTGTCTATTTTATATTTGTTATAAAATTAACTTCATGACATTGTAAAAATGTGCATTTACCTTTTATTTGTAAATCACTTACTTACGAGAAATAAATGATTGATTGATTGATTGATTGACTACTATTAAACAATACTTTTACTTAACGATGTGTAGGTATGAAAATATTTAAAGTTAGGGGTAAATTGGATGTTTTGGCAGCTCCCTACAATTGTTTCCTGGTAAGGGAGATACAAAATAATGTTTTTTCAAGCAGTATACTTCAATTAAACTCTACCTTTTTATAATTTAAAAGCAAGGGGTGTTTGCGGGTTCTCCTAAAACTGGCAACATTTTCTTTATTTTTGTTTCATAAAAATTAAAATAAATTTAGACAGTTACCCTTTTGAACTAAGTTTTATACACAGGTATGTTTTTTATTTGGTGATTTTTTGTATAGTATTGTGTAGGATTTAAGGTTTACAGAGCAATACTTGGGAAACTATAGAAGTCTTAATCATATCTAGAGATAAAATATAGCACGGAAAAAGAAGGCAGTGCTATAGCAAATGTACGTAGGTTCTCCTATAGCTTGCTAATTATTACCCAGATTTAGGGTTGCGGAAGTATGGAGGGTGTCAGGTTCGCGCCGGCATATTGCTCGCCACTGAGCCGTAATTGAATCATAAAATTGCGGATTTCGGCACAGACCTTTGATTCGATGCATTTGATAGGGACCATTTTGTGTCACGATTTAAGTAGATTTGTCGCTTACAAATCTGGGCTCTTTATGGTGTTAAATTTTTACGGCGATTATTTTATTTAATATTGAGTAACTTTAGACTTTTTAAATTTAGAGTAACTTGGCAATAGTATTTGTTGACTCCCAAAATAATTTCATACAGGTTTTTTATTTTATACTTTTAATGATATGGATTTTATGGATTTCTTTGGATTTAAGACTTATTGCCATGTTAATTATTAAAATTGTTGTATTATGTAATTATTTGTGTAGGTGGGTTTAAATTTATAAATTATAATGGTATGAATATTTTGGTTTTTAGATTTAAGTGTAATTCATTATTTCCGCATTCAATATATTATATTTAAGAATTAAATAAATGAATGAAATGGATTTGACTGTTGAGTCGTGGTTGGTCCAGCTTAAGAATAGACTTTCCTTTTTTCCTCCTTCCCGTGGATGTCGTAAAAGCTGGCTAAGGGATTACATGAGGGGATGGGCAGCGGCATCCACCTGAGTATTCAACACCAATACTGCGATCCCCAATCCGCCTGCTAAGCGTGGTAGTTATGGCAAATCTCCGCAATGCAGTCTATGGGACGGCCTCGTCCAGCTGTGGACGTCTATAAAGCCTGTTGATGACGGATAAATCAAATTAAAAAACAATTAGAATTTTCTATAAAAAAATATATTTTTTTATATTACAGGTTGATGCTACGGTTCACCCAGGTGGTCTCAGGGAGGTGGACAGTGGGTAAGAACCGGATGATACGAGTTACGCTGACTTTACAAAATTGTATACGTAATTTTAAAAGTATAATAATCGTTATCAGTCTGTAGAAGTCCACTGTTGGACATAGGCCTCATAGAATGCCTTGATGAATGGTCTTGAGCCGCCTCCATCCACCGGACCTCTAAAATGACTTTGGTTTATCGAAAGGGAGGCATTCTGCGTCGTATAAAAGTATATGAATGTAATTAATTCCTTTACAAGAGTTAAAAGAAGGCCGATCTGTTTATAGATACTCAGAAATTATGGAATACAAGCAAGACACTGGTTTAATCTTCTTTTTTTTTAATATATAAAAATAAGTCGGGTTTTCCTTCCTGACGCTATAAGTAACTCCAGAACGCACGAACCGATTTCCACGGTTTTGCATTCGTTGGAAAGGTCTCGGGCTCCATGAGGTTTACACGTTTTTTTTTTTTCAAGTCGTGTTGTTACACCACTTATAACTCAAGAATGGGTGAACCGATTTGGCTGAAAATTGGTAGGGAGGTAGCTTAGAGCCAGGAGATAGGACATAGTGGGAGGGGTAGGACGGGGGGGGGGTCACCGGGGGCTATCCGTGCGAAGCCGGGGCGAGTCGCTAGTACATTTATATTTAATCATTTACGTGATTTTCTTTCCAATACACGCATCCTACCACAAACCCTGCCACCTAATTTACACCCTGAATATTAAGGAAATTCCATTAACCGGCCTACTTTGTTTACAGCAAAATTCTTTTTCCATCAAATGAGATTTGTTCGCCTTCAAAAATATGTAAAGTTGAGTACGAGACACCCTGAGAACAGTAATAATAAAGGGCGCAAAAGTCCCTACCTTGCTTGGCCGTAAGCGCGGTTCATACTACGCTATGTTTATTATCTGTGCTGGACGTGCATTTGGATAAAGATATAATTTCATCTTCTTTCGTGTCAATGTTTCACTGTTTTGTTTTTTTATACAGTAGTTGAATACAATTTCGCCACTGTAATTGCGTTCAATGTGGCTTTTTTTATTTATTAAGATATAGTTTGTAGAGCCTCGCACGCATCGAGCAACGCAGGCCTCCGTACCGGAGCTCGCACGTGTCTGTCCCTTTGTCAAGGCGCGCCTTGCTGTGCCTTGCTTGATGGGACGCCTTCTCTGACCAATTTGTGGGCACGATCAGAAATAAAAAATGGCAGTACGAGCAGATGGCCCACCTGATGTTAATCGGTAACCTCTGCCATTAACAATGCATAACTTCATAGGTCACGTCCACCTAGGACGCACCCTATGTGGTATTGCACTACTCCCGCCAGCCTGAGACATAAAGATGAAAAGTATCATGTGCCTATAATTTCATGCCCTTCAGACCGGAACAATGCGATGCGAGCAATGCGAGCACTACTGCGGCAGAAATAGATATGGCGGTAGTACTTCCCCGGACGACGTCTTTCACAAAAAAGCTCTACTACTGCTACACAACAAGATGCACAAGTGGGAGTGATTCTACAAATCGATCTTATTAGTTTACATCTGCAAGTTTAATTTTCTTATCTAAATTGAGTTTTTGCATTGCCTTGCATTATGTAATTGGAAAAAGATACAGGCGGATTTTGGTTAAAAATTTAAAGGAGATGCAGGAATATGAAGAAAGCTTCACATTGTTTTATAAGCTTTTATTTAACTTGCAATGCATGAGTGTCCGTTAAATCTCGCAAGTGAATTTTGAATCAGTTAAGCTAATGCCAAACCAAAGCATTCAGCCCGCGTCCACGCGCTGAACGCGTTGGTTTGGCCTTATCTTTAGCCTTGTTCGATTGAGCTGAAATGTTGTATTATCGATGCGCTGCCTATCCTGAAGGAATTTATGATATTTTTTCTTGAAGTGACACTTGTAACCAAGCGGGAAAACCTCAGATGGAAGCTCATTCCATAGTTTGTAGGATTTAATTCGATAATCTGTCGGTCCCGGCTGTTATTGATTAATAGCAGTCGATAAACCATGTCAGAGGCCCTCGGGCGGCTTGACAAACTCCGACACCAGAGGCCAGCACTACCTCATACGAAACGAAACGATTAGATAATAGTACGGATTGTAATCACTAATTACCAGTGGTTCATACAGACACGCTAACTAGCTTTATTTTTCTTAGTGGACACCTTAAGCCAGAAGGGGCTGAAATTAAAATGATATCTCAGTATTCGAGTCACGCTAAACATTAACTTCGCCGGCGATAAACCGCGCCCTAAAAGCTTCATCTGAATTAAAATTTGCCGGCTGATCTCGTGACTCTGATGGATTACTGCCGCTCCTGAGTTGGCTACTCTGTTGTTTAATTTAGCTGGAGATCCGCAAATAAAGTGTCACTTTTGATGACAAAGCCTACACTTTCTTAGAGTTTGAGTTGGAACTTTTTGATGTAGCGTCTTTATGGGACAGGTATTACAATTGTTGCTAAACACGCGTTATTTGCTCATTATTGTAAATTGAATTAATTTTATTGAACTCAAGTAATTTAAGTCTTATCTGTCTGCTTAAAATTACAAAGTGTCTTAACTGTCAAATAACTTTGTAATTTGCCCAGTAAAGACTTTGTAAAGAGGTTCATTGAGGCTTTGGAAAGGGTAGGCAGAGCCTCAATGGTGCCTCGGAGGCATCGCCTGTGGAGTGAACCCACTGCCACATTGTGCCTCGTCGGAAAACTTCCGTTTGACTAACAAGGAAAGATACCCAACCGCCTGGCTCCGATTTCATTTGTTTTGATATATGTTAGAGAGTAGTCTAAAATAACAGACACGTATTTTTTTTAGCTGCCCAATCTCTACCTATTTGGAGAAATTGTCCTCCAAAGTACTGAAAAGTGACTAAATAAACCTTAGTGACTCTTAAGTCTACTTCTGCATTTCTTGGTGTAGCTACTTAACAACTATATAGTACCTATAACACAAGCTCTGCTTAGCTTGGGGATAGATTGTTGTGTGAACTGTCCTGCATTATTATTTATTATTATTTATATATATAAAATCGTATACATTTATTTACAGAAAGAATAATACAACTAATACAAGGTATGTACAAAATACATATGAAACAGTTGTGCTACCTGAAGACCGCTGCTAGCGATCTAAAGGTAGCTCAACTGATCCAAATCACTACCAGACGGAAGCGTCCCTAAGATGCTGGCTGCGTTGCCACGCTGAATAGCAATACTAATGCGTTGAGCCAGATAAGAGCCAGCTCTCGGGTCACGCGTCGCTTCGACCAGATGCCCTGGAAGAATTTTGAAAACGCATAAATAATTAAATAAATTAAATATACCAAAAACTGCTTATGTCGCAAGATCAAGTAACAATATTAATAACTAGCAGTGTCCCGCGGTTTCACCCGCATAAGTCTCGATCCCGTGGGAATATCGGGATAAAAATGTGCCTATGTGTTATTCCGGGAGTCCAGTTATCTCCATTCCAAATTTCATGCAAATCCGCCCAGCCGTTTTAGAGTGAAGAAGTAACAAACACACTACACACACACACACAAACTTTCGCCTTTATAATATTATATATACATATATATAAATATATATATTAGTGTGATTATAGTGTGAAGATGCAGTAGGTAACCCTCGCCCGTCTGCGAGGCTATGGTGCTGTAACTGTAAGGGGGTGTTTTAAAATCATTTGTAGTTCCACTTGGTATTCAAGAGCTGGTCCGGGGTGCGACGCATATTTTATATTTATTACCAGAAGGCGGTGTCTTGTGAAATTGCACTGCCTGAATATGCGCCCGTATTACTTAATACTCTGATGTGGGAAGATGGGTTACGTGATAATGGATGAGATTAAATGAAATACATTTATTTACAGAAATAATAATACAACTATTAGAAGTAGGTACGTAAATTTAAAATAAAAACATATTAATCAGTTGGGCTACTTGACGACCACTGCTAACGATCTAAAAGTAGTTCAAGTGATAGATAGATAGATAGACAACACTTTATTGCACACCACGAAAATAAAAATAACATCAAAAACAATCAGAAAAATAAGTACCTATGGAAGTACAATGGGCGGTCTTATCGCTGAGAGCGATCTCTTCCAGACAACCTTAAAAACCACCTTGAACCTTGGTGATCCAAATCACCACCAGATGGAAGCGTCTCTAAGATGCTGGCTGCATTACCACACTGAATAGAAATACTAATGCGTTGAGCCAGAAGAGCCAGCTATTGGGCCACGTGTTGCTTGGACCAATACATAGTTTAGTTTGAACCACAGATAAAATAATTCTAGACTAGTAGTTTGAACATAGGACATTTTGATGCCATGGATCTAGATTTTATATGGAAGCTATATTTGGTGACATGTTTTATCATATCACTGACTTTTTTTGTAGTAGCATTTACAAGATTGGTTAACTTTTATAGCAGAGTAAAAAATATCAAATAAACCTCTTTTAAAACAGTGATTTATTTTTTACTGGCAAATGAGACCGATTTAGCCTCCCAAACGCACACGTCAATATAATAGTATATTTTTTTAGTTAATCGCCGTTTTTGATGTAAAGTAAAAAAAAGTTTTTTACCGTATACGACCTCATACGAAATTCAATAATAAAATAATCCTAAAATAATTGTTAATCAGTGTCGCTTTCTTTGCGGCCTAGAGTATTTGATAGGCTGATTGCTATACTAGCTTCTGATTGAATGTGCAATTTTCTGTATACTAAGTGATAAGTAAGTTGAGCCCTCATTGAAATTTCGAAGAATTGCCTAATAATTGTTATTGCACAAGTCACGTAGCCCGCCAGAGCTCAAATAAATCGTGTTTGTTACTTAGAATACAGATAATTACCCATCCAATCACAAACTAGCATACTAATCTGCCCCTCAAACAGTATTATCCAAACCATTAGTTTATATCCCAAAATATCAAGAAAAACGAGAAAATAAAACCAACGAGCGAAGTATCGCAAAATATATCCTAAATATCTTAATGAACATCCCATGAAATCAATCATCCTATAATGAGATAATCAAACAATGATCTTCGATATTCGTCGTGTTGGCACAAGAAATTGTCGGCAATATCGGGAACCCTCGGGAGGATCGCCAATTTTGGGGGAAATCGAGGGTAGATAATTATGTTTGAAGTTAGTTATTGAGGAGAGTCAACACGGCCCGGCCCGTCCGTGGCCCGCCAGCGAAACGAACTGAGTTATATATTCTGTGGTCTGTGATATGTCTTATTAGACTTTTCGTTTCAATAAAACTATTTAATTAATCAGTTTAGCTGTCTTTAGATAGGTAGAAAGATTTATATACAGAAATACAAAACATAACTTAATAACAAAAAATAACAGAAATGCACAATGGGCGGTCTTATCGCTTATAGCGATAAGACTTGTAGACTTTATAGCTTTAAATTGTTTGCAACGCCGGTCTTAAGATAGCTGTTTTCACTTGAATTTTTAAATGATTTGTACTTTATATTTTTACTGTAATGTGTATAAAACACTAATTAACAGGTACCTATAATCTGGGTCTCTTCAAGGCTAGAGTGAATAGGTGAATTCTAGACCTTTGTGCTCCATCTTCGGCCACATCGTCACTTTCCAACTGGTGAGATCGTAGTCAAACAAAGGTCTAACATAGTTAAAAAAAAAAAAAAAAACCTAAGTGGTGTACTTTTCATAAGACTTGTAGACTTTATAGCTTTAAATTGTTTGCAACGCCGGTCTTAAGATAGCTGTTTTCACTTGAATTTTTAAATGATTTGTACTTGATATTTTTACTGTAATGTGTATAAAACACTAATTAAAAGGTAAGTGGTGTACTTTTCATAAAAGCAGAGACAAAAAGAAAAAGAAGCGGCTTTTGCTCTATTAGGAAAACTATGATCCCAAAACTGAAAGAAGTTGCTCAGTTCAGTGTACCGTTAAGAACACCAAATAAAGACCAAAATATTAGAAAAGGTCATAAAATACAAGATCAACTTCATTACAAAATCGAACACGAGTAAAGTAAAAATGCACCTTCCATTAAATAAATTTTCTTTTTACCTCAAGTTAATTAATCGCATCGTCTTGAATGTTCCGCTCAAATGCAGTAAGCGATCATTTTTCCTTAAGAGTGAAACAGGTTCCAGGCAGTTTAATTTACCGCGTCTCCCCGTAGAGCGCTTATGCAGTCTGGGACATTATAAAAGTCTTTCCATATTATATCGAGCCGGGTCCGGAGCGGAAGACGACATGAAAATTCAGTGGGAGTCTATTAAATGTTACCTACCAATGTAATCTTACCACTGACTCTTCAGTCTGAAAACAATCTTCCAATGAAACAATATGGTATATATATATATAGTCCTCCTCATCGATTTCAACGACGGCGACCCTAACTTTTTTTTTATATAATGGTATATTAACATCACGACGTAGAAGCCAGCCAAAGTCCAGTTGTCGTAGGGATGATAACATTTTAGCGAAGGACGACGCAGGAGGTTGCGGGTTCGATTACCACCTCGGAACATATATTTGTACGATCTGCACATATTTGTTCAGTGTGTTTTGGGTACCTATGTATGTATAATAAAAATTATCTATCTATGTAATGTATTGTATTAATTATATCAGATAACTAGTACCCATAACACAAGCTCTGCTTAGCTTGGGGCTAGATAATATTGTGTGAACTGTCCTGCATTATTCATTTATTATTTTTGCTGAACATCTCGACAATTTTAAATTAGTGTAATTTCAACATTTATATGCTCAAAGTTTGAGGAAAACCTACATTTTAATATGATTAAACGGCTTATAACCACTATTTTTCGTAGTTTAGCTGACGTTTCGAGACTGAGTTCAGAAGCCTCTTCATCATAAGCACCGCCCCCGACCGCGTTCGACGGTGAACCGGCGAATACTATATGATATAAATATGATTTGAATATATAAATAGGGATACATATATTTACAGAAAGAATAATACAACTAACACAAGTAGGTACGTACACAATAAAAAAAATACCTATGAAACAGCTGTGCTACCTGAAGACCGCTGCTAACGATCTAAAGGTAGCTCAACTGATCCAAATCACTACCAGATGGAAGCGTCCCTAAGATACTGGCTGCATTGCCACACTGAATAGCAATACTAATGCGTTGAGACAGATAAAAGCTACCTATCGAATATAAATGATTCCCAACCACGATAGTGTAAATTCTTTAATACCTAAATTTATGTTATTTTGGCCGGTCTTGTTAATGAGTATTTTTTTGTTACGTTTCGCAGTAACATGAAAACTCCTCGAAGGCTAATTTTTATTGTACTTTTACAAGATGGGGATAATCGAACTGCCAATCTAGACTAAAAAAAAACTTTAGAACGGATCCATTCGAGACAGTCTTTGTAAAGTATGAAGTAGGGTTATAATGAGTTTTAGACTAGACAACGATGCCCTTTTTGCCTTTTGTATATTGAACTCTAACAACATGTAAATAATTATTATTGTAATATGGAGCCACCACGGTCTCAGCTTTTTAAGGTTTCGTTTGGTCGTAAACAAAACCCTACTAATACGTACTATTATATATTCTGTGCTAATACAGCAAAACCAGGCAAGACTATGACATTTCTTTAGTATATACTTACTTAAATCTACACTAGTATTATAAAGAGGTAAGATTTGTATTTTTGTGTGTGTGTATGTTTGTAATAAATAAAATCAAAAACTACTGTGCCGATTTCAAAAATTCTTTCACCATTGGAAAGCTACATTCACCCTGTGTGACATAGGCTACCAGGGCTGGAGGGGGTAGGACGGGGGGGGCTGTTTTTCATCCTGAAACTACCCGTGCGAAGCCGGGACGAGTCGCTAGTAAATAAATATTTAAGTACAGGAATGCAACACTAGCTACGATACGTTCGAGATCAACGTTGCTTTTTGAGACATTTCTAATCTTATTTATGTTAAGAAAAGACGAAGATTGCTGATATAAAACTTTGCTACGAATTTCTCTCATTTTACGTTGTGTATAAACTAGGCAAATATATGAAAATTCTTAGGTACTAAAATATTTTACACTAGTTATAGAAAAGATAATAATAAATAGTAGCTATTAGGGTTACAGTTCTCATTCACCAACCAAAAGAGCTATCTTAAGAGACCCTTCAATAAGCCACATCCAAAGGCTATAAGGCATTCGTGCTTATTAGCATTTTAATTACGTGTCGCGCCAGCCACCTGCGCCCTACAACTCGTCTCACAATGTACCTATATTTATATAGTTACTTTTTTTATTTTTATTTATTGGACATTGTATGTTTTATAATGACTTTAATTTAATTTTTCTTTTTTTCCTTTTATTTATTGTCTTTTGAATATCATGTTCATGTCAGCTCATATTTACAAAATGGCAACGAACTCTTCTAAACGCTTCATAACGAAACAATCAAAATTGAGAAACAAATAATACTGACTTGTTGAGACATAGGTCCCGAGTTGTAGTCTGTAGGTATTCTTAAAGAGTTGTCATAAGTCTCACGATATGGCAAAACAATTTCTATCTGATCTTACCTAATGCATTAAATTAAGAAAATTATACAAAAAATAGGGCGCAATAAGATTATAAAAAAATAATAATATGAATTAACAAATTTAAAGAACTACGTAAATTTATTCCTTCTCAAACACTAAAAATAAAAGTAAAGGTTTTAAGAACGACTAGTTTTTAGAGATGTGTTCAATGAAACACGTTAAACAGGAAATTAATTAGGGGATATTACCATAGTTATGGAACACGCCGTTAAAAAAAACAACCCAACTTTACATGAAAACTCACAGAGGTTCTACGCATAACGGCGATCCTGCAAACTGACGTATGTGATGGATTAATTATTAGGTCAGCTATTCAGAACTGGATACCAAATCGCTCGTCTGTAAACTAGCCTATCTGTTAGGTATATGTAACAACTAATTGTAACCCTGATGTATTGTGTATAACGGAAATGTTCACGGAATCTCCAAATATGAGCTTATGCAATTCAAAGCATTGGCTCATTAGTCAGACCTTTGACATTTTTGATATGTTGGCCTCAATGTTGGGTTATCTGCATTATCTGCGCACCGTAACTAAGTCTGGTGTAGCTGTATGCTGAAACAGGGACCTTTTTGGACTCCACAGAATACGCATGACGCTTATGTTTTTTTTGTTAATTTGTAAATTGTAAATTATACTTTTTTTTGTACTTATCTTCTTGTTTTTTTAGAAATGTCATGTGTTGGGTGTTTGGGGACAACTAAATTTATTTTCTTTAATTTCTTTCTTTCTTTCTTTCATACCAAACTATAATGATGTGAAAAATTTAGTTAGAAATCATGGTGAAAAAAAGAACACGTGGACGTAGTCGCGGGCATTCCACTAGTTAATTTAATAAAATTAGTTCGAGGAGCAACTACAGACCAAATATTCCTAAAAAAAATACACAAGCAAAATTACTTTCCCCGTGGGATTTAAAATCTAAACGTATCTTTATAGAAATAATTTTTATTTTATCATGGAACCAAAAACATGTGGCTAAAAACTATATAGGTATATAGCTCGTTCACCGTAAGATGGCACCTGCCTTGGTTAGCGTACCAACCAAGCCAGGTGCCATCTTACGGTGAACGAGCTGTAGGTCCTAACCGACGTGCTAACGATAAACATTCACATATTATTCACATTCATGCCCCACTACCGATTGAGCATACCTAATGTTGCACCTCTGTTAGATTTACCCACAATTCTAGTAAGCTGTTCCGGTATCATACCCTTATCCCTAGTGAAGTCTTCAATGTAAAATGTACTTTAATGTATGTAAGCAGGGGTGGAAATTACGTGAATTGTGCCAGCCGTCGCTGTAGCAATGTCATTGTTGCATCGCATATTGTCGGGTTAAAGCGCTCTGTGCGTGTGGTTTTGGCATTTGTAGGCTGAATACGTGAATAGGCTCAGTTTAACAGATTTATGAAATACGAATCGTTTTAAATTTTTGTTACTAAAAACAACACACAATGTGTGCTGGAACATTAAGGTCGCATGCAGTTGCTTTTTATAATACGCGTAGTGATACAGTATTGTATGGTATTTTATTGCACCGCGCGCGCCACATGTATGTTATTGTAAGAATGTACCGTGTTTGTTGAGCACAGTAAAATATTATGACAACTAACAGCACGTTTTCATTGTTATCAATGACTCTTATCTACATATGTTGAACAACAAATCTATTAGCCCAGCTGTTATTACATTTTCATGTATTTTTATCCCCAGTTGTACAATCGTATAATTCAAGCGTTTTTGCAATTGTTGCGAAGCATTAAGCGTTCAAAGAACGGCCATTTTTCTGCTCTATTATAAGTGAAAGCTTTTACCGTTTTGTTACAATTCGTGCAGGGGAACCACAAAGCGAAATTAATTTTAAAATACACCAAAAGAAATTAACTTTCCGTCTGGGGACGGGAAAGTTTCGAACGAGAGAACACTCGGAAGGACTTAAAAATAATAAAGCCTTGTGGTCCGGGACAATCCCATGTTTATAGTAGCTTTGTCAAGAATGTTTTGTGGAACCTAATTTTATAGCCATTGTTTGGTAAATTACCCTTTGGCTTCTGGCTTTTAATGGTGTGGTAATTTTGTGGAAGGTTGTGTAAAAATGTCAGAAGGTTTCCGTTGTCCCCACAAAAAGACTTACTACTCAAAAAATTATATCTTTTATTAATGAAGGCGTTTCTTTTTTGATGAGTTAAGTAGAACTTACTTTTGTTTTAGACGATTCATCAGACACTTCCTAGGTTTTTTGAACTGTGTGAATGATGGAACTATCTGATATCACACCTGATGTTAAGCGGTAACCTCTGTCTAAAGGCAATGATTGCTTTAGCAATGCATAACCTCATAGGTCACGTCCATCTAGGACGCACCCTACGTGGCATTGCACTGCGCCCGCCACACTGAGACATAAAGATGAATATGCCTGTAATTACACCCTTCAAACCGGAACACAGCAATGCGAGCAATACTGCTTTGCGACAGAAATAGGTATGGTGGTAGTAATTCCCTGGGCCAACTCTTTCACAAAAAAGCTCTACTACTAACATATTATATACTCGTTATATAATGTTAGTAGTTTATACTAATACTACTTAGTACCTTCTTTACACATCAACTAGATACTACAAACTACTACGAAAGTAATGGGCCTCGGCAACCACAGGCTTTTCGAAACATACATAGTTGTAATAATTGATTGAAAAGCGACAGTTAAGGTGGTTGCTTTTTCATACTCACATATTTTACCAAATATAGAAATTTAGAAATGACAGTTGCTGGCTTTTATATTATTCATTATTTGCGGCAAATCATATTTCCTTGAAGAAAACACTAGATTAATAGCGAAAATAATATCGAAATGACATGTACGGACTAAGTGGGACAAAAAATGTCCAATTAGTTCCTTTAAAGGAACTGCCAAAAGGGACTAGTGGAAATAAATCAAAATTTTGATGTTAATTTCGCTACTAATCTACTGTTCAACCACATATGTTACCAAATATGATTTGCCGCAAATGATGACCAATATAAAATCCAACAACAGTAATTTCGGTGTAAAATTATACTCTGCTCACCAATATTTGGTAAAATACGTTAGTATGAAAAAGCAACCAGCTAAAACACGAACGACATTATCGAGACACATGATTTTCCTAGCAGTTACTGTGAACTCTTATGTGTCATCACTTAGTATACTTTGTACTTACTTAGTATCACTTAGTACGGCGAAATGTAATCAGTTAGTGGCGTGGTAATATTTAACCGAACATTCCACGAATTCATTAATTATTACCACATACGAATTAAGGAATTAGGTTAAATATCGCCCGTGGACCCCACACGCAGGTACAGTGAGCAACGTAAGTACAAATACGTTCAATAAACTGACTGAATCATACTTTCTTTATATACATGCTTGTATATAACTTGACCTGTTAGTAGTTAGTTGTATGTTAGTTAGGGCGGGACAAATCTTAGAGAATCACTTTTTGACATCCGGTTGTGGTGAAATTTTGCATACCTCAAGTTCTGGTGACAATACAATATTATGGTGGCAGCGAGTTGATCTGATGATGGAGAACTTCTCTAAGGATAATAGTACACTGGCCGTGTTTAGGTTCATTTTGATCAGTACACGGCACATTGAAAATGTCATTTCACCTGAGACAATAAAAATTGGGAGTCTTCATGATAATTATCTATATATATAAAAGAGAAGTCCACTCACTCATCACTGACCACTCATCATGAAATCTCGGAAACTACTGGGCCGAGAAGTCTGAAATTTGGCACAAGCATTTATTAAGGGGTGTAGGCGCGTACTAAGAAACAGTTTTTGAAAATTCGAACCCTCAGGGGTTGAAAAAGGGTGTTAAAGTTTGTATGAAAGTCTACGCGTCGACGAAGTCGCGAGCGGGTCAGCTAGTAATCTATATATGTAAAAGAGAAGTCCACTCACTCACTGACCACTCATCACGAAAGCTCGGAAACTACTGGGCCGAGAGGTCTGAAATTTGGCACAAGCATTTATTAAGGGGTGTAGGCGCGTACTATGAAACAGTTTTTGAAAATTCGAACCCTAAGGGGTTGAAAAAGGGTGTTAAAGTTTGTATGAAAGTCTACGCGTCGACGAAGTCGCGAGCGGGTCAGCTAGTCATTTTATAAATAGTCAACAGCTGCACTTAAAAATTTAGGCTAGACTAGTATCTAGGCAGATTTAAGATCATTTGAAAATGCTATTATATAATTATGTGATGTTTTACCTAGCCAAAATCAGCCTAGGTACGCGGAATAGTAAACTTTCAATAAAGAGTTTGGACATTTGTTTATTTATATACAGTCTCATATCGCTGACATGCCGGATACAAGTCTAGGTACGGAAGGAAAATAGGTATAAATATTCACAAGTTAATTACTAAAAGCTCGTAAGCCGATAGACGAAGCCCCATTTCGTCGATAGGTAATTTTCGGGAATCCCCGGAGGGTGTTTCTTGAGAATCAACACTAGAGTAATTAACAGATTCATTTAAAGTTAAACACTTTGATGTGTGGTGGCGTGGTGAGACGTGTCAGCGGCCAATTTACTACAAGTTTGTTTGATTAATGATACCGTGAACTTGCAATTGGGTAGACATTACATTATCACTAGGTACACGTGTCGCCTGGGACGGCTCAGTCGCAAAAGGTCCCGTTCGCGAACGAGTTATGTGACGTTAAATATCTGTCTCGATCACTCTGCCTGCGACATGGCTCTGCTCAGGGTCTTTGATTGTGACTGCTGGCAGAAGAACCTTACACATGAAGTGTACAAGAGTAGGTACACTGGTATTTATATCTTCACCTATGTCTCCGTATAGCATGGTACAAAACATACCGCACCAGGAATTCAGTTCCGAGAATTTAAAGGATAGGTACGTGGGTGACAATCTCAGACATTACCTTCTAGAACTTACAAAAAAAAAGAAAGATTAAGAATCGAAATTACACGTAGGTATATATTGTTAAGATTGACATCAGAATGTTGGGACCTCGGAACAAGAAAGTTGGGACCCATGAGCAAGGCAATCAAAAAAGTTTGACAAATGCGAGAAACTGATAAGAATCATGAATCTCTATTTCTATAAACCACGTGACACAGAATGAGTAACATAACACTCAACAGTCACAAAAATAGTCTTGATCCCATACTAGGATCAAGTTAAGGATCATAGGGCGACGGTAACCGCTTACCATCAGGCGGGCCGTATGCCAGTTTGTCGTGCCATTACATCAAAAAAAAAAAAAAAGGATTCCCTGTGTTGTGAATATCAGGAGCAATATTTGCAGATCATACAAATATTTTTCCCGCAGTAGGAATCGAACCCGCAACCTCTGGCATCTCAGCCGGCTACTTGCCCGCCGCCTACAAGTCTCGTCGAACGTCCAGTCGTGCGTTGGAGCTGACACACACCTTTTTTGTTTCAGCTCCAAGACTTCGGCGCAAGCGAAGAATCGAAGTTAGCAAGCTCTGAAAAAGACGGTGTCATCTCGAAGAAGCAAAAACAAACATTAAATAAAAGTAAGTAAGTAGGTACTTTGCTTGGTATTTCTCTGAGGTTGTTTGATACAGATACCAATATTGGACATACATCCATCCCACTAATATCATAAATCTCAAAGTTACGTTTTTTTTTTTTTTTTTTATTTTATTTGGGTAATCAATCACGCTGAACTGGCTAAACTGATTTCGGTGATGCGCCCCACGTACCTATTTCGAGTTCATCTGTCAGCATGTATGTGGTCATAGAATTGTAATGTGGTATGTGAGTGATGTGTGTTTTTTGTGTGGATGTCCTCTTAGGTAAGCACCCCCGGAGGGTTATTTCATTATTTTTAAGGCTCATAAAAACGTGGTTATTAGATAATTTTTAATGTAAATGAAATATTATAGAATACATTTCGGACAGTGTCCACTGGAACTACATGATGACCTCATTCCACCAGCTGACAACTAGACGAACAGCTCCCATATATGATAGATATTCCACCCTTGCTTACCAAGAGATTCCAATCTATCTTCAGTGAAACTCATTGCCGGAGTCTCTTACTAAAAAGCCATTAAAAAAAAACAGTCATATTTCCATGAATGTAGTACATGGATTGAGTGCTAAAATAGCATAGTGTTCCTTCTTACTCCTATCCTAGAAGATAGCTTGCTATCCTATGTTAGAGAGAAACAAATATATTGTCACACGACAGTCGTCTTTCCGTTCCGTACCCTGAATATTGGCACCATGCATATACATCTTCCTAGATTGTTACCATGAATGTACTAGTAATTTGACATTTGGCCTGGTACGACTAACACAAATAAGAACAGATAGATTTATGCTTGTCTCATTCCATCACATGAAAACATTCATATAAAAGAATGAGACTGGTATAATCGATACCGTTTCGTTTTTAGCCTTAGTTCCATGCTTTAGTTCTTATTCCGAGGATATTTCAAGACAAATGGTAATAGTTTATTTTTAGGCACCATCTTAAACCGCATCGACACTTATCATCAGGTGAGATGATGGTCAAATGCTTATCCTATCCTACTAATATTATAAACGCGAAAGTTTGTAAGTATGGATGGATGGATGGATGGATGGATGGATGGATGGATGGATGGATGTTTGTTACTCTTTCACGTAAAAACTACCAGATGGATTTGGATGAAATTTGGAATGGAGATAACTGGACTCCCGGAATAACACATAAGCACATTTTTATCCCGATATTCCCACGGGATCGAGACTTACGCGGGTGAAACCGCGGGGCGCAGCTTGTTATCTATAAAAAAAGTAGTTTCACCACTAGTATAAAAAATAAAACTGCCGTGGCAAATAAATTCAGTAAACGCAAGTGCACACTATTTCCGTCAACAGGTGGCGGGTTGTTCGCACTCGCGAGCAATAATTGTCCATCATATTTATGAGAGTCGTTTTGCCTCCACAGTGAATACTCTTTTATTTTTACCGCCAGTTGAACTTAAATTGTACTCGTCCACGGTTCGGGTTTATCGTTCTGTTTTGTCTGGGGAGATTGCTCGCAAAATATTATTAAGAAAGCTAATTAAAAGCAACGTGAGTGAATACTCTATAATAGTCATGAATTATTTTGTCTGAAAATAAAGGAATCACTCTATTATAACTGACCTTTGGTGCTGCGGGCGAGTCGGCTGAGATGCGACAGGTTGCGGGTTCGATTCTCGCTGTGGGCCTGTGTTTGTATGATCTGTAAATATTTGTTCTGGGTCACCATGGTATTCGTAGTGCCTGATACCTAAGTCACAGGGAATCCTACTGTGGGATCAGGACTATGTTTTTGACTGTTGGGTGTTATATCTAAGTAACCCTTAGTGACCTTGAAAATGTTGTTAACTTCGTTTTATGTTTATACTGGACTTCGCTTGCATTTGAATGGGATATAAAGTAGCCTATAGTTCAATCTAGGTTATAATCTATCTGTGTACCAGATTTCATCGAAATCGGTTCAGCCGTTTCGCCGTGATTGAGTAACAAACATCCAAACACCGTAGCTTTGGTATCTATGATTTTACTGTGATTGAGTTCTTTATCATATCATATCATGCTTAATTTCCACTGTGTTTCTAATAGTAACCTGACTTTTAATTTGTTATTACTTTTGAAACTATCATGGTTATGTACATAAATTCCACTAGAAACGGGATATTTACCATGATTTTTGAGTTTACCATGTTTTTAATTTGTTTCTAAATAACACCATATTTTTTGTTAAATGCTGTTAGTTTTTATAAAAAAATGTTTCAAATTTAACAAAAGGGCCAATATAAATTATCTCATAATCATTTTAATTTAAGATATGCATTTTCACACAGTATCTTCGTTTGCAGGTCGAGGGCGGCGGCGACAAAGGGCGCGCGACTTCAAAGAGGCACCGACGACGACGGGATCAAAGAGGCCGACCCTCTGATAAAACCCACCGGATAAAACTATCGGACTAACGTTTGATATCCGATTGTCGGTTATATCACAAACACTGAAAAGGTGTTACTCGAGTCTCTTCAAAACTTAAGAGTAATTCTTTGTGGTATTTGTAATAAGATCAAGGGCTTACACTCTTTAGAAAGGGCTCTTGAGGACAATGTAAGCAAGTGGTGTTTTGCAACTATCATTTCGCATTTTTTAGAAAGTTTGCGGTGTTTTTAGGGTACAATGTTGTAAAATGTTGTCATGTCTGCATATAGGATACCTACATTAGATTTAGATAGATAAAGACTCCGACACCAGAGGCCAGCACTACCTCATACGAAACGAAATGAAACGATAGATAAATAGAAAATTCTTCACACAGCAAAAAAAGTAAGTAAGTAGTAAGTAAATTTAGATTTGAACTGACTTTCCCATACCTACCTTTAATGTTTCTTACAAGCGTACTATTTACAATATAACAATCTTACTCACTGAAATGACAAAGAGGAAAAAAAAAACACAAATAAACAACAAAATCCCAAAGTCACAAATAAATAAGTGACCAGCGCAAAAATAAACATTCATAAAAACATAACATAACACCCAACAGTCACATATATAGTCCTGATCCCACACTAGGATTCCCTGTGTCGTGGGTATCAGAAACTACGAGTACCGCGGTACCGAACACCCAGACCCCAGTTTAAATTGAGCACGTATATTATGAATGGAAATGGTTTCAGGCATAATAAACAAAAGTACACTGCTCTTCCAAACCTAGAACCAATCATTCAGTCCCAGAATCCATCATTTAATCATGTTTCTCACCCGCATCAATCAACAACCAACTAAACAAGTTTGAACTACAACGAAACAATCAGCGATCAAACAACAATCTACTGCAGTTCAATCTGTTTCGTTCCGCAGATATCCCGGTGATCCGGCGTCCGGTGGATCCGGATTACCAAACCCGGATGCCCGGGGCCGATCGTGCCGACGCACGTGCCCCTGCGATTAGGCCCACTGCCCCGCTTGACGCGACCTGGATCTACATCCGGATAAGTATACAGCAATCTAAATTGAACAAAGTTTTACAATAGTAAAGTTATAGGAACAAGGTATTTGGAGTTTGTGTATGAGGTTATTATGATGCGATTCAAAATTAAGGCCTTGAAAGTTAATTGTGAATTGCATTCTAATTTAAAACGGCACAACCTTTACATTATCTGTAGCTAAAGCTTTATTCACAATTATTGTAAAACTAAATTAGCTTAGAATAGGAAAATGTATAGTCAGTAAGTTTCTTTAAGATACTATTGATAGAAAGTGTGTAAAATTTCAATTAGAATCATTGAAAATAATTACACAATTTCTGTCGGTTAGGTTAAGGGGGTGTTAAAGGTCGTTTTCTTCTGCAGACACCCCCTTACCTAACCTATTCAACACAGAAGAATGGAGAAGACTCAAGAGCGAAGCAAATCCGTAACTTGATCGGCCACGTGTATTCTTGGGGAATTAACACACATTGTGAGATGTTATTGCTTGAGAATACACGTAGCTGACAAGATTAAAGGCATCATGAACGAAAAACACAGAAAATATAAAGAAAATCGACGATCGCGTTTGTACATTCTCAAGGACAAGACATCTTTAACCTAGGATTAAGGAGTGTCTTGTCTTCGAAGCTCTCTTCTCGACGGTCAATAATGATTATTTATTGAGATTCTAATACTTTAAATGGTGTAAGTACCAACTAATATAAACCAGTACTTCTAACTGAGAGTTAAAACACTTGATTTCAATATAACTTTTGAAACTATCATGGTCATGCACATACTTTTCACTAGAAACGGGATATTTACCATGATTTTCGAGTTTTGATTGTACCCGGTTGTAGTGATGTGCCTAAATAATAAAATAAAAATAAAATTAATAAATAATGCTGGACAGTTTACACAACATTATCTAGCCCCAAGCTAAGCTGAGCTTGTGTTATGGGTACTAGATAACTGATATACTAAATACAATATATAACATAGATAGTTTTTTTTTTTTTATTATACATAGAAAATACCCAGAACACCCTGAACATATATCTGCAGATCGCACAAATATTTGTTCCGAGGCGGGAATCGAACCCACAACCTCCGGCGTCTCATGCGAACGTTCGCCCGCCCCGCCACAGAGGTCGCCGAAATGATGACTATAATGTGAGCCATAATGTGAGTCTGGTGGTATGCTGCGGCCGACAGTTGCCTGTTTCCATGTAGACAGTAGAAATGACAATATAATGTAGTCCATGGTAGGCAGTCAATCGGAGAGGCATCGGTGATGGCTGCCGCGCTACGGTCTGGTTTGAGGTGAGAGCCGCTACTAAGGAACCAGGGTTATGGTAGGTACGACGCTACACCGATATTACGGCACAAATGGTACCGATGGTAGTGGTATCGTTCGTAATAAAAGAGTGAGAAAGAGGGTAGATCGATATTTCTTCCAATAACATCTACGCAAAGACTTTAGTTAGATATCCCGTGATCATGGCGCCTGCATCTGTGCCGAAATATCGGGAACAGTCGAAACTCGAAAATCATGGTAAATATCCCGTTTCTAGTGAAAAGTACTTGATTTCAACTCCATAACCATTGGGTGCCCTTGGGAGTATTTAGCGTTCTAGGTATAACTTTTGGTATGCAGCACTGGTTATAATATAATTACAAATAGACTAATTGTACCACGATCGGGAGTACTGGCGCGGTGGCAGCGTCTGGATCCAATCCTAGCAGGATAGAAGGCAAGTATCTTGTAAGATAGAACATTAATCGTCTGCTTTTAGGTTCTGTATAAGTTCAAAAAGGCTAAATAGTAAATACGATAGACCTGGCGCCCAATCAAACTATTTTGAAACGTTTCAAACGATCGAACGTAACGTATTTGGTTTTGGTTTAGCTGATGTAAAATATATTAACGAGTTTTGTGAACGTTTGAACCGGTGACGGACTACAAACAAATTGGCCTTTCTTGAATTGGCCTAAAATTTTCAGATTAAGAAAGATGAGTGTAGTAATTTAATTCATCATTTAGAAAAAACAACACTCTAAATTAAAAAACAAAAAAAAACAAATAACTAATATGCTTTGCCCCACAATGGGACAGTATGACAGTAATAGTAAGTAATGCGTTAAAAAAAACTGCTTTTTAAAGAATTCAAAAAATCGTTTTTGAATTCTCAGCTTAAGGTGCACCGTTTCGCTTTAGGCGCGAAATTCAAATTTGATTGTGTGTTTTGCTCATCACAGCTCATCAACATATTTTGAGATAGTGAAACCTAATTTTGCAAAAACTATGAGACCTAACACGCATATTTTGATTGAAAATTTCTCATAATTATCATTAGTTAAGCTACGAATATCATTCAATGATTTTTAAAGTGTTTTTTTTTTTGTTAATTGGCATTCGTAGTTAAACTAATGATAATTATGAGACACTTCTAATCGAAAACTGATTCTTCTAATCATGTTAGGTCTCATAGTTTCCGAAAAATCAGGTTTCACTATCTCAAAATGTGTTAATGAGCTGTGATGAGCAAAAAACACAATCGAACGATACACCAAAGTATTTTCAAAAAAAAAAAACTAAAAATGTACTTTCAAATTATTTGCACGATACGAAATGTGGATAAATTAATTGTTTTGGCTGTGGTTATGTTTTGGCATTATCGTTCAAAACTAGCGCGATTGGGGTCCTGGTGGGTTAATATGAGCTCTTATTGCCATGCAGTTGTTAAACTATTCAGTACAAAATATTGGTTCCGTGATGTCCGCAACTATATTTAAAGGCACAATCGCAGAGGGTCTACAGACTTCTGCGATTAAAGTTATTCAACGATGAAAAATGTCAACGATGAACCGATATTTTGTACTGAATAATTTTTGAACTGAATGGATATAAGAGCTCATAGTAACCCCCCTGACCTAACGGAATGACGGAAACAGAATGATTATGATCTATCGTTGATGTGCTTTCTGTCCTGCTGACATATCTATGCTGCGGTAATGATCACATCACAGTAACCTGCCATGACACTCGATCGTGGATGCAATTAAATGTTCGGTAAGATAATAGTTGAAAATGTACAATTCGAATTGATTTAAATGTAGTAGGGATTAATGCTATTGATGTTTTTAGGTATAGTTGCAATTGACAATATACAATATCAATAGGTATTTATTGCTATTTTTGCGTGGTCGTGTTTTTTTATTTATATCTTATCTGAATATTCGTGCTTGGCTAGATAATATTATATTCTAGGAATATAATATTACGTTTATAGCCCACGATGGTACAACCCACTGTGAAAAGAGGCCCATTTGAGGCTCTGTCTACCCTTTCGGGGTAAAAGGCGTGTGTCTTTGTATGTTACTAGAAATATTGTATTCTGCGGTGCATCCTGCTCGTTAGCGTTCGACTCATTAGAAGACTTTTATGACAATAAAGCTTACTTTCTTGAAAACTATATCCATGTTCTAACTACTTCTTACTCATTGTACGAGTACACACTATAACTTTGTACTCCATCAAGTTCGATTCCGCGAATTAGTTATGAATAGATAACAAACAGACAGAAAGATTGTCAGGGAAGACTGAGTGTAGGGGAGAGGCGGACAAAATGACATAGGTGGACAAAACGACATCGCGGTCTTTTCTCTGAAACCACAGGCTGTATAGTTCCCGCACCAATAAGCAGAGGTCCGCTTAGTACCCGGTCGCAACCTGTCGCAATGCTAGTCACGGCCACACAGCCGTTCAACGCGGACGACGGATTGTTTTTTTTTATATCCACGAGTTTTATTTCGATATAAAAGTATAATATTTTTTACTTTTATTAGTCTTTGATGGTGTCTCTTTGTTGTCCTTGAACTAATTAACAATGGTGGTGGTTCAAATCTCAATAAAATAAGATTTTTTCTCATTTTTTTTAAGGTTTCTAAGGTTATACATGTTTAAAGTGTACAAAATGACATACTCCTTGGTTGGGTAAAATGGTATAACTATGTCGTTCGACCCCACGTATTTTTTCTTCTTTCAGAACATTCACAAACATACACACATCCGTATTATAACATCACCATTTGAACATCATGCTTTGGAATTATACAAGAAAGACAGACCGATAGTGTTAGAATAATACCTTAATGGAAAAGGCGCTTGAAGCCAATGATAACGAAAATTGCACTGCATCTATTCTGATGACTTGCACTCCAGGTCCAAGCCAAAGGAAGTTTAGTTAAGGTGCATGACCTGCAATAAATGACCTCATGCACCATGTGCAAAAAAGACGAAGGTTTTTTATTTGCGAACTCTGCAAGTGGAGGACTCATTTCCTATGCAATATTGGTATGCCATTTTGTCCACATGGTGTATGTCATCTTACCCACACAGGACGGACAAAACGGATTTTGCTCAAGTTCTTAAAATTGATTCTTTATTTTTTTGTTTTACTGTTAAGTTAAATAATTTCTTTAATTTCGATAAGGTACTGAACCATCGTTTAAAATGGCTGATCACGTTGTTAAAAATAATTAATAAATCAAGATTTATAACTGATTTAGCAGAGGGTATGTCATTTTGTTCGCCTTTCCCCTACTAATATACAAAAATGTTTTTTTCCGAAATGGTAAATTTATGCACTTGATCTGATGCTTGACGTTCAACCGGCTAACAGTTGGGGTAGCGAGCGCAAGGGCACCAACCCACAAGGAAATCGAACCTGCAACCTCTCGCATCAGAGCCGGCTACTTGCCCGCCGCGCCACAGAGTTGACGACTATGAATCACGACTGGTGTAGATTACACTTCAGCGGGCGTAATTTATTCTTCTAGTTTGCCATACAGGAGGTAAATGCTCATATCGTATAATTAACATTTGTTCCAGGTCTTACCCATCAACCACCTGGACTGCACACCTACCACCCCTTCCAGGTCTTACCCATCAACCACCACTTCACCACTTGCCACCCTGCAATGTTGTGTCCGATGAAATTTACTTCTACTGGATTCATCAATGGTGTGTTTTAATTCCTTTCAGTGCTTTCAATGAACGTAGACGTATATTATTCAGGGGGCTTAGTACGAGTTTTGATAGTTTTCGAAACTACATGAAGTTTCGTTTCCTTCCATGCATTTACTTTTACCGACAACGAGGAGAAAACTAAGGACGCTGTCAGTAAATGGTAACGAAACTTCATTTAGTTTCAAATACTATCAAATTCTCGTACTAAGCCCCCAGGAGGGCAATTCTCGGATTGTAGAGATTATCTCTAAATTAGAGATAATGTCGAAGCATGAATGTCTACAAAAAATGGCACGAAAATGTCACAATAACCATCAAATCGTATTCGATTTGAATGTTTTTGGTCGACTTATGTCTATTTGTGACATCACGAGAATAGCAAATTAAGATTTTATTCGACATTCGCCATCTTTTTTCGACATATGTCGAATTCGACTTAATCTCTAAAGCACGAGAATTGCCCTCCTGGTCTCCTGTAGTATGACGGCATGGAATATTTGAATAGGTACCAAATTATTTTGACGTCTAATTACGTTTATAGAAGCATAGCCAGCCAGTAATTAGGCACTTGTCTCTCCTCAAGATGATCCACTAATAGGTATAAAGTATAAAGTATTTATTCAAAAAACAATTACAATTAATAAACAGAATACCAAAATACATTTAGTAAAATAGTAGGTAGTTGATATATACAAGTCTTGTTAGCAGCCGTGCTAGGTTGTATCTGTGTTACGGCAGCTAAACTTCCTTTATTTATGGAATATTATTTATATTATTTATAGGTAGATTATTTTCTTAGCAATGACACTCTTAATTAAAGTTGATTGTATTTTTCAGATTTGTCGACCCCTCATCTTAACTGACACCTCTGCGTTCATCATCATCTGGTTGCGAGACGAAGACTAGTCTAAAATTATTTAATTATATTCTTATTTCTTAAATCCTAATGTCTCTAAGTCCTTAAGTATCTGGTTAAGCTCCATGACATGTTGTACACTTTATATGCATAACAGTAGCAGGGTAACAGCGTCGATGCTGCCAACTGTTTATCATGCAGAAGAAAACATCATCATCATCACGAGCCATTAAATGTCCATTTTTGGACGTAGGCCTCTCCCAATTTCTTCCACTCGAGTCGATCAAGTTGGCTTCGCCATCCAGTGATAGCCTGCGTATACTTTTATGTCGACCCATCGTTTCAGTGGTTCACCTCTGGCTCTTCTGTTTGCCCACGGTCTCTAAAAACTAAAAAAATACAAAAACAAAAAAAAAAAACTTAAACTTAACTACTTACTTATTACTTACTTATATTAAATACTTCACCCATCGTTTCAGTGGTTCACCTCTGGCTCTTCTGTTTGCCCACGGTCTCTAAAAACTAAAAAAATACAAAAACAAAAAAAAAAAACTTAAACTTAACTACTTACTTATTACTTACTTATATTAAATACTTCATTGTTATTATTTGTTCATTAATTATGTATAATTATTAATTGTGAAGCAGACATCCGTGGTTTCACTCAGATGGTTTCAGCGGAAGATCAGCGTTGTGTTGCTACAACACAACAAATGCTGAGCTGGACGCCAATTTGTGTCAATGATGCGTGGCTGGTACTAAGAGGCACAAATTAGTTTTATTTATCTTTGTTTCTGTGTGTGTGTGTGTCTTTTTGTGTGGAATATTGTTTGTTGACTGTTACTACTACATCCATGTTGTTGACACAAATAAATGTTATTCTTTCTTTCTTTCTTTCTATTCAAAGATCCGTCTCGTCTAGCGACTTCTGTCAAGCCTAGCATTATGACCCGCCCAACTCCACTTTCGCTCAGCAATAACGGTGACCACGCCTCGCAACTTAGTTGTTCGCCGTATCCATTCATTCCGTCTGCGATCCCGCAAATTTATTCCCAGCATAACGATGATTATGCGTGGTGATTACTGCTATAAACCCCTCCCAAATCGAATATGCAGAAGAAATGCCTGCACTTAAATATCAACATACGCTAAAGCATCAGCTGTCGACCGCATTTTATCGAATGGAAGATGTTGACATTTTGTGTATTCAAAACGGCAGTTTTTGTACGAAAAAAGCTGAAAGAACAAATTTTACAGACAGACCAATCTTGTACATCCGGTGCCCAGACTAGAATTATATAAAGATATAACATTTAGAAACACGCTTAGGGAACTGCTCATACAAAAATACTATTATAATTTAGATGACTTTTTCAAAGATAAGATGTAAAAATTACCTAAATTTGTAAGTATATAAATGTAGAAAAACTTAAATTAAGATTATAACTATTATTATTATTATTATTTGCAATTTATTAGTATGTAAGTTATTTTAGATTAACTTGTATGTAACATGCAATGCCCTGACAGGGTAATTACATCCGTTGTATTGTAATTAATACTAAATAGTAAATACATCTAATATCTGGACCCGTGGTTTGTCAGTTTCTTATATAATTATATGGTTTCCAAATCCCACTGACTATGCAAATCTTATCAACATTGTTTGATGCTATAATGGGAACCTAACAAAACACAGGTCTAGATGTTAGTCTCTGACATTGCTACTAAATTTAATTGATTTTTTATTAATATCCAAATGAGGATAAAACTTTGTTTTGTAAGGAGCGGTATTAGGATGCATCATTGATTACTATTGGATATATTGATATCTCTAAAGATTGGATATAATCATTGGATACATTGATATCTCTAAAGATTGGATATAATCATTGGATACATTGATATCTCTAAAGATTGGATATAATCATTGGATACATTGATATCTCCAAAGATTGGATATAATCATTGGATACATTGATATCTCTAAAGATTGGATATAATCAAACAATGACAGGACTAATTTAAAGCAATGCTTATTAAATAACGTTTCAGTAAGGAGGTAAGTATTTAAGAGTATTATCATATCTATCTGTCCGGAATATAATATGATTTCTTAGGAGAATGTATGAAAAAATCCAACTTACATTTGTTTTTCGAAACTATTTAGACTTTTCAAGTAAATAAAATTGAATAAATGTATCTTTTATGCAACCGTTGTTTATTTTTAAAACCCTTTACGTGTCAATTCACAATGGTAGTCGCAGGGACGCGCGGCGGCGCGCATAGTTCTGATGAGTTGGGTTCAGTGCCGGGATTATCTAAATATGTTTCAAACTATTTCTATCGTTCGCTTGTTGTTAACATAATACTGTTTCTATCGATTGTTTCCGATCGTCTATCTTTAAGCTAGGGCCAAACCGACGCGATCAGCCCGCATCCGCGGTAGCGTGCACGGTGGCGATCCATTGTGTTACCATTGATCGCCACCGCGCACGCCACCGCGAACGCGACCTGAACTCGCCGGTTTGGCTCTAGCTTTATCGCTAAAACGTAATTTTCAATAGAAACAGCATTGAAACCGATTGAAACAGCGCAAGGCTGATTGCAACAGAAAATAGCTAATCGCTACACAGGAGGGCAATTCTCGTGCTTTAGAGATTAAGTCGAATTAGACATATGTCGAAAAAAGATGGCGAATGTCGAATAAAATCTTAATTTGCTATTCTCGCGATGTCACAAATAGAAATAAGTCGACCAAAATCATTCAAATCGAATACGATTTGATGGTTATTGCGACATTTTCGTGATATTTTTTTTTTTTTAGACATTCATGCTTCGACATTATCTCTAATTTAGAGATATTCTCTACAATCCGAGAATTGGCCTCCTGGGCGCAGAAATTTATCCGTCAAATAAAAATTACTACTTTTGAACTAATAGGCAAAATGTTTCACCGAAAATTTTGCCTCGTCGTTCCAGCCTTCCAGACCAGAAGTCAGTCAACTTTACCAGCTAATACTACAAAATAATATTGGATAGTTAATCCGAGCAGGTAGTTTAGCTACAGGTCTAGCGCTTAACTGAGTCGATCCCTGAGGTATGGGAGCGGTACGGGAGGGGTGTTTTCGTTACGTCTAAATGAAGCGTGGCTTCAGTCGTCAGAGACGAAACCCTCTTACCAAAACTTACGAACTTACCTGTAGATAAGTGTAACTCTCATAACCAAGTAGATAGAATAGACTGATGATGATGAAATCAAGACTACTGAAATATTACTTGTTATCTAGTGCCAGATCCAGTGTGGTGAACGGCTGCAAGGTTCTGGATACTCAGGGTGAAAGTAGGCAGCTGTAAGAACATTTTTGTCGCTACATAACATAACATAACATCCAACAGTCACATACATAGCCCTGATCTTACACTAGGATTCACGAGGGTATCAGGAACTACGAGTACGTACCATGGTACCACAACACCCAGACCCAGAACTTGTATTTGCAGATCATACAAACTTTTGTCTCGCAGCGGGAATCGAACCCGCAACCTCTCGCATCACAGTCGGCTACTCGCCCGACGCGCCACAAAGTTTGACAAATCACATGACCATAATACACTAATGTTACTGTGGTGTGTCCGGCCTAAGAATAGACCCGCCGTCTCCTCCCATGGATGTCGTAAAGGCCGTGTAACGGATTTCATAATGGGCTGCATCATTGAATTTAGTAATCAACACCAAAACTGCGATCACCAATCCGCCTGCCAAGCGTGGGAATTACGGCCAATCCCCTCTTTGCATTCGATGGGGTAAGCTTCGTCCGGCAGTGGACTGAAACCGCATCTTCAAGTACCTACCTATGCGTTCAAATAAATGCGTTTTAGTAGAAGTAGAGCTTTTTTGTGAAAGAATTCGTCCGGGGAAGTACTACCACCATACCTATTTCTGCAGCAAAGCAGTAGTGCTCGCATTGCTGTGTTCCGGTTTGAAGGGTAAGGGTGCCGATGAAATTACAGGCACATGAGACTTTTCATTTTTGTGTCTCAGGGTGGCGGGCGCAGTGCAATGCCACATAGGGTGCGCCCTAGGTAGACGTGACCTATGAGGTAATGCACTGTTCATAGGCAGAGGTTACCGCTTAACATCAGGTGGGCCATCCGCTTGTTCCGTCATTTTAGTAGTATAAAAATAAAAATACTCTACATGACCTCGCAGACTTCAGGGTCAGATGATGACCAGCACAAGATTGATACGATCTACGGTCACAGAATAAATAATAGTACAAGCTAGATAGACAGACTAGATATACAGACTAGATAACTGATATATACATTACATAGATAGATATTTTTTATTATGCATATAAAATACCCAGAACACCCTGAACAAAATATCTGCGATCACACAAGTATTTGTTGAGGCGGGAATCGAACCCGCAACCTTCTGCGTCGCAGGCGAACCATCGCCCGTCGCGTCACAGAGGTCGTTAATATGCTAAGGCCTTCGTATTTATTCAGTATACCTTACAATACACGTAATGACAATATACGTACTTTCGTCTTGAGGCTCTGCTGTATCTGACGAGAAGATGGCTAGTTATACGAACGCTGCCCAGCTGAGTTGGATTCGTCTCTTTGTCGAAGTTGGACCTTCCTAATTGAATCGTCTGACCCAAATAGATATAGTGGTCAACAATTTCGATGTTGGGAGTGTACATGATGATATTTACCTAGGTGTGATGATGTAGGAAGATCACGTCGATGGACTAACGACATTTGAAAGGTCGCAGGAAGTCGGCTCACCTGCATGGTGGCTCGAGACTGTTCGTCGTGGCATTCTAGGGGCTAATAATGATGACGATTACTTACACTATACCTAATTCCAAACCAAGAGTGAAAAAAAGCGGCCAAGTGCGAGTCGGACTCGCCCATGAAGGGTTCCGTACCAGCAAGTAACATAATATAAAAGTTCTTGTAGTTCGTTGTAACTTTGATCGATGTTTTAATAATAGTGTATTAAAAAAACTACTTACTAGATCTCGTTCAAACAAATTTTCAGTGGAAGTTTACATGGTAATATGTACATCATATATTTTTTTTAGTTTTATCATTCTCTTATTTTAGAACTTACGTGGGGGGGACACATTTTTTACCACTTTGGAAGAGTCTCTCGCGCAAACTATTCACTTTAGAAAAAAATAATATTATCATTTTTGAAGACCTATCCACACGTATGGGTATGACGAAAAAAAAAATTGTGAGTTTCAGTTCGAAGTATGGGGAACCCCAAAAATTTATTGTTTTTTTCCTATTTTTGTGTGAAAATCTTATTGCGGTTCACAGAATACATCTACTTAACAAGTTTCAACAGCATAGCTCTTATAGTTTCGGAAAAAACCGGCTGTGATATACACGGACAGACAGACAGACATGACGAATCCATAAGGGTTCCTTGTCTTTGACTACGGAACCCTAAAAACGGTCAATGACACAAATTATTAAGATAGCACCGACAGAAAACATCGTTTTACATCCACATCCCTTGACTATCCCTATGATGGTAAGCTTAAAGATCAATTACCTCTTTTTGCTCTCAACTTGAAATTAGGTACACACCGAACAGTAAAAGGTAACATAAAGGTGGCATAGAACAAACAAACAAAACAAAGGAAGCACATTTAGCTAGGCTTAACAAGCATTCTTAGAGCATTCTGTACATTATTCGTGAATGCGGTTAAGCAACGAAATAATGCTCCGAGCTGTTTATACTAAACTCAACGAACCTAAGAACCTGAGCAAGAACATGAGCATTCTTTGTTTCGTGTTCTTGATCTATTGGTGTACAAACACTAAACGATTATAAGATGTAAAAATAGAACTAGAGCACCAAGAAGGAGAGTGAGCAAGTCCACACGAAAAAACGCTCTAGAAGCTGTTCGCATTATTAGCGAGCGAGCATTCTTAGAACGTTCATAGAATATTCTTAGAATCCTTCTTCTTCTCGAACAACGAAATAATGCTCTATCTCTTGTTACAACAAATTGAATTTGGAAGAGTGGGGATAGAGTAAGCATTCGTTCGCATGGTATAAATGCTGAGTGGCAAGTTTGAAGTAAAACTGCATGAGTATTTTTACTTGATATTGTTGATCTTTTGGTGTAAAAACACTAAACGATTAAATTATGTAGGTACACAGAACTATAACAAAAGAAGGCTTTGAAGAGACTGATTTCAGGAGCGAGCAAGTCCTAGCGTGAAAGAACGCTCTAGGTATTCGCATACTCGAGCGAGCGACCATTCTTAGAACGTTCCTAGAATATTCCGAGAGTCCTTCTTCTCGAACAACGATAGAACAACGAAATAATGCTCTTAAGCAATTTCGACAGTGTTCGCTCGCTTGGTTTAAATGCTGCTTTAGCAGTATACAATACAAACTAGTCGCAGGTTTGAAGTTCAATTACATGAGCATTTTTTGCTTGATACTCTTGGTCCTTTGGTGTAAACGCCATTATACTATCCTAGGTTAGAACACTGTAGAGACTGCTCCGAGGAGGAGAACTCTGAACACGAACGAACGCTCTAGGCAAGTGTACGCACGCTCGTGCGTCGTTTACATCAAGCGAGCGAGCTTTCTTAGAACATTCCACCGAATCATAACACCCAACAGGTACATACATAGTCCTGATCCCACACTAGTATCCCCTGTGTTGTGGGTGTCAGGAACTATGAGTACCATGGCACCACAAAACCCAAACCCGGATCGAAATTATTTGCAGATCATGCAAACATTTGCCTGCAGCGGGAATCGAACCCGCAACCTCCTGCATCTCCGGATACTCGTCCGCCGCGCCCCAGAGGTCATCTCCATGAATAAAGATAGAACAATGAAAGAAGGCTCTGTCTCTGAAAGAAAATTCGCTCGTTTGGTGTAAACCCACCTTTTTTTATACTACTTGAATGACGGTTCAAGCAGATGGCCCACCTGATGTTAAGCGGTAACCTCTGCCTATGAACAGTGCATTACCTCATAGGTCGCGTCCACCTAGGACGCACCCTATGTGGCATTGCACTGCGCCCGCCACCCTGAGACATAAAGATGAAAAGTCTCATGTGCCTGTAATTTCACCGGCACTCTTACCCTTCAAACCGGAAAACAGCAATGCGAGCACTACTGCTTTGCGACTAGAACCATTACCTTTAGAAGTAGGTACCCAAATGATATGCTATTATCTAATTAGAATTTTGATGGGTTGTACTTATAAAGAACTAGCGACTCATCCCGGCTTCGCATGGGTAGTTTCAGGATGAAAAAGCCCCCCCTCTCCTATCCCCGCCTGGTAGCCTATGTCACTCAAGGTGAATGTAACTTTCCAATAGTGAAAGAATTTTTGAAATCGGCTCTGTAGTTTTTGTGTTTATTCATTACAAACATACACACACGCAAAAATACAAATCTTTCCTCTTTATAATATTAGTGTAGATGTAGATATGTTAATGAAAGGTCAAATAATATAAGATATGAACCAAAATATTTATTTATTATATTTATTTGCAAGTAAATTACATCACTGTAAAAGGGTATGCCGACTTCCAGGTACTCCATGCCAAGTGATCATCAATTATCATTCCGCATACGATTCCACGAAGTTTCGCATTACTATAGTAAGTATATTTACATATCTGTAGGCAATGTCAGAATTTGAACTATACACACACCAATAAAAGTACGACATCCTAGAAAATAAAACTTTGAACTTAAAACATTTCGCGTTCATTAAAACTTATATCCAGTTATTGCGACTTACCACCCTACCTATGACAAAATTGTATATCTATCTATGGTTAGGCTATGTTCAGACGAGGCGTTGTACGCGCGGGCGCGAGACTAGCGGCATTCTCTCCCCTTGCACTCGCGCGTTTTCTCGCACGCGCGACAATCGCGCGTTGAGTGGAACTACACATACATATGACATTTTGTATAATTTTTAAAGAAATCTCAATGACATTTGCACACCGTCTAGATGGTAGAATATATTAGGGACATAATTGTATTGTAACACCTCTTAGAAATAAGTTACCTGTATTCGAGCAAATAAAATATTCTTATTCTTATTCATAACGCGAGCGTTGCCGCTGGCGGAAGCTAATACACCATATAACCTATAGCACTAAGCGATAATGTAGCTTCGTGTTAGTGAAATATTGTTTGGAATCGGATCAGTTATTCCGGAGAATACCCCATAAATACGCTCACAAATATATTTTTAGTCATTATTTTATCAATTTGTGTAGGTTTTTTTTTAAAATATATATATATATATATATATCCCATATTCATATATTCATAATCATTTTATGAACCTATTTTAGTTAAAATAGCTTTTGTTTTGTTCTCTCTGATGTATATGACATACGTCAAAAGAAGACAAAGGGTATTTTAGCTATCATAGGTTGAACAATTGATTATGAATAAGGTAACACATTTAGATATATGTCGTCCCGGACTTTTTTTATACAGAGCATTTAAATATATCTTACCGTTATGGCAGTGCCCGTAAAAAACACTTTCGCTCGACCGTTTTCCCGTCAACTTTAGTTGCAAAAATGGTCGCCACGAAATGCCTTTCATTTTAATGGGATGATATTTAGCCTATTTCCACCCTGAAATTCCATTCTAAATATGGTGAAAGTTTTTTTTTAAATCTGATTAGTAGTTTCTGAGAATACCTCCTACATAGAAACTTACAAATTTTATCTCTTTATAATATTAGACATAGTTCTTTATAATATTAGTTAGTAGATTGAATACGAAAATATCGCTATACCAAATTATTTATTGACGAGGTCACAGATAAAATAATGCTATACAAGCCGAGATGGAAAACATTAAGGGCCATGCAATCTCCGGACTATTCAAATATAAATATATCTAAAACGGAGAGCTAAATGCATATTATTACATTATTAAAACAAGATATTATAGCACTTCATTCAACTCCTTTTTCACACTTTTCGAAACGATATCGTTATTGGACGTCATTACCAATAAAATATATAGAAATGCAGTGCGGTAACGATATCGAATCGGATAGTGTAAAAACGCTCTAAACCTGTAAACTCGCGCGTAAAACGCCCCATCTGGACATAGCCTTAGATAATCTGGCGATTTCACTCACAAAAGCAGCTATGGCTTTTTTATTCAATACAAGTTTATCATTGCTTGAATTTTATAAATATGTTATTCGCTAGTCTATATCGTCAGCCTCGGGGCTCGCTCTTGGCGCCAGCACTCCTGGCACTTCGAAGCCAGACGACAGCGGGTCTTCGGTGCTCTCGTCGTTTCGTCTACGGTCAAGAGTCGAAGGTTCAACTTTGTCGTTGGCAGTGTCGCCACCGGGCGCGCCTGGCGGGACAGACTCCACGCTATCAGCCGTGGAATTAGATTCTTTCACAAGAGCACCAGAATCCCTCCTTGCTATCTCCTCTATCTTGATGCCGCCTTCCCCTATAGGGGCGATGTCTTTATCTCTGATTTCTTCAGAAGGGAGGATAGCTCTCTCCTCGTTTTCAACGGGAGTGTTGGTGCCGGCTGTGTTCGTTTCAGGAGTTCTGGCGACTACGTCCCCCGTGTGGGTGGTGTTGGTTTGTACTGTGGAGACGGAAGGGGTCGTCTGCGTTTGTGACTGGACAGTGTTCTGTACAGTCTGTGTTGTTGATTGCGTGGTGGGAGGGGTTGCCTGGACGCCTGTGCCGGGCGCGTCCTGGTAGGGCGCCCCGCTCGCCATGGCTGCGATGCCGGCGAGCCCGATCATGCCCCCTCTGTGGGTGCGCAGCAGTAGCTGCTGAAGCTGTACGTGTTGTAGTATGACAGGCAGCTCGTAGTGATGGAAGAAGTAGAGCATGGAGTGCTGGAACAAAAAAATAAATGTGGGGTTTTTTTACAGGCCTTCGTACCACGTACGTAGTACGTAGTAGTAGAGTTAGTAGTAGTGCTTTTCTGTGAAAGAGTTCGTTCGGGGAAGTACTACCACCATACCTATTTCTGCAGCAAAGCAGTAGTGCTCGCATTGCTATGTTCCGATTTGAAGGGTATGGGTGCCGGTTAAATTACAGGCACATGAGACTTTCCATCTTTATGTCTCAGGGTGGCGGCCGCAGTGCAATGCCAGATAAGGCGCGTCCTAGGCGGAAGTGGCCTATGAAATAATGCACTGTTCATAGGCAGAGGGTACCGTTTAACATCAGGTAGGCCATTTGCTTGTTCCGTCACCACAAGTAGTACAAAAAAAAGCACGGTGTCTCCTATTGGTAAGTGACGATGTGGCCAAGGATACATTAAAAAGGTCTAAAAGGCACCATTCACTCTTCCCTTGAAGAGACATAGATTAAGATGACGAGTTGGAAATTTTGGTGGCAGGGATTTACATTTATCTCATTCATTACAAAACATATGAAAGTGATATTTGGTGACCTGATTCTTCATATCATTGACTTTTTTTTTGTAGTATCATTTCACGATTGGTTAACTTTTACAGCAGATAAAAAAATATCAAAGACACCTCTTATACAACAGATATTTGCATTTTACAGGCAAACGGGACCAATTTAAACCTCTAAATATAGATGCTTAAATTGGTCCCGTTTCCTGTATAATTAAAACACTACCGTCGTGTCTTTTACGAAAGTTTAAGGCGGCACTTTGATAAACTATTATCCTATACGAAAGTATAGGATTTCGTATAAGGTCGTACATGCTAAAACGTTTTTTTTTGTTTAAACTAAAAACAACGATTAGTTTAAAAAAAATCCTCCTTTAATATTGAAGTGTGTGTTTGGATAAATCTACCAAAAATCTATTTAAAATTTAGATTCAAATTTTTCTTTTGTCGGAAAAGACACGACTGTAGTATTCCACTCCAATTTTAAAGGTACTGAAATGTTTAGTGCGAATATAGGGTATACTAATGAGGTAAGGGTGGTAGTGAGCCGTGCGCCTGCTTGTCCTTGGAATAAGACTAGAGTTTTATATTAGATTCAGTGATGGTCTGCCTGGCTGATGTTACTGACGGAGCTCTAATATCTGGCCAATACAACAAAACTAACGGCGGTGAGGTGGACTGTGTTCTATGGCATTGCTTTTATGATTAGACCAGAAGTTAAAAACATCCTGTGCCTGTAATTTTACCAGACACCCTAATTTCAAACCGGAACAATGCCATATTCGAAATAAAGACAAGAGCTTAACTGAAATGACACTGAAGGTTTATTGAAGGGGACATAGGAACACGTAGCAATAAATAAACGGTAAAAAGATAAGCCACCAATAGGTGTCCCGCAGATTATGAGACACGTTCGTCGAACTGAGCAAAAGTCCTTTAGACAAATAAATGAGCGAGTCGTGACGGCGCAGTCACTCCGCCCGTCTGTATTTATTTATTTCTGGGTCAAAGTTCCCTCCCCTCGCGACGTCCGACCTAAGTTTTAATTAAGAAACTTGTGACCGCTCTGGAGTGAACTTTTATTTGAAATTATATTTAGCTATCCCCTCGTTTTGATTTTTTCGTGGCGGTATAACGGGTTGCCGCGCGGACAAGTTGCTACACCTTCATCATTTATTATTCGAGGCGCGAGGCGCGTCTCCGAAGATAATTGAAAATTTTGCATTATTTTTTGCATTCATTGCTTGACGTCCTCGTGAATTTTGTTTGGGCTTCTGAATTGTTTTCTTCAAAAATGATTTATATCGTAAAAAAACTGAAAGAAAAATGTAAGCAAAAAGCGGTATTGAAAAAGAAATAGTTTAGACTTTAATAAGTTTACCTCTGGCCCGCTCCATACAAAACGAATTTGATCCGCATTTGGATATTAATTTATTGAAGTCAATCACATTTTGTAGATAAAATTTCGATTTGTGATCGATTTTGAAAGCAATCGGTTAAAAAACAAATAAGTTCAAAATTCAATATGACCTATGGTTTGTGAGTTCCTCATAAAATTTTATAGAATCAAACTAGCATGGGTTATAAAAAATATGGAACCATATCCTACTACTATTATAAACGCGAAAGTTTGTACGTATGGATGGATGGATGGATGTATTTTTATTACTCTTTCACGTAAAACCTACTGGATGGATTTGGATGAAATTTGGAATGGAGATAACTGGACTCCCGGCATAACATATAGGCACATTTTTATCCCGATATTCCCACGGGATCGAGACTTACGCGGGTGATGAAACCGCGGGGCGCTGCTTGTAATTTTATAAACTACAGGACTAGATATTAGAGTACCTACATCAATACTCTAATATCTAGACTTTCTTGTGCCGTGGTGTGTCCGGCCTAAGAATAGACCCTTCCGTCTCCTCCCGTAGATGTCGTAAAAGCCGACTAAGGGATTACCCGGACTTGTTAGTAAAATTCATTGGTATAAGATTTTTCCTGGCTGTTATCTTATTAAGGAATATGTTATTACTGGAACAAAGCGATAGCCGAGTCAGTCGTAGGAAGCAATGGCAGCGATTAGCCCACCACTTGTCACGTCTATATTCCACGATGGTGCAACCCATAGTGAAAAGATGCCCATTGATCTCTAAAAGGCGTGTGTCTATGTAATCAATATATATAAAATCGCTGCGTGACTGACTAACTGACTGACTGACTGACTGACTATCAACGCACAGCCTAAACTCTAAGTCCTAGAGACCTGAAATTTGGAGGATATGTTCCTTTTGTAGTCTAGGGGTGCACTTAGAAAGGAATTCCCTAAATTCAACCCTTAAGGGGGTACAGAGGGTTGTTGAAGTTTGTATAAAAAACTACACGCGGACGAAGTCGCAAGCATCCCACTAGTGTATGCTAGTGGACCAGAACCAAAGGACCATACGGACCAAACTTCGTTTATATGCAGAGGTATATAGAGCGCCTTAGCGTTACACTCCCCTTAAAAGTAGGCTTTTACCGTCAGCAAACTGCGGCTCAGGAGGCCAATTCTCGGATTGTAGACATTATCTCTAAATTAGAGATAATGTCGAAGCATGAATGTCTACAAAAAATGTCACGAAAATGTCACAATAACCATCAAATCGTATTCGATTTGAATGAATTTTGGTCGACTTATGTCTATTTGTGACATCACGAGAATAGCAAATGAAGATTTTATTCGACAATCGCCATCTTTTTTCGACATATGTCTAATTCGACTAATCTCTAAAGCACGAGAATTGCCATCCAGTACACCTGTATGTAGATTACTGGGTCACTCGATCAGGCGCAGAGTACGTGAATGCATTATAAAGGCTTGATTAACACGGGCCGAGCTTACAATCTGTTCGGATCATCGCTACAGCAAATACAAAAAGGATCAAACGTTTAAAAGGTATTTAATGAACAGACATGATGCCCTTTTATGCGTCCATTAAAATTGGGCGCTTTGAGATTTACTGTTTTGCCAGTTAGATATCTGACGTGAATAGAAACGAGGCTTTTTTTATAAATTTTCAGATCGTTAGTAACAGATTACAGAGATGTGAATTTTTTGGGGAGTGCGACGATTTATGAAGAACTGTACAGGTTACATTTCGGGGAATGCTCCCAGGAACTGCACGATCTGATCCCACCATCTCCTTTTCATCATAGGACGAGCAGGCGTACGGCTCAGTACCATCCTTACCTCATTAGTATACCTTCTATTCGCACAAAACGTTTCGGTTCTACCTTTATAATGCGAACTGCTAAGGAGTGGAATACACTAGCGTCGTCTGTCTTTCCTGAAAACTATAATCTGGGTCTCTTCACCACCTGGTTCCTTCTAGACCTTTGTGCTCCATCTTCGGCCACATCGTCACTTACCAACAGGTGAGATCGTGGTCAAACAAAGGTCTAACAATGTTAAAAAAAAAAAAAAAAAAAGAACTGTCTCTGTTTGGATCTGGATTTATTAGTAGGTACCTATTTAAGACTTTTAATCTGGGATTTATATACAATACAATAGAATACAATAACGTATATTGAACAGTAAAAGTACAATTGCAAAAACATGACATCGTTGGTCCCCAAACTAGGTTAACCTGTATCTTGCGGACCTCCTTCCTTAATGTTACAAAAAAAGTTTTTTTGTAATAGTTTTTAACTGTAACTGTATATGTATATATAAGTTTATGCAGCATTTTAAGGTGATAACAGTCCCCAAACTGCAATATAGACCAAAGCTCCAATGCTCTCTTTTAGAGCCTTTTTTTTACACAACTCGGAATGACGGATCAATCAGATGGCTCACCTGATGTTAAGCGGTACCCTCTGCCTATGAACAGTGCATTATCACATAGGTCACGTCCACCTGGGACGCACCCTATGTGGTATTGCACCGCACCCGCCACCCTGAGACATAAAGATGAAAAGTCTCATGTTCCTGTAATTTCACCGGCAACCATACCCTTCAAATCGGAACACAGCAATGCGAGCACTACTGCTTTGCGGCAGAAATAGGTATAATAGACCCTTCTTCTCATAAACGGATAATCCAAAACGTTGATAGTAATGATTCACGCAAAAAAGACCTACTGCTTTCATACGCCGATTTTAATACTTTCACAAAAATAAAGGCAATTTATAAATTTCAAAAAATATGTTTTGGTTTTTGAAATTTGTTACTTGAGGGTTTTCTTGATTTTCAATCACATTTCGTTTCGCGAGCGGTATTCATTTTATTACTTTCTAACTGACTTGAAATTTAATGAGTTAGGTAGTGACTGAATTTGTAGTACCTAACCAATCACTTAAAACTAACATTTAGCTTAAATTAAGCCTAAAAAAAAAATAAGAAAAAAAAATACAAAAAAAACTTAAAAGATCTTTAGAAAATGAAGGTTTCATATCCAAGTTGTGCAATTCGGGATTAAAATTCATGCCCAAAAACAGTTCTGAAGAGCACCGCTAAAGGGCACGGTACTGCACTTTAAAAAACGAAAACATATAAAACTCTACAGCCGACTCTAAAACGACTCGAGTACTTAACACTTCAAAGGAACACAAGACTTCCTTGGGATTATGATTTTTTTTAGCCGCAAAATTGTCTTAAACACTTTAACGGCACGGCGCGTCGCGTTGATTATGCCAAGACGGTAGAGAACTCGGACGAAAATAAAGTTATTTTGATTTAAAATGCAAAGAAAAAATAACGGACGCCGAGAGCAGAGCGCGGGTCGGGAGTAGACATTTTTTTATAAAAGGAATCCCTTTTCATTTAACTTATCTCGAGGCAAACATACCAAGACGAATACTGCAGATTTTACTGTTCAAACTCTGCATTTTGCGAGGGAATAGTAGAATAGTAGTTTCAGTAGTAGTAGAGCTTTTTTGTGAAAGAGTTCGTCCGGGGAAGTACTACCACCATACCTATTTCTGCCGCAAAGCAGTAGTGCTCGCATTGCTGTGTTCCGGTTTGAAGGGTAAGGGTGCCGGTGAAATTACAGGCACATGAGACTTTTCATCTTTATGTCTCAGGGTGGCGGGCGCAGTGCAATGCCAAATAGGGTGCGTCCTATGAGGGACGTGACCTATGAGGTAATGCACTGTTCATAGGCAGAGGTTACCGCTTAACATCAGGTGGGCCTCTTGCTTGTTCCGTCATCCAAGTAGTATAAAAAAAATAAAAAAAAAAACAATTAGTTGCCGAAAACACTGTTTTCATTGGTAATACTTTGATACGTAGGATTTTGATCTAGATATATTGATCTAAACTTTTAAGCTAAGTTCATATTGTTGTGTCGGGGTGTGTCGTGGCGCGCCAGAACGCAATCGGTTACGTTTATTACCTCTGACTAGATTCACATTAGTAGTTTCACGCGCCACAACAATCCAAAACCTCGAGGTTCATATTGTGGTGTCGGGGTGTGTCGTGGCGCGCCAGAACGCAATCGGTTACGTTTATTACCTATGACTAGATTCACATTAGTAGTTTCACGCGCCACAACACAACACAACCTCGAGGAAATATTGTTGTGTCGGGGTGTGTCGTGGCGCGCCAGAACGCAATCGGTTACGTTTATTACCTATGACCAGATTCACATTAGTAGTTTCACGCGCCACAACACAACAAAACCTCGAGGTTCATATTGTGGTGTCGGGGTGTGTCGTGGCGCGCCAGAACGCAATCGGTTACGTTTATTACCTATGACTAGATTCACATTAGTAGTTTCACGCGCCACAACACAACACAACCTCGAGGAAATATTGTTGTGTCGGGATGTGTTGTGGCGCGCCAGAACGCAATCAGTTACGTTTATTACCTATGACTAGATTCACATTAGTAGTTTTAGGCGCCACAACACAACACAACCTCGAGGTTCATATTGTTGTGTCGGGGTGTGTCGTGGCGCACCAGAACGCAATTGGTTACGTTTATTACCTATGACTAGATTCACATTAGTAGGTTGTGTTGTGTTGTGGCGCGTGAACCTAGTGTCATCTGATAGTAGTGCATTCTGGCGCGCCACGACACACCCCGACACAGCAATATGAACCTGGCTTTATTTTGATGAAATATATTAACGCGAAATGTAGGTAAGTTTTGGTGTTTAATAAAATAGTTACCATAACTACATATAGGCAAACTTAACCCAGACACGGCGTTTTAAAGGGAGGCGTGTTTGGATTGAGTAAAACTATAATTTGAGAATATTCTCGAAGATTACAACACTTTGATCCGTAACCACAAAACGGGCCTTTGCTGTTGATTTAGGACTTGACAGATACTAACTTGAGTAGCTATTAAACCTTCGCAATAACAAGGGGAATCATTTAGTCTTGTCTTACAACAGCACAGTAAATTAAGATTATTTTTTTATTTTTTCGATCTTCCATTTGATCTGCTGTTCTTTACGGAATTGCTGTTATAAGTTGAGTCAAGCTAGCTATTGTTATTGGCTTCCAAGTAGTATAAAAAAAAAATACACTACTTGGAATGACGGGTCATGCAAATGGCCCACCTGATGTTAAGTGGTACCCTCTGCCTATGAACAGCGTATTACCTCACAGGTCACGTCCACCTAGGACGCGCCTATGTGGCATTGCACTGCGCCCGCCACCCTGAGACGTAAAGGTGGAAAGTCTCATGTGCCTGTAATTTCACCAGCACCCTTACCCTACAAACCGGAACACAGCAATGTGAGCACTACTGCTTTGCGGCAGAAATAGGTATGGTGGCAGTACTTCTCCGGCCGAACTCTTTCACAAAAAAGCTCTACTAAGCTCAACTTCAGTGGACTAATAGCGAAAATAACATTGAAATAGTGTATATGAGTAATTTCGATGTTATTTTCGCTGTGCATGGCTAGAACTAACAGGCACAAATTAGTTTTATTTTTCTTTGTTTCTGTGTGTGTGTGTTTGTGTGTGTTTTAGTGTGCAATATTGTTTGTTAACTCATGTTGTTGACACAAATAAATGTTATTTCTTTCTTTCTTTCTGTGTTTTCTTCTAAACTGCATAGTCACAAACTGTACATAATTAAATAGAAACGTTCTCACGTTAAGCGCCAATATTATGCGCGTCGCGTAGTGCCGCCGCGCGGTCGAAAGCGGGCCACCTCATGAAATATGATTTTTATTAATAAGTTGACGCGCTCGATGATCATGAGATAAGCCGCCACTTTGCATTCCTGGGGCTCCTTGTTTTCGCTGAAGCCCTCTCTCGGCTGTAATCTGGTAGAGCCTACTACACTCCCCTAAGCACGTTTGTTAGCGGGAAGTAATCCTAGTGCCCTAACAATTTTGCGCATTTTTTTAACAGATTTTATTTACATACATACATAGAGACATGCCTTTTTCCCCGAAGGGGTAGGCAGAGCTTCATTCTACATACAGGTGTTTGAGCCGCGGTTTGCTGACGGTAAAAGCCTACTTTTAAGAAGAGTATCAAAGCAAAGATAATACCATAGACATCTTTAATGATAAGCTGACTACGTTCAAAACTAAAAGATATAGGGTCTTGAACCCTAAATCCACGTGATTGTATAAAGGGTACGTAAATTTCAATTCAATGTTTTTTTAAAGTTAGGTTTTATGTTGAATTGTTTGTTTTATAGCATGTCAAAAATAAAAAAATAGTATATTTTTTTAAATTTAATTACTTAATTTATTTTTCTGATGCCTTGATGATTATAATTATGTAGGCAAGTTGTGTTGTATTGTCTGCCATCATTGGCCTTATTATGTCGTCTTTTTTTAACTACCTTATGTTTATGCAAAATGTTTAGTGCACGATGTGTTCATCTGTAGTTGGAATTGCATGTTAATTAGATCTTAAGCTAGCAATAGTAAGCACCCAACCATGTAAATTCTGTTGATGTTCCATAATAAAAATAACAAATAAATTAAATTAGAAGAGTGTACCGCTAAGACGCTTTATCCCTCTGCATATAAACGAAGTATGGTCCTTGTATACATTACATAGACACACGCCTTTTTCTTCGAAAGGGTAGGCAGAGCCTCAATGGGCTTCTGTTCACAGTGGGTTACACCATCGTGGAATATAGACGTGACAAGTAGTGAACTCATCGCCGCCATGGCTCCCATGACTGACTCGGCTAACGCTTTCTTCCAGTTATGACACATTCCATAATAAACTAGCAGCCAGAACAAATCTTATACCAACGAATCTTAACAACAAGTCCAATCCCTTAGTCGGCTTTTACGAAATCCACGTGAGGAGACGGGGGGAGGGGTCTATTCTTAGGCCGGACACACTACAGCTGCTCAATTATTAATTATACAAAACACATTGAAGGTGTTGATATAAAAAGGTGTTGCTCTTGATATAAAAACGTTTAACAAAACTTCTCTCAATCATTTTATATTGTAACGCTCTTATATCTGCTACCGAGAGAACCCCCTACTAATATATGTATATTTTAATAACAAAATACTCGCAACCGTAGCAAAGGTTGCTAGGGCTCTTTGAAACTGCAAAGCCGCTTAGGTCCCACATCTGCCCTTAGAAATCACGATCGGCGCACAATACTGTTTTTTTAACACTGGAAAAATAGCTATTGTATTTTTAAGAGGAAAATGTTTGCGATCTAATGAAAAGAAATGTAGATTCCACATTTAAGAAAACAGAAATGGTTTTTCGTATTTGATTTCCAATTGTTATAAAAGTATTTTATCATAATTGGCCAATTGTTGTCAATTTTGACGACCTCTGTGGCGCGGCGGGCGAAGGTTGGCCCGCGATGCAGGAGGCTGCGGGTTCGATTCCCACCTCGGAACAAATATTTGTGCGATCGCAGATATTTGTTCACGGTGTTCTGGGTTTTTTCTATGTATAATAAAAAATATCTATCTATGTAATATATTGTATTAGGTATATCAGTTATCTAATACCCATAACACTAGCTCTGCTTAGCTTGGGGCTAGATAATGTTGTGTGAACTGTCCAGCATTATTTATTTATTTACAATACTGTTTGTTGCGAGCCAAATAGCTTATGGTATTTCAATTTTGTGCAGTCCGCGATTTTAGGAAGCTTCCTTGAAATGCAAATATACTAGCTACACGACATTCCCATACGCTACATTTGGAAATAGATTTTATTGGCTTGCCCTCAGTTCTACGTACTCAGGACGTGGGCGGATGTGATGCAGACATTCTGTTTCACTTTGGTAAGAGATTGTGCTTTAAAAAGATACAAATATAACGAGATTTTCTTTCCATATTTATGAGGTCTAGGTCTTACTCATGAGTAATATCCTATCCTTCCTACTAATATTATAAACGCGAAAGTTTGTAAGTAAGGATGGATAGATGGAGGGATGGATGGATGTTTGTTACTCTTTCACACAAAAACTACTGGATGGATTTGGATGAAATTTGGAATGGAGATAACTGGACTCCCGGAATAACAATAAATATATTTATAATATTTATCCCGATATTCCCACGGGATCGAGACTTACGCGGGTGAAACCGCGGGGCGCCGCTTGTACGTTCATATCCTCTTATGCACGCGCGACGAGCTTACAACGCGTAAGATTCTATGTTCGTATCTAAAATTTATGAACCATTCTAAAACCATTGAATCTATAAAAAAAAAATGAGTTGTGATTCGATACGTCTTTACCATGAGATGTTTTGTGACCAATTTTTTTTGCACTACCCATAGATTGTTTTTCGCAATACACAAAGGTTAGCTGGAAGAGAATTTATTCTAGCATTTAGTAGAAGTAGAGCTTTTTTGTGAAAGAGTTCGTCCGGGGAAGTACTACCACCATACCTATTTCTGCCGCAAAGCAGTAGTGCTCGCATTGCTGTGTTCCGGTTTGAAGGGTAAGGGTGCCGGTGAAATTACAGGCACATGAGACTTTTCATCTTTATGTCTCAGGGTGGCGGGCGCAGTGCAATGCCACATAGGGCGCGTCCTAGGTGGACGTGAACTATGAGGTAATGCACTGTTCATAGGCAGAGGGTACCGCTTAACATCAAATGGGCCATCTGCTTGATTCGTCATACCAAATAGTATTAAAAAAAAAGTATAATTTGGCAGCCAATTAATTTTTTAAGAAGAATTACAAGCCACGGTTCTAAAAATAAGTGTATAAGTAGATCATGTATGATCATCATCATACAAAGTTTAACGGAGTTTGATGCACACTTCGTTTGCACACAGAAGGGCTCAAGCTACAAAGTCAAAGTCAAAGTCAAAAAGTATTTTATTCATTGAAATCACAAGGATCATTTTGAATCGCCTTAAAAAATAAATTTACATTTACTCCTGTTCCAACGCAACCAGACCTAGAAGAATCAGGCAACAAACACGGTCTGTTTTTCTTTTGATGATCCTTCTTACTACTAGGTGGGGAGCGCCTGTGCCTCGAGAATTAGTGGAAGCTGATTCAAGGAAAAAAGGAAATGCTCAGTCTGCATACACTGCTCATAGCTGTCCGTTTGTTATGTTACGTGGTTCTAGTACAAAATGAAACTCCTAGCACGAATGGCAACATCCTGAATACGTCCACATCAGACGCAGTCCGCCCGTCGCGTTATTAGCTTCCGCGCGCCCGCACCGGCCGGAAATCGACGCCGAAGTGGATCCGATAAGACACGAGACTTGCAGTGGGAGCTTTCGTAACCTACACGACATTGAACATTGAAGGGATGCTATTCTACTTGAAGCGAAGACTATTTTTTCAGAACCGGTACTTTCTTGGCCACAGTGTATTTTTTAAAAAAATATTTAAGCCCTTTAAGACTGCGCCAACACCAGGCAGAAATCTTCATACCAAAAAGACGCCTCGCGCCGCTCGAAAAAGCGTTTTTTATTGAATATCTCGTAAAATATAGTGTAATTTTTCAAAACCCCTAAATTAAACCCTCGGCTTTGTTGTATTGATTTTATTTATCAAATTTTTTACCCAATAATATGCACCATTTTAATAAACAATCGAATCTAGCCAAAAGTTAGAGGTAACTTTGTTTTTTTTTTTTTAAATCGAGAAAATATTTTTCTATCGTGTTTCTGGTACAGTGATTCCTCGGAATTATAATGTAGTATTAATGCGTATTTTTAATTTGAATATTGTACTTGATTAAGTCAGTTAAAAATCAGATCTAAGATTGGTAATTTTGCGTCATACCCCACCTAGAATTAAAACTATTACATAGAAATATTATTTAAAAAACCTCGAAGGTAGGTCATGATTATGCTATTAGATGAGTCTTATGGAAACCGCTACAATCAAACCAACCGAGAGAGCGAAGCGTGCTAAAATCCGCAACGAAGTTATCCGCCAGAGAACTAAGGTCATCGACATAGCTCAGAGAATTAGTAAGCTGAAATGGCAATGGGCTGGGCATATATGCCGAAGAACCGGCAACCGCTGGCGTAAACGTGTTCTAGAGTGGAGACCACGTCTTGGTAAACGTAGTGTGGGGCGCCCCCTGGCTAGGTGGAGCTACGATCTGCGTAAGGCGGCTGGTAGAAAGTGGATGGGAAGAGCTGGAAATCGGTCTAAATGGCGAGCATTGGGAGAGGTCTATGTCCAGCAAACTGATGATGATGATGATGATGAGCGAAGCGTCCTTGCAACAACTGGCAAAATTTGCTTTAATCTGTCCGAATGTAGGTACTCGCGTACATTCTTGATCGAAGCATACACGTCGTATTTTTGATGAATGACTCGTGGTCACACCAGTTTGTCACATTGGTGTGACTAACAGGATTTTATTTTACTCGTGGTCACATTTAATTGCAAAGGATCGCACTAGACTGAATTAATTATGGTGATGTCTAAGTACATGTACCTACTCTGCTCGAAGTTTGTATTTTTACAAAAGATTAATATTTCATGAACTGTGATATCCAAGCTTACAGCTGTCATCTTCAACTGATCTTGACGAAACTTAATATAAGAGTTTTAAAGTTTCATTGAATTTTTAAATATATAAAAATATATATTGCTATCCCTTACAAAGCTTGGAGAAGTGAAAAGGAGTATTTCGTACAAATTCCATTTAAAATTTCGTAGATGAAGTTGTTAGCTGCATAAAACAGGAAAACCCCCTTCTTAGTCCGCATTAGTGACAGGCAACTACGAAACCGTACAATGCGAGTGGCCCATCAAGCACTAGGCCGTTTTTTTGCCACTTCTCTACAATTTTAAACGGCAAACAAAAACATTATAATTCTGGCCAGCATGACAACTTGACTGAAGTATTTTCACCTTTTTCTGGTCTGATAATAAAGAAAAGCAATTTAAATTATCCGGTTATTATCCCTCGAAAGTAGCTCCAAATCCCGGTTGCTCAGAAATCAACGTAATTTAAGTACGTCATCGCGAGCTCAGCCGTCCCGCGCCGGCACACTGCGTCTCGCAAAACCAGAAGGGCAACTTCTACAGCTGGGCATGCCTTTAAGGCTGCGTTTACACCAGAGATGAGCGAGGATGCGTAGCGAGGGATGTGTTTGTTAAGAATTAATAGAATCACTTCATTTACCTAGCCTCGCTCAGCGCAGCTCTGGTGGAAACGGCTTAGCAGAGCGAGGTTTGTATACGAACAAAACAAGCGAGGGATGTGTGCGAGCGATGTGTGCGAGGGATGCGTGCGAGGGATGTGTGCGAGAGATGTGCGCGAGGGATGTGTGCAAAGGATGGACGCGAGCGAGAAACTACTAGCAGTCACTAGACGGAGTTCATTAGAGGTTAGATGTGTATTGTATGGCAAATATAGATCAGTAGAAAAAAAAACTTTCTTCTATTAAACAATTTGTGATGAAGAAATGGAGGCATGCTGGCTGCATTAAGATGTCATGATCGTAGAATGTTCCACAATTCAAGCATCCGCTGTTACTACTTTCGTATATTATGTTATAAGTTAAATTCACAAAAAAATTAAACACCCAACTTTTAACTTCACTAAAAATACGGTAAAAAAAAACAAAAAATGATGTGAGTATAGAAGATATATAAATAGGTGCCTACGAAATTAATGTGTGAAATATAAATGAGGGAGAATTGGTAGATGCTATAAGTACTTACTTTGTGGGTAGATTAATAAATCAGTCTTGGTCAACTCGTCTTTCATTTATGACAACTACACCGTTTCGGCAAGCATTTCGAGTGGCACGTTGTGAATGTCGCAGCCAACTGGTGCAAACAGCAGACTAATTGGACGGCTAGATCGTTCATTGAACAAGACTAAAACCGGTATAATTACGTACTCCAACGGCAGGGTCTGTACTCAGTAGTCTATCACTGCTTTTAAAAGATGAAAGATTAATTTATACATACATACATTTGTGACTTGAGCTTGTTTAACAAAAGTTTTACCTGCTATGGAGTTGTATTCCTGTTATTTGTTATACAATGGCAGTGTCCCCAGGGCACACGGGAAAATATTACACGCACGAATGTTATTTGGATTGTCCCGGGAAACATTTGACCAAACTTTGACGCAGACATTGCGAAACAAACTAAGGGTGATATCCAAACGTGAAGACTATTAGAGGTAATGTTGAGGGAATGTGAATGAGATTGCCAGAATTTAGATTATTGGTACAAATACACTACAGGACACCCTTATGCGATTATGAATACCTACTTAATATTTATCTTACCTATGATTTGTTTGAAATAAAATAAAATCAGTTTAATTCAAAAAAAAAAATGTAGTAGTACAGCTTTTTTGTGTAATAGTTCGTCCGGGGAAGTACTACCACCATATCTATTTCTGCCACAAAGCAGTAGTGCTCGCATTGCTGTGTTCCGGTTTGAAGGGTAAGGGTGCCGGTGAAATTACAGGCACATGAGACTTTTCACCTTTATGTCTCAGGGTGGCGGGCGCAGTGCAATGCCACATAGCGCGCGTCCTAGGCGGATGTGACCTATGAGGTAATGCACTGTTCATAGGAAGAGGTTACCGCTTAACATCAGGTGGGCCATCTGCTAGTTCCGTCATTCCAGAAGAATAAAAAAATAAATAAAAAAAACATGATGGAAGGCCTTATGTTATAGTGAGGAGCACATGTTCTTGCTTCACAAGCATGCAAATGTTTTAAAATAGGTACGTCTCTATTACATACATTCGATAAAATAAACACCAATTAATTCATTAATACTACTAATCAATTACAATATTGTGGTATCTGAGAAAACGAAGCAAACAAAAATTAGCCCAATTTTTTTTTCGTTTCTATTTTCTTAGATTTAAGTACTAGTATTGTTTTTGTAAGTATACATGCTGCTTTATTCAGAATAATGTACTTAATTTACTTATGTTAAGTTCTAATACATTTTATACCTAATCCATCGAGGAGTTCCGTTGTCCACCATCATCAGATAATATTGTATTGTCATCGAAAGTCGCAAGGTATGCAAAATTTCAGCTCAATCGGTTGAGGTTAACTGGTTCATAATTCAGTTTCAAGATTTGTCTCATACATACTAACATATCAAGTTCAATAAAAGGTAGTAAAATAAGTTTTTTGTGTATTCTCAATACAAGCTTTTATAAAATTAGTGATCGTAACCGTGTGCTGATCAAAATGAGCCTAAACACGGCCTGTCTACTATTATCCATCGAAAAGTTCCGTTGTCCACCTTCCGTTTCCATCATCAGATCAGCTCGCTGTCACCATCATATTGTACTGTCATCGGAACTTCACAGGTATGCCAAATTTCAGATCAATCAGTTGAGGATAACAGCTTTAAAATTCAGTTGAAAGATTCCACCCGGATTCCACCCAGACAAACATAAATACATTGCAAGTTAAAGAAAGAAAGAAAGAAAGAAAGAAAGAAAGAAAGAAAGAAAAATTCTTTATTTGTAACGGCACACATGGATAGGACAAAAAAACACACGACAAATAAAATATAAAATAAATAATATAATAGTTAAATAAAAGCTTGTAAAATAATAGATTCAGCTGCGTTGTGCCGATAAGAGAGCGCGAATTTTGTAGCTGTGCAGAGTTCCGTGAAACGTCAGATTTTGCTTTTTGTTCCGCCCGTCTGAGCTTCATGAGAAACCGATACAAGGACGGATTCAGCTTGTGAGTTTTGGTGTAGATTTCACTTTAGAGTAACTTAAACTTTTCAAGGTTTATAGAATAAACCAGAAGGTGCGTACGATGCTATATAGTATGATATATAGCATATATTCCTATAAATTCCTCCGCCTGATTTATTCCCATACAAACCTTAACACCCCGCAGCACCCATAATTTCAGAAATTCCTTTCTTAGTGCACCCCAACACTACGAAAGGAATGTACACACGATAGATTTCCAGAACTTTTAGGCTGTTTAACGTTTGAGCTCTGTGTGATAGTCAGTCAGTCACGCAGATTTTATATATATTGTAATAAAAATAATTTTAGCCGAGCATTTTTTTTTAATAAAGCTGCATTTTTTGAAATATTGTACTTAACAAAAAAAATGGGTCTCGTGTAAACTTCGAATTTTCATGCGTTTGCCGTGGAGTATCCGTCCTAAGAATACGCCTCTATGTCTCCTCCCGTGGATGTCGTAAAGACCAACAAAGGGATTACCCACACTTGTTATTACTATAAGAAAGCTTTAGCCGAGTCAATCGTGGGATGCAATGGTGGCAGAGAGCTCACCACTTGTCACGTCTATATTCCCACGATGGTGCAACTCAAGGCTTTGCCTACTTTTGGGGATAAAAGGAGTGTGTCTATGTATCTAATATTATAAAGAGGAATGATTTGTACCTATTTTTGTATGTTTGTATGTTTGTAATGAATAGGCTCAAAAAGGACTGGGCCGATTTAAAAAATTCTTTCACCATTGGAAAGCTACGTTCACCCTGAGTGACATAGGCTATCGGGGGGGGGATACGAGGGGGGGGGCTGTTTTTCATCTGAAACTACCCGTTCGAAGCCGGGACGAGTCGCTAGTCTATAATATGTTTATATAATTCTAAGGTTTTCAGTCATGTCTATGTTAAATATAAGTTTTGTTTTGTCTTCTCTATATACGTTTTGTGCAACACCTACATAAATGAATCCACAATACACAAATGTTCTCTAATAAAGATTCTCTACCAGCTAACCTTTGTGTATTGTGGCTCTTAGCATTAAGTTCGCCTATGTACATTGTTTATTTAGTGTAATAAAGAATATTCTATTCTATTCTATTCTAAGCTCTGAAAGTCCTTTGACAAGTCGAAACATAAAGTTTTTCAGTGCGTCATAACATGAATACACTGACCGTGTCAGCGGAAAGTTAATATCGTTTTATGCAAACAGTTTATCTATTAAAGCTCTTTAAGACTGAGCTAGTGACGGATGGCCAGCTAGTAGCTTTTATCATCACTACCCTAGCATCAACCCGCAGAGGAACCTCTGGGACTTTTGATGGAAGTTAAATTGGGCGCCATCTTGTTGGAGTGAATGGCACATTACTTCCATTGGCTTAATTTTTATGTTTAAAGACAGGCCGTCATTGGCTTCAGTGGCCCCAGTCTTGGGCTTCCATAAACCACATTTTGGCTTTTGTAGGCTTCTTGTTTTCGGTAGGTAGGTTAATTAAGGTAATGTAGAAGACATACATATACACATATTAGCTTTATTATACATACAAGTATACAAAACACACAAACACATAATATTACATATAAACATACATAGACACACGCCTTTTTCCCCGAAGGGGGGTAGCCAGAGCCTCATTGTGCCTCTTTTCACGATGGGTTGCACCATAGTGGGATATAAACGTGACAAGTGATGAGCTCATCGCCGCCATTGCTTCCCACGTCTGACTCTGCTAACGCTTTCTTCTAGTAATAACACATTCAAGAATAGGCTAGCAGCCAGGACAAATCTTATACCAACGAATCTTAAGTCCGGGTAATCCCTTAATCTTGTTTCACGTAGGTACATAAATATGCTTTTTATAGAGATCGGTTTTACCCTTTCCTGCATAAGGTTAAGGTAATGAGGGGGGCGCGTTGTCCCTTTATACTGTTGTACTGTTAAACAGTGACAGGACTAAAATTAAGCAATGTTTAAATTAAAATAACTTTTAAAAGAAGGTGAGTTATAATGTTTTATCAAGGCTTAAATTGTCAGCTTTGTTACTAGACTTTCGAGTTCAAGTTACTATCTTCGTCTAAACGAGCTGTTGTCTAAACGCATTGCGGAAACGGCAGCGCCCGCGGCGGCTGACCAACATCAAAGTTTAGGTAAACAGACAGTAGGCCATAGACTGTCGGCATGTTACACAAACGTGAAATAACATTTATTATACTGATACCTTTGCTTTTGAAATATTAGTGAACAATTTGGGAACATTCTGTGTCTCTTATAACAATTATGTGACTAAATTACTACTTGTAACTTTCCATAAGATTTTTGTTATGGGCGCTACTAGGTTCACGACAGTCTATAACGAGCTCTAGAATTTTTAAATTTTTGATAATACTGCTCATTGTTTCCGAGAAGAAAAAATATATGGTATTCTTAAGCTATTTATCTAGTGAAATCATAAATTCAATACACTATTTGAATTACTTCACTCGAAAAAAAAACAGTTTACCACCTTTTTAAAATTGCAATCCAATTTTAGACTTACTTCTTAAACGTTTTTATTTTTGCAACATTTGATAACTCATTAATTATTATAGAGAATTAAAATAAATGAATTTTCTAATTTAAAGAACTAGAAATTTAGTGTTTGAAATGTTAGAATTCATCAACAAAGAGGGCATTTTACATTATTTTTACACACGGTATCGCAATCTACGCTTAAGTTTTGCAAAACACGCTTTGCGTAAGTAATTGGAACCGCGTGCTGTTAAAAATGAGCCCAAGCTCCACTATTCTTCGACTATCTTCGAGGAGTTCTGTTGTCGACCTTCTATCTCCAACATAAGATCAGTTTGCTGTCATCAGAACTAGTCTGGTATGCAATTAATTCAATATAAAATCTTACCGAACATAGAGACAACGCGTGGTAAACAGTCAGACAGAAAGCGAGTAAATAAAAAGCGACCAAGTGCGAGTCGAACTCGCCCATGAAGGGTTCCGTAGCAGCAAGTAACATAATATAAAAGTTCTTGGATGGATTACGATTAATGACGTATTTTAAAAAAACTACTTACTAGATCTCGCGCAAACTATTAAGTTTAGAAAAAAATGATATTAGAAACCTCAACATCATTTTTGAAGATAGATACCCCACACGTATAGGATTAATGAAAATTTTTTTTTTGAGTTTCAGTTCTAACTATGGGGAGTAACCCCAAAAATAATTGTTTTTTTTTTTAATTTTTGTGTAAAAATCTTAATGTGGTTCACAGAATACATCTACCTACCAAGTTTCAACAGTATAGCTCTTATAGTTTCGGAAAAAAAAGGCTGTGACATACACGGACAGACAGACAGACAGACAGACAGACATGACGAATATATAATATATATTCCTTGTCTTTGACTACGGAACCGTAAAAACGGTAAATGGCTTTTAATAACTTTTAATATTGCACGAAAGACAGATGAATTTAAATAAAAGCTTACCTGAATGAAAAGCCAGGAGGTGACGAGAGCCAGACTACTGTACTGGCCGTTGAACCGGTAGTGGTACGCGTAGAACGAGAAGTGGTACAGGTAGAAGAATCTGTGGACAAAGAAACGGTAGGTTAATGAAGCAGTGACTTCTGCCCGATACAGCTGCAATCTCAACCAGAACCTAGCCTTTTTACCAACGCAAGAATCGTTGAAAATGATGAACAATGGGAGGGTCTGTTTAGGTACCAGTATGGCTAAATCCACTGTATATTTGAATGAGAAAATAATAACAAATAGTCGCTTGTATATTCATACACACTTCACGGCACACATTTTTCTATGGAAAAGTGACGGTATGTACGGCTACCTCGGCTCGGCGTGTCATTCTGTGCTCGGACACGGCTGGGCAGTTCACACGACATTATCTAGCCCCAAGCTAAGCAGAGCTTGTGTTATGGGTAGGTACTAAATAACTGATATACTTAATACAATACATTACACATATATATTGTTTATTATACATAGAAAATACCCAGAACACCCTGAACAAATATCTGCAGATTGATAGATAGATAGATAGAAAATTCTTTATTGCACATAAAACAAAGAAGTACAAAGGCGAACTTAATGCTAGAAAGCATTCTCTTCCAGATAACCTAACACAAATACAAATTGCAACAATTGCACAATTGCACAAATATTTGTTCCCAGGCGGGAATCAAACCCGCAACCTCCTGCGTCGCAGGCAAACCATCGCCCGCCGCGCCACATAGGTCGTCAAAATGTGAGGTTATTTTAGATTTTGAATTGTTTATTCATGACACTCTGGTTAATAGTGCACACTCGTGTGGTAGAAGGCCCGCGGTTGCATCTACATGCGTTTTTTCCATACATACTTCAACACTCCATATAAGTTTAGCTCCTCTCCATCCAAAGGTTGTCAGAAGAGATCGCTTTTTAGCGATAAGACCACCCACTGTACATTTAGTTTTTTGTTTAATTGTTATGTGTTGATTTTAACTAGTTTGTAAGGTGTGCAATAAAGTATTTTCATTCATTCATTCATTTACTCCGACTGCTGCACCTCGTTAGGGGGTGAATTTTAAAAAATCCTTTTTTGCTTTGATGAGTTTTGCATACAATGTGCTTAAAGTATTTGTATTTCAAACATTTAAAACACTACTGCTTAGATTTTCCTTGAGCAAAATAGCTAGGTAGTTCGTATGAAGTAGCTTAACAAAATGGCTACCATGTAAGCTCAAGGCAATACCATAAAGCATTGTCTAGCGCTATCTCGTTAGGTGGTTGTGCAACAAGTAGGTACTGTCGCAGATCGTTGGAAGTAGCTGGTAAACTCCAGCATAGAAGACGATCACAAAAAAAACAGATACAAATAAAAGAGCGAGAAAGAGGGTAGATCGATATATCCACCAATAAAATCTACTCGCAAAGACTTTAGTTAGTTCTCCCGTGATCATGGCGCATGCAACTGTGCCAAAATATCGGGAACAATCAAAACTCAAAAAATAATGGTAAATATCTCGTTTCAAGTGGAAAAGTATAAACTAAAACATTCAAAGAAAATAAGTTTATTTTGTGAAAAACATATTTTTCAAAACAAGTTTTTATAAAATTTGTGATCAACCGTGTGGAACTTTGTGTGGAACCGTGTGCTGATCAAAATGAGCCTTAATACGGCCGGTCTCCATGCATCTAGGAGTTCCGTTGTCCAAGTTCCTTCTCCATTATCAGACAGCTCGCTGTCACCACAATATTCTATCAGTTATTCTGTGTTACAGTCCGGCAAGTATAAGTTGGCGGTGGCGATTTGAGGAACTAAAACAGCCTATTTTTTTTTTTTCATTCTTTGGTCAGTTGAAAAATAGGATTTGAATAGGAAAATCGCACGACATAGGACGGACACTCTCATGACACGACTTTTCTTGAAAACGAGTAAAAGGATTTCAAACTGGGAAATGCTTTTTTTGTACACAGTGGCGCACAGCCGCGCCAAGTTATACTTGCCGGACTGTATGATCAATGGTTTTTGGTTTGATCGTGCGTCACGTTCCGTCTATTTACAATGTGTTTATTATTTGTCTGACCCACACACACACACACACACACACACACACACACATATATAATAAACACATGCCTGTTTCCCAGAGGGGTAAGCAGACACCACGGTTTTAAAAACTAAGTACTTAGAATTTGTCGTGGTGTGTCCGGCCTAAGAGATCGCTCCGTCTCCTCGTGTGGACTCCTCAACTAAGGGATTACACCAGAGGATGAGCAGCAGCATCCACCTGAGTACTTAACACCAATACTGCGATCACCAATCTGCCTGACAAAGATGGTTATTATGGCAAATAACCATTGTCCTCGTTCAGCTGAGGACGTCTAAAGGCTGACGATCCCGATGATGCCTTTGAATTTGAATGGACAGTTGATCATATAAACAAGTAATTAATTTAGTAAAAATTTAAAAAACCCGCATCGCAATGAAACGGCTGAACCGATTTTGATCAAACATAGCTAAAACACTCCCGACAAATTCACCTTTCAAACAAAACAAAAAACTAAATCGGTTCATCCTTTCGGGAGCTACGATACGACAGACAGACAGACACACACACACACACACACACAGACACGTCAAACTTATAACACCCCGTCGTTTTAGCGTCGGGGGTTAATAAGAATTACAAAAATTACAGAAATTACAGGCACATGAGACTTTTCATCTTTATGTCTCAGGGTGGCGGGCGCAGTGCAATGCCACACAGGGTGCGTCCTAGGTGAACGTGACCTATGAGGTAATGCACTGTTCATAGGCTGTGGTTACCGCTTAACATCAGGTGGGCCATCTGCTTGTTCCGTCATTCAAGTAGCATAAAAAAAAACTAACTTATGATCCAGTTATCTATCAGTTTACGCTAGCACTAGTGTCGAACGTCTCACGCCGAGCGGATGTCATTAGGATCTTATTGAATGGCGTAAGTTGCGGAACTCATGTTTGTAACGTATTTCCTGTTGCGAGATCAGTGTTTGATCCTCGCGACTTCCAGTAGGTATTCCAGCTGTAGTCGACATTCATTCAGGATTCCAGGATCAGTGAGAACGAGCCTTGCTAGTGATATAATCCGATTTAGGCTTATTTTACAAGCTTTATATTAACTTGCACTGTATGTCCGGGTGGAATATGATTGTCTGGGTGGAATCTTGCAACTGACTTTTAAAGCAGTTATCCTCAACCGATTAAGCTGAAGTTTGGCATACCTGTTAAGTTCCCATGACAATACCATATAATGGTAACAGCAAGCTGATCTGATGATGAAGACGGAAGGTGGACAATGGATCTCTTCGATGTATAATATAGGCTATAGGATAGGCTCATTTTGATCAGCACACGGTTACGATCACTAATTTTATGCTTGTATTGAAAATAATATTTTTCACAAAATACTTATTTATTTTTATGACGCCACTGTCGTACCTACCATGATGAGACTAGCTCATGACCGCAATGGATAGCACAAACAAAATGAGAGGCCTGTTTCAGCAGTGGGAAATGTAGAAATGGTTAATATATAACCATTAGACTTGCCACCAGTGAGTGAATATGGGCTACGAGCTGATCAATAGCGCTGATGATGATGCCAGGCCAAGGATATGGAAATATCACTTTATACCATGATACGTGCAAGCAGTGGGTGAATAGGGGATACGTGCTGATGATGATGCCAGGCCAAGGGTACACAAATTACACTTTATACTATTAAAAAATATGGGCTGCGTGTGTATGATGCTGATGCCAAGCCTAGGAGGACACAGTAATTACACTTTATACCATTAGACAATATGGGCTGCGTGTGTATGATGCTGATGCCAAGCCTAGGAGGACACAGTAATTACACTTTATACCATTAGACAATATGGGCTGCGTGTGTATGATGCTGATGCCAAGCCTAGGAGGACACAGTAATTACACCTTATACCATTGGACAATATGGGCTGCATGTGTATGATGCTGATGCCAAGCCTAGGAGGACACAGTAATTACACTTTATACCATTGGACAATATGGGCTGCGTGTGTATGATGCTGATGCCAAGCCCAGGAGGACACAGTAATTACACTTTATACCATTGGACAATATGGGCTGCGTGTGTATGATGCTGATGCCAAGCCTAGGAGGACACAGTAATTACACCTTATACCATTGGACAATATGGGCTGCGTGTGTATGATGCTGATGCCAAGCCCAGGAGGACACAGTAATTACACTTTATACCATTGGACAATATGGGCTGCATGTGTATGATGCTGATGCCAAGCCTAGGAGGACACAGTAATTACACTTTATACCATTGGACAATATGGGCTGCGTGTGTATGATGCTGATGCCAAGCCTAGGAGGACACAATAATTACACCTTATACCATTGGACAATATGGGCTGCGTGTGTATGATGCTGATGCCAAGCCCAGGAGGACACAGTAATTACACTTTATACCATTGGACAATATGGGCTGCGTGTGTATGATGCTGATGCCATGCCGAGGACACAGAAATTACACTTTATACCATTAGACAATATGGGCTGCGTGTGTATGACACTGATGCCATGCCGAGGACACAGAAATTACACTTTATACCATTAGACAATATGGGCTGCGTGTGTATGACACTGATGCCATGCCGAGGACACAGAAATTACACTTTATACCATTAGACAATATGAGCTGCGTCACAGAATATATACGCTGCGTGTGTATGATGCGGATGCCATGCCTAGGAGGACACAGTAATTACACTTCATACCATGAGGCGTGCCGTCTGAAAATACTTTCTAGGTTATCTTACAATCATAAAGATTAATTTTATTCATTGATAGAGGCAATACGAAGAAACAATTTACGCAACAAACAGTTCACAGAAAAAGGTTAAAATATTCTAAATTGGAATGACGAGACACGTGCCGAAGTATTTTTTCGAGTTTCTTAAAAAAATAATGGAAAAGATTAAATAAAATTACTAATGCCAAAAAAACTGTGAACGTCGCATGATTTTGACAAAGTTCTGAGAGTAAAGTACAGTAGGTTACCTACTGTAGGTACTGTTTATATACAATTCCGTCAAAATTATAAAAGCATTATATTACTTCCTTAACATATTTATTCATATCATAATATCAATATATCAATCAAATGCCCCCTGGTGTTGCAGATTTCAATAGGCGACGGTAAACGCGTACCATCAGGCGGGCTGTTAGCTTGTTTGTTACATTATTATAAGTTAATTTTGTAAAAAATTCTACAAAAAAAACAACTCAATGAAATAGCTGAGCCGATTTTGATAAAACATGTCTAAGAACCATCGCTAGAAAAAAAGCTTTTAAATAAATAAAATCGCGTTTAAATCGGTTCACACGTACCACGGTGCCACAGACAGACACCCATAGCGGTCAAACTTATAACATCCCTTTTTTTGCGACGGGTGTTAAAAACAAGCTTCCCTGAGAACCGAAAGCATCTCAGTTTTTTTTTTTTTTGTTATACTACTTGTATGGCGAAACAAGCAGATGGCCCACCTGATGTTAAGCGGTAACCTCTGCCTATGAACAGTGCATTACCTCATAGGTCACGTCCACCTAGGACACGCCCTATGTAGTATTGCACTGCGCCCGCCACCCTGAGACATAAGGATGAAAAGTCTCATGTGCCTGTAATTTCACCGGCACCCTTACCCTTAAAACCGGAACACAGCAATGCGAGCACTACTGCTTTGCGGCAGAAATAGGTATGGTGGTAGTACTTCCCCGGAGGAGCTCTTTCACAAAAAAGCTCTACTACTTCTACAAGACACAAGACACCAAGACAATTTGATTCATCGAAAATCGACTCATATACAATCGGCTATGTATACCATTAGATTCGTTATCTGCTTATTTTGGCGTATAAATTCCCAATGTGCGTCTGAGGGCGACAAACGGCCCGCCGGAAAAGAAAAAGGGGAAATGTCACCTCGTTATCTGAAAAGGTTGCAATTTTATTTGAAATCGATATTCACTGAGATATACGCCACTTGTATTGTGTAAAGCGTTGCTCGAGGATATGATGTACGTGTTGCTTTTTGTTGGCACCGCAGATTGGAGTCGGGTCTTTTCGCATCTACTTAATTTCGTAGTTCAATGTTGCGTGGAAACTTTTATAAACTTCATAACATAACTCTAATGATATTGAAATGGGAGATCGAATAAAAGGTCAAGACTTATTAAAAAAAAAAGAGAAAAAAAAGAAAAAAAAAGAGAAAATTAATGGACTCGTGCATTCACCCCGTCTTAACATATGGTGCGCAAACTTGGTCCTTGCCGCAGCTTCAGAAGTCCAAACTCAAGGTCTGCCAGCGTGCGATGGAGCGCAGTATCCTGGGTGTGAGGCTCATGGATAGGATTCGAAACACTGCGTTGCGCTCTCAGACCCAAATTGTGGATGTAGCTTCAAAAGCTGCTAAGCTGAAGTGGGATTGGGCTGGTCACGTCTGGCGCATGCCGAGCGAGCTGTGGGCGAAGGTAGCCACCGAGTGGCGTCCTGACCCAACGAGAAGACGACGCGGCACCGAAACGGAGATGGCGAGACGAAGTTGATTAGTTTCTGGCTGACTGGGCAAACATAGCTCAGGATCGTGATGTCTGGAAGGAGTGGGGGGTGGCCTTTACCCAGCAGTGGGACACAAAGGGCTAGAAATAGAAAATAGAAATAACATAACTCCAAAATTATGCGTAACGCTAAGAAGATGGACTAAAGGCTTGGAACTAAGGCTAAAAACGAAACGTTAGCGATTATACCAGTCTCATTCTTTTATATGAATGTATTCATGTGTTGGAATGAGACAAGCATAAATCTATCTGTTCTTATTTGTGTTAGTCGTACCAGGCCAAATGTCAAATTACTAGTACATTCATGGTAACAATCTAGGGAGATATAACTTTTGAAACTATCATGGTTATGTACATAATTTTCACTAGAAACGGGATATTTACCATGATTTTTGAAAAAAAAAAAAAAAAAAAAAAAAACCATATAAAAAAACCACCAATATAATACCATATATACCGGGATATTTACCATGAAAATCATGGTAAATATCCCGTTTCTAGTGAAAATTAATCTAGGGAGATGTATATGCATGATACCAAAATTCAGGGCACGGAACGGAAAGAAGACTGTCGTGTGACAATATATTTGTTTCTCTCTAACATAGGATAGCAAGCTATCTTCTAGGATAGGAGTAAGAAGGAACACTCTATGCTATTTTTAGCACTCACTCCATTACTATTATACCTCCATGGCGTAACGTCACGTGTCAATTCTCTAAATTGATTTTATGATTTCCAAACAACGTGTAGCCATACAAACAAGCGACTCGTATCATCGTGTTTGAATAATCCTCGGAAGGTCGGGATTAATCTCGAGCAACTAATTAGCGTTGTGCTCGTATTAACATGTTAATCGTGTCTCCATTGCGTTTATTTAACAGGCGAGGATGTTGCTACTGAGGACTAAACGTATCTCATCACAAATTATGGTTATAGCTATTTCATTCAAGTTTTGGATGCAGAGCTTTCATAATATAAACTATGAAATGTAGAATTAAATTTAAATGTAACCCAAAAACTCCGTTCCAGCGGGACTCGAACCCGCAACGGATTTTTTTATTGAGTTACATTTAAATTTAAGGTGGATGCGCACGCTCGCGCCGCAAACGTGAGCATTCACCTTAATGTTATCCATAAAGTGTGGTTTACACTTGAAATATAATAAACTATTATGAAATGTAGCTTCTTGTTCTCTATACATCAACAAAAATGCTTATAACTATTTCGCAAATTCAGACCCTACAAAGTAACAATTCCCAAAAAATAGCGCTAGCGGCTTCGCTCGCGTGGTACCGTGATAGAACGTTGCATGGGTATCAATCAGTGGTCTATATCTGTACCAAACAATAATCCGCATCTATATATAAATGCAAATTCAATGCAGCTGTGGTATTCGGGGCCGCGTGAAGCCTCACGTGAATATTGCAGTAAGAAATCTGCACTCGGTAAAGTTCGGCGTGTAACGCGTATCGCGCAACGCGTGAATTAGACGACACAAAATATGAAGTGAATTGGCTCAACTTACGGTACCCCGAATACCATAGCTGCTCAATGGTAAGCGCATGCCTTGAGATATATGGACAGGCAAATTTAAACGTTTGTATTTTCATGTTGCTAGCCAAGTATGATGCAACAGATGCAAGGAAATTACGAATATGGTAAATGACGTGGTTCACTGAAAAAAAAATACAGTTCGAGTAACCCGAAAACCGATAAAAGTTACCGTTCTGCGAGGTTAAAATGGAGCCAACACATTAAACACGTTAGCATAACTGAAAAAAAAACAGTTAAAGTAAAACAGTTCATTTTACTGTCTTATCCGGACTGATGTTAACCGTTGAAATTTAAATTACTGCCAGGATACGTTGTTATTATTGACCAAAAAGTTCCTGTAACTGTTTATACATATTTATTTACTGTTTGCTTCCTAACTGTTTTTTTGCAGTTGCCCCAACGGTGTAAATTAATTAGATCTCAATGAAAAATATGTTGTAGCAACTGTGTAAATTTTAACTGTGCACTTTTTGCACTCAGTTAGTTTTTTTTTTTTTCAGTGTTGTGGGCCTGCTTCTCATCCCGCACGCATACGAATCCGCGGGCAATAGGATAGTTTAAAATATTTGTAAGAGGGGCTTAATAAAATACTCGGAACTGGAGACGACGAAAATAAAATCAATGCGATGAAAGAACCCGATAAATGAAACCTCAAAACTTATTTGAATTATAAATTTTCCCCATTGCACGTGCAGATCAAATTATTTGATATCACCCAGCAAATAATGGATATCCCCAACTGCAAAATAAAATTGACAGATATCCGTACCCGAAAGGCAATAATGAACAGCGCGGAACAAAATAAGTTTCCGCTGAAAACAAATTTTAAATGCTAGTTGGTTACAAATACAGGAGGGAGAAGGACAACTGAATTCGGAATTGTACGAAATGAAACAGTGTTTTGTGTAAACAATTCGTAACAAAGACAAAGAGCGATGCGTCGATTAAGTTCTTAAGTAACAATTTCGTCGGTAGATCGCGTTTGGAATAATTTAAAGTGGGGAAGGGAAGTGGAAACGTTCTGTCCAGCGTTAAGCGGCTTGCGAGGCGTCGCAGTCGCCTTTGACATCAAACGACTCGAGATTATCAACGCATTAAACATACATGTCGAAGGAAACAAGCGTCGTTTTCTTAATGTTATTTCGTCCATAAATATTTTATCGGGCGCTCGCCGGTAATGGAAAATGTAAATGACGTCACGAATTATACGTAGGTCCACGGTTTCAATTTGTTTTTTCTGTATACATTTACAGGTATTACAATCAGATTACTATTCAGCAACGATTTTGAACAACTCACGCACGTGAACAGAATAAAAACGAATTAAAATAAAGTCGAACATAATTCAACAAGACATCAGCGCGTCGATTGAAGCCTCCGTGAAGCATCGAATGGCCATTTACAATTTTCCTTATTAGTTGAAAATTATTCAGAAGCCAGATAGCGGAGCAGACAGGGGCGAAACTGAATCTTGTTCAAGTAACTCGGTGCGAAATCACTTTCGCCTCGGCCTTTGATCTCGACTGCGCCAAAGGAATGTTATTCAGTAAAAACATGCAAATTCGATAAGGTATAACACAATATTATGGAGAGTACAGCCACGGTACGAAATGTACAGTAGCGTAGAACGTCTGTGGTGTTTCTCAAGAATGGCTTTAATAAGAGATTGTGTAGACACGGCACCTATACTGTTAAATTTCGAAGATATGAGGTATTGACCACACTGGTACTGTTGTTGTTGAGCTGGGTGAGTAGTGAATTTGCCACACGTTTACCACCTGCGTTTGCATCTATACAGTTCTTACGTCTAAAGTCTGCACAAGTTTGTGTTGGCTAGTCAAGGTATGAATGTACATTCGAGACACTTTAATATTGCCGCCGCGACGCCCAGAACTATAACTATACTTTGCGAGCGATGGCGGATGCTTTGAATACTATCTGATCTGTTTAAGTATCTATATACCATTTCCAAATATCGGAAATTATCAAAATTAAGGGATTATAATATCGACGATGCGCTCATTAGTACGATGAACAATTATGACTACAGAAGTGAAGTTTACGTACAGACTACAAAGTTTGATTCTCATTTGGATATTAATAAAGGAGGTGGGCAAACTCTGACCCAGGTCAAAAATAAATTAAACATGGAAGCAAAGTTCTAAATGTTGTTTTTTGTCAAATTTTTCTAAAGAACTTGTATATTTTTAGAAGTTGGGAAGCAAAAGTTGTATTTCTAAATAATTAGATAAATCAACTCATTGCATTTGCGTGAAACAAAACGCAACAAGCTTCATTACTTTCCCATAACTTTTATATACGGAAGAAATTAAATTAGCTTTTTCATTATCTTAACATAACCAAAATTAATGCATGAAGTAATATTTGTATCCCAGACATGGGAAATGTGAGACATCCTAATTAATTTTAAGAACTTGTATACTGCCACATTTAAACAAATAAATGATTTATGATTTATGATTAATCAATAACCAAAAGTATCTCAACTGTACGTTACGTTAGTCAAAAAAGTTGGGTCAAACAATGTATGGGGAGTTGCCCATGTTCTTTGCTCATATAACATGGTAGAGTTTTCACTGTAAAAGTACGCTTATTAAAATACAAAATCATATTTATGTATCCAATAAGGAATAATAATGTTCAACATTTTATTAATAGGTTGATCTTGTTTTGCGAATATAAGTTGCTCTGAAAAATATGAAAGGATGTCGTGATTAGGTTATACTTACTCATCCTTTTAACGCAAATTGGCTTATCTCGTATTCAAATCTTTGACAGTAAAATCCGGTGTAACATTAAAGAGCGTAAGTGCGTAATGCTTTGCTACTTTATAAAGCGTGTTTCAAACGAGATTAGAAAGTAGAGAGCGCCAAATAAGTTCAGATATAGGAGTGAAATTACTTATTTCGCACTGTAAGAGTACAAATAAAATCCTATTATTCCGAATGTACTCTGTTTCATTGTGGTTATTGTGTAATGGTCATAATCGTGGACGCATTTGTCTCTCGGAATGCCGGCGGAATTTCATTTTGTTACCACTCTTGGGTTGAGGATGCCAACTATTGTATCGGATTTTGAACCATGGACCCGACGAATGAACGGAAAATGTAAATTGAACTTTCTCGCCATCAATTTAGATTCGATATGGCTATTTATAATTATAATTCTGTGAAGTGGGCGTGCCTGCCAGCGTTTCGTTTTTGTTTTCTCAAAAAGAATGAGGGGTTTTCACGGCCGTCTCGAAACATGATTTCAGTGTTGAAAATAGATGGCGCTGCAGTGTGGATAAACTGCCAAAAGAAAGTTTAACTTTGGGATTAGACAGACACCAAAAATAAACCAGCTAAGAATTTTTGACAGAGGAGTTTTAGTCAGCGCCATCTATCGAGCCAATTGGAACTACTTTTTTACTTTTTAATCTAAAATGAAAAGGCTTCATTGGGTACAAACGTGCTAGCGCTGTTTCAATATTGCCCACGTGCGTGACACATTCATGAAAGCATCAGTTATTGTCACCTTATAAACCTTGCTATATTCGACTTTCTGCAGAAGGTAATGGAAAATGTAGATAAACGGGTTCCTGTGTGTGCTATTTATATGGGCATGTCAAAGGCGTTTGACTGTGTAGATCACAAATTATTAGAATATATATTGGAACAATATGGAATTAGGGGCAACGTATTAGAATTGGTAAAATCATACTTATCAAATAGAAGCCAATACACAGAAATAACTCGAATAAATTTAAAAACACGTTCCGAAGAGAAATTTATGTCTAATCCTCGGAAAGTTGTATATGGTACCTCAAGGTAGTGTTTTGGGACCTCTATTATTTCTGTGCTACATAAATGATTTGCCTGACAATGTGCGGCATCCAATTGTACTTTTTGCAGATGACAGCACTGTCATTGTAAAAAAGCAAGATATAGACTACGAAAATGACATTAATGAAACACTCAAAGAAATTGTTACCTGGTTAGACGGTAATAATCTCCGCGTTAATCTAAAGAAAACCAGTTTAATGCATTTTTATCAACGAATTTATAAATCTAATAATATCAATATAAAATATGAAAATGAAATAATAAATGAATCAGATGTTACGTAATTTTTGGTATTATTTATAGAAAAAAGTTTGACATGGAAAATTCATATAGAAAATTTAATTAAAAGAATTAATAGTTTTGCATGCGCTCTGCATCATTTATCAAGGGTGGTGAGCAATGACACTGCATTGACTGCATACTATGGATCTGTAGCGTCTAACTTAAGATACGGTGTAATATTTTGGGGCAATAGTACAAATAAGCAAGATGTATTTATTGCACAAAAAAGGTGTCTGAGAGCTATTTTCAAGCTAAAGAGTACTGACAGCTGTGTACTATATTTCAAATCTTATAACATTCTGACATTACCTAGCCTATATATTTATAAAGAAGCACTATCTGTAAAAAATGACATCAGTAAATTTAAGAAATTCAGTGACATCACTAATTTTAATATGCGTAATAAGGATAGATTATGTAATGTAAAATATAAAACTACACTTATGCAAAAGAGTATTTTTTGTATGGCTACAAAAATCTTTAAGGCGCTATAGGTTCAACGAACATTTTTGTATGAGGCGAAGAAGGCGAGCGCACGCTCTGATACCGTGTTTTTATGTATAAAAAAATAATATAAAAATGTCGTTCAACGTTTTGTTTAATTTTGTTAATGAATTCACTAACTTAAATAATGAATAACATGTAACCAAATGTTTCAAAAATTAAAACGTGAGAGAAGTGAGTGAAAAATAGCATTTCAATTTTAAAAAGGAGGTATCTTTGTTATTTTTTTTTATCGAGTGAAGTAATTCAAATATTATATTGAATTATTGATTTCACTAGATAAAAAGCTCAAAAATATCATATATTTTTTTCTTCATAGAAAACTATGAAAATTCTTATCAAAAACATTAAAATTCTAGAGACATTTGAGAACCTATCGCGCCTTAATAAGGTACCAGAGAGCATAAAAGAGAATTACACTATACGTTTTAAAAATAACCTAAAGGCACTTCTGCTTGAGAAATGTTATTACACAGTGACGGAGTTTTTAACTGTCGACTTGAGCAATGTTTAGTTTTTAGTAGACTTTTAAATATTTACCTGTAACGACATATATTTGCATGCCTAATAATGGTAAGAATGTAACGGATCTATTATTATTGTTTGACATCTACATCATGTACCTACATTCTGACAAATAAATTACTATGAACTATGAACTATGTTTTTTAGTACCTATTTGTTGTTATATCACAAATGAGCAATTAAGTTAATTGTAATACTGCCCGTTAAGTCCGGCATGTCACGTCACGTGCTATTCGCTGTATCTGCCGCATTCATCATAGGACCACATACCGACCAAATTGTGTATAAGTTTAGCTATGCACTGTGAAAATGTTTAGTGATTGCAATAATAATCGGTATTTTGATTTGATTTGAGAATGTCTTTTATATATTTATTTATTTAAATACACAGGCAGCTCTCGGAGCTGATACGTGTATATCTTAGTCCTTATCAGTGCACGGGTTGTTATAAGAAGTTTGAAGTGTCTGTGTGTGTGTGTCTGTCTGTGGCATCGTAGCTCCCGAACGGATGGACCGATTTAGTTTTTTTTTGTTTTTTGTTTGAAAGGTGAATTTGTCGGGAGTGTTCTTAGCTATGTTTGATCAAAATCGGTTCAGCCATTTCATTGCGTTCAGGGTTTTTTAATTTTTACAAAATAAATTAGTTGTAGAAGTAATTCACTGAGTCTGGTAGCCGGTTCCAAGTGCGCACAACGCGATTGGGCAGTATGTGCATCTTTGGATTGCTGGTAATTCGCCCGCGTTGCAGCTTCAGCGAGCGTCCTCTGAGTCCTATATTATTGTCTATGGTATATAGTGTCTTTGATAAATCTGGTATACTTTAGTGGTTGTTTAGAATCTTGTAAGTCTCTATTAGGTTCTACGTAGTTCTACTCTACGTTGCTGAAGGGTAGATAATCATTTATTTGTAATTTTCTGAAAAATGTTGCAAGTAAAAACGTTTCGATGGTCTTTTAGAAAATAGACAATCTAATATAAATTTTCAAGTAAAAGCAACAGCATAAGATCTCATGGTTAATTCCCTTCCAAATAATTTTAGCTCCTGTCCATCCAAAGGTTATCTGGTGATTACTTGAGTTATGTATCATTCATCCATTTAAGTGAAACTGGACCCTTAATTCTGTTACTAATTCTGACTTGTTCATTCACACATTCGACTCAAAGAACCCTGTGAGTATGCACAAACTGAACGTGTTGACTAAAGTTATACAATTGTTTTTTTTACATCGTTTTTTTTTAATTATACATTGAAAATACCCAGAACACCCTGAACAAATATCTGCAGATCGTACAAATATTTGTACCCAGGAGGGAATCGAACCCGCGAGCTCTCGTGTCGCAGGCGAACCTTCGCCCGCCGCGCCACATAGGTCGTCAAAATGTGAGGTAATTTTAGATGTTATATTGAATTTTGTTGATTCACGACACTCTTGTTAATAGTGCATACACGCCTGGTAAAAAAAGTCACCTCAAAAGGTCGTCAAAAGGTAAAGTAAAGTAATGTTTATTTTCTCTTATAGTTGGCGGTACATTAGTAAGGCAAAAGAACAAATACAAATAGCTTAAGTAAGTAGCTTTACATTTCATACAGCGTTACTAACAAAAATTAAGTTTATACCAATTTAAGCTCTATTCCCCACACTAGGTCTACCACTAAGCCTAAAAGTCGTTGAGTGGTTTTAAACTGTACAGGTTTGTCCCACGCCTTAGGTACGACATGGTATCGGCTCAGCGCATATTTATTCGTATTCCAGACCTCCGGGCCGCCATACTTGCACTGCCCTCTTTCTCAGAACACTGGCTAGCTTCTCAAAAAGTTTAAGCTTTGAGCTAATTACGCGTTTTTATTGCTGGCACTCGGTCTATATGTGTACTTCCAAACACGAGGGTATCGGATCGGTGAAGGAGGAGAAAGTTGGTGTCGGTGCTAATCGAGCGCAGAACTTGCCATCGGCAAATGTGGTTGACAAACTTGGCCTTTCTAGTTCCGAGTTCCAGTTCAACTATGAATATTTGATCGGAATACTTGTTGGTCTCAAGTTTTATTAGTGAAAAATAAGTTGTAGCTCCTGAAGAGAGACTGATATCATTATTCCTTGTTTTTACTTGGCTTCGTTTTTAGGGTTCCGTACCCAAAGGGTAATACGGCACCCTATTACTAAGAATTCGCTGTTTGTCCGCCTATCACCAGGCTGTATCTCATGAACCGTATAGTCAGTTAGTTGAAATTTTCACAGATGATGTATTCCTAAATAAAATAAATATTTAAGGGGGCTCCCATACAACAGACACGATTTTTTTTGCCGTTTTTATAGATAATGGTACGGAACCCTTCGTGCGCGAATCCGTCTCGCACTTGGGCGGTTTTTTCTTAGGTTAGACGCCCGTAGATAACTAAATTTTATTTTATTTTTTTGTGACCAGGTTTAAATCTGCTATCAGATACCGTATTGGATTGAGGGTGCAATACGGTTATATGAGTATGTTTAATAATATTTGTTATTGTTTGACATTTCTTAATTAATTTTATTTTTACTTGTGTAAAATAATGTAGGCCCGGCATGGCAGACTACAGATGCACATTAAGACCTTAACGCCAACGAATTTTACCACCTCGATCTAACAGCAATAAATCATTTATCATTATCATTTATCACAATCCTACAAAACCTGTTAAACGATATTAATTTAGTAAAACGTGAATCACAGAAGCTAATAAACTAGCGTTAGTCTCCCCGCCGACTAGCCCCATTCACACAAAGCCGCCCACTTCAAAGTTACAGGTTCGGGGGTTATTCTGTTTCGGCGAGTTTCACAACTTGGCAATACGTCTAAAGATGGAGAGCATCTATAGGACTTCTCAACTCCGACCAACAGAAGCCCCTGGAACGCGGAGAGCGGTGGAACTACGTTTTTGTGCGGCAAGACCACTTTACAAACGAAAGTTGAAAACATTTGTACGGTAACCTTTCTTAAAAATGTTTTTTTAATTTGCTGGAATATTAATAGAGCATTCTGAGAAAACGGCACGTTTCTTTTATTGTTTTGGAGTAAGTTCAAATTTTGTAAAGAATGGTTCTTAAGAGCGGGACGTCGAGACAAGTGGCGTTAAATTCTAATTGTATTGTGTTTTTTGCTCATCAAAGGTCATCAACACTTCTTGATTCATAATGTTTCATAAATATCTCTCCTAGTTTCCGAAAAATCAGTTTTCGCTAAGAAGTGTTGATGGGCAAAAACCACATTGACATTTGAATTTCACGCCACATGCGAACGCAGCACCTTAATTAATATTGCTATCTTATAATATTTTCTAAGAAATAAGACTTTATCTTGTAAATGGCGTGATCACATAAGGTGCTTGTTTGACAGCATAAGCCAGTTAAGACGCTATGTTAACATTTTGAAGTTGTTGCGTTACATGCTCACTCACTATCAGTAAAGGTTACAAACTTGATGTTAATACAGTAATTACTTGAGGATGTAATCTAAATAAATTATAGACTAGAAACACGATTCGCGAAACTTTTCACGATAGCTTTATTTTTTGAAATTGGCTCTTCTAAAGCCCTTTTTAGGTCCCTCCTTCGACTAGAGAAAGTATTAAGCATATTTTTTTATATTATTCAGTAGGTATTCACATTACTTACATTAATTATAGATAATTTATTTTTTTATTTGCTACTTTAGAAGCTAAACGAAGTTTTATCATTTGTCGCTTACGTCAGTTACTTCCGAGTGGCAAAAATCTATACCTCACCTTTTCCCGGGTTCAAGTGACCAATAGCGCTGTCACTGTCTTACAGCTATTGTTTTCTGGCTAGACTCCGCCCATTCGGTATTTTAACATATCGCCTTAACAGTCAAAATAAAACGAGTATATAACTTCAATATACCAATCTATGTCACATTGAAGACTCGCAGCTTCGTAGAGATTCGTAGCACCGTAGCGGCCCGACGTAGCACAGTAGCCGGTCACGTGCTCAGCTACGACGAAACGTTCTTTACTACATTTCCGTTTTTCAAACGCTCACGTGCCAATAATACGGCGTGTCTCAAATTTTAAACTACATTTAAATAACTTATTATTAAAATGCCGTATTATGTCGTCTTTTTTAACTACCTTATGTTTATGCAAAATGTTTAGTGCACGATGTGTTCATCTGTTATTGGAACTGCTTGTAAATAAGATCTTAAACTATCAACAGTAAGCACCCAACCACGTAAATTCTGTTGGATGTTCTGTAATCAATTATAAAAATATAATATATAAACTTCCTTCAAACGGTAAAAATGCGACAAGACCATCCACAAGTTTTTCACGATTACTTACAAGTCCTCATCATCAGCAGCAGCCATCAGACGTCCAATGCTGGAGGAAATAAATCTAATTCGTGATAAAGGACTATGACTAAGTTCACATTGCATTTATTTCTTGGTATTTGTGTGTATGAGTATACTTATATAGTAAAACTTCCATATCTATTTTGTAAGTTTTGTATGACAGTACTTAACATACATACATAGTGAATTCAGATAACATGTAGGCATTCTATTCAAATAAATCAAACCTTCTCTCAATAAGTCCATTGAAAATGATAAATCTAGAGTATCAGCTATTCGGAATGGAAGCGGGCAAGTCTGTTTGTTCGCCCCAAGACGTGTGTCAGTGTTATTAAATTCCCGTTTTTCCCTAATCCCGTTGTCGCCCCGCGGGCCCTCATCGGAAATGGTATTACGGCCCGGAGCGGACACCGGATACGCTCGGTCGCCCAAACTCGTTCAGTTTTGTCATCGCATCCGCTTTTTGTTGCTTTGTCTTTGATATGACTTTTAATTATACCGTTATTACCGTTATACGTAGTCTTATTCGCTCCATGGCACAGGCCATGGCAGTGTAGGGACCGGGGTTCATACTCGGTAAAGGAGTCACGATGCATCACTCGGGGGCAATGACTACCTCCTCCAAAACAGATTTGCTTTAAAAATAGGACTCTGAACATACTGATACAGCACTCGATCCGTACTTGCCAGGCGGGGGCGCCACCTACGGCACTCCGTAAATGTTCGGGAACTTGATACGAGCAACGCGGCACGCAGCACGGCCCCGCAGTATAGGGTATTTTTTTTGTTTCTTTTTATTAGCTAATTGTGGCTATATCACTGCCACCAATTAGGTCTATTCAATGTAAGGGTATGTAACAAGTGGTGATCACATCACCACTTGTTACATACCGCCCCTGGAGAGGGCGGTTACAGTTCACCGCTAAGACCTGTTAGGAACTGTAGGATTTTCTTAGGGGTGATACTTTCAGTTCATTTGGGCTGAGGATGTGTTTGCCCAGATGAATGCTGCGTTTGTGCATTAGTGGTCCACACTCACCTAGCAGATGAAGGGGCGTTTCATTCACCTCTTCACGGAGTCTGAAGGATTGCGTTTCACATAACCTTAACTTGAACATGTGCTTGTTAAGGCGACAGTGTCCAGTCAAGGCTCTGACCATAATGCGAAGGTTGTTACCTATTCAGCGCTAAGATACGGTTGGTGTTCCGCTTATCGAAGGCTTTAATAGGAGCTTTGGAATGGTTCAAGCCAATGGACTCAATCCACAGCTAGACCGATTCTTCGAAACTGAAGTTCATCAGGGTTCTTTAAACCAGGCTTTTTGGTATACCACAGAACGGCTCGGTTCCCATCTGTATCCCACTAGCCCCTGCTCGCACAAGCTCGTCAGCACATTTATTACTGTCGATGCTTGCGTGTCCCGGAATCCATCTTAGAACAACTCTGTTCCTTAGTCCCAGACGGCCTTAGAACCATTTTCACCACCACATTAACGGACGTTTAAACGTCTGTTTAGCTTAAACCGTTCTTTTTGACAGATGTTTTCATGCATTGTCTGTCACTTTGCGATTGGTTACGGTAACCACCCGTTTATTTGTTCGTGAACTTGGGCCTTATTACAATAAACTAAATTAGCCCAAGTTTAAACCCGAACTACGTAGTCTAGGTTTGTCATGGTATTCAAGTTATATACAACTTTAATACAAAAGCCAATGGTTTGTTTTCTGAAATCAATTCTCGAACTACTACACATATTTCCGACGTGTCAAACTGACGGATCATGGACGAGTGTCACACATGGAGGTATAAATAGTATGGAGTGAGTGCTAAAATAGCATAGAGTGTTCCTTCTTGCTCCTATCCTAGAAGATAGCTTGCTATCCTATGTTAGAGAGAAACAAATATATTGTCACACGACAGTCGTTTTTCCGTTCCGTACCCTGAATATTGGCACCATGCATATACATCTTCCTAGATTGTTACCATGAATGTAGTATTAGTTTGACATTTGGCCTGGTACGACTTACACAAATAAGAACAGATAGATATATGCTTGTCTCATTCCAACACATGAATACATTCATATAAAAGAATGAGACTGGTATAATCGATACCGTTTCGTTTTTAGCCTTAGTTCCATGCCTTTAGTCCATCTTCCTAGGTGTCACATCACAATCGAGATGACGAACTTCTATCCTCCAATAAACGATCAACTGACAATTTGTAGACCATTGCTAAACTAGGGAGCTGCCTGGTTTAAAAAAAACAGAATAGCCCGAGGCTTTTAAATTTTTGTCATAACATTGGACTATCTACCTCGAGAGTTGACTTCGGAAAACAAACCATCTGCTATCGTATTAAAGTTGTACATAACTTAGAATAGAATAGAATACATACATACATACATAGACACACGCCTTTTTCCCCGAAGGGGGGTAGGCAGAGCCTCAATGGGCCTCTTTTCACAGTGGGTTGCACCATCGTGGAATATAGACGTGACAAGTGGTGAGCTCATCGCCGCCATTGCTTTCCACGACTGACTCGGCTAACGCTTTCTTCCAGTAATAACACATTCCATAATAAGCTAGCAGCCAGGACAAATCTTATACCAACGAATCTTATCAGCAAGTCCGGGTAATCCCTTAGTCGGCTTTTACGACATCCACGGGAGGAGACGGAGGGGTCTATTCTTAGGCCGGACACACCACAGCATAGAAATAATTTATTTTGAACAGCAGCATACACACAGTCAAAAAAATAAAAAACCGAAAAACTTGAATACCGTGAAAACCTTAGACTACTTAGTTCGGGTTTAAACCACGACTAATTTAGTTTTTTGTAATAAGGCCGAGAGTTAAAACGTGACAGACAGTCCACAATTAGCCTCGACGAGGTAATTTTAGTTTTCTAACATGTCAGTTATGCATAGAAGCTATAACACCGATAAAAACACAATTTCTTACAGCAACAATCTTAGTATCTTCCTCGTAAGCAATTTAATCTTATTACAGGTTGCTAATGAAATACGGACTGTCGCTAATGAAAAGAAACTCGATACTGTTTACTTTCGTCATTTAGCTGTGTATTTGTTGTGATGATGTTGGGTTAGCATAATATTTTGGCTAGCCATGTCGTACCTACTCAGGAGAGGTATGTTCGATTACCACTCAAATAAAAACAATCCTTGAGGTAAAAAGCCTAATAACAGTTTCACACAATTGCGATGCCGATTTGTACGAATTGGTTAATTTATATGTGACCCAAAAAATCCGTTCCAGCGGGACTCGAACCCGCATCTTCGCCTGTAATCGGCTATGCCTTAACCAGTTCGGCCATAGAACGAGCTATGACGGTGGAGACGTAATTTGTGGGCACTACCAACTCGGCTATAGCGCCGATCAGCTGGTGGCTGAAGCTGCTATAACGGAATTTTTGGGTCACATTTAAATTTAATGTTATCCATGAAGTCTGGTTTACACTTGAAAAATAATAAACATTCCTCATTAATTGATAAAATTAGATATTCATTCTATTTTGCTTCATCTAATGTATATCCGAATAATCGTGCAACCCCAACTAGCAAAGTAATCTTATAACAAGAGATTATAAGTCTATCAAACTTATAACATACTTATAAGTGCATTGTTATAGACTATTTTACTTATAGTGTCATTTCACAAGCCTCAATATACTCAGGAGCATTTACTTGTATAACTTAGTCTTAAAGTAAACACAAGTTTAGCTTATAGAACAGTTATAAGACTCACTATAAGACTAAGAAGAATTGGCTTCTATAACTAAGTCTTATAGCAACTACAGGATTGATATCTAGGACAATTATACTTATTACTGCATTTTACAAGACTTAATATACTTAGGAAGTCAGGAGAATTGGCTTCTATAACTAAGTCTTATAGCAACTAAAGGATTGACTTCTAGGACACTCATAAGACGTGCTTGTAACGGCATAGGTTAAGATAATTAAAGACACTTGTGCACTTCATCAAGTATATCATAGGACTTAATGACTTTATCCAAGTTCAATCTAAGATCGTTTCAGAAATATTTACTCCTAAACTGGCGCCAAAATTCTTGTTTGTAGCATACTTCAAGTATATTATAAATGCAAGAAAAAATATACTTGAGAGCGTTATAAGCACTGAATTTGCTAGTTCGTCGTCTTGTTTAATAAACATACATTGATCCCGTAGCATGATTCGTAACGTTAAATAGAACCCAACCAACGAAACCTTTGAATTGCGTAGTACTGCATGTGGATCCGGTTGAGACAGTACTTTAATACGATCACATCATAACTTCTGCCCCGAGAAAAACAGCTCTACGTTTTGTTATTTTTTTATTTGCAAAACAATTAATGGTCAGCAAAATACTAAGGGATCAACAGATCAAATGACTAATTAAGCGATAAATCTTTGTTATGGTTTGGTATTAGTTTACGTTAGTTATTATATTGTTTGCCGTCGCCTCCTAGTGTGTATCGTATGTGTCTAATCGAATATCAGATGATTTATTTTTTCTTGTTTATTATTTGCCTATCGAATTATTTGGAGAAATAGTGTCATGTAAGTAATTTACAAGGGGATGATACAGAAGTTGATGGTATGCCAGTTCAATTCATTTTCAATATAATTGTTTTATTTATACAATGACGTATGACGGATCCAGTAGATGGCCCACCTGATGTTAAGCGGTACCCTCTGCCTATGAACAGTGCATTACCACATAGGTCACGTCCGCCTAGGACGCGCCCTATGTGGCATTGCACTGCGCCCGTCACCCTGAGACATAAACATGAAAAGTCTCATGTGCCTGTAACGGCGCCTATACCCTTCAAACCGTAACACAGCAATGCGAGCACTACTGCTTTGCGATAGAAATAGGTATGGTGGTAGTACTTTCCCGGACGAACTCTTTCACAAAAAAGCTCTACTACTAACAAAAAAAAATTTCCACGCAAAAATTCATAATTCTCAGTTCAAAGTTCGTACAATAAGTTAATAATGCCCACATTTCTTTATCGTATTCACCCGTGGTTGCGCGTACTTGCTTTGTATGGAACTCCACACCTGCAAGAGCTTATAAATAATACCGACCGTTCGTCCTCAATTGTGCCGTCGCCACACAAGTTTAAGCTTATTGTAAAATTATTATGAATCGGCTTCACTCGCGTGGTCAAAAGTAGCCCATGTGTAATATATACCTCTTCAAAAGTTTATCAAAATCGATTTAGTCGTTACTTGTGCACATTTATAATATTAGTTGGAAGTTTAATAGGATTTTTCAACAAGGCTGAATTGAATAATTATTGTTCTAACATGTGCACATTTTTTTATCATGGTCGATGGTCAAAATCCATTTCCCATACATCACATTGAGGAATCCAATATCGGTGAGAGTGGAAACTATGCCAAAGTGGCAAAAAACCAGTTTTATTAGTTTTTTTTTTCCATGCAAACATTAATTGTAACAAATAACTATTTGAATACTTACCGTATTCAAATGTTTTTTTGTAATAAACTAAGATTTCATACATACATACAAGACTTTTTACCCGAAAAGGTAGGCAGAGCTTTAATGGGCCTCTTTTCACCTGGGTTGCACTATCGTGTGAATAATCACCAGGTTTTATTTAAAATAGTTTTGAAATTATAAATATCTATTCTATCACCGACATTTGATTGGTCCCTCAATTTTTTTTATGGTAAATGGTTTTGGACCATCCACCTTATTGTTACATTTTTTGAATTGATAGTATGTGTATATTTACAATTCTACGATAATGATAACGTGAATACACTGGGCTGTGATTGGCTATGACCATAAGAGATTACTTGACAATAACGTGTGACGTCACAATGTATTCTGAACGATGATTCCACAAAGATATCGTAACGAGCCCGCGTTATGTCACGTTTGGTCATAGCGAATAAGGGGGCTGGTTATAAACTGTGGTTATCTTTATTCCGCAAAACTATGAGTGAAAATGATTTCAGGGGGGTTAGTACAAGAATTTGACAGTATTCGAAACTATATGAAGTTTCGTCTCCTTCCATACATTTACTAGCAGCGCCCCTAGCGGAAACGAGGAGAAAACTAAGGACGCTGTCAGAAAATGTATTGAAGGAAACGAAACTTCATATAGTTTCGAATACTGACAAATTCTCGTACTAAGGGTACAGAAAGCGAGTACGGCACGAAGCACGTCTTCGCCACGAGCGAGGCATTAGCGTCGCTCCCCAACTGACGACGCAGCGTCGCGGCGCGTCGCCCACGCTATGATTTCAATTATTGTTTGATGTCGTTATTTCTCTTGTGTTTGTTCGGGATGCGTCTTTACATTTTTTCAACCCCACCCCTTCCAGTGAGGTTGTTTGCTCGTACAAATACGAGGTGCGCAGCGCCGTCTCGGTAACCGATATGTTCGTCGCGACACCGCGGCTCTCCTGAGATGTTTGCTCGAGACCGAGCAGAATCGAATTGAGTGCAGTTACTTTGAGGACGCTTTCCGTTTGGCTGTTTGAGAGAGGCTCAAAATGCCGTGTGATAGACTTTCAGAGCTAATAGTGTTTGGCGTCTACCTCGGCAGCAAAGTTGTAATGCGTTTTCGAGTGAGCGGTTTAAGACTTATTTGAGCATGACTCCTGTGGGCTAAGTATTTGCTGTCTGCCTCGGTATAGAGCTGTTTAATTAATGTTTGACGTATTTCTTTTATAAACTACGTAGAATCCAGTACCTACATACGTCAAAACATGAGGTAGATGAAAGCTCAGCGGTGTCGCGTTTCCCGAAGGCGGACGACACCGACCGTCGTCCATTGTCCTATTGTGTGCGACACTGAGATCTTAATGGACTCACCACATCATCACATATGACCGGTGTTTTGACATACCTTGTCTTTTAAACTATTATACTCTTAGACCATTTTATATTTCTCGCATAACAATATAAAGCTCAATTTCCGTCAATTAATTAACAAATTAGTTTTTTATAAAAAAAAAACAATACTAGCTTTTATCGTAACCGTGTGCTGATCAAAAAGAGCCTAAACACGGCCAGTCTACTATTATCCATCGAGGAGTTCCGTTGTCCACCGTTTTTCCGTCTCTATCATCAGATCAGCTCGCTGTCACCATCATATTGTATTGTCATCGGAACTTGACAAGTATGCAAAATTTCAGCTCAATCGGTTGAGGATAACTGCTTTAAAATTCAGTTGCAAGATTCCACCCGGACAAACATTGCAAGTTAATATAAATCGCAACAAACAAAGCCACAGACAATGATGTAGAAGTGGCTAGTTTTTACTCTAAAATCGTTTAAAAAAGGCAAACCATTGATACGAAAGAAGAAGAAGAATATAAAGCTTGTAAAAACATTCACTGTTTTAACTTTAAACCTGGTTAGTACCAACTATCCCACAGATACATCATGAAAACCAGTCATATGCATCATAAAGTCTGTGAATATACACTCTCGAATAATTTTAATGCAAAAGTGCCAGAGTTTGGTGTAGTTCGCAAAAAGAGCAACAAGATATGACACTGAGTGAGCCATGATGTATGTGGCGCTGTGCAACAGGCGTGATTCACGCGACTGCCTCGAGATTGCATGCACCTGCACCCCTTATCCTCAACCTAACCAAACCTAGACTCTATCTTTAAGAATGCAGAGTTTAGTTTTGTAAAACAGGAGGTGAACAGTCGAAAAATTAAATCCAAAACGACCGATTTCGTCTTCCTTAAGTGCACACAATAAGGATTATATTCTCCGCGTCAGCGCTCGGCAGTTTTGAAAACCCGCCGGCGCAATATTTCAGCACTTTGCTAAGAAATAACAATGCAACGTTCTAGCGACGAAAGCACTATGGGAAGTAGAAGCAGGCAATGCTTCATCATAACATCGTAGACTAGCGCGCAATATCTTGAGAACTGCGCTGGTGCCGTGCGAATCGGCGGTTTCTTTACCAACTCGCTCGGAATGTGAACTCGGATTATGACAAATAGGAATGGTGTCGGTGAGGATATTGGCGCTGAATGATTAAGATGCTGAAGATTATGATTAAGAATAACTGAGTGAATGAATGAATGAATGAATGAATGAATGAATCAATGAATGAATGAATGAATGAATGAATGAATGAATGAATGAATGAATGAATGAATGAATGAATTATTTATTTGCGTAGGTATAGTAAAAACATAGATGGTAATCCTGCGACGCAAGAGGTTACGGGTTTGATTACCGCCTCGGAACAAATATTTGTGCGATCCGCAGATATTTGTTTAGGGTGTTCTGGGTATTTTCTAAATATAATAAAAAATATCTATCTATGTAATATATTGTATTAGGTATATCAGTTGTCTAGTACCCATATCACAAGCTCTAATAGTAATAATAGCTTGGAGCTAGATAATATTGTGTGAAATGTCCAGCAATATTTAAAAAAAAAAAGAAAAAAAAAGTATTTCCCAGTACATTCTGCCGTAAAGCGTGCAAAATTGTATCTTAAAAGCTAGTTATAATTAAGTCCTTCGTTGGTACAATTTCCTTGTGTTTTTTGTTCAATAAATAATTAAATGAAAATAATAAATAATTATATATTTATTACGCGTTGTGTATTACTTACGATTGATGCAACATATGTATATACATATCGGAACAAATATTTGTGCGATCGCAGATATTTGTTCAGGGTGTTCTGGGTATTTCCTATGTATAAAAAAATATCTATCTATGTAATATATTGTATTAAGTATATCAGTTATCTAGTACCCATAACACAAGCTCTGCTTAGCTTGGGGCTAGATAATGTTGTGTGAACTGTCCAGTATTATTATTATTATTTTTTTATTTATTTATATATTTTGAGTCACTACCGCTATATGCAATACCAACTGCATATCTATGCGATTATTCATGAGTTGATATTATTAAATTATTTATCTTCTATAATAAGGGTTGATTATCTATTTTTCATTCAATTTTCACTCCTTTGACATGCACAAGACCATTAATCAGAGCTACGAAAAAATGGTCAGTTTCTACAGTCTGTGTGGGTATTAATCTCAGCAAATCGAATGAGAGGTTACTGACATAGCTCAACGAAACATAGCGCAGTTCTCCCTGTGTTCATTTGCTATGTCAAGAACTGTTGGTTCCCTATTATGTTGAGTCATGCTGCTGCTCCCAAACTTCATTTTGCATGGTACCTCGCCAGAAGACGGCATTAAGCCGCTAACCGGGGATATCACAGCACCGTGCTGTTTTTTTCCATGTTAAGTTGTTTTCTCCTCGTTAAATAGAGGAAGTGAAAAATATCTAGAATGTCCTCACGTATCTTAGACATTTTATCATCAAATTCTGTATTTGATTTAATGATATAAAGTATTTATTTTTTATTTTTTTATACTACTTGAATGACGGAACAAGCAGATGGCCCACCTGATGTTAAGCGGTAACCTCTGCCTATGAACAGTGCATTACCTCATAGGTCACGTCCACCTAGGACGCACCCTATGTGGCATTGCACTGCGCCCGCCACCCTGAGACATAAAGATGAAAAGTCTCATGTGCCTGTAATTTCACCGGCACCCTTACCCTTCAAACCGGAACACAGCAATGCGAGCACTACTGCTTTGCGGCAGAAATAGGTATGGTGGTAGTACTTCCCCGGACGAACTCTTTCACAAAAAAGCTCTACTACTCCTGAAAAGTCGTAAAAAAAGTCGTTAATACTTGACAATAAGCCCACTAGACCGTGAGTGAAAGAGTAGGTATGAGTTTATCTGGTATAAATAGCTACTAAGCTATAAGACCTCCCATTGTACAACATAGTTTTAGTTTTACTATATGTAAATTATAATTTTTTAACTATCATGGTTATGTACATACTTTTCACTAGAAACGGGATATTTACCATGATTCTCGAGTTTTATTTGTGCCCGACAATTTTTTTTTAAATTTTTTGTTTGTTTGACAAATAAAACTTAAGAATCATGGTAAATATCCCGTTTCTAGTAAAAAGTATTTGTAAATAGTTTTATATTACTTAAGGCGTGCAATAAAGTTTTTTCTATCTTTCTTCTATCTTTTAGCAATTTGCTCATACTTTGGCGACTCGCGTCATGCCAATTCTCTTTACTTCAGATTTATTTATTATTATTATTATTATATCATTTATTTCGGTTTATTACCATACCTACCCTTTTTTTTATTTATCATTAGCCAATTGTTCCTACGGTTGAGCCCCAAACAATTATCGCTCATCGAAATTGAAGAGTATGAGTTCCAGTATGATAGCTGTTCCCACACAAGCTGTGTCTACACCAGCGGGGGAAAAGGAAAGATTGGCTCCGTCCTCAATGGATCGCCCTCACGATACCATTATTAGTGAGTTAACTCAATTTGCGGCATATTGTTTGAGAGTAGCTTAATAACAGGGCATCGTCATGACTACGGTTGATCCTCGACACGCCGGTCGGTTCAAGTTAAACTTATCTGTCGACGGAGTATACAAGTGTAACATAATCTAACAGTTTTAAGAGTAATGGGAAATATTCTTAGTTTCTGAAATATAGGAAAAAATAATTTTGAAAATTTTCAGTTAATATAAGGTTCGCAAGAAATAAGTCCGCAGGAAACACTTTTTCAGCTAAGACAAACAACAAAAAAATAATGTTCTAAAAATTCAAAAAACCCTCAACGCAATGAAACGGCTGAACTGATTTTGATCAAACATAGCTAAGAACACTCTCGGAAAATTCACCTTTCAAACAAAAAAAAAATAGAACTCGGTTCTTCCGTTCGGGAGCTAAGATGGGACAGACAGAGACACACAACACACACACACAGACACGTCAAACTTATAACACCCCGTCGATTTTGCGTCGGGGGTTAAAAAGGAAGCGTGGCCAACTGGGGTTTTCCTATAGGTATTTTTTAAAATAGATTCGAGTGTGTCCTTCCGGGACTGTGGTTATTCGGGCCGCGGCCTATAATTTGTTGTTAAAGTTCCCAAAAAATATATAAAAATAACAAACAAAAGCCTTAAAGAAAGTCTCATAAAAATAAGAGAATAATTGTTTGAAAGTCAACAAAAAATATAATCCCCACTTCGTTGCTAGGCTACTAATTAGTGCTTATTTTTATTTTCTCTTATTATTATCCGCATGTAGACTAAACGTAACGAAGGGCGATGGCTCAGAATAAATACCTTCTAAGTACCTATCCAAGAAATAACATTTGGGTATTCAATTAATAGCCTCACAAAGAGCTAAGACAACTTCACAAATACTTTAATTTGCTCTAGAATCTTTATTTGTACTACAAATGAGTTATTTTAAGACTATTCAATTGAGAATTGCTTGGTTGTCTGTCAGTTCGTTGTTTATTTGCCACTGTGGTTCCCCTTGAAACCCCTGCCAAAATTAAAGCTCCAAAATGAGACTAACGCAAGGCGACGTCGACTCTATATTTAGTGGTACAACGTTGTTAATTAAGTTTTTGTTTTTGGTGTTTCGCCACTCGGGTAGGTTGGGAGTAAATTATTAAAACGGGCTGTCGAACAAGAGAAATTAATCGAAAGTATTCAGTTAGAATTTGAAACGGATCCGGCCGGAGCCACTTGTAGTTTATTGGTTAGTGGGTCGGCAGGCTCGAGTGGAGCTATGTAGCCTGATAAATTGAACAATTAAATGTTTTATGAACCGAGCCTGGCTTTGTAAAAAGCTAAAATATATTGCTCAAAAGCAGTCGTTTCAAAGACAGTACAGTAAAACCTTTTTTTTTTAAAGCAGATTACGTTTTTTTTATTTAACATTGATTGACCTTTGTTTGACCACGATCTCACCTGTTGGTAAGTTACTATGTGGCCGAAGATGGAGCACAAAGGTCTAGAAGGCACCTAATCACTCTAGCCTTGAAGAGACCCAGATTATAGTTTTTCAGGAAAGACAGACGACGGTAGTTCCACTCCTTAGCAGTTCGCATTATAAAGGTAGAACTGAAACGTTTAGTACGGATAGAGGGTATACTAATGAGGTAAGGATGGTACCGAGCCGTGCGTCTGCTCGCCCTATGATGAAAAGGAGATGGTGGGATCAGGTCGTGAAGTACTCATACACTACTCATACTCATACATACCTACATAGACACACTTCTTTTTCCCCGTAGGGGTTAGGCAGAGCCTCAATGGGCCTCTTTTAACAGTGGGTTGCACCATCGTGGAATATAGACGGAACTAGCGGTGAGCTCATCGCCGCCATTGCTTTTCAAGACTGACTCGGCTAACGCTTTCTTCCAGTAATAACACATTCCATAATAAGCTTGCAGCCAGGACAAATCTTCTACCAACGAATCTTATCAACAAGTCCAGGACTTTTTAATAATTCAGAAATAACATAAGAGGTAACAGTCACATACATAGCCCCGATCCCACACTATTGGATCCCTTGTGTCGTGCGTATGGAACTATGAGTACCTGGTACCACAACACCCAGACTTAGAATTTGCATATCATACAAACATTTGTCACGCAGCGGGATTCTATCCCGCAACCTCTTGCATCTCAGCTTGAATAGTATCAATATAATCTAGGTCAACATCAACAAGTCCACTGCTGGGCATAGGCCTCCCCCATATAATACCACGACGAACGGTTTTAAGCCACCTACATCCACCGACTTCCTATGACCTTAAAAATGTCGTCGAACCATCAATATATGACAATAATTAGACTGTACATACACCGAATTGAATCACGTTCTGAGGAAGTATTCAAGAGCGTAAATAAGGTTGACAATCAAAACCGCTGAAACGAACTGATTACATTACATAAAGTGTAAACTGTATGTCAAACGAGATCGTTTTAAAAACGTTAATGGCTCATGAAAACGAGTCGACAAGTCATTAAGTAAGCGTTGAAGCGAGCTGTTGCGAACAGCATTAGTGGAATAATATTTGATGCGGTATATTCTAGGGTGAGCGACAACGGAACATGGCCGCAAAGTGGATAGCTCTTTACATTACCTAGTATTTACAAAGACAATTTTTAACCCTCGACGAAAAACGAAGGGGTGTTTTAAGTTTGACGTGTCTGCGTGTTTTGTGTGTGTGTTTGTGTGTGCGTGTGTGTGTTTCTGTCTGACACATCGTAGCTCCCGAACGGACGACACGATTACGTTTTTTTTGTTTTTGTTTTAAAGGTGTATTTGCCGGGAGTGTTCTTAGCTTTGTTTGATCAAAATCGGTTCAGCCGTTCAGCGTTGGGGGTTTTTTGATTTTTACAAAATTAATTACTTGCACTAGATTTATTATGTAGAACTAGCTATAGCTATAGCTCGGATAGCTTCCGAGTATCATGGCTGCAGCATTCTAAGTGTGCTGCCTTATGAACTTTTGCTGATTCTCTCTATCATCTTACTTTTGACTGCCTACCTAAGTAAGGCTTTTAATTTGGTTTTCCTTTTTTCCTTGAATCAGCTTCAACTTGTTCTCGAGGCACCACACAGGCGCTCTGCACCTAGTAGTAAGAAGGATCATCAAAAGAAAAACAGACCGTGTTTGTTGCCTGATTCTTCTAGGTCTGGTTGCGTTGGAACAGGAGTAACTGTAAATTTATTTTTTAAGACGATTCAAAATGATCCTTGTGATTTCAATGAATAAAATACTTTTGACTTTGACTTTGACTTTGACTTAAGGCGAGGCTGAAAAACAGCGTGGCTGAGCCCTCGACCTTTTCTTTTGCACTAAGACTAAATATTATTTCTATACTTCTACAGTGTTAGTATTGGTATTAGTTTCTGTTCTATAGTTTAGTTTTTTGTTCTTCTTTTTTTCCTTTTTTTTTCTTTTTATTTTTCTTTTTTTTCTTCATTCTTTGTCTTCTTCTTTCTTTTTTTTCTTTCTTTGTTTGTTAGTAATGATAGTGTAAGGAATAAATGCCTTTCTGAATGTACGATCCCTTGTTCGTTCTTCTTTTATTGTTTTGATCACTCTTTTTTTTCTGCCCTGTAGGCCAACTTTATGTTCAGTAATTTTTTAAATAAAACATGAAAATAAGTTTGTGAAAATACACTCACACAAGCAAGTTACTTTATCTTCTGCCTGTCGTTACTAGCACATTATTATTCTGTGAGAATGGGCCGCGAGTGGCAGGGACGGCGCAGCAGGGCGCCGGATGTCACGGAAAAATTGCTACTTCCGAGCCGGGTCGCACAAAAGGGCTCGTCCACAGAACAAATCATTGTACAAAAGTCAAGATGTTTCACTCTGATGTCACTAAAACAGATACTATTTACGGCGTCTCGCACGCGAGCTTTGTATAAGAGAACGGCTAGCCCGTTCTACAAACCGACGACGTTTGCACGTCAAGTCAATGATTTGAAGACATAATCTAGAGATATCTAGACCTGTCGCTGGTCAGTTCACAATTAAATTGTGTATAATCAAACTAGCATGTTTTATAAGATTTACATACAAATATTTAAGGCGCTATAGGTTCAACCAGTTTCACCGAACATTTTTGTATTTGGCGAAGAAGGCAAGCTCAAGCTCTGATACAGTGTTTTTTGTGTATAAAAATGTATACAAAAATGCCTTTTAGAGCTTTGTTAAATTTTTTGATGACTTCACTAACTCAATTAATAATTATTGTTAACAAATGTTTCAAAAACTAAAACGCGTAAGAAGTAAGTCTCAAATGGTATTTCAATTTTAAAAAGGTGGTATCTTTGATATATTTTTTTGTCGAATTAATTAATTAAAGCGTCGTAGTGTACTGAATTAATGATTTCACTAGATAAGAAGCTTATGAATGTCATATATTTTTTTCTTCTTGAAAACTGTTAGAACTCTTATCAAAAACTTAAAAATTCTAGAGCTCATTATAGACATGTTGAGAACCTGTTGCGCCTTAATATTCTAGAGCTCATTATAGACATGTTGTGAACCTGTTGCGTCTTAAAATTCTAGAGCTCATTATAGACATGTTGTGAACCTGTTGCGCCTTAAAATTCTAGAGCTCATTATAGACATGTTGTGAACCTGTTGCGTCTTAAAATTCTAGAGCTCATTATAGACATGTTGTGAACCTGTTGCGTCTTAAAATTCTAGAGCTCATTATAGACATGTTGTGAACCTGTTGCGCCTTAAAATTCTAGAGCTCATTATAGACATGTTGTGAACCTGTTGCGCCTTAAAATTCTAGAGCTCATTATAGACATTTTGTGAACCTGTTGCGTCTTAAAATTCTAGAGCTCATTATAGACATGTTGTGAACCTGTTGCGTCTTAAAATTCTAGAGCTCATTATAGACATGTTGTGAACCTGTTGCGCCTTAAAATTCTAGAGCTCATTATAGACATGTTGTGAACCTGTTGCGTCTTAAAATTCTAGAGCTCATTATAGACATGTTGTGAACCTGTTGCGCCTTAAAATTCTAGAGCTCATTATAGACATGTTGTGAACCTGCTGCGCCTTAAAATTCTAGCGCTCGTTATAGACATGTTGTGAACCTGTTGCGCCTTAAACTTCTAGAGCTCATTATAGACATGTTGTGAACTTGTTGCGCCTTAGGACACCGTATAATTTTGTAAGAAACTAACAAACCACGGATCTAGATAATAGTAGTGTATGTACAACATTAAAAGGAGTTCTATGAGATAATACCCAAAATAGCAGGAACTTCGTTTGCATGCAGAGGGCTCAAGCATCCTAGCAGTACACTCCAATGTTATGATATCCTACTAGGGGTAGGCAAAGGTTAAGGTAATAAATAAATAAATAATGCTGGACAGTTCACACAACATTATCTAGCCCCAAGCTAAGCAGAGCTTGTATTATGGGTACTAGATAACTGATATACTTAATACAATACATTAAATAGATAGAAGTTTTTTTATTATACATAGAAAATACCCAGAACACCCTGAACAAATATATGCAGATCGCACAATAGTTATAGATGGTATTTGGCACTTGTCCACTGTTTGCTTAGAAGTTAACATGGATCACCACCATCATCATCATCGTCATCAATCCTCGACGAACGGTCTTAAGCCGCCTTCGTCCACCGACTTCCTGCGACCTATCAACAGAAGGAAATCTAGAAGAGAAAGTCTTACTTATGCTAGTATTTTCATAATCAAATACAGCCGCCTTCATCCACCGACTTCCTGCGACCTATCAACAGAAGGAAACCTAGAAGAGAAAGTCTTACTTATGCTAGTATTTTCATAATCAAATACAGCCGCCTTCATCCACCGACTTCCTGCGACCTATCAACAGAAGGAAACCTAGAAGAGAAAGTCTTACTTATGCTAGTATTTTCATAATCAAATACAGCAATTTTTCTGCCCATAAATTAAAAGCTACTGCATCCGAGCCACACTGAATCTACAAACAGCGCGATAAAGTTCATTGTAGAATGCAGGCCGATTTTGACAATAGTGGCATAGGCCAGACGTCTGAAGTGTACTGACCTCCGGTGCTCTGTTACAAGCACTCTATCAACACAAATCTTGTACCGGATAATACTTGCATATTATTTTCCCCAGTGTTTGAGACAAGCTGTCTTGTAAGATGCAGCGTACTGGCACTAACTTCAGGTTACTGCGTTATTGTTCCACTATACGACAGACGAACGTGCTTATTTATAAAGAAAGAACATCATTTAAAATAGATTTCACAAAACTGGTTTCCATATAAACTTTGAGGAACCAATGGCTGTGATAGAATAGATTTATTTAATTTCGTCATGTTTAATTTTATGTAAAAAACTAATTACATCATTAATTATCTAATTTTATTACAAATAATGTTGTATGTAGGTACATAACATAATAATATAATGTGGGTAGACCGGAATAAATCAGTTGTTTCTAACTACACGAACAGAGCGTTTCATTATCTTCCTATCAAATACTACATGGTGTCAGGTGTGGAAATTGTGGTGAAAAACTGTTCAAGGACAGAGGTTTTCGTGTGGAAAACATGTCAGTGAAGTCGGAAGCAACTCAGGCGGAGTCGAGAGGCATTTACACGGCGCTTCAACAGCCGGCCGTTATGAGCGATGAAGGCAACATGGCTACCAATTGGCGAGAATGGAAGTTGGCGTTCGATTATTATCTGATCGCGGCGGGAAAAGAGGATGCAAAATCCAACGAAAAGTGTGCATTATTCCTCCATGTCATTGGAAAAGGCGGCCGAGAAATTTTAGAGGAGTTGGAGTTAGGCGATGAAGAAAAAACGGATTACGAGAAATTAGTGTCTAAATTCGCTCTGCACTGCGACCCCACTCGCAACATAAATTACGAGAGACATATGTTTTTCGAAGCGTACCAACGTGACGACAGTTTTGATAAGTATTTGAGCGCCCTCAAGTACAAGAGTAAATCGTGCGAGTTTGGTCAATTACGCAGCAGTCTCATCCTAACTCAAATCATCAGAGGTCTCAGAGATTCAGGCATGCGGGAGCGATTGTTGGCAAAAACAAAGTTGAATTTGGAAGAGGCAGTGACGTGGTGTCGGGCAGCGGAAAGCGCCAGCAAGCAGTCGGAGGCATGCGGGGGAGCGCGCACCACCGCCGTAGCCAGCAGCGCCACGGGGGCCGAGCTGTCGCTCGAGGCGGTGCGCGCGGGCACCGGCGCCGCTCAGCGTCCGTGGCGTCGCGGTGCTGCCACCGCTCGTCAGACGCAGGCGTCGCAGCAACATTATCGTGGCCGTGATAGTGCGGTTACCTCGTGTGATAATTGTGGTCGTAAGCACGGTGCTAGTGATAAGTGCACGGCACGTAGCGCGAAGTGTTTTAGGTGTGATCGTTTAGGTCATTTCGCACGATTGTGTCGCGCAAAATTCGTCGGGGAAGTCGATGACGAGGACGAGCTCGAGGACAGCGCCGAGATACGTGAGTCGTTACTGTGTAGCTTGTCTATCGATGAAGTTGGTGGAGACTGCGAGTCATGGTTTCAAGATGTGTGGATAGACAATGCTAAAATTAATTTTAAGCTAGATAGCGGCGCAGAGGCTTCTGTCATGTCATTGCGCGCATTTAGAGAGGCAGGTTTTGATGAAGGAATTTTGAGAAAAAATAAATGTGTCTTAAGAGAAGTCAGTAAAACTAAATTACCTGTAGTTGGATATTTCGAGCCTATTTTGAGCTACAATAAAGTTCAAAGTCGGCAGAAAATGTATGTATTGAATCTAAATTGTACTAACTTGCTCGGAATTAGGGCTTGTCGTGAGCTTAAACTTATTGTACGCAACGAGAAAATAGGTGAAGTATCTGAAATGAAAATAGATGATTCTATCTTTGAGGGATTAGGTTGTTTACCGACTATTTATAAAATTCAAATTGACAAGACTGTGCCTCCAGTAGTGAATGCATCGAGAAAGGTACCGATAAAATTATTACCTAGATTAAAGCAAGAATTAGATAATATGGAAAAGCTTGGTGTCATTGTAAAAGAGGACTCTCCGACCGACTGGGTTTCTAATATAGTGATAGTTGAGAAACCGGATAAGCTGCGGATTTGTTTAGATCCGTATCACTTAAATAAAGCAGTGCGCCGTTGTCACTTTCAACTTCCAACGCTAGAAGAGATCACGACCAATTTAACTGGGGCAAAAATATTTTCTAAATTAGATGCAAAAAATGGATTTTGGATGTTGAGGCTCGATGAGGAGAGCTCAAGGCTATGCACTTTTTCGACGCCTTTCGGTAGATTCCGATGGAATAGGATGCCTTTCGGAATTAACTGCGCTCCAGAAATATTCCATAATGAAATGTATAAAATATTTTCCATGACGGGTGTAGAAATATTTGCGGATGACATTTTGGTCTGGGGCCGTAATAAAGTTGAACATGATGGGCGTCTCAAGGAGGTATTAAAGCGGGCTATGGAATACGGCGTTAAATTTAACCAGAAAAAATGTGTTTTCCGGGCTACAGAAGTAAATTTTTTAGGCCATACTTTAAATAGTTCAGGAATAAGTCCGATGCCGAGTCGTATTCGTGCCATCATTAATATTTCGAAGCCTAAGGACAGAAAGGAACTCGAGCGATTTTTAGGTATGACTAATTATTTAGCAAGATTTATAGAGGGTTATTCTACGGTAGCAGCACCGTTACGAGCGTTATTAAAGAAAGACATGGTGTTTGAATGGTTACGAGTGCATGATGTAGCGTTCGAGCAATTAAAAAGGGCGATAAGTGAGGCCCCTGTATTGCGTTATTACTCTCCGGACGAGCCGGTGACGGTGTCAGTGGACGCTAGCTCATACGGGCTCGGGGCGTGCCTGCTGCAGGGCGGCCGGCCGGTGGCGTACGCCGCGCGCACGCTCACACCTACTGAGAGGCGGTGGGCACAAATCGAAAAAGAAATGCTCGCTATTTACTTTGGGTGTGTGAGATTTCATCAATATATTTATGGACATAACGAGATTATCGTGGAGAGTGACCATAAGCCCCTAGAAACTATATTTCGAAAAGCTCTTAACGAAACTCCACCGAGATTGCAGCGTATGCTATTAAAGTTACAGGCTTATTGTTTGAATGTGATCTACAAACCGGGTAGATTTATGCATATAGCAGACGCGTTATCGCGAGCGGCCGTCGAGCGCGGCTCGGGCGCAGATGTGTGCGAGGGTGACGTCACCGTGCATGTGAACGCTATGTATGAGAGTGTGGACGCGACGAGTGAACGCTTGGACCAAATCAAGGCAGAGACAAGTAAGGATATTGTTTTGTCTTCAGTAATAGAGTATTACTATCAAGGATGGCCAAATGAAAACAATCAGGTAACGTCAATTGCTAGACCCTATTGGACATTTAGGCACGAGTTACACGCTATTAATGGGATCTTATTCCGTAACGATAGGGTAGTAATTCCGGGTATGATGCGTAAGGAAATGTTAAAACGTATACATGAGGGACATCTCGGAATTGAAAAGTGTAAGAAACGCGCACGCGACGCGATATGGTGGCCGGGCATGGGGGCTGAGATCGAGCAGTGCGTGCAGCGCTGCGAGCCCTGTCAGCGGCACCGCGCCGCGCCGCCGCGCGAGCCGCTGGCGCCGCACGCCGTGCCGCGCCTGCCGTGGGAGGTCCTAGCGGCGGACCTTTTTGAGCTGGACAAGCTCCACTACCTACTTGTAGTCGACTACTATTCAAAGTACGTGGAGGTTGTATATATACCTAACTTGAGAAGCGACACGGTTATTGCTAAAATGAAAGGTATGTTTTCTCGTTTTGGTATTCCAAAAAAATTAGTAACGGATAACGGAACGCAATTTACATCGGCAGAATTTATAGAGTTTTCTAAAAAATGGGAGTTTAACCACGTGACCAGTTCCCCTCTGTACCCGCGATCAAACGGGCTAGCTGAACGAAATGTACAAACAATTAAACGCTTATTAAAAAAAGCCACCGAAGATAAGACGGAGTGGCAACTGGCATTGCTCAACTTTAGAAATACACCTGTTACTGGTGAAGAGTATTCTCCTGCGCAGTTGTTAATGGGCAGGTCACTTAATACTAGGCTACCGGTCGCTCCTCAAACTTTAATACCTAAACTTATAAAGCCGGAACAAGTTCGCGAAGTAAGACAAGGAATGCTAAATAAAATGAAACAGCACTATGACAAAGGGACAAGACCTTTAGCCCCTTTGGTCCCGGGCGAACAGGTCCGTATGAAAGGATGTAAGGTGTGGAATAAGGCGCACGTACTGAAACAAGCTGAGACAGACCGCTCCTACTGAGTGAGAATGGAAAACGGTGGTACTTACCGTCGTAATAGAGCTCATTTATTAAAATCAAAAGTTAAAACTGCATCACCTAACCGCGGCTTTACAAATCGTTACAACGACTTACCAAAAGAGGTTGGTTGTAAAGAAACCCCTTCGGTGGGTGAGTCTCTCTCTGTCTCTCAGCCAGGAGCCTCACTTTCAGCAGGAGAGGATAGAATAAGTGGGTCCTCGATGGCGGCTGCGTCCGCACCTTGCAAAGTGACTCGTAGTGGTAGGGTCGTTAACCCTCCGAACAGATATATTGAAAATAGCTGAGCATACTGTTAATGTTAACTTTAATTTATTTATTAATTAGTTTTATTTAGGTCTAGTAATTCGCCACATACCTATGATGTATCTATCAACATTGTGTGTACCTACTTACTAATGTTTATATATATATATTACTTAATTATTTAGTTTATGGGAAGAGAGATGTTGTATGTAGGTACATAACATAATAATATAATGTGGGTAGACCGGAATAAATCAGTTGTTTCTAACTACACGAACAGAGCGTTTCATTATCTTCCTATCAAATACTACACCAGGTTAGGTTATTAGGTAATTAGGTTAGTAGGTTTAGGTATAATTTTACTCAATAATATCCAGTATGGTCCATTCTATATGGGGTGAGAAGAGCCTTGCTGTACGGAAGGCGAAATTCTCTTATTATATATATAAAACAAAGTCGTGTTAGTTACACCACTTATAACTCAAGATCGACTGGACCGATGTTAGTTATCTCTTTTTTGGTGGATTCTTCTCCGCTCCGAATAGCAGAATAAGTAATAGAATATCGGGGGGGGGGGGGGGGCTGTTTTTCACCGGGGGCTACCCGTGCCAAGCCGGGGCGAGTCGCTAGTTACAGCTCTGTACTTACATATTATGTGTTTTTTTATTGATTCTGTGTGCATTTTTGCTCAAAATAAATACCTTTCTTTCTTTCTTTCTTTTTTTCTTTCTTTAGTTTCTTATAATTACGAACATCTTTCAAATGTTAATTATGACTTGTTGTACCTATTCTAAGTGAAATAAACTTATCTTTATCTTTTATTACAGAAAAAACATTTTAATACAATTAATTTTAAAATGTACGTTTGTATGAAAATAATTACTTGATACTATTAGAAGGTGTTATAATTGATTTTATTGTATTCAGTTTTTACGTAAATAAAACACTAGTGATAATTACCGATATTAGTAGGTGGTCTTCAATATAGGTTTAGCTCCGAAGGTTGGCTGAAAGAGATCGATTTTTAGCGATAAGACCACGCACTATACATTTAGTTTTATTGGATGTATGTGTGTATTTTTTAATAATATAGCAATAAAGTATTTTCATTCATTTTATTCAGTCGGTCTATTCATTCATTAATTGGTTGCTCAACATTTGTATGGGAAACGGTTTTGTACTATACTCGCATAATTATTTTGTCAATAATTAAGACAGTGTAATAGGTAGCAGTGCAAGCTTAGAGCATGCCAATACACTGCTTTATAAAGCCGTTGACTACAGCACAGTTATTTATTGTTTACAAGCTTCATTTGCGAATGGGACTGTCACTCCGGTAATACTGGCAATTTTGCGGCATTCACGACAAATTACGTATTAATGCGAGTGGAAGCGTAAACAAAACGGCCGTGGTCGTGACGTGAATTGAATGAGTATGGCGCAACCAGGTGCGGACACTGTGTCGGGGCGTGGGACACACAGAACTGTTTGTAACGGATTTACCAGAAGATGATACTATGATAGAACTACGCGACAGAATCCGAAATGAGGAATTACCAGAGATGATACTATGATATAACTACGCGACAAAATCCGAAATGAGGAATTACCAGAAGATGATACTATGATAGAACTACGAGACAGAATCCGAAATGAGGAATTGCCAGAAGATGATACTATGATAGAACTACGCTACAAAATCCGAAATGAGGAATTACCAGAAGATGATACTATGATAGAACTACGCGACAGAATCCGAAATGAGGAATTACCAGAAGATGATACTATGATAGAACTACGCAACAGAATCCGAAATGAGGAATTACCAGAAGATGATAATATGATGGAACTACGCGACAGAATCCGAAATTAGAAATTACCAGAAGATGATACTGTGACAGAATCCAAAATGAGGAATTACCAGAAGATGATACTGAGACAGAATCCGAAATGAGGAATTAACAGAAGATCATAATATGATAGAACTACGCGACAGAATCCGCAATGATGAATCCGTAGAAGAGCCAAGATCACCGATATATCTCACAGAATTAGCAAGCTGAAGTGGCAATGGGACATTTAACTCGCAGAACTGATATATATATATATATATATATATAGTCATTACCTAGACCTAGAATCTGTTTGATAAATGATGACTGCATATATTTTAAACGATAAAAACAATAAACTCATAACTGAAATAAAAGATCTATAAGCCAGTTAAAAAGCCAATAAAAGAAAGTAACTTCAGCTTGAATAAAAAGCGTCGCACAAGATGAAAACACGCACTAGTTACAGTAAGCATAAACGCCGTAAAGCGATACCGGAGCGGCATAGTTTACTTCCAACTAAATGGGCAGGTTTATTCCGGGCACAATTAGAAAGTTCCGCCGGTTCGGAATCTAGACGGCTGTTATCTGAAGCGGGAGCAGTCTCGCATAATCCCTTTAATTAGCGTAAGCAAGAAACGACACCCTCGGCTGCAACATCGTAATGCAGTTTTATTCGATTTCAACATTGTTTGCAATGCTGCTTCTACACGGCGGTGTAACATGCGCGGGCTACTTGCTCGTTTTGTTATGATGGTTGCGGGCTACATGCGCAGGCTACTCGTGCACTTCTTTTACACGATGCATGTAGCCCGCGCAAGTGCCTCAAAATGCGCATATTACCCGCCCCCTCTACAAGCACATGGTGCTCCAATTGCTGGGCTGAGTTTACTATGGCGTTTTGTATTGCTTCAAACTACCCCGATGTCTTAATGGATATTCACAGGTTTGCATGTTGTAGTGTTCATCGACATCATCATCATTAATCAGCATCTTTCCGTCCAATATTGGATATATGCCTCTCCTAATTTTTTCCAGTCGGCTCTGTTCCCAGTATCACGACTCCACTGGCGGCCAGCTACGTTTTTTATATCAACGGTCCTCCGGCCTCCTACCCATGGTCTCCACTCGGCTAACCTGCAGCTCCATCTGTTATCTATCCGTGCAGCGCATGAGGTGTCCTGCCCATTGCCACTTCAATTGTGAGATGCGTTTCCCGATGTCCGTGACTTTGGACCTTCTGCGGATCTCCTGATTTCGTACTTAGGGATAGCCGTAGCATCGACCTCTCCATTGCTCTCTGCGTAGTGTTACAGAGGTGAAAGCAATGTATTAGTTCATGTATTAGCTAAGCCAGACAGGATAATTAAAACAAATACAAATTCAAAAGCTGAGCTGATCATGCAAACCAGACGGCGCCGTCTCACCAAGCTTAATGGATATAAAAAGATGTCCACCTAACAAGATGTTCACATACGAGTTTAATTAGCCAACTTCAATTTCCCGAAGACGAGGAGTGGTATCGAATAAAGGAAAAAATACATGTGAATGAAATTAACGAAACGCATTCAGATCTGCAGACAGCCGGTCTAGTCTTCGACAAAGCGGAGACAGCCCGCAGCGCGACAGCGACTCGATGTGAATGCCTAATTACAACTCCGGAATAGAGATGAGCGCGGTCTATCGAAACTGTAGTCGAAGTCTAGTATTAGTTTAAATTTTTTTGTCGGAGTCGGAGGTGGCTTTTCGAATTGCTGCACTCAAACACAAAACTGCGATGCAATGCACCCTATTATTGTGTTAATTTGAAATGTACCTATTTTTATGTAGATACCCTTTAATTAGCGTAATTGATAACTTTGTCGTTCTAATTAATGTAAAAATTTAAAAATATAAACATATAAATATAAATGTCGCATCGCAGAAATATGCGAGCACGCACGAAGCATCGCAAAAATTTGCGAATTGATTCGCATCGCGCATTCTTGCGATGTTGCATGGATAAACCAAAAATATTAAGTGTACAATTTTATGTATTATATGTACGAATATCCGTCGAGGAATGGTCACCCGCCCGAACCACCGCTTCACGAAATCGCATCGCTTTCTGCGTTGCAAATTCACATCGCGCCGATTCGCAGTTTTGTGTTTGCTTCCTTACTCTAAATCTAAATATGTTATGTGTCGCAGATCAAGTTCAAAAACAGGTCCATTTTTTTAAACTTTAGTATAGGTAAGATATGGCTGCAAGTGAGAAACTATAAAATTTGTAGGAACGCATTGAAAAAATTGGAAACGTAAGATTTCACAAAAAAAACAGAGAAAGCAGAGAAAACGGATTTTTGCACTTGACGAAGATCCTAACAAAGCTTTTTTAACCCCCCACGCAACGATGGGGTGTTATAAGTTTAACGTGTCTGTTTTTTTTTTTTATTTATTTCATACTCAATATATTTTACACAGTTTATTATAATATAGTACCTTAAAAACCTCCAAAGGTTTGACTAGGTACAATCGCCAAAAAGTAGGCGCACACCGCGCACATACGTGTGTGTGTGTTTGTGTGTGTGTGTGTGTATGTGTATGTGTGGTGTGTGTATGGGAACGGGTGTGTGTCTGTGGCATCGTAGTTCCCAAACGGATGAACCGATTTAGTTTTTTTTTGTTTGTTTTAAAGGTGAATTTGTCGGGAGTGTTCTTAGCTATGTTTGATCAAAATCGGTTCAGCCGTTTCATTGCGTTGAGGGATTTTAATTTTTACAAAATTAATTACTTGTTGGTTCAAGCACTCTCATCACAATTTTCATACAGGCGCGTCTAACTCGTTACTCCCCTAAATCTTCGACAAACAGCACCAGGAGTAGAGTTCGAGGTGCATGCTATTTCCAGGAGTAGAATATAAAAACTTTCGTGAACCATATCAATTATTCAATAAAAAAAAAAAAGTAGAATATAAATCTCATGATAAAGCTGATGAAGAATTTGAGATATATTCACACCTGCTTTTCGGACATAATCGTAGACTTCGGTGTCGGAGGCTTTGTCGCATCTCTGGTCCAAAGTAAATAAGTTTACTATTTGCGTTGGGTCGGGTCGCGTTCGGTAAAACATTAATCATGATTGAGCTAAGTGGCTTAATACGGGAGGGATAATGGCTAGCAATGATCGCAGGAGGGGGCGGCGCCGCGACGGCGTCGCGCGGTGGGACGTCCGATGACGCACCCAGACTGACACGTGTCATGTCAGCTTCCAGCAAGGATATTGATAGAATAGGTTTTATGTCATCGTGTAATCAAGATGGAAGGGTCATTGAACGCAATGTATTTTAGAAATAATTGCGTCCGATACTGAGATATATGGACGTATTTTCTCTTCTTCATCAGCCAGTAGACATCCACTGCTGGACGAGGCCTCCCCCATAGAATAGGGGAGATTTTCCATAATCTCCACGCTTGGCCAGCGGATTGGTGATTACAGTATGACTGACACGTGTCATGTCAGCTTCCAGCAAGGATATTGATAGAATAGGTTTTATGTCATCGTTTAATCAAGATGGAAGGGTCATTGAACGCAATGTATTTTAGAAATAATTGCGTCCGATACTGAGATATATGGACGTATTTTCTCTTCTTCATCAGCCAGTACACATCCGCTGCTGGACGAGGCCTCCCCCATAGAATAGGGGGGATTTTCCATAATCACCACGCTTGGTAGTTGGATTGGTAATCGCAGTATTAGTGTTGAGTACTCAGGTAGATACTGCTACCCACCTCCTGGTGTAATCTATTAGTCAGATTTGACGACATCCACGCTAGGAGAAGGGGTCTATTGTAGGCCGGACAAACTACGGTACCGGCACAGACGTATTTAAGTTGAGATAAATATATTATTTATTCGATATCAGAATATTATTTTTCCACAGTAACCTAGTGTCAACTTAATACATGGCGTAGACCGCTAAATGCACCCTCGATTGTATAGGAAAAGAGTTGTAAAAATATATATTTCCGCAAGCTTTGTGTGACCGACGACGGCGACGTGGCACCCAAATGTAAAGCCTCTGAATCGAGTCAAATTTTATAATCAGATTAAATGCTGGCTGTTAAAATAGGCTACGAAACTTATAACAGATATGCTCGTATCTATGCATATTCTAACTTGAACAGTTTGCCCCGATCGCTCAACCGTTGCAAACCAAATAGGGTTGCCGCGGCCTCTAGGTACAGGAACGAAGCCGCGATGGTTTCTAAATGTAAAACACAAACAGAGGCCGGAAAGAGCCGCGGGCACCGCACTGTTATTGTTTGTACGCCGAAACTAGGCCCGGGACTGAGGAAGCCTTCCGTCGAACAAACGGGTAAGTTCTCAAGAAACCGACACCAAAAATCTATGAGACGATAGGTGTATTGCTAACAGTTTATGTAATATATTTTCGGTCCATAATTCTGCATCGTTATAGCAGTTATAACTTTCTTTTTAGAACGTTTTTGGATGCTATATTACGCGATGAGACACGCGGAGCAATAAACAGGACTTGCACCAGCATTTATACTTTTTAGTAGTAGTAGACCTTTTTAGTGAAAGAGTTCGTCCGGGGAAGTACTACCACCATACCTATATCTGCCACAAAGCAGTATTGCTTTCATTGCTGTGGTTTGAAGGGTATGGGTACCAGTGAAATTAAAGGCACATGAGAATTTCATATTTATGTCTCAGGGTAACGAGCGCAGTGCAGTGCCACATAGGGTGCGTCCGAGGTGGATGTGACCTATGAGACAGAGGGCGCCATCTGCTTGTACCAACATTCAAGTAGTTAAAAAAACACTATACAGATTCTACAAAGTCTTTCAGTCCTGCAGTCTGGAAAAACTAAAGACTACAATTTATTTGTTTTTACGCAATAAAATTGAGACATTTCATGAAATCAAGACGTTATTTCTAAATCAGCGCAAAAATAAAAAGCTATTGTTAGCCACAGAGGTGTAATGCGGTGAGTCTGAGTAGGTAGGGGTGTTCAAGCACCGCGGGCGTCTGGGGGCGTTCACCGACTAGAGAGCATTTCCTTGTCACCACGCATAACACTAAACGATAATATCGTTATTGCGATCGACTTCCGATCCTTAAACGGCAACAATTGTCGTATGTCGAGGGTTAATGGAACCAAAGCGAGAGCCTTCGTTCGCCGCAGATTTTATGCATAGGCGATAGAGGGTAACTTTGCAACACTGAATTCGTAAGATAAAGGGTCCGATAGTGCTGGTAATGCGACAAACATTTCTATGCCATAATTTATACTAAGCTGGTCACTCACGATCACTCCATCGCGTCAAATGGCGTGCAAATACAGTAAAAATTTTATCATGGGTGTCTAATATTCAAGAATTTTGGCGCTATGACAACCTTTTAATTTTCTGTGCCCATCAGCATTTGGCATCACGCCGGACAGATAATAAATGTGCGAACTTACATCAATTTATTGTGTTCACTCACTCAATGAGACGTCATTGACAAAGAACACAATAAACTAATTTATGTTCAAACCGGTAAGAACGAGCCGGCCTTGCGCCAAAAATGAAAGCCATTAGGAGTGAAGCCGTGAGTGGCCCAAATTGTTGGCGTTTATCCAATTGAATTCAGTAGATTAGAGTAACGCTAAACGGCGTGACCGTGAGTGGTCAGCTTTATGACGAATTTGACTAGTACGAGAAGGACTGGCCATAACTGATAGGGCGTGTGAAAAAAGATGACGACGACCATCGAGCAACGCAGGCCTCCGTACCGGAGGGGAGACGCCATAGAGCTGTCAACCGATACATATTTATTCAGAAATATTTGGGGGGGGCTTCACGCACTCACTTACACTTTAATGCACACTTTTGTAACCAGTCGTTCTATCGCTATAAACGCACACATCTATAAACAGCAACACATCAAAAATCTTTATACACACATAGATGCTTTCTGTGTACAAACATCATGTTATGTCACAAAATTGACAGTAACATCCGTTCTAGGGACTTCCAGCACTCAAGTCGATAAATGAATAGTATCGATAACTTTTTGGTAAGAACTTACTTTGCCTACCACCAAGGGTCATTTAAAGGATTTAAGGGCGGCTAGGGATGAGGGGAGGGGTTGAACGCTCTCTGTGAAGGGGGAGTTGCTGAACCGCCCCACTTTTCGAGGATAGCATAGAGATCATTTTGTGGATAACTATGATATTTTAGATTAGTAAAAGGTAGTAGTAGGCTGGAGAGAGAGGGGGTTAACGCGGAAACTTAGAGTATAGAGAAAAATCAAGAAAAATTTGAGTACCCCAGGTACAACCTTACTTTACAACAACTCATGAGATGATTAGTTCTTGGGAAAATTGAATTAGAATTTTGTTCAAAGCTTACAATAATTTCATAAAACTATGGGCTGGCAAGTCAAAAGAGACGAAAGGAAAGAAAAGGAAAAAACGCTTTACTTAGCTCCCGTCTTCCTACTAACCTACATAATCCATGATGGTTCTGGCCTCGAAATATACAATGTATTATATATATCTGTCATTCACTGTTATTGTCAAAAACCAAAAACCATGATCCTAAGTGCCAAAAAACTAGATTAGTCATTAAAATTTATAAATAGTTTTTTTTTTATTTCAGGCATGATTATCCCACGACACAGGGGATCCTAGTGTGGGATCAGAACTATGTAGGTATGTGTTGGGTGTGTTAAGTTATGTTGATGCTAAACGATGGTAGGTAAAGTAATACTTAGCGCTATATATAGTGAACAGAAAATCGCGTTGAAAAAATTATACCTAGCTATATTTTTTTTTTCATTCTTTTGACAATCAAATAGGATTTGAATAGGAAAATCCCACGACACAGGACGGACACTCATGACACGACTTTTCTTGAAAAGGAGTAAACGAGTTCAAACTGGGAAATGCTTTTGTTAATTTATCGTGATCACGTATCCCACAACCTAGGTAGGCATGCAACTTTTTACGAAAAACTATCACACCTCTAGATTTGTAATATCACATAGTAATTTAAATTCATGTCTAGATAAGTTCACTCATGAAAACACTAGTAAAAATAACTTGGAAGCCCTTGCAAGCCTAGCTAGTAATATCTTGGAGCAACACGGCCGCCGCTGGAGGTCACACGAGAGAGACACGAGGAGGTCGCGGCGCTTTACATCAAGTAAAGGCGTTCCCCTCTGGCTATGCACAATTTCATTTGGGCATACGCGTTAGTAAAACTGTTTTACTAACTGTTTTAAAAACTATCCGTTGTAATTTAACATAGTAATTTAAATTCATCTCTGTGTTTAAATATAAACAATCAAGGAAAAGAAGCTTGCTAGCCCTCACCAAGCATGTTTTGCTTTTGCTAGTAATAAAATTGTATCATGATGGGCCAATTGCTCTGTCAGACTGAATCGATCGTGTGACGCATAGAGTAAAACAGTGTGACAGTGCTACAAATACTAAAATGCCGAATCGTTACATTTTCTGCTGTAAATCAAGGTCTGTACCTGAGTGAATTTCATTTTATATATATATATTTACATACATACATACATAGACACACGCCTTTTTCCCCGAAAGGGTAGACAGAGCCTTAAATGGGCCTCTTTTCACCTTGGTTTTCAACAGTTCTCAATAATATTTTTTTTTTTTATGTTGGACACATTTTACACATTATTATCTAGCCCCAAGCCAAGCAGAGCTTGTGTTATGGACTAGATAACTGATATCCCTAATACAGTACAACAACATTAGTACAATAGATAGTACATAGTACAACAGTACAATACATAAATATTTATTTTGTATTAACATAGAAAATATCCAGAACACCCTGAACCAATATCTGCAGATCGTACAAATATTTGTTCTGAGGCGGGAATCAAACCAGCAACCTCCTGCGTTACAGGCGAACCTTCGTCCTCTGCACCACAGAGGTCGTCAATTTATGGCATAAAATGAATAATTTCAAATTAAAATCATAACAGTTACCTACCTTGTTACATACCAATACCTTCATGGTGATTGGATTAACGGTTAGAAAGTTAGGTTAGGTTAGGCTATGGCGTCTCCCGAATAATATAAATCAAATTTCAATAGTTTGTAAAACATAATAAACGAGCATTTATTTTATCGATAAAAAAATCTACTTTATTATTGAGGCACATCACTAATTTTGTAGTACATAAGAAAACACGGGCAACTTACTTTCAGGAATTTTTGAGAAATAAAAAAAACTGTTAAATGAGCTTAAAGCTATTTCAGTGTGCATTGAGGCTGTTATTGTTACATACATACATACATAGACACACGCCTCTTTCCCCGTAGGGGTAGGCAGAGCCTTAATGGACCTCTTTTCACAGTGGGTTGCACCATCGTGGGAGATAGACGTGACAAGTAGTGAGCTCATCCCTGCCATTGCTTCCCACGACTGACTCAGCTAACGTTAAACACAACGTGCGAAGATTGTACAGTAACCTAACAATTGGCTATCAACGATTTTTTTAAAGCTTCTTTATTTACTTTTAACTGAAAAGCAATTCAATTTTTCAATTTTTCAATTTTTATATCAACCTATTACCTATTGATGTATTTTACAGTGTGTGTGCCATGTCCGTGCGTCAACCGAGGTCCGTGCTGAAAATCAGCGCTGCAGTTTACTGCAGCATTATGCTGAGCACGGGCCTTTTTTGACGGCAGTATACACGCAGCATAAAACGTGTTCTGTTTGTGTTATTATTGTATTGTATTCCATTATTGTGTGTGTATTTGCTATTCAAAATAAACTATTTCTATTCTATTCTATTCTATTCTAAAAGAGTAAAGTTATTTAAGTATGATCAATATAACCGATTTTGATCAAATTAACCACGCAGTTTTATTCTTATTATAAACTAAAAGCAACCCGCGGTTTCACTCGCATAAGTCTTGATCCTGTGGGAACATCTAAATGCTCTTTCATTTTACAATGCTTTCTTAACACACAGTTTCTTATTCTATCTCTCAAAGTCCACCATACATACTTCTCAAACCTCTCATCTTCAGTGCATTTATTATACTTTCATGTTTATTCTGCCTTAGCAACTTTCGCTACCACCATACATTAGTTTTGGCACTAACACTCCTCTATGCACATCCAGTCGTGCCTTTTTGGATACGTTCCGGCTGATAATAAGGCGTTAAGTTCACCTGGTTTCCAGAATTTACTCCCATTTAAATATCATCTTCATGCTTGCCATCTCTTGTAATCAAAGTTCCCAAATGTACAATCTTTTTCATGTTACACTTGTTGTTAATAGTAGTGTGATTTAATTATATTTCTTTAAATATAGTTGCACATGACATTTACGTTGACATATCATCATACACCTCTGCGAGGCACAATGAATCCTTTTACCATACTGGTTCTTTCACCATTGGTCACTAGGCCCCTTTCAGGGACACTATATCTCAAGCTGGTCACTGAACCAAGAAAAAGCCCGTGACACGAAGTAGTAGTAGTTAGTAGCTACCGGTTAGTTAGTGGTTACATAGCCATCAAATACAAATACACGTTATTCCACATGTCACATGATGTCGAACGTGTTTAATGAATAGTATTTAGTAATCAAGGATATTAAGTAATCATCCACATCTTGGCTTACTGACATTACACGTTATATACATGTTTACGTCAGCAGAATAAATCCTGAAATGCACATTGATGTATCATACACATTTATATCTACGCTTTTGGTCACTTTTATGTCGCCCCTGTGTCACACGATTAAGTGGAGCTCGATTGAAGAGCGAGCAGGGCAGTCGTAAGGGAATTGGCTTTCATTGCGAATAAATCACGTAACTTGGCAGTGATTTTAGAGTAATGAATGACCAGTGTACTGAAGTGCAGTCGCAGTGAAGAGTGAACCAGTGTTATTGAATAAAATATTCACGGTTTGTTTTGTTAAACCGTTCAGTTTTATTATTTTACCCCGAACACGAACTCAAAAATTACAAAATCTGAGATGGCCACTTTTGTTTTTATACGGCTTAATTTTACTTGGTCAATTTTTATGCAATAAGTTATAATAATTTAATTGAAATTCAGGTACATGTGAAAGGAAACACTATCATTTTGTAAATTTGATGATCCAATCATTTTTTTACAGCATAAAACTGAACAATTCGGCATTTTTCTTAGAGCTTTATCTCCCACGCGAGTCGATTCAGTCTGACAGAGCGATCGGCGACAGCTAGTTTTTTATAAGCTGTATGCCCTCGAGGGCATTCAATTTAGAGGGGAACTACAGCGGGGAATGCCTTTGATGGCGTCTCCATTCCGTGTTGCTCGATGACGACGACTCAAGCTAAAATCATCATCAGCATCATCAGCAGCCTTTAGACGTCAAATGGGGGGATTTGTCATAATCATCACGCTTAGTAGGCGCATCAGTATTAGAGCGAGTACACATTAGGCGTTTTCAAGCGCGCGCTTTCGTAACGCGCGTTTTAAGAATAAGGAAGTCTGTCGAAGGTGTACACATGCAAGCGCGCGCTTCTGATCAAGCGTGCGTCAGACGCGCGCTGACAGCGCTGTCAGATTTTCGTTCGAACGCGCGCGTTGTGCTCATAGATACATGCGCCGCCAAATTGCCGTACATTTGATCGCGCGATTTTGTATGGCGTGGTCGCTTTCTTCGATGTCAATTTTGGAACCAGTGTGCCATAATAACGCTCGTCGAACGCCTTGCTTAGCGCGCTGTGTGTACGCTACCAACGCGCGACGCACGCAACACCCAGTGTGTACCAGCTCTAAGTGTTGAATACTCTTGGTACTTGATGGATGCTGCTGCCTATCTCCTGGTGTAATCCCTAAAGTCAGCTTTTACGAAATCCATGGGAGGAGACGGAGAGATACATTTGAGGCCAGACACAGCAAACAAGCCAAACAAGTATTTCCATCAAGACATGCATGCATTTTGCAGTACCTGACAAAACCTGGTTATACCTGGTCAGTACCTGACTATAATCTGGGTCTCTTCAAGTCAAGAGTGAATAGGTGCCTTCTAGACCTTTGTGCTTCATCTTCGGCCACATCGTCACTTACCAACAGGTGAGATCGTAGTCAAACAAGGGTCTATCAATGTTAAAAGAAAAATAAAAAAAAAATATTAATAAGCCACCAGGTGCAAATATTTAAAAAAATTACATTCACCATCTTTCGTTTATTTTGGAAACTGTGCTACGAAACGTGAAAAATCTTAATAACTTCCAAAAGTAAAACCATTTAAGCAACATTTTCATTTTCTCACAATACAAAGTGTTTTTAAATAAAATTCTTGTGAATAAAACGGTATTGTTTATTTTTCAAAAGTTTAAAACAAACTTGCAAATTTTCTAAAGTACCTCAGGTACTTTACAAACAACCATACAAATACATTTCCATTTTTTAAAGTAGGTAGCTCGTAATTTTTCCATTCAAATAACTTCGCGTGATATACAATGGGTTCGCTTGCGCAAATATTCGACATTTCAAATTCTCGCCAAAACCTTTGGGGGGATTCTTTCCAATTACCGGAGAACTTAGTCGCAACCACAACAACGTCGGTTTCTGAAATGGCCTGTGCTAGTTCGACCTTATTGCCTAGACTAGGTTGATGGTATGTATAAACTGAACAGAAAAGGTTAATAACGAAGACGTCAGTATTGAAAAGAGTACCTAAACGAGAAAAGAGCTCTAAAGAGAAGTATTTAGAGTAGAAAAGGAAAAATGGTTGGTCAACTTATATGACACGATATCATTATCAAAAGGGGTGAAGTTCCGGCGGTTCAAGGGCCGTCTGTCACGTGATCCCCAGGGCCAGGACGCGTCGGCAATCACACGTGTGTTAGATTAAGTTATAAATATCTTTATACCAGCTTGCTGCCTTGGACTCGATCGAACGCAGAGCTTGACTAATAGGTGAGCAACATATGGCGGAGACTAAGATCCAGAGTCTCGAGCACCGCCGTAAGGTCGCATGCCTTTCGATCTTCTATAGGTTACATTTCGGGGAATGCTCCCAGGAACTTCATGATCTGATCCCACCATCTCCTTTTCATCATAGGACGAGCAGGCGCACGGCTCGGTATCACCCTTACCTGATTAGTATACCCGCTATTCGTACTAAACGTTTCAGTTCCACCTTTATAATGCGAGCTGCTAAGGAGTGGAATAAACTACCGTCGTCTGTCTTTCCTGAAAACTATAATCTGGGTCTCTTCAAGGAAAGAGTGAATAGGTGCCGTCTAGACCTTTGTGCTCCATCTTCGGCCACATCGTCACTTTCCAACAGGTGAGATCGTGGTCAAACAAAAAATGTTATCTATCAAAGTATGTTAGTTGTAAGGTATATATTACTATGGGCCTTTGTCTAGGTACAATGGTCATTTTTCACTGTTGCCTGAAATAAATAAATGAATTGAATTGTACAAACCGTCATAGGAAGTCATCATCAGTCTCTAGGTAAGTCAACAGTTTCATTTGTATTATTTAAATTTTGAATATACCTTCTTGAATAAGTTGTATAATTGTTTCTGTAAATAAATATTATATATGCATGAATTGCTTTTATCCAGTCACGGCTAGTAATTGGAAATTAGAAGCTCCCACACTTCGCCGAGCCAGCAGACATCCTGGGGCCCAATACTACTATTTTTAAAGAAAACCCATTCTTAGACTATAGATAGATAGATAGATAGATAGAAAACACTTTATTGCAAAACACAGAAAATAAGCTAATTAAAAATTAATATTAAACTAAACACGGAAGTACAATGGGCGGTTTTATCGCTATAAGCGATCTCTGCCAGATAACCTTGGGATGGACTGGAATTATTTGCACGACATAGAACTATGTAATTACAATTAAAATACAATTGTCATTAAAAACGGGAGTCTACTATATTTATGATTTTACGTATTTTAATGAAGAAAGATAATACGATTGTTTCTAAATGGTCACAATTATAATGCAATTGAAAAACAATTAAAGTTAGTAGAATACCAAAAGTGTTGAAAGTGACAAGTATGAGACAATTCATTAACAATTAAAATACAATTGGTTGAGTAGAATTGGGCCCCTGGATTTGAAATATTGTGAACTGCCGTTATTATAAGATTTTCGTCGAAGATTATAAGCATATAAATGCTTTTCTTGATTTATTTCAATAAAAACACACAAGAAAATATTATATTTAAGCAAAAACAATCCAAATAAAACGTATATTGCGCTTTGAAGCTCCAACTACAGGGCGAACGATAGCTGTTTGATTTTCATCTTAAATTCAAAACATAAGAAAACTTTTGTAAAGTGGAATATCGGAGCGCGGCATTGTAATAGAGGAAAAATCTTCGAAACTCGACAACAAACAGCATCCGAAAACGAAACCAAACAAAAATCTCTCCGGCTGGAGTCGCGGGGAGCGGACGGCTCACAATGCTGATTGAAAGCAAATAATGAAATCACAGGGAATGGGAGCGAGGGCCGCGGCGTTGGAGCCGCAAATACTGTGAAAAATTGCAGCCGAGCTCTCTCAACAACGACTGCACAGAATATAAATACAGAAGCCCACGGACCATGTCTGCTATTTAGGCAGCCAATCCGCTCCAATAACTAACATTCTCGCGATGTTGATGCTGGATTCATAACTACTGACAAGGTTCGTTTTTTCCCTTATATTCCGTGCGTGTGCACTCGACTTACTTGCCCGGTCTTGTTTGTAAGATTCGTTGGTATAAGATTTGTCCTGGCTGCTAGCTTATTTAAGTAATGTGTTATAGCTGGAAGAAAGCTGACTCATTCGTGGAAAGCAATGGCGGCGATGAGCTCACCACTCACCACATCTATATTCCACGATGGTGCAACCCAGTGTGAAAAGAGGCCCATTGAGGCTCTGCCTACTCCTTCAGAGAAAAAGGCGTGTATCTATGTATGTATGTGCACACGAATATAATCCCTCCGGAAGATATCCTCAGTTCTCAATTACATCCACGACATGCTACTACAGGGTAGTGCGAGGAAAGGCACATACCTACGTATGCAGACGAGGATAACTAAATAATAATCCGGTAGCCCAGCAAGGACGCGCGACGATTTGCGTCCAGGCCTGAGCGAAAGTGGATAAGAGCCGAAACTAGGGCTAACTGGCGCGCATATTGACAGGCCTATGTCTAACAGTGGAAGCAATACAAGCATCATAGTCAATTATGAAGTCGAGTACACTGATTGTCTAGCAAACAAACATACCACGGGACACCGAGGACGCACAGGCAGGTTTGCGCCAGCATTGGCGAGCTGCTAGCCTTCCTGGAGGACATCGGGTGGGCTAGCAGCCCCCACTCATCACGCAAAAAGGGCCCATTGGTGGCCTAGTTGCGGTTGTTTGTACAAGTACAAGTACGCCACTCCGTGGTCTTGTGCCCGCCAGATCCACTGGCCTCATCATCATCATCATAAGCCATTAGACGTCCACTGCTGAACGAGGCCTCGCCCCATAAAATGCTATGGGGGATTTCTCATAATTACCACAATATTGGTGTGGAGTAATCAGGTGGATGCTGCTGCCTATCACCTGGTGTAATCCTTTAGTCGGCTTTTACGATATCCACGGGAGATGGAGAGGTATATTTTAAGGCCGAACACACCACGGCTATAGTACGCGTCATGTATAATGAACGCTGGAACGCCTGAAGAACCTTGACCGCCAGCGTTCTTTTTACATTGACGACCTCTGTGGTGCGGCGGGCAAACGTTCGCCTGCGACGCTGGAGGTTGCGGGTTCGATTCCCGCCTCGGAACAAATATTTGTATGATCTACAGATCTTTGTTCAGGGTGTTCTGGGTATTTTCTATATATAACAAAAAATATCTATGTAATATATTTTATTAAGTATATCAGTTGTCTAGTACCCATAACACAGGCTCTGCTTAGTTTGCGGCTAGATAATGTTGTGTGAACTGTCCAGCACTATTTATTTATTTATTATTTATTTACATTGCGCGTACTATACTAAAGACTTCTGACGTCAGAGCATTATAAATTTATAATTCAATGTTAATTCCATATTTTTGCAACATAAAACAAATTTCAAAAGGCGCTTACCTACTTTCGATACAACACAACAATAGCTCCCTTCAATTTTGACAATACCACAGATAAAATAATACTACACACAATACTAAGCTTACAGAGGCTCAACGTACACAGCAAAAATACACGTGTAAAAGGTTTTCCTGTACAAAATGATGTTGAGTTTTCGCCATGTGCTGAATATCAGCTGACACAATTAAATCATAAACACAATGCCCGCACGGTACAAAATCCTTTTCGGAATCGACACAATAGGGAATTTGTTAAGTAATATTAAAATAAGTTTTACGGAAACCGACAGGTATTCCGTGAAATACTGTTTCACAGCTATTGTGCGGGTAGCGATGGCTGTCAATACTGAGCAGAGGAGTTATGTTTATTATTTTAAGCTAGCGGCCTGCTCGCGACTTTGTCCGCGTGCCGGTGGAGATCCAGAAACCTTACCCGGCGTGGAGATAATAAACTCACGAAATTTTCAGCACTAGCGGCATAATGGTTTTGTAGTATACAACATCATCATTTAAATAGTTTATCTTTTCCTTATAACATAAAATCCGTTGCTGTGTCTTAAATAAAAAACCTAGATATAGTATTGCTGAATTTTTACATCTTCTGATGGCTAATATTTCTGTAGTACATTATTTTCGCGTAGGTATATCCGACTATTTGTCGCACGCAGATAGCAGCCATGTAGCGATCTAGTACAAGCAGCAATGCTGACTTTACTATGGAGGAATGGAAGAATGTACTGTTCTCAGATGAGAGCAGGATATCCTTAAGAGGTTCACATGGACGCCAACGTGTATACAGGCGCCAAAATTAACGGTTTGCTCCATGCGCAATAACTGAAACCGATTACTGTTAGCTGAAATAAATACAATGAGGGCGGTTAATTGTGCCTGTGAGTGTTTTACAAGAAACTGCAACATAGTTTCTTCATGATCTGATCCCACCATCTCCTTTTTAATCATAGGACGAGCAGGCGCACGGCTCAGTACCACCCTTACCTCATTAGTATACCCTCTATTCGTACTAAACGTTTCAGTTCTACCCTTATAATGCGAACTGCTAAGGAGTGGACTACACTACCGTCGTCTGTCTTTCCTGAAAACTATAATCTGGGTTCTTCAAGGCTAGAGTGAATAGGTGCCTTCTAGACCTTTATGCTCCATCTTCGGCCACATTGTCACTTACCAACAGGTGAGATCGTGGTCAAACAAAGGTCTATCATTGCTAAAAAAATGAATAAAATAAAAACAATACGCGCTTCCAAGACTGACTTAAAAAAATATTTTAGTAGACAAATTCATAGAGCAATGCAAGAAAATATCGTAAGTTTGATTAAATACGGCATCGTAAGGATGATCGGTGAAGTGGTGTTTGCGCGCGGGCGCGGTCCGGCCACTCCTATGTGTACCGCCAGTGTTTGAACGCTTTCTTTACGACTGCCGACCTTGCGACGCGGTTCCACTAAAATGAGTAAGGGAACTAGAATTTCTTACAAATTGTTCTAATAAATTGCTTTTATTTTAGGGCATGTTTTTAATGACCTTAATGGGCTTGGCTGTAATATATTAATCTAACAAAAAAGAATAGGTTTATAAGTTTTTTGTGAAATATATAATTTTCAATACCAGCTTTTATAAAATTAGTGATTGTAACCGTGTGCTGATCAAAATGAGCCTAAACACGGCCAGTCTACTTTTATTCATCGAGGAGATCCGTTGTCCACGTTCCGTCTCCATCATCAGATCAGCTCGCTGTCGCCATCATATTGTATTGTCATCGGAACTTGACAGGTATGCCAAATTTCAGCTCGATCGGTTGAGGATAACTGCTTTAAAATTAAGTTGCAAGATTCCACCAGGATTCCACCCAGACAAACATACGAGTACAAACATTGCAAGTTAAGGTGAATGCTCAAGTTGTGGCGCGAAATTAATTTGTTTTTGGTGTTTTTTACCCATTACAGCTCATCAACACTTCTTCAGATAGCAAAAGTTGAGTTCGCGAGAACTAGGAGACCTAACACACATGATGACACATTTTTACAGTGTTTTTTTTAATGTATTTAGGGGGATCGTAGCCTAACCTGATGATATTTATGAGATACTATCAATTAAAACATGTATTAAGTCTTCTGGTTCTCGCAAACTGAACTTTCGCTATCTGAAGAAGTGTTGATGAGATGTAATAGGCGAAAAACACAAAAAAAAAAGAATTTTGCCCTGAGCATTCACCTTAAATAAAAGCTTGTAAAAAATATAAACGCAGCAAAATGTGTTGACAAAAAGGACATAAGGTTACCGTTTATAATGAAACATTGTTATTTCCGATCACACTTTGTATTCTATGAATAACCATGTCTTGAGCCGTCACCGCTCCCCTTTCAGTGAAGACCTATCGAAATTGTCAATTTGTCATATCATTAAAATACTTTTGACGTGGTGCACAAACATGTGTCTCGTGGTTTGAATATGTGGTTAATATCGTGGAGGATAGAGTCCATATTTGTGTGGATGTTGTGTTGGTCGATGTTGTCGATTATGAAAATAGCGTGTCAGTGCGCGTATCTGGCGATGGCGAAGCGAGTTGGGAGTCGGGACGCGCGCCCGTCAGCCCGTTCGCAATGCTAATGATATACAAATGAACCACTTGAACAATCTGTAACCGCAATTGACAAATTAATAAATATTTACAAATTCTTCTTGGTCAAAAAAATACCTCGTAAGAAGGCGGTCTTGTTATTAAAGAACATGGGCAACTCCCCATACATTGTTTGACCCAACTTTTTTGACTAACGTAACGTACAGTTGAGATATATTTGGTAATTGATAATATGAAAAAGCTAATTTAATTTCTTGCGTAGAAGTTGTGGGAAAGTAATGAAGCTTGTTGCGTTTTGTTTCACGCAAATGCAATGAGTTGATTTATCTAATTATTAAGATATAAAACTTTTGCTTCTCAACTTCTTTAAATAAACAAGTTCTTTAGAAAAATTGGTCAAAAAAAACCATTTAGAACCGCACTAATTACTTCCATGCAAGGGGCACTGGTTCATTTATTTTTGACCTGGGTCAGCAGTTGCCCACCTTCTTTGTGAATCGCTCAAAACAATTCACGCATTACATTTTTCAACAGCTCAGTTTTGTGCCCCGTTACGTATTTTTTACACAACTGGGCGACTTTTTACGAGTATTTTGAATTAACGTCCATTACCCGTCTAATAGTTAACAACACACGTGTTCTCGGAAAGGTGTGACCAATGACCATAATCACCACGACCAAAACGATCGCGTGGAATTGCCCAACAGAACAATTACATTATGTAAGTTAATTGTAGTCCGCTCCTAATCATGTTATCCGTCGGATCGCTGCGCCCTCAATTAAACTCTCGTTAGACCAGCTTTGGACATCACCATAAACGATAATGTTTATAAGATGAACCACCGGTTAAATGTCAATCGGGATAATGTCTTTTGAAAAAGGATTTTGAATGAGCTGAAAAATCAAAAAAATAAATTAAAAAATAAATTGTGACAGCCAAATTATGTCACTATCTAACTCATTAAAGTTCAGGTAAGTTAGAAAGTGATATGATAGCACATACTAGCTGCATAATAGTAGTAGAGCTTTTTTGAGAAAGAGTTCGTCCGGGGAAGTACTACCACCATACCTATTTCTGCCGCAAAGCAGTAGTGCTCGCATTGCTGTGTTCCGGTTTGAAGGGTAAGGGTGCCGGTGAAATTACAGGCACATGAGACTTTTCATCTTTATGTCTCAGGGTGGCGGACGCATTGCAATGCCACATAGGGTGCGTCCTAGGTGAACGTGTCCTATGAGGTAATGCACTGTTCATAGGCAGAGGTTACCGCTTAACATCAGGTGGGCCATCTGCTTGTTACATCATTCATTAGTATAAAAAATACCCGTGCTTCGCTACGCATCACCAAAAAAACTAAACATTTCTCACCCCGTTTTACCCCTTTCAAAGGGTTATTTTGAAAAATCCTTAAGTATATTTTCAATTATTCTTTATTTTAAGTACCCCCAAGTTTCAAGCAAAACGCACCACGCGATAAAAAGTTCCCGCACAAACTTGAATACCCCATTGCACCCGCTTCTGGGGGGGGGGGGGGGTTGTTTGGGAAAAAAATATTATAACTAAACCTAAACCATTTAATCTCAACCTATAATTAATTTTAATAGCACTACCACCCACTCTACATTACACAAAGGTTAGCTGGAAGAAAATGCTAATTAGCATTAAGTTCGCCTATGTACTGCTTTTTGTCTTGTGCAATAAAGAATTTTCTATGTATCTATCTATAACTGTTTATGATTTGTATTGAGGCATTACTTATGCAACATTTCAGGTTTTTAAGTTCATGCGATACCATTTTTCATACAATGGTTTTCAACCTTTTCACCCGCTTAGGGGTTGAATTTGCAAAAATCCCTTCTTAGTGGGTGGTTTTCCTAGTAAAGTACTCCACCTAGCCAATCGTATCGTATCTGTCTATCAAAGCTTCACTTGAGGATGCTCTCTGTACATAGATTACCTACATCAAACCAAAGTTTACAACAGTTTTTTCTTTCTAAGATCTATCTTACTGATCTTGTAGTACCTGCCTACTTAGTAGATTTAGCCTTAGATGATTTAGCTTTAGATGGTAGCCTAACGGTTCAATAGTGCAACTCAGAATCCAATGATACCGGGTTCGATCCTAGGCTCCGTACCAATGACTTTTCTAAGTTATGTGTGGATTTCCATCGCTCTGTGCTTCGGAGGGCACGTTAAGCTGTCGGTCCCGGCTGTTATTGATTAATAGCAGTCGATAAGCCATGTCAGAGGCCCTCGGGCGGCTTGACAAACTCTGACACCAGAGGCCCAGCACTACCTCATACGAAACGACGACGAGTAGATTTTTGTTTTTGTTTTCTTGTTTTATGTGTGTGTTGTGTCGTGGGGAAAAATAAATAAATTGTATTTCTTTCTTTTCTTTATGTAATCTATTTACAGAGAGCATCCTCAAGTGACGCTAGATTATGTTACATACGTTACATAGGAACTTGCGCTTGCCAAAATTAGCTTAATTAATGATAACACCTCACTTGGAAGTACGGCTTCGTCTTATCAGGTATTATTACGTAATGTGAGTTTGGGGATCTCGTGCGAACGAGGGTTTAAACCTATAAACTGACATTGATGTAATCAAAATTTGGTTACTCAAGATATAGAATAACTTACGAGTATCATAGTTAGATGATACTCGTATAGATATGATAGTTAGTAGAGCGATTAGGGAGGAAGTAACTTGCTTGGGGTATATCGTCAAAGTATATCTAATTTATAAAAATAGGTCGGGTTTTCCTTCCTGACGCTATAACTCCAGAACGAACGAACCCGATTTTAGTTACACCACTTATAACTCAAGAATGGGTGAACCGATTTGGTTGAAAATTGGTAGGGAGGTATCTTAGAACCAGGAGATAGGACATAGTGGGAGGGGTAGGTCAAAAAGCTATTGTTTAATAATTTTTTGTCCATGTCGTAAAGCTGTAAATTCTAGTAATATGTTCAGATATTTTTATTTATTTATTTAGTATATTTTGTGTAGTTATATTATATATTTATGTTATTATAAGTTAGATTGTATGTATACGTATACTTTTATTTATTTATTTGTTTGATCTACACCACCGTCCTTTATCGTTCTCGTCAATTCCAGTCCATCCCAAGGTTGTCTGGAAGAGATCGCTCTCAGCGATAAGACCGCCCATTGTACTTCCATAGGTACTTATTTTTCTGATTGTTTTTAATGTTATTTTTATTTTTGTGGTGTGCAATAAAGTGTTATCTATCTATCTATCTAGGCCAGGGGGGGGGGGTCACCGGGGGATACCCGTGCGAAGCCGGGGCGAGTCGCTAGTGGGGTATAAAAATGGGTCAAAGTATGGGGTATACCGGGTCCGTATACCCGGACTTGTTTGTAAGATTCATTGGTATAAGATTTGTCCTGGCTGCTAGCTTATTTAAGGAATAAACAAAAATATATAAATAATGCTGGGACAGTTCACACAACATTATCTAGCCCCAAGCTAAGCAGAGCTTGTGTTATGGGTACTAGATAACTAATATATTTAATACAATACATAACATAGATAGATATTTTTTATTATACATAGAAAATACCCAAAACATCATATATTTTTATTCGTATGAAATGCTAGAGGACTAATAAGTTCAATTGATCTAGTGTTTACAATGTAAACCCACTCTTACGGACACCTTTCTACGCGAGTGCGACTCGCACTTGACCGGTTGTTCGTTGTGCGGCTGCGTACAAAGAGCAGCAGTATTCTATGCTCCAATAAACTCAAGCTATGAATGGCATTAGCGGTTCAACTCGTTTAACCGTGTTTCATAAATTCGTCTGTTCAGGCTGACGCGGCGTCGAGATGCAAATGAGGCGACGAGCGAGGCGCCGGCCCACAGACCATGTAATAGTGAGGCTGGCGCCGGAGAGGCGATCCCGACTAATCGCTGGGACCTGTCGCACTCATTAGTGATGTTATTGGATGAATATCAACTGTAATGTTTTCTGTAGGCTGTGGCAGGATAACTATACGAAAACAATTTTGAAAAGCCCGAAGATGAACTAGCTACAAGGGATGATTTTTTAATTTTCCTTTTATTAAACTTGCCTTGTACGTACGTCTGTCGTTCCGTTTCAAAATTTGTAACCAATTTTTCAAACACTGCTGCTTGAAACTCGGAGCTGATCCGATAGCCTAAATTTCTAGGCTTGTGTTCACGTATGAAGAATGATTAGGAATTATTTCCCGCTATTGAACGAAGAATGAACTATTCCCCGAGATCATCCTTATCAGTTCAATAGTACTAGGTATTCGTTCCTTTCGCAAAAGAGTGAGCGCGCGAGCACACCGTCCGACCGATCACTCGACGCGTCTCCGACGATGATGTCCCCTGCCTTGTATGGCACGCCATACAAGGCAGGGGACATCTTACGGCGAACGTTCTGTATATGACTGAACACATACAATTGATTGATTGTACTAGTACGGAGCGCTCCGCTCTGTGAACGATTAAGCACAAGCCTATAAAATTCGGCATACCTGTCAAGTAGCGATGACAATACAATATAATGGTGACAGCGAGCTGATCTGATGATGGTGATGGAAAGCGGATAACGGAACTGCTAGCTGATTATTAGTAGCATGCCAGTGTTCCGGCTCATTTTGATCAGCTCAAGAGCTGATTTGAAAAATATATTTTATAAAACAATCAACGGTGACTTTTCAAGTCCACGGGTAGCCGGAATGCTGGCTTTTATTTCGGTCATAGAATAAGCATTGCCATTCAGCGTGGCAATGCTGCCTATATCCTGGGCACGCTGGTGACACCAAGCCGCCACTCGATGGCAGCGTGCCTGGTGTTTCTAGTTTAGTATTTAGATATACTTTTTAGGTTTTTTGTTATAACAAATGTCACCTAATTTTTTACAGGCTTTTATTTAACTTGCAATGTATGTTTGTCTGGGTGGAATCCGGGTGAAATCTTGCAACTGAATTTAAAAGCAGTTATCCTCAACCGATTGAGCTGAAATTTGGCATACCTGTCAAGTTCCGATGGCAATACAATATGATGGTGACAGCGAGCTGATCTAATGATGGAGACGGAAGGTGAACAACGGAACTCCTCAATTGATAATAGTAGATAGTAGACTGGCCGTGTTTAGGCTCATTTTGATCAACACGGTTACGATCACTAATTAAAAAAAAGCTTGTATTGAAATATATATTTTTGACAAAAAACTTATTCAACAAAAAGGTTGTTTATTGTACGATTTGCTTGTTTTATTTTTGCCCCACTTCCTGTGTCAATCACGGACGGCGTGGTTGCTGCTTGGTCCAGCTTGATCAACTAATAAAGACATGACACTAAGCTGACCCACACCGCTGCCGATGGTAGCGACAGGCAGGTCGCGTTCAGCCGAGCGAGCGAATGTGCGGTGACACGCTGCTAGTGTACGTTAATTACGCTCGACCGAATCGCCTGAAACGTACGCAAGCTCAACGTTTTTGTTTATGCCATTCCAGAGTTAAATATATGTCGTAAATGTATTAAGAAAATATATAAATAAACCGGCCATGTTCCTCTCGAACCGCGCATAGTGTAGGGTTCTGAATTCAAGTCACACTCTCTCTATAGCCCGAACAGTTATGGAGGTTAAGGAACGATAAGGTTTCTTTTAAATGGTAGATGATGTTTGCGAGATGGTTCTTAGCTATGTTTGGTGGAAATTTGGTGCAGCCGTTTCCAGGATTACCGCTCGGTTTAGGCGCATCTCAGGGTAAAATTATATTTCCTCTGAGCGCATTCATGCAAATATTTGTACGATCTCCAGATATTTGTTCAGGGTGTTCAGGGTATTTTCTATGTATAATAAAAAATATCTTGGCACGACGGGCGAAGGTTCGACTGCGACGCAGGAGATTGCGGGTTCGATTCCCGTCTCGGAACAAATATTTGTACAATCTGCGGATATTTGTTTTGGGTGTTCTGGGTATTTTCTATGTATAATAAAAAATATCTATGTATGTAATGTATTGTATTAAGTATATCAGTTATCTAGTACCCATAACACAAGCTCTGTTTAGCTTGGGGCTAGATAATGTTGTGTGAACTGTCCAGCATTATTTATTTATGTGTTAGTATCGACCAGGAACGGCATGTATCAACGCACATTGTACAGTTCACCGAGATCCTCTTTCACAGTGGGATCACGTGATGTGGGGTCTTGGGGTCAGCTTACTGTCACGAGCCGTCGCTGATCATAGTTTATTTCCTGTTTATAACATTTCGTCGAGATCTTTGCCCGGAAGTCGTCCTGCTTCACAAAATGTCTCCTTAAAATCTTGGTAACAACAGTTGTGTAAGAAAAGGAAGAATGAATAAGCATCTTATAGGCGAGCGTGCTTAAATAGGCCCCATCGTCGCTTCCCATCAGGTGGGAAGTAGCAAAATACAAGCCTACTTTACAAATAAAAAAAATAAAAATAAAAGATCTTTCGTCGTGGCGTTGTATGGGGAGGCCTATGTCGAGCAGTGAATTTCTAAACGCTGATGATGACAATACTAGTAGATATGGGCCCGTTCAAGAAATCTCGTGGCATTATAGTTTGCTTTGAGCCCGCAACGGCTTGTCACTAACAACAGGATACAAGGTCCTGTTATCATTTTGCTGTTTGTGTGGATGTGACTGTAGGATGTTATGTTATGATTCGACAAAGTTCACCATTGGAATATATGAAGGCCTACTGTCCACGCACGCGTCATTTGACGTATGCATGTAACCTACAAATGAAGATAGGCGTATTTTGCATTTTTGTTATGTCCACGCTGCTTCATGTAATAGTCAGTCACGCTACAAAACGTCTCAGTTTTCTTTCAACTAGCATCGAGAAAGCACGTCTTTTGTTGTGAAAATGTCAAGTGATGATGATGAAGTGATTGTAGCATACAATTATATTATAGCGAACGCATGACGAGCGGCTGACGCGACGTTGCCGCTTCGTGGGCACAGATTTCATTGTTTCTAAGCAAGATGCAAGCATTCGTCTTGCATTCGTCAATTGACGAAAGCGTGCGTATGACGTGCGGTTACGTGGACAATGGGCCTAAGTTTGAGTTCCAGCACTCTTCTTAACGCGTTAACGCGTGTTGTGGCAGCCGGCCCCTCTGCGGTCACGCGGGTCGGTGCGGTCGCGCAAAATCGCCGGCCGAGTGACGATCGGCTCCCCGCATAAATCTCCGCGACCGCCAATTAAGGCCCGCCCCGACAGTTTGTCTACGACGACGCCCTGATTGCTTTCCACAGCCAGACCCTTAGACGAGCGCCCATCCTAGTGTTAGCGTAGTAGCAAAGCGCTAACCAAATGTATGGAGATGATAAGCCACCAACCAACATTCTTTATTCTTTATTGTACACACAAAATACACAAATACAAAAGGCAGAATGAAAAGACATATGTACAAAGGCGAGCTTAACCGTAAAAAAAGAGTTTTATTCCAGCAAACCTCTGAGGCTAGAGAGTGGTGATTATAGAGGTAGGTTCGTGTATGCACATACGCTGATTTTTTATATGTTGTTAGGACCTTAACCAACATTTAAAAAAACAGATTTGCAATTTTCCAAGTTTTGCGCGTTCGGCGGTGTGCCCAAAAAACAATGTGTTTTTTTTATTTTTTTCTGTTTTTGCTCAATATCTTAGTGAATGAAGGGTCTGACCGGTATAGTCACTGCGAATACTTTTGAAGTTGACTAAATTTGCTACAATTTTACACTAGCGCGAGCTCTATAGAGCCATTGGTTCCCAAGATACAGTTCTTCCAAAATAGGCAATTTTTTCCTAAAAGTGTTTTTTTTTCCTAAATGTTAACTTATTTTGTGAAATATCTTCTAAAATATGCATCCCAAGTCAAATATTATAAAAATCAAGTTGTAGTAAATTTAATAAGCTTTCATTTAAGACCTAACTGGTACCTGTAGGAACAGCGGTAACATTATGTAGCCCATCTATCAGGTCCGTCAATTGCTAATAATAAAAAAACTAAGCAATCAACAAAAATCATGTACGACGTACCCATACATTTTTCGTTTCACATTTGCTTAGTATTTAAATATTACGCTAATGCTTGGATGAACGCTTGTCTAACGAACCTGAGCGAGCCTCAGAAACACGCTATCGACCTTTTCACGAATGTAATGTTCGACAAGTTTGCCTATCTATGTTTGGTTGCTATTTCTGTACCCTCTTGGGAGTTAATTTGGGAATATCTCACAGTCAATTAGAGATGAGAAAACCGCAGTAAGTTTCTACTTACAACCTTCGAATCGTTTGTACTAGGATGGGGTATTTGAAATGAAATGAAATGAAATGAAATCAGTTTATTTGCTAGAACATGGTAGGATACATGGAAGGCCTTATTTTATAGTGAGGAGCACATGTTCTTGCTTCACAAGCATGCAAATGTTTTAAAATAGGTACGTCTCTATTACATACATTGGATAAAATAAATACTTAATCAATTCATGAATACTACTAATCAATTACATCCTATAAATCTGCTCCTTAATAAAATTTGATCCTATAAATCTGTAAATAAACCTGTCTTCACTTATGGCCTTTCTTTGACCACGATGTGACCTGTTGGTAAGTGATGATGGTGGCCGAAGATGGAGCACAAAGGTCTAGAAGGCACCTATTAACTCTAGCCTTGAAGAGACCCAGATTATAGTTTTCAGGAAAGACAGACGACGGTAGTGTTTTCCACTCCTTAGCAGTTCGCATTATAACGGTAGAACTGAAACGTTTAGTACTAATAGAGGGTATTTCCTAGTGAGATAAGGATGGTATTTTATTAATTTGCTACGGTTAACGATGCATTGGTGTAACATTTCGTCGAGCCTTTGCACGAGCGCGGGCGATGTGCGGGCGATGCGAGGGCGATGCGCGGGCGATGTGCGGGCGATGTGCGGGCGATGTGCGGGCGATGCGCGGGCGATGTGCGGGCGATGCGCGGGTGACGCGGAGGGAGAGGGACGAACGACGCACGCGGTCAGTTGTTCAAGTACAACGAGTGAACACAAGGTACAACTATATGTTACGGGTAAATGCACACTCGCTGTGAGCATTACGCCGAACAGAGCGCCGAGCATTCACAGGAACGTTACAATACATGGAAATGCTCGGGAAAATGCTCTAGTGAATACTCACTTTTAGTAGTTGCTATCAAACAATGCTTATAAACGCAGAAATGTTTCAACCGACCTCAATTTTTTGCGAGTTTAAAAATAACACATCAGATTTGGGATTAATTTTCATACATGAATCGTGTCCACGCATTTATACCTCACCTTTTTTGTGATTCAGACTGGTTTATAGCCTATAATCTAGTATCTGGTATTAAGTTTGCAATGCAGTCAATGTACCGAAGTATCTATAGGGACCCGTATGTATGTATAGACACACGCCTTTTTCCCCGAAAGGGTAGGCAGAGCTCAATGGGCCTCTTTTCACTGTGGGTTGCACCATCGTGGGAATATATACGTGACAATTGGTGAGCTTATCGCCGCCATTGCGATAAGGACTCAAAATAGCGGAATACTATTTCGTTTTCTTGAAACTCCCTTTTATCAACAGTAAAATCAGCCGGAAGACATCTTCTGCTCGATATAATAGGTTTCCATCATAGAGCGCATGGTCTTGAGCTACCTCCATCCACCGTCTGCTCGCAACCGATACAATTTCATCGATATATCGTTACCGATCGACTAAAAACTATATAATATGCCTCCCTTTCAAGGAATTTAAAATCGTCTGCACACACTTCTAAATTTTCTACCATATTATTTCCGAACCTGACACCGTTATCACTCGCGAAGTTCCACGTAATTCCCCATTCCCTCATTACAAAATATATATATATATAAAAAGGCAATAATACGTACGTATTTATTTATAAGCTCGGCGTGAGAGTTGACGCGGGTGTCGTTAGGGCCGCTCTCTTCTCGTGTGTCATTTTAAGGATGTGCCAAATTGAAGGCTGAGGCACATAGAGGGGCGTCGGGCCTTATTTATATAGAAAGCAGGTTGTCGTTGTCTCTACACAAATTGCCTTATTTTTGATATCTGTGTAATTTGTATTTGTTTTATTTTTTTATTTTATGATGTTTGCTTTTTCGTGTTGAATGTGTGTGTCTTTGATTGTTTAGTCATAAATAAACGTTTCTTTCTTTCTTTCTTTCTTTCTACCGGTGCTTACTGGTTAGAACTTGCACAATTGCAAATTAATTCGTCCACAACAAATCGAAACTAACGATGTTTTGTAAAATGTAATGTGAAGGTTGTAAGAGATATTGTCTGGTCCTTCCATAAAATAGTATTGTTTTTGAAAACAAACTTTTGACGAAACCTTTTTCTGATAAAAATGAGCCGAAACACTGCCAGGCTACTATTAAGCATCGAGGACTTCAGTTATCCACCTTCCGTCTCCATAATCAGGCCAACTCGCTGTCATCATAATACTATATTGTCATCGGAACTTGAAAGGTGTATGCCTAATGTCAGTTCGATCGGATGCCAGCAAATGTTTGAAAAAATGGATAACATGAACCGGCAAGACAGACGAACGAAGCAATAACCCTACATAATGTAAGAAAAATTGTACAAATGACGTGTAATTTTTAAAAAAATTACCTATAAAGTACTATTGACTATTGCAAGTTTAATTACAAACATGAAAACTAAATAGACCAAAACAATACTAGTCTCCGCCCACGTATGGGCTTGCGGTCCGATATTGTCTATGAGTGAAGTATATCAACCATCAATACATATAAAATTATTGCGTGAATGACTGACTCACTCACTCACTCAACGAACAGGCCAAATCGTAAGTCCTAGGGACCTGTAATATGGAGGGTAGGTATATTATTTTTGTGGTCTAGGGGTGCACTAAGAAGGGAAGGAATTCCCCAATTTCACCAGCGGGGTGTTGAAGTTTGTGTGAAAACAAATCCACGCATACGAAGTCGCTGGAATTCCACTAGTTCGTATATTATGATGTTTTATTTTTTATATTTGTTATACTACTTGAATGACGGAACAAGCTGATGGCCCACCTGATGTTAAGCGGTAACCTCTGCCTATGAACAGTGCATTACCTCATAGGTCACGTCCCCCTAGGACGCGCCCTATGTGGCATTGCACTGCGCCCGCCACCCTGAGACATAAAGATGTACAGTCTCATGTGCCTGTAATTTCACCGGCACCCTTACCCTTCAAACCGGAACACAGCAATGCGAGCACTACTGCTTTGCGGCAGAAATAGGAATGGTGGTAGTACTTCCCCGGACGAACTCTTTCACAAAAAAGCTCTACTACTACTAAAACGCGATAGCGATAGTCGGACTGTATGTGGACAACTTTGCCGGTAAGTGCCAGCAGGCAGTTGCTGTTAACCTGCTTTATGTGTAAATGAACCCTGGGGCCTGATTTATGCCCCGACACCCGGCGCGCCCCCACGTCTTCGATTAGAGGTTTATTCACTCGACCGAGGTCAGTTTTCTTACGCTATAAGCGTTAATATAGAACCAGCCCTTATTATAAGGGACGCGAGAATATTGCTATAATATTAGCTGGGGTTCTTTGAAGTGAATGTAAATCTGCGAATCACGTCATATGATTTGTTGGTAGTAATTACTGTTTTTAGTGTTTTTAGACATATTTATCATGAATAAATGACTAGCAGACTTCTGAGGGTAACTTAGTTAAATTCCTTGCTTTAAAAATCGCAACTATTTTTAGTTGACTTCAAAGAGGACGACTGTATGTTACGCGGCATCTTCGCCGATTGTGAACCGTATTTTTTTTTTTAATTACGACTTTGCACCACTTTCCTACTTGGCTATTCTTCTGCTGACGTTTCGACCATACCACTTCGTTGATACTAAGCCACGGTAATTTCAATTCTATAAATTGATTTTTTATCAAATAATTTATATTTCTGGATGGATGAAATAGGACCAATTTAAATTTGAAGAAAATATTCCAAGAACATTTGGTTAAGTATGAATCCCGGTTATTGAAAAATTTAAAGGCGGTTATTTTTTTTATTTACATAAAATAGCCTCCAATTGAAAATAAAAACACGTGGTTTGAGCGTGGTAAGTTATCAACAAAATTAATAATTGTTACTATAATAATTGTATTTAATAATGGAATTTGAATGATATTATTTCAAATTAATTGGCTCTGTTTTTAAATTTTCTATGTTAAACTAACTAAACTAGCATGCCATCCTCTCCACTTGCACGCCGGCAGCGGCCAAACATATTGTGTCTTATTCCTATTTTTACCATAAATTTGTACATATGTTTAAGCAAATAAATTTGTACATATGTTTAAGCAAATAAATTTGTACATATGTTTAAGCAAATAAATTTGTACATATGTTTAAGCAAATAAATTTGTACATATGTTTAAGCAAATAAATTTGTACATATGTTTAAGCAAATAAATTTGTACATATGTTTAAGCAAATAAATTATCTTAATCGTTATCTTTATCTTTAAAATATAGAACCTCTATACTCGGCAAAAATCCACGAAAATGACGACACAGGGACGAGAAGTTCCCTTCTCTAGAAAAGCCCGCCCCGCCCTTACTTATATTAGTTCCTCTGAAATAAATTAGTAATTTTTACTAGCTGCAGTTCGTTCAGCTTCTTTCATCACAGACCGTGTTCCGAATTTATGTCACCACAATATTAACGATTATTAATTGATATAACTTTTGAAACTATCATGGTTATGTACATAAATTTCACTAGAAACGGGATATTTACCATGATTTTTGAGTTTTATATGTTCCCGATATTTCGGCACAGTTGCATGCGCCATGATCACGGGAGAACATGATCCCGTGATCATGGCGCATGCAACTGTGCCGAAATATCGGGAACATATAAAACTCAAAAATCATGGTAAATATCCCGTTTCTAGTGAAATTTGTGATTATTAATTGCTATTGCACCGTTCAAGAATGCCTTTCACATACTCTGAATAAGGAACCCTAAAAGGAGATGAGCGTGAAATGCGACTAAGCTCTACAAACTGGAGCCTTTTACTGCTGCGACAGGCGCACTTTGTAGCCACTTATTATATGTGATGACTTCTGATACCTGCAGTTTTATACACTAACGAGCAATAACAACGTTCTATCTTTCTTGAATAAAATAAAATAGTATTTTGTAGTACTTTTTTGTCAGTAATACAGTATTTTACTCACTTGATAGGAGTGCAGAAGTAATAATATTTTTTTTCACCTAAAAAATATATCTTCAATTCTTCAACCGCTTTCGAAGCTTTCAATAAACGGGACCAAATTTTAAAATACAAGTTACCGGTACAGCATTATGTAATGAAGTCTCTTACGAGCTTGGTTTGTGTATGAAAACCTTATGAGCACAATTTGTTGTATGAACAAAAGGCGAAGACTTCATGCTACGACGTAGCTGGTTAAGCTTAGCGTAGCACTGCCGTAGCCTACCGCTACGACTGCTAGTTATACTTACTGGCTGTTAAGATTTAAATAGGCTTCTCTTAAAGGTATTTTTACCAAAACCTACACAGTGTACGATTTTTTTTTTTTAATAATTTTTTTACCATATTTCCTAGTGCATTATAGAGCCCAACACGATTTCGATAAATTTTCTCGATAATAAAATCTTGAACTCTACAATGAGCTTATAACGTAAATATCTCTATTACCTATCAACGAACATTGATTAAATTAATACCCTCTGGCCACGTGGTACAAATAATATTATTTTAGAGGTCATAGTAGATTTATATTTTCAATTTTTCGTGATATACGTTCACTACCGTTGCGCGTGAGCTATTCTATCACCTGTATTCTGTATACTTGAACTTTATTGAGTTAGATAGTGATGCAATTTAGCTCTTGTAACTTAAGTAGGCTTGTAAGTACGATATATGCATTTATGTATTATTGTTTTTTTTTACTTGTAACCGTTTTTGTTATTAATAAATTACTATGACTATGACTATGACTTGTCTGTCCCAAATTCAAACTGTAAAAATTGGTTCTATAAAAAAAACTCCCGTGTCTTGAGAGCAGAAGAACACATGGAATGGACCCCTTTCGTACTTTTCACCTAGTTCCTGCAGATAGCACGTTAATTCGAAGTGACCGGAATCAGTCGGTTTAATGCGAGGACAGGGGTGTAATCAGGGCGCCGCAAAACCACATAATTCGCAGGCGAGCCGCGACGGCCGACCCTCCGGAAACTCGCGCTTAACACTTATTAACACATCCGAGTACACTGCTCATTCTGGGAGTAATTAAATAAAGCTATACAAATGGCATTAACAAATGGCATTAACATTGTCACGGTCGACGAGCCCTCTCATAGGAAATAGTTAATTTTAATGAACTAGAAAATAAGAACGTATTGAAATAAGAACGCCAAGCGAACGTAGCGCATTGTAAAATTTGTGCTTTCGACCTCTAATTGTGTAACATTCTACATAAGATCTTGTAAATAGAAATAAGTGAACCAATACACAGTCCATTATACCAGCTTCAACCAGAGTTTAAATTCATGAACCCAGAACACTCAACTAAGAACGTCATTGTTATTTATTTATAGTAGTAATGTAGTTTATGTAAGTTTAAAATTTGTTATATATATATTTATGGTTATTATTACGTATAAGTAGGTATATTAGTTAGTCGTAGTTTAGTTATTAGTATATAGCTATAGTTAGGTCTAGGTATATATTTATGTAGGTATGTTTTTGTTTGCGCACCGCCGTCTTTTAATTTTGTATTATCCTGTCCATCAAAAGGTTGTCTGGAAGAGATCGCTTTAAGCGATAAGACCGCCCATTGTACATTACTGTTATTGTTTTGGTTATTTTATCTTTTTTTATTTTTTATATTTGGTGTGCAATAAAGTGTTAATATATCTATCTATCTATCTAACACTCCCGATATACCTCAGATCATTCACAAACATTATAAGCATAAGCACAGGATAATGATATTGTTCTCTGCGCTTCAGTTCTCACTCAGATTATGAATGTAGGTAGTCAGAGGCAATTCCAAAACAATGCATGTCGCACGTCATTCACATTTTTGAGTTTTGAGTTTCTAATTATTATTATTTTCTTGATGTATTAGTTAAGTTGTATCGTTAGGCATTTTGTATTTATAGAAATAAAGAAAGAAAAATTTATTATTTTTTATGCTAAAATCTGCAGTGCAATCTTCTTCTTCGTTTCGTTGGTTCCCATAGATGATTAAATTGTTTAAGACCAAAATTTAGCCACGTCGACAGAATTTTCAGTGGCTTCGGAAAGGCAATTTAGGGTACAGGTGTTGGTGCACAGTGGACAGGACAGCAAGTGAGGCATCGTCAGAGGAGTGAACTTGTCGTTTTTTTTTTTTTGTACTACTGAATGACGGAGCAAGCAGATGGCCCACCTGATGTTAAGCGGTAACCTCTGCCTATGAACAGTGCATTACCTCATAGGTCACGTCCACCTAGGATGCGCCCTATGTGGCATTGCACTGCGCCCGCCACCCAAGGATAAAAAGTCTCATGTGCCTGCGATTTCACCGGCACCCTTACCCTTCAAACCGGAACACAGCAATGCGAGCACTACTGCTTTGCGGCAGAAATAGGTATGGTGGTAGTACTTCCCCGGACGAACTCTTTCACAAAAAAGCTCTACTACTACTAATCTAATACTCTATTCGTATGATAAGTAAATAAATTCAATCTGTGACTTTTCTCTTATTTCTCAGAGAACTTTAAAAGACGTCTGAATATAAGACCGTAATATACTTCAAATTAAGTTTTCACATACACATAAAAGTGAGTACCAAAGTTTAAGTTAATAGTAGCGATATTTTATACCGAATCGAGACCGACTATTTCACTACGATTTTTACGTGTAAAAATAAAATAAAAAGCGATGGTAGCCTAACGGTCCAATAGTGCAACTCAGAACCCAAGGATACCGGGTTCGATCCTAGGCTCCGCACCAATGACTTTTCTAAGTTATGTGCGGATTTCCATCGCTCTGTGCTTCGGAGGGCACGTTAAGCTGTCGGTCCCGGCTGTTATTGATTAATAGCAGTCGATAAGCCATGTCAGAGGCCCTCGGGCGGCTTGACAAACTCCGACACCAGAGGCCAGCACTACCTCATACGAAATGAAACGACGACGTGTAAAAAGAAAATATGAAATCCAAACATGGTGAACGAACATGTCTCGTTTGAAACTCACTCAAAGCAAATTCTGTAAACATTACTTTGCGATATACTATGCTTTCTCAGCTTATTTACTCAGATACCCGCATGAGGAGCCAGTGTATAAAATATAGTATGTTTCAGCATTTTTATCATACTCATTTTACAGATAATTGAATATGTATAGTACAAAGAAGTAGTCAAAATATTTTTTAGTAGCGCAACACAGATGTGCTCATGACTATACGTTGTCACGCAGTGATTCTTTTGAATTTTATATTTGAAAAAACTTATTCGTTAGGAACACGACCGTAAACAGCTAGTTTCTAGAAAGCGCGTCTGTATATATCCCTTGAAATTTAAGAATAATTCTTTACAAAAAACTACTACTTTAAAGCCAGGGATTTTTACCTCTAAATTTCATAGTATTTTAGAATATTTCCTTCAAATTTAAATAATCCTCGAGCTCTATTTCAATAAAATTTGGTACATAGATTGATTATGACCTGGATTGAGCTATAGGCAATTTTTTATCATAGTAATACGCGAGCGGAGACCAGTGTTGCCAGATGAGAATGTTTAAAAGGCGGGAACGGTGCTTCCAAAACGCGGATTTTCAATAAAAAAAGCTGAGCATGTTGTTTTAACTTCTAACTTTACATCGATAATCTCTCAATTATAACAAGCGTATGGCTTTGTTTATATTTTTAATTGCACACAAGGGCAATAGAATTCACAAATTATATAATAAAAAAACACGCATGTCAGGAAATCTTATTAGGCTTTAATTACAATAAAGTACCAGCGGGCACCTTATCCAAATAATATGCTGAATATGTATAACTTTTTTTTATGTTCCTTTTCATCTGCAATCGGCTGTTTAGCCATAATAGATGTTTTCTGGGTTGACGTGGTATGGGTGTCAATGCTTGTAAGTAAGTCTGGAATCCGGTGGTATTCTCGACGCGACGTGTTAGTAATGTAACGGGGTGTTTTAGCCATAGATCTAGATTCTATGTCTATGATTTTAGCAGATTTCAAAAAAGCGGATCCGCGTAGGTTATAAGCGGAACGCGGATCCATTGGCAAAAAGGCGGTGTAAAAAGCGCAAAAGCGGTTATCTAGCAACGCTGGCGGAGACGCTAACAGAAGGTTTATTCCCGTTGTCCACGTTGACCTTGTCCACGTTAACGTGGACAACGGGAATATAGTAAAATAATTAAAAAACATTCCCGATGTCCACGTTGGCTTCGACCACGCCGACGTGGACAACGGGAATTAATAAAATAATTAAAAACGTTCCCGATTTCCACGTTATCACAATATGATGACATTGACAGACCGAATCATTTGTATACAAAATGTAAATCAAAAGCTCCTATGTATACATCCTCCTATATATCCTATTTTATGGAAGAATGTAATACAAAAATTGCTACAAGCGATACCTATGCCTGCAATCCAACAGTCTTTAATACTATCGGAAATAAAGGACTTTGGACTGGATAATGTATAAACATACCCGATGGCCATGTTTGGGGGGGGGGGGGGGGGGGGGGGGGTTCAGGCGTCCCAAATCCCAACAGAGCGATGGTAGCCTAACGGTTCAATAGAGCAACTCAGAATCCAACGATACCGGGTTCGATCCTAGGCTCCGCACCAATGACTTTTCTAAGTTATGTGCGGATTTCCATCGCTCTGTGCTTCGGAGGGCACGTTAAGCTGTCGGTCCCGGCTGTTATTGATTAATGGCAGTCGATAAACCATGTCAGAGGCCCTCGGGCGGCTTGACAAACTCTGAAACCAGAACCCAGCACTACCTCATACGAAACGAACGAACGAGTCCCAACAGTCTCCAATCTAGTCCCCTACTGGCACAGCAGCCCGCCTTATGTCTCTTGGCTCGCTGTCCATTGCCACGCTCAACTGTCGTCTTCACACAAACCTAAACACTCAAATCTAAACAAACATGAAAAATGAAAAAGTTGTATTTAACTGTGATTAAACTAGACTACAATATTATATTTCATTTAACAAACGTAATATCACGAGAGTTAACCGGGTCAAAACCGAGCACTCCGAAAACAGTTGCGTTTCACTTGCCATGATATGAGTTCTAGAAAATTTTGCAGAACGATTACTGAAAAAGTGTATTTACAATGTCCAGAGTTCTATCTGCTCCAGGTTTCATACAACAGCATATTACAAATTAAATTGACAAAGATGTAAGCTCTGAACTCATGCCAGTGCTTTGTAAAGATTGCTTTTATTTTTAAATGGTTTCATATTCTTCTGAAGAATAAAAACGCTTCTTTGTCGCCGTAAAGAGATATGTATATTCCATTACCTACAACATCAGTACCGATAAAGCTATTATGATACCCCTCTGCATTGGTATTTTTACAAGCTTTATATTAACTTTTTTTTTTTTATACTACTAGAATGACGGAACTATCAGATGGCCCACCTGATGTTAAGCGGTAACCTCTGCCTATGAACAGTGCATTACCTCATAGGTCACGTCCACCTAGGACGCGCCCTTTGTGGCATTGCACTGCGCCCGCCAGCCTGAGACAAAGATGAAAAATCTCATGTGCCTGTAATTTCACCGGCACCCTTACCCTTCAAACCGGAACACAGCAATGCGAGCACTACTGCTTTTACACAAAAAAGCTCTACTACTACTAGCACTTAGGTACTTGCGATGTATGTCCGGGTGGAATCTTGCAAGCAGTTATCCTCAACCGATTCAGATTATATTTTGCATACCTGTCAAGTTCCGATGACAATGCAATATTATGGTGACAGCCAGCTGATCTGATGATGGAGACGGAAGGTGGACAACGGAGTGTATGTTTGTCCTGATGGAATCTTTCAACTGAATTTTAAAGCAGTTATCCTTAACCGATTGAGAAGATATTTTGCATACCTATCAAGTTCCGATAACAATGCAATATTATGGTGACAGCGAGCTGATCTGATGATGGACAACGGAATTCCTCGACGGATTATAGTAGACTGGCCGTGTTTAGGCTCATTTACGATCACTAACTTTATAAAAGCTTGTATTAAAAAAAAAATATTTCACGAAAAACTTATTTGATTTTAATTTACTATTTCACTCTTATTTTCATATATTTTTTGTACTAAGATAAATACGTTCTAAAACACAATTCAAGAAGCGTTTGTGGTTGTGGTATTAGTATGTGTAGAGATAAATTAAAATATTCGCAATACTCCGCCCACATACCACGTTATACTCGTATAATAATCTAGATATTATAGCTACTACAAAGATATGTGAGAACCAACTACACCACTGAAAGTTCATTGACTTGACTTGTATGAAAACAAGGTTTTTTTTATACTACTAAGATTGACGGAACAAGCAGATGGCCCACCTGATGATAAGCGGTACCCTCTGCCTATGAACAGTGCATTATCACATAGGGCACGTCCACCTAGGACGCGCCCTATGTGGCATTGCACTGCACCCGCCACCCTGAGACATAAAGATGAAAAGTCCCATGATAATGTGCCTTTAATTTAAAAAAAAAAAAACACTGGCACCCATACCCTTCAAACCGGAACACAGCAATACGAGCACTACTGCTTTGCGGCAGAAATAGGTATGGTGGTAGTTCTTCCCCGGACGAGCTCTTTCACAAAAAAGCTCTACTACTACAAAAATATGCGAAACAAGACCGTTGGACCTTTGTTTTTTCAAGTTCCATCGGAGTAGGGGGTGGAACTAGCCATCTCAAGGAGGGGGGTACCGTTTTCAATTTGCTTTATTTGAGCTTGTTTTAATAGCGGCCAGTCCTTATTGCGAGACCAAATTGGTTCGTGCCCGGACGCCTTTCGATTAAGGTGGCCTCTCCCGATTTGAACTAAAATCTTGTAGGTTCGACCAATTCAACGTTTGAAAGAGAGGCACTGTGAAAAATGAGAGCCAGTGCCAGATCCCTCGGTTAGATTTCGGATACTTACTTGCGAAACGGCAATAAATGCGCAAAATATTCATAAAACTTGTTCCAGGACAATTGTTTTTGTGTTTTTGAGAAAGCCTTATAAGTTTGTGACAAAAATAAAATCTTATTTAAAATCTACATAACATGGGCAAGGTCCATCGCACGTCTTTTTTTTTTACTTTCACAGTTTATATGTAAATTATGAACATCCAAAGTTCAGGTTAAAATTGTGCAAATAAGCTGATGATTGAAGGCTTATGCTGAATTTAGTGGTAAAAAAAAAGAAATTTTGTTTCTATATATTCTTCAAGATACATATTCGTACAAAACATCTATGTAATAATATGTTAAAACTTCATAATCGCGTACGAGTTGAGCATGAGTGTTTGTATGGATAGTATTTGGGGTTGGCCGCTCTTAAGGAGGTCGGTTCGACTGTGCCGCGGCACGCGCTGAGGAAATACGCGTAAAAACAACGCCCCTGACAAATAGTGGGTGCAAACAACGCAAGAGTTATTGTGCTGGGCTAGGTAATGAAGGTAGAGCATACATTAAAACCGATACGACACAAACGCTGGCAAAATAAGAACATCCACTTTTTACCCGACTACGGCAAAGCTAAATGGAAGGGTTATTTTTTTAGCACTCTATATGTATATATCTATAGAATATCTCCATGAGTATATATATTTGGGCCAATTAGTCTCTTTCCAGGCGAGACAAGAACAAGAGGTGGCTCGACGCACAGAAAACGCCTGGATGAGCTATTGGTCCATGAAAGATCTAATGAAAGGACCGCTCCCACTCTCTTTAAAGCGGAAACTCATGGACATGTGCATTCTCCCCATCCTGACCTACGGTGCGCAAACTTGGTCGCTAACGAATATTCAAAAGTCCTCTCTCGGGGTATGCCAACGAGCTACGGAGCGTAGTATCCTAGGAGTGAAACTCACGGACCGAATAAGGAACTCGAAAATACGCTCCCAAACACAGATAGCTGACGTCGCTCAAAAAGCTGCAAAGCTTAAGTGGGACTGGGCAGGACATGTGTGCCGTATGTCAGAAGAACTATGGGCAAAGAGCACGACAGATTGGATCCCAAACAGACGACGGCCACGTGGAAGGCCCAGACGGAGATGGCGGGATGAGCTAGACTCCTACTTGAAGGATTGGTGCCAAATAGCCAACAATAGAGACAAATTGAAGGAGGGAAGGGAGGCCTTTGCCCTGCAGTGGGACACCACAGGCTCATAATAATAATAAATAATAATAGGTATGGTATTGGTAGGTATTTATGTATTTTTTACGTATGTTCCACCGCAGCGCCTAAACTACTCATCCAATTTTGATAAATGAGGTACTAATCGATTCGTTATTATGACATCAATATGACGGATGTAACATCCAATACAATCCATGGGGGTCTCAAAACAAAGATAAATAGGATAAGAAAGTTTTTTTTGCTATAGTATTGCAATGTCAAATGAAAGAGCAGAAAATTCTGTGTTCGTTGAGACTTTAATTCACATTTTGCATTAATTTATACTTTATAACAAAAAGTGAATATGTATAAGTACCTAAGTACGCTAACTACTACTTCGCACTACGCGTTTCGGTTCAACCTTTGTAATGCGAACTGCTAAGGAATGGAACAACCTGAAAACTATAATATGGGTCTCTTAAGGCAAGAGTGAATGCTAGCTGCTTCTAGACCTTCGTGCTCCAACGTCGGCCGCATCGTCACTTACCAACAGGTGAAACCGCGGTCAATGTTTTTGCTGTCGTTTCGAGACTACTAAAGAAGCCTCTTTCATCATGAGCACCGACCGCGATCGTGTTCGACTGTGGACCGGCGATAACAGTGCTAATTAGCCGTATTTTAATTTTAAAATGATTCCCAGTGACGGTAGTTTCAATTCTATAAGTACCTAATGACGAAGGCAACCATGATACCACAGGCTCTACGTCGCAAATCTTATGAAGAGAGATTACATGCCTTACGCCTCACTACCCTTGAAGAAAGACGCCTTCGCGGTGGCCTCAAAGAGACATAAAATCCTGACCTACCAATACAACCTGCCAGAACTACATGATGTCTTTGTAAAGAATGAACGATCATCTCGTGGCCACCTATTTGAACTGGCTCAAGATCCTTCCAACGCACTTGTTGCACATCAGTAACAGTAACTTCTTCAGTAACAGAGTGGTCCACAATTGGAACATACTACCAGACGATGTTGTTTCTGCCACGTCTGTAAATGCTTTCAAAAACAAGCTCGACAACTGGCTACGAAAGGACAATACAGAACTTCAAAAAGTGACTCAAAATTAGACAATCCACACTGTTTTGATGTAGACATATCAGCGAAAGCTGATCGTCTATAAATCACATCACATCACACTAATATTATAAAGGCGAAAGTTTGTGTGTGTGTGAGAGTGTGTTTGTTACTTGTCCACGGTGAAACGGCTGGACGGATTTGGATGAAATTTGGAATGGAGATAACTGGACTCCCGGAAAAACACATAGGCACATTTTTATCCCGATTTTTCCAAGGGATGTAAACTTACGTGGGTAAAACCGCGGGGCGCTGCTAGTGAGTAAATAATGTTGTAGTTCACCGTGGTCTTGAAGTCGGACTCTCGTCATAATGTGAGCTAGCTCATTTATGGTGAGGGTCCCTACGGAAAGTGTGAAGGCCTGTCTTGTGGCCGAAAGGGGTAAAGTTCCAGGGGTTCAAGCGCCGCCTGTCACGTGATTCCCCGGGCCGCGACGCGTTTGCGATCACACGTGTGTTAGATTAAGTTATAAATAAAGTGTTTTTTAAATGTATGTTAGTTTCTGAGGTTTATATGAACTTATTGTTAGCGGCGCGGAGAGGTGTCCATTGAACGCCTTGTTGTACAGGGTAGAGTTGAAGGGCACACGAGCACGGGGCAGATCGCCCATGAGATGGACTGACCAAATCAAGGCAGCTTTGGACGGGCCACTGCATGAATGCACCAGGAAAGCTGCGGTGCGAGATGAGTGGCGAAGGATTGTGAAGCGAGCCACAGACCCTGAAGTGACGACCACGTCCACTCTGCGAAGAGTGTAACGACGAAGAAGAACATTGTTTACGTTTAGTGCAATTCTCAATAAGCCTGAAATAAAGATTTTGAATTTGAATTTGTAGTCTGGCTACAGATTTTTAACTTCATACTTGATTTAGTCCGTGTAAAAAACCAACTCATGCTGAGGCAGAACCATTTTATTACTTGAGTTACACCTAGTACCTTCATATCTGTTTCTTCTTAGTGTGTTCTGTGTTTCTGTGTAGCTCTTGTATACAAATAAATATATATTCTTTCTTTCTTTTTTTCTTTCTTTCTTAAAAAATTACTCTTAATTTGTTGTGTGCGGGCCTCAATGAGCGGCGCACCCAATTCCTTTCACTACACTGGTGCTACCAAACATTTTACTGCATCAAATATCTTGTTAGAACAAACTGCTAACACTAGAAATACAAAGTAGAAAAATAGTAAGAGTAACCCGAACCTTGTTACTGCATCAATCAAATAAATAGGTAAATATTGGCGGGGAAATACAGGCGATACGATATTTCTGTAAACATACTGAATGGTACGCGAAATAATGAGCCGTGAGCAAATAGTGGCTGAGTGTACATTTGGAGTCACAATGTTAAGGAACATGGAAACTCGCTTTCTTAAGGCGCTATGTTAAAATACCGAACGGGCGGAGTCTAGAAAACAATATCTAGTTTTTTTAAATAAATAAATAATAATAAGTAAATAATGCTGGACAGTTCACATAACATTATTTAGCCCCAAGCTAAGCAGAGCTTGTGTTATGGGTACTAGACAACTAATATACTTAATACAATGTACTAAGAAAGATATTTTTTTAATATGTATAGAAAATACCCAAAACACCTTTTATACAACTTGGTATGACGGTTCAAGAAGATGACAAACCTAATTTTAAGTGGTACCCTCTGCCTATGAACAGTGCATTACCTCACAGGTCACGTTTACCTAGGACGCACCCTTTGTGGCATTGCACTGCGCCCGCCACCCTGAGACATAAAGATGAAAAGTCTCATGTGCCTTTAATTTCACCGGCACCCTTACCCTTCAAACCGGAACACAGCAATGCGAGCACTACTGCTTTGCGGCAGAAATAGGTATGGTGGTAGTACTTTCCCGGACGAACTCTTTCACAAAAATGCTCTACTACTACTGACAAGTGTGCGTAACGTCTGACGTAGACTTCCAATATTCATGATTTTAAGCTAAGGCCAAACCAACGCGTTCAGCCCGCGTCCTCAGTGGCGTGCACAGTGGCGATCAGTGGTAAGACAATGTATCGCCACCGTGCACGCCACCGCGGACGCGGGCTGAACGTGTTTTCCGTCCTTATTTTAGGGTTCCGCAGTCAAGAGCAAGGAACCCTATAGTTTCATGTCCGTCCGTCTGTCTATTCTCGGCTTAGCCCAGAGACTCTTAGTACTAGAAAGCTGTCATTTGAGATGGGTATACATATTAATCACGCCGACGAAGTGGTAAAATAAAATCTACGACCAAAACCCTTTGGTCCGTTTTGGTAATTGAGTTTCGTAACAAGCTGAACTAGAGCAATTTCGGGGAAGTACTACCTCCATACCTATTTCTGCCGCAAAGCAGTAGTGCCCGCATTGCTGTGTTCCGGTTTGAAGGGTATGGATGCCGGTGAAATTACAGGCACATGAGACTTTCAATATTCGCGGCGTACAATGTGGACGTAACCTATGAGATACAGTGCTTCCCACGACTGACTCGATAGCGAAAATGACATTGAAATGACTTGTATGGACTAAAATATCGATGTTGTTTTCGCTATTAATCCAATGTTTTCTTCAAACCAAATATGATTTGCCGCAAATAATGACCAATATAAAAGCCAACAACAGTAATTTCAGTGTAAAATTATACTCTGTTCGCCCATATTTGATAAAATACATAGGTAGGGGAATAGCAACCACCTAAACGATTGTTTTGATAAATATAATTTAAAAAAAAACTTTCTCCACAGTTCGGTAAAGTTCAAATTCCAGTTTACCCAACTATGTTGAAATAAGTTCCACTGTGGAATTGATGATTGCACAATTGGCATGTACATATTCGTTGAGGTTGATCACAAAAGCATGGGCTGCTTTTCGGATAACAAACCTCATTAAAACTAGCCACTATTCAAGCACACAGTCCGTAACCACAGTACAGGCCGGGCCGATGTCCAAACTCATTGGGTCGCGTAACAGTTGGATTCATTTAATTATCACCTTATGGCCAGTGGACTGCACGTGATGGCAGTCACTTTTCGCAGAGGAGTGTACCGCTAGGGCACTCGACCCTATGCATACAATTTTTTTTTTTTTTTTTTTTATACTACTTGGATTTCGGAACAAGCAAGAGGCCCACCTGATGTTAAGCGGTAACCCCTGCCTATGAACATTGCATTACCTCATAGGTCACGTCCACCTAGGACGCACCCTATGTGGCATTGCACTGCGCCCGCCACCCTGAGACATAGATGAAAAGTCTCATGAGCCTGTAATTTCACCGGCACCCTTACCCTTCCAACCGAAACACAGCAATGCGAGCACTACTGCTTTGCGGCAGAAATAGGTATGGTGGTAGTACTTCCCCGGACGAACTCTTTCACAAAAAAGCTCTACTACTACAGAACGCTTCTACTCTGCTTCTATTTTGTATATTATACTATCAAACTCCTGTTTTTTTTTACACGTGATCATTAATATAATATCTAGAACTGTGATTTGTCAGTTTCTTATAAAATTATATGGTTTCCAAATCACACTGACTTAAAGATTTGCATGGAAATCTTATACCCATAGTTTGTTGGTGAAACTGACAAACCACAGTTCTAGATAAAAGTCTCTAGACTGTGTGTACAAATTTGACAAAATTAATTATTATTCAAATGTATTTGTGTGGACCGGGCAAGCGGTTCAGTTCACTTAAGGTGGTTGGTTGCTTTCGCTAGTGGCGCGAAATTCTTTTTTTTTTTCGTGTTTTTTGATCATCACTGCTCATCAACACTTCTTCAGATAGCGAAAACTATGTTGCCGGTAATTATATGACCACAAAACACAAGTTTTAATTTATAGTATCACATAAATATCATTTGTTTGGCTATGAATGTGCTTGAAACAAAAAAAAAACACTGTAAATACCATTGAAGCACAATCGTTGCTAAACTTATGATATTTATGTGATACTATAAATTAAAACTTAGGTCATATAATTACGGGCAACATAGTTTTCGCTATCTGAAGAAGTGTTCACGAGCTGCGATGAGCGAAAAACCCGAAAACAATTGAATTTCCCACCACTACCCAAAGCAACCACCTTAAGGCGATATGTCAAAATACCGAATGGGCGGAGTCTAGCAAGAAAACAATAGCTGTAAGACAGTGACAGCGCTATTGCTCACTTGAACCCGGCAAGAGGTGAGGTATAGATTTTTGCCGCTCGGAAGTAACTGTTGTAAGCGACAAATGATAAAACTTCGTTTTGCTTCTAAAGTAGCAAATATAAAAATAAATGATCTATAATTAATCTAAGTAATGTGATTACCTACTGAATAATATAAAAAAATATGCTTAATAGTTTTTCTAGTCGAAGGAGGGACCTAAAAAGGGCTTTACAAGAGCCAATTTCAAAAAATAAAGCTATCGCGAAAAGTTTCGCTTATCGTGTTTCTAGTCTATAATTTATTTAGAAATAACCTCAAATAATTACTGTATTAACATCAAGTTTGTAACCCTTACTGATAGTGAGTGAGCATGTAACGAAACGACTCCAAAATTTTAAAATAGCGTCTTAAATGTTCACCTCCCATTAGATTCAACCGTATGGCTGTATGGTAAGGTACGTTGGTAGTGGACAGGTGGACATTATAGAATTGGAGGATTGCATCGCTTGTCCGGTATCCTGGATTGGGCTCTTTGGGTTCGTTTGAACTTAGTAATAAATCTTACGATTGGATCATCTTATGAATGTATTAGCATTAGAACTGCCTAGCACTATGATTTGTCTCAAAGTTTTAAATTTAATTTTCATAAATTGGGTTTTTTAATGCTTTTGGAAAAGGTTGTCTTTGTGAAAAAGAAGTGTATTTTCAGTTAGTAAATTAGATCATAGCAACGTTTTTTATAATGTTATATACATTTCCATTAATGTGACTGATTGCAAATGGATGTTTACATCAGTTGCACCGACAAGAGTAAAATTACGTACCTGCACCTACTTTGTAGATGTTTTAAGAGCGGTATCAGATTAGCGTTTTTTGCGCGTATAAGCTTGTATACGCACCAACAACTCCAGTATAATAAAATAGTTGTAGGTTTTCGTCGTCAAGAGGCATTTTCACCAACACATTAACGGACGTTGAAACGGCTGGTTAGCTTAAAACAACGACTCTTTTTGACAGATGTTTTTAAACGTTATCTGTCACTTTGACGATCGGTTACGGTAACCACCGATTTATTTTTCGTGAACTAGGGCCTAAATGACTTACCTTATAATTTGACAAAGCCTCTATACAGCTGCATCTTTCTAGAGTACAAACAGTTTTTTTTTTAAATTGAATACTTTACTGTAAATTGTCGTGACTAAGTGTTCCCTGTGATCCTTAGGTATTAATAAATATATGTATGTATGTAATCATTTGACAAAGATATGTCAGGATTCTTGCTGTACAAGAAATCATATAAATAAAATAATTGGGTTAAAATTCACTTACCTTAACCACATAAAATATAAGTTCTTTAGTATGTATACATATATTATGTGTACCTGTATTAGGTTTTAGAAGTGATAGTGTGAAAAGACATTCTTCTATACAACTTATTGTGTTAGGGTAGCTGAAATAAAGGCTTTTTTTTTTATTTTTTTTTTATTTTTTTTTTTTTTATTTATTTATGTAATCATTTGACAAAGATATGTCAGGATTCTTGCTGTACAAGAAATCATATAAATAAAATAATTGGGTTAAAATTCACTTACCTTAACCAATGCCGCTTAGCGATAGCAGTGTGGCAGCAAATAGCGTCGTACTGGTCAGCTATCCACACGATGAGAATGATGTAGAAGGCCGTGGTGGTGTCGTTGAAAAACTCCGACATGATAGCCTCCATACCTGTTGACAAAGAAAGGTAGTGTTACACTTGTGCGATGTCCCCAATACGATATTGTCACTGCGTATTTTAAAATGTTGCTAATTTGTATTAGTAGTTCCGCAAACAGTAGACCTCGCGAGCACAAACTTGTTTAAAACTATGCATCATGTCAATCCATAATGATCACACAACGAACCCAAAACGACAAAACATTATTTTTCAGAAAAACTATTATGACGGTAATATCACGGTTTCAGACTTCACCTAGAGAGAGGCCCTGAAAAAATGTGTGTTTTTTATTATATTGAGAAAATATTGACATATCGTATTTTTTAGTACAGTGAACCCTCGGAATTATAATGCAGTACGTATCCATGCATATTTTTATTCTGAATATTGTAATCGATTTAGTCTGTTAAAAATAAAATCTAAGATTTAGAATTTTGTCCCCTTGCTAATCCCCCAAACCCCAACCCTATTCAGATAAGTTATTTCCTAAGACTAGACTAATCAAACCCCAGACAAAGGCAATGCACGACCGCAGCGAAACCGCAGCGCAATCGTGACGTCACCGCGTCAAATATCGCGGGTCATGTGTGAGCTCGACACCAGAGCCGCGTCGTCGGGTTTCGGACTAATTACGTGTCGACAATTACTCGCCTAACGACCGAAATCCGAGAACGCTCTAGGAGCTTATTAAACGGCGACATGCAGCCACCAGACGAATATACAGATGCTACGTAAAAGGACAGGACTACAGGACTCAAAACTAAGTCAACGTCAGAAGTATTTTATAGAAATCAAAAGGATCATTTTGAATCTTCTTATAAACTAAATTTACTCCTGTTCCAACGCGACCAAACCTAGAAGAATGTTCATACACACATACTCGCACATACATACATAGGCACACGCCTCAAAGGGCCTCTTTTCATCATTGTTTTCACCATCGTAGGAATATAGACGTGACCAGTGCCGAGCTCATCGCCGCCATTGCTTCCCAGGACGGCCCAGCTAACGCTTTCTTCGGGTAATAACACATTCCTTAACAATCTAGCTGCCATGACAATCTTAATAACCCATATCGCAAGCACCATCATTCATACAAAAAAACAGAATTTAAATCAGGGCAGACGTTCCGGAGCTACACCACAACAAAGAAACATGCCATGCAGACAGACGGACAGACACACTATAAATAAATAAATAAATAATGCTGGACAAGTTCACACAACATTATCTAGCCCCAAGCTAAGCCAGAGCTTGTGTTATGGGTACTAGATAACTGATATACTTAATATAATACATTACTTAGATAGATATTTTTTATTATATGCATAGAAAACACCCAGAACACCCTAAACAAATATCTGCAGAACGCACAAATATTTGTTCCGAGGCGGGAATCGAACCCGCAACCTCCTGCGTCGCAGGCGAACCATGGCCAGCCGCGCCACTATAGCCTCAAACTTGTAATACCCCCCTTTCTCTGTATCACCCATCTCAAGGACGTATAACAGTACAAAGTGAAGTCAATACAAAGATCTTAATGTGATAAGTGTCTTCCTAATGCTCTCATCATGTGCTGTGGTGTGTCCGGCCAAAGAATATACCCCTTCCGTCTCCTCCCGTGGATGTCGTAAACGCCGACTAAGGGAATACCCGGACTTGTTGATAACATTCGTTGGTATAAGATTTGCCCTGGCTGTTAGCTTATTATGGAATGTGTTATTACCGGAAGAAAACGTTAGCCGAGTCAGTCGTGGGAGGCAATGGAAGCGATGAGCTCACCACTTGTCACGTCTATATTCCACGATGGTGCAACCCACTTTGAAAGGAGGCCCATTGGGGCTCTGCCTGCCCTTTCGGGGAAAAAGGCGTGTGTCTGTTTATATGTGTACCTATGTGTAATGCTCTCATCCAGAAAAACTGGGAGAAAACGTCAGACAACCTGTGATCTTTGTATGAAAGCTATTTGCTATTTTTGATGGGGCTGTCGTTCAAGACAACGCCTGGATCGATCTACTGTCGCATAAGTGCGGATTACGTCATCAACACGCTGCTCGTCCTCCAACTTCACCAGGAACTCAATTTGTCTGTCAATTATACGGTCATAGCTGTCGCTCCTGTCTCGGCCTTACTAGTAATTTACGTAAGAGCCACACCTCGTCACAGGAGGCTGTTTAAATCATCTTTTATAGATGCATAAGGGATTATGAGTGCGAACCCATACATAGCCTCTTTCTCCAAACTTTTTAAAATAACGTTTCCCTCTCCGTTTTTCTCCTGACCATCTATCTTGATCCTCTCAACATCTGCTACTCATGACTCCTGCCCGTAAGACCTCTTTTTACACCTACTCTTATACGGTCACTTCGATCCGCTTGTGGAACTCTCTTCCAGTAGAAGTTAGGAAAGCCGCTTCCATGGGAGTCTTCAAGTCCAAACTGTACCAATACTTTTTGTCGTCAATATTTATTTATTGTATTATTTATACAATATTAATATTTTATATTATATTATGTTAGGTATAGCTAGTTATTTAGAGTAGGTATTTAATTATGTTAATCATTTAATCTCAACCTATAATTATTTTGAATAGCACTACTCACTCTACATTACACAAAGGTTAGCTGGAAAAAAAGGGCAATTAGCATTAAGTTCGCCTATGTACTGTTTTTTTGTCTTGTGCAATAAGGAATTTTCTAGCTATCTATCTAGTATTTACATGAACTTTTGTATGTAAGTATTGGCTAAAATAGCGCCAGTGCATCGGCAATCAGGCTGCAGAAAACAGTATAGGATCTCGCGTCCTTTGATTTCATCGTCCACGCTAGACAGACCCATATCGCGTCTCCGTACGAGACGATGCATTCGACTCCTTAAGCTGCTTTGCTTGATGAAAGCGAGATTGCCGCCAATCACGGGTAATTTTCCCGTATAGCACACCACTGCAAGACGTTTGTAAGAATCGTATACAGAACAGCAGGATTTAAGCATAGCGTACGTATGCAGATTGTAGTTGTGAGGTGAGGTGTTGTGGTACCATGGTACTCGTAGTTCCTGATACCCACAACACAGGGAATCCTAGTGTGGGATCAGGACTAAGATAGACAAGTCAAAGTGTTTTTTTTAAATCCTATTGAACAAATAATAATGCTGGACAGTTCACACAACATTATCTAGCCCCAAGCTAAGCAGATCTTGTGTTATGGGTACTAGATAACTGATATATTTAATACAATACATTACATAGATTTATATTTTTTTATTATACAAAGAAAATACCCAGAACACCCTGAACAAATATCTGCAGATCGTACAAATAATTGTTCCGAGGCGGGAATCCAACCCTACTTACTTTACTTTTTTTACTTGCTCTATCAAAGATTTCAGTTGATTTCCAACCAATCGTCAAAGGAACCCCATGACATTTCCATATTCATGTGGTGACGAACAAGCGAGCTATATTATTCATAGCAAAAGTTAATAGAGCTGACCGGGCTGTGGATGATACGATTAAACGTGGGATCGCCCGAGACAGGTCGAACATGTGCTTCGATCAAACGTGGGATCGCCTGAGACAGGTTGAACATGTGCTTCGATTAAACGTGGGATCGCCTGAGACAGGTCGAACATGTGATACGATTAAACGTGTTTTTTTTTATACTACTTGAATGACGAATTAAGCAGATGGCCCACCTGATGTTAACCGGTAACCTCTGCCTATGAACAGTGCATTACCTCATAGGGCACGTCCACCTAGGACGCGCCCTCTGTGGCATTGCGCTGCGCCCGCCACCCTAAGACATAAAGATCAAAAGTCTCTTGTGCCTGTAATTTCACCAGCACTCTTACCCTTCAAACCGGAACACAGCAATGCGAGCACTACTGCTTTGCGGCAGAAACAGGTATGGTGGTAGTACTTCCCCGGACGAACTCTTTCACAAAAAAGCTCTACTACTACAAAATCGCCTGGGACAGGTCGAACATGTGCTTCGATTAAACGTGGGATCGCCCGAGATAGGTCGTACATGTGCTTCGATTAAACGTGGGATCGCCCGAGATAGGTCGTACATGTGCTTCGATTAAACGTGGGATCGCCCGAGATAGGTCGTACATGTACTTCGATTAAACGTGGGATCGCCTGAGACAGGTCGAACATGTGCTTCGATTAAACGTGGGATCGCCCGAGACAGGTCGAACATGTGCTTCGATTAAACGTGGGATCGCCCGAGACAGGTCGAACATGTGCTTCGTGCTTCCGTTTTATTTTATGCAGATTTTGCAGGAAACTGAATTCGGATAATTCAACCAACAAGCTTTTACTTACCCCGTAGTAGATGATAGAACTACGTAACCTAACGTAAGTACAAAAAAAAATTCTTTATTTGGAACAAAAACATGGGTACGAGTCCGATAATAAACGCAGAAGTTTTAAATAAAACTGTGTCGCGAATATTAATTTATTAAGTGACCAAGAAAGGACCGGTTCACCAGTAGTATATTACCCTGTTTTGTGGCAGCTGTTAAAATATCATTTCAATACCCGGACTTTTTGTACTGGCTGCTAGCTTATTATGGAATGTGTTATTACTGTAAAAAAGCGTTAGCCGAGTCAATCGTGGGAAGCAATGGCGGCGATGAGCTCACCAATTGTCACGTCTATATTCCACGATGGTGCAATCCACTGTGAAAAGAGGGCCATTGTGGCTCTGCCTACCCCTTCGGGGGAGTGTGTCTATGTATGTTTGTATAAGGTTACAAAATATATAGTTCAGAAAAGGTCGGCTCAGTACAACGAGCGATAATAGGCGCACGCACACATAGACGCGTACAGTCAGCATCATATTGACCTAAGCCTCCAGAGCGACCAAAAAGATCACATTTACAGACGGTCAAATTTATCTACGTTATCAAAGTTACCATATTGATCTAAGCACCCAAAGTGTTCAATAAATCTAAGGTACAGTCCGTCAGAAAGACGCTGTCAAGCTTTTTAAAAAATTAAAAATAAAAAAACTGATTGATTGTTCGATCTTCTACTACTGTAATATAAACTCTTTGAAATTGAAAATTATTTTCTATTTTTTAGTTCGGTTAGCTATAAAAGCGTGTTTTTTTATTTTTTTTAAAATATTATTTATTAAACGTATTTTTAGCAAAATCTACACAGTTTATGACAACAACAAAAAAATAAGTTAATGTTCATCATATTTCCAAGGGCTACAATTGCGCGCATTTATTCATGTAATTTTAAACTTGGCTAGTTATTCAAGTAAAAAACATTGAAGTGAGTAACCAATTTTTGCAATATTTTCAAACGTTTCATCGAGTTTTAAGGCCCACGATTAAAAAATACATACATACATACATAAACTCACGCCTGTTTCCCGGAGGGGTAGGCAGAGACCACGGATTTCCACTTGCTACGATCCTGACACACCTCTTTTGCTTCATTCACTCTCATCACATTCTTCATACATGCTCGTCGGTTAAGGGTACTCTTGACCTGGCCTTTTTCCAGAACATCTCCGATCTGGTCTGAATATGTTCGCCGAGGTCTTCCCCTTCCCACTGTCCCATTCACGCTCGTCTTATGTAGTATTAAAAAAATACTACAAAAAAATATAAGCAATCAATACTAATCAATCGGTACGGGTTGCACAACGAGCTATGCTTGGCATTACACTTTTAGACCGAGTCCGCAACACTGAGATCCGTCGTCGGACGAAAGTCTATGACGTCGGAGACAGAGCGATCAACCTCAAGTGGAGCTGGGCAGGACACCTGGCCAGACGTGGTGATGGCCGGTGGAGTTAAGCCTCAACGGAGTGGTGGCCGAAGTCGAGCCGAAGAAATTCGGGTCGTCCGAAAGCGAGATGGGTCGACGACATCGTATCCTTCGCGGGCAATACCTGGTAGAGAGACGCACAGGACAGAGGAGGCTGGCAAAAGAGAAAGGAGGCCTATACCCAGCAGTGGGTGATTCCGGGCTGAGATGATGATGATGAATCAATACTAAATTATATAAACCTCTATCTGTGGTGTGTCCGGCCTAAGAATAGACCCCTCCGTCTCCTCCCGTGGATGTCGTAAAAGTCGACTAAGGGATTACCCGGACTTGTTGATAAGATTCGTTGGTATAAGATTTGTCCTGGCTGGTAGCTTATTATGGAATGTGTTATTACTGGAAGAAAGCGTTAGCTGAGTCAGTCGTGGGAAGCAATGGCGGCGATGAGCTCACCACTTGTCACGTCTATATTCCACGATGGTGCAACCCACTGTGAAAAGAGGCCTATTGTGGCTCTGCCTACCTCTTCGGGGAAAAAGGCGTGTGTCTATGTATGTATGTATGTATAAACCTCTATTTCAGCAAATATTCATGCGCCCTGTATTGCAATATGCCGCGTCCACTCCAAACCTCGCGCATCCCAAAGTTACCAACCGGACTTCCGATACTAGGAACGTGTTTATTGTATCACTGTCGGGGCTCATCAAAATGCAAATATGGCACGCCCGGACTCGGCGCCGGACAGTTGTCGGCGCTGTATTGAGTTATAAGCCGAGCTACGTGAAACGTACCTACCCACTGCCTACTGTTTATACATGCTAATGTTGTTTTCATCCGATAAAACTCTTATGAAAGTCGCACAGTATATGATTTTTAAAAACTTTTATTTAAGACTGCGCCACCTCCTGGCAGAAATCTTCATACAAATAAAACGCCACGCGCCGCTCGAAAAAGCGGTTTTTGTTGAATATCTCGTGAAATATAGATAATTTTAAAAAACCCTTTGTGTGAACCCTCCGCTTTACTGTAATGATCTTATTTATTCAATTTTCGACCCAATAATCTGTACCATATTGACAAACAATCGAATCTAGCCATAAGTTAGAAGTAACTTAGTGATTTTTTTTATCGATAAAATTTTCCGTATCTTGTTTCTGTCTGGGTGATCCCTCGGTATTATAATTTAGTATCCATGCATATTTTTAATTTGAATATTGTTCTTGATTTTGTCAGTTAAAAATATAATCTAAGATTGGTAATTTTGCGTCATACCCCATAACCTGAGTGTGGAACAAAACTGGCAATTTAGTTTTCAACCGCTTCCCGGTTTTCGATTGAAGCTGAAATTTGGCATACCTGGCAATACAATAATATGGCGACAGCCAGATGATCTGATGACAAAGGCACTCCTCGATGGAAATAGAAGACTGGCCGTGTTTAGGCTCATTTTGATCAGCACACGGTTACGGCTCACTAATTTTATAAAACCTTTTTGAAAAAAATATCTTTCACAAAAAACTTATTCCATTTGAACAGTATTACACTGCTTGCTAGTATATTGCCACCTTGTGCAAAAACTTCTTTTATTTTTGTATAATTTTACTTACTGCATCCAAAGTGCGCGTTATTAGAACGCTGATGAGTTATTGAATAGAGCATGAACAGTTCCGAAGATATTAGCAGTGTTCAAACTCTTAAATTCTCCCTAGAAGACAAGGAAATCATTTTTAATATCTCAGTTCCTAAAACAATCACCAGCCATAAAACCGGGGTGCTTATGAAAGTCACCGTTAGTTACCTATTCAGCGGAGCATGCGACGTAATCCGGAGCGAGACGAGTAAACAAATTACCGGGACCGGCTCGGACCGTCCGCTATTAATTTTAATTCCGAGAGCGGCCGGAGATCACCGAACATCGGCGACAGGCACGCGCGGGAGCGTGAATCGATGCACGGCTATTCAAATAAACAAGGGATGGGACTTCAGCTGTGACGAAATGCAGAAGCTTACAACTGCTTGTCAACAGGCATTTAAATATTATAAACTAGCGACTCGTCCCGGCATCGCACGAGTAGTTTCAGGATGAAAAACAGCCACCCCTCCCACCCCCTCCCCTGGTAGCCTATGTCACTCAGGGTGAATGTAGCTTTCCAATGGTGAAAGAATTTTTGAAATCGGCTCTGTAGTTTTTGAGTTTATTCATTACAAACATACACACACACACAAAAATACAAATCTTTCCTCTTTTTATTATAAGTGTAGATAGTGTAGATGTAGATTATTAAGCTAAACAATGCATACGTTCTTAATATATAGTAAAGTAAAGTAATGTAAAATTGTTTTTTTTTTAAAACCGTACACGTTACAATTTACGTGCTAAGATATAAACTGTGCCGTGTATAGTGCTGTCAAAATGGGTCCGTGCTCAGCATAATGCTGCAGTACACTGCAGCGCTGGTTTTCAGCACGGACCTAAGTTGACGCACGATTAACAACAAAAAAATTACAATAATGTATTCTTGACACACAGCATGTGATTGTGGGTCATGCATACTTACTAAATACCTTAAACTATACTTACTAAGTACCTTATCCTACTAATATTATAAACGCGAAAGTTTGTATGGATGGATCGATGGATGTTTGTTACTCTTTCACGTAAAAACTACTGGACGGATTCAGATGAAATTTGGAATGGAGATAACTGGATTCCCGGAATAACACATAGGCACATTTTTATCCCGATATTCCCACGGGATCGAGACTTAAGCGGGAGAAACCGCGGGGCGCTGCTTGTACTTGATAAAACCATAAAGACTGAAACACATGTATTCTGTGAGAAAAAATCAATTTCCAAGCAGACTTTTTGTTAAGCAATTCCAAGAAAATCACATCATTGAGGTCAGCAGAAGGAAAGGAAAAAGCAAGCCTTTTAGTATCTCAAGCACCGCCATATGTTCTTTTCCTTGATCTCTTCTTGATTGTGCAAGGAACTTATTATTAGGGAGTTTAGAACAAACTCGAGCGCCTTCCAAACTCGTGCATCCGATTTATCAGATATAGATTTATCGAGTTCCAACTTCAATTGAAATGGCTCCCTATTCGTAGTCGTGATCTTCACGTTCTTACTTTTCTCTATAATGTTCTTTATCGACACTCAAATCGAAAAATTCGAATTACGAATTCAAAGACGGTTCTATACAGACGCACTTTATAGACGCATATACATAAAATTAAGAATAAAACTCATTATAGTACCGCTATCTTTTTTTTTTATTAATTCATTAAACTAGTCTATGGTTATAGCCTGAATATGAAAAAAGGCGCACGCATGCGCAGTTCGCACTGTGAAAAAATGGCGCACGCATGCGTAGTTTGAACTTAATTTACCGCGCTTCTCATATTACTATACCAAATAAATTACTTCCTTGTAACCTACCTACTTTGTTTAATTTCAATTTTTCCTATGAGTGAAGTTAAAGTAGTGTATGAAACTGCATATAACTTAGGTATTAAAACACTCGAGTCAACAGACTCTCGTGTTTTAATACCCCTTCTTATATGACAGTTGCATAAACTACTATTACAATCTTATTTCTCCTTCTAACTTTCGAGGGCGCTTCAATTTTCCCTCTTCGTGTGCCTTGCAGGTCTAAAATTACCCTTCTTCTCAAGATCATCACTCACACTTCGAGCCGTTCACGCTATAAGACTATGGAATTCTATTCCCCACGCTCCTCAATAACATTAAAAAAAAACGGCCAAGTGCGAGTCGGACTCGCGCACGAAGGGTTCCGTACCATTATCCATAAAAACGGCAAAAAAACACGCTTGTTGTATGGGGGCCTCCTTAAATATTTATTTTATTCTGTTTTTTAATATTTGTTGTTATAGCGGCAACATAAATACATCATCTGTGAAAATTTAAACTGCCTAACTATCACGGTTCATGAGATACAGCCTGGTGACAGACGGACAGTCAGACCAACAGCCGAGCCTCAGTAATAGAGCCCCGTTTTACCATTTAGGTACGGAACCCTAAAAACGAAAGTAAAAGAGCAGTATCACTCCTTTTATATATTAATGTAGATTTGTTATATGTATGTATATTTAGCAAAGGTTATGTGCCTGTGTAAGTTTTGCTTATCATAATATAGTAGTGTATTAGTTAGATTGGTATTATCATAAATATGTATATAGTTTAATTCGTAGAGAATCTTTTTTTCATATCTTTGCACAAAAGCCTATAACCTTTATCAACTGGTATCTAGCTTCAGAGGATAGCTGGAAGAAAACCGTATCTAGCTTCAGAGGATAGCTGTAAGAAAACTGTATCTAGCTTCAGAGGATAGCTGTAAGAAAACTCTTTATCAACTGTATCTATCTACCTTCAGAGGATAGCTGTAAGAAAACTCTTTATCAACTGTATCTATCTACCTTCAGAGGATAGCTGGAAGAAAACTCTTTATCAACTGTATCTAGCTTCAGAGGATAGCTGGAAGAAAAATATTTATCAACTGTATCTAGCTTCAGAGGATAGCTGGAAGAAAACTGTATCTAGCCTCAGAGGATAGCTGGAAGAAAATTGTATCTAGCTTCAGAGGATAGCTGTAAGAAAACTGTATCTAGCTTCAGAGGATAGCTGGAAGAAAACTGTATCTAGCTTCAGAGGATAGCTGGAAGAAAACTGTATCTAGCTTCAGAGGATAGCTGGAAGAAAACTCTTTATCAACTGTATCTATCTACCTTCAGAGGATAGCTGGAAGAAAACTCTTTATCAACTGTATCTAGCTTCAGAGGATAGCTGGAAGAAAAATATTTATCAACTGTATCTAGCTTCAGAGGATAGCTGGAAGAAAACTGTATCTAGCCTCAGAGGATAGCTGGAAGAAAACTGTATCTAGCTTCAGAGGATAGCTGTAAGAAAACTGTATCTAGCTTCAGAGGATAGCTGGAAGAAAACTGTATCTAGCTTCAGAGGATAGCTGGAAGAAAACTGTATCTAGCTTCAGAGGATAGCTGGAAGAAAACTCTTTATCAACTGTATCTATCTACCTTCAGAGGATAGCTGGAAGAAAACTCTTAATCAACTGTATCTAGCTTCAGAGGATAGCTGGAAGAAAAATATTTATCAACTGTATCTAGCTTCAGAGGATAGCTGGAAGAAAACTGTATCTAGCCTCAGAGGATAGCTGGAAGAAAACTGTATCTAGCTTCAGAGGATAGCTGGAAGAAAACTCTTTATCAACTGTATCTATCTACCTTCAGAGGATAGCTGGAAGAAAACTCTTTATCAACTGTATCTAGCTTCAGAGGATAGCTGGAAGAAAAATATTTATCAACTGTATCTAGCTTCAGAGGATAGCTGGAAGAAAACTGTATCTAGCCTCAGAGGATAGCTGGAAGAAAACTGTATCTAGCTTCAGAGGATAGCTGTAAGAAAACTGTATCTAGCTTCAGAGGATAGCTGGAAGAAAACTGTATCTAGCTTCAGAGGATAGCTGGAAGAAAACTGTATCTAGCTTCAGAGGATAGCTGGAAGAAAACTCTTTATCAACTGTATCTATCTACCTTCAGAGGATAGCTGGAAGAAAACTCTTTATCAACTGTATCTAGCTTCAGAGGATAGCTGGAAGAAAAATATTTATCAACTGTATCTAGCTTCAGAGGATAGCTGGAAGAAAACTGTATCTAGCCTCAGAGGATAGCTGGAAGAAAACTGTATCTAGCTTCAGAGGATAGCTGGAAGAAAACTCTTTATCAACTGTATCTATCTACCTTCAGAGGATAGCTGGAAGAAAACTCTTTATCAACTGTATCTAGCTTCAGAGGATAGCTGGAAGAAAAATATTTATCAACTGTATCTAGCTTCAGAGGATAGCTGGAAGAAAACTGTATCTAGCCTCAGAGGATAGCTGGAAGAAAACTTTATCTAGCTTCAGAGGATAGCTGGAAGAAAACTGTATCTAGCTTCAGAGGATAGCTGGAAGAAAACTGTATCTAGCTTCAGAGGATAGCTGGAAGAAAACTGTATCTAGCTTCAGAGGATAGCTGGAAGAAAATTGTATCTAGCTTCAGAGGATAGCTGGAAGAAAACTCTTTATCAACTGTATCTAGCTTCAGACGATAGCTGGAAGAAAACTCTTTATCAGCTGTATCTAGCTTCAAAGGATAGCTGGAAGAAAACTCTTTATCAACTGTATCTAGCTTCAGAGGATAGCTGGAAGAAAACTCTTTATCAACTGTATCTAGCTTCAGAGGATAGCTGGAAGAAAACTCTTTATCAACTGTATCTAGCTTCAGAGGATAGCTGGAAGAAAACTCTTTATCAACTGTATCTAGCTTCAGAGGATAGCTGGAAGAAAACTCTTTAGGGTTAAGCTCGCCTTTGTGTCTTTCGTATGAAATATTTGTAAATATTTTGCGTGTTAATATCACTTATTACTTTTATCTTAGATCTTTAGATCTAGATCGTGTAGATCTTTTATCTTTGATTACTTTTGAATAATTTTGCTTAGTAGGTGCACCGCCGTCCATTATAGCTTTGCTCATTTCATACATACATACATACATAGACACACGCCTCTTTCCCCGAAGGGGTAGGCAGAGCCTCAATGGGCCTCTTTTCACTGTGGGTTGCACCATCGTGGGATATAGACGTGACAAGTGTTTTTTTTTTTTTTTTTTTTTTATGTAATGGCTCGACAAACTGGCTTACGGCCCGCCTGATGGTAAGCGGTTACCGTCGCCTATTGACATCTGCAACACCAGAGGTATTGCCAATGCGTTGCCTGCCCTGAAGGACTCTTTTTACATTTTTTTTGAAGCGGCTCATGTTGTAGTTTAGCGGAAACACCTCAGGGGGGAGCCCATTCCACAATTTGCACGTATGGGGGAGAAAAGATCTCGTAAAGCGAGCTGTACGAGATATCCACGTGTCGATGATGTGTGGATGAGCTCCCTTGCGTTGTCGAGATGTGCGATGATAGAACCTGGAAGCGGGTATGAGATTAAACAGCTCCTCAGAGCACTCCCCATTGTAGAGCCGATAGAACACACAGAGCGAGCCGATGTCTCGGCGCAGGCTCAGCGGCTCTAGTGAACTGGAGAGCTTGGGCTCGTTGACGATTCTAACGGCTCTTCTCTGTAGGGAGTCAAAGCGAAGCAGCTGGTACTTAGGGGCCCCGTGCCATAGATGAGAACAGTATTCCATGTGCGGCCGAACTTGTGCTTTGTAAAGAAGTAAGCGCTGAGTTGGCGTGAAATACTGTTTTGCACGGTTAAGCACCCCAAGTTTTTTAGAAGTTAGAGCTGCCTTCACTTCTAAGTGACTCCCATATTGCACCTCGTTAGAAATTTCGACTCCCAAAATCCCAATGCTCGCAGAAGTGGAAAGAGGAATGCCCTGAAACTGCGGCGCGATGTTAAAAGGAGCTTTTTTTGCGGTGAATGCACACACTTGTGTCTTAGTGGGATTGAAAGTAACCAGATTTTGGATACCCCAATCTGAAACTAACTCTAAGTAGCTTTCCACTTCAGACACAATGTTTGACCTATTCACATCCACTTCGGCATGAGAGGCGTTTGCGCGGCCAGAGTAGAAGGTATCACCGGTGCTGTCATCTGCATAACAATGGAGACCGCTAATTTCTAGCATATCATTGATGTGCATGATGAAAAGCGTGGGTGGTGAGCTCATCGCCGCCATTGCTTCCCACGACTGACTCACCTAACACTTTCTTCCAGTAATAACACATTCTACAATTATCCAGCAACCAGGACATATCTTATACCAACGAATCTTATCAACAAGGTTCCATCTAAAGGTTGCCTGGAAGAGCATTTTAACTTTGTTTAATCCATCTGTAGTATATAATATCCTGAACAATATCGCTTCCAATGACACAGGTAGCCTATTTAAATGGGAGCGTACACTGACAGGGCTCGTAGAAGCCTGTCGCTTGTCACCTGCAGCGGACTGCAGGCGGTCCGATCCCGACAACGGCTCTGCGTTCGACGCACGTCGCTATCGACATGCCCCTTGTTGCCATTTTGTTGTATTATTATATTTTGCATACATGCATGCGAACAGTAATTGTTTTGACAGATGTAATATATTGAAGGCATTTTTTAAGGTGCAGCGTTTCGTTTGTGGCGCGAAATTCAAATTTTATTGTGTTTTTTGCTCATCACAGCTCATCGACACATTTTGAGATAGCGAAACCTGATTTTGCGGAATCTAGGAGACCTAAGACGCATATTTTTATTGAAATTCTCATAATTATCATTAGTTTAGGCTAAGAAAAAACACAAAAAAAAATGTATTTCGCGCCTGAAGCGAAACGTTCCACCTTATGGGAAGATGGCGTATGGGTAAGATGCATCGAGCAACACGGAAGGCCTGCGTTGCTCGATGGTAAGATGTTGGCAAATGTAATAGAGGATGGCCCGCCGACAACTTCGAGAGTTCCTTAGAGACCTTCGGCTCACTGGTATTACCTGTACAACTAAATAACTGTTTGATGCTATTTTTTGCCGAATAGCAAAGTTTTCGCTAATTACATACACACATAGACACACGCCTTTTTCCCTGAAGGGGTAGGCAGAGCCTCAATGGGTCTCTTTTCACAGAAGGTTGTTTAACTATTCCTAATTATTCTTTCTTGCATGTTTTTATTCAACATTTTGAGAAAAAATCCAGTGTTCATTTTGCGAAGTGGTTATTTTGAGAAAACGTATATTTTGCGAAAAAAATGGGTGTACATTTTGCGAAGTGTTCATATTGAGAAAAAGGACGTTTTGCGAATGAGCCATTCAAACACGCTCGCTCCTGTATCCAAAATCTTCTGAGACCCGACTTGTTTTTTGCTCTCAGAATACATATTTCTCGCGGTTCGCTCCGCTCAACAATTATTTGTATTTCTCTTCGGACACAGACGCGGTCTGTTTTGTCGTTCTCAATGCTCTTATAACAACTGTGTTAGACCTGCACCTAGTCCGTAAGGAGTGCACAAATTGTGATCTCCCGGTTTAATCAAGGGGGACACCCGTCGCGCCGCGGCCTGCGCTTCTACAGCTCGGCGCAAATTGAGAATAATGGACCAACGCACGGGGTTCCCGACAAAAATTGGATAGTGTAGCGGCCAACTAATTTTGTTTCTCGTTTATCTTAGACTTTCTTGGATAAATTATTTGTGATCTTCGTTAAAGTACTAGACGGATACACTATAATTTTAATCAATTTCCAGCCTATAAAACTAACCGAGCAAGTTTATTCTATATTCTAAGCCGAGCAATAACTATGATTTTTCAAGAACTTTCCTACATGCAGTGGGACGTCAAGGTTAGAAAAAATATATCTATTGTATTACCGACTGGTTCCTCAAAGTTTTGTATGGTAAACTGTTTTGGACCATCCCCAGCCTTAAGCTGATGATGTACCTATAGCTGCAAAATGAAACAATGTGTGCTCATTATTATCAAGGGTTATTGTAATAAGGCGTTGATTACACTGTATCGAGATGGCCCCGCCCGCGGCGCGAGCGCTTGTTTCGACTAAGCCGTGCATCGGAGATCCGTCTTTACGAGCTCGTTAGTGCCGGTAATCGCGTTGCACGGGGATTACGTCTGCATTATTAGTGTTTTTATTGATTCACTCGGCTGCTGTCGTAAACTGAGATTATTATTCGCGACGTTGCCCCCTCGCGCCCCGCTAGGCTCACTCCAACGCCTTCGGGGCACAGTCTCAAGAGAATAACCAGTTCTGTATACAGGTTAAGGCGCTATAGGTTCAACGAACATTTTTGTATTAGGCGAAGAAGGCGAGCGCACGCTCTGATACCGTGTTTTTATGTATAAAAAAAATATATTAAAATGTCATTCAAACTTTTGTTTAATTTTGTTGATGAATTCACTAACTCAAATAATAACTAACATGTAACCAAATGTTTCAAAAATTAAGACGTGAGAGAAGTGAGTGAAAAATAGCATTTAAATTTTAAAAAGTAGGTATCTTTGTTGTGTTTTTTTATCGAGTGAAGTAATTCAGATATTGTATTGAATTATTGATTTCACTAGATAAAAAGCTTAAGAATATCATATATTTTTTCTTCATAGAAAACTATGAAAATTCTTATCAAAAACTTTAAAATTCTAGAGATATTTGAGAACCTATCGCGCCTTAAGTTAGAATCTGTTGCTAGTATTCATTTTTGGCTCTTGTCAGTGCGACCGAAGTAATTCCCTCCATTAACTCTTTGCAATGCGGTCTTTTTTACCTCAAATTTTGTATTGATTTTCAAGTGTAAACCACACTTATGGATAACTATGGTGGAACATTTTGCATGAGACGCAAAATTCAAATTTACTGGTGTTCTTTGGAAACTAAAAATCAGGTCTTAATCTTGCGCAAAGTCAGGTTTCGCTTTCTCAAGTTGTGATGACGAGCTGTGATTAGCAAACAACATAATAAAATTTGAATTTCGCGCCTCATGCAAAACGTTCCACCTTCAATTTAATGTTATCCATATGTGTGGTTTACACTTGAAAATCAATTTTTAAACTTTGAGGTTAAAGAGACCGCATATATGTATGTTTGTATGTTTCCATTCTTTGATGGGTTTTATAAAGCTGTCGTGTCTAAGATAATCTTTCCCCTTCCACTCTGAATAGTTATCATTAGAGCTGTTTTCACGTTCACTTTTTTCAATACGTTTTCGTTTGTTTCATTTTCTGTCTAGTTTATCCTGTCAATTCAATGTTGCTGGCACAGATCATTCGATATTTCTACATTTTCCTGCAGTTGTTTGTCTGTTTAATGTTAGGCACAGATACGTAGAGTATTACACAAAATATAAGTCGTCCCGATGTAACTACGCCGTAGACCAATTTCGAAAGCGCGGGAACCTTATGTCTACCAATAGGTAACGATACCGGGTTCGATCTTAGGCTCCGCACCAATGACTTTTCTAAGTCATGTGTGGATTTCCATCGCTCTGTGCTTCGGAGGGCACGTTAAGCTGTCGGTCCCGGCTGTTATTTATTAATAGCAGTCGATAAGCCATGTCAGAGGCCCTCGGGCGGCTTGACAAACTCTGACACCAGAGGCCAGCACTACCTCATACGAAACGACGACGACGACGACCAATAGAAATCACGCGCTAAAATCTTGCGCTGTTATTGATTAATCGATTTCGCGGCAAAATCGCGGCCACCATTGCCATTGCCATCTTTTTCATAAGTCGACACTTAGATGTGAGCGGGACAGAGCTATACTATACCTTCGGCCACGGAGTATATAACAGTACAAGGTTCGGCTACTGTCGGATATCAGTCTGCGCTTTTCTGCGCAAACGAAAAAAGACGATCGGACTTATATTTTGGGTAAATCTGTAATACGCACGTTAACCAAACATACAAGCAATTTAACTCCACATCATAACTGAAACAACCTTGACAAGGTTTCTCAGTTACGTTGACAATATCTCGATATCTCTGCAAATCGGTTGCAGATAACGAGAAGGTATAGACTCGCCTCGAGCACACTCGTATCGAGTTATCTAGCTATTGTTCCTGAGGGCTGTACCTCGAACGTAGTTGTTTTGTTACTTAATCGCGACGATAACAACATTTAACGACGGCTAGGTGACTGGCGAAATTCTGCCTCGATGTTTAGTGCTCATTCCATTTTCATTAACCATTTACCCACTTAATGATCCAGATCCTGAGGGAGCGATTCAATGACTTGAACCCATAAAATTAAACCTTAGCGTGACCTGTACACTGTAATTGATGGCTGCTACAAGAATTTGCCTTTAATGAACACTTGGAAGGAGCGATGGTTTCTTTCTTTAAGTAGTTGTCCCTTTCTCCGTAGTACTTACGTTTTAAATAGGAGAAACTGGGTATAATTGTCTTGTTCCCGAATACAACAGTACCCACTCTGACACAAGCTACTATAAGATAAGATAAGATAAGTTTATTTCAGAATAGGTACAACAAAACATAATTAACATTAGCATTCATTTCAAAGATGTTTTTTTTATACTTCTTGAATGACGGAACAAGCAATTGGCCCACCTGATGTTAAGCGGTAACCTCTGCCTATGAACAGTGCATTACTACATAGGTCACGTCCACCTAGGACGTGCCCTATGTGGCACTGCACTGCGCCCGTCAACCTGAGACATAAAGATGAAGTCTCATGTGCCTGTAATGCCGGTGCCGGTGCCGGTGTAGGCACCCTTACCCTTCAAACCGGAACACAGCAATGCGAGCACTACTGCTTTGCGGCAGAAATAGGTATAGTGGTAGTACTTCCCCGGACGAACTCTTTCACACAAACTCTCTACAGCTACTAAAACACATGTTCGTATAAGTATATGAAAATAAGAGAACTTTGCCTTCTTTGAACTTTGCCACAGTCAAAAACTGTGTTACGGCAAGGTAACCCTTCTCACCCCATATTTATATAGTAAAATTATACCTAAACATTAAGCCCATATAAATATAAATACCTTATAAGCTAACATACATAATTTATGCTTAAAACTATAACTTAACGTCAATAGAGGGATTTGGTTTCGATAACGCTTCCCTATAGCGTCGGTAAACAATACAAAATATGGCCAGCTGGCCAGAAATCCGGATCAAGGAGGACATCCTTGTACTTTATCTGGACCCGGAGAGCATATGACTTGAAGTCAGTGGACTATGATATACGTATATTTAGTTGTTACTTTAGTTAATCGCCTGTTATAAAAACTGCAACGGGTTTTGCAATATTCGCTGCTTCAAAACGTCGGAGAGTATGAGGATATTGAATTAGCGGTGGATTTTGCATTTTTCGTCGGACGAGAGACAAAAAGGCGCGCCGCGCCGCCGTCCGACGCTGAATCAATTACGTTGACGCGCGCAGTAATTCGATCACTCGGCAAATGTTGATTCGACCGCGGGCACGTCCGGTGACCTACTCGCACCTACCTGTCCTCGCGCACAGAACATATAATAGTCCTTTCCTCCAGTAGTCCCACTCTAGGCACAAGCATAAATATCTAACGTTATCGAGGCGCTCGCGAGACGATCGTAAACATCAAATAATAACCAATGAACTTACAAAGATTTCAATCTATCCCAATAGTCATTGGGCAATTGGTTGTTAACCGCTGGTGTAAACGAGTTCTAGAGTGGAGACCACGTCTTGGTAAACGTAGCGGCGCCTTCTGGCCAGGTGGAGCGACGATCTGCGTTAGGCGGCTGGTAGAAAGCGCGACTAAGCTCGATTTTTTGTTTAATTTGTATTTCCGCCAACCTAGCCAAACTAAATCTAAACTATATATGCTCTCTAAAAACTTTAAAATAACTTTAAACTGCAAGCTGAAAAGTAACACCTCAAATCGCTGTATTTTTACGTTTCTAACAGTTTTACAAACCTCCGCTCAACCTCTTAATGTTGCTCGAATTTCCCGTGAAAATATATCGGCAAAATACTTACTGGAAAATGTAACAGGTTCGGGGTGTTACTATGAGCTCTTATATCCATTCAGTTCAAAAACTATTCAGTACAAAATATCGGTTCATCGTTGACATTTTTCATCGTTGAATAACTTTAATCGCAGAAGTCTGTAGACCCTCTGCGATTGTGCCTTTAAATATAGTTGCGGACATCACGGAACCAATATTTTGTACTGAATAGTTTAACAACTGCATGGCAATAAGAGCTCATAGTAACCCACCAGTTTTTATAAGCTTGACATTCAAGGGCACTGATTATATTATGCATATTTTGTCGATGTTCAAACAACGATTTTGTACGCTATTTTGACATACAGCCGTATTTCTAACAGATAATCATTTACTTATTGGTAGTGAGAGCCAGTTATAATCATAAACCATGCTACTAATAAACGCAGAATAGGTTTTTACATCTCTCATATTCGGTAAGTAGGTCCTTATTACCCCCAAATGGGGCTTGTAGGTGACCAATTAGCGCTCTAGGGTAATAATGTAGCTAGAAAAGCCCTAGGGCGGTAAGTAATTAAAAAAAACTTCACTCTTTAAATAAGTTCGCGTATATCTAACCATCATACTGGCAATAGACATCATGCATTCAGCCCAATGACAAAAGAGGTCGCTTCGCTATTCAGCTTTGTCTTCGTATGAGTATAATAGTCATCAATTTTAAATATCGAACGGCGAAGCTCAATTTCGATTTAGAAAAAAATAATTAAAAAAAAGATGAAAAAAGGCGGGAATAGAAAACTTTTACTTCAAATATTGTTTGTTTTTGGGATTTTTTTATAATTACGTGCTAATTAGGAAAAAAACATGAGTTCTGCAAGTGATGAAGATATAAGCTGCACTCCCGATTCAATGAAAATGGAAGCTGAAGCAGCAATTAACAATATTTTGCCTGAAAGTTCTAAAGAGAGATATTTGAAAACTTACGACGAGTTCATGAAGTGGCGAAAAGAAAAACGAGTAAAGTCTTTATCTGAGACTGTATTCTTAACATACTTTAGTGAGCTATCAAAAAAGCTGCAGCCATCTAGTTTGTGGTGCATTTATTCCATTTTTATTAAATGTTTTATTCTTGTAATGCCGGTTTTTTTCTACTTACCTCACAATCGAGATGTAAAGCAGAGTAGTTAGCTCGGGTGTAAGCATCAATGGCACCCTCGAACTATAGGCGGCCTCGCTGCGCTCGTGCGCCTAAATATCTCGGGCTGCAATTGATGCCTTACAGCCCTTGGCTACTAACCTACTATTAATAGTTACGCCGTGTTTTGTCTGATTCGTCCGAATTATGAACTGATTGTTAATACAAAAAAAAAAACACTGTGTAACTAATTCAATGATATTTCACGTTTTATATTAGCAGAGAATAACTATAAATTTCAACTGCCACAGACTAAAAAGAAAACCTCTTATTTGAAAACTAATGTAAGGTATATTTAAACAAAAATGCTTGCATGCACAACATTATCTAGCTTCAAGCTAAGCAGAGCTTGTGTTATGGGTACTAGATAACTGTTAAAAAACACATTATGAATACATTTTACAAGATTTAATTTAATTTGCAATGTAAGCATGTTTGTCCGGGTGAAATCAAGAAACTAAAATTTAAAGCAATTGAGATGATATTTTGCATACCTGTTAAGTTCTGATGACAATGCAATATTATCATGACAGCGAGCTGATCTGATGGAGACGGAAGGTGGACAACGGAACTCCTCGATGGATAATAATAGTAGACCGGCCGTGTTTAGGCTCATTTTTCACATGGTTACGATCACTAATTTTATAAAAGGTTGTATTGAAAAATATATTTTTCACAAAATACTTATATCCAATTAGACTGAAACAATATGACTCACTGTCGGAAATCATTAGTGTTGCGTAACGTATAATCTGTAGCCGAGCCGACCGGCAGATTTTCGGTGCAAAATGGATTATCGAAATTAACCTCTTCAGCGGCGGATGATCGACCCTGCGAGGGGTTTCCCGTTCCCCCTTCTAATTAAACGGTTGATCAATAAATTAACTACGTTGCAGATATTCAAGTGAGTGTTCGCGCGGAAATCGATTTTATTTGGGGCAATAAGGTTGTTGCTTCTTTTACATCGCGGTTTTCAAAGATTTTTATTCAGAAAAGCTTGAAGCTAACGAGCAGTGTTATGTAGACCATGAGATGTTTCGTGAACACGGTGGCGGCGCGAATTAATGTTAACCGTAGTTCAGAACCTACTTTCAGCGGTGTGCTGGCTGTCGTACCAGCAAATCCAAGAGCGGCTTTCCAGTACGTTTTTATCGTACAGAACCCTCAGGCCGCGAGCCTCACTCGTCCTTGTCCTTTTATTTATATTATTTTTTCTCCACGATCTTTATAGAAAATCTACTTTTTTATGAAATAACTTAATATGTAAGAAATATATATATGTCACCGGAATATAACACGATCCGCAAGTTTATAAATTTCCTAGGAAATTTATAAACTTTCAACCTAACCTAACCTAGTAAATTTATAAATTTCCTAGGAAATTTATAAACTTTCAACCTAACCTAACCGAAATTTATAAACTTGCGGATGTTGTTATTTTCCGGTGACATATATACAAAACAAAGTCGTGTTAGTTACACCACTTATACTCGTAACTCAAGAACGGGTGAACGGATTTGGCTGAAAATTGGTGGAGAAGTAGCTTAGAACCAGGAGATTGACATAGGGGGGAGGGGTAGGAGTGCGGGGGGTTCACCGGGGGCTACACGTGCGAAGCCGGGGCGAGTCGCTAGTAAATTATAAAGTATCCTCTGTTTTCGTAGTAGTAACCATTTTTCTCCTAAACTATAAATCTAGTTAGATAGTGACAGAGTTTGACGTCCCGACAAACATATACAGACACATATAAACATAATGTAATAGTAGATTGTATCATAAGGGAGCAACATAATATTTTTACGGCGAGGGCGCTTTTTTGAATCCAGAGCGAAGTGAGGGATTCTAGAGTAGAATCCCGAGCGTAGCGAGGGATTCTTTAGTAGAATCCTGAACGTAGCGAGGGATTCAAAGTACGTCGCCCGAGCCAAAAATATATGTTGCGCCCGTGTTCTTCACCCACTATGAGAAAATAAAAGGCGCCTCATATGTTATTGTAATATTATTATTTAATAAAACAAATGGTTGTTTTTTTGTGTTTTTGTGTTTTTTTGTTGTGTTTGTGTTTTTGTGTTTTTTTTTGTGTTTTTTTTGTTTTTTTTTGTGTATTTGTGTTTTTTTTGTGTTTTTGTGTTTTTTTTGTGTTTTTGTGTTTTTTTTTGTGTTTTTTTGTGTTTTGAGTGTTTTTTTTTTTTTTGTGTTTTTGTATTTTTTGTGTTTTGTGTTTTTTGTGTGTATTGTGTTTTTTTTTTGTGTTTTTGTGTTTTGTGTTTTTTTATGTTTTTTTTTGTGTTTTGTGTTTTTTGTGTGTTTTGGGTTTTTTTGTTTTGGGTTTTGGGCCGTCGTACCAGCCAGTATTTATTCAAACAATATTTGCATTCGAATTATTTGGCGCTGGTTCCAAATTCAATAAGTGCGCCGCAGTTATCTTTGCCGCGCAGTTTTTGAATTAGGAACATAATAAGTGCGCCGGAAAAGTCATTACTGCCCGCTAAAAGTTTCTCATAGAAAACACCACCGTTGGGTGCACTTAAAGGCGAACCCAGTCGTCCTTTTCGAATAGATGGGATGAAAAGTAACATAATGTAAAAATACCCTTATGCATTTCACAAATGTAATATTGCGTAGCTGCTACGGGAATGCTACGAGTGCCGTAGCAAGGTGCTACAAGTAAAGGAACTACGATACGTGATAAATATTCCACTTTATCGAGGCACCATCGACATATTTCTCGGTCATGAATGCGCTTGAATTTCAATATTTTCATACTTCAAAGCCTCAGGTAGTATTGAAACGGAAAATAATAGTAAACTTGAAAGTCATACCGCCTTTTAGTCGAAATTCGTCACATCTGACTGGGAAAACGTTAGTTAGCGGCTTTAGTTTGCTTTTAACTTTCTTGTTATGACCACGGTACGCCTCCAGATTTTGAGAGAATTACATAATTCTGTTTCCTAATCCAGCTATATCTCTAGCACACTTCAAAATTTTTACAATACTTATTCATATTTCATCGAGTATTCAACTACTTTACTATACTTGACACTACATTATTTACTTCATGCTATTTAACTTTTTGATTACTTTATTCATATTAATTTTCACTAGAAACGGGATATTTACCATGATTTTTGAGTTTTATATGTTCCCGATATTTCGGCACAGTTGCATGCGCCATGATCACGGGAGAACTATTATTAATACTATTATTTATTCATATTGTATTAGAGCTTTTTAACCCCCGACGAAGAACGAAAGGGTGTTTAAGTTTGACGTGTCTGTGTGTGTGTGTGTGTGTGTGTGTGTGGGTGTGGGTCTGGGGGTGTGGGTGTGGGTGTGTGGCTGTGGGGGTGTGGGTGTGGGGGTGCGGGTGTGGGTGTGTGGGTGTGTGGGTGTGTGGGTGTGTGGGTGTGTGGGTGTGTGGGTGTGTGGGTGTGTGGGTGTGTGTGTCTGTCCCATCGTAGCTCCCGAACGGATGAAAAGATTTCGTTTAATTTTTGTTTGAAAGTTGTATTTGTCGTGAGTGTTTTTAGCTTTGTTTGATCAAAATCAGTTCAGCCGTTTCATTGCGCTGGGGTTTTTTTTAAATTTTTACACAATTAATTACTTGTTAGTGAAAGAGTTCGTCCGGAGAAGTTCTTCCATTTCTGCCGCAAAGCATTAATTGTATTGTTATAGGCAGAGGTTACCGCTTAACATCAAGTGAGTCAATTGGCTTGTTCAGTCATTCAATTACATGTAACAAGTAATTAATAAAAAAAAGCAGCCAAGTGGGAGTTGGACTCGCCCATTAAGGCTTCCGTAGCAGCAAGTAACATAATATAAAAGTTCTTGTAGTTCGTTGTAACTTTGATCGATGTTTTAATAATAGTGTATTAAAAAAATCTACTTACTAGATCTCGTTCAAACCAATTTTCGGTGGAAGTTTAAATGGTAATTACATCATATTTTTTTTTTGTTTTATCTTTCTCTTATTTTAAGTACAGTTACAATTACACTTATTTTACCACTTTGGAAGTGTATATCGCGCAAACTATTCAGTTTAGAAAAAAAACTATTAGAAACCTCAATATCATTTTTGAAGACCTATCCATAGATAGGTATGGGTTTGATGAAAAAAAATATTTTTGTGTTTCAGTTCTAAGTACGGGAAACCCCCAAAATCTTAATGCGGTTCACAGAATACATCTAATTACCAAGTTTCAACAGCATAGTTCTTATAGGTTCAGAAAGAAGTGGGTGTGACATACGGACGGACAGACAGACAGACTGACATGACGAATCCATTAGGGTTCCGTTCTTTGCCATTTGGCTACGGAACTCTAGAAACAAAAACCCGACTGACTTAACTAAAAGTTTGTGTTTGCCCTCGATATAAATCCGTTTTATTCAAGAGTATAATTTATAATGTATTTTCATTTATTTATCCTATAATTTATTCGATGACTACGAGATAAAGAAAGATTTAAACAAAAATAAAAATTTCTCATAGAAAACACCACCGTTGGGTGCACTTAAAGGCGAACCCAGTCGTCCTTTTCGAATAGATGGGATGAAAAGTAACATAATGTAAAAATACCCTTATGCATTTCACAAATGTAATATTGCGTAGCTGCTACGGGAATGCTACGAGTGCCGTAGCAAGGTGCTACAAGTAAAGGAACTACGATACGTGATAAATATTCCACTTTATCGAGGCACCATCGACATATTTCTCGGTCATGAATGCGCTTGAATTTCAATATTTTCATACTTCAAAGCCTCAGGTAGTATTGAAACGGAAAATAATAGTAATAAAACTTGAAAGTCATACTGTTCCTTTTAGTCGAAATTCGTCACATCTGACTGGGAAAACGTTAGTTAGCGGCTTTAGTTTGCTTTTAACTTTCTTGTTATGACCACGGTACGCCTCCAGATTTTGAGAGAATTACATAATTCTGTTTCCTAATCCAGCTATATCTCTAGCACACTTCAAAATTTTTACAATACTTATTCATATTTCATCGAGTATTCAACTACTTTACTATACTTGACACTACATTATTTACATCATGCTATTTAACTTTTTGATTACTTTATTCATATTGTATTGGAGCTTTTTAACCCCCGACGAAGAACGAAAGGGTGTTTAAGTTTGACGTGTCTGTGTGTGTGTGTGTGTGTGTGTGTGTGTGTGTGTGGGTGTGGGTCTGGGGGTGTGGGTGTGGGTGTGTGGGTGTGGGGGTGTGGGTGTGGGGGTGCGGGTGTGGGTGTGTGGGTGTGTGGGTGTGTGGGTGTGTGGGTGTGTGGGTGTGTGGGTGTGTGGGTGTGTGTGTCTGTCCCATCGTAGCTCCCGAACGGATGAAAAGATTTCGTTTAATTTTTGTTTGAAAGTTGTATTTATCGTGAGTGTTTTTAGCTTTGTTTGATCAAAATCGGTTCAGCCGTTTCATTGCGCTGGGGTTTTTTTTAAATTTTTACACAATTAATTACTTGTTAGTGAAAGAGTTCGTCCGGAGAAGTTCTTCCATTTCTGCCGCAAAGCATTAATTGTATTGTTATAGGCAGAGGTTACCGCTTAACATCAAGTGAGTCAATTGGCTTGTTCAGTCATTCAATTACATGTAACAAGTAATTAATAAAAAAAAGCAGCCAAGTGCGAGTTGGACTCGCCCATTAAGGCTTCCGTAGCAGCAAGTAACATAATATAAAAGTTCTTGTAGTTCGTTGTAAAAGTTACAACAAAAACCCGACTGACTTAACTAAAAGTTTGTGTTTGCCCTCGATATAAATCCGTTTTATTCAAGAGTATAATTTATAATGTATTTTCATTTATTTATCCTATAATTTATTCGATGACTACGAGATAAAGAAAGATTTAAACAAAAATAAAAATTAAATGAAGAAAATGGAGTTCAATTAACGCGCTAGGAGGCTGTAAAGCATTGAGATGGAGTTCGAATATATTAGTGTGATCTAAATTCAAACAGCAAAATTACTAAATAAGTAATTCAAATTATTTTTTGGTGATTAAAAGTGCTTAAAATAAGCTTTTAGAAGAACCTTTTTTTTAGGGGGGAAAGGGCTTTTTATAATGTTTATATTTTGCCACATAGATTACACACATACATACAAAGATACGCACGAAACACATAACCGTGATGACCTGTCAGTCAGCTGGAAAAAAAACGACTAGTACTCGTTCAAAGTACTTATTCCTATCAGTTTCCAACTCGTCTGACGTGCAATGGCATATGGTCTCAGTGCACTCTCGCATGGAATAGCTAAGATACAGTACAGCGATACATCATACTTGTAACTTATTTGTCCGTCGTGATGGGATATGTCTGCTTCGTCAATGATCGATTGAATGATTCGCTCTCGGGACACGCAAATCGTCTTGTGTGCGCATCGAGATTGAAGGCGTAATTTGACGTGTGAATGGAGACGCTCCATGAATGGTTTGTTTAACGTTTTTCTAAAGAGAGTTCAAAATGGAAAAAGATAGGTATTTAAAAAAGGCATGATGACGGTAACAGAAAATGAATGTTATTATTGATTTAATAAGTTTTTTGTGAAAAATATATTTTATTTTTTATAAAATTTGTGATCGTAACAGTCTTCTGATCAAAATGAGCCTAATCACGGCCAGTCTACTATCTACTATTATCCATCGAGGAGTTCCGTTGTCTCCATCATCAGATCAGCTCGCAACAGCGAGCCGATGACAATACAATATGATGGTAACAACCATCATATTGTATTGTCATCGGAACTTGACAGGTATGCCAAATTTCAGCGCAATCGGTTGAAGATAAGTACTTTAAAATTCAGTTGCAAGATTCCACCCGGACACACATTGCAAGTTAAATAAAAGCTTTTAAAATAGGATAAAAGTATTTTAAAATATTTCCTTAATTTCATATTCAAAGTGAGATTATTGCGATTTTTGACGTTTTTTTTTTTTTTTTTTTATTTGATATCCGCCGTGTTATTCAGGCCAAGGCGTGACGTCACCGCACAACGCTGGCATACATTAAATAAGATACTACGCTACCTTCTCGTTGTGTAAAACTCGTAACGTCACGAGCGTTTTGACGCCAATATCAAAGTTGCTTAAAAAAAGAGCTAAATGTTGGTATTCAACGTTAGTTTTAAACAGGAATAATATTGTTATGCCAATTATACCGTACTATGACCCCCCTCCCGTAAATAGATTATTATAGGAAAGTTTTTCCTTATGTTAGTATCCATAAATTTTTGTCATATTTGTGTAACCCTTTTTTGGCCTTATTGTTTTGTATTTTGTTTTTTGGATTATATATATATTGTAAAGCTGTTGGTTTACCTCAATCAAATTATTAAAAAATATATACATAATATAACAGTCATCATGCCTATTCACAAAGCCATATTTTACATCGATCGTTTCGTAAAATTATTCTTGTAGTACATCAAATAGGTCTTCAACACAAGTAGTTTTATGCACTGTTATTTCCTAATATCGAAAAACAACTGCAATTGAACGCAACCCAGTAGAATATACAAACGTACCTTAAAGTTAGGCAGAAAAAAAAAACAAATTAAATCTTTAATCAGGTCGGTCTACATTTACGAATAAAATGATACAATACAAATTACTATTTACTAATAGTAGATTAGTAGCCAAGGGCTGTAAGGCATCAATTGCAGCCCGAGATATCAGCGAGGGCGCCTATAGTTCGAGGGTGCCATTGATGCTTACACCCGAGCAAACTACTCTGCTTTACATCTCGATTGTGAGGTAAGTAGAAAAAAACAGGCATTACAAGAATAAAACATTTTACGTACCTTAACAGCTAAATAAATGTCATCAGGGGCTTCATTTATAAATGTTTTCACGTCTTGCGCTTTAAAAACCTTTGACTTTTTGCTTTTGTGCCCAGCTGATTGTCTTTTTAGAAAAGATGATAATTTTGAAATGTTCTTGATATCGATGTCGTGTTTAGTACTCATAGTTGCTTTTAACATTGAATAAATGCACCACAAACTAGATGGCTGCAGCTTTTTTGATAGCTCACTAAGGTATGTTAAGAATACAGTCTCAAATAAAGACTTTACTCGTTTTTCTTTTCGCCACTTCATGAACTCGTCGTAAGTTTTTAAATATCTCTCTTTAGAACTTTCAGGCAAAATATTGTTAATTGCTGCTTCAGCTTCCATTTTCATTGAATCGGGAGTGCAGCTTATATCTTCATCACTTGCAGAACTCATGTTTTTTTCCTAATAAGCACGTAATTATAAAAAAATCCCAAAAACAAACAATATTTAAAGTAAAAGTTTTCTATTCCCGCCTTTTTTCATCTTTTTTTAATTTTTTTTTTTCAAAAACGAAATTGATCTTCGCCGTTCGATATTTAAAATTGATGACTATTATACTCATACCCATACGAAGACAAGGCTGAATAGCGAAGCGACCTCTTTTGTCATTGGGCTGAATACATGATGTCTATTGCCAGTATGATGGTTAGATGTATACGCGAACTTTTTTAAAGAGTGAAGTTTTTTTTTAATTACTTACCGCCCTAGGGCTTTTCTAGCTACATTATTACCCTAGAGCGCTAATTGGTCACCTACAAGCCCCATTTGGGGGTAATAAGGACCTACTTACCGAATATGAGAGATGTAAAATAAATAAATAAAATAAATAAATAATGCTGGACAGTCCACACAAAATTATCTAGCCCCAAGCTAAGCAGAGCTTGTGTTATGGGTACTAGATAACTGATATACTTAATACAATATTATACATGGATAGATATTTTTATTATAAATAGAAAATACCCAGAACACCCTGAACAAATATCTGCAAATTACACAAATATTTGTTCCGAGGCGGGAATCGAACCCGCAACCTCCTGCGTCGCAGGCGAACGTTCGCCCGCAGCACCAAATTAATTAGTCGTCTAATTAATTAGGCTTAAATTTTACCGCAAAAAGAAAATGCAAGATTCGCTGAACACATTAAATTAAATATTAAATATTAAATAATGATGGACATATTTCACACAACATTATCTAGCCCCAAGGAATTGAATTGAACCACATAAAGTTGTGTTTTCAACAATAGTGACAATAATAAATTTCATATTACTTTGATAAAAGAATCGAGTACAATGTATGCATTGCGAAATGAAAAACAAGTAGGGGTCACCTGGGGCGGGCGCGCGATATTGCACGATTCGATTTAAAACTACGATGACTCTCAGCCTCTCAGCACAGGAGTAATCATAATAAAATATAGCAATCAAGAAGTGAAACACATATTACTATTTGTTATCGGTTACTTGCGTTAAAAAATAAGATGTTTAAAAGAAGAAATGGGCTCAGTGTGCCGATCCTTAGATTAATCGACCTCTGTAGCGCGTTGCCGGCCGGTAGTAGCCGGCTGAAATGCGAGAGGTTGCGGGATCGATTCCCGCTGCGGGACAAATATTTGTTCTGGGTGTGGGTGTTATGGCACCATGGTACTCGTAGTTTCTGATACCTACAAACTATGGAATGAGCTTCCATCTGAGGTTTCCCCGCTTTGTTACGACATGTGTCGCTTCCAGAAAAATGATCATAAATTCCGTCGGGGTCGGCAGCGGTGTTGCCGGTGTCTATAAGCGACCGTGACCACTTTACATCAGGTGGGCCGTCTGCTAGTATGCCTATTAGTTCCATAACAAAAAACCCACGAGACAGGGAATCCTAGAGTGGGATCAGGAGTATGTATGTGACTGTTGGGTGCTATGTTATGTTACGTAATTTCCTACATAATTGCATCGGTTCCATCAAATATGTTGGCCTGGCTACGAATACAAAATTTCAGAGGTAGGCAGAGACTCAATGGGCCTCTTTTCACCGTGGGTTGCACCATCGTGGGAATAAAGACGTGACCATTGGTGAGCTCCTCGCCGCCATTGCTTCCCACGAATGACTCAGCTAACACTTTCTTCCAGTTATAACACTTTCCTTAATAAGCTAGCAGCCACAACAAATCTTATAGCGACGAATCTTACTAACGAGTCCGGGTAATCCCTTAGTCGGCTTTTACGGAATCCATGGGAGAAGACGGAGGAGTCTATTCTTAGGCCGGACTAATATAGCCATAAGCCCAAATTAACGTGAAAATTGAGTGACTTAAAAATTATACAGCATGTAAACAAAACTGAGGTAAAATGAAAAAAGTGTCATCGCCGCTTCCGATAAAGTAGTTACTCTATCGACAGCGAGTGGAGGGCGGCGTATAATCAAAAGTTGTGCGGCGGCGCGCCCCGCGGCTACGTACATCCGGCGTTCCGTTGCACACCGGATGTTGTCAATTTACACAAACTGGCTTAATTCTTTACCACTTACGTTTTGAACCGGGCTTTGATCAAAGGAAGGTCTACTTTTGTAAACAGCCTACGTATCACAATCGGTAAATAATACTGTTAGCCTAAGGTTTAGTCAGAACACTTGTTGCTATCATCATAAATAGATTGTCTCTCGCTGAAGTGACTCTCTTGCGACCTTGCCCTATACGTCTCGTGTACTCTCTAGTCTGCCGATAACGTCTTAAGGTTGAGGCGCGAAATTCATTTTTTTTGGTGTTTTTTGCCCATTACAGCTCAGCAACACTTCTTCTGATAGCGAAAGTTGAGTTCGCGAGAACTAGGAGACTTAACACACATGTTTTAATTGATGCTATCTCATAAATATCATCAGTTTAGCTATGATACCCTTAAACACATTTTTACAGTGTTTTTTTTTTGTTTAGGGGTATTGTAGCTAAACTGATGATATTGATGAGATACTATCAATTAAAAAATGTGTGTTAAGTCTCCTAGTTCTCGCGAACTCAACTTTCGCTATCAGAAGAAGTGTTGCTGAGCTGTAATGGGCAAAAAACACCAAAAAATATGAATTTCGCGCCTCAAGGGTGAGCATTCACCTTAACAATTCGAAAGATGACAGATTTGGAAACCCGCATAGTCTGAGCCACTTCTTTATAACTGTGACCATTTTAAATTAAAGTAACAGCTTTGGCATAAAAGTATATTCATGACATGTTTAATTTGAAATTGTTGAAATTTGAAATTTATTAAGTATCTTATCTGTTTGATCTCGACATAAAAGTATATTGTTGACATGTATTATTTGAAATTGTTGACATTTGTAATTTATTAGGCTTTTATTTTTTTAATTTTATTATATGCATGTTGAAATTTAGCATTTATTTAGCTCGTGCATGAAGTAATATTTGTATCCCAGACATGGGAAATGTGAGACATCCTAATTAATTTTAAGAATATTATACTACCACATTTAAACAAATAAATGATTTATGATTTATGATTATGATTATGATTTGGAAACCTGGGCTACGCTTAAATCAAGCATTGTCCCTTCAGGTATTAATAGATATGTAAGCACCACCATTGCGATACATTTTTGTAAAAAAAAAAAAAAGACGTTATTTCAATAAATATTGAAACGCATTCCAATAGACTAGAAAATAAAAAATTAACGAGAAAAACAAATGAAACCATGAAACAAAAGACTATTGAAGTAATCCTTTTTAACACCCGACGCAATAACGCAAGGTGTTATAAGTTTGACGTGTCTGATTGTGTGTGTGTGTGAGTGTTTGTGCGTGCGTGCGTGTGTGTGTGTGTGTGTGTGTGTGCGCGTATGAGTGCGTGTGTGTGTGTGTGTGTGTGTGTGTGTGGTGTCTGTCTGTGGCATCGTAGCTCCCGAACGGATGAAACAATTTCGTATTTGTTTTTTTTTTGTTTGAAAGGTGAATTTGTCGGGAGTGTTCTTAGCTATGTTTGATCAAAATCGGTTCAGCCGTTTCATTGCGTAGAGGGTTTTTTAAATTTTTATTAAATAATTACTTGTTTCATATTAAATATTAAGGTACATGTGGCCAGTTCGTACCGTGAACTTTTTGGCATATTTCAGTCTTTTTTTTCGATTGATGAAGCGTTCCTCTAAATTAATCCATGAGTGTAGGTCCTATTGGTAGGTGTTGTCCTGTTCCTTAAACTGTTTCCTAGCCTTGACTATAAATATATCTTAAATATTTGAATTAGATGATGTGTTGCATTGTATCATACATACATACATAAATAAACTCACACCTGTTTTCCGGAGGGGTAGGCAGATACCACGGAATTACGCTTTCTACGATCCTAACATACCTCTGTTACTTAATTCACTGGTACTATTGACCTGGCCTTTTTCCAGAACATTTTTGATCTAGTCTGAATACGTTCACCGAGGTCTTCACCTTCCCAATGTCCCATGCACCCATTGTCCCATTCACCCATTCATGCATTATAGATTTTTAAACACTAAATGTAAGAAACATATGTTGTAAATCATGTTCAATAAATAAATAAAATAAAATAAATAAATAAAAAATGCATTGTATCGGTTTTTGAATCTTAATGATTTGGTGTCAGATTTCTGTTTTGTTTGTATTGTTTTTATATCGCGAAATCATTCTTAAGTAAATAGCTGTATATACTAAGTGGAGAAACTCGTGCGAGGCTTTTGTTTTATTTGAATAAGATCTAATAAGTATTTGGTTCGAGAACAAACTAAGCAGTGCAAGATCCTCGAAGTCTCTCGATATTATTCTGATGCAAATCTCTCGACGGGTAAAGACATCATAACAATATACCTAACTACAGGTCTAGCGCTTAAGGTGGTTGCTTTTTCATACAAACGTATTAGCACAAATATGGACGAACATAATTATAATATAATTATGTTCGTATAATTTTACACAGTATAATTTTACACTGAAATGACTGTTGTTGGCTTTTATATTGGTCATTATTTGCGGCAAATCATATTTGGTTGAAGAAAACAGTGGACCAATAGCGATAATAACATCGAAATTACTTGTATGGACTAAAACTTCGATGTTATTTTCGCTATTAATCAACTGTTTTCTTCATCCAAATATGATTTGCCGCAAATATCGACCAATATAAAGGCCAACAACAGTCATTTCAGTGTAAAATTATACTCTGTTCGCCCATATTTGTGCTAATACGTTTGTATGGAAAAGCAACCACCTTAACTGAGTCAGTCCCTGAGGTACGGGAGCGGTACGGTTTTCGTTACGTCAAAATTAAGCGTGGCTTCATGTCATCTGATGATTTGAGAGACGAAAACACCCCTCTCGTACCGCTCCCATACCTCGGGGACTGTCTCAGTTAAGCGCTAGACCTGTAGCTGGCTTGCTCGCGACTTCCTTCGCAAGTATAGCCTGTTTGTCGAAAAACTAAGCTATCTAACAGTGAATACCCCATTCAAATCAATTCAGTAGTTTTCAAGGCGAAGAGAAACAGCGCGAAAAGCAACTTTGATTTCTAGGAGTAGTCGTCGTCGTTTCGTATGAGGTAGTGCTGGCCTCTGGTGTCAGAGTTTGTCAAGCCGCCCGAGGGCCTCTGACATGGCTTATCGACTGCTATTAATCAATAACAGCCGGGACCGACAGCTTAACGTGCCCTCCGAAGCACAGAGCGATGGAAAATCCGCACATAACTTAGAAAAGTCATTGGTGCGGAGCCTAGGATCGAACCCGGTATCGTTGGATTCTGAGTTGCACTATTGAACCGTTAGGCTACCATCGCTCGTTAGATAGTAGTGATATTAAGGTTGCGTCTAGACCTTTAGGACCATTCGGTTGACTTTGCAAAATGTTGAAATCCCAAAATGTATAATTTCCCAGAATGTTGAATCCTAAAATGTTGAATTTGCAGAAAGTTGAATTCCTAAAGTTTGCAAAAAGTTGAATTTGCAGAATGTTGAATTCGAAAATGTTGAATCCTAAAACGTTGAGTTTGCAAAAAGTTGTATTTGCAGCATGTTGAATCCTAACATATTGAATCTTAAAATGTTGAATTAGCAAAAACTTATCGTTATCTATGACAGTTATCGTTATCTAAAGAGGTTTAGCATTATAATGTAATAAAAAGAAATTAAACCGGCTAAGTGCGAGTCGAACTCGTAATAGGAGTCTTAGTAATAGGGTCCCGTTTTACCCTTTGGGTACGGAGCCCTAAAAAAACTAGATTGTCCTCGTTTACTTGCTACGAGTCGCCGATATCCTTGTTTATGTTTAACTTCCGTCCGTCTGTCGGCGATCACGGAACTAATTATACCTCGGGGCGGGCACGAGAGCATGCCATTACTATCATTTCTTCCGTGACGAGCGTCGCATTTTGTTAACTTCTATGGCGGTTTTCTATTAGATATTGTGCGGGATGTCTGGTTGCAGGCAATGTTACTATTAGTAACGCAGAGCCATTGGATTTCTTTGCGTGTTCTACCGCCTCTACAACGGGGAATGCTCCGACGAGCTTTTCGATCACATCCCCGCATCGAGATTTGACCATCGCTCTTCCCGGCACCGTGACAAAGCTCATCCACACATAATAGAGCCCTGGGTTTCTCGTAGGACTCGTTTCTCGAGATAATTTCTTCCCCATACCTATAAACTATGGAATGAGCTTCCATCTGAGGTATTCCCGCTTGGTTACGACATGTGTCGCTTCAAGAAAAAAGATCATAAATTCTTTCAGGGTAGGCAGCGCATCGACAATACCCCCGGTGTTGTCGGTGTCTATAAGCGACGGTGACCGCTGTAAGGTGGTCCGTAAGCTAGTTGGCCAATTAGTTTTATAAAAAAAAAGCTGGTTTTAGTAAAAAAAGATGTTTACTAACGTGTTTGAAAACCAGCAATGTACGATACGGCCGCGAACCATATAACAATTTCTGGAATCTTCTAAATATACGTATTTATGCACAAGATATTAGCTGTTTTCTCTCACGACAAACTATTGATGGGTTCTAAGACAACTCCAAACAGGTTTTACTGTAGGTACTAAAATATATTTTACAAAAAAAAAAACTTTTAGGAAATTAGTAATCAGAACCCTGACCTGATCAAAATGAGCCCAAATACTGCTATTTTTTATCATCAAGCAGTTCCGTTCACCACCTGCCGACTCCACCATCAGATCAGCTCGCTGTCACCATAATATTGTATTGTCATCTGAAGTTGACAGGTATGCCTAATTCCTGCTCAATCGAATGCCAGCGAGTGTTGTTTGTTGTTTTATTCAATTCAATTCAATTCAATTTATTTATTTCAGACATTGTCCATATTTAGTTTTAGAAACAGAATGGCATACAAACCGGAAGACAGAAATAAGAACGATAAAATGCATGACTTTTCAGCAATACATACATACATACATATATACGCACACGCCTCAGTTCCCGAAGGGGTAGGCAGAGGCTCAATGGGTCTCTTTTCACAGTGGGTTGCACCATCGTGGAATAAAGACGTGAGTGGTGAGCTCATCGCCGCCATTGCTTCCCACGACTGACTCAGCTAACGCTTTCTTCCAGTAATAACACATTATATAATAAGCTAGAATCCAGGAAAAATCTTATACCAACGAATCTTATCAACATGTCTGGGGTAATCCCTTAGTCGGCTTTTACGACATCCACGGGAGGAGATGGAGGGATCTATCTTAGGCCGGACACACCAATACTTTCAAAATGATGGTATGAATGCACTGTTTCAGTTTTCAGGAGTAATCTGTTTACACTCTACTTTACAACATCTACAAGAGATCGTTTCGTTTCGTATGAGGTAGTGCTGGCTTCTGGTGTCAGAGTTTGTCGAGGGCCTCTGACATGGCTTATCGACTGCTATTAATCAATAACAGCCGAGACCGACAGCTTAACGTGCCCTCCGAAGCACAGAGCGATGGAAATCCGCACATAACTTAGAAAAGTCATTGGTGCGGAACCTAGGATCGAACCCGGTATCGTTGGATTCTGAGTTGCACTATTGAACCGTTAGGCTACCAACACTACAAGAGATGAAACGTTGTTAATATCTTCCGATCAGGCATATTCAAATAATACCCTCTATTATCAAAGAACCGATCTCAAATAGCCATTACGTCGTCTGCAACGTTGCACTTGAAGCCGAATTGACTTAGAAACCAGGTATCCGGCGCCGCCCCGGTCTATCGGGTTGCCAATGAGAACCTTCGTGCAACATCACTGGCAAGCCTATAACCTACCTTCGTTGACGACCTCTGTGGCGCGGCGGGCGGAGGTTCGTCTGCGGCGCAGGAGGTTGCGGGTTCGATTCCCGCGACGGAATAAATATTTGTGCGATCTGCAGATGTTCAGGGTGTTCTGGGTATTTTCTATGTATAATAAAAAATATCTATCTATGTAATGTATTGTATTAAGTATATCAGTTATCTAGTACCCATAACACAAGCTCTGCTTAGCTTGGGGCTAGATAATGTTGTGTGAACTGTCCAGCATTATTTATTTATTTCGTTCATCGAAATATGGCATTGGTTTATTTAATTTCCACGAATAAAAACAATTAAACAATTTAATTCCATTTTTTTTTTGCTTTTTACGGAACTTACAATACTTCGAATCGGCGCGATGCGAATTTACAACGCAGAAAGCAGCGGCGCGAATTGATGCGATGCGATTTCGTGCGGCAAGGCGCTTGTACGGATAACCATTCCTCGACGGATAGTTAACCGTACAGGACGTATTTTGTTGAATAGTGACATGGTTAGCCGAAAGATTACTGCACTGCTGCTACGGATAAAAATATACATAAAGAAACAAAGAAGATTTCGGATTCATCCACTTATTAACGATTTTTGTTAGTAGTAGAGCTTTATTGTGAAAGAGTTCGTCCGGGGAAGTACTACCACCATACCTATTTAAAGCAGTAGTGCTCGCATTGTTGTGTTCCGGTCTGAAGGGTATGGGTGCCAGTGAAATGACAAGCAGATGAGACTTTTCATCTGTGTCTCAGGGTGGCGGGTGCATTGCAATGCCACACAGGGCGCGCCCTAGGTGGACGTGACCTATGAGGCAATGTATTGTTAAAGGCAGAGGTTACCGCTTAACATCAGGAGGGCCATGAGCTTGCTCCGTCAGTCAAATTTCAACAAAAAAAAGTAAAAAAAAATGCTTATTCCCAACGCATCTTGCCCGTACGATGTCTCAGAGCAAACTAATTAAACGACTTCAAGTGTGACGCAATATCGTAGGAATGCGCGATGCGAATCAGTAAAGCTAAGGCTAAACCAACGCGTTCAGCCCGCGTCCGCGGTTGCGTGCACGGTGGCGATCCATTGTCTTACCATTGATCGCCACCGAGCACGCCACTGCGAACGCGGTCTGAACGCTTTGGTTGTCGTCACATCGCAGTTTTGTGTTTGAGCCCTATCTATACATGGAATGTTTTACTTAGATATTTTTTTAGGGCCGGTTCCTACCGATTAGCACCGGAAACCAACCAGCCATTCTGCTTTCTACATGAGTGGGTTAACTCAGTGAGCTTACCTACCTTTATCCAAGCGAAAAATCCCGCGTTATAACATCGAGGCGAGTTTCCGATTAAGCCGTCCGACGGCCGACAAGGCAATAGCCTGCGCTTTATGATAAAGTTAATTAGATAGAACATTCCTTCCCCCGAGCGTGTACATACAGATGAGACCGTCTCAAAAAGGCCAAGAAAATGGAAATGAAAAATCCACAGCCTCAACAGGCTTCCAGGCGTTATTGCGCGCCAAGCGAATCGAGTGTGAAGATAGCACCAAACGAATTCGCAGCTATACAGGCTGCACTGAAAGTAATGTATCTGCTTTAGTTGTAAAGTTTTACTTCAAATAAATAAATAAATAAATAATGCTGGACAAGTTCACACAACATTATCTAGCCCCAAGCTAAGTCAGAGCTTGTGTTATGGGTACAAGATAATATACTTAATATAATACAATACATAGATAGATATAATACTACTACTTACAGGAACTACTTACTTCTACTATACTCTCAGGAAGATTGAGGTGGATTTTGAAGAAAATAGCTGCATAGTTTTTCTAAAAGAATGTATAGGCAGCTTAAAAAACTAGGTACTTTAAAAAATAAGACAAGTTAATTCAACTTAAATCCCAATACCATATCTGCCGATTGAATCAAATAGGGAATTCATTCGAAGAGCCTTACTTAGTTTTATGAGACAACCAGCAGCGCCCCGCGGTTTCACCCGCGTAAGTCTCGATCCCGTGGGAATATCGGGATAAAAATGTGTTATGTTGCCTATGTGTTATTCCGGGAGTCCAGTTATCTCCATTCCAAATTTCATGCAAATCCGTCCAGCCGTTTCAGCGTGAAGAAGTAACAAACACACACACAAACTTTCGCATTTATAATATTAGTAGGATTGATCTTCTAAATTCATGCACAGTAAAAAATAATTAATTCAACTCAAATTCCAGTACTGATTCCAGTTCCACTGCCGATTGAATCAGGTGGAACATTTGCAATAGGCAATTAATTCTATGAGCCTTAGTTAATTCTATGAGTCTTAGGTAATTTTTTGAGACAGTATATCTTCTTCCAAATTCATGTACAGTTTCCTAAAATTACAGTAAAGTTTATAATTTGTGTTTTTTTTAAACTACTAAGAAAAGGTACTTTCTGTTGAGGTCCCATCCTCTTGGTACTCCCTGTATTGTGTGGTTTTGTTGCGGAGCTGGGGAAACGGTCTGATTATCGGTTTTAGAATACTTCTGTCGTAGCAAATCGTTGTGACTCGCAGGTCGACCGTAGCAACGGTTTTCGCTACGGCATTTTCAAGAGTATTGATGTTTTTAGAAATGTTGCTTGTTTCTTTACAAACATAAAGACACTCATCAAATTCGTTGCAACTTTCAACATTTTTGTGTTTTGCATGGCTCAACGAAGTATTTACCTTACTTTATCCAAGTAACAAGTGCTTTATTGTGAATTCCTTGAAAGCACAAAACACATTCGGCGCGGTTTATACAGAAGTGGCTTGTGGCGGTGGCGGACAGTCAAAGTAATGCAATATAAACCTTAATATTTTTTTATGATTTGTATGTATTTCCTTAGTAAATACCTACCTAGCTATAAGCTTGTAAATGTAAAAGATTTGTTACATGTAACTATCTACTACCTACTTACTGAGGTACGTTTTAGTAGTCATATAAATACATGGAAGAGCAACGACAACCTGCTGTTATACAGTACGAACTAGTACGGAGGGTGGTCACTTGACCGTACTTATTACCTACTCTAACATTTATTTAATATGTACAAATACCACTTAAAACTTCTAGTAATAAGTAGTATGTCCTACCTTGATTATTTCTAAATGTCATGTCATATTCAGTTAGTTTTGTTTTTTTGTAAATAAATTACTTTATAATAGTAAGTTGCATAGCGTGGTTTTTGTTGTGGAGAATTACGCCGCGTAACTTAGGCTCGGGCGTAATTCTCCTTACAACAAAAACGACGCTATGCTACGTACAATTACGGTTTATGTTGTGTAACTTTGACTATCCGCCACCGCCACACGCCACTTCTGCGTAAACCGCGCCTTAGATACGTGTCGGTACTCAAACCGAGGTGTAAAACCCGAACAGTCCGCCTTAATCTTACTAAGTGAATTACTCGCGTCCATCGGACTCGGCGGGAGGGTAGCCGGCGCGACGGCGCAGCGGTGTGTGGAACACCTAACATTAACCGTTGATTGATACCTGATTGTCTTTCGTAGGTTATTTTCTTAAAATATTCGTATTAGGTCCGTTGTGTTGGGTTTCGTATGACGAAATGACGGTTTTTTTTTTAAATGATCGAAATCGAATCTGTAGGTGCAAATTGACCGATGATTGATACCTGATTGTCACTCGTACGACTACGAATATTTTAAGGTTATTTTCTTAAAATATTCGTATTAGGTTCGTTGGGTTTCGTATGACGAAATGCCGGTTTTTTTTTTTTATTTGATCGAAATCGAATCTGTAGGTGCAAATTGACCGTTGATTGATACCTGATTGTCACTCGTAGGTTATTTTCTTAAAATATTCGTATTAGGTTCGTTGTGTTGGGTTTCGTATGACGAAATGCCGGAATTTTGTTGTTTTTATTTTATTTGATCAAATTCTGAATCTGTAGGTGCAAATCAAAATGTTGATGTAAATATCCTTCTAATACAATAATTATTATTTTCCTAGCGTGGTTACTTTGCTGAAATAAATATGAATTAATATTCGGTCGGTCGTTATTTTAATATAATATAATACTAATAATATAATACTACTGGACAGTTCACACAACATTATCGATGGATATAGAAGAGCGGTATCTCCTAACACAAGCATGTTTTTTGCTTAAAAGGAGTGTCCAAACCCTGTTAAATTGTAGACCTTAAGTTAATGAAATAAACATTTGTATTTTGTATTTTTGTATTTGTATTATCTAGCCCCAAGCTATTTTAGTTTTAGTTTCCGTAAATAACTTATCACATTAGTATTTTATTAGTAGAGAAAGTATTTTATATTTACGTCACTCATGCTTTGAAAGTAGTTCTCAAATTCTTAACAATTTTAAATCGTAACTTTCATACTATGCGTGGTCCGACACGCACTTGGCCGGTTTTTTATTACGGTATCAGGCGAGCGAAATCCCGGGAAGAAACTAGTTATTCTTAAAACAAACATAACAAAACTAGGCAAAATTTGTACAGTTCATTCGTTTTCAATTTGTAACGGAATCGTAGTAGTGCTACGACGTAGCAAGCGTCTACGAAATACATAGTTTTTTAACTACGTAACAAGTTGCCATCAGTATTATTATAACTAAATTCTTTTATAGATTTTCCCACCACAAATAAAATAAAAGAGGTGTTATTTCGTCATTCTGTATGTCCCGAACACAGATTAAAACTCATGCAAAAGAATACAAAAAAACAAGTCGTATGAAACCTCATTTCACAGCGAACAAAGCACGAATATCTCACAACTAATCTTTTAAACTACACCCTGAATAAAAATAAAGTTTTCTCAATTAGATGCAGCGAAAGAACGTACGGGCGAAGTTTTAGCTTTCAGCCGAGATAAAACTGAACTCTGGTGGGTTTCCCGACAGCGGATTAATAATAAAGGAGGTACATTAGATTCGGATTTGATAGTTCGCAAGATACTTATCGGCAACCGGAAGTTTGATGTCCAATATTAATAATACTAAGGTAAACTTTGTCTTCCATTTTTTTTTAAACTAACAATATTTTAAAAAGAAAGAAAGAAAAAAAATTAAAAATAAAAAATTAAGAAATTTTGTATAGTATTACTGATAGAAACAAGTCCCTAGTGCAATTTCACAAACATTGGAAACGGACCGTTCCTAGATATGGCGTTAAGGTGGGGTATGCCGCAAAATTCAAAATCTTAGATTTTATTTTTAACTGACTAAATCAAGTACAATATTCAAGTAAAAAATATGCATGGATACTACATCATAATTCCGAGGGATCACTGTACCAGAAACACGATAGGACAATATTTTCTCGATAGAAAAAAATACCATAGTTACCTCTAACTTTTGGATAGATTCGATTGTTTATTAAAATCGTGCATACTATTGGGTAAAAAACTAGATAAATAAAATCAATATGACAAAGCCAAAGGGTTAACTGTAGGGATTTTGGAAAATTATCTATATTTTACGAGATATTCAACAAAATCGACTTTTTCGAGCGGAGCCAGGAGTTTTTTTGTATGAAGATTTATTTTTATGTTGGCGCAGCCTTAAGATCAACTATAATCCACAAAATAAAATCTCAAAGTCAATACTCGAGTGCCGAATCGATAAGCAATTGGAATTTAAATTAAAATACCGCCCAGTAGGCTTCATATTTCAACGCAGATATTACATCTTGTCATAAATTGGTTTATTGCTTCCTCGAAACGCGCACCAAATGACATTCAACATCGAAAATGCAATATCCACTATAAATATTTGCATGATACGTTAAGTAAAATCGAATATTGTCGTATCCAATAAAGTGAACACGTTTCCAATAAAGCTATAAGTTCCGATATGAAAACTTGATTGTATAAGTGTATAAGGAAATAATAAAAGTATTAGAGGTGAAGAGGTCCAAGTATCAAGGAAGATGGAAGAATCAAACAAGCGTTGGGAAGTTCTTAAAAGCTCCACGGTGAGTTCTTGCCTCCATCCAGACACTAACTCTTATTACAAACTTGTTCGGTCCGCTCCGATATAAATTCCTCTTATAACTAGCGAAAAGATATCATATTACAATTCACTGAGAGATATCGGGAATGGTAGCATAGCGGAATGATGGAGCAAATTTCGTATAAAACCATCAGAAGCCTCTGTTGATGACTTAGATGTATTTGACCCTAACACCAACAGGTTTAAGCGATGTATCTACAGAATCTTGGTATTATGTTTCAATGATAACAATGTCTTTATTGAAGATTTGTTTTTATCATTCATTTTTACAAAAACACTAAGGTGGCGGAGGCGAGTTAGTTGGCTGTGACGCAAGAGGTGCGGGGTTCAATTCTCGCTGCGGGACTAATGTTTGCGTCATCTCCAAATATTTGTTCCGGATACGGTAACACAACAACACTGATTCTCACGACACAGCTAATCCTACAATGGGATCTGAGGCCGTAGACAAAGTAACATTCTAATAGCGATGACGCTAGTAGCAACAGTAGTAGACGCCAACAATGTATGATATTGATATAAACTATCGAAATATCACGTGGCATATTGTATTTTTACGACTGTAGAAATGGAATAGCTTCGAAGCGAATGCTACTTGGCTTTGCCGGTAAGACTATGTATGACTATAGGATGTTATTTATGAATCACCGTTAGCTGCTTTATTGTTTAGCAAATTGTGGAAACTTTTATAAAATTAAACTCCAGTCAATTCCAGAGATGAAAGAAGGTAGAAATGAACATCAAACCGAATTACATTTCAACGCACCGCAGCGAGCTCAAATGCAATAAGAAAGCACTCTGGCTAATTTTCCAGCTGTGTCGGACCTGGCAGGCTTGAAACCTGCATTCCGCTATAAAGACAACGAGCCAGGACTGTGGCACTTCATACTAGCCTTTAAAGTGGGGTATGCTACAAAATTACTAGTCTTATATTTTTTTTTTAATAGTTTAAGGGTCGATTTTTCAATGTCTAGATAAAATTATCCGTCAGTTCAAAATATCACCATCTTTTTCTTAAGTCATATGAAAGAAAAAGACAGCGCTAACATTTATCTGACAGATAATTTTATCTGTGAATTGAAAAATCGGCCCTAAATCAAGTACAATATTTAAATTAAGAATATGTATGGATGCTACATTATAATTCCGAGGGATCACTGTATCAAAAACACGACAGGGAAATATTTCCCCGATAGAAAAAAAAAACGTCTATTTTTGCCTAGATTCGCAAGATTAAAATGGTGCCTATTATTGGGTAAATAAATAAATCTATAAAATGAATAGAATAAAGCCGAGGGTTTACTATAGGAGTTTTATAAAATTATCTATATTTCACGAGATATTCAATAGAAACCGCTTTTTTTGGGGCAACTTTTTTTTAATTCTATTAACATTTTGGCTGGGGTTGGCGGAGTCTTAGGCGCATACCACAGCCAAATCTAACCCATTTAAGTTCAGGTAAATCAGAAAGTGACAGAGTAGCGCTCGCACAAGGAAAAGTATGTGAAAATCACGAAATACAACTATTTGCCACGTTAAAAACAGTCGCATGACAGAATCATACATTCAACTTGAAAATAAAGGCAACAAACGACATTTAGGTGAAAGAAAAAGTACAAAATTCTAAGTCGTTTAGAAGTTGAATTTAATTTTCAATAAATAACAGCAGCACTTTGTAATAAAAAAAAATCACATGTTAAATGACCAGATAGAACATTTTTCTACGTTCACTTTACAGATTAAAGGTCAATGAATTTTTTTTTTTTTTTCAGCACATAACATTGACCCGTCCATGAGGAGAAAGCCTCCAAATAAGACCAATCAGCTGATGTATGCGCCTTAATGTAAAATTAACTTTCTCACCATGATCAAGTAGTAGTTGCAGTAGTAGTAGAGCTTTTTTGTGAAAGAGTTCGTCCGGGGAAGTACTACCACCATACCTATTTCTGCCGCAAAGCAGTAGTGCTCGCATTGCTGTGTTCCGGTTTGAAGGGTAAGGGTGCCGGTGAAATTACAGGCACATGAGACTTTTCATCTTTATGTCTCAGGGTGGCGGACGCAGTGCAATGCCACATAGGGCGCGTCCTAGGTGGACGTGACTTATGAGGTAATGCACTGTTCATAGGCAGAGGTTACCGCTTAACATCAGGTGGGCCATCTGCTTGTTAAACCATTCATGTAGTATAAAAAATAAAATAAAAAAAAAAACTTTGATTCAGTTCGGCTTGGATTAGAGCAATATACGAATTATTACATACATACAAAGACACACGCCTTTTTTCCCGAAAGAGTAGGCAGAGCCTCAAATGGGCTTCTCTTCACTGTGACCTATTTGACCCCACACAACACATCGATGCCTTCAATCTACTACTGCCAGTTTTTATTTCATTTTATTTTTAACCCCCGACTCAAAAACGGCGGGTGTTATAAGTTTGACGTGTCTGTGTGTGTGTGTGTGTATATGTGTATGCCTGTGTGTGGGACAGTGTGTGTCTGTGCGTGTGGCTGCGTGTGTGTCTGTCTGTGGCATCGTCGATCCCGAACGGAAGAAACTTCTTTTTTTTTTTTGTTTGAAAGTTAAATTAGTCGGGAGTGTTCTTAGCTATGTTAGATCAAAATCGGTTCAGCCGTTTCATTGTGTTGAGGGTTTTTTAATTTTTGCAAAATTAATAACTTGTTGCATACCAGTTGTCCTTAGTACTAGATTTTTGTTTTTGTTTTAATGTGTTATGTGTGGTGTGTCCTCTAGGGGAATAATAAACAAATTATTTTTCTTTTTTCTTTTATTAAAAAGGTCGCAGGAAGGAAGTCGTTGGATGTCGCCTGCAAGGCATGGAATGAGCTCCCGTTGGATGTCTTCCCACAGGGCTACAATATGGGTAAATTCAAGAGAAATATCAATAAGGCTCTTAATGGTAGGCAGCGCATTTGCAATACCGTGGGTGTTGAGATGTCCACTGGCGGCGGTGACTGCTTTACATCAGGGGGGCTGTCTGCTAGTTTGTCACCTCATAATATTTTTTTTAAAAAGGCGGCTCGAGTGTGTTATTCGGTATATAATATGGGGAGGTCTTTCTCCAGCATGATGCGATTAATTCTGTGTATGCGCTGTATCGTCATGATTAAGCACTGTCAGCCAGGGCGGGCGGGGTGCTAGGAAAACGCGCTGTCCGAGGTACGCCGACAAATGTACTCGCGTCAGATTACCTTGCACGTGACGGCCGCTGATGAGCTCATTTATTTTCATGAACCACGAGAGAGACCAGCTTTGGTTAGATCACTATGTAGGTAGAAATCAAAGGTTCTAAAAACTTTGCAATTGTACTGGCTACATTGCTGCACATATCCTACTATAGTTTGTGAGTGTGTGTGTGTTTGTTACGTCTTCACGATGAAACGGCTCGAAGGATTTGGCTGAAATTTGGAATGTAGATAGCCCGGAATAACATGAAGGCACATTTTTATCCCGATATTCCCACGGGATTCAACAACCTATGCGTCCATATTTTAAGGATTACTTAATTAGTTACTGCGTGTTTACTTATAGGTAAAAATAATTGGAGACAGGTTTAGATATTGTGATAATAATTGATGACTACATTTATAATTTATACCTGCAATGTTATATCGTATAGTTTTCAATAATTGAAGTCGGCACATGGATTCCCCGAACTTGTCAGACTGTTGGCGATGTAAAGAGTTGTTTATGGTTGCAATGGCTCATTCTTGTATTGGGAGCGCTAGCGATAATTTGTGAAATTTTTGTGTTTTTCATATTATTTGTGTAACCGTGTAGGTTAGCTTGATGTGCGTACAAAGCAGTGTCCATATTTACAAATGGGAAATTGTAAGTAAATGAGCACGTTTTCGTGGGCTCTAATGATGACGTTAGTCACTAAATTGTAACGATATTATATGAAATTATATCCCGATAGTTGAAAACATCTTTCTGTTTAAAACAATCCAGTGCCCTTTCAATATGTACTAGTCCATAACATAACTGAAACATTCATATCAATGACCGGACTATGCATAATTCTCATCAGAGCGTATTCACAATTATGCGTAGTCCGGCAGACTACCCTAATTATCTAGTCTAATGTGTGTCTACAGTGAAACAATAGGCCGCGATGACGGTGCGGCGTGGCCACAAGAGACGCCAATGACGCCGCATTAAAATGAAATCCATACGGGTGATTGATGACAGCGGCAAACAGCGCCGCGCCCGGCTCGTTCAATTTACTGTCATCGTGTGTGGCGTATATTATGTGCAGTGCATTCTCATGTACGAGCCGGGTTTTGGCATTTTTACGGTGGAATTTTACCTGGATTGTATTACGGCTAACGTAGTCATGATAAAGGTCATAAGCACATATATCAACTAGGAAAGGGATCGTAACCTTATCGCCTTTGGCCTCGCCGTCAACCAGGCGTCAACCTAATGGTGCGTTTCCATGCTTACCAAAGCTCCGCAAGCGTCCACAAGCGCAGGCGTGTAAAGAGGGCGTTTGGCTTGGCTTGCGTGCGCTTGTACACGTTTGTCGCCGATCCGGTCTAATGTCGGTTTTTGAACACAGATCAAAGGGCGTTTGCGGCAAGCGCTTGCGACGCGTTCACACGTTGGCGCGCGCTTCGTAGCCGCTGTGATCTCGCAACGAACGCACGTCTAGTTCTTTCTTCAAAATGAGTGGTTGGTCGAAAGAAGAGAGTATATCGTTTTTGGAATATTACCAGACCAAAACGTCTATCTGGAACCCCAAAAAGGTTAAACCAAATGCAATAGCCGATACAAGTTCGGTGTCCGCCATGCTTGGATGTACGTAGCACACTGACGCAAGCGTGTAAACGAGTTCCAAATGCCAAGCGAGATTTGTCGACACTTGGGGCTTTTGTGGACGCTTGCGGAGCCTTGGCAAGCATGGAAACGCACCATTACGTAAGCACGTACCCAAAGCGGATCAGCAGCTCCGGTACGTCGTCTCGGCTACGGCTAGTCGACTCTGCTACGGCTAGGCGACGCCGCGCTTACGGCTCGCCGGCCGCTCGCTTGTCCCGAGGCGAGGCGATTACGTTACGATTCCGAATAGTGTGCGTTGCAGCAGGGAGTTTCATACAAAGAATACTGAACGGCTCGCGTTGATACGGTTACGATCCCTTTCCGAGTTGATATGTGTGCTATGACCTTTAGCCGTATGAGACATGTATGGGGAGGTAACCCAAAAACCATTTTATATCTTTTTACTTAGCTTTGTAAGGGTCACCAATTTGTATTACCAATAGTGCAATATGACGGTGATGGTAGGTACAAAATGTATGTACACGAGTGCAACGGCTCTGATTACAGACGGACAGACAGGAAGACAGACAGAAGGAGAGATGGACATGAGAACTGTAACGGTTGCAAGTCGGACGGAACCATAAAAAGATGGAAGCTTCATCATTCATCTGGATTCATCGCCTATGTATTAGTGCGCCGATTCCTCCGTGGTGGCTGATCCAACACACATCACAAAACAACACGATTTTAATGTTTTTTTGTTTGTTGTGTAGGTTATTGTATCCTCGGTGCGTCATGAAACTGCTATCTATATAAAATACGTTTTGTTTGCTACCTATCAATGCATCATCCTGATAGTCTGTATTTTTTGTTGATAAGTTATTTATTAAACCCCGACGCAAAAACGACGGGACGGACGACGTTATAAGTTTGACGTGTGAGTGTGTGTGTGTGTGTGTGTGTGTGTGTGTGTGTGTGTGTGTGTGTGTGTGTGTGTGTGTGTGTGTGTGTGTGTGTGGCTCCCGAACGGATGAACCGATTTCGTTTTTTTTTGTTTGAAAGGTGAATTTGTCGGGAGGTTTCTTAGCTATGTTTGACCAAAATCGGTTCAGCCATTTAATTGCGTTGAGGGTTTTTTTTATTTTTACAAAATTAATTACTTGTTGTTAATAAGTTATTAATGACAAATGAATTGTACCTTAACGAGCTGATTTAATGTTTCAATAGGTGTTTAAAGTTTTACCTGTTTAAAATGTTGTACGCCTGGCATGGCAGACTAGAGATGCACATTTAGACCTTAACACCAATGTAATGTTACCACCTAGCCAACAGCAATAAATAATTTATCATTTCATATATTTAATATGGATCGTGTGCCCGCCTCATATACTTCACACCAACACCAACCCAACATACAGTCACATACATAGTCCTGATCCCACACTAGGATCCCCTTCGTCGTGGGCAACAGGAACTATAAGTACCATGGTACCACAACACCCAGACCAGGAACAAATATTTGCAGATCATAAAAACATATGTCCCGAAGCGGGAATCGAACCCGCAACCCCACTCGCTCGCCGCGCCACAGAGGTGGTCGTCAACCTATGGATGAAACTTCTGTACGACCGTACTATTATTTAATCTGTGTCTGAAGTGTGTATCAAACGGTGAGCTTTAGATCTAAGACGGTTGAAGTTGGGAATAGAATATGCTAGAGGTCGCCTTGGCGTCACTCAAACGGATTAAGGGATTGGGGCAATCTCTAGTGCCACACATCTTGTAGCAAAGCGTCGTGTGTTAACATAACACCTGCGTATTTTAGATATATATGATATTAATTTATGATCACTAGAAAAGGTCGCTGAGGTGTCTTCAGCTTGACACCTTAATAATGAATATAAATCGGTCATAATAAAGCAAACAAAACATGATCAAAAACGAGCTAGGGCTACTTTTTAATGACCCGAGGATATACTGACGACCAAAGATTTCATCTTTGCTGACGACCTCTGTGACGCGTCGGTCGAGTAGTCGGCCGAGATGCGTGAGGTTGTGGGTTATTACCCTCTGCGGGACAAATATTTGTATGATCTGCAAATATTTGTTCCTGGTCTGGGTGTTGTGGACCATGTTACTCGTAGTTCCTGATACCCACTAGGCCCACTACACAGGGAATCCTAGTGTGGGATCAGGACTATGTATGTGACTGTTGGGTGTTATGTTATGTTACTGAACACGGTATGAACATTCCTGAGGTTAGGGCAGATCATTTTAGTGACATTGTGAACGGAGGCTAGTTATACGCATTCAAATTAACATCAACAAAAACATTTAATCGAACTACGTAGGAATTTAGAGGACTTTCTAGTCCATACTACGATTTGAATACTCAAAACAGATTGTCGTAACTAAAATTTGTATAGCCTAACCGTATCGCTGCATCGGACATCGGGTACAAACAAATACCCGCGCCAGTGTATTTACGGGTACGGCAAATTAAATCCCCATTTGTACACCTAACGGGGAGAAAACCTTAAGATGCTAATAGACTACAACATTCATTTGTAACTTGAACGAAAATTTTAGTTCTAGTCAATGACAGTTTCAAAAGAGGAAGACGAGTGATGCTCTAACATAACAGTCATTCATTATACTTGGGCTCCGGTTGACTCGGCCCGGGCGGGCGTCGCACGAATTTCTGATTCGGAACTCCCCGACTGTAGTAGTCGACTGTAGTCCCCATATTGTCTATCTCGCTCTCTCAAATATTGTGATGTGGTCGGTATTTAATCAACAGAGTCTATATTTTTCAGCTAAATATCGTTTTTAACCATACTTACGAGTGGAAAGTAACTCCATGGGATTTATGTTTCTTCCCGGAGTGAAAAAAGCACTTTTTAAATACACAAGAAGGCATTTTGATGCGTTTTAGGTCTATACTAGAACACAAGCGTTCTCGACGATGTTCCAAGTGCGACTAAAGTACGGGTGTGTCAGCAGACTCAGTTGAGTAGGACTAGCCCAGAACGTTTGTCACCAGTCTTCCTCTTTTTAAACTGTCATTGGTTCTAGCAGTTTATTGTACCGAACATAGAAAATACACAAACGATGTTTTGTTGCGGCAAAATGTTGATTGTAGCGTATCCCTGTATTGTAACGATGTGTTGTAGTTACGGTTTAATGTACAACGGGCGGCCTTATCGCTGAGAGCATTTTCTTCCAGACAACATTTGTATGTAAGTAGGTAGGTAGTAAGATTTTGATTATTCTACACAACAGGGTGCGCGTTCATACTTTTTTATTTGCCCTATAACGTAGGCCAATAACTATCAGCTCGTTGTTTCAAAAACCAGACGTTATTTTGGGTCAAAATGTTTGGTGAGGCCCAGGCGAGTTCATATTGTGAAAAAAAGAGTCGAATAAGCGTTGCCATTCAGCGTGGCAATTTAGCCAGCATTCTGGGCACGCTGCCGTCGGGTGACGGCTTGGTGATCTGCCAGATTGGTTTTTAGTTTATTTTTAGGCCAACAACTACCCTGGCCAGTGTACTGCGCACTCAAGTCTGCCGCTGCAGGTGTAATCTCAGCAAGTGGGGTATGATCGCAGCCTCCGCGACGCAATGCGACTGTGGTGCCCAGTCCCAAACCATGCCACACGCCCTGGTATGCCCATCCTGCCCTGACTCCTGCACGATGGAGGATTTAATGAGCTGCTCCGACAATGCCGTGGGTGTGGCAACCTATTGGTCACAAGTAATTAATTTTGTAAAAATAAAAAAAAACCCCCAACGGAAGACGGCTGAACCGATTTTGATCAAACAAAGCTAGGAACACTCCCGACAAATACACCTTTCTAACAAAAAAAACAAAAACGAAATCGGTTCATCCGTTCGGGAGCTACAATGGGACAGACAGACAGACAGACACACACACACACACACACACACACACACACACACACACACACACACTTCAAACTTATAACACCCCTTCGTTTTTACGTCGGGGGTTAAAAATGGTTTTGAATGAGACATCGACACGAAAGAAGAAGAAGTTTAGTTTTAGATTTACTTAAGGTTTACTACTGAACTGTAAGTTGTTAGTTGTATTCTAATAAAAATAATATAAATACGCACTTATATTGTGATGTTCACATAACTGCACACAACTTCACAGAATGCTGCAGCTAGTGTACAGACCCCCTAAAGGGGGAGGTAATCCATGCTCGTGTCCGGATCCATTGTAGTACTGCTCTACTAACTGAGATTATAGGCTCCGCAGAACACAGTTTATGAGAGTTTTGCGAATTAATAAAGCATATTGTTGAAATATTTTGAATTAATTCGTGCTTCTTAAATGTATATGTAAAACTTGCTATGAAAGAAAACATATGCTTTAAGCTTAGAGCTTAAAAAGAATTACACTGTGGCGCGGCTGGCGATGGTTCGCCTGCGACGCAGGAGGTTGCGGGTTCGATTCCCGCCTCGGAACAAATATTTGTGCGATCTGCAGATATTTTTTCAGGGTGTTCTGGGTGTTTTCTTTGTATAATAAAAAATATCTATCTATGCAATGTATTGTATTAAGTATATCAGTTAACTGGTACCCATAACACAAGCTCTGGCTTAGCTTGGGGCTAGATAATGTTGTGTGAACTTGTCCAGCATTATTATTATTATTATTTTAACTCTTTATATTTTTATCAAAACATTAAAATGTTTCGGCAATAAATGAAGTCACGGGCTTATGCCAAGTGGTCTTCATTGTCAGTTAGATTGTCATAATTTTGTATTGTACTGTCTTCCTGTAAGAATTTACGGACGATACGGCAGGTGTTAAGGATGGCAGCTTTTTGCATCATGATGAAAGTATTTGTTGTTGTTTTTTTTTTTTTTTTTTATACTACTTGGATGTCGGATCAAGCAAGAGGCCCACCTGATGTTAAGCGGTAACCTCTGCCTATGAACAGTGCATTACCTCATAGGTCACGTCCACCAAGGACGCACCCTATGTGGCATTGCACTGCGCCCGCCACCCTGAGACATAAAGATGAAAAGTCTCATGTGCCTGTAATTACACCGGCACCCTTACCCTTCAAACCGGAACACAGCAATGCGAGCACTACTGCTTTGCGGCAGAAATAGGTATGGTGGTAGTACTTCCCCGGACGAACTCTTTCACAAAAAAGCTCTACTACTACTAAAATGGTAATTTAACTAATTGGTAGATCTAACATGCTGAGAATCTGCTGTTGAATATATTTTTGGGTACAACACCTGTGCTAGAGAGCACCAGAGGAACAATATAAACTATATAACTATTATTATAATTACAGCATCTTGATGATTGCATTCTTTGATTCTAGTTTTTATTTAGTTTGTTCTTTTTTTTTTTTTTTTTTTTTTTTTTTATACTAATTGGATCAAGAGGTCCACCTGATGTTAAGCGGTAACCTCTGCCTATGAAAAGTGGATTACCTCATTGATCACGTTCTTATAAATTTACTGATAAGCCTAATAATAATAATAATAAGGAGGTACCTCTCTGTTGGTATAGCCTCCGACCGTTGGGGTTATATTCGAAACCTCAACAATAAGCCCATAGTAAACATAAATACCTTAAAGCTAGCATACATATGCAAGAGAGCTCTTATGCATATGCATAAGAGCAATTATTCTAAAGAGCTTTTAAATCCGATCAGTATAAATGAGTTAGAAGACTATTTTGCCAATCAGTTTTGGCAATGAAATATTATAAGAAAGAAACGTTTTTTCAACTCGAAGGTTGAATTCAAGTCATACGAATTCTGAAATAATACCGATAGGTCTTAATTTTGGTGTGGTAGGCCGGCAGGATCGTGCGGAAACGTCTGGTCTCCGCCAAAGCCGGCCGGGGAAAAACCGTACATCATGTAGACAAAACAATAGAGAAATCAAATCATATTCAACCTCTATACCATCCTAAGGTTGTCTGGAAGAAATAACTGTAAGCGGTAAGACCACCATTACACACATACATTCGTACATTTCGTTTATTTTTTGTTATTCAAGTTTTGTATTTTTGTGTCATATAACTGTTGTCAATCTATCTATTTATATCTAGCTAAATGTAATGCTCAATCAAAAGCTTGCATGTTTATTCTGCTCATATCTTAGGCTATGTTCAGATGGCTGAATTGTGACGCGCGTTTTCAAATCGCGCGCTTAGACATCCTAATATATACCTAGCAACCGTTCACATGCGCGCGCGTTAACGCGCGTCAGCGAGCGTCAACGCGGCGCTCAGAGAAAAAGTTTCTAGACGCAGACGATCGCGCGTTGACTCGCGCTTTGATATTAATGTAATGTCCGTTTGCTGTTCAGTTGAGCGCGCGCTTTCATCGCGATCGCATGTAATTTTGTTAATTTTCGTAATTATATTTTGTTTTCGCATTTAAAATGAGTGAAATTTAAGATATTGACATCGACTTACTAATCGATGAAGTAGAAAAAAGGCCAGCAATTTGACGACGAGTACTCTCGCAACGCGCATTAGCGCTCATCATCTGAACTCTCTTCAAATTTGATCGCGCGATTAACGCGAATTAACGCGCGTTACATGTGAACATAGCCTTATAGTTAAAATCTTTACAATTAATCTATGTTTCTTAATAAGTAGTAGTTATATTTTATTTTACATGTTTTTATAAGCGCTTTGGCTTAATTTACGTTTTTATTATTTATGTTTGTTACACCCTAGGATTAAATTTACACTGGGAATGTTCTAGGTTAAGTCTTATTTGGAAATAAATGAACTTTTAAAATTGAATTGAATCAATCTATCTATTTATATTTGAAAAATATACCTAACCTATATCACTGACCTTTTGACCTTTTAATGAAACGAGGCTGGAAGGGACAAGTCTCTTTTTTTTTTTTTTTTTTAACATTGATAGACCTTTGTTTGACCACGATCTCACCTGTTGGTAAGTGATACAGGATTTGATAGCAACCTTACACAGAATTTATCATTTTATAGGAAGCCTGAAACAGAACTAAGTGCTATAACAAGTAATTCATTTTGTAAAAATTCAAAAACCCTCAACGCAATTGAACCAGCTGAACCGATTTTAATCAAACATAGCTAAGAACACTCCCGACTAATACACCTTTCAAACAAAAGAAAAAATCTAAATCGGTTCATCCGTTCGGGAGCTACGATGACACAGACAGACACACGCACAGACACACACACAGACACACACACACAGACACACACACTCACAGACACGTCAACTTATAACACGCCGTCGTTTTTGCGTTGGGGGTTTAAAAATAAAATGAAATCGAATAAAAAACAGGTCGAATAAAAAACGATATTTAACAGTCTTAACAACTAAACTTCATGTTTAAATAATAAATAAATAATAATAAATAATGCTGGACAAGTTCACACAACATTATTTAGCCCCAAGCTAAGCCAGAGCTTGTGTTATGGGTACTAGGTAACTGATATACATAATACAATACATTACATAAATAGATATTTTTTATTATACATAGAAAACACCCAGAACACCCGGAACAAATATCTGCAGATCGCACAAATTATTTGTTCCGAGGCGGGAATCGAGCCCGCAACCTCCTGCGACGCAGGCGAACCATCGCCAGCCGCGCCACAGAGGTCGTCTATATAATTCGTTATAAGGGTATTTGATATTACCCGGACTTGTTGATAAGATACGTTGGTATAGGAGATTATTTTGCGCACGCTGTGATACCCTATAATTACGGGAACACTAAGATTAAGACCTTGTTTTGTTTTTTGAATGTGCTAGTGTAAACCAGTGTTGGGTGTCTTATTAAATAAAAAATAAAAAAAAAATAAAAAAATTGTCCTGGCTGCTAGCTTAATATGAAATGTGTTTTATTACTGGAAGAAAGCGTTAGCCGAGTCAGTCGTGGAAGGCAACGGCAGCGATGAGCTCACCACTTGTCACGTCTATATTCCACGATGAAACCCACGATGTCTATATACCCACTGTGAAAAGTGGCCCATTGAGGCTCTGCTACTCTTTCGGAGAAAAAGGCGTGTGTCTGTATGTATGTATGTTTTATAATGCGTTGTTAATTTAGCATGGTTGTCAATTCACCTGGTATTTGATTGAATATATGGTATGTGGTGGTTCACCACATAAGAGGTGAATTTACACCAACGCATTATTAAAATACCCTTATAAACAAATAAAAATAAATAAATAATGCTGGACAGTTCACACAACATTATCTAGCCCCAAGCTAAGCAGAGCTTGTGTTATGGGTACTAGATAACTGATATACTTAATACAATATATTACATAGATAGATATTTTTTATTATGCATATAAAATAACCAGAACACCCTGAACAACAAATATCTGCGATCACACAAATATTTGTTACGAGGCGGGAATAGAACCCGCAACCTCCTGTGTCGTAGGCCAAGCTTCGCCCGCCGCGCCACAGAGGTCGTCAAAACATAACATGAAGTTAACTTTTAAGTTAGACTGTGTCTAAACCTATTTATAGTTTGTATAGTATTTTTATAGTTTATTACACCACTTTGATCAATTGCTCATACTGAGCCGTCCCTCAAATATTTTCATACGAATATGAAAAAGCTCAATAATAACAGAACAAACGTGCGGAAAGGGTGCACTCCATTTGATTGGGACTTGTTTTTTGGATTGACGTTAATACCGTGCATTGTATGTGTGTGTGTACGATTCGAATCAAATTTTCAGACGCGGTGCCTATCCGCTGGTATGCACTTGGTACAAAAATAAAAGAGTGATTCATACTTTTTTTTTCCTTAACCTATATTGTCCCACTGCTGGGCAAAGGTCTCCCCCAAACTCTTCCACTTGTCCCTGTGTTTGGCAGTCTCCCAGCACTCCTTTTCAAAATTTACAAGTACTCATTGTATTTATACATTGGACAAAAAAAAACTCTAAGGATTCATATGACTCACTCTTCATGTCACCATGCGCAGTGTTAAAAAACCGGCCAAGTGCGAGTCAGACTCGCGCACGAATGGTTCCGTACCATTATCTATTAAAACGGCAAAAAAAACACGTTAGTTGTATGGGAGCCCCCATAAATGTTTATTTTATTCTGTTTTTTAGTATTTGCTGTTATAGCGGCAACATAAATGTATCATCTGTGAAAAATTTCAACTGTCTAACTATAACGGTTCATGAGATACAGCCTGGTGATAGACAGACGGACAGCGAAGTCGTAGTATTAGGGTGCCGTTGTACCCTTTGGGCACGGAACCCTAAAAAGGAGGGCTCACCAGTAAATGGCAATCAGCCATCCAGCTCTCACAATTGCTCATGAATTGCCAAGAATTTGTGAATATGAAAGATACATGTTACGAATGAGAAATGCTCAATACTTTAATTTATAAGTAACAGAATCAAAGTGCGGAGCGGGCGCTCTCAATCTGATTGGGAATTGTTTTTCGGATGGACGCAGGGCGTACGATGCGAATCCAATTTTCGGACGCGGCGCCAACCACCGGTATGCTTTAGTAGACTTGGGCAAAGGAAAGAGTGATGCGTATCATTTAACTCTTTTATACGATCCTGCGTTAACTCAGTACAGAATGCGAACAGTGAGAGAGTGCGATAAATCAGAAGAAATAAAAACTGAAATAAAACAACTGATTTGGAACTTGTTTTATAAATCATCAGAGTGTAAAATATATTAGTCGGGGAAGGGAACAAACTTTGCTTTATTTTCAAAATGGCTTTTTATCATACTTAATGTTAATTTTATTCAAGTTAAGTTTTAATTTACAGTTAAGTAAGTCTGGTTTCATCTATTTTGGGATAAGACATAAATAATAATAACCAAACAAAAAACAGTGACACGACATAGAAGAACATAGAAGAAATGCGTATGTTGGTATGTTTTTTTATAATCTACTAGTAGCGCCCCGCGGTTTCACCCGCGTAAGTCTCGATCCCGTGGGAATATCGGGATAAAAATGTGCCATGTGGTATTCCGGGAGTCCAGTTATCTCCATTCCAAATGTCATCCAAATCCGTCCAGCCGTTTCAGCGCAAAGAAGTAACAAACACACTAACACACTCACACACAAACATTCACCTTTATGTTTTTTTTTTTTTTTTTTTTATACTACTTTGATGGCGGGACAAGCAAGAGGCCCACCTGATGTTAAGCGGTAACCTCTGCCTATGAACAGTGCATTACCTCATAGGTCACGTCAACCTACGACGCACCCTAAGTGGCATTGCACTGCGCCCGCCACCCTGAAACATAGATGAAAAGTCTCATGTGCCTGTAATTTCACCGGCACCCTTACCCTTCAAACCGGAACACAGCAATGCGAGCACTACTGCTTTGCGGCAGAAATAGGTATGGTGTTAGTACTTCCCCGGACGAACTCTTTCACAAAAAAGCTCTACTACTACTTACTTACTATTAGTGTGATAGTGTGATGTGATTCAATCAATGATCGAACTTCAGTTATTGTTCATGATGTCAAACAGAATTCTTTCACCGTCGGTCACAAGAACCTTCTCCGAGCCATCACAAAGTCACCATGGGAGCCGGTGAAACAGGCACATGAGACTTTCCATCTTTATGTATCAGGGTGACGGGCGCAGTGCAATGCCACATAGGGCGCGTCCTAGGTGGACGTGACTTATGAGATAAAGCACTTCTCATAGGCAGTGGGTACCGCTTAACTTAAAATGGGTCACCTGCTTGTTCCGTCATTTCAAGTTGTATAAAAGGGGTGATCAAGAAATCACTGACACGTCGACGAAACGAACTGGCGAACATTGGGGATACACTGATTGGCAGATTCATACGAATGAGTGACCTATCTGCCAATGATACGGATCACAAATATATTTCACTCACTGACACAAGCCTATGCATTAGTATTCAGAGTACGCCTGGGTACGTGCTCTCGGCGCGCGTGATGCCACGCGCAAACAAAAACACGACTGAAATAGGCCCGTGCGCGTCGCGTCACCTCTGCCTCTGGGCGTTATTGTTTTCCATTGTGTAGTCATTTCACTGCGAGGAATGATTGGGTATTGAATTCCAGAATATAAGCTAATCTAATGAATATGTTAAAGTCAAAGAGAGATAAAAAACTCAGATATGAATGTCTAAAACAATCTAAGGCTTAGTAATTGAAAAGGACAGCGATGTAGATAATGGATTTATAATATGCCGAACATCGGGCTCGCGAACGGATTGAAAATAATCCCTTCGGAAGACATTTTTAAGAGTTCACGAGAGGCACAGACGACGAAGGCACGATAGCATCGTCGCTAGATTGAAATTTAAAAAGCGTAAGCCTCTCTAAATGACGAGTGAAAGGAAATTCGTAGAGATAAGAAATTAAAAAGATGACATATTTTTCGATCCATAAATACTTTAGAGATGGGAGAAATGCCCGCTATTCACAGTTCATTGAATCTTGTCAGCTTATCAATTTACTAACGTCGTACAAAAATCTCCCTGCGTTAAAATAATATTGCCTCGCTCTTTAGAGTAAAGAAAAATACGTTACTACTTCAGCGCGATAACAAGCATGAGTTTTATTAATTTCATGCGTACGTAACGTCCACTCTTCGATACGGCATAATATTTTGGGGCAACTGTACTGAAAGAGAAAGAGTGTTTAAAGCACAAAAAAAGTGCCTAAGATCCGTGTGTAAATTACATCAAACTGACTCATGTAAGCCATATTTTGAAGATCTGCGCATTTTGACATTTCCGTCTTTATATATATATATTTGAATTAATTATGTTTGTACGATTAAACAGGGATCAGTTTACTCCATTAAGTAGTAGGAGATTAAAGAATAAAATCGCCATGCCCTCACATAAAACATCTATGTTCCACAAAAGTATTCTGGGTATGGCACCAAAACTGTTCAATAAAACGCCAATATCAATTGCAGAAATCGAAAACAATAATATTTTTTAAAAAAAAACTTTTTGATTTTTTGGCCCTAAAGGCATATTATTCCATAAATGAATTCTTGACTGATAAATTATTAGAGTAGGTAAGCGTACACATAGTTTTTGTATTTTGTTGTTGTTGACATGTGTAAGTTTTCCTAATGTGTGTGTTTAATGATTTTTTTGATTTTAACTGTTTGTGTTTAATTAATTAATAATCTTTTAATCAATTATGTGTTTGTAAACTGTAATTTGCTTGACCTAGAATGGTGAAATAGAATGGTGCTGTGTATAAATGTTTTAAGAACCTCTTCAACCCTATTTAGCAAATAAATGATTTGATTTGATTTAATAACTAGTAGGGACATTCAGCAAAGCCGATAAATGTTTCGTTGCATAAGTAACAAATGGAGTAAAGAAATAGCTATTTATTTAGTTACACACCCGCTTGAGTTTGCAACACCTTTACCAGAATTTCAAATTAAAGATTCAGCACACAGACGCGTATAAAGTAGTCACCGTTAGAGCGGCAAACAGATTTCACGAAATGTACCGGTGGAATATGTAGTGGTTGAATTTGAAAGTTGTCTGAAGCCGTACCGAGCAGACTCCTGGAGCGATATTAATCAGAGGATATGCAATACGGGCGCACACATGCTCAACTTCAAGATTAGAATTTCAGTACTGGCTTCTGACAATAATTGAGTCAGACGAACTGCAATTTGGTTTACAACTTTCTCCGAAATGGATGCACCCGCACAACTGTACAAATATTGCAGAACTAGTTTTATGGCAACCCCGAATACGACTATTTGTATGTTTGATGAAAACAACCAAACATCCAGGTGAGATCGTGGTCAAACAAAGGTCTATAAATGTTTTAAAAAAAAACATACGAATACTTTGTGAATTATAATTAATAATTAAATAATTAAATAATTCTTAATTTATAATACTTGGTTTTTATTTTATTTTAGTTTTGCTTTAGTGTCTTAGTTTTAGATTTAATTTAATATTACATTTAATGTCTCGTAAATGAATAAAGTACCTAAGAAGATTAAAAAAAAATAAAAAAAAATATAACTTTGTGATGAAGGCAATAAACATTATGTTTATGGATACTATGTTTCATGGAAAGATAAACTCGTTTTTTTATTTTTTATACTGGTTTTAAGTGGTACCCTCTGCCTACGTGCACACGGAACAGTGCATTTCGTCACAGGTCACGTCCATCTAGGACGCACCCTATGCGGCATTGCACTGCGCCCGCCACCCTGAGACGTAAAGATGATATGTCTCATGTGCCTGTAATTTCACCGGCACAAACCTTCAAACCGGAACACAGCAATGCGAGCACCACTGCTTTGCGGCAGAAATAGGTATGGTGGTAGTACTTCCCCGGACAAACTCTTTCACAAAAAAGCTATACTACTACTCTTAGGTTTATTCTTAGGTGGTACCCAAAATAACCCTCAAACACAGTATTTTCATTCTTGTACAAATCAATATTTTGTTCTGTTGTTACGGGGCTATAGCCGTTTGCTTTTGTTATTGTTTACAAAGTACATAACGAACTGCCTTTGCTTATGTTTACTAATATTATAAAGCTGAAGAGTTTGTTTGTTTGTTTGTTTGAACGCGCTAATCTCCGAAACTACTGGTTCGAATTGAATAATTCTTTTTGTGTTGGATAGTCCAGTTATCGAGGAAGGCTATAGGCTATATAACATCACGCTACGACCAATAGGAGCAAAGATATAGTGGTAAATGTGTAAAAAACGGGAGAAATTATAAGTAATAAAATATCGCGGGCGGGCTGTTTTTCACCGGGGGCTACCCGTGCGAAGCCGGGGCGAGCCGCTAGTATTTAATAAAATTCGGCCCTGAAACTTCCTCGCGATCGGAGAACTGTATAATTACACTGTTAATTCTAGTATTATTTGTAGCTTATTTTTGCGAAATTACAAAATATTATTGTTCAGAGCATTGTCAAATGATTAAATGCGGCGCGATAGGTTCTCAAATGTCTCTAGAATTTTAAAGTTTTTGATAAGAATTTTCATAGTTTTCTATGAAGAAAAAAATATATGATATTCTTGAGCTTTTTATCTAGTGAAATCAATAATTCAATACAAAAATTTGAAATACTTCACTCGATAAAAAAAATAACAAAATAACCTCCTTTTTAAAATTTAAATGCTATTTTTCACTGACTTCTCTCATGTTTTAATTTTTGAAACATTTGGTTACATGTTAGTTATTATTTGAGTTAGTGAATTCATCGACAAAATTAAACAAAACTTTGAACGATATTTTAATATAATTTTTTTATACATAAAAACACGGTATCAGAGTTTGCGCTCGCCTTCTTCGCCTCATACAAAAATGTTCGTTGAACCTATAGCGCCTTAATTCGCAGGCAAACATATCTTTGAAAACACAACATACAGACAGGGAAGTCATACTTTAGCTGGGCTAGACCTACAATCAAATTACCACCCTCAAACACCCACTAGGTAAGCCATTTTATATTTTGATACCATACAAAGGAGAGTATCACCATTATTTGTAAAATCGATTTGAAATCAAAACATGATATGTTTTTGAAATCTTTATCTTTTTCAAAACAATCTTTTATGAAATCAGTGATCGGTTAATCTTCCGTCTCCATCACCAGATCAACTCGCTGTCGCCATAATATTGTATTGTCATCGGAACTTGACAGGTATGCCAAATTTCAGATCAATCGGTCAAGGCCTACTGGTTTAAATTCCGTTTCAAGATTTATCCCACTACTATATACCTAAGAGAAGGTACAGTTAAATAAAATCTTATACAAATTAAGAAAAAAGTACTAAAATATGAATCTGTTAATGTTAATGTTAAAGAACTCCCTTTTCCGCATTCGAACTCTATGGGCGGTCCATTATGCGTGAGAGTTGTCTGACTAGGTAGTTAGCCTAACTCCTTCCAGAAGCACAGAAGTTTCCTGGGGTCTTCGCAGGCTTCGCGGAGTGACCTCGGGTTGTTGAGGATTTGTTTTCGTTGAGCTGCTACTCCCACACATTCCAGGACTACGTGGGCAGCCGATTTTTCTTCGGTCAGACACCCTCTGCAGAGTGGGCTGTCTGTGGCTCCGATGTTGAAGAGGTGTTTGTTCAGGAGACAGTGTCCCGTGAGTGTCGCCACGATGGTGCGAAGGTCTATTCTTTGAAGGTTGAGCAGGCGACGTGACAGTCATGGTAATATGAATCTATTACCGTCCTATGTTAATGTTTTATCATGACCATCTAAACTTAAAGGTTCCAGAAGACTTCTAAAGTGGAGACCACGTCTTGGTAAACGAAGTGGGGGGCGCCCCCTGGGCGAGGTGGAGCAACGTTCTGCGTAAGGCCGCTGGTAGCTGGAAACCAGTCTAAATGGCGCGCAATGGGAGAGGCCTATGTCCAGCAGTGGAATGATGCAGGCTGATGATGATGATGATGATTAAGGTTGCCAGGAAGAGGTTGCCTTTTAAGACCGTCTATTGTACGTTATTTATTTTTTGTTTGAGTGTAAAGGAAATAGGTTATATCTCTTTATAGACAGCGATGAAAGCATTCAAAATATCATCATTGTCTAGAACGACTATAATTTAAGAAGAATGATGACCTCTGTCGCGCGGTAGGCGAAAGTTCGCCTGCGACACAGGAGGTTGCGGGTTCGATTCACGCCTCGGAACAAATATTTGTACGATATGCAGATATTTGTTCAGGATGTTCTGGGTATTTTCTATGTATACCTATCAAAAAATATCTATCTAAATAATGTATTGTTTTAAGTATATCTGTTACGAAGTACCCATAACACAAGCTCTGCTTAGCTTGGGGCTAGATAATTTTGTTTGCACTGTCCAGGATTATTTATTTATTATTTATTAAAGTTGATTTTATTGAATTTCCGCGACGACGTCTGTATTATTCCGTATATCAAGCCATTTTTCAGAAATCTAACAATCTGCCGACACCCATACCCCACACCCGTCTACAAAGGATGGAACCCACTCATGTTTCATATGAGACACATTCGATAGCATCAGACAAGAATACAAATCGTTAGCGATAAAAGGCATACAAATATCGAAGTCTGCGACAGTTTTGTGGGTATAGCAACGGCACCTATTTAGGACCATCAAATTATTACTGGTGTGTCCGGCCTAAGAATAGACCCCTCTGCCTCCTCCCGTGGATGTCGTAAAAGCCGACTAAGGGATTACCCGGACAGCTTATGATGGAATGTGTTATTACTAGCAGAAAGCGTTCGTGGGAAGCAATGGCGGCGATAAGCTCGCCACTTGTCACGTCTATATTCCACGATGGTGCAACCCACTGTGAAAAGAGGCCCACTGAGGCTCTGCCTACCCCACTTCGGGGAATAAGGCGTGTGTCTATGTATGTATGTTGAAAAGTTGGAGTTTGTAGTGTTTTTTTTTTTTATTTTTTAAATTGATAGACCTTTTTTTGACCACGATCTCGCCTGTTGGTAAGTGACGATGTGGCCGAAGATGGAGCACAAAGGTCTAGAAGGCACCTATTCACTGTAGACTTGAAGAGACCCAGATTATAGTTTTCAGGAACGACAGACGACGGTAGTGTATTCCACTCATTAGCAGTTCGCATTATAAAGGTAGAACCGAAACGTTATGTGCGAATAGAAGGTATACCAATGAGGTAAGGATGGTACGTGATTCTCTACTTTCATAACGATATTCGCAGAAATGCGATGTAAACGATCAATGTTACAAGATAAATTCCAGGTATTTTGTGTGATAGAGATAGGTGGGTGAATATTAAATAGCTTCGAAGATATCGGTGGTGGAAACTAGTTTGACGCCGCTCGCACTACGGGGCTGCATGCTCCATCCGGTGCAAGCGTAACAGAGAAAACGTGTAAAAAATTGTGTGTAACTGGGTCAAAAGTATCTTCCTTTGTGTGGACGAAGCACGGGCGTAGTAGGAATGGGCGGCGGTGGCGTCTGCGAGGCGCAACAGATGCCCCGCCCCCCTTCCCCCCTCGTCGCTAGTCGCGCAACAGGCGCCACAGCTCGACTTACTTGTTGAATCGACCGACCTACTAACGTTTCCTTGAAGACACTCGACACACGAAAATCATCGTATAGATTGTATACCTAAATGGATGAACAAGATGCATTGATAGATCTGAATTAAGCATGCGGAAAAATGGCGCCCAACGTAGGATAACATCATCATTATCATACTTTTCACTAGAAATGGGATATTTACCATGATTTCTGAGTTTTGATTATTCCCGATATTTCGGCACAGTTGCATGCTCCATGATCACGGTTCTCCCGTGATCAGGGCGCATGCAACAGTGGCAATTTACATAAACGCAGAGCTCGTCGGTAGTGCTAAGTCCAAAACATGTACCTAACTTGCGACAGTGCGATAAAGTAGAAACAGTTCTCAGAAAGCAATAACTGCCTCACGTGTAAGGTGCACGTAGTCGCAAAACGTCTCTTTACGCCCCAGTACTTCAGCCTTTGATATGCAGACTGCTTTCCACAAGGGCTCTACGCGTAAGTACTAGCTCCTGACTCGTCTGTATGGTTGTAACGTGTGGGAACTTTACGTGTTAGGACGAACTCTGTAGCGCGGCGGGCGAAGGTTATTTTGCGACGCAGGAGGATGCGGGTTCGATTCCCGCCTCGGGTTTTTTTTTTACGATCCGCAGAAAAAAACTGAGCATGGTTTTATCCTGTTGTTGCAGCTAGCCCCCACTGTCCCACGGCTGGGCAAAGGTTCCCCTGGCTTCTACATGATCCTGTACTTACCCAAATTCATCAGACCTTTGCAACAACACAAAATTAAATAAATTATTGACTATTTCGGTATTGAACCAGATTATAAAAACTACTTGTGTGAGGTATTTTTCATTAGGGTAAGTTCCACTAAAAATTGTTTCTGACTACGAAAATATGATGTGCCTACAACAAGCTGCTCCTAGCTGAAATGTGTGCTTGAGATTATCCAGATTCAGTTAAAACAAGCAAATTAAATTTTGTACAAATAAATGACTTACCAACTAGCGCCAAAATGACGGTGAGGAGCGGCGCCGCGGGAAATGAAACAGTCACGTTGAACTCCAGCATTTGAAGCAAATCAACTGCAACAAAAGTAGTGCACTAAGACAGTGTTTATCAACACCATCCAACGCAGAGCCATAGGATCTCTCTGCGTGTTCTACCGCCTCTACAATGGGGAATGCTCTGAAGAGCTTTTCGATCTTATCCCGGCATCGAGATTTTACTATCGCTCTTCCCGTGACAAAGCTCATCCACACATCGTAGAACCCTGGGTTTCTCGAACAACTCGTTTGTAGAGTCAATTTCTTCACCCAAACCTACAAACTATGGAATGAGGTTTTCCAGCTTGGTTACGACATGTGCCGCTTCAAGAAAAATGTTAATAAATTCCTTCAGGGTAGGCAGCGCATCGCCAACCCAAATTGAATCATTTCAACACATTGATTCTTTCGCCATCGTTCATAATGATTGGTTCCCATTAATACCCGTTTCAGGGTCATCATATTGGTCGCTGACTTAAGGTCGCTGACCTTATAATCAATTTTAAGGTTGAATTTTGAGTCGTCGTAAACAAGGCGGAAAATGCTTTGCAATCAATTACACTTATACCACCTCTAAGCATTAATAATTTAACATTTCCGTTTAACATTAATTTGACTAGCCCACGCCCAGTTTCCGCATGTTTCAGAGTGGTAAAGTTTCATCATCATCTTCCTGTCCCTATTCCACATAGCCCTTATTCAATCATAAATCATGTGTTTCGACCCAACCGATAATGAGCTGAAAGACATACCTGTCAAGTTCCGATGACAATACAATATCGAGACCTAGCAAGCTGATCTTATAATACATGTGGAAAGTGGACAACGGAACTCAACGATGAATAACAGTATGTTTTATTTTGATCAACTCACGGTTGCTACAACTAATTTAATAAAAGCTTGGTGCGAAAATTGTTTTTGTTTCATACCAGGGGGCCAATTCTACTAAACCAATTGTATTTAAATTTTTAATAAATTGTGTCATACTTGTCACTTCTGACACTTTTGGCATTCTTTATAACTTCTGCCACCATTTAAACTGGGTTAGGACTTGACGGAGACTCTTGACGACTTGACTATAAAACTATAATAATTATATCACTTGACATTGGCTAAATAGTTGCAAATAATGCACAGAAGCCATTACCTAAGCTAAGAAGAAGAACTTCAATGGTTCTTCAATTTTATTATAATTGTGATCATTTAGAAACAAATGTAAATTATTACGATTTTTATTATTAAAAATTCGTAAAATCATAAAATTAGCAGACTACCATTTTTAATGACAATTGTAATTGAATTTTACTGCATAGTAATGGAATGGTTTTTCTTTAAAAAAAAGTAAAATTGGGCCCCAGACCGAATGCTAAGATAGATAGTACTTTCTATGAAGTACACTTGCAAACAACTACAAACCAAATACCATCAAAAAACTACTAAAGCACTTACTGTAAATTAATTTTGATTATAACTAATAAAGTACTATAAATTAAATTTGTTTATTTAAGACTAGTGTCCGCCCGTGGCTTCGCTCACGTTTTAGAATGCAATCGGGGGATTTTCCATAATCACCACGCTTTGCAGGCGGATTAATGATCGTCGCAGTAAAGTGAGTAAGTAAGTAAGTAACGTCAAGCTAACGTCTTAAAACATGATAGTTATTCGCCGCATTAAAAAAGTATAAAGTATAAATGTGTCTCTCGGTCTAGATGGCATATCTCGGCGGGCCGCAAGTTGAGTATGGTTGTTATAGCGCAATAGTTTAGAAGAAGTGCTAGTGGTGGGCCATAAGCCGCGCTTAAGGGCCCCCAGGAGAGAGCATGCGCGGGCGTCGCCGCCACACGTTAACAGGATCACACGAGCGCAATGTTACCAACTTGGTCACGATTCTACGAGATCTAGTAACTATTGGATACGGCTTCATCAATTTTATACCCATTGGGGCGAATGTTTTTCGATAGACTATTTGCCTAATGGTGGCACTTCACTTGGCGTATTTGCACAAATGTTTGTGTTATATTTCCAAGGCAAAATCAACCATGAGTTCTACAGGATATGGTGCTATTTGGCTTGGAAAAATAACGAAAATATTTGTGCAAATACGCAAAGTGAAGTGCCACCATCAGAGTCATGTATTTTTTATGGCTAACGTGTTTTTAACCCCCGACGAAAAAAGAAGGGGTGTTATAAGTTTGACGTGTCTGTGTGTGTATGTGTGTGTGTGTATGTGTGTGTGTGTGTGTGTGTGTGTGTGTGTGTGTGTGTGTGTGTGTGTGTGTGTGTGTGTGTGTGTGTCTATCCCAACGTAGCTCCCAAACGGCTGAACCGATTTCGTGTTTTTTTTTGTTTGAATGGTGTATTTCTCGGGTGTGTTCTTAGCTTTGTTTGATTAAAATCGGTTCAGCCGTTCATCTTTGGGGTTTTTTTTGAATTTTTACAAAATTAATTACTTGTGTTTTGTTGCTTACATTTCCAGAAACAAACAAACTATAGGCTAAACAAAAAACTGGGATATGATAATCTACAACCCAACTATCAATGACATTACGCCTATCGTCATTCCTACAATCAATATTTCGGTGAAAACCGTTAGGAGAAATAAAATTTCGTCGCATATCAGTAAGCCCTATAGGAGTGTCACAGCTAATGTTGCGTCTATAAGGACCGTGGCATATGAATAGCTACTAATCAAGTAGAAGTGCTACTTACGTGCTTCTCTTTGTGCGTGTCCTAATACCACCGAGGTAAATACCTACTGCCGTCATGCTCCCCGATGCCCCACACTCGGCCACAGCCAACGACAGGGTTGAAGGGTTATCGTCTGCCATGTTGTCGAATCATTATTGCCACTATCATTATTAGTATCTAACTAAACTACCTACCTAACTACTACTCTGAAACCAGAAGCCAGCACTACCTCATACGAAACGAAACGAAACGAACTACCTGAGGGGCTAGTCTGCAAATGTAACAAGCAAGTTACACGGGCGTGAGGTGTACACTACACGGATTTTAGTATGGAATTTCAGGTTCTCAAGGTGCCCGCTAGGGGCGCTATTCGGATTCTCCATACTAAAATCCGTGTAGTGTAAACCTCACGCCTGTGTAAGTTGCTTGTCAAATTTGCAGACTAGCGCCTCTGATGTAGGTACGTACATAGTGTAGAAACACTCTGAAATAAGAATCAAATCGCAGGTACGTAGGTAAGTAAAATTGCATTCATAAAGAGATGGATCAAAAAAAAATATGCTTATAAATAATTAATCGTGTAGGGGAAAGATAATGCTACTTTGATTAGAGATAAATTTTATAAGAGAATGTTTATATGAGAAACTGAACAATAATTAGCGAACATCGTGACAGCGCGACGCGTGCACCTACATACTCTGCGCTGCCCCACCCCGGCCCTCTCTGATTAGACAGCTCCAGCCGCGAGTGAGTTCGTCTTTAGCACAGCTTTAGGTGCTACACTAGCGCCAGTGTCATTTCTAGAGTATTTACGTATTCTATGACCGTGGTTACTGAATATACAAACTCGGAACACATATTTCCTAAATTTTTCGAAAGCACGAAATTTCGTTAGCCGGAAACAACTTCGCTTGGCCAGGGAGCACGTAAACCACAAACTAATAATAATAAATAAATAATGCTGAACAGTTCATACAACATTGTCTAGCCCCAAGCTAAGCAAAGCTTGTGTTATGGGTACTAGACAACTGATATACTTAATACAATATGTTACATATATAGATATTGTTTATTATACATAGAAAAAGTATTTACGTATTCTATGACCATAGTTACTGAATATCTAAACACGGAACACATATTTCCTACATTTTTTGAAACCACGAAATTTCGTTAGCCGGAAACAACTTCGCATGGCCAGGGAGTATGTAAGCGAATCTATCCACAAAAGCCTATCAAGTCGGCAACACCGGCTGTATGAATGTTTCATGTGCGACGAGAAGTAATGGTATCGCCGGAGACGTCGGTCGGATCATTCTTTACGAGCTGACAACAGAACCTTTAAAAATATACGGTTTATCTGGTGCGGTGTCTCGGATAGAGCGCTGCGTCTGCACTCTTGGCATTTCCTTGTTGGTAGTGCAATAACATTGAAATCTGTGAAACCTATATAAATGAACTCTCCATCTCACAAATGCAATCATGTTCAGAGAACATCATCATGTTATTAAATTGTTATTATATGGCAATAAAAATACATAATCACGTGCCAAACGATATAAAAGAAATGCCGGAAAATATTCCAAAAAAAATGTATAATTGGTTAGTTTTAGGATGCTTTTATAATTTAAATGAATTTTTCGGACCTTCTACGATATTTAATAATTGTTTGACGTTTACAACACTAAAATGATATTGAATGAATTTAATTAATTACTATGTTACTATCTGACCTTCTGTGTACTCGTTGTGATAAAAATTAAATGTTGTGTTTTTTTAATTTTTTTAAATTTGTATGCCTTGACAAGGCGAAACATGGTGATACTTTCTTTTTTATAATATCTGCATGTAAACCTGTGTTTCGGACAAATAAATGATTCTTATTCTGATTCTGATTCAGGTCATTCTATAAGGGGGTCACATCATTTATTGATTATTTAGTTACACCGTGTTTAGTCTCATTCGATTGAATTTTAAATTGCTTGTCAATGCAAAAGTTAATTACAGGCACATGAGACTTTTCATCTTTATGTCTCAGGGTCGCGGGCGCAGTGCAATGCCACATAGGGCGCGTCCTAGGTGGACCTGACCTATGAGGTAATGCACTGTTCATAGGCAGAGGTTACCGCTTAACATCAGGTGGGCCATCTGCTTGTTCCGTCATTCAGTAGTATAAAATAAAAAAAAAAAAAAAAACAATGTGTAACTATTTCAAGGATAATTCGCATTTTTGACAGTAAAACTATAATATTATAGGTAGTAAACATTTCTATACTAATATTATAAAGAGGAAAGATTTGTACCTATTTTTGTATGTTTGTATGTTTGTAATGAATAGGCTCAAAAAGTACTGGGCCGATTTAAAAAATTCTTTCACCATTGGAAAGCTACGTTCACCCTGAGTGACATAGACTACCAGGGGAGGGGGGATACGAGGGGGGGGGGGGGGGCTGTTTTTCATCTGAAACTACCCGTGCGAAGCCGGGACGAGTCGCTAGTTAATTATATTATTATGAATCGCCTTAATTAAATGTTGTTTTTACTGTTTTATTTATTAGCTATTTATTGTACTAATATAATTTAAGTTAATTTTCTGTTACAAACCCAATATTACACATTTTTTTTTTTTTATACTTCTTGGATGACGGAACAAGCAAGAGGCCCACCTGATGTTAAGCGGTAACCTCTGCCTATGAACAGTGCATTACCTCATAGGGCACGTCCACCTAGGACGCACCCTATGTGGCATTGCACTGCGCCCGCCACCCTGAGACATAGATGAAAAGTCTCATGTGCCTGTAATTTCACCGGCACCCTTAATCTTCATACCGGAACACAGCATTGCGAGCTCTACTGCTTTGCGGCAGAAATAGGTATGGTGGTAGTACTTCCCCGGACGAACTCTTTCACAAAAAAGCTCTACTACTACTCACAATGGTCTGAAATAAAAAAATATATTATACAGGATGGATTGTAATATGCCGTATTTCACGAATAATTAGACAACATTGCAAGCTAACCCAAACAAATCAGTTAAGTTTACAATCAAATGAACCAAATAATTAGCTTAACCCTGCAAAAACCAAACGGGTATGCTGAATAAAAACCATCAAAAAGGGATAACTCAATAGGATTCTGTTCAAAGTGACGCTACGGTACAGAGAGAGATCCGTAATAAGATAAAGGTTTTATCTTCTTTTCGTTAGCATAGTTCACGTGTGCTCTATGGTAGTAGCGCAAGAGCTCGAGGTGATTTTCTTACATTACTGTGCGCGTTTGTGTTAAAATAAAATAAAAAGAAAGACTAGTAAAACCTTTTGAGCCCATTTGAGGCTCTGCCTACCCTTTCGGGGAAAAAGCGTGTGTCTGTGTGTGTATGTATGTAGTAAGAGCTAGGTCATTCAGGATTAAGATTGAAGGCCCAGAAAATTTAAGTAAGTAAGTAAGTAACCAAAAAAGTTAAGTAATAAGTAATAGAGCTTTTTCTGACTCTGCTAACGCTTTCTTCCAGTAACAGCCGCTAGCAGCCGCAGGACAAATCTTATACCAACGAATCTTACAAACAAGCCCGGGTAATCCCTTAGTCGGCTTTTACGACATCCACGGGAGGAGATGGAGGGGTCTATTATTGGGTTGGACACACCACGGCCCATAATATACAAATACATAATATTAAAAACTCATATTCTAGTGTGCGCTCAACTCGTAAGATATTCGGAGAACAAATAAATGCGCTAATTTGACTTCGTTACCTCAGGACCGCGACCAGTGAAACAACTAGCCAGGCAGTTCTATAAAGTGCTCTACACTATTAGGCTGCGTCCCCAGTAGGCAAATTGTTCGCCGCCGACTGAGTAAGCGGCGTATCATTTTAGTACCAACGAACGGTCAACACAGTAAACTGTGAACACTCCATTTCAAAAATGGAAGAGAGTACTAAACCGATATGCCGCTAGCTCAGTCGGCGCCATACAGTTTGCCTACTGGGGACGCAGCCTTAACTTAAAACGATGCAGCAGAATGAACGTAAGAAAACAGCCGCTAACTCTCAAACTATGAGGCTTTGTGGGCGATTGTTTACCTACCTCGGGATAATCCCCATACAGTTTCCATATCGAGAATAAGCGCTCTGTTCTCAGCCGTCACGTCTTTTGATGTCTTCTAACTGGGCGAGGGGTGACGTGTCCTAAATCGAAGGAGGTCAGCGGGTCTCACATCGTTTTTTCTAGCGTATAATAGGTTTGTCACACAGCGGAGCGTGAAAACAGCGCCTGATTATTTTGGGAGTCCCAAAAGTCAAAAAGAAATACGAACCATTATTCTTACATGCTTTTATTTAATTAAACAACCAAATTTCTGCCAACGATCTAAAGGTAGCTTAACTGATCCAAATCACTACCAGATGGAAGCATCCCTAAAATGCTGGCTGCATTGCCACGCTAAATGGCAAAACTAATGCCATATTTTTTTTTTGTATATACCTACTTCTATTATTTGTATTATTCTTTCTGTAAATAAACGTATAATGCTATAAAAAAATAAGATTTTTTGTGAAAATTATATTTTTACGTACAAGCTTTTACAAAATTAGTGATCGTAACCGTGTGCTGATCAAAATGAGCCTAAACACCGCCAGTCAACTATCCTTTGAGGAGTTCCGTTGTCCACCTTCCGTCTCCATCATCAGATCAGACCGCCCATTGTATTTTTTTTTTTTTTTGTTTAATTGTTATGTGTTGATTTTAACTAGTTTGTAAGGTGTGCAATAAAGTATTTTCATTCAATCATTCATTCAGCTCGCTGTCACCATCATATTGTATTGTCATCGGAACTTGACAGGTATGCCAAATTTCAGATCAATCGGATGAAGATAACTGCTTTAAAATTCAGTGGCAAGATTCCACCGATTCTACCCAGACAAACATATACATACATTGCAAGTTAATTAAAAGACTTAGGTAGATAATATAGGTAAAAGCTTGTAAAAAAAGGAAATTTTACCTCTTGTATTAGTGTGGAATAAAGATAAAGTCAGTCAATATTCAGTCAACGTAACATGTACAAACCGCCGGCACCACAGGCGTGGTAGTGTCAAAAAAAGATTCCGCGTCCAATACTCTTTCATATCAGTTGAAAAATTGTAAATTGCATCGTCATCGTTCATCATTCATCATATGAAAATTAATTTCGTTTCGCTTTCCCCGTTTCGTTGCGTATTCTGCGATTTACTGCCCGGATTCATATTACCAGCCGTAGAGCATCGGGAGCAAGACGAGCGCCGATATTAAATATCACGGATGCAATATGCCCTCTTTTTGAAAATAAAATAATGCTTCCGTTTTAAGAATCAGAGATTTATCGCATCTAGGCTAAAAATAAACAATAATTAATATATTTTTAAGTGGATTGAGAATTAATATTGCTATAACTGAATGTCGGGACTCTAGTTGGCATTTTCGAAGAGCTTGCTGCCTCTGACTCGATCGAACGCAGAGCTTTCAGGCTTATAGGTGAGCAACATATGGCGGAGACTAAGATCCAGAGTCTCGAGCACCGCCGTAAGGTCGCGTGCATTTCGATCTTCTATAGATTACATTTCGGGGAATGCTTCCAGGAACTCCATGATCTGATCCCACCATCTCCTTTTCATCATAGGACGAGCAGGCGTACGGCTCGGTACCATCCTTACCTCATTATTAAACTTTCGATTCGCACTAAACGTTTCAGTTCTACCTTTATAATGTGAACTGCTAAGGAGTGGAATACACTACCGTCGTCTGTCTTTCCTGAAAACTATAATCTGTGTCTCTTCAAGGCTAGAATGAATAGGTGCCTTCTAGACCTTTGAGCTTCATCTTCGGCCACATCGTCACTTACCAACAGGTGAGATCGTGGTCAAAAAATGTAAAAAAAAAAAATACCTTGCTACGGCCGTCACTCGGCTCGGTCCCGGCATGGTCTAGCGTGAGTCATCCTTAAGGCTAGGCTCAGACGTACCACTTTCCGCCCACAAAACAGTGGTCGTAATGTGGTAGAACTGTCAATCGTATCGACCACTTCCGACCACAGTTTGTCGTCCGTCTGAGCGCTGTCACGACATTCCATACTTTATCAGTACTCTCAACATATGACCACTTTTTTGTGGTTCTAATGTGGGTGGAAAGTGGTCGTAATGTGGTTGAACTGTCAATCGTATCGACCACTTCCGACCACAGTTTGTCGTCCGTCTGAGCGTTGTCACGACATTTCATACTTTACCAGTACTCTCAACATCTTTTTTGTGGTTCTAATGTGTGCGGAAAGTTGTACGTCTGAGCCTAGCCTCAGACTGTTCATCGTGCGTTTCACTAGCGCCAGCCAAATCAGTTTGTTCACCTATTTTAACAGGCTTCTGCTCTGCCAGCTCATTATTCTCGTATTTCTAGCTGATTAAGAGGAACGAAGCTCACTTTCAATTGCACTAATAGCCGTTTCAAGCACGGTTTAACGCCAATTACCTGCGCAGTATTGTTCGAAGCGTCAAGTATCCGAGTACCGTCGAGAGGGATGCTTCGCTGGAAATGCCAAACCCACTTGTGAAGCTGATATTTTAAACGCCGCGCTTGTAATCCTGTTAAGTACTTTGATTATACATTTTTTTCCAAATAAACTTTTTTTTTATATAAAACCTAGAACATGGCGCACCTGATGTTAAGCGGTACCCTCTACCTATGAACTACATTAACTCGTCTATTTTCCGTAGAACCTTATCATTGACAACCTATATGTAGCGCGTCGGGCGAGTAGCCGGCTAAGATGCGTGAAGTGGCTTCGATTTCCACTACAGGACAAAATATTTGTATATGATCTGCAAATATTTGTTCTGTGTCTGGGTGTTATGGTACCATGGTACTCTTAGTTTCTGAACCCACGACACAGGGAATCCTAGTGTGGTGAATCCTATAGTCAGGACTATGTGTGTGACTGTTGGGTGTTATGTAATGTTATGTTATTGATGCCTCTATGGCGCATAATTTAATAAATATATACACGTATTCACACCACAGCTGTCACACAACGAATATAAAAAAATAAAATAAAAAAAACACCTGTTTTGCTGCGATAACAGAACCAAAACTGTAATTTAGAAAACCTATCTTAGATTGTCCAAATAATTAAAAAAAACATATAATAGGTATAATATAGTCAAGAATAGAAACAAAGTTTTTTATTTTTTTATTTGCTGTTGCTTTTGACAGGAATAAAAGCAAATTTTCCTATGGCTTACCCAATAAAAGCCTACTGGTTCCAAACGCCTGAAGCTATTTTAATGATTATTTCACAATCTTAAAGGCAATTTATGTTTATAAAAACTAAAGTTTTGATTTTTGAAAATAGTGATTTACTTGACACAGTTCCGTTTTTTCGTGATTTGCACTCACTATTTGTTTTGCGTGCACTGTTCTGCCGCGTCCCGGACGAACTCTTTCACAAAAAAGCTCTACTACTACTAAACTAATATTACTTGAAACACAATTCAGTAATAATACACAAGTAATTAATTTTGTAAAAATTAAAAAAACCCTCAGCGCAATGAAACGGCTGAACCGACTTTGATCAAACATAGCAAAGAACACTCCCGACAAATTCACTATTCAAACAAAAAAAAAACGGAATCGCTTCATCCGTTCGGGAGCTACGATGGGACAGATACACACACACACACACAGACACGTCAAACTTATAACACCCCGTCGTTTTAGCGTCGGGGGTTAAAAATAAAAAATTTCATTAAAAAAAACACAATCGTTCGCCAAACATGAGCTACAAAGAGGGTGAGATGAGGCCCGTCAGATATTATTAGCATCGACACTTCATTATTATGTCCTTATTTCCTAAATATTCTTAGGCTGAATTCACGCAGGAAGCAAGTTCTTCGTACCGGCACAGAATATATACAGGTACCGGTAAGATTCGGTAGACAGCGACCGGCAAGGTGGACGGGGCAAAACCGTTTCGCATACAAACTTTGAGAAATACAACATGGGAGATTTCAAATCCAAAATAAAAAGCTCATTATTAAGCTTCCTTTCTTTTAATTTTCACTAGAAACGGGATATTTACCATGATTTTTGAGTTTTATATGTTCCCGATATTTCGACACAGTTGCATGCGCCATGATCACGGGAGAACTGACTAAAGTCTTTGCGAGTAGATGTTATTGGCAGATATATCGATCTACCCTCTTTCTCACTCTTTTATTACGAACGATACCACTACCCTTTCTTTTATTTATTTCCTTTTTTTTTCTTTTTTTTAGGCTGGTACTAAGAGGCACAAATTAGTTTTATTTTTCTTTGTTTCTGTGCGTGTGTGTGTCTTTTTGTGTGGAATATTGTTTTTGACACAATTTTTTTTTTTCCTTTCTTTTCTTTCTTGATAAGACAGCTTCACCGCAGACCATTGCGTAATATGAGACAAACTGTAGTCAAATATCCAGTATGCAGGGATGGCAATCGCGAACGAAGACGCGGGTTCATCTAGTTTTAAATAAAAACAACCTACAAAATGGCAATTGTCAAGTTTTATTGCAAAAATTTTTTTTTACAATGTTTGTTGCTTATAATTCTTTATTGTAGACAGAAAAAACATTACAAATAAAACAAAAAAGTATGTACAAAGGCGAGCTTAACCCTAATGAGTTTTGTTACAGCAAACCTTTGAGGCAAGAGAGAGGTGATAAAGATAAGATTAAGAATAATTTAAGAATAAGAATAAATTTATTTTGGAAAAACTAAAAAAAAATTGTATACTTACAAACTTAGAATTACAGATGCAACTTAGGTGGTATAAATTATATGATTAGGATTTAACAAGCAAACAAAAAAAAATAAGGTAGTTAGATATGTAAAGTATACAGTTCGAGGAGACCATTACCTCCCGTGCTAGTTATAAACTGTGTTACGGCGAGGTAATGATTCTCGTCCCATACAAATACGGCTTATTATGGAAGGTCTAGTTGAACCGAAACAATAAAACCGAGCGAATCAGTTCCATTGTCATGCTTGGATGATGAAAGATGAAATTGACGGACTACATTTTGGGATTAATACGGACAAAAATACAATTTTATTATTCGTGGGATGAATACGGCCTACATTTTGGTATGAATCCGGAAATTAATATTCGTGGGATGAATCCATGGGATCAATACGGCTGCACCCGAAATTGAAAGATGGTGAGAAGTTTTACAAATACAGTACAAATACTTTTTAATCATAACAATATTTTTATGATATTCAGATTCATTGTTTGTAATAAAACCGGGTAATTGCCGTTTTGTAATTAGTTTATATTTAAAATAAAACACGATGAAACTACATCTATATTATGACCGACATTGGTTCCTCAAAGATAGTATGGGAAACGGTTTTGGACCAACCACGGTTTTGGTACAACCGTTAATGTTGTACGCGCCTTGGTGCCGATAAGCGCCCGGTCACACAGGCGTTGGTGGCAGCCCTATTTCTACCTGAATGCGGTGTTGCTATGAAAAGTTACGCTCAGTTTGATAGTCGATAATTGGGAGAATCTCCGAGCAAATCGCCTTAGAGGAAAAAATTGCAAATTAGATAGGATTCTTTAAGGATTTACGCCACGTTATTTTCCGATTGATGTTTTCGCAATTTATGGTATCTATTTATATTTCAAATAATACATGTTTTAAAATAATTGCACGTCTGATTGCTAGGGGAACAATTATTGAGAGCGATTGAGGCCGGTGTATTGCCTCAATCGCTCTCAATAATTCTTCACAGCCACAAATGAAGCCAGAGAAAAAACCGGACTCCAAGGGTTGATCAAGTCTTGTCTCACTTCATCTATAGCTCCCTCGGGGATACTGGAACAGTGCTGCCATCAGCCCAGAGTCCTTCTCCGCTATTTTAAGGAGTTGGGCTGGCTGGGCTAGGAATAGCAGGGGACAATGCACAATACACCCCAATGCGGGACGTCAACGCAGATCTAACATACAGACAGAGACAGAGAACTAAAGTCATTGACATATCCCACCGGATTAGCAAGCTGAAGTGGCAATGGGCAGGTCATATATGCCGGAGAACCGACAACCGTTGGGGTAACCGAGTTTTTGAGTGGAGACCGCGTCTTGGCAAACGTAGCGTGGGGCGCCCTCTGGCTAGGTGGAGCGATGACCTACGAAAGGCGGCGGCAGAAAGTGGATGAAAAGAGCCGAACACCGGGCTCAGTGGCGCGTATTGGGAGGGGCCTATGTCCAGCAGTGGACTAGTGTGGGCTGATGATGAGTGCAGACCTTATCTCCCCCATTTAGAGTTAGAATTAGAATTAGAGGCAGTGGAAGTATATGTCTAGCAGTGGACGTCTACGGGCTAATTCATCATCAGCAGCCCTCAGGCATCTTCTGCCGGACGAGGTCTCCCCCATAGAATGCAAGGGGGGAGACTTGCCATAATCACCATGGATTAATGATCGCAATTTTGGTGGTGTGTGCTCTGGTGGAAGCTGCTGCCCATCCCCTGGTCTAATCTCTTAGTCGGCTTTTACGACATCAACGGGAGGAGACGTACGAGTCTATTCTTAGGCCAGACATACCACAGTACATATGTGCGGCTGATTAGTTACTTAGTAATTAGTAATCAAATATTTAATTGTAAATATTTTATGGAAGTGTAAGTTTTTTTCAAAATAAACGTCTATATTCCCACGATGGTGCAACCCACGGTGAAAAGAGGCCTATTGAGGCTCTGCCTACCTTTTAGAGCAATAAGGCGTGTGTCTATGTATGTTTGTAAAAAACTGAAACTTATTTTGATGTACGTTTAAGGCGCTATAGGGCCAACGAAAATTTTTATGTCAGGGTGTGAAGCACGCGGAGTCGCCCCTCCCACTGAGCGGGACGCAGGATGCGCCGAGTTCAATGACCCGTATTCTATCGGCGGGTAAGAGCGTTTTCACACTTTCCGATCCGATATCCTTATCGGAACACGTTTCCATACATTTTGTCGGTATCTGATATTGGAGACCGATAAAATGTATGAAAATTACGGCCGATAACGGTATCGCATCGGATAGTGTGGAAACTCTCTAAGGTTCCTTGCTATTATTTTCGCACATACGGTCATAAAGTAGTACAATATGCGCACAAAAAATAATAAGTTTTAGTGCTAGTAATAAATAAATAATAAAGAATTTTTACGTAAGTTTTTTTATTATTTCTGTTGGATATTTGGATAATCACATTACCTATAAAAATGGATCGTAAGGAAGGTATCTAATTGTGGCAGAAAATCAGATGTTCCATAAACAAAATAAGTACCTCATGATTCGATCCTAAGAAATTACCTCTCCGTCTCCTCCAGTGGATGTGTGCAGTGGTCTGTCCGACCTAAGACTAGGCCCTCCGACTCTTTCTGAGGAAGAGTGCAGAGGTGTGTGTCCGGCCTAAGAAATTACCTCTCCGTCTACTCCAGTGGATGTGTGCAGTGGTCTGTCCGACCTAAGAGTAGGCCCTCCGTCTCTTTCTGAGGAAGAGTGCAGAGGTGTGTGTCCGGCCTAAGAAATTACCTCTACGTCTACTCCAGTGGATGTGTGCAGTGGTCTGTCCGACCTAAGAGTAGGCCCTCCGTCTCTTTCTGAGGAAGAGTGCAGAGGTGTGTGTCCAGCCTAAGAAATTACCTCTCCGTCTCCTCCAGTGGATGTGTGCAGTGGTCTGTCCGACCTAACAGTATACCCTCCGTCTCTTCCCGTGGAAGAGTGTCGTGGTGTGTGTCTAGCTTAAAAAATTACCTCTCCGTCTCCTCCAGTGGATGTTAACAGTGGTCTGTCCGAACAAAGAGTAGCCCCTCCGTCTCTTCCCGTGGAAGAGTGTCGTGGTGTGTCTGGCCTAAAAAATTACCTCTCCGTCTCCTCCAGTGGATGTTTACAGTGGTCTGTCCGACCTAACAGTATACCCTCTATCTCTTCCCGTGGAAGAGTGTCGTGGTGTCTGGCCTAAAAAATTACCTCTCCGTCTCCTCCAGTGGATGTTTACAGTGGTCTGTCCGAACAAAGAGTAGCACCTACGTCTCTTCCTGTGAAAGAATGCCGTGATGTGTTTCCGGCCTCAGAAAATACTTCTCCGTCTCCTCACGTGGATGTGTGAAGTGGTATGTCCGGCCTAAGAGTTACCCTCCGGTTTTTCCTATGGAAGAGTGCTGTGGTGTTTGTCGGGCCTAAGAAGATACCTGTGCGTCACCTCACGTGGATGTGTGCAATGGTCTGTCTGGCCTAAGAGTAGACCCTCCATTAGTTCCCGTGGAAGAGTGCCGTGATGTGTGTCCGCCCTAAGAAAATACCTGTCCGTCTCCTCAAGTGGATGTGTGAAGTGGTATGTCCGGCCTAAGAGTAACCCTCCGTTTTTTCCTATGGAAGAGTGCTGTGGTGTTTGTCCGGCCTAAGAAAATACCTGTGCGTCACCTCACGTGGATGTGTGCAGTGGTCTGTCTGGCCTAAGGGAAGACTCTCCGTGTCTTTCCATGAAAGTGTGCCGAGGTGTGTGTCCGGCCTAAGAAAATACCTGTCCGTCACCTCACGTGGATGTGTACAGTGGTCTGTCTGGCCTAAGGGAAGACCCTTCGTGTCTTCCCGTGGAAGAGTGTCGTGGTGTGTGTCCGACCTAAGAAAATACCTGTGCGTCACCTCACGTGGATGTGTGCAGTGGTCTGTCTTGCCTAAGAGTAGACCCTCCGTCTGTTCCCGTGGAATAGTGCCGTGATGTGTGTCCGGCCTAAGAAAATACCTATCCGTCTCCTTCCGTGGGTGCATTGAGCATCACATCAATCTACAAATTCTACCTATATCATTCTACAATTTTCAATGTAATAACTACTCATTTTGATTACTAGCACAGATAATGTATGGTAGTAAATGTGTTACTACCATACATAACATACATACCATACCACCATCCAAAGGGCGTCGACGATTTTGGCATAGTCGTCAGCCGCCATTTACTTTTATTTTTAAGTTAGAGGCGCACTTTAAAAAAATTACATTTTCTAGAGGGTACGGGTCATTCGCAAAACATCCACTTCTTATAATGTACACCGCACTTTTCAAACTATTTTTTTTTTCAAAAAAGCTGGATATGGGTTACTGGCTCACTGACTCATTGACATCGTTATTCTCCTAGAAGGAGTCGTTTTAGTGATGGGTCATGTTCTAGGAAAGTGTTTAGTCCGTCTGTAAAATCTGTCATTTCAAAAATCCAAGCTGACCAAAACCTTTCTTCGAAATGGTGACCGATCGGATCCGTTCAAACGACGCATCCTACTGTTTTTTGGGAAAGATAGAAGAAAAAAAAAAAAAAAAAAAAAAAAAATAGATTACTGCTCTAAAATGGGTTTTTCAAACAGACTTGTCCGACTAGACTTTGGTGAATTAAAGTTTTTTACTAAAGTTAACACTCGAAAATTTGGTTTATATTGAAATGTTGTAAGCATCTTGGTGTATATAGGGTGCAAAATCACAACTTTTTTAAAAACCATGATGGCGCATGGCGGATTGTTTGGTGGTCATTTTGTAGAATCGTAAAGTTTTCAATTTTCAAATTGAAAAAAGAGACTGCGGGCAACACCGGAGCTTGATGACTAGTAAAGGGCTATCGTGTGGGAGAACAAGTGGTGTTGCCTGGTGGAAATTGCAACTTTTTACTTTTCGTTACATTTTACTTGTATTTATATTTTACTTTTAAAACCAAGAAGTAAAAATGTAATCATATGAAAAAAGTAAAAAGTCTAAAATAAAAAAACTCAAAAAAAATAAAATTGAAGTCATTTTATGAAAAGTCCAGTGTACATATTGCGAATAAAGGAGATGTCCAGAAGTGGTATAATATTCTGAGAAAATTTCAGAAGTTATGAAATATATCTTAAAAAAGCTTATTTATTGGGCTACTCGATTATATAAATTTTATATATTATAAAACCTCCGTTTCCGAGAAAATAATAAAATTGTTCTTGAAGGGAAAACATAATGAAACAAACATGCCAAAACCACACGTGTGTAATAAATAAATAAATAAATAATGCTGGACAGTTCACATAACACATTTCACATTTTTTATCTAGCCCCAAGCTAAGCAGAGCTTGTGTTATGTGTACTAGATAACTGATATACTTAATACAATATATTAAATAGATAGATATTTTTTATTATACATAAAAATACCCAGAACACCCTAAACAAATATCTGCGATCGCACATAAAATAAATATGCTATTTCGTCTTCTTCTGCCTGTGCCCAAAGATATGATGACTAAAATATTCTTCTTGAATGGAATACGTGCTAACACACAATTTACAATAAATTTATCTGTGCCCTGAGCTACCTGAAAAATACATATGTTTATAAGGAGGCGAGGAATGTAGGTACCTATGCATATTGCTAAAGGTACTATTATCATTACAGGCAGCTCCTATCTATTAGTGAACTCTACAACAGTGTAGGTAGGTATCTACTTAGAATGTATCCTGAACCTACACAGAACAGATAAACTAATAAGTGAAGTATTAGTAATAACGCGACAACATGGAACGAAGGTAGGATAGTCGTATGAAAAGTTCTTTGTGGTTGTCTGTCTGCGGCCTGTCTCGCTAGCTAGAGAGTATCAAAATTCCTTAGTCTGCCTGCCAAAGAGCGTCAAGTTCACCTTTTGGGAGTGTTACAAGTTCTAACTTTATTTTGAAAAAAAAACAACATTTGAATCAAGTTTAAAAAAACTGAGGTACATTTATTATTTTTCATTAGCTGCAAAATAGCCAAATAATTAATGCCCTTTCTCCGTAAATAACTATTATGTTGCTTAGAATTTCTAGTTATTTTTATACCGGCCTTCATATATATTTTTTGGACATCTCCTTTAGTCTATTTGAGCAAAAAAATTGAGTGTATATTTTGCGAAGTGGAGGTTATGCGAAGTGGTCATATTGAGAATAAGTGCGATGTACATTACAAGAAGTGGACGTTTTGCGAATGAGTTGTATCCTCTAGCCATAGCACAATAACTAGTGGGTCGGTGGTGCGTGAGGTGCTGCAGCTGGCGTACAGTTTTCCTTTGCCGCTTACTCGCGTGTATGCACAAACCTCTACAAACCCCTGCAAACCCTACCAACACTACAAACCCCTACAAAATCCTACAAACCCTACAAACTCCTTCCAACGCCTACGAACCTCTATAAATCTACTTTGATTTTGACCCTTAACCTTGACCTTGACCTGTACCTGTACCTGTACCTGTACCTGTACCTGTACCTGTAATTATACCTGTACCTGTACATGCTCCTGCACTAATTAATACGAATGTCGCCTCTTCGTTTATCTCACTCACTCGACCATCGTTCCACTCAAAGGAATCGTTCCACTTCGTGTCACGCTGGTCTCGTTAGCTCGATAAGCTACAGCAAAGTTAATTTGAAGAGAGAAAACTAACGTAATATTCGTAATCAGCACCCACAAATTACTTGAAAACGACAACCATATTAGTTTTTTCTGATCTTACCATTTTATAGGGTTACCAGCTTACCTACTAACTTACCCACGTAACCAAAAAATTTCAGTAATATTCGTAATCAGCAACTACAAATTACTCAAAAACGACACCCATATTAGTTTTTTCTTATATTACCTTTACGCAGGGTTACCAGGCTACCTTCCTACTCACTTACATACGTACCTGACTGCAAATTTGATGATTTATTCGCAATCGAACGTTACTATCGTTTTTTTCAGTCTCTCGATTATACAAGCACCGTTTCCTCCCAGGGTTACCAACAATATACAAATTTATATAGTCAAAGGTTATTTTTAAGGGCTTTTTTCATAATACCACATACATTTTATTATCAAAAACTTAATTATTTATATATATTTGGATAAAATCTAAGAAATTGCCCTAAAAACGGGGAAAATATTTCCACCTGGCAACACCACTTGTCCTCCCACACAACAGCCCTATACAAGTCATCAAGCTAAGTGTTGCACACAGTCTCTTTTTTTCAATTTGTAAATTTTATATTCCACCATTTAACAAAATGGCCGCCACACCATCTGCCATCTTGGTTTGGAAAAAGTTAGGATTTTCGTATATTCACCGAGATGCTGGCAACATTTCTGCATAAACAAAATTTTCGAGTGTTAACTTTGGTAAAAGACTTTAATTAACCAAAGTCTAGTCGGACAAGTCTGTTTAAAAAAGCCATTATAGAGCAGCCTTCTATTTTTTTTTGTTTGTAACATTTTTCTTTAATCTTTCCCATAAAACAGTTGGACGCGTCGTTTGAACGGATCCGATCGGTCACCGTTTCAAAGAACTGTTTTGGTCAGGACCAAAAGTGCGGTGTACATTATGAAAAGTGGACGTTTTGCGAATAAGCCGTATCCTCTAGCCATTTATGTACAGTTTTCAAAGTGCGCCACTAACTTGAAAATAAAACTAAATGGTGGCTGACGACTATGCCAAAATCGTCGACGCCCTTTGGATGGTGGTAGCCGGTAACACATTTACTACCATACATTTTCTGTCCTAGTAATCAAAATGTAGTTAACATTGGAAATCGTATCCTAATGCAATAGGTGGAATTAGTACATTGATGTGATGCTCATTGCATCCACGGGAGGAGACGTAGAGGTTTTTTTTTGGCTGGACACACACCACAGCCCTCTTCCATGGGAAAAAACGGAGGGTTAATCTTAGGCTGGACATACCACTTCACACATCCACTTGAGGAGACGGAGAGGTTATTTCTTAGGCCAGACAAACACCACAACACTCTTCCATAGGAAAAAACGGAGGGTTACTCTTAGGCCGGACATACCACTTCACACATCCACTTGAGGAGACGGAGAGGTATTTTCTTAGGCCGGACACACATCACGGCACTCTTCCACGGGAACAGACGGAGGGTCTACTCCTAGGCCAGATAGACCACTGCATACATCCACGTGAGGTGACGCACAGGTATTTTCTTAGGCTGGACAAACAACACAGCACTCTTCCATAGGAAAAAACGGAGGGTTACTCTTAGGCTGGACATACCACGTTACATATCCACGTGAGGTGACGGACAGGTATTTTCTTAGGCCGGACACACATCACGGCACTCTTCCACGGGAACAGACGGAGGGTCTACTCCTAGGCCAGATAGACCATTGCACACATCCACGTGAGGTGACGCACAGGTATTTTCTTAGGCTGGACAAACAACACAGCACTCTTCCATAGGAAAAAACGGAGGGTTACTCTTAGGCCGGACATACCACTTCACACATCCACTTGAGGAGACGGAGAGGTATTTTCTTTGGCCAGACAAACACCACAGCACTCTTCCATAGGAAAAAACGGCGGGTTACTCTTAGGCCGGACATACCACTTCACACATCCACTTGAGGAGACGGAGAGGTATTTTCTTAGGCCAGACAAACACCACAACACTCTTCCATAGGAACAGACGGAGGGTCTACTCCTAGGCCAGATAGACCATTGCACACATCCACGTGAGGTGACGCACAGGTATTTTCTTAGGCTGGACAAACAACACAGCACTCTTCCATAGGAAAAAACGGAGGGTTACTCTTAGGCCGGACATACCACTTCACACATCCACTTGAGGAGACGGAGAGGTATTTTCTTTGGCCAGACAAACACCACAGCACTCTTCCATAGGAAAAAACGGAGGGTTACTCTTAGGCCAGACATACCACTTCACACATCCACTTGAGGAGACGGAGAGGTATTTTCTTAGGCCAGACAAACACCACAATACTCTTCCATAGGAAAAAACGGAGGGTTACTCTTAGTCCGGACATACCACTTCACACATCCACTTGAGGAGACGGAGAGGTATTTTCTTTGACCAGACAAACACCACAGCACTCTTCCATAGGAAAAAACGGAGGGTTACTCTTAGGCCGGACATACCACTTCACACATCCACTTGAGGAGACGGAGAGGTATTTTCTTTGGCCAGACAAACACCACAGCACTCTTCCATAGGAAAAAACGGAGGGTTACTCTTAGGCCAGACATACCACTTCACACATCCACTTGAGGAGACGGAGAGGTATTTTCTTAGGCCAGACAAACAACACAGCACTCTTCCATAGGAAAAAACGGAGGGTTACTCTTAGGCCGGACATACCACTTCACACATCCACTTGAGGAGACGGAGAGGTATTTTCTTAGGCCAGACAAACACCACAATACTCTTCCATAGGAAAAAACGGAGGGTTACTCTTAGGCCGGACATACCACTTCACACATCCACTTGAGGAGACGGAGAGGTATTTTCTTTGGCCAGACAAACACCACAGCACTCTTCCATAGGAAAAAACGGAGGGTTACTCTTAGGCCAGACATACCACTTCACACATCCACTTGAGGAGACGGAGAGGTATTTTCTTAGGCCAGACAAACACCACAACACTCTTCCACGGGAACAGACGGAGGGTCTACTCCTAGGCCAGATAGACCACTTCACACATCCACGTGAGGTGACGCACAGGTATTTTCTTAGGCTGGACAAACAACACAGCACTCTTCCATAGGAAAAAACGGAGGGTTACTCTTAGGCCGGACATACCACGTTACATATCCACGTGAGGTGACGGACAGGTATTTTCTTAGGCCGGACAAACACCACAATACTCTTCCATAGGAAAAAACGGAGGGTTACTCTTAGGCCGGACATACCACTTCACACATCCACTTGAGGAGACGGAGAGGTATTTTCTTTGGCTAGACAAACACCACAGCACTCTTCCATAGGAAAAAACGGAGGGTTACTCTTAGGCCGGACATACCACTTCACACATCCACTTGAGGAGACGGAGAGGTATTTTCTTAGGCCAGAAAAACACCACAACACTCTTCCATTGGAAAAAACGGAGGGTTACTCTTAGGCCAGACATACCACTTCACACATCCACTTGAGGAGACGGAGAGGTATTTTCTTAGGCCAGACAAACACCACAGCTCTCTTCCACGGGAAGAAACGGAGGGTCAACTCTTTGGTCAGACAGACCACAGCACATCCCACATCCACTAGAGGGGACGGAGAGGTAATTTCTTTGGCCAGATCTCTACTCCTACTAGGTATGTAGCTATCTAAAGTAACAGTATGAAGTCAGAGTTTATTTGCAAAACAAATCGGATAATGTATTTGTTTACCTAGGTTTACTTTTACTTACCTTTGTCACAGAATAAATAATAGTACAAGAACCTATGTTGGATCTTTTCATAATTATGATTTGCGAGTAGCCTGACTTGATAGTTTCCATTTCATCCGTAGTCACGTGACCGATGGCGGGAAAATTGACACAGATCCTGCCTCGATGCGGTCTGCGACCGGTCTGAGCAAGCCGAGCGCACGCTCTGGTACTTATATTTGTGTTTAAAAAATTATATAAAAAAATCCCTTTTAGTTTTGCTAAATTTTGTTATTGACTTCACTAATTTAAATAAAAATGAACATGACACCAAGTGTTTCATAAGTTAAAACGTGAAAGAAGTAAGTCAAAAACATGATTTCAATTTTAAAAAGGTGGTATCTTTGTGTTTTTTTTTTATTGAGTGAAGTAATTCAAATAGTGTATTGAATTAATGATTTCACTAGATAAAATGATCAAGAATATCATATATTTTTTTCTTCATAGAAAACTATAAGAATTCTTATCAAAAACTTTAAAATTCTAGACACATTTGAGAACCTATGGCGTCTTAAAAGGTTTCACTATGCGTATTGGAACTCGTACGTACATGTTTAAACGATCAAAATTAATATTATTTCTCTACCGAAGAGATTGTTTCAATTGAAGCTAAAATCCTATTTTTGAAGGGAAATCTATGATAAGTATAATCGCGACTTATTTTCTATTTCTGTCGACAAATTATAAGGTATTATACTAATTGGCTGGAAAGCTAACACTGATACTGAGAAAATTACAACAAATTTTCCTAAGCCTGAAACAACAAAGAAAATTAGGAAGCAATAGAATCAAATTACTTTCAAGTTATTGATTCTGTATTGGGTGATTACTTACATTGAAATAAGTTTTTTATGAAAAATATATTTTTCAAAAGGTAATTTTTTTTTAAATAAAATTAGTGTCTTACCCGTAAGCTGATCAAAATGAGGCTAAACACGGCCAGTCTACTATTATCCATCGAGGAGTTCCGTTGTCCACCTTCCGTCTCCATCATCAGATCAGCTCGCTGTCACCATGTCGCTGTCGCTGTTTTAGTAGTAGTAGAGCTTTTTTGTGAAAGAGTTCGTCCGGGGAAGTACTACCACCATACCTATTTCTGCCGCAAAGCAGTAGTGCTCGCATTGCTGTGTTCCGGTTTGAAGGGTAAGAGTGCCGGTGAAATTACAGGCACATGAGACTTTTCAATCTTTATGTCTCGGGGTGTTCAGTGCAATGCCACATAGGGCGCGTCCTAGGTGGACGTGACCTATGAGGTAATGCACTGTTCACAGGCAGAGGTTACCGCTTTACATCAGGTGGGCCATCTGCTTGTTCCGTCATTGAAGTAGTATAATAAAAAAAAAAAAACATCATATTGTATTGTCATCGGAACTTGACAGGTATGCCAAATTTCAGCTTAATCGGTTGAGGATAACTACATTAAAACTCAGTTGCAAGATTCTACCCAGACATACATATATACATACATTGCATGTTAAATAAAAGCTTGTAAAAGTGATGATTAACAGTCATAATTATGTATCGACGAAATGTTTTATCTACGACTAGTTCCATACAAATTTCAACACCCCACTACACCCCCTCAGGGGGATTTTGGAAATTCCTTTCTTAGTGCACCCCTACACCACAAACGGAACATATCCTCCAAATTTCATGGATTACGGTTTAGGCTGCGCGTTGATAGTCAGTCAGTCAATGTGTCAGTCAGTCACGCAACAATTGTATAGTAGTAGAGCTTTTTTGTGAAAGAGTACGTCCGGGGAAGTACTATCTCCATACCTATTTCTATCACAGAGCAGTAGGGGTCGAATTGCTGTTTCGGTTTGAAGGGTATGGGTGCCGGTGACATTCCAGGCACATGAGTCTTTTCATCTTTATGTCTCAGGGTGGCGGGCGCATTGCAATGCCACATAGGGCGTGTCCGAGGTGGACGTGACCTATGAGGTAATGCATTGTTAAAGGCAGAGGTTACCGCTTAACATCAAGTGGGCAAATTTTTTTTACTGGTTTTACAGCAACGTCAATCGTGCGTGTTTTCAGGTATTAGAGATGCATAAAAGGCTTTTCTGACTCCGTTTTAAGGTTTTTTTCGTAGCCAAATGGCAAAAAACGGAACTATGGATTCGTCATGTCTGTCTGTGTCTGTCTGTTCGTGTATGTCATATCCACTTTTTTCCGAAACTATAAGAGCTATGCTGTTAAAACTTGGTAAGTAGATGTATTCTGTGAACAGCGTTAAGATTTACACACAAAAATAGAAAAAAAAAACAAGAAATTTTTGGGGTCCCCATACTTAGAACTGAAACTCAACAAAAAATTTTTCATCAAACCCGTGTTCATGTACAGGTCTTCAAAAATGATATTGAGGTTTTTAATATATTTTTTTTCTAAACTGAATAGTTTCCGCGCAATAGTCCCCCCCCCCCCCCTCCTGTAACTTCTAAACTAAAAGAATAACAATAAAAAAAAATTACATTATTACCATGTAAACTTCCACCAAAAATTGGTTTGAACGAGATCTAGTAAGTAGTTTTTTTTAAATACTTCATAAATCGTAAACCATTTAAGAAATTTTATATTATGTTACTTGCTGCTACGGAACCCTTCATGGGCGAGTCCGACTCGCACTTGGCCGCTTTTTTAAAGTAGGTACAAACCTAACCTAACTTCATGAGCTTCAGAGGTCTTTCAGACAGAGTCGCGGTACTAAATCTAAAATTTGACCAAAGCACGTTGTCTCTCATACAGGTACACGCACCGACGTCAGATTCAAGCGAGGAAGATATAGAGCGTTTTTACGATACACTATCAGACGCTCAAAGAACGTCAGAGAAGCGCCAAATTATTTTAGGGGATTTTAACGCTAAGATAGGGATCCCAAAGAAGGAGGAATTAATCAACGGACTCTTTGGACCTTTTGGTTTGGGAATACGCAATGATAGAGGTCAGAGGTTAGTAGAATTCGCCATGGAAAACAAAATGCATATTGTCAATACATTCTTCAAGATGAAAACAAAACAAAGATGGACTTGGGTTTCACCCGATAAAACAATTAAGAACGAAATAGACTACATTCTAACCTCTGAACCAAAGCTATTCAACAATATAGAAATACTAAACTTAACTTACCCTTCAGATCACCGTCTTGTGCGAGGAACATATCGAATACAAATCCAAAAGAAGAAAAGGGTGGCATACAAACCAGCTCTACCAAGAATATTGGAAACCGGCGAAGAGAGAAAACTCTACCTGACTAACTTAAAACTTCGTGAAACAGATTTTTACACACTAAATGGAGAGGCAGACGTACAGATGTTTTACAATAAGCTAGAACGACATATTATCAACAGCATCCCTCAAAAAGGAACAAACTGCAATAAAAAAAGAAGCATACTTTCTGAAAAAACAAAAAACTTAATAAGGAAAAGACACGAACTACAAAATAAGAAACCACTTCTTAAAGAAGACAAACAAGAACTGACAAATCTTTATAAGACAACAAATAAGCAAATTAAACTAGAGTACAAAAAACATAGATCGCAAATAATAGAAAAGCATCTATATCTTTCGGGAAGTATGAAAAGAGCACAGAAAGAACTCAACACAAAAAAGAAGTGGATACCAAAACTAAAAAGGGATCTCGTGTGCACAGATAATAGAAGTGAAATCTTATCTATCGCTACAGAATTTTATGAGGAATTGTACAAGAAAAAGAATATTGAATCCACACTTTTGAACTACAGTAACTATGAGGTAAACTCTGAAGTACCTAGATGTTTTGAAGAAAGGGAGGTCGACCAGCTAATTAAGAAACTTAGAACCCATAAAAGTCCAGGTACTGATGGGATAACAAACGACCTGCTAAAGTCATCTGCTGCAGCTCTTCTTACTCCACTTACTCTGCTTTTCAACAAAATACTACAAGGCAAAGAAGTACCACATCAATGGGTTGAGTCGGATATTGTCATACTATATAAGAAAGGAGACCCTACTGATATAGCAAATTACCGTCCCATAAGCCTCATGTCTAGCCTGTACAAAATCTTCTCACAAGGTCTACAATCGAGAATAACATCTAAGATTGAGGCGTACCTCCATGTAGAGCAGGCAGGATTCCGTAGAAGTTTCTGTACAATTGACCACATTCACACAGTAGAGCAAGTAATAGAAAAGTACCAAGAATTCAGAAAACCCCTTTACCTTGCTTTTATTGATTATAAAAAAGCTTTTGACTCTATAGAACACAATACGATCTGGAGAGCTCTACAAGAAGCCCAAGTCAACGATACCTACATCGAAATTATCAAAAACATCTATCGAAATTGCAGGAGTAGGGTGAAACTTGAAACACCAGGTAAATATATAAGAATTGAGAGAGGCGTAAGACAGGGAGATCCCCTTTCACCAACTCTATTTGTAGCCGTGCTTCAGTCAATAATGAGAGACCTCTGCTGGAATAACATAGGAGTTAATATAAATGGAAAAAATCTGACTCATCTAGCATTTGCAGACGATATCATACTACTATCAGGCAACCCACATAATCTTCAGTACATGCTAACGACTCTACATGAAGCCAGTAAAACAACAGGACTAGAAATTAACCTACAAAAAACACAAGTCATGACCAACGACGCAATGGAAAAGCTTTACATAAATGAAATACAGCTAGAATACGTGCAAGAGTACATCTACCTTGGAAAACAAGTTTCATTCAAACCAAACAACAACATAGAAGAGATTGAAAGAAGAATAACAAAAACTTGGAACAAGTTCTGGAGTTTAAAAGAGGTACTAAAGGGACCACTACCCTTAAATTTAAAGAAGAAAGTCGTTGACTACTGCCTTTAACCAACGCTTACTTATGGAAGCCAAACATGGACGTACACAGTAGAAGCAAGGAATAAAATTAAAAAATGTCAGAGAGCAATAGAGCGAAGCATACTAAGAGTAAGACTAATAGAAAAAATTAAACACACAGAAATCCGCAATAAAACTAAATTTATAGATGCTCTAGAACATGCGCTTAAACTAAAATGGCAGTGGGCGGGTCACACGGCAAGAATGAACACAGGAAAGTGGGCCAATAAGGTAACCATCTGGAAGGGGCCGAGAGGAACAAGAATAGTAGGTAGACCACTTGCTCGATGGTCGGACGACATAAAGAAGGTTTCGAACAACCCAAATTGGGTAGAACTAGCAGAAGATCGCGATCAATGGAAGGAGCTGGAGGAGGCCTTTACCCGAGAGGGGTCCTAGTTATGAACTAGATTTAAAAAATGTTACACCTAAGTATTTTAGCTATGGAATAAACAGGCTTTTTTATTTTTATTTATTTTATTTAAGTAGATGTATTCTGTGAACAGCGTTAAGATTTACACACAAAAATAGAAAAAAAAAACAAGAAATTTTTGGGGTCCCCATACTTAGAACTGAAACTCAACAAAAATTTTTTCATCAAACCCGTGTTCATGTACAGGTCTTCAAAAATGATATTGAGGTTTTTAATATATTTTTTTTCTAAACTGAATAGTTTCCGCGCAATAGTCCCCCCCCCCCCCCCCCCCCCTCCTGTAACTTCTAAACTAAAAGAATAACAATAAAAAAAAATTACATTATTACCATGTAAACTTCCACCAAAAATTGGTTTGAACGAGATCTAGTAAGTAGTTTTTTTTAAATACTTCATAAATCGTAAACCATTTAAGAAATTTTATATTATGTTACTTGCTGCTACGGAACCCTTCATGGGCGAGTCCGACTCGCACTTGGCCGCTTTTTTAAAGTAGGTACAAACTTGCATGTACTTTTTCAACATCATAACATACATTTATGTAGACGCTTCACTTCATATACTTCTCGCGATCACAGTCACGGCACCGGTGCCGGCAAAGCGAGGCAATTTGCTACGCGACGCGAATGGAGTCGCGAGAAGCCGTGTGCATGAAGCTATGCATCAGGACGTTCACGATAATTATTTAGTTCGGTACTTTGAAATGTTTACTGAAGTGTGCTAGAATATCGCTCTAATACTTACTTGTACAAACTCGCAATGGTTGTTGCGACAGTGTGGAGATAACTAGACAGAATTAATTGGACTATCCAACAGTAGACAGTAGACAACGGAACTCCTCGATGGATAATAGTAGACTGGCCGTGTTTAGGCTCATTTTGATCAGCACACGGTTACGATCACTAATTTTATAAAAGATTGTACTGAAAAAAATATTTTTCACAAAAAACTTTACTACTAACAAAGTAAACGCTGAAAAAATCTGTATCAATTCAAAATAGAGTACATTCATCAGAGACAAAAAGCTCATTGACTAACCAAACGTAATCCAGCAAACGTGACCACAAGGACACCGAAAAAGCCACTGTTTCCCTTTAATTATGGCAGTACATGTACTATACGTGTACTATAAATAAGGCTTATGTTCATTAAAATCAGACTAAAAACATTTCTGTCTCTTATCCTAAAATACGGTTTTGTTTTTTCTATCATCCATTAGCGGAGGCAAAGAAAATACCTCAGCTCAGATAAAATAACGGGTTCATTCAGAAATGATTGATAAAAAATATACTTTAAAAGATTGTTGAACACTTAATTATCTCGTCGGGGCTGTGTTAATTTCGATATTTAATTATGCAAATGGACAAGCCTTTTTCCGGGAGTTAGAATTAAAACCTCTTAGGCTTTATTAATTAGGGTGAGTGAATCGTGCAAGTGGATTGTTACACAATGGAGCTCTCTTTAAGCCACAAATGGTTTTTAGATTATGGTAATTAGGAATCTGGCTAAATTTTAAATTCCGATAAAATGACTTTTAATCAAACATGCTTGGATATTCAAGAACCTTCTTCGAGAAAAATCGCCATTGCCAATGTTAGTATTAAAATCCATCAGTCGTGCTATCATTATGATAAGAATTCCTGGGATCAATACGGATGCACCCGATAAAGGGAATTCACTTTGAAAATCTGGAACATGACAGTTCATGTTGACAAGAATCAAGCCGATTTAAATTAGTCAAGTACAGTGACGAGTATCTAGAGTCTAGGTGTAGTATAAAAAGTCACTGTCTAGCAAGTGACCTTTCTCCGTCGAAATGGACGGGCAACGGCTAAAAATTGTTCAAAATTATCTTCATTATTATGGAGCAAACAGAAGGATGTGTTGTAACATTATTTAGTCATAGTGTGTGTGTTATTGTGTATGTGTGACATGTGTTATTATTGTTATTGAATTTATATGTAGTGTGTTATTGTGTATGTGTGACATGTGTTATTATTGTTATTGAATTTATATGTACCTACTTATGAGTCTAAGTAACTTGAATTAAATAAATAAATAAAAATTTAATATATTCCTTCTTCTATTTGGTCCAGCATTTTTAATTTTATACAACGGGTTTTTCCAGTTCCATATTCGTGACTTATATATTAATTGACGAACTGTACTGTTTTAGTCTCGGTCAACAGTGTACACGCCCCGTGCGGTACTTATACACTGTACTCAATTTTACTGTAAAGGAATCATCATTTCTGAATTCAAACTGAATCATTTTTTTGTAGCACACATATCAACTCGGAAAGTGATCATAACTGTATCAACTCGAGCCGTTCAGTATTCTTTGTTTGAAACTCCCTACTGCAACGCACTCTAATCGGAGTCGAAACCGCCCTTAAGGTGGATGCGCACGTTTGCGGCGCGAAATTCAAATTTTTTGGTGTTTTTTGCCCATTACAGCTTATCAACACTTCTTCAGGTAACGAAAGTTGAGTTCGCGACAACTAGGAGACTTAACATACATGTTTTAATTGATAGTATCTCATAAATATCATCAGTTTAGCTATGACACCCCTAAACACATTTTTACAGTGTTTTTGTTTGTTTAGGGGTATCGTAGCTAAACTGATGATATTTAATTTTATGAGATACAATCAATTAAAACATGTGTGTTAGGTCTCCTAGTTGTCACGAACTCAATTTTCGTCATCTGAAGAAGTGTTGATGACCTGTAAAGGGCAAAAATCACCAAAAAATTTGAATCTCGCGCCGCAAAAGTGAGCATTCACCTTAACGTTTGCCCATCTATGCCAGATTTGTCGGCCGCGGCAGAAATGTACCATTTTTACGTCATAACTAAGACAAGAGTTGGTATACGACGGCTTATTTTTTATTCCCTGCAAAACGAACTTTTCATAATGATTATTAAAATAACCAATGGTAGCTGATTAGTAAGTAGCTTTATTTTTCGTGGTGTCCAATTTTATTACATCTGCAAAGAGTAACTTTTGCACGTTATATAATTATGTTTTTTTTAACTACGTGAATGATGGTACTACCTGATGGCCCACCTTATGTTACGCGGTAACCTCTGCCTTTAACAACGCATTACCACATAGGTCACGTCCACCTTGGACGCACCCTATGTGGCATTGCTCTGCGATCGCCACCCTGAGACATAAAGCTGAAAAGTCTCATGTGCCTGTAATTTCACCGGCACCGGAACACAGCCATACGAGCACTACTGCTTTGCGGCAGAAATATGTATGGAATTCATTTAACTGAATCATTTATGCCAATTATTTCGCGACATACAGCGTGACTGACGGTTCAGTAAACACACGCCCAGTGCTATTCGAACAAAAATGAGTATCACAATATTATTTGAATATAATTCAGAGCTAATTAATTTAGCAAGCCGTAGTTATGATGCGGTCTCATTGTCCCTCGTCTGTGGTTCTTTTGTGACTGGTATCGATGAAACAGAACGATGAACCACTCGTTAATAAGGTTATGTATGTATCTTCACTACTGTTACTGTTCATAGGCAGAGGTTACCGCTTAACATCAGGTGGGCCATCTGCATGTTCCGTCATTTAGTAGTATAAAAAAAAAAAAAGGTTCGTCTGTGTGGTTCTATATTACCAATTATACCCTGGTTCAGAATTCGAGATATAAATAAATAAATAAATAAATAAATAAATAAAATAAATAAAGTATTTGTAAACAAACAAATATCTCCGTCAAAGAGACAAGCCAGTGGTAAAATCATTTTTTTGCGTGGATCTTGTTTTACTTGTACTGACCCGCGGCTTTTCCTACGGTATTAAAATTGTGTAATATCCGCCAGCGGGTTTGCTTGCGCGGTATGTACCTTCAATTTACGGCAAATAAACACAAACCCACTACCTACCTAAGTTTATCTGACGAGTCAATGTGTTAACGGCAAAATGTTATATATAACTCTTACCTATTGATACAGTATGACCATTCCATTGTAAAACTGTGCGAAGAGCACATTCGTATTCGGCAAATGAGGAGAAACGAATGAAATTAACAAAATGGGGACCGGCTTTCAAAACAAAGCCCATTGTTTAGAATCTCTGCAGTGTTCCAAGTAGCATGAAATATTTTCTACTAACAAATATATTTTTGCTTGATAACTTTGTTAATAACCGAAATAACTCAAAAATATATACGACAAAATATTGATTACTTTATAGTTTATCAGATCTGAGTTGGAATAACATGCCCGAGCCTGTTTATTGCCCTAATTTAATAAACTACCATAGAGCACCTATTTTTTGCTACGTTATCCCCTTTGTTTACATAAAATATCTCGAATTCTGAACCAGGGTATAGTAGACTTGATTCTTAGGACGAGGCTCCTTGATTTTTAGAGTCGCTGCGTTACGGTTTCACTCGGTAAACGTAACAAACGTGATCTAAATACAGTGATTACTTGAGGATGTAATCTAAATAAATAAAAACCGGCCAAGTGCGAGTCGGACTCGCGCATGAGTGGTTCCGTACCATTATCTATAAAAACAGCATAAAAATCACGTTTGTTGCATGGTTAAAAAAAAAACCCTTAAATATTTATTTTATTCCATTTTTAGGGTTCCGTAGTCAAAGACAAGGAACCCTTATAGATTCGTCATGTCTGTCTGTCTGTCTGTCTGTGTATGTCACAGCCTTCTTTTTCCGAAACTATAAGAGCTATACTGTTGAAACTTGGTAGGTAGATGTATTCTGTGAACCGCATTAAGATTTTTACACAAAAATTTTAAAAAAACTATTATTTTTGGGGTTCCCCATACTTAGAACTGAAACTCAATTTTTTTTTTTTCATTAAACCTATACGTGGGAGGTATCTATGGATAGGTCTTCAAAAATGATTTTGAGGTTTCTTATGTAATTTTTTTCTAAACTGAATAGTTTGCACGAGAGACACTTCCAAAGTGGTAAAAAATGTGTCCCCCCCCCCCCCCCCCCCTCATAACTTCTAAAATAAGAGAATGATAAAACGAAATAAAATATATGATGTACATTACCCTGTAAACTTTCACTCAAAATTGGTTTAAACGAGATCTAGTAAGTAGTTTTTTTTTAATACGTCATTAATCGTAATCCATCCAAGAACTTTTTATTATGTTACTTGCTGCTACGGAACCCATCATGGGCGAGTGCGAGTCGGACTTGGCCGCTTTTTTTTGTTTTGTTTGAAAGGTTAATTTGTCGGGAGTGTGCTTAGCTATGTTTGATCAAAATCGTTTCAGCCGTTTCATTGCGTTGAGGGTTTTTTAATTTTTACAAAACTAATTACTTGTTAACTGACGGATTGCTGCTTATTTTGTCGGATTACTGGATCCGGAATACTGTATTCTGTGTAAACTCGCTCATACAACTACATACGCTATTAAAAAAAAAAAAAAAAACTATAATGTGTATATTTATAACCAATTATATTATTATGCTACATTTCTATTACTTTATTAGCATGCTATTCTAACTCAAAATTGCACCCTTACACCTTCTACCAAATTTACTTAGTTTTTTTCCATACCTAATATGATATTTGTATTTTATTATCCATTCTCACTCAGTTGTTTCTTATGTATTGTTTATTTGTTTATCTGTAGACTGTTACTCGTAACGCGACGTCACCCAGTCTAGGTTCAGGCTGAAAACCAGCGTCTACATCGTCCTCGGTCGGTATCGACATTAAGCTGAGGCTGGACCTGTTTAGCCGCACACGTAGGGAAAGACCAATTTTACCCATTCCATTACGAAGGGTCTAGTTTTATGTTTATGTTTAAAGCCCTATGGGTATTTTTTTGTGTTTTATTCTTTTTTTCTATGTAATATTTCTTTGTTTTTTTTTTGTTTATATGCTATTTTTTTTTTAATTTGTTATTTCTCTTAAGTGTGTGTCTTTTACAAATAAATCTTTCTTTCTTCTTTCTTTCTATACGCTAATAACATATACGTTTAAACGGACCTGTAAAACGGACGTTCTATGTGTACGCGCCCTAATACCCAGATCTAGTTTAAAATTTCTCAAAGGGACTTTCGTATACATTTCGCAAACACCTTTGTATAGTGCTAGAGCACACGCAAAGCGACAAGGAATACAGGAATTGAGGCTTTACATGTGGGCCAACAGATGGACATAGTTTTATCTAGTAGAGTGACCATGATAGACCATATCTTCAAGGAAATGATCACCATGCATGATCTAACTAGTGCATAAGCCAACGCATCTAAATGGAAAAAAAAACATTACAGAATTCAATGAAATCAAAATAATAGAAAGAGACTTGCAAGAAATATAATTAGACTGTTCGTTTTTTTTTTTTTAAATTTAATAAAGTTGTTTTTAAACTAGTGGATCTCCCGAGACTTCGTGCGCGTAGTTTTTTTAAATACAAACTTACATATATACATAAATAGACACATGCCTTTTTCCCCAAAGGGGTAGGCAGAACCTCAATGGGCCTCTTTTCACACATCGTGGAATATAGACGTGAAGCTGACGTGACGAGGACGTAAAATGGTGAGCTCATCACCGCCATTGCTTCCCATAACTGAATCGGCTGACGCTTTCTTCCAGTAATAACACATTCCATAATAAGCTAGCAGCCAGGACAAATCTTATACCAACGAATCTTATCAACAAGTCCGGGTAATCCCTTAGTCGGCTTTTACGACATCCACGGTAGGAGATGGAAGGGTCTATTCTTGGGCCGGACACACCACGACATATTATCTAAATATATAAAAGAGAAGTCCACACACTCACTCATCACTCACTGACCACTCGTCACGAAAGCTCGGAAACTTCTGGGCCGAGAGGTCTGAAATTTTTTTGGTTGAAAAAGGGTGTTAAAGTTTGTATGAAAGTCTACGCGTCGACGAAGTCGCGAGCGGGTCAGCTAGTATAATATATTGATTGATATCAACGCAACCGTCCCGTTACATATCCCGACATGGAGATACTACTACACAAGGTACAATACAATGGTATCAAAGATCGCGTAATCCGCTAAATGTTCTGGGAGGCTGCACCAGACTTGCCTGAAATTACTCAACAGTTCACCTGGGTGGATATTGTGTATGTCCACTATGTGCAAACTAAGCAGGGTCCACACTACCTACGCAAAGAATCGACGAAGGAAACAAAATCACGAAATAGTTAGTAGTTAGTAGTTTTGTTAGTAGTACAGCTTTTTTGTGAAAGAGTTCGTCCGAGGAATTACTACCACCATACTTATTTCTGCCGCAGAGCAGTAGTGCTCGCATTGCTGTTATGTAATATAGAATGTGTTATTACTGGAAGAAAGCGTTAGCAGAGTCAGTCGTGGGAAACAATGGCGGCGATGAGCTCACCACTCGTGACGTCCATATTCCACGATGGTGCAACCCACTGTGAAAAGAGGCCCATTGAGGCTCTGCCTACCCCATCGGGGAAAAAGGCGTGTGTCTATGTATGTATGTCATCTGAACTTTAGATGCAAAATTTCAGATCAACCGGTTGAGTCGAACAGGGTTCGAAATACAGTTGCTAGATTTGTCCCAAGCATAAATACTAATATTAAATACTAATATAATGATGTTGAATAAAAGCTTTTAATATATATTTTAACGAGTCATTGATCCGCGATGCCCGGATGTCATTATGATAAAAGCTCCCCGGACACAGTTAATCAGCTTAATTAGCGTGAGGGCTCGTTGTCACTAACCAAACAAACGATAATCCACTTTTATACAAAAGCAAGCAAAAATAACCTGTAATATTTCCACAGGTGATCCCACCATCTCCTTTACATCATAGGACGAGCAGACGCACGGCTCGGTACCATCCTGACCTCATTAGTATACCCTCTATTCGTACTCAACGTTTCAGTTCTACCTTTATAATGCGAACTGCTAAGGAGTGGAATACACTACGGTCGTCTGTCGTTCCTGAAAACTATAATCTGGGTCTCTTCAACGCAGAGCTTAATAGTAAATAGGTGCCTTCTAGGCCTTTGTGCTCCATCTTCGGCCACATCGTCACTTACCAACAGGTGAGATCGTGCTCAAACAGAGGTCTATCAACGTTAAAAACAAAAAAAAACAGGTTAGACTCAGATATACACCAGTTTTTAAAATTTTTGAGTTCATCCATCTTCATTTTTTTATATAATTGGCTTTGCTTGGCTTGTGCATTTGCCATTTTCAAGTATACTTATTGTATTTTTAATATAATTTGCAACGTTACAATCCTTCCAAGTTGTGAAAGTCAAGCCATGTTTTAGTAAAACGGTGGACGTTTTACAAAAACTTTGGTAGGCACTTTCCACCAATTTGAAAAGGAATCAATCCCACTCGCTTTCCATTTTCGAAAACTGACATTTATAAAGAATACAAAATATTCTCGATAAAATAGACTAGTCAAAAATTCTAAAAAACGGCTTCCTTTTCGTTTCAACGGCATTTTGTGAGCCATTTTGGCAACATGACTTTTCCGATGTAAAAAAAGCCTGCTGAATTCGGTTCTGAATGTTGCCAAGCCGAATTTTGACTCCCCTTCCCCTATCCCCCTTTTTTCCTCGAAATATGTCTCTAACCGCGGTTTTTACGATTTTAACCAAAAAGTATTGCTGCCAGCCTGTCTTCGGCTCGTCTTAACGCGGTAGTGACAGGGAGGCCTGTTAATGCCTTGACTTGGTCAGACCAGCGGCTAGGTGATCGGCCACGAAGTATTTTTCCCTCTATCCCCCCAACCACCACCAGTTTGTCTGGGTTGTCCGGTTGCCTCCGAGCGATGTGACCGAAGTAGCTCAATACTCGCTGGTGACAAATAGTGGAGAGTCTGGTTTTGAACTGCAGTTGATCGAGAATGGACTTGTTAGTTCTTTTTGCAGTCCAAGGTATACGCAACATGGTATGGAACTACATGGTGTGTGTAAAGTTGTGCTTTGACTGCAAGTGCTTTGACTGTGGCTCCACAATTCCAGGACATTCCCCTCACCATCTCTACTTGGGATTCTAGGCATCGACATCTCTAGTGACGTCCAGTACCGTAGTCACTTAGAACATAAGGTCAAGCTGGCTGCCAAAAAGCTTGGTGTACTTAACAGAGCGAAGCTGTACTTCACTGCGGGGCAAAGGCTGCTTCTCTATAAGTCGCAAGTCCGGCCCCACATGGAGTACTGCTGTCACCTCTGGGCAGGAGCACCTGGCTACCAGCTTGGACCTTTTGACTCGGTTCAATGAGAATTGTCGAGAATCCCAAGCTCACGAACGGTATTGAGCCCTTAAGTTTGAGGAGAGACTTTGCCTCTCTCTACGTGTTCTTCCGTTTGTATAATGTCTTTTGTTCCGAGGAATTGTTTGCCATGATGCCTACAGCAACCTTTTTTCACCGCACCGCTCGCCATCGGCAGAGGATTCATTCGCACACCTTAGAGCCAGGGTGGTCCCGGACTGTGCGGTTTCAGAGAAACTTCCTCCCGCGAACACTCAGGTTGTGGAATGATCTCCCTGCTGAGGTTGTCCCGAGCGACTACAGTATGGGGTTCTTCAAAAGGGGTGTTTGGAAATTTGTAAAGGGTCGGCAACGTATTGCAGGCGTTCATAGGCTACGGTAACCGCTTACCAAAAGGTGGGCCGTAAGCTTGTTTGCTACCTTGCTAGTAAAAAAAAAAAAAAAAAAAAGTGCTCAGTGCTCAGTTTTCGTGACAAGGTGGACACAGTGTGACAAATGTCTATTTTCTACATTTGGATACTTACAAATAGGTAAGTTTTTATAAAATAGTTGAATATAAGAAACCAATAAGTCAACAGGATTCTTGAAGTGGTATTAGTTTTATGGCCCCTCCATAAATTAGGCCACAATTAACGATTTAGTGATCAGTCTCCTATGCACCATTTTTTCTTCCGTGACCCCGCAGCCCGAGGGAAAACATACAAGCGACATCGCCCGGCTTGACCGGTTAAAATAACATGCATAAAACAAGCGTGCGTATAAGAGTTTCATAAATCTACCGAATTTGAACCCACGATCTTCAGATCAGAAAGCGCTTCGCTTACCCAGTAGGTTTTTTTTTGTATACTACTTGAATGACGGAACAAGCAGATGGCCCACCTGATGTTAAGCGGTAACCTCTGCCTATGAACAGTGCATTACCTCATAGGTCACGTCCACCTAGGACGCGCCTTATGTGGCATTGCATTGCGCCCGCAACCCTGACACAAAAAAATGAAGAGTCTCATGTGCCTGTAATTTCACCGGCACCCTTCAAAATTTCCCTTCAAACCGGAACACAGGAATGCGAGCACTACTGCTTTGCGGCAGAAATAGGTATGGTGGTAGTACTTCCCCGGACGAACTCTTTCACAAAAAAACTCTACTACTACTAACGTAGGTAAGCGATCGCGGCTCTTGTCCGAACTTACATTTCATAAAATAACAACACAAACGATAATCCTCCTCCATACGAAATCTCCCTGACAAAAAACTGACAAGAAAATTGAGATTTAATTTTCCGTGAAGAGCAAAGAGATTGGAAAATAAAATTCAAAACAATCGCCGTTTTGAAACACTACAGTAAGCAGGTGTGTGTCACTTCAACTCGGCTAGTACTGTAAAATAAGCTTTATTACCCTGACTTTAGATTCAATATGACAATGGATAAGAGTAATTATGGGGACTTATGAGACTGGTGATTGATAGCAGGAGAGCCTCATATACAAACACTGAAATTACAGGCACATGAGACTTTTCATCTTTATGTCTCAGGGTGGCAGGCGCAATGCAATGCCACATAGGTTGCGTCCTAGGTGGACGTGATCTATGAGGTAACGCACTGTTCATAGGCAGAGGTTACCGCTTAACATCAGGTGGGCCTCTTGCTTGATCCGTCATCCAAGTAGTATAAAAAAATAATTAAAAAAAACACTCATACACCCACACACACACTCACACATCCTCGCACAAATTAAGTAAGAGACCTGTTTCATAATTTTTATTTTATTATATACCTATACTTTTTATTTTTGTGTTTTCTATAAGTATCTAGTCAATGTAACTTTTTGGTATGATGTTTAGTGCTCCTAGTATAAAGGTCGGGCGCTGGAAATTGCGACACAGTTCATACTATAGCAATTTTCAGCGTTGTTTTTTGTATACTGCTCTTGTGTAAAAACTTTTCAAAATAAATAAATTTTAAATTTCAAAATTCTAATTTCTTTGCAATCGTATGTATGCCAGCGCTATTATAAATAAAAAATAAATAAATAAATAATGCTGGACAGTTCACACAGCATTATCTAGCCCCAAGCTAAGCAGAGCTTGTGTTATGGGTACTAGATAACTGATATACTTAATACAATATATTACATAGATAGATATTTATTATTATACATAGAAAATACCCAGAACACCCTGAACAAATATCTGCGATCGCACAAATATTTGTTCTGAGGCGGGAATCGAACCCACAACCTCCTGCGTCGCAGGCGAACCTTCGCCCGACGCACCACAGAGGTCGTCAAAGGTATTTGTAGAAATTTGACAAAAGGAATTGAACCGGCTCATAATATGGCTCGCGTTCAAGCTCAGATTCATAAAATTTACAGTTTTGTGTTTGCATCGGAGTGAAACTTCTATACGTAAGTACTATTATTTATTCTGTGGGTAAGTGGCGGAGCGCGCGGAACACGGAAAGGAACAAATTATCTGCTTTTGGCTAATTGCCCTCAGATCAAAGTGGGGGAAAGGGAAGAGCCACATAATAAATAATAGTAACAACGTAAAAAAGATTCACTACGGCATTAAACACTACGTCTAAATCTGTGGCACACATATAGGCGATATTAAAGATCTCGGAATAAGAACTAAAGCATGGAACTAAGGCTAAAAACGAAACGGTATGGATTATATCAGTCTCATTCTTTTATATGAATGTATTCATGTGTTGGAATGAGACAAGCATAAATCTATCTGTTCTTATTTGTGTTATTCGTACCAGGCCAAATGTCAAATTACTAGTACATTCATGGTAACAATCTAGGGAGATGTATATGCATGATACCAATATACAGGGTACGGAACGGAAAAACGACTGTCGTGTGACAATATATTTGTTTCTTTCTAACATAGGATAGCGAGCTATCTTCTAGGATAGGAGTAAGAAGGAACACTCTATGCTATTTTAGCACTCAATCCATGTACTACTACATTCATGTTAAAGATCAATCACATTTGACAGAACTAGACGAACGGGTCAACTTCGGGGACATACATACATAGTCGTACGGTGGCTCGAGCTTTTTCACCCGTACCGCGTGCCCTCGCTGCGCTCAATGCTCTCCTGGATGCTAGTCCTGAGTGTGATTTGTTTGCGGATGGCTGGACGAGGATTTTGTCGGAATGTTTGAGGTTCTGTGAGCGTGATGTATAGCTGTGTGTTTGATTTATATTATTTTATTGTTATTTTATTATCTTTGATTAATGTAATTGGTGTGTCCGTCTTAATTCAATAAATAAATTAAATTATATTAAATTAAATGGACACACGTCTTTTTCCCCGTAGGGGGTATGCAGAGCCTCAATTGGCCTTTTTTCACAGAGGGTTGCACCATCGTGGAATATAGACGTGACAAATGGTGAGCTCGCCGCCATTGCTCCCCAGGAAAAAGAAAGAAAGAAAGAAAGAAGAAAGAATATATATTTATTTGTATACAAGAGCTACACAGAAACACAGAACACACTAAGAAGAAACAGATATGAAGGTACTAGGTGTAACTCAAGTAACAAAATGGTTCTGCCTCAGCATGAGTTGGTTGACAGCAAGCTAGCAACCAACGCTGGTCTTCCGGCAGAACCACTTGTTGGCGTTACGGCTAACCACTCGCAACGACTATACACACAACTAACATAAAGAAAACTAATAATAAGAATAAGGTAAAGAAAAGTAAGGTATGCTCAAATTTCAAAAAAAAAACCACTGACATACTTTTAGAAAAGGTAAGAAAGTTTTTTTTTACAATAATCATACCAATGAAAAAAAATTAACGTTCCGAAAAGGAAACTTTTACAGAGCACTTGTGTCGTGTCTTAGACTTTCCTGATCCTTTTGATGGTCAAACAAAAATTTCTTTAATTTAGATCTAAAACAATATAAGCTTTGCAGGTCCCTTATCGGTGGCGGGATATTGTTCCAGCACTTTGAGGCTTTTTTTTTTTTGACTGACTCTGCTAACGCTTTCTTCCAGTAATAACACATTCCATAATAAGCTAGCAGCCATGTCAAATCTTGTTCCAATGAATCTTATCAACAAGTCCGGGTCCAATAGGACACCCGCATTTAATCTCCCAATAGCATTAATTTTAAGCTTCCTCCACGTCTCGATGGACCAAAGACATTATAAAGGTCGCAGGAAGAAGGTGGCTAAAGACTGCTCGTCGTGGCATTCTATGGCGCAGGCCTATGTCCAGCAGTGGACTTCTGTAGGCTGATGATGAAGCTTGGTCCACTTAGCACAACCTAATAATGTCATCTGTCATCTTCACATCTAACCTAACGCACCTATCATTTTTCACATTCTTCTTCTTATCGTGTCGATGCTATATATTTATATATTTATGCTATGTATTTCAAATAACTTTGGAGTAATAGGTGGCCACCTATTTTTTTTTTTATACTACTGAATGACGGAACAAGCAGATGGCCCACCTGATGTTAAGCGGTAACCTCTGCCTATGAACAGTGGATTACCTCATACGACACGTCCACCTAGGACGCACCCTATGTGGCATTGCACTTCGTCCGTCACCCTGAGACATAAAGATGAAAAGCCTCATGTGCCTGTAATTTCACCGGCACCCTTACCCTTCAAACCGGAAAACAGCAATGCGAGCACTACTGCTTTGCGGCAGAAATAGGTTTTTTTTATTTTTAATAGGTTTTTTTTGGCTATTTTTCACATTGATATTAATAAACTATGTACATTAAGCATGGTTAATGAAATAAATGAAATAAACCTAGCGTTTACCAGTTTAAGGTGGGGTATAACGCAAAATTACCAATCTTAGATTAGAATTTTTAACCGACTAAATAAAGTACAATATTCAAATTAAAAATATGCATCGATTATAATACCGAGGGATCACCCAGACAGAAACACGATAGGACAAAATTATTTCGATAAAAAAAACACAAAGTTACCTCTAACTTTTGGCTAGATTCGATTGTTTCTCAATATGGTTACTCAATATTGGGTCAAAAATTAGATTTAAATAAGATCAATACAATAAAACAAAGGGATCACCCTAGGGTTTTTTTTTAAATTATTTATATTTCTCGAGATATTTAATAAAAACAGCTTTTAGGAGCGGCGCGTGGCTTTTTTTTTTGTATGAAGATTTCTGCCTGGTGTTGGCGCAGTCTTAAGTGGTCATTATAGGAAAGTAGTCTTCTGGGAAGGTATTCGTTTTGAGAATGTAGTCATTTTGGTAAGCAATTCAATTCAATACATTTATTTCAGGCAACAGTGAAAAATGTACATTGTACCTAGACAAAGGCCCATAGTAATATATACCTTACAACTAACATACATATAAAGATATTTATAACTTAATCTAACACACGTGTGATCGCCGACGCGTCGCGAAGCGTTGTACTCAGTCAGAATAAGTAGTAATTCTAGGAAAGTAGGCATAATGTTAAGTACCTATGGTAATGTTGGACCTAGCGCTCCTATCACAGCGCCATAAAGTTCGTTTTACATTTGCCAATTGGAGCCAATTTGGAGTGACACAGGTATGAAGAGCTAGGTAAATCCATACCAAGTTTTTGCACTTTTGTTTTTTTTTTCCGGGTGGTTGCCCCGGGCTCTATTCGCAATTATTGTTATTACAAAGAGATTGCCGCTGAGCCGGCTCACGACTCGAGCATTTTTCACAGAGTTCGCTTCTATAATTGATCTGAGTAACTATATAACAAATAAAACCTGAACTGTTTGCCAGAAGTAGCTTTACAACACAAGTGAAATTACAGGCACATGAGACTTTTCATCTATGTCTCAGGGTGGCGGGCGCAGTGCAATGCCACATAGGGTGCGTCCTAGGTGGACGTGACCTATGAGGTAATGCACTGTTCATAGGCAGAGGTTACCGCTTAACATCAAGTGGGCCTCTTGCTTGTTCCGTCATCCAAGTAGTCTAAAAAAAAAAAAAAAAAAAAAAACTGAACTGTTTACGAGAAGTAACTTTACAACACAAGTGAAATTACAGGCACATGAGACTTTTCATCTATGTCTCAGGGTGGCGGGCGCAGTGCAATGCCACATAGGGTGCGTCCTAGGTGGACGTGACCTATGAGGTAATGCACTGTTCATAGGCAGAGGTTACCGCTTAACATCAAGTGGGCCTCTTGCTTGTTCCGTCATCCAAGTAGTATAAAAACAAAAAAAAAAAAAAAAACTGAACTGTTTACGAGAAGTAACTTTACAACACAAGTGAAATTACAGGCACATGAGACTTTTCATCTATGTCTCAGGGTGGCGGGCGCAGTGCAATGCCACATAGGGTGCATCCTAGGTGGACGTGACTTATGAGGTAATGCACTGTTCATAGGCAGAGGTTACCGCTTAACATCAGGTGGGCCTCTTGCTTGTTCCGTCATCCAAGTAGTAATTTAAAAAAAATATATGATAAAATAGAGCTTCTCAACACTAGCAACTTTACAACTTCTCAAAGCACTATGTGTAGCCAAAAAAGCTAAGCAAAGCTTAGTATGCAGCTAAGTAAGGCCCAGTAAGCCCGCGCCTAGGGCGGAAAATCGTGACAAAAAATTCACTGATAATAGCAAGAAATAAGTACCTAAATACTATATTCATTTAATTTATTCAGACATCTCAACGTCCGTTTGTTAGTAAGACTTAAGTAAAGTTATTGCAAAGGCTCGCGCATTTAGATAAAAGTAATTAATTTCGTAAAAATTAAAAAACCCCCAACGCAATGAAACGGCTGAACCGATTTTGATCAAACATTGCTAAGAACAATGCCGACACATTCACCTTTCAAACAAAAAAAAGAAACGAAATCGGTTCACGGAATCGGGAGCTACGATGGGACAGACAGACACACACGCACACACACAAACAGACACGTCAAACTTATAACACCCCTTCGATTTTCGTCGGGGGTTAAAAAGGTGGCATAATAGTATATCCATAAGAAAGGGGCGACTGGTACTTACTACATGGCCTGGGCCTAGGGCTGCCAAGACTGCAAATCCGCCACTGCCTGTCATAGGTAACTTCTTATTCTCCCCACATGTTGGGGAACGAGGGGGGCGCTTTATACGAAAAATCACCGACATGGGCGCGGTAGAATCCAATCGGGACCCCGTGACCCTGTCAAGTGTTAGTGCATCTGAGACCACTGGTCAGATGGTGAGTGGTTTGATGATGCATTTGCATTAAGGTGAAGGAAGGAATATCGATGGGTTTTTAGTCGGTATGCCGTTGGGTGCTGCCAACGGAGAGTCCGACAGACCCCCTCAGCTCTCCCCGAGCTGATGGACATGAGTAAAGACAAACATAACAACTTCCTACCTAAATTACCTAACTTATTTATGTACTTACCTATAAGCGGTGAAGAGGTTACTGAATTACAGAGTAAGATTATGTATTTACACCTACGGAGATATACACTCGGAACAGATATATACGGCGATATACACTCTGAACAAACCCAGAGTGAGTGAGTGGTCTTTTGAGTGTATAATACATTGTTTGTGTTAATGTTTTTAGATATAATTTAAAAAATAAAAAAGCGGCCAAATGCGTGTCGGACTCGCCCATGAAGGGTTCCGTAGCAGCAAGTAACATAATATAAAAGTTCTTGGATGGGTTACGATTAATGACGTATTAAAAAAAAACTACTTACTAGATCTCGTTCAAACCAATTTTGAGTGAAAGTTTACATGGTGTACATTATATTTTTTTTTTAGTTTTATCATTCTCTTATTTTAGAAGTTATGGGGGGGGGGACACACTTTTTACCACTTTGGAAGTGTCTCTCGCACAAACTATTCAGTTTAGAAAAAAATGATATCAGAAAACTCAACATCATTTTTGAAGACCTATCCATAGATACCCCAAACGTATAGGATTATAAAAAAAAAAAAATGAGTTTCAGTTCTAAGTATGGGGAACCCCAAAAATAATAGTTTTTTTTTTAATTTTTGTGTAAAAATCTTAATGCGGTTCACAGAATATATCTACCTACCAAGTTTCAACAGTATAGCTCTTATAGTTTCGGAAAAAAAGGCTGTGACATACACGGACAGACAGACAGACAGACAGACAGACAGACAGACATGACGAATCTATAAGGGTTCCTTGTCTTTGACTACGGAACCCTAAAAACGCATTTTTCCATCGTAAAAAAAAGTAACTTCTTATACGAGTACGAAGTTTTGATCGGAAAGCTGTATTTATCACTTGATATGTGAAGGTAGGAGCAGATTCTCATGTTTCAGACTCCTCTACACCGAAAAGAACCATATTTCGCTTCCTTGTCTGTTTTTTGTCTTGTCCTATTTTCCGGATTTTCCACTCTTCCTTTCAGTATTTTCATGTTTTTCATTCCACGATAAAAATGTTAATATTCCGTGTGATTTGTCGCGTAACATTTTGTCCAGTTTCCCTGATTTCTAATCTTTGCTCGTCCAGTTCTATGTTTATTGTTTTGACCGTAAAGTTGGTAGGACGAACAACTTCCCTTTCACCATAGGACGAGCAGGCGCACGGCTCGGTACCACCCTTACCTCATTAGTATTCCCTCTATTCGTACTCGACGTTTCAGTTCTATCCTTATAAAGCGAACTGCTAAGGAGTGGAATATACTGCCGTCGTCTGTCTTTCCTGAAAACTATAACCTGGGTCTCCTCAAGGCTAGAGTGAATAGGTGCCTTCTAGACCATTGTGCTCCATCTTCGGCCACATCCTCACTTACCAACAGGTGAGAACGTGGTCAAACAATGTTTAAAAAAAATTTAAAAAAAAAATTACACAATGTTTATTTTTTGCTTTTATCTTTATTTTTTGCTTTTATCTTTATTTTCCAATTACTTTTATTACCACCAATTCGCTTTGCACTTAGTCAGTTTCCACATTTATTTTGTATGGTTCGAAAGGCACTTTTAATGTTTTCCTTATTATTATTTTAATTAAACTACACTTACCAATAAAAACGAAGATCTGGTGATGAGCATAGCGAAGCAGCATGGAGATGGAGACAGTCTGGAACCAAACAAATCGGTTAATTTGATCAAAATCGTCCCCGACCTCTCGTGCCACCAGGTGGGTTACTATGAGCTCTTATTGCCATGCAGTTGATAAACTATTCAGTACAAAATATTGGTTCCGTGATGTCCGCAACTATATTTAAAGGCACAATCGCAGAGGGTCTACAGACTTCTGCGATTAAAGTTATTCAACGATGAAAAATGTCAACGATGAAAAATGTCAACGATGAACCGATATTTTGTACTGAATAGTTTTTGAACTGAATGGATATAAGAGCTCATAGTAACCCCCCAGTACCAACCAACCATGGTACTATTGGAACAAATGATACCATGACACAAAATTGAGATTTAGGATAGTGATGAGGCGTGCAGGACTAGTCCGAACGCTAGATTTATAAAAAAACTCGAAAGTACCTATAGGCAAAAAACGAGCATAGACACGTGTTTTGGATAAAGGGATGGAAGAAAAATTACCGGTCAAGTGCGAGTCAGACTCGCTTGGAGAGGGTTCCGTAAAAGTAGGCTAGTATAGTCACAGAATAAATAATAGTACAAATATGTAGTATAGTATACTAGACCAATTTAACTAACAAAGTTTGTAATTTTTTTCATGTTTACACCACCCTTATGGATGCAATTAAATTTAAATATCCAGCCTTATATGTGCCATGGTGTATGTATGACTGTGTAATAATAATATGTTCTATGTAATGTTAATGTTGTGTGAACTGTCCAGCATTTTTTTTGTCCAGCTTTATATCCACCTCCTTAGAATACCGATACGAACGTAGACGAACTTGGTCTTTGAGCCGCCTCCATCCACCTACTTTCTGCGACCTATAAAATTTATTTGGTCAATCGTGAGGCGCCTTCCTTTTCTCCGTTGTCCGGTTAGTGGTCACCACTCGAAAACCTTTATTCCCCACCTGATTGTTTCTGCGAGCTTTATGGCCTGCCAATTGCCACTTTAGCTTGCTAATTCTGAGAGCTATATCGGTGATCTTGGTTCTTCTACGGATCTTCTCATTTCGGATTCTGTCACGAATTAATACAGAATCTAGGTTGTTTTGTTCGAACTTGTTTGTAAGATTCGTTGGTATAAGATTTGTGCTGGCTGCTAGCTTATTTATACATACATACATACATAAACTCACGCCTGTGTCCCGGAGGGGTAGGCAGAGACCAAGGATTTCCACTTGCTACGATCCTGACACACCTCTTTTGCTTCATTCACTCTCATCACATTCTTCATACACATGCTCGTCGGTTAAGGGTACTCTTGACCTGGCCTTTTTCCAGAATGTCTCCGATCTGGTCAGAAAAAAATCGTCGAGGTCTTCCTTATGGAATGTGCTTATTTATGGAATGTGTTATTACTGGAAGAAAAAGTTAGCTGAGTCGGTCGAGGAAAGCAATGGCGGCGATAAGCTCACCAATCGCCACGTCCATATTCCACGATGGTGCAACCCACTGTGAAAACAAGCCCATTGAGGCTCTGCCTACCCCTTCGGGGAAAAAGGAGTGTGTCCATGTATGAATGTATGTATGAATATAGACCATACATTTTTTTTTTGTCAGAATTACATACATATATACAGTGGTGGCCATATAATTAAGAACGCTGATATAAAGGGAAGATTTTTTCCAACTAAGATGCAAAACTAATTGTATGCATTTGTTTTTATTTCTCTCGGTATCGTAAAACATTTCCATATTACCACTGTATTCATTGATACACATGATTGGCTAAAAATCAATAGGCAAACTTTTTACACTACTTTTAAACAAAGTATTCCTTATTACTGGCTGGTCACGTAATTAAGAACGCTAAGTAGTTTATACCTTTATTCAAATTTAAATAGAGAACACTCAGTCGATTTGTTACTGTTTGTATAATTTTGGCGCCATTACGTGCTGTAAAAGATTAAAGGTGATTGCTTCTTTAGAAAAAACAATGGGAAAAAATAAAAGTTGTGATAAATCTACAAGAGAAGTAATAATAAAACTTCGACGGAAGAATTGGTCTTATAAAAAGATAGCCGACCATCTGCAATGTTCAAAAACGATGGTTTTCCACGCTGTAAAGCATTTTGCTACGTATCAAACTACTTCGAATGTTCCACGTGTACCTAAACAGAGAAAAACAACTCCTTGAGATGACCGAAACATCCTTCGTATGGCAAAACAAAATCCTTTTAAAGGGTCCAATGAGCTTAGAAAATAATATTTTGTTTAAAACACCCCTTCAGCAATCTCAGCACGCACTATTCGAAGACGTTTGGTAGAAGAAAAATTGCACGGTAGGATAGCAAGAAAGATACCCATGTTAAAACTTTGCCACAGGCAAGCCCGGCTTGCATTTGCGAGAAAGTATGAAAACTGGACTGTGCAACAGTGGAAAAATGTACTTTTTTCTGACGAGACGAAAATAAATAGATTATGTTCTGATGGAAAACGATATGTACGACGTCCCCCGAATACAGCATTCGACCCAAAGTACACGAAAGTTACATTAAAGCACGGTGGTGGAAATGTGAAAATTTGGGGTTGCTTTTCTGGACATGGTGTAGGACCTGTAAAGTTGATAGAAGGTAACATGGATCAGTTCCAATACATAAATATACTGGAAGAAACAATTTTACCATACGCTGAAGACGTTCTACCGGTCATTTGGACATTCCAGCATGACAATGATCCAAAGCACACTGCACGCACCGTAAAGGAATTTCTTACAGCGCAATTAGTTTCTGTCTTAGACTGGCCTGCTAACAGTCCAGATCTAAACCCAATAGAGAATCTGTGGTTTGAAGTAAAGAAAAAGGTTTCAAATACAAAGTGTGGAAATTTAAGAGAGCTGTATGACGTTTTTTTAGAAGAAAGGAACTCTATTTCTCTTGCGAAATGTCAAAAATTAATAGAGTCAATGCCTCGCCGGTGTAAAGCTGTAATTAAAAGCCGTGGATATGCTATTAACTATTAATTTTAGTTAAATATTTATTAAATTTCTTTTTATGTTTCCTGTGCTACATAATATTGTGATTTTTTTAATCTAAGTGTCATACAAAACAATTCCCGAGCAGTTAAATAAATCGTTCTTAATTATTTGTCCAGTTTCAGTACTATTTGAATGTGTTACTTTGATAAAATCAATAAAATGTGCAAAAAATAGTTAGCGATTTCATACTTAATTCTTAAGTCAGGTTTCTCTATTAATGTGACTATTATATAACATAACTAGTTGCTTCTCAGAAGGTCTCTGTGTGTGTGTAGATCTCTGTGTATGATACGATTTAAATAAAAAACTTCTAGAACTTCAAATCGTTCTTAATTATATGACCACAACTGTACATACATAGACACACGTCTTTTTCCTCGAAAGGGTAGGCAGAGCCTCAAATGGACCTCGTTTCACCGCATCGTGGGATATAGACGTGACAAATGGCGAGGTTATTGCCGCCCTTGCTGCCCACGACTGACTCTGCTCACGCTTTCTTTCAGTAATAATACATTTCAGAATTCATAATTGTAATTTTTTTTATTCGAAATATTAATCTTTTCTGTGATGTATTGTATTAAGTATATCAGTTATATTTATTTTTTATTTTTTTATGAAACAAATACGGCCCACCTGATGTGAAGTGGTCACCGTCGCTTATAGACACCGGCAACACCCAGGGTATTGTCGATGCGTACCCTGAAGGAATTTATGAACATTTTTCTTGAAGCGACACATAGAAAGGAAAGAAAGGAAAGGAAATTTATTTATTTTACCACACACACAACACACACATAAAACAAGAAGACAAACACAAAAATCTACTATGCATAGGTATAGGTAGGTACTACAAGTAAGATGATAGGTTGTGTGTGTTGTGACCAAGCGGGAAAACCTCAGATGGAATCTATAGTACCAAGGATGTCAAATATTCTAACTTAAGGGGCCCCAATTCGATTTGAACTAAAATCTTGTAGGTTCGTACAATTCAATTTTTGAAAGAGAGGCACTGTGTAAAATGAGAGCTAGTGCCAGATCCTGTGGTTGGAATTCGGAAAATTCCGCTACTTACTTGCGAAACGGCAATAAACGCGCAAAATATTCTAAAACTTGTTCCAGCACGTACGTTTTTTTGAAAAAGTCTTTCAAGTTTGTTAAAAAAATGTTTGTAATTTAGATTCTACACAACATGTGCTAGATACTTGATCTTTTTTTTTTTTACTTTTACAGTTTGTAAGAACATTATGAACATACAAAGTTCAGGTAAAATTGTGCAAATAAGCTGATTTTTGAAGGCTTATACAGAATTTAAAGCTAAACAAAAAAAAAAAAAATATCACGTACGTAGATATATTCTTCAAGATACATATTTGTACAAAACATCTGAAGAAAAAATTGTTACAACTTTATAATCACGTACGAGCTGAGCACCAGCGTTTTTATCGAAAGTACTGGAATTGACTGCTCTTAAGGCGATATGTTAAAATCTCGAATGGGCGGAGTCTATCTAGAAAACAACAGCTGCAAGACAGCGACAGCGCTATAACTCACTTGAACCCGGAAAGAGATGAGGTATAGATTTCTGCCGCTCGGAATATATATCGGAATTGAATATCTTTATGGTATCTAGTACCCATAACACAAGCTCTGCTTAGCTTGGGGACTAGATGATGTTGTGTTAACTGTCCAGATATTATTTATTTATTTTATTTTATTTCTATCACTTAGCCTCTATACCTACATTCTGCATAACATAAGGCAACATTTATAAGGGGCGATCCTCTGTTAGTTAAATGGATTCAATCTCCACTAAGCGTTCCGTTAATGAAATTCAATCGCGGTGGAGAGCGCGGGGGGCGGAGAGCGCGGGGGGCGGCAAATGACGTGGCGAAAAGATTGATAGAGGCACGGGGACTGTGACTACGCTTGTGTGCTTCTACCTCCCTGTAGCTATTTCGTTAAGAGTTCTTATTTTTAAACCCCGACGCAAAAACGACGGCGTGTTATAAGTTTGACGTGTCTGTGTGTGTGTGTGAATAAGTTAACTTATCAATACATAGTATAAAACAGAGTCGCTTTCCGCGTCTGTCTGTATGTCTGTACATCCGCTAACTCCTAAACCACGCAACTGATTTTGATGTAACTTCACGACGACCTCTGTGGCGCGGCGGGCGAAGCTTGGCCTGCGACGCAGGAGGTTGCGGGTTCGATTCCCGCCTCAGAACAAATATTTGTGCGATCGCAGATATTTGTTCAGGGTGTTCTGGGTATTTTCTATGTATAATAAAAAATATCTATCTATGTAATATATTGTATTAAGTATATCAGTTATCTAGTACCCATAACACAAGCTCTGCTTAGCTTGGGGCTAGATAATGTTGTGTGAACTGTTCAGCATTATTTATTTATTTATTTATTTTGAGTGTTTTTAACCCCCGACGCAAAAACGACGAGGTGTTATAAGTTTGACGTGTCTGTGTGTGTGTGTGTGAATAAGTTAACTTATCAATACATAGTATAAAACAGAGTCGCTTTCCGCGTCTGTCTGTATGTCTGTACATCCGCTAACTCCTAAACCACGCAACTGATTTTGATGTAACTTCACATTTTGAGTGTTTTTAACCCCCGACGCAAAAACGACGGGGTGTTATAAGTTTGACGTGTCTGTGTGTGTGTCTGTCTGTGGCATCGTAGCTCCCGAACGGATGAACCTATTATGTTTTTTTTTTTTTTTTTTTGTTTGGAAGGTGAATTAGTCGGGATTGTTCTTAGCTATGACGACGACCTCTGTGGTGCGGCTGGGGATGGTTTACCTGCGACGCAGGAGGTTGCGGGTTCGATTCCCGCCTCGGAACAAAATATTTGTGCGTTCTGCAAAACATATAAATACGCATATACATATGCATATGTTTGTGCGTTTTGTGTGATATTTGTTCAGGGTGTTCTGGGTGTTTTCTATGTATAATAAAAAATATCTATCTATCTATGTAATGTATTATATTAAGTATATCAGTTATCTAGTACCCATAACACAAGCTCTGCTTAGCTTGGGGCTAGATAATGTTGTGCGAACTTGGCCAGCATTATTTATTTATGTTTGATCAAAATTGGTTCAGCCGTTTCATTGCATTGAGAGGTTTTTTAATTTTTACAATTTTTTTTACTTGTTACCAATGTCAGAGCTGTACAACAAACTTTCCTAAACTTACTTACAGGGCTTTATATACACATTAAAAAATAACTTTTTACAGTAAAAATATTTTCTGCAACATAAATGTTGTGGTGTGTCCGGCCCTAGAATAGACCCCTCCATCTCCTCCCATGGATGTAGTAAAAGCCGACTAGGGGCTTACCCGGACATGTTGGTAAGATTCGTTTGTATAAGATTTGTCCTGCGGTTGCTAGCTTATTACTGGAAGAAAGCATTAGCAGAGTCAGTCGTGGGAAGCAATGCAATGACGGCGATGAGCTCACCACTTGTCACGTCTATATTCCACGATGGTGCAACCCACTGTAAAAAGAGGCCCATTGAGGCTCTGCCTGCCCATTCGGGGAAAAGGCGTGTGGTTATGTATATGTATGTTTTTTTTTTGTTTTTTTTATTGAAACTAATAGGCAAACTAGCTTACGGCCCACCTGATTTAAGGTTGTCACCGTCACTTATAGACACCGGCAACGCCGGGGGTATTGTCGATGCGCTGCCTACCCTGAAGGAATTTATGATAATTTTTCTTGAAGCGACACATGTCGTAACCAAGCGGGAAAACCTCAGATGGAAGCTCATTCGATACTTTGTAGGTATGGGGAAAGAAAGAAAGAAAGAAAGAAAATTTATTTATTTTACCACACGCACAACACACACATAAAACAAGAAGACAAAAACAAAAATCTACTATGTATAGGTATAGGTACTACAAGATCAAGATAAATAAAAACTGTTATAACCTGATTGGTAAGATGATAGGTTGTGTGTGTTGTGTGGGGTCAAACAGGTCCCTGTCTCAGAATATGCTGCACCAGACCTAGGTTTAGTGCAGCGCTGGTCTTCAGACAGGGCCTAATCAAATGATGCCACGAACATCAATAAACCACATTGGGGGAAGGATAGGCAATAAATAAATAAATATGTTAGTGCGTAAAAACAAATAAGTAGGTACAAAAATATTATAAGGCAACTGCAAAATAATGAGGCAGTAATTTAATTCATTGTCTGTGGGGTCCGGTACGGACATGGTACGGAGGCCTGCAATGCTCTAAGTCTGTGGCAGAAAGTATCCTCCAAGCCATAGACCCAAGACACAAACACGCAAACAAAAAAAGAAGAAGAAGAAATCAAGTGAAGTCATTGTCATCTGTTTACTGTCAGTCTGTGGATATAAATTATTTTATCAAACCGGTTTTCAGAAGAGATATTGTTACGGGTTGAAATCTGCCATTTTTGAAAGAAACGTCGTCATTTTTATTTTATTACATTTTAATGTGTTTTTTCGAGTTATTTCGTGTAATTTTAGTGGCATTTTAACCGGTGTAAACTTGGATAAATGGCACATGTGCGATGTAGTGAAATTTGAGTGTATTGCGAGTCTTTTCGAAATGGTGGATTTTTTCCTGTAAAAACTCAGTTTTTCTACCACAATTTAAACTGGGTTAGGACTTGACGGAGACTCTTGACGACTTGACTATAAAACTATAATAATTATATCACTTGACATTGGCTAAATTGTTGCAAATAATGCACAGAAGCCATTACCTAAGCTAAGAAGAAGAGATATAGTTACAGTGCAACAAACAGGTTATTATAAGAGTTAGGTTATTTAGTTTAAAGTGAGAAATTGCAAAAAGAAGAAGAAATACTTGCCGAATTCAGATGCACGAGACAGGGAGTCAGGCAGGCCAGACAAGAGTAAACTGGATGGAACACCAAACGGCCCTCCTAGCCTTGAAGAAATGATCTCGAGAAACGAGTCGTACGAGAAACCCAGAGATCTATGGGTATGTATGTTGACAGTGTAATATTATGCCTTTAAAGTTGACACTGTGACTGGCCGACTATTTTATAAAGCACTAGCGACTCGCCCCGGCTTCGCACGGGTAGCACCCGGTGACCCCCCCCCCCCCCCCCCCCCCCCCCCCCAAGACAATTTTCAGCCAAATCGGTTCGTGCGTTCTGGAGTTATAGCGTCAGGAAGGAAAACCCGACTTATTTTTATATAGTAGAATATCCGGTCAGTGTCCGGCCCGGCGCGTTGCATCCGCACGCAATCGACCGACAGTAATCCGGCCAACCGTTAGCTGTTAGTTTTTACGGCGGCAGTAAACTAAAGAGCGGCCGACAACATCGATCGTACCATACACTTTAATATTAAAAGGCTTTTGTTCCTGAGTTATAGCCGCTTTTTGCGATGCGACGGTAGAACCACCTACACGTTTGGTTCATAGTGAAATTCATATTAACTTTTTTTTTTTAACTATGATAGACCTTTGTTTGACCACGATCTCACAAGACCAATAAAAACTTAACAGGACGAAGATGACGGTTGGAGATATAACAGTTTGACGCGATCTTTAAACGAATGTAACTGGTAAGTGACGATGTGGCCGAAGTTGGAGCACAAAGGTCTAGAAGGCACCTATTCACTCTAGTCTTGAAGAGACACAGATTATAGTTTTCAGGGAAGACAGACGAAGTCAATTAATTTCGCCTTATTTAAAAATATACCTGATCTTCCCAATTCTAGCATGTTATATTATTTTATACCAGCGACTAGCCCCGGCTTCGCCCGGGTGTAATTTAGAACGAGTAATTAATTTTATAAAAATTTAAAAACCCTCAACGCAATGAAACGGCTGAACCGATTTTGACCAAACATAGCTAAGAACACTCCCGACTAATTCACCTTTCAAACAAAAAAAAACAAAATCAAAATCGGTTCATCCGTTCGGGAGCTACGATGCCACAGACAGACACACACACAGACACGTCAAACTTATAACGCCTCGTCGTTTTGGCGTCGGGGGTTAAAAACACTCAAAATGTGAAGTTACATCAAAATCCGTTGCGTGGTTTAGGAGTTAGCGGATGTACAGACATACAGACAGACTCGGAAAGCGACTCTGTTTTATACTATGTATTGATAAATTATCTTATTAGTAAGATTCGCTGGTATAAGATTTGTCCTGGCTGCTAGATGTGTTATTCTTAGCCGAGTCAGTCGTGGGAAACAATGGCGGCGATGAGCTCACCAATTGCCACGTCTATATTCCCACGGTGCAATAGTGCAAACCATGGTGAAAAGAGGTCCATTGAGGCTCTACCTCTTCCACTTTCTTCCAATAATAACACATTCCTTAATAAGCTAGCAGCCAAGACAAATCTTATACCAACGAATCATACGAACAAGTCCGGGTAAACCCTTAGTCGGCTTTTACGACATCCACAGGAAGAGACGGAGGGTTTTTTTTTAACATTGATAGTCCTTTGTTTGACCACGATCTCACCTGTTGATAAATGACGATGTGGCCGAAGATGGAGCACAAAGGTCTAGAAGGCACCTATTCACTCTAGACTTGAAGAGACCCAGATTATAGTTTTCAGGAAAGACAAACGACGGTAGTGTATTCCACTCCTTAGCAGTTCGCATTATAAAGGTAGAACCGAAACGTTTTGTGCGAATAGAAGGTATACTAATGAGGTAACGATGGTACTGAGTCGTACGAGCAGGCCGTCCTATGATGAAAAGGAGATGGTGGGATCAGATAGTGCAGTTCCTGGGAGCATTCCCCAAAATGTAACCTATAGAAGATCGAAAGGCATGCAACCTTACGGCGGTGCTCGAGACTCTGGATCTTAGTCTACGCCATTATGTTGCTCACCTATAAGCCTGAAAGCTCTACGTTCGATCGAGTCCAAGGCAGCAAGCTGGTGTTTGGCCGAACCATCCCAAACATGGCATGGCATTCTCAGGGCGAACTCACCAGTGTTTCAACAACAGGTTTAACCCGTAACAGGACAACGGAATAAACGTCTCAGTAGACCCAAGATAAAAACTCAGCATGACGAATCAAATCAGTAACCCTGAATAGAATAGGGTTAGATTTCGATAAGGATGTTTAATATTAATAAGCCAGCTCCTGCCTTCATTAAAGGCCTTTGAGTGATCGATCAAAGTCGAGCGCCTTTCCTATGGGTGCTCGTACACGGGCAATTTAAGAGCAACTAATCGGCTCGCAACTATTGCCAAAGAAAGAGAAGACATTTTTAAAAAAAAATATAAAAATTATTAAGTTTATTTTTCTCAATTCATGTGATTTTTGAATGTTTGCTACCTCATATCTCTGTCATTTTCAGATACGTTTTTTTTTTTTTTATTTGAATGTTTTTTTTTTTTTTATATATATACTACTTGGATGACGGAACAAGCAAGAGGCCCACCTGATGTTAAGCGGTAACCTCTGCCTATGAACAGTGCATTACCTCATAGGTCACGTCCACCTAGGACGCACCCTATATGGCATTGCACTGCGCCCGCCACCCTGAGACATAAAGATGAAAAGTCTCATGTGCCTGTAATTTCACCGGCAACCTTACCCTTCAAACCGGAACACAGCAATGCGAGCACTACTGCTTTGCGGCAGAAATAGGTATGGTGGTAGTACTTCCCCGGACGAACTCTTTCTTTTCTTTCTCTACTACTACTAACTCTATCTTCGTGCGGTTAACCGCGCATGCGGATAATTTCTAAGAAAAGCTTGGTGGAGCTTTATCGGGGTTTGACGTCCAAATTATAAGAATGATAAATTTAAATGATTATCGACTAATTACCACTGTATTTAGTCTATGATCCCCATTATCGGGATGATTCCCAACCACGATATTTTAAATTCTATAATAGTGATCAAAGTCAAAGCTTAGTACATTATGGTACTAGTGTGTAATGTCGGTGAGGCGCCATACACCATTGAGACCCGAGCCGTCAGGTGAGGGTCTTAAGAGTGCCGAGGACGGTAATCATCAATACACACGTGTATCATACGACGTTTTTCAACACACTTATCAAGAAAATAATAATAAAACAGAAATACACGCTCTGTGTAAATGTTCAACTGTCTCTATAACTCACTAGTGAATAAAAGCAATGAAAATGTCACAGTTTGATTACAGGTGTCATTATGTGCCTTATTGCGGTGAAATTAGAGCCACTAGTAGTAGTAGAGCTTTTTTGTGAAAGAGTTCGTCCGGGGAAGTACTACCACCATACCTATTTCTTCCGCAAAGCAGTAGTGCTCGCATTACTGTGTTCCGGTTTGAAGGGTAAGGGTGCCGGTGAAATTACAGGCACATGAGACTTTTCATCTTTATTTCTCAGGGTGGCGGGGCAGGGTAATTAATTGAAATCACAAGGATCGTTTTGAATCGACATCGATAGTTAGTTTTAGTTTTTTTTTGTTTAATTGTTATGTTTTGTTTTTAACTAGTTTGTAAGGTGTGCAATAAAGTATTTTCATTCATTCTTTCATTCATTCATCTATCAACATTATCGATACTAATCGCCCGTGTGAAAAGCACTTTCACCACGCGCAGAAATTCATCTTTGTTCGACAAGTTCGAATTGTAGCGCGATTCGGTTTACCTTGATGAAGCACTACCAATGTAATAACTTCGGCGCAAGTTCCCCGTGAGTTTGTATGGCCTGAGTTCACGGCAATTGAGCAAAAATTCGGGAGATTTTGCGTATTTCTTTAAATGCTGTTTCGTAACGTTTTTGTATGGGTACGTTTTCCTTGAAAATATTAATAAAACAATGACTTAATGTGGCTTGTTTATCCCACATGTGATTCGGGATGTTGACTTATTTTTGTAACCTTCTTGGAATGAGAGAGTAGGGAGAGCAATTAAAAAACCTACCACGAAGGAACTGTCTACCTAAGTTACTGTCTTCTGAGAAATACAACATGGGAGATTTCAAATCCAAAGTAAAAACCTCCTTTCTTGATAAGAGTTTCCACAAAATCAGGTTTTGCAATCTCACGATGTGGTGATGAGCTGTGATGAGCAAAAAATACAATCAAATTTGAATTTCGCGCCATAAGCGAAACGTTACGATGGGGTATAACGCAAAATTACCAATCTTAGATTAGATTTTTAACTGACTAAATCAAGTACAATATTCAAATTAAAAATATGTATGGATACTACATTATAATACCGAGGGATCACCCAGACAGAAACACGATAGGACAACATTTTCTCGATAAAAAAAATCACAAAGTTACCTCCAACTTTTGGCTAGACTCGATTGTTTGTCAATATGGTAAACACACTTTCACATTTTAATAGTTCTACAGATTATTGTAGGGGTTCCCAAAGTGGGCGATACCGCCCCCTTGTGGGTGCTGCAGGCCTACAGGGGGGCGGAAAGAGACCCAGAAAAAAAATGGGGCGTCAAATCAGACACAATTTCACATTTTAATAGTTATTAGTATTCCTAGATATGTCATTTTCGTAGATAATAGTCCGCGGGCAATCATGTTTTAACATGTTTTTGTTAAATAACCCGATTTATGCATGTTTAATCTCCGCTAATATAGCTCACAATAATTAATTTAATTTGAAGTTATAGTGGTTTTTGAGGAGGTGAAAAAATGGGGGCGCTATAAAATAATTATGGGGGCGCTAAAACAAATGTATTCTCAAAGTGGGCAGTAGACAAAATATGTTTGGGAGCCTCTGGATTATTGGGTCAAAAATAAAACGGAGGGAGTTGGGGTTTTTTTTAAATTACCTATTTTTCACGAGATATTCAATAAAACCCGCTTTTCCGAGCGGCGCGTGGCGTTTTTTTTGTATGGAGATTTCTGCCTGGCAGCGCAGTCTTAAATGGGATTTTAAGTATTTTGTTATTCAAGGTTTTTTTCTAGGCTTTCAGTGCTTGGTAGGAGTGCATCTGTCAAAAGGTACTTAATGCAAAGCCAGTACTGTGCCGTTTGACAATTGATTAATGCAATTTCTCTACATCATGACACGAGTGAATTGAATTAATCCTAGCATATTGAATGTGGCGCGTGCATTGTTCGGGTATCGGTATTCGATACCTTGTTACAGAGGAGTTAATTATGTTTTAGAGGTACTAACTACAGGTATAGCGCCTTCTGAGGTATGGGAGCGGCACGGGAGGGTGGTGATTTTCTTATGTCAAATGTCGCGAGACGTCAGTCGCTGTACGTGTTATTTGGACCGGTCGCTTTAGACAAGACGCACACGAGATTAGCAACCGAAGATGGGTCCTCGGATTAGAGCTCAAACTAAAGATGTTGTTTATAATGTATATAATTTTTTCAAGGTTAGGAAATCTGATCCAAATTCTGCCGAGCATGAAAACAATATAAACGACTCAGATAACGAAAGTGATTCCAGTCATACTGACAGTGATTCGAGTAGCAATATGGACATAAGCTAATAAATTGAAAGTTCAGATGAAAATATTGATATTAGTATTAAATATAATAATTATTTGAACAAGTATTTTATTCTCTTTCGCAATGACTTAGGTACTTATTTGTAAATATCGTAAGATCTATCTTCACTAATTTTCATCACGTGTGTAGCCCGATAGTTCTTTACGTCACATGTCACCCCTCCCGTGCCGCTCCCATGCCTCACGAGGCTACTGAGTTAAACGCTAGGCCTATAATTTTAGGTACATTAACCTAAGTTATACCTAACCCGGTATAACTTTTGAGACTATCATGGTTATGTACATACTTTTCACTAGAAACAGGATTTATTTTTGAGTTTTGATCGATTTTGGTGGGCCTCTTGCTTGATCCGTCATACAAGTAGTATAAAAAAAAGAAAAAAAAAGAAAAGATCATTGGATCGGGCTACACAATCCGCCGGTAATCTCAACAGAGCGGCGTTACATACCAAGAATGGTACAAGAGGCAATTGAGATTACTAAGTACAGAAATTTCAATAGAGAAGATAGTTTTCAATTATCTGGAGTATGGCTGTGGTGAGAATGTGTAAGAATCAAAAAATTGTGGTACCTGCTACGCGTCCGGATACCGTTAGTGTTGTCTGTCGAGTTGGTGTGAAGTGTGACAATAAAACCGATGGTAGTGGTATCGTTCGTAATAAAAGAGTGAGAAAGAGGGTAGATCGATATATCTGCCAATAACATCTACTCGCAGACTTTAGTTAGTTCTCCCGTGATCATGGCGCATGCAACTGTGCCAAAATATCGGAAACAATTAAAAACTCAAAAATCATGGTAACTATCCCGTTTCTAGTGAAAAGTAATGGGTTAGGTATTGGTCGCATACAAAATCTCAAAGTTTTGCAGCTAACTATGGAGAAAGTTATGCTTGGAGTTTCATTACGTGATAGAATCTGATATAAAGAGATCCGTAGAAGAACCGAGATCACCGATATACCAAATTGAAGTAGCAATGGGCGGACCATATAGTTCGCAGAACTTAGAACCGTTAGGAGAACCGCAGTTTCTCGAGTAATGACCACACATCGGACAACGCAGAAGAGGAAGGCCTCGATGGACTAACAAGATTAGTGGTCGCAGGAAGGCAGTGGATGGAGGCGGCTCCAGAGCGTTCTATGGCGTTCTATGGTCTATGTCCAGCAGTGGACTTCTGTAGGCTGATAATGATTAAGAATTAACTATATTTTGCCCGGGATGGTTTGGTAAAGTTAACTGTTTCTTTCTTCGTCGCCCTGTTTTAGATTAGCGACCAGCGGATGGTAGCTCTGAAAAGTAACTACAGATCCTAGCGCTTAAGGTGGATGCTCACGCTTGTGGCGCGAAATTAAAATATTTTGATGTGTTTTGCTCATTACAGCTCATGAACACTTCTTCAGGTAGCGAAAGTTCATCATCAGCCTGTATCAGTCCACTGCTGGACATAGGCCTCTCCCAATGCTCGCCATTTAGACCGATTTCCAACTTTTCCCATCCACTTTCTACCAGCCGCCTTACGCAGATCGTCGCTCCACCTATTTCGCGAATCTAGCGAAAGTTGATTCGCGAGAACTAGGAGACTTAACACACATGTTTTAAGTGATAGTATCTCATATATATCATCAGTTTAGCTACGAAAAACACTGTAAAAATGTGTTTCTCGCGAAATCAACTTTCGCTACCTGAACATGTGTTCATGAGCTGTAATGAGCAAAAAAGTATTTGAATTTTGCGCCACAAGGGAGAGCATCCACCTTAACTGAGTCAGTCCCTGAGGTATGGGAGCGGTAGGGGAGGGGTGTTTTCGTCTCTCAAATTATCAGATGGCATGAAGCCACGCTTCATTTTGACGTAACAAAAACACCCCTCCTGTACCGTTACGTCAAAATGAAGCGTGGCTTTATGTCATCTGATAATTTGAGAGGCGAAAACACCCCTCCCGTACCGCTCCCATACCTCAGGGACTGACTCAGTTAAGCGGTAGACCTGTACCTAATGGCGAATCCTATGTGCTTACTATATTTCATACTAATATTTTGTAATATTCTTCGTAGGAAGCTCTGAATATATGAGCACATTTGATCAATGGAATTTCTTAGAAGCTGTGTATTTCTTACCGCCATCGTTACAGGCTTGAATAGATGTCAGCTAAATACATTTTATGGGACTTGCTAATGTTGAGATATTCTTCCATCAAGAGAGGGGAGGCAGCTAAGGTTACGTGAATAAATATTCTTATACTGGTTATGTAATTATTAATATTGTTACTTGTTGATAAGATTCGTTGGTATAAGATTTGTCCTGGCTGGTAGCTTATTATGGAATGTGTTATTACTGAAAGAAAGCGTTAGCTGAGTCAGTCGTGGGAAGCAATGGCGGCGATGAGCTCACCACTTGTCACGTCTATATTCCACGATGGTGCAACCCACTGTGAAAAGAGGCCTATTGTGGCTCTGCCTACCCCTTCGGGGAAAAAGGCGTGTGTCCATGTATGTATGTTATAGCTGTTTTAATAATAGGAATATTGTAATACTTGCTATAACAATATTAATAGAAATAATAAGTATTGTTGTCTCGCATGCGTGATTCCACCATTTCATGGTTTCATATATCAGAAAATGTTTCAAAAAATGCGGTTACTCTCCAACATATGACGACCTCTGTGGCGCAGCGGGCGAACATTCGCCTTCGCAGGAGGTTGCGAGTTCGATTCCCGCCTCGGAACAAATATTTTTACGACCTGCAGATATTTGTTCAGGGTGTTCTGGGTATTTTTCTATGTATAATAAAAAATATCCATCTATGTAATGTATTGTATGGACGACCTCTGTGGCGCGGCGGGCGAAGGTTGGCCTGCTATGCAGGAGGTTGCGGGTTCGATTCCCGCCTCGGAATAAATATTTGTGCGATCGCAGATATTTGTTCAGGGTGTTCTGGGTATTTTTCTATGTATAATAAAAATATCTATCTATCTAATATATTGTATTAAGTATATCAGTTACCTAGTACCCATAACACAAGCTCTTCTTAGCTTGGGGCTAGATAATGTTGTGTGAACTGTCCAGCATTATTTATTTATTTATTTTTGAAAATTGCGTGAACATTACAGCTTTATTTAAAAAAAATGAAAACTTTCAGTCAATTAACAAAGTTCAAAATGGTGATCACTCTTTCAATGATAGGACCCAGACACAGATTTAAAAAATAATCTGCTGTTTACCAAATTTTTTTATGTCAAAAGTGGGGAACAACGGCACTTTTTTTTCAGGTTGTCCCCCATTAGGCCGAAAAGGTGGGGCAAACTGGAAAGGAACCATTTTGTTGGGGATTATAAGAGGTAAGAGGCAAAAACTTCGGACATTTGGAACACCGAATTTGATTCCAAAGCACTTACATGGCTCCAGCGGAAGATCAGCGTTGTGTTGCTACAACACAACAAATGCTGAGCTGGACGCCAATTTGTGTCAGTGATGCGTGACTGGTACTGAGAGGCACAAATTAGTTTTATCATTCTGTTTGGTTTCGAACGAAATGCCATGGAACCGGTTCATCTGTGAAGTTTTGCACTCTGTGGGTTTTGACTTTTAGAGAGAGACTTTTGTCTCTCTTGGGAATGAAAAAAGTTTTGGATCCACAAGAAATGTGTGTTTTGGTTATTCGTTAAAATATATTAAAATCTCTTGGTATCCACCCCATCGGGCGAGTTGGTTGGACTTTTGGACGGCCGAGGAGGAGGTGCTGTGTTGCATACCGATTTGGCGGGATTATTTGGTGATTTGTGGTAACTGGCGAAATTACACGTTAAGGCCACGCAGTGGTATTGAGGCCGTGCGCAACCCGTTTTGTTTCAGCTTGTGAAAGGTACCGAGTAGCGAGCTGACGAGCATGGACATTTGGCTGGAGACAACTGTGAGTTGAACATATATATAACCTCCTTGTAATTTTTGGATCAACCAATTTGTGTTTGTTTTGGGAAAAAGCACCGCGAATCGCGGTCAGACTCCTCTCCACGCCGCCTACACGAGGGCTGGTCAGCTCGTGGAGAGGACATATTCTATGTTAATCTTTGTTTCTGTGTGTGTCGTTTTGTATCTGCGTTTGTAGACAAATAATCTACTATATAAAAATAAGTCGGGTTTTCCTTCCTGACGCTATAACTCCAGAACGCACGAACCGATGTGGCTGAAAATTGGTGGGGAGCTTAGAACCAGGAGATTGTCTTAGGGGGGGGGGGTCACCGGGTGCTACCCGTGCGAAGCCGGGGCGAGTCGCTAGTTTGTTATATAAGAGTGCAAAGTTGCTTTTTAACCGCGTGCTCAATTTTGATGACCGAGCAAGCGGAGGATTCTAAAAATTAGAATCCTGAGCGTTAGAGAGGGAATCAAAAGAGCACGAGGTGAAAAATCTTTGCACTCGAGTGCAACACGTCACTTTGCATCCCACCTCACCGAGGAAATGACTAAATGCAAAAAAAAGTAATACACCAAGAAGGTTCCGAGTCTGAGTTTTTAACAAATTAAAAAAAGGTTGTATGATAAATTCGGCACCATGGAGGTAGAAGTAATTAGGTTTAATGATGTTTTGAATTCACAAACTTAGTGCACACGATGTTCTAAATTCAATTTTACTTTATCCTCTAGCGGATAAAAACTGCTTTTACACTCAGATATCGAAGAGCAAAAATACTCCTTCCGAGATGGGGGGGATGAAAATTATTTTTCTTTCTTTCTTTCTAATAGCGCTTTTAAGAAAAAACAAAGCAAGACTTGAGTCCAAAGGTCATTTATCGCGTATGAGTTGTGCAGACGAGGGAAACTCTGAAGCTCATGATAGCACTAAATGGAAGTGGCAGTTTACCTCAGGAGTTTCGTGGAACAAACGCAAGTCGCAGGCCAGCGGAATTTGGTACCGTAATAAAGTTTGAAAGGGCTGTAAAAGGGCAGTAACTGTAACTTGGGGTGGAGCACAGATTTTAGTGCGAGAAGGGAACGCGGGCAATACCTATTAATTGATATGTTGGAGGTAGGATACGTTTTCGATCGATATTTTTATGGGAACTTGAATTATAAGTGAAAGAAGATGGGCAACCACTGAAAAATAAATGAACCATGGAAGTGATCCCACCGTCTCCTTTTCATCATAGGACGATTAGGCGCACGGCTCGGTACCACCCTTACTTTTTTTTTTTTATATACTACTTGAATGACGGAACAAGCTGATGGCCCACCTGATGTTAAGCGGTAACCTCTGCCTATGAACAGTGCATTACCTCATAGGTCACGTCCACCTAGGACGCGCCTATGTGGCATTGCACTGCGTCCGCCACCCTGAGACATAAAGATGAAATCTCTCATGTGCCTGTAATTTCACCGGCACCCTTACCCTTCAAACCGGAACACAGCAATGCAAGCACTACTGCTTTGCGGCAGAAATAGGTATGGTGGTAGTACTTCCCCGGATGAACTCTTTCACAAAAAAGCTCTACTACTACTAAAGCAAAAAGTTGTATTTCTAAATAATGATAGATAAATCATCTCATTGCATTTGCGTGAAACAAAACGCAACAAGCTTCATTACTTACTCACAACTTCTACACAATTAATTAAATTAGTTTTTTCATTATCTTTACATATATATTATCAATAACCAAAAGTATATCAACTGTACGTTAAGTTAGTCAAAAACAGTTGGGTCAAACAATGTATGGGGAGTTGCCCATGTTCTTTAAGGCGCTATAGGTTCAACGAATATTTTTGTATGTGGCGAAGAAGGCGAGCGCACGCTCTGATACCGTGTTTTTATGTATAAAAAAATTATATAAAAATGTCGTTCAAAGTTTTGTTTAATTTTGTTGATGAATTCACTAACTCAAATAATAACTAACATGTAACCAAATGTTTCAAAAATTAAAACGTGAGAGAAGTGAGTGAAAAATAGCATTTAAATTTTAAAAAGGAGGTATCTTTGTTATTTTTTTTTATCGAGTGAATTAATTCAAATATTGTATTGAATTATTGATTTCACTAGATAAAAAGCTCAAGAATATCATATATTTTTTTCTTCACAGAAGACTATGAAAATTCTTATCAAAAACTTTAAAATTCTAGAGACATTTGAGAACCTATCGCGCCTTAAGAGATCTTTGCTATTGGAATATGTATATATATTTTATTGTGTATTAAGGTCGCAGTCTGAACCGAACGAATACCACTTTTTTATATCTAAAATAAATACATACATAGACACACACCTTTTTCCCCGAAGGGGTAGGCAGAGCCTCAATGGGCCTATTTTCACAGTGGGTTGCACCATTGTGGAAAATAGTCGTGACAAGTGGTGAGCTCATCACCGCAATTGCTTCCAGACTGACTCTGCTAACGCTTTCTTTCAGTAATGACACATTCCTTAAATAAGCTAGCAGCCAGGACAAATCTTATACCAACTAATCTTACAAGTCCGGGTAAAAAACCTAATAAAACAAACTGGATATAACGCCCTCTGTTTTTTGCGCACCGAACTTTCAAGATCGGCGAAAAGGGCAATGTATGTTAAACGTACCCTTTTGCTGAGTTAGAGACCTTTTCGTAACAGCAATTCTAGCTATTATTTTGTATATATGTATGGTTTAATTTGTTTTTATGTGTGTTGTTACAAAAAAAAACTGGCTCTTCAGGACACAGCGACACCTATTATATGAGACCCGAACTTCAACAGCATTTGAGAGATGCAGACTATGCACTATGCTTGAATATTACAACCCCTCTTACTAATTTAGAGACGTAACGCTACCCGCCGTTAGATGGCAGTAACGTGCGATGGCTTCTAGAACCCAACCTGAGCTTGAAATTCGTATGGAGGTAGGTACCGCTACTCACCGATAGATGGCAGTATGCGAGTAAAATTTTGAAACGGCAGCCACTAGGCGTCAATCAAATAATGGAATTTTAATTTGTCAAGATACAGAAATCCATACTCTTCGTAGAATTTTGGAAGATTCTCAAAAGGTATAATAATGTACTCACAAACACGATCATGATGAAGAAAGCGCCAATGTAAGAGCTTCGCGCGGTCTGCATCGACACGAAACGATAATGTTCTCCAGTGATCACATTCCTGAAAAATAACCAAGAAATATTTTAAATACTGCATCATCAGTTATTTATATTACCACTAACGACCGCCCGCGGCTTCGATCGTGTTATAAAGAAGCCGATGTGTCAAGTCTATGTATAATATATATATATATATATATATATATATATATATATAATTTATTTTATAAGACGATTTAAATTGATCCTTGTGATTTAAATGAATAAAATACTTTAGACTTTGACTTTTCATTTCATTGTTTAGGGTTCCGTACCCGAAGGATAAAACGGAACCCCATTACTAAGACTCCGCTGTCCGTCCGTCCGTCCGTCTGTCTGTCCGTCTGTCACCAAGCTGTATCTCATGAAACGTGATAGTAAGACAGTTGAAATTTTCACATATTATGATGTATTTCTGTTGCCGCTATAACAACAAATACTAAAAAACAGAATAAAATAAATATTTAAGGGGGCTCTCATACAACGCGTTTTATTTGCCATTTTTATAGATAATGATACGGAACCTTTCGTGCGCGAGTCTGACTCGCAAATGGCCGGTTTTCTATTTATTTTTATTTTTATTTTTTTCTCTTTATAATATTAGTGTAGGTTGATGATGATGATGATAAGACAGTCGCAACATTGCGCTCACCTCAAATACCCCTTGTTGTCTTCATTCTCCGCCAACGTCTTGATGGAAGCCATCAGCAGATCATCATACCCCAGGAACTCGTCCAGCACGAATCTGGAGAAGGGGTCTCCGAAGCACTCGTCCTGGGTCGGGTCCAGGGTCACTATCTTCACGGGGATCTTCAGCCTGATGCGGGCGCTGGGCGAGAGGCGCAGGAACCCGTACTCCAGGGAGTATTCCAGGATGTACTCTTCGTCTGAAATAATTACACCATAACGTTGAAGTTTCATGTAGTACTTGTTGAACATCATCATCATCATCATCAGCCCACATTAGTCCACTGCTGGACATAGGCCTCTCCCAACACGCGCCACTGAGCCCGGCGTTCGGCTCTTCTAATCCACTTTCTGCCCGCCGCCTTTCGTAGGTCATCGCTCCACCTTGCCAGAGGGCGCCCAGCGCTACGTTTGCCCAGAGTCTTGATAAACGTAGCGTGGGGCGCCCTTGGCCCAAGACGCGGTCTCCACTCAAGAACTCACTTACCCCAACGGTTGTCGGTTCTTCAGCATATATCAACCAGCCCATTGCCATTTCAGCTTGCTAATCCGGTGGGCTATGTCAGTGGCTTTAGTTCTCTGTCGGATAGCCTCATTTCGGATTTTATATTTCAGGGAAACTCCGAGCATAGCCCGTGCCATACTAGTTGAACACCCACGTGTTATGTTTTCCACACAAACTTCAACACCCCACAGCATCCCGTTACGGGGTTAATTTTGCAAATACCTTTCTCAGTGCACCCCTAACCCATAAAAGGCATCCCCCAAGTTTCAGGTCTCTAGGAGTTAAGGTTTAGATTGTGCGTTGATAGTCAGTCAGTCAAGAAACGATTTTATATAAATATACTAGTCAAGAGCCCTCGACTTTGTCCGAGCGAAGGTGAGGGTGGGGTGATTCATTGGGGGGGTAAGGGAGGGTGAAATGGTGTATGGTGAATGGTGTGTGGGTGAAATAGTGTGTCGCCAGTCACTAGTTAGGTGAAACGCCCGCGACTTTGTACAACTGACGGTGAAGGTGGGGGTGATTGGTTGAGGAGTGAAGAGGGGTGAAATGGTGTGGAAGGAGGCGAAAGGGGGACCCTTTTTCCATCCATAGTGTGTAGCCAATCTCTAGGTAGGTGAATCGCCAGCGACTTTACCCGAGTGACGGTGACGGTGGGGGTGATTGGGTGGGGGGTGAAGGGGGGAGAAATTATGTAAAAGGAGTTGAAAGGGCGACCCCATTTCCATTTATTGTGTGGAGTCAGTCACTAGGTAGGGTCTACCTGAATTTTAACGGATTATTGTCTTCTTCTTCTTCTTATAATCGCTTCTGAGGAGTGCTCCAAGCAATTTCGACAATGTCAAGTGATATAATTATATTTTAGTGAACTGGTTAAAACAGTTAACCTGTCATTAGCCCAGAAATAAAGCTCGGTCTACAGCAGGGGTTCCCAAACTTATTTTGTCTACTGCCCATTTTGAGAATAAATTATTATTTAGCGCCCCCATAATTATTTTTTATCACCCCCATTTTTTTCACCTACTTAAAAACCACTATAACTTCTAATTAAATTAAGTCTTGTGAGCTAAAACATGCACAAATCGGGTTATTTTACAAAAACTTGTTAAAACATGATTGCCCGCGGTCTATTATCTACGAAAATTACCTAACTAGGAATAGTAATAACTATTAAACTGCGAAAGTGTGTCTTATTTGACGCCCCCATTTTTTTCTGGGTCTCTTACCGCCCCCCTTTAGGCCTGCAGCGCCCACAAGGGGGCGTTATCGCCCACTTTGGGAGCCAGTGGTCTACAGTATAAGACATATAAAATCCTCTTACCTTTCATAGATTCATTCGATGCTGAATCATCTTCGACAGGAGACTCCTGAAAATTGTTTATACATCAATTAAAGAAAGAAAGAAACCGTTTATTTCTGACTATACACAAAAAAGATACACATCAACAAAAAAAGCGAACAAGATAAGACAATTACACACAAAAACGAAAACTATGGCAAATTTGTGTGTGTTCCTGACGTTAGGTATACTAAGGTGTCCCAAACTCAGCGTTTGCTAGGCCGCGTTGGCAACCCAACGCTGAGCTTCCATTGTGGCCCAGAGCGTACCAGAGTGTATCCTTACCTCATTAGTATACCTTCTATTCGCACAAAACGTTTCAGTTCTACCTTTATAATGCGAACTGCTAAGGAGTGGAATACACTACCGTCGTCTGTCTTTCCTGAAAACTATAATCTGGGTCTCTTCAAGGCTAGAGTGAATAGGTGCCTTCTAGACCTTTGTGCTCTATCTTCGGCCACATCGTCACTTACCAACAGGTGAGATCGTGGTCAAACAAAGGTATATCAATGTTAAAAAAAAAAACCGCTTAGGTTCCAATTTAACGTCATGTATTCGGATATAGGTATTAACATTAGGCAATTTAAAATTAAATACGTTTTCTCTAGGTCAATTATTTTATTTTAAACAGATATCTACCCCATGCGCTCCAGCATAGCCATAGGAAACGCATTTATGAGCACCATTTTGAGAGTATTATTCTCATATATTTTTTCTTAACTGCTTGAATGACTGATCAAGCATTCATCTCCTAGTTCCGTCATTCACGCAATTAAAAAAACTTTACGTTTGAAGCCCGGCGGTCGCTAGTTATACTATAATCCAGATAAATGCAATTCAACTTCGTTTGGGTTTGGCAAAAACCATAATGGGCCTAGCAACCAATGGAAAAAGAACCTGTGTGGTGAAAGGATTCAGTGCACCTCTCAGAGGCTCCTTGCACATGCCAATCTCATCACAGTTTTTTATTTTTCATTTAATTGTTTGACAGTACAGGTAACCTCTAACCGCTGCCTTATAACAATGCATTACCTCATAGGTCACATGCACCTAGGCCTCACCCTATGTGGCATTGGGGTATATGAGGCGAGCGCAATGTTGCTACTTCTTTTTGTACACAACTTAGAATGACTGAACAAGCAGATAGCCCACCTGATGTTAAGCGGTACCCTCTGCCTATGAACAGTGCATTATCCCACAGTTCACGTCCACCTAGGACGCGCACTATGCGGCATTGCACTGCGCCCGCCAAACTGTGACATAAAGATGAAAAGTCTCACGTGCCTGTAATTTCACTAGCACCCTTCAAACTGGAACACGGCAATGCGAGCTCTACAGCTTTGCGGCAGAAATAGGGATGGTGGTAGTACTTCCCTAGACAAACTCTACTACTACTCAAAAGTTAAGCCCAGTTGCAAGCTACTCAGCTGTCACTCACGATCTAGCTAGCAGGTACTTACATCAGTCAACTTGGAGCTAGCATCGCTATCGTCCACAAGCCCAATGATTCCTTCCCAGATAGAAGAGGCCGGCTTCACATCAGCGCCGCTCACAATGGTCACATTCACATCCACTGGCTCAGCACCCTTGTCCACGTGCGCAGTCTCCACGTGTCCCGGCATCATCTCGTGCAGCTCCTCGTGGAGACGAGTGATGTTGCCGTAGTCTGTACCGTCGCGGATGTACTCATCTTCCTCAATGTCCGTGTCACTTGTCGATGACTCTATGGTCACGAATCTGTGAATTTAGATATACGATAGGGATGAGTCGTACTTGCAAAATCGCGTACCAGGGCTTCCAAGTACGTTCACCTTAGATACCAGATACAAAAACCAGGGTTCTAAATGCCTTCAAGTAGTTTTCCGCATAGGAAATTTATCCGTGCAACAATATGGATAGGGAACAAAATCGCGTTTGAAAAAAAAAAAAAAAAAGTTCTATTATTCATTCTGTAAATAATAATTTATTAATATATATTTGAATATAAATAACATAGTACAAATTAACACTGATTAAAATGTATATTAATTAAGGAGCATAATTGCATCTGCATCTTCATCCCTTGTGGGCGCTGCAGGCCTAAAGGGGGGCGGTAAGAGACCCAGAAAAAAATGGGGGCGTCAAATAAGACACACTTTCGCAGTTTAATAGTTAGTACGGCTCAGTACCATCCTTACCTCATTAGTATACCTTCTATTCGCACAAAACGTTTTGGTTCTACCTTTATAATGCGAACTGCTAAGGAGTGGAATACACTACAGTCATCTGTCTTTCCTGAAAACTATAATCTGGGTCTCTTCAAGTCTAGAGTGAATAGGTGCCTTCTAGACCTTTGTGCTCCATTTTCGGCCACATCTTCACTAACCAACAGGTGAGATCGTGGTCAAACAAAGGTCTATAAATGTAAAAAAAAAAAAAAAAAAAAAAAGTACACAAAACTTTGCAAGTAATTGGATTGCACAGGTGATTAAATTTCTGCGTGCGGAACTAGGAACCTGCAAGTTGCAAGTATTTTTTTACTTTCAAGACTTTAGCACATGTTCGGCGTGCTTGCCAGCAAAAACCTGGTGGAAAACCCTGGTCGCGTAAATACGCACCTTCCCTAATATACGATAGATTAACTCGTGGATAGCTGTGGTGAAGTGTAGAACATACCCCTCCCGCCTCCTCCAGGGAATTTCGTAAAAGACGACTAAAGGATTATAACACGGGATAGGCTGCAGCATATACACCTGAGTAGACAACTCCAATGCTGCAATGGAAGAAAGTTCTCCAGTGGCGACCACAAACCGGACGACGTAATCGAGGAATGCCCCCTTTCGATCGATCAAGGGCATTATGGAGGTGGATGAGAAGGGAGTGAATGATGAGCTGACGGCTCACAGGGGAGAGTGGAAGAAAAAGACGTACAGCACCGACCACAAATTGAGAAAAAGGCCATGGAGATGATTGGATTACGGTTAATATTCCAATTCATGGACTTGCAATCAACACATACATATATAGTAGTTATGTTATGCAAAACGTGATAATGTTTGTAAACAGATACAGCACATAATAATATCATAATGCGAACTGCGAAGGAGTGGAATACACTACCGTCGTCTGTCTTTCCTGAAAACTATAATCTGGGTCTCTTCAAGTCAAGAGTGAATAGGTGCCTTCTAGACCTTTGTGCTTCATCTTCGGCCACATCGTCACTTACCAACAGGTGAGATCGTGGTCAAACAAAGGTCTATCAATGTTAAAAAAAAAAAAAAAAAAAAAAAAGCACATAACAAGAACAAATGTTTCTACTTGTAGCACAATGCACTTGTTTCTTCGATGAAGAAATACTTGTTTGCAATAAAAAGAAGAAAGAAAGAAAGAAGAAAGAAAAACATACAACTAGCACTAATTACAAGTCAAATTTAACATCATTTATTGATGTTTTAATCAATTTATTTAATATCTAATTGGCATGACCTTATAGAAAAAACATAGGTACATAATATATACCCTTGCAGTCAGATATGTAGAACACTAATTTTTAAGGTTGAAAGTTTCGCTTGTGATGCGAAATTTAAATTTTATTGTGTTTTTTAGTAATCACAGCTCATCAGCACTTTTTTGAGATAGTGAAACCTGATTTTGCGGAAACTGGGAGACATAACATGCATATTTTGATTGAAAGTGTCTCATAAATATCATTAGTTTAGCTACGAATGGTAATGAACAAAAAAACACTGTAAAATTTATTGAATGACATTCGTAGCCTAAACCAATAATATTTATGAGACTATCAATCAAAACAGATGTGTTATTTTTCCTAGTTTCCGCAAAATTAGGTTTCGTTATCTCAAGAAGTTTTGATGAGCTGTGATGAGCCAAAAACCCAATAAAATTTGAATTACGCGCCACAAGCGAAACGTTGAATCAATAATAAATTAACCATGTAACTTTTACGAGCAGACGAACAGTTTGCGGCGCGGCGGACGAGCAGCCTGATATGTGAGCGATTCGATTCCCACTTCGGGGCAAAGTTTTGTTTGATCTGCAAATATTTGTTCTGGGTCTGGGTGCTGTGGTACCATGGTACTCGTAGTTCCTGATCAGGAGTATGTATGCTGTTGGATGTTATTTCACTAAATACACAATCAATAGATACATTTATTTACAGAAAGAATAATACAAGGTATGTACAAAATACATATGAAACAGTTGTGCCACCTGAAGACCGCTGCAAGCGATCTAAAGGTAGCTCAACTGATCCAAATCACTACCAGACGGAAGCGTCCCTAAGATGCTGGCTGCATTGCCACGCTCAATCAATTAAATAAATAAATAATAAATAAATAAATATTGCTGTACAGTTTACACAACATTATCTAGCCCCAAGCTAAGCTGAGCTTGTGTTATGGGTACTAGACAACTGATATACTTAATACAATATATTAAATAGATAGATATTTTTTATTATATATAGTAAATACCCAGAACACCCTGAACAAATATCTGCGGATCGCACAAATATTTGTTCCGAGGCGGGAATCGAACCCGCAACCTCCTGCGTCAATTAAATCGACAATCCATAGTTAATGTATGTATTTTCACGCATAATGGACCACCCATAGAATTCTAATGCGGAAAAGTAAGTTCTTTTACATTAATGTATGTAGACGTAGATTGTCTGGAAGAAATGAGGTTCACCAATTAGGATGCCCAATCGCTAATCGCTATGATGATGTATAATCATTAATTTGCATAGTAATTACGATAAAATACATGATAATGAACTGTGAAGTAGAATAGTCACTAAATACATATTATTAAGACAAATTCGTTTTTAGAAACAAGTAATTATTTTTGTAAAAATTAAAAAAACCCTCAGAGCAATGAAACGGCTGAACCGATTTTGATTAGACATAGCTAAGAACACTCCCGACTAATTCACCTTACAAACAAAAAAAAAACAAAATCAAAACCGGTTCAGCCGTTCGGGAGCTACGATGCCACAGACAGACACACACAAAAACACACACACACACACAGACACGTCAAACTTATAACACACCGTCGTTTTTGCGTCGGGGGTTAAAAAATGCCAGAAGCAATATACCAAAACAACTTGAGAGTTCATAGAGTTTAGGCAGAAAAAAAAATATTGTTTGCTTGAAACTTGATTTATAAGGTGTGTCATTACTATTTAAATCTATCCAAGGTTATTCAGCACTATCAAGCAATGACTGCAAAAGACTAATAAATAATGATAAAATACAAGGCTACTGCCTACTTCTGCACATAGGAATAATAATAATAAATAATAATAGGGATTACCCTATTATTATTTATTATAAAAAAACACATGAAAAATATATTTTTAAATATTTACGGGCTTTTATAAAATTAGTGATTGTAACCGTGTGCTAATCAAAATACATGCATGCACGGCCATTCTATTATTTTGACGATATATGTAGCGTGTCGGGCTAGTACGACGCAGTAGTAAGTTGTAGGATGGAAAATTAACGTGTTCTTATTTTATTATTCTTACAAAAAAATTGAGAAACATGTAACGTAACTTTATGTAATATTAGTTAATTTGACTGTTAAAAACCCTGTTTAATTTGACATGCCTTTTTTACCGTAAATATGAAGTAGGTTTGACATGCACCTATGTATAGTGCTACTACTCTTTTGATTTTAATTTTTGACATCTTTATCACAAAATTGCAGCGCCCTAACGGGGCTCATGTACATACTACATTACTAACAGTAGAAATAAGACCATATACTAACAATATTGTAAGTAGGTACATGTAAGCAATAAATAAATACAATACAATACCCGGCTGAGATGCAAAAGGTTGCGGGTTCGATTCCTACTGCAGTACAAATGTTTGTTCCGGATCTGGGTGTAGGCACTATGGTAATCGTAGTTCCTGATACCCACAACACAGTTAATCTTAGTGTGGGACCAGGATTTGTATGTGACTGTTGGGTGGTATGTTATGTTATCCATCGAGAATTTCAGATGTCCACTTTCCGTCTCCATCATCAGATAAGCTCGCAGTCTGTCTACTGTATTGTCATCGGAATTTGACAGGTATGCAAAATTTCAGCTCAATTGGTTGAGGCTAACTGGTTCAAAATTCAGTATCAACATTTTTCCCTTGTTAGCTAACAGGTTAGTAAAATAATAGATTTTAAAAATAAAAAGGACAGGAGTTGCGAAAAAAAGCAGTCCAGTTATGTCCTGACCCAGCCAAACAAGAGTCCAGTTATTAAGTATATTATAGGGTTTAAAAGCATTTTGTTTATAAGTACCAGCAATCCAGAATAGCACATATTGCCCAATCGCGTTGTGCCCATTTGGAACCGGTTACCAGAGTCAGTGATCAGTGCCCCCTCAGTGAGTTCTTTCAAAACCAGACTTAACAAACATTTAGAGCTGCCTGTGTATTATAAATAAATAAAGTGCATATCAAACCAAGACCCCCCCCCCCCCCAACCCCTTCATGACTCCTCAAATAATTGGTGACACAAAAACATTATTTATTAACTTTTTTTTTACTTGTTTGAATAATGGAATAAGCGAATGGCCCACCTGATTTTAATAATCTCAATATGGTTTCTTGATAATTGTAATGTTTTGTGTAACTGTAATTTGCATACCTAAAATGGTAGAATAGAATGGTACTGTTTGGAACTATTTTAAGAAGAAACTTATAACCATATTTTTTAAAGCAAATAAATGATTTGGTTTGATTCTTATGTGTGTGCCTGTAATTTCACCGGCACCCTTACTCCCAAACAGAAATACAGCAATTCAAGCAATACAGCTTTTCGGCAGAAAACTCTAACAAAAAAACTGCACGACTTCAACTTACCCTTCTGTTGCTATCATTCCCATAAGTGTGTTATGGTCTACTTTGTCCTTCTTCAATTTTTGCTCTCTCGCATAACTTTGTTCTAAAGAGTAATCCTGATCAGCATTCCGGAGTATCTCCACTCTCAATATCCCGTCTCTAGGCCACGAATCTTTCACTTGATTCAAACATGTTGTGGGTGATCTTGAAAACGCTATGTGTATGTAAGCCAGCACAAAAAAGGCCACAAGCGCCTTCAAGAGTACAAGGAACTCAAAAAATCTTCTCACAGGCCGCGGAAACGTACGAGCGTATGCCACAGCAAACTTGAAAAACAGTGCGTGGAATAACCTCTCTCTCATATTGAATAAGGGGTTATTGTTTCGAGTTCTAGGTAGCGCTGGATTGATTAGAGGACCTCCGGGCAGTAGGTTGTTGTCCGGATTGATTCCAGGTGGTAAGGGTAAGTTATTCATATCTGGAGGTCCCGCAGCACTCATGTCGCAACCTTATCAGCGTTTGTTTGTTATTAAATCTATTGCCTCTACAGCATAATAGCCACCTGAAAGTGAAAGTTTTGATAAGCCATCATCTTGTTGTTATAACCTTTATAATGTCAAACTTAGGACACTAGTAACAAAGTCCTCATACGTCTGTTGTCTCAGAGTCATGGTGAATTACTTGTACTATTCAATGGGTGTCAACATGTGGGGGTTGTGGTCAAGAGTGTCTAGAGTCAATATCATAAAAATGCAAGAATGAAAGTGAAAGAAAGTAGCTGTATTCTACAGCATTATTCTAATTACAAAAGTCTAAGTAAACAGCATAGAGGAGTTTCAATCAGGGGATCTTCGCAGGAGATACTCAAATATGAGGCAATGACCATACGCAAAGATTTTGAGTTAAATGATACAACGTACCCAAGAGTCCATTTAATCACTTGTTTACAGTTTATATAAAACAACACTTTTTTATTCAGAAAACACTGACAACGAATCGGTTGCCATTAATTATTCCTCAAGATCACTCAAGCTAGGCTTTTTACTTTTATTTTGGCGATATTTTCAATAAATTTAGTGAAAGAAAGACGAAATAAAAACATCCGTCATATGTCAAACTTGTTTTGACAGCATCATCTGTATGTCTGACTGATTGTATAGGAAGAGAAGAAGAAGAAGAAAAAGGAGATGATCAAGCAATAGGGGTCATCCGTTGGAGGAACAAGCTTCGCAGAAGGTAAGGGCCTCTGGCTTGCACTATTCGCTTTAGTTTCAACTCTAGAATTTGTGGTTTCACTGAGACGTCTTCCTTATGGTGGTCCATATCTTGCGTTTTATTGATTTAGTTTGGCGTCACCCCATCTTCACTTTACGAAGAGGCGGGTGCGCTCAGGATTTCACGGGGCAAGGGCTGCAAAGGTTCTTCGAAAGTAGAGAGGCCGTGCGTGCAGTGGGGCTATGGCATTGAGGTGAATGTGGCGACAGTTGTGGGAGTGGCTATGGTATTTTTTTTACACTTAACGGTAAATGGTTAATTACTATTGTTTTATTTTACACTTAACGGTAGGTTTATGACCATTCCAATGAATTCTTGTCATATTCCTGTATCCTTCAACCAAAATAAAAAAGTACCTTTATCACGAATTAGTTTTATCTATAATGAGGGGTTTTCACGGCCGTTTCACATCATGCTTAGACCCTTGAAAATAGATGGCGCCAGCTCTGTACTTAAATGTCAAAATAAAGTGAAATGTCAAAGTCAACAACATAGTAATATATTTTCGTAGTATTTTGTGACTATCACACAAAAGCACAGACAATGAATTCGCTATTTTTGGCAACCACATTTGAGTCAGTGCCATCTATCGAGCCAAATCGAACTACTTTTATTTTTTTATCGAAAATGAAATGTTCTCATTGTTTAATCACTATGAATTGACAAGATGCATAGGTACGTAGGTACATACATACCTAATATTTAAACAAGGTACATACCTAATATATATATACAAGATCGTGCTCGCGAGGTCAACCGGTCGAAGAATGAGGGGTTTTCACGGACGTTTCAAATCATGCGCTAATAGATGGCTGCTGCTGCTTTGAATACTAACTTTCAAAATAAAGTGATATTTCAAAATCAACAACGTAGTGATATTTATTTACGTGGTATTTTGTTACTATCACACAAAATCACAGACAGTGCATTTGTTAATTTTGACAAGCATACTCGAGACAGCGCCATCTATCAAGACAAATTGAACTACTTTTTTAAAATTCGAAAATGAAAAGCCCTCTAGTTGGTTCCTGTCTTCAGAGGCCTTCTCTAATGTACCTACATTCGAGTCCACGCTTGACCGGATTGCTGGCTTTGATTTCGGTCAATGAAAAAGCATGGCCATTCAGCGTGGCAATACAGCCAGCATTCAGGGCACGCTGCCATCGGGTGACGGGTTGGTAATCTGATAAATAGGTTTTTAGTTGTACCTACTTCATATTTAAGTACCTTTTACTTCTGATAAAGCAGGGTAGACAGGTAGGTACCTACCTATCAATACTGCGTTCAATTATAGAAGCAGCCATCATTTTACGGATCATTTGTGGCACAAAGCCCAGGGCTTACGACACAGTCAAAAGAACAGCATGTGCACATGAACAATACCGTAAAATGGAAAAAAACCTACAGAGAGCATGATTGACGTCTTAATTACTGTCCCGAACGATGTAAGAAAGGTTTTATTGTATTGTATCGTCCCTATTCAGAGCAACAGGCTAAATGGTAGATGAAAAAGTCCTTTTGAATTTGTTTGAGCTTACTTGCAGCTCCATCAGATTTCAACTAGGTAAATAAAACGAGTGAGCCTTCTTAGAGCATTGCATGCCTCCGTACTTAGAGCATTGCAGGCCTCCGTACTTAGAGCACTGCAGGCCTCCGTACTTAGAGCATTGCAGGCCTCCGTACTTAGAGCATTGCAGGCCTCCGTACTTAGAGCATTGCAGGCCTCCGTACTTAGAGCCTTAGAGCATTGCAGGCGTCTGTATCGTATCGATGCTTACAGTAGTCGAATTGTGTAGGTAACATCTGACCTACTTAATATTATGCAACATGGCTGATATTACCAATCTCTCGGAAAAATGCAAACCTGTTAACTACATACTTCCATCCTTTATCACGAAATCACTCCCACAGATTGGAGGAAAGCGAGAGGAAAGATGTTACACATCAAAAATCCTTATTGCTACATCATTTTATTCGGTAGGTACCTACTACCTACTTATATCGAGATTCGAGGTAGATAGATACCTTGCCTTGAGTTTGCCGCTTGCTCTACCAACAACATTTTTTACAGTTTTCTACAGAATTAAAAATACATTAAATTGATTTCTACCTATCTTTAGGTTGATTTGATGGGTTTTTAATTTTATCCTTGCCATTTAAGTAAATACGTGTAATATATCTCTCCATTGCTCCAACAAGTCCTACAGAGGTTTTCAATTTAAAAGGAGGTACCGACTTACTTATATAGGTCCAAGGTGCTACCAAGATGATAAGTAAGTACCTACTTATTTAGAAACGTATGATTTTTGCACCTTATTTACATTACAAAAATAATTTTACATTAGGTACCTACCTACGAAAAATCTAAAGTTGCTTAGTTATTTATTACCAGTGGTCGTCCGCAGCTTCACTCACATTTTACCAGAGACATGCTCGTTTTACCAGAATAAAAAGTAGCCTATCACTCAATCCAAGTCAAAATCTATCTGTATTCTGTGTACTTTTCATCGAAATCGGTTCTACCTTTTCGGTGTGATTGAGTAACGAACTTACAAACATAGAGCAATGAGGCCTCCGTACCGGAGCTCGATGCGTACAAACATTCAAAATTCGTAACTTTGACATTTCTGATATTAATTTAAAAACCGGTATACTTAACTTGTTTCGAGTAATAATCGCCGCAAAGCCGTTGCGAATACTCCTTGAGGAAGGGGCTAATAAATATCAGAAACTCGAGTCGGGTGTTTACTCGAAACAAGTATATAATACCTAGGTACGAAATTTGTACCGGTTTTATTGTACAATTAACTATGAATAACACTTACGGAAGTTTTAATAGTACAATTTCTGAAATTTATATCTACGATTATTTATTTTTAAGCCTGATCATTTCCACCATATACCTCCTTCCAATGATGAATTTTCAATCCGTTACATAGACGAATTTAAAATAAGTTAGATATTCAGGTAGGTACATATGCCTAGATCGGCGTATAAAATTCCTACATTGAATAAAACAACCTCATCGATCGCCGATACGAGTTAAAATAAATAAAGTTAGATAAAGCCGTAAAGATAACGAGAAGGGACTCTAAATTACGGTCCACTCGTGTTATAAATATTCAGAAGGTTCGAGGCGAGACTTTGAAAAAATTGACGTCTCAATTATCGGCCGGTACCACTTGTTCTTAATTTATATTATTCTCACGCTTTTTATTTCCTGTTAGTCTCGGGCCGTGCTTTTGATGGGGTTATAAAAAACAGGGTGTTGATTGTACATTTTTACAGGCTAGATGGGGTTGGGTGCGTGCTGCCACGTCTAGTCTCGTTTGATACAAATCAAACAAAAAATTACCGGTTACACAAGTCTAGCTAAGTATATAACTCGTAAAAAAATAACTTTCTGTGAAAATTAAGTGTAAATGCCAGTGTTTTGTTTTTTATCGGTAATATGTGAGCTTTTTTAGAAAAACCATGCTTTTATTTGAAACTATAATCGGATTGTTGGTATTATTTTCTACCTATAGGCTTGTACCTACTAATATATATTCTTTGCTATAGGTACGTAATTTTTTTTCTCTAATTATCTCACCACGTCGCACTAGGCCTTCAAAATTACTTTTTGTTGATGTTGTGCTTAGTTCGGGTACCTATTCGTGTTCGTCTCGCCAGCCGTCGGTGATCCCACTGGTGGGAAGAACAAACTCAATGTTTGAATCCTAGTCAATGCATGTTAGGGCATGTAGGCATACGGAAGAGTAAAATTTACCCATTAGGTATTTTACCACACGACTGGATCTATAATTTGGTTATTTTTACACCCAATAGTCACATACGTAGTCCTGATCCCACATTAGATCCCTGTGTCGTAGCCAGTCGTAGGTATCAGGAACTACGAGTACCTACCATGGTACCACAACACCCAAACCCGGAACAAATAGCTACGCTACCGTCGTCTGTCTTTCCTGAAAACAATAATTTGGGTCTCTTCAAGGCTGGAGTGAATAAGTGCCTTCTAGACCTTTGTCATTTTTATTCTGTGACTTTGTGCTCCATCTTCGGCCACATCGGCACTTACCAACATAAGTGGTTAACCATAGGTCTATAAATGTAAAAAAAAAAATGAGATCTTACAAACATTTGTCCCGCAGCGGGATTCGAACAACCTCTCGCATCTCAGCAGGCTATGCGCCCGCTGCGCCACAGAGGTCGTTATAGGACAAAGGAGATAGTTTGTAATACCTACCTCAGGTTATAATAACTTTAGAGAAAAAGTAAAGGTAGGTACAGAGTTACGCAGGTTATCCTGTTTCTTTTTGGTCTCTGTCATGGACTCACATGGTCATAGTCAAGATTATAAAAAGTTTTGGAAACAAAGTAACATTCATGGTTTTTGGAAATTATTACGTAACTCCACTGGTGGGGTGTTTGGGAATGACTCCATTGAACCGGGTGCCGGTTACGAGCCGTGGGAATGACTCCATTGAACCGGGTGCCGGTTACGAGCCGTGGGAATGACTCCATTGAACCGGGTGCCGGTTACGAGCCGTGGGAATGACTCCATTGAACCGGGTGCCGTTTACGAGCCGTGGGAATGACTCCATTGAACCGGGTGCCGGTTACGAGCCGTGGCGAACATTGTTATTTATTATGTATAGGTACTTTTTGAGTCCTCCAAATACATACAAAAATTATCACCGTAAATTCAAGATGATTGAAGTAAGAAATTAATTGGTATGTATGTGGCCGTGGTACGTCCAGCCCAAATTGGCTTTAATAAGGTTGGCTCGTGGCTTCAGAGTAACGTTTTGACACTGAATATTTCAAAATCCAAATACTTGACTTTTGCCTTCCGTTCGAATCTCCTTCCTTCTAGTTCTATGTCCCTTACAGCTCACTCATGTAGTTCGGGAACCACCAACTGTTCTTGCCCCTCTCTTGTACGAAGTAACTCAATTAAGTATCTTGGTGTTACTATCGACCAGACACTAAGTTTCAAGCCACATATTGATGTTTTGGTCACTAGGCTGCGCAAGTTGATCTATATAATATATACATGCCTCAAGGTCTTAAATATTATTTAAGACCTTGAGGCATGTCGCGGACCGTGGGACCATCAGAATGGTTTACTTTGCCTTATGTCAGCCCATTGTTGAGTACGGCATTTCATCATGGGGAGGTGCAGCCAAAACTCACTTGATCGAGTTGGAGAGAGCACAGCGGGCTATCTTGAAGGTCAGTGCGAGTTTACCCTATCGCTTTCCGACTTCTGTCCTTTACAAAGATTGGGATGTTCTAACTGTCAGGCAAACCTTCCTGCTTCAAACTGTCCTTAAGCAACACTCGCAGTTAAATTATGTTCCGGTTTTATTAACGGATAGACGCAGAGCTGCTGTATGTCGACCTGGAGCTTTTCGTACAAGCTTTTCCAATAACTTCTTTTGCTTCCTCGGCCCCTACTTGTACAATAAGTTTAACAATTGTTTACATATCTACCCGCTACATAAATCAAACTGCAAGAAAGCAGTATGTTAATGGCTTAAAACTTTAAGCTATGAAGAAACGGAAAACTTGTTACGCCCTTCTAAATGACTTTTGGTTCACTACGTTCGTTCTACTAGGTACTACCGCGTTTTCAGCCAAAACCCTAATTTGTACATACTCTCTTCAAATCATACTTACAAGCATGTTCTCTTAATGACTGACCCGTTTCTCTCACATCCTTTCACACTGCACACATCCTATTTCTAATAAACTCGCTCACACACTCATAAACCAAACATCTTCATCATACAAGTCAAATTCAACGTTTTTGTTTTGTTTTTGTTATGGAATGTACCTAATTAGTTTAAATTATGTAGTTGATTTATATTATGATTAGTTTTATTTATTTATAATTATTTAACCAAAAATGTCTGCTTGTGGAAATTGTACCTAATGACGTTCCTTGTATAATCCGCGGAGTGGGGCACTGGTGACCTGTAATACGGGTTTTTTTCTAAAACCTATCTCAGGCACCAGGCTCTCGCAAAACAGGTTTTCTTGGTTCATCATACCTACAATGTAATATTATGCACGAGTTATGTTAATTGATGTCAATGAAACCTTTTGTGAAGAGCTAAATAAACTTTATACTTATACTTATACTTATACTCCTCTGTCTCCTCCCGTGGATGTAGTAAAAGCCTTACTAATGGATCTTTAAATATCTTTTTTTTTTCTTTTTTTTTATACTACCAAGGTAGCAAACAAGCTTACGGCCCACCTGTTGGTAAGCGGTTACCGTAGCCTATGAACGCCTGCAATACCAGAGGCATCACACGCGCGTTGCCGAACGTTTAAAAAAAAAAAAAAAAAAACCAGTGGATGGGCAGCAGATTCTACCTTATACTCAGCACCAATTACTGCGATCACCAATCCGGCTGCCAAGCGTGGAGAGTACCTACTACCTACCTATGGCAAATCCCCCCATTGCAATTATAGTGCATTGCAATGATAACATGTACTCATGACATAGGTTCATAGGTACATAGGTTCATAGGACAAGAATAGTACCTTTTATGCGTAAGTATGGATAAATAAATAAAAAGTACTTTCTGAAAAAATATTTAACTAAATTTTGTTTTTGTGACAGCTTGTACGGATACATTCTCAAGCAACCACTTAAAATATTATTTAAATAAGCTACATAAATATTAAAATTGTCACTCAGGCTTCCGGTCGTGAATAAATTAATCCAGTAAATCTACAAGACAGATTACTCCACTGTGGATTCTTCTGTCTACCTACACTTTACAAATATTTACAGAGCATTGTGTAAACATGAGATCTCTACCTTCCAAACTGTACACCTAGACCCTTATTTCAATGATTCTAAGGTTTGAACTCAAGTAACTATGTTTAGGGGAATGATTTTGAACAGAAAATCGATGACAGCTCCCGTTTTCCACAAGTGTCTCTTTGTTTTTCTCAGTGAGTCGCTAATCTGTATTTACCTTTATGTTATTTAGAGTTGTCATGTCACCCCACACCTTTGCTTTTTGGTAGAGCTAGTATGGCCCACGTATGGCCACACGATAGAGCAACATCAGTAATATATTAAAGATCCACCAACTTAATTTCAGATATTTGGAAGTTGGAAGGAAAATAAACTATTTTTTTTTTTTTCTTTCTTTCTAGCTCTATGTTCGCAGAAGTACCTACTAGTAAAGATCCACCAACTTATCTGTGGAATGAAATGTATGTTGATGATGGAAGGTAGTAGTAGGTAGTAGGTACTTCTGCGAACAGTAGAGCTAGAAAGAAAGAAAAAAAGAAAAAGAAAATTAGTTTATTTTCCCCCAAAAGGACACATATATCTAACGCATGAAGAACAAGAGAGTTTTCAAATGTTTAAGAATAAATTGAAGTTTTTCTTGACTTCTAAGGCTTATTACTCGATTAACGAATATTTGGCAGACAAATTCTAATAATATAATCAAATTAATGTTTAATTTACTACTTTATAATGATATTGCATGAATTTAATTAATTACTTCCTAATCTACTCATTGTGCTAAATTTTTTTTTTTTTTAATTTGTATGCCTTGACTAGTCGAAACATGGTGATACTTTATCTTTTATTTATAACATCTGTATGTAACCTGTGTTTCGGACAAATAAATAATTATTCTATTTAATTATTATTCCTGCCGCAAAGCAGTAATGCTCGCATTGCTGTGTTCCTGTTTGAAGGGTAAGGGTGCCGGTGAAATTACAGGCACATGAGACTTTTCATCTATGTCTCAGGGTGGCGGGCGCAGTGCAATGCCACATAGGGTGCGTCCTAGGTGGACGTGCCCTATGAGGTAATGCACTGTTCATAGGCAGAGGTTACCGCTTAACATCAGGTGGGCCTCTTGCTTGTTCCGTCATCCAAGTAGTATAAAAAAAAACTTATCTTATCTTATCTTATCTTATGAAAACAAAAATCCATACTTACGACAACAGGTATTACTCAGCTAAGCTCAGCTTGACTAAGCTCTACTACTAAAAAACCCTAGGGTTTTTAGAAGCTTTTATTTACCTTGCAATGTATGCATGATTGTGCGGGTGGAATCTTGCAACTGAATTTGAGATGATATTTTGCATACCTGTCAAGTTCCGATGACAATGCAATATTATGGTGACAGCGAGCTGATCTGATAATGGAGACGGAAGGTGGTGTGAATCAATTTGTATTACATAATCACGTACGATTCTCCCTTTAAACCGTACCTTCTTCTTCTTCTTCTTTATTTGGCGTGAAACCGTACCATTATCTTTCCTCAAACTCCCAGCACTTTTTTGGTTTTATGTGAAGTTAATCACCTGTCATTGGCAAACTCTTGTGGCACCACTACCGGTCCGATGAACACGCCAAAAAAAGAAGAAGAAGAAGAAGACGGAAGGTGGACAACGGAACTCTTCGAGTGATAATAGTAGTGTGGCCGTGTTTAGGCTCATTTTGATCAGCACACGCTTACGATCACTAATTTTATAAAAGCTTGTATTGAAAAATATATTTTTCACAAAAACTTATTTAGTAGTAGAGCTTCTTTATGCAAAAGTTTTCCGGGGAAGTACTGCCAACATGCATTGCTGTGTTCCAGTTTGAAGGGTATGGGTGCCGGTGAGATTACAGGCACATGAGACTTTTCATCTTTATGTCTCAGGGTGGCGGGCGCAGTGCAATGCCACATAGGGTGCGCCCTAGGTGGACGTGAAAACAAACAAGAATTTTAAAATAAATATAAATTGACGACGTTTCTTTTCGAAAATGGCGGTAAAAGACAGGTTATCAAAAAAAACACTAAAAAAAAAATCATTTTTTTTGTTACTCCCTCTGATATCATAAATGTCAAAGTTGGATGTTTGCATGTTTGTTACGTATAACGCGAAATGGCTGAACTGATTTTGTTTAAATTATTTATAGGGCTTGGTGATGCTAATAAATATTTAAGTAAATAAATAAATAATTGGGGGGGGTTTGTGTCCATGCTTTAATAGTTGCACTGCCTAGCTTGCATTCTTTGCTTTTCTAGTGTCTCTAGTTTAGCCGCTTGCCTAGTATAGATACAAGCCTACCTTATTTGCCTTCATATGACAAGTAAGGTGCAAATGGTCTTGGGGGAGATAGGTACAACAGTTGCCCGGACCCCCTAAGGCAAGCCTGGTGTGGAAGCCTTCACGTGGTTGCCCCCTGTTATTGGTCTAGTTCCATAGGAAATAGACGTAACTAAAACCACCAGACGAACACTGCAGGGCTGGAGGGGCTTTGCGGGTTCACCATCAATGGATAGATGTTGGATAGCTTTCCTCACTCGATCCCTCGCCTCTATAGTAGGGATTGTATGATTACAATAGCTAGTATGGAGCCGGTCTCAAGCCCGGATAAAGCAGGGAGGGCACTAGGGGCTACTCGGAGCCTGCGTGGTGGGACGTTGCGATGGTGGTGACATGGGTTGTCACTTTTCTTCCCAGCTCCCCTCCACCACGCGAAAGACGAGGAGGTGCAGTTTGGGCAACTGCATCTGCTATTATTTTTCTGTGCCCGCTAACTCATTCAGGTTCTGTTATAGAAGTGTAACAAAATAAAATAAAATAAAAACAATGGAAAAGTCACAAATGGAAACAGATTTGCCATGCGATCCGGCCAGCGACCGGCGCCCTCTGGTTCCCGGGCCGGGGGGTGTGAAGTTGGCTACCGAAGGCGGCGGCGGGGTGGGACCCCAGGCCCCGTCTACTGCAGCTGTTACTGGGAAGACAACGACGCCAACAACGACCGACGTGGCTCCAAACTTCTCCTCGGCGCGAGACCTGGCAGCTGGACCAGTGCCGAGACGCCGGAAGAACTCGGCGAACAGGAGGAGGAAGGCGGCGGCTGCGAGGGCGGCACAAAACAACGACACGGCAGGGCTGGCATGTGGTGCTGTGTTGGAAGCTGGTGTAAAGCGAGCTGCCGGCGGGCCCGCGCTCTCCGGCACCTAGTCGGTAGGTAATCTTCCTACAGGCGGCCCGGGCCGTACTAAGAAATCCCGACAGGAGCGCAGGCGACGTACCGCTGAGCTTGTACACCTATACAAGCAGCGACTCCTGGACGGCGTGATTTATCCACCCGATATAGCGGCCATCGCACCGGCCACTAGTGCGGTCATGGCACGCCCTACACACTACGCGATCCCGTCCCCCACGGTCGCTAGGCCCTCGGACCCAGTTGGGGGTGCGACTCCACCCGCACAGGTGTGTCGAGAAGTACCCACGGCGGCACGCGGCCGAGACGTCCCTGGACAAGGGAGCTCTCGTCTGTCGGAGCAGTGTGAAGACGGCTGGATGACTGTGTGCAGGGGCGGGACCCATTCTAAAGCTGGCGCTAATGCGCCAGAAACCAAAATAGGCAAATCCGAAGGAGCTGCAGGAAAGGATCCTGTTGCGCCGGGGACTAAGGCCAATTCCCGTCCCAGTACCTCTAGAGGGAAGGGTATTGGGAAAGGCCGTAAAGTTGAGGAGCACGGTACCGCTCCTGCAGCCCCGAAGGTGGCCCAAGGAACGCAAGAGAATGTGGCAGGGGGTGAAAGCGCTAGAAACGCCAAGCGGCAGCGGAGTACTGATCAGGTGTCACCTTCTACTGCAGCTGCGGAGAAAAAGGTGTGCCTGGGCACTAGAACTGCGGCCGCTTGCGTGGTAACGAGCGCGGGCCACATAAACACAGCGGGCAATGGAGCGGAGGAAAGACATGCGTCGTATGCTGGAGCTGCCAAATCGCACCTAAGGGTGATCGTTTTGGATAGGTCTGGCCCGAACATGGATGAAATCCGTGGCATTGCCCTAAGAACGGCCTTAGAGGACTGCCATATGCGGCACTTCTTGGAGAATAAAGATGATCCTGATAGTTGTGGACCAGTATTCAGATCTATGCCTAGGGTGGATCGTGGAGGACTCAGAATGGAGCCTAGTGACGACTTCTCTCTGTCGTGGCTCACCTCGACCGTTGAGAGCCTCCCACCCCTTTGGCATGGATCTGCGGGTTACAAGGTGGTCCCTGTAAGCCAGATGCCACGGTATGTGACAGGGAGGGTGTTTGCACCGGACTGGAGCGGGGATGCAAACACGCTAAAGGCCTACTTGGGACACACCAATAAACGCATCGGCATAAGTGTGGGAAATTGGCCTATTTTCGCACACGAGACGTCGCACGGCATAAAAGAGTACCAGACCGACCATTCCATTGTGTTTGGGATACCGGTGGAAGAGGTAGATCTATTGAAAAACGTGGACTGTCGCCTCGGTTACAAAACGGCGTCAGTCCACGTCGACATACGCAAGCCCAGGGCAGGAGACGTCCGGGCGGCGGCCAAAGGCCCGGAGTCCAGCGTTGTGGACGTTCCTACTCTGGGAAAAGGCGATGGTGAGTGGGAGGTGTCGCAGGACGACATAGACCGACTCCTGTACGTGGATGACGAGGGTGTTGAGATTGCTGGAGGACTTTCAGTCCTCAATCTCTCTTCGCCTGCACCGTCCATGGACGTGGAGCGCTCTGTGGCGTCACCCGGCAGCTCCCATTCACAGTCGCATTAGGACAGTCGGTAACGAATGTCCCACAAAGCCCCCCCCCTTCCTTAACTTTTCATCATGATGGTCCATATGGAAACTCGGGCAAGTAAACATAATTCCAACACTCCCAAGCAGAGCGGAAATTCAACAAGGCCTTTTGCACAAACGCGTAGTAAAATTGATATCATTCAGGCCAACATCCAACACAGCATCACAGGATTTGCTGCCCTGAGAAGAGCTCTGGAAGAGCAACCGAACACTATAGCACTGGTCCAAGAGCCCTACATCGCCCGAGGAAGAGTAAGTTTTACTGCTCTCCGAGGCAATGTATTTACACCGCCGGTGCAAAACAAAACACGGTCATTGATTTATGTGCCGAATTCATTTACAGCATCACTGGTTACTCATCTATGCACAGATGACCTCACCGTGGTGAAGCTAGAAACGGGACTGGAAGGTAAGCTTAAAACCATTCTTTTAGCCTCGGCATATATGGACGGCGCAGCAGACGCACCTCCCCAAGCACTTGAGGAGCTGCTACTATACTGTGAAATGCACAAAATGGAATGTATAGTTGGCTGTGATGCCAATGCTCACAGTACTGTTTGGGGGTGTCCCGATACGAACGAAAGAGGTAAGGACCTACTAGAATTCATACTGAGACACAACCTTAACATTCTGAACAGAGGATCGGAACCCACTTTTGTAACATCTTGGGCCCAGACCATAGTAGACATCACAATAGCTACGGACTCTATTGCGGAATACATAGACGACTGGCACGTCGCCTGCAATGAAGTATCCTGTGCAGACCACAGGAGGATAAGATTCGGCCTTGAGTCAGGTGAAATCAAACCGCGCACATACCGAAATCCGAAGAAAACAAACAGGGAACTGTTTGTAGAAACCCTTGACATTGAATTGAGTGGGTTTCCGGGTGTGGAATGCACAGCGGAGCTTTCGCCACCAGAAATAGAAAGGACACTCGCGTTACTGGTCAACAGTCTCAAATCCAGTTACGAAAAATCGTGTCCACTAACAAAAGAATACAATCAGATTGCACATCGCAAGGACAGATGGTGGAACAAGGAACTTGCGAAACTGAGGAAGATAACACGACATCACTTTAATAGAGCGATGAACACAAAGCGCGATGAAGACTGGATTGACTACAATGTAGCAAGACAGAACTTCAAACGTGAGATAAAGCACAGTCGCAGTAACTCTTGGAGAAAATACAGCAGCTCCATTGCATCTCAGAGCGAAACGGCGCGTCTCAACAAAATACTGTCAAAGGACAAGAAAATAAAACTAGGCTCTCTTAAGAAGCCAGATGGGACCTACACAATAACAGAGCGTGAACAATGCGAACTGCTACTAAACACGCACTTCCCGGACTGCACTCTGAGTGATCACATCAGCTGGGAAACCAATGAAGGTCACACACCTCAGAAAGCTGACTGGGAACTAGCAGACTCTATAGTCTCAGAAGAAGCATTGGTTTGGTCAGTGAGAACTTTTCAGCCATTTAAAGCGGCGGGCACTGATGGAATATTTCCTGCCCTACTACAGTGGCATCTCACGAAAATCGAGGCCATGCTAATCGCGATCTACAGGGGTTGCATTGCCTGGAAATATATACCACCTACGTGGAGAGAGGTAAAGGTAGTTTTTCTTCCTAAGCCAGGTAAGTCGGACTACACTCAACCAAAGTCATTCAGACCAATCAGTTTGAGCTCCTTTTTGCTCAAAACTCTGGAAAGACTTTGTGACAGACACATACGCAGTGGGCCACTAGTCGAAAATCCTGTGAACAAAAACCAACACGCCTATCAATCAGGAAAATCAACCGAAACAGCACTACATCAGGTGGTTCATAAGATTGAAAGTGCTTTACTGGACAAGCAGTCATGTCTAGTCACATTCATAGACATTGAAGGCGCATTTGACAAAAATACCTTTCTAAGCATTGAAAAGGGCTTAAGAAATCAAGGGGTCGACGAGAACCTAAACGAATGGATAACGAAAATGCTGGCCAACAGGGCAGCTCTCATAGATAATTCAGAGGTGACACGCTGTCTAGTTACGAAAGGCTGCCCACAGGGTGGAGTACTGTCTCCACTTCTCTGGGTACTAGTAGCTAATGAACTTCTAGAATCACTCAACAAAGATGGAATTAACACAGTTGGATATGCTGATGATCTTGCAATCATGATATCGGGACTTTTTGAATCAACTCTGTGTGAGAAGATGCAAAAAGCACTTAAGGTCGTGGAAGCATGGTGCCATAGACATAGCCTGTCTGTGAATCCTAACAAAACAGAACTGGTGCTCTTCACTCGCAAGACGAAGATGCCAAAACTGGAACTCCCATGCTTATTTGGAAGGACTCTGACTCTGAGTAAAGAGGTAAAATATCTTGGAATATGGTTGGATAGCAAACTCATATGGGGCAAGCAATTGGACCATGTAACGACAAAAGCCACAAATGTGTTATGGCAGTGTACACGAGCCGTGGGTAAAGACTGGGGTCTAAAACCCAAGTTATGCCTATGGATGTATAAAGTCATGGTTCGACCTGTGCTAACTTATGGTGCCGTAGTTTGGTGGCCGAGAACAAACCTAGTGACAGCAATAAACAGGCTACAACAGGTTCAAAGACTGGCATGCTCGCTCATAAGTGGATGCACAAAATCTACACCATCAGCAGCGCTAGACATCCTATTAGGCCTGACGCCGCTCCATATACACATACAGCAGGAGGCAATGGCGGCAGCACTGAGAATAAAATCCACGGACCAGTGGAAGGGACACAGCAGAATAACAAATCACTGTAAGATACTGGAAAAGGCGACCAACATAATCCCAGAAGCCTTGGAGGGTACAGATAGAATAGCCACCACATATCTTAACAACAAAGGGTACGAAGTGGCGACTGAAGACACGGAGGTGACTCTTCCTTCCGCCCCGCCCGTCTACCACATATATACAGATGGGGCCAAACAGAGTAAAGGTGCGGGCTGCGGTTTTTACTGCCCTGAAACTGGACTCTCAAGGGCACAACCTCTGAATAAATCCACCACCGCTTTTCAAGCAGAAACCCTGGGGCTTCAGCTAGCGGCAACTGATATATCATCATCAATAGTGTCCACCAGTATAGGGACCATTGATAGACAAATACAACTTATTTTCGTAACAGATAGTGCAGCACTCACAAATGCGCTGAAGAGACCGGACACCAGGTCAAAATCGGTCGCAGAGTGTCACACTGCACTTCAGAGACTGAGTAAGAAGTATAATGTCACAATCAAATGGACGGAAAGCCATGGCCATTGTCTTGGAAATGACAGGGCTGACTCCCTAGCTAGGGAAGGGGCTAAACTTATCCCGACTCAAGCTGACATCAGCCTATCGAAACCACCAACAGTGGAAATCAAAAACAAGCTAAGATTGCATTCAGAAATGGATCACCAAAAGCTATGGGAACGAAGGTCGGACTGTAAGCACACAAAACATATGCTCCCAAAACCTGACAAGAAAATGACGAATACACTGCTTAAAATGAAACGCGAGGACCTGCGTATGGTGGTGGGCATCATAACAGGACACTGCGACCTCAACCATCACCTGCACAAAATTGGAGCCACTGACAGCGGGCTGTGTCGGGGCTGCTTGCAGGAAGAAGAGACGGTGGAGCACGTCATCCTAAATTGTGCGGCCACAAAAGACGCCAGGGCCAAGACGGGTTTGCAGGAGCTACTTGGATCCTGCTCTCCATCATCGACGCCTTCGGACACACTTCAACAGTGTTGCCATCAACCCAAAGTCCTGCTCCGTTACTTTAAGGAGCTGGGCTGGCTGGGGTAGGGTTAGCACAGGGGGATAATGCACAATACACCCCACAGCGGGATGTCAGTGCAGGTCTTAGCACCAACACCTAGAATTAGAATTAGAATTAGGGTGCGCCCTAGGTGGACGTGAAAACAAACAAGAATTTTAAAATAAATATAAATTGACGACGTTTCTTTTCGAAAATGGCGGTAAAAGACAGGTTATCAAAAAAAACACTAAAAAAAAAACATTTTTTTTGTTACTCCCTCTGATATCATAAATGTCAAAGTTGGATGTTTGCATGTTTGTTACGTATAACGCGAAATATCTGAACTGATTTTGTTTAAATTATTTATAGGGCTTGGTGATGCTAATAAATATTTAAGTAAATAAATAAATAATGCTGGATAGTTCACACAACATTATTTAGCCCCAAGCTAAGCAGAGCGTGTGTTATAGGTACTTGATAACTGATATCACACTTATATTATAAATGTGAAAGTTTGTGCGTGTGTGTGTTTGTTACTTCTTCAAGCTGAAACTGCTGAACGGATTTGGATGTAATTTGGAATGGAGATAACTAGACTCCTGGAATAATACATAGGCACATTTTTATCCTGATATTCCTACGGGATCGAGACTTACGCGGGTGAAACCGCGGGGCGCTGCTAGTTCTTAATAATACAATACATTACATAGATATTTTTATTATACAAAGAAAATACCCAGACCACCCTGTACAATTATCTGCAGATAGCACTTATATTTGTACCAAGGAGGGAATCGAACCTGCAACCTCCTGCGTCACAGGCGAACCTTTACCTGCCGGGCCACAATGGTCGTCAAAATAAAATATGAAATCTTGTCTTCATATATAAACTCTCTAATAGTAGGTAGGTAAGTTCGAAGTACCTACATGAAGCGCTTTTTTATTCAAGGCTAAGTGCACACACTCAAACATTTGGTTGTATGTAACTGGTAGAACTCGACACAAATAAATAAAGCCTTCAACCAAAAAAGAAACAAAAATAAATGTTACAAACGTTACTAAGCTTTCCTACAGCGAACGAAAGCGAAAGAGATGTAGGTAGGATTTGTGGTGAGTTGGAGAGAGATAGTAGATGTTGAGCCACGTGACACCTGCCGGCCGCCAAATGAAGACATCGCAGCTGGATGCGAGAGGAGCGAGCGCAGGGATCTTCAACCTTTTCCGTTGCTTAGTAAACAAGTAATTAATTTAGTAAAAATTAAAAAATCCCTCATCGCAATGAAACATAGCTAAGAACAAATTCACCTTTCAAACAAAATAAAACTAAATCGGTTCATCCGTTCGGGAGCTACAAGGCGACAGACAGACACACACACACACACACACACACACACACACACAGACACACACTCAAACAGACACGTTAAACTCATAACACCCCGTCCTTTTTGCGTCGGGGGTTAAAAATATCTATTTATGTAATGTATTGTTAAGTATATCAGTTAACTAGTACCCATAACACAAGCTCTGGCTTAGCTTGGGGCTAGATAATGTTGTGTGAACTTGTCCAGCATTATTTATTTATTTATTTTAGTGTTCTAAGTATTTTTTTTATGGGTAACATCTTTTCTCTCGCTTTTCTGCAATCTGTGAGAGTGACTTCATGAAAAGGGACGGAACTGTGTAACAGAGGACTTAGTATAGATTTGTAGTTTGGAACCACTGGGAATAACGAAAACCGAATTGCGAATTTGCGAGTCGAAATGTCCTTTTTATATGCAGAAAATTATAAGCGCCCCTAGCGGTCTTGTTGTGAAATAAAAACAAACGCGACTCGCATTTCGATAGTCGAGATACCGAATGCAAAACTTAGACAAACCTGGGGTCGTATTATGAACTTATCTAAAACCAGGCAAGTTCTAGGCAATTCATTTTACGGCCTGAAACTGGCTTGTTCTATTTCGTATTATGACATAGAATAATCAAACCAACTTCTGGCTGGATAAATTGTCTATGACTGGTGTGCAGTTTCCCTGACGATCGTTCGGAAATGTTATTGGTTTGTTACCATAAAGTGACCGGTTCTTTTTGTTACATGTTTTTGACTAAATAACGAAACAATTATTATTATATATTATTTTATTATCATGTAAAACGTATTTTAATATATTACTAATTTATATTCTTTTTTTCGTTGATATTTAGCGCTACAAGGGTCACAAAATGTAGCGCGAATTCATGTTTCCGAACGAAATTCTGTCTAATAATTCCGCGATACATTTGATTGTTTTGTTGAGGGAGTAAATAATAACAAACCTAAACTTTTCTCTAGTTTCGTTAATATTTGTGCATACTACATTTATCGTGACGATGTGTTTACAAATTGTAATTAATATATATTAAACCATATTATTTAGATAAGTAATGATAATGCAACCAAAACTTAAAAATAAAATTGCGCATATTATAATAATTATATAAATATGATTATAAATGCACTTATATCATGACAAATCGCCAATTCAAACACAATATTATGATGATGATATATTAGTAAAATAATAGATAATCTAAGTTTCGACTGACAAATCTGTGGAAATTTCCTAGGCCTTGTGGAAAGGCCTAAATTCATCACTCCATAGCGAGACGATACCGTTTGATGAATTGGTCATCATCCAAGCATTATCCATATCGAACATGATGCAGCTTGATCATAAAGTCGCCTTCTGTGAACTCTTTCTTTAGTTTGATGCGAAGCTTCACTTTCTAGGATCTCTAACACTTCATATTCATCACACATCTTGATATTTTGCAAGTTTTTTGGAAAACAATTCAATAAAAGCTACTCCGCTGCACCGGCACTTGAATGGTTTTCGTTGTCACTTTTTGGCAACTAAAACAAGATAACTTATGTCAAATGTAAGCTCGTAATACGGAATAGCCAGCCAAGATCCATGCAGAAAACGGTTCAAGTGTCACGTGACCGCTGACTGGCTGGTATTGTGCGTTCATAATACGAAATTACAAGGCAGTTCAATTTACGCCGTAAACTGTCTGGGAATAAGAGTTCATAATAGGGCCCCTGTACCTACTATATGCCCTCAAAAAGCGCGCATTTTTCCGAGAGGTTGGTACTATCAGCGATATTGCTTATTACCGAGGAGGTGAGATGTCAGATGTTACACATCGACTACTGTGAGGCTCACTTGTTTTTTTTAATAAATTTTCTTTGGTCCTATACTTTACCTACTATTATAGCCCAGTGTTAGCAACAAGCGGACGATAGAAATCGTTTGCAACATATTTAGCTAACCGCTGCACTGATCTCAACACCTAATTATAGAGATAAACAGAGAACGTACTGTTTCTTACCATTTTGTTCCTTTTGTGAACAAATAAATTATCAAGGTTAAAGAATTTCGGTCTGAATTATTTATTGATTAACTCACAAAACAAAGCCTAAACCTATTTGGAAGAAAAGTAGATACAACCTACATTATACTGAACATCTATCCTAGGAATTCATAATATATCCTAGAATGTATGGAATGCTAGTTCCAACGTAGAGTTATTATAGAGTTTTGGGTTCTTGAGTCGCAGGAGTACAGCAATCAAACAAAAACCTCTTGATTTAATGTAGATGCGTATTTATTATGACTAACTTGAAATGAATAACTGTCACTCTCCTTGAGGTCCCGTAACAGAAGGGAGCTCAGCTCTCATTTTTTTTCTCGTATCTTGGGTGCCAACCACCGGAAGGGCGGAAATAGGCATAGCTATATTTTGCTTGACGTAATAGACAACTTACTAAACTAGGTTGCGTTCATAATCTTTACATGATAGATAACTTAAGATAGGTTGCGTTCATAAAACGCTACAGAGTCTTTGGTTAAAAAAACCGATAACATGACCCAAATGTTGTCTATCTGCTGCACAACATCCAAACAAGTAGGTACCACGGCCGAGTCTCTCGGATAAACTGAATACAATAAGCTCTCCCCGACAGGATATGACTTTATTCATGAAAACATTCGTTTAGTAGGTTGGTACCATCGACACACACCTAGTCAACCTCGACAACCTAGTCTACACGCGTTTTTTTTTATACTACTTGAATGACGGAACAAGCAGATGGCCCACCTGATGTTAAGCGGTAACCTCTGCCAATGAACAGTGCAATACCTCATAGGTCACGTCCACCTAGGACGCGTCCTATGTGGCATTGCACTGCACCCGCCACCTTGAGACATAAAGATGAAAAGTCTCATGTGCCTGTAATTTTACCGGCACCCTTACCTTTCAAACCGGAACACAGCAATGCGAGCACTACTGCTTTGCGGCAGAAATAGTGTAGGTGGTAGTACTTCCCCGGACGAACTCTTTCACAAAACAGCTCTACTACTATCAAAACAAACCAAACAAACCCAGGCAGATATCTAAGTTAATCTAAGTTTAGATCCTCTCCATCCAAAGGTTGTCTGGAAGAGATCGCTTCTTAGCGATAAGACCGCCCATTGTACATTTAGTTTTTGTTTTATTGTTGTGCGTTTATTTTAACTAGTTTGTAAGGTGTGCAATTAAGTATTTTCATTCATTCATTCATTCAAATCGCCATACAAAAAAAACGCCTCGCGTGTTTGGAGTTTTTTTTTATGTCTGGTATGGTTAACGTGACCATTTATTTATTTTGTGTCCCGGCACATCTGCGTGTTTTTTTTTTTACAAGTAATTTTATTATATAAGATAGAATAACACAAAATAATCAAAGCTATAAAGACAAAATAGTTAAGTTGGCATGACTTACTAAGCCCTCAGTAGTGGCGTGACTTCTAAGTCGTATTTTTGAATTTGTCGGCGTAACAATTTTTTTTTTAAATATCTGGTCTTGTTTTTGATACGTGTGTAACTCAGTACATGACTACTATCGTTGGGTCTGCTTGCAAAACCGGGACTATGTTGGCTTCGCTGGGGACACCGGGACAGACTGCCTGAAACCGGGACTGTCCCGCCCAAACCGGGACGTATGGTCACGTTAGGTTTGGTATATAATCAAAGCTCGCGTGGCTCAAAAAAAGGGGTTTTTATTGAATATCTCGTAAAATATAGATAATTTTACAAAACCCTTACAGTAAACCCTCGGCTTTGTTGTATTGATTTTATTTATATATTTTATTACCCAATTATATGCACCATTTTAACAAACAATCGAATCAAAGCAAAAAATAGACGTAACTTTGTTTTTTTTTCTATAGAGAAAAATTGTCCTATCGTGTTTCTGGTACCCATCGGAATTATAAAAAAATTACAAGATTTTTTACAAGCTTTTATTTAACTTGCAATGTATGTTTGTCCGGGTGGAATCTTGCAACTAAATTTTAGAGCAGTTATCCTCAACCGATTGATATGATATTATGCATACCTATCAAGTTCCGATGACAATGCTCACAGCGAGTTGATCTGATGATGGAGACGGAAGTTGGACAACGGAACTCCTCGAGAGATAATAGTAGACTGGCCGTGAATAGGCTCATTTTGATCAGCACACGGTTACGATCACTAATTTTAAAACAGCGTGTATAGAAAAATTAATTGCTGTGGTGTGTCCGGCCTAAGAATAGACCCCTCCGTCTCCTCCCATGGATGTCGTAAAAGCCGACTAAGGGATTACCCGGACTTGTTGATAAGATTCGTTGGTATAAGATTGGTCCTGGCTGGTAGCTTATTATGGAATGTGTTATTACTGAAAGAAAGCGTTATCTGAGTCAGTCGTGGGAAGCAATGGCGGCGTTGAGCTCACCACTTGTCACGTCTATATTCCACTATGGTGCAACCCACTGTGAAAAGAGGCCTATTGTGGGTCTGCCTAGCCCTTCGGGGAAAAAGGCGTGTGTCTATGTATGTATGATTTACTTAGTCTGTTAAAAACCAAATCTGAGATCACTTAAAAGTATTTTCTTGGTCACGAGGTGTCTGATTGGTGGCTACAAGCACCTACTTTCCTGTTGGGCTACATAGAACAGGTTCGAGGCTCGTTATCGCGATGAAGTTGTAACAGCGGCGGATCGCGCCAGCTCTTATGTCCGTCGACGCCATTCGTGTTTAATACACAACAAATTATTTCAGAAAACTTGATCTGGTACAAATTACTCTTAATAATTAACCAGCAACTTACTTACTAGTAAAAGCAAAAAGTCTGGATTCTAGATAAGTTTTTGTCAACAACTCTACTTACCTCTCTTTTTGTCTTTTGTTTTTCAATATAAAAGCTTTGTGCTGATCAAAATGAGCCTAACTACGGCCACAGTCTACTATCAGTCTCCATCGAGGACATCTGTTGTCCACCTTCCGTCTTCATCATCAGATCAGCTCGATGTAAAATTAGCGATCGGAAACGTGTGCTGATCGAAATGAGCCTAAACACGGTCAGTCTACTATGATCCACCGAGGAGTTCCGTTGTCTACCTTGCGTGTCCATCATCAGATCAGCTCGCTGTCGCCAAGTTTTTTTTTTGTGATCTTGACAGGTATACAAAATTTCAGCTCAATAGGATTTTGGTTATGTTAAACATTATATATTGTATAAATCGCTGTTTAATCCATCCATAAAAATCCGTAAAAATCCATGGTTTACCGAAATAAATAAAATATAATAAAACGTTCTTGAGCCGCCTCCATACACCGTTTTATTGCTACTTTTATAATGTCTTTGGTCCATTGACGTATTCCTCTCTTGCGTGGTCCTTTTTGTCTTCACCACTCGAGAACCTCATACAATCAATATGAAAATACACGAGTTCCGAGGTCAATTATCATCCTCATCATCAGCCGTTAGATGCCCATTGCAGGACGAGACCAACACCACCATAGAAGACCAATGAGCGGTTTTTCCATAATCATCACAGCTCGCTTGGCAGGTGGATTTGTGATCGCAGTATTAGTCGGCTTTTACGACATCCACGGGAGGAGGCGGAGGGCTCTATCCTTAATACTGAGACGCCATGGATTAATATACCTAAGGGGAAAATAAACAAGTACCGTGCTACTATTTTTTCTCTACATTTTAGTAGTAGTAAAGTTTTTTTGTGAAAGAGTTCGTCCGGGGAAGTACTACCACCATACCTATTTCTGCCGGAAAGCAGTAGTGCTCGTATTGCTGTGGTGCTCGCATTGCTGTGTTCCGGTTTGAAGGCTATGGTTGCCGGTGAAATTACAGGCACATGAGACTTTCATCTTTATGTCTCAGGGTGGCGGGCGCAGTGCAATGCCACATAGGGTGCGTCCTAGTTGGACCTGACCTATATGATAATGCACTGTTCATAGGCAGAGGGTATCGTTTAACATCAGGTAGGCCATCTGCTTGATACGTCATTCCAAGTAGTTTAAAAAAAAACCTTGAAATCGTTACACAGTGTTTTGTCCGTTGCATTGACATGCACTTTTAAACTATATCGAAAGAGACAAAATACGGTGACTCCAATGATGATCAGCGTCATAGATCCTAGCATGGTAGCATGGTAAAATTTAATAGCTTAGGTACTTCCCTAAATCCAACGCTATCACCCACGTCAGCACAATTTAAAATGCAAGCAGCTCACTAATCCCAACGGATTTCCCTCCCAGTTCTCGGGACGAATCCCTTGTCACACATCCGGCACACGTGTCCGTGGGTTGTCCACCCACGCCACAGATTAAATTATTAGTTGCGTGCCCACGCGTTTAGCCCATATAATGGGTAAGATGCAACGTGTCTCTCTGTTACTTCTAGGTATTGATAAAAGCTTTTGCAAATGGTGACTTAGCAACGCTGTATGCAGTCTTCTCACAATCTCAGATATAGCAAGACAAACGCAATGCTATCATTATCATCATATCAGCCTACAGAAGTCCACTGCTGGACTTTGGCCTCCCCCATAGAATGCTTGGAGTTTCACTACGTGATAGAAACTGAAATGATCCATAGAAAAAACATAGGTAATTTGCATTTTTGTTAGCGGCCACGTCTCAATGCCGTAAGTCAGTGTCGCGTTGTGTGTGACATGACATAATTTATCATGAAATCACACTGACGTTTGCACACCTTGTAGATGGTAGTATAAGGCCTATTACGCACTGTCGACTAGTCGCCGGCGACTCAGGTTGTCGACGACTGTAATATTGTATAGTTTAAATAGGTGTTTACGCACTAGTCACGGCGACTCGGCGACTCGCCGCGCAGTGGCGACGCACAGGCAACTGCCGGTCGCCGGCGACTAGTCGACAGTGCGTAATAGCCCTAAGGGACATAATAGGAGGAAATCTGCCATTTTTGAAAGAAACGTCGTCATTTTCATTTTATTTCATTTTAATGTGTTTTTTCGAGTTATTTCGTGTAATTTTAGTGGCATTTTATCCGGTGTAACTTGGATAAATGGCACATGTGTGATGTAGTGAAATTTAAGTGTATTGCGAGTCTTTTCGAAATGGTGGATTTTTTCCTGTAAAAACTCAGTTTTTCTGCCACCGTTTAAACTGGGTTAGGACTTGACAGATACTCTTGACGACTTGACTATAAAACTATAATAAATAAATCACTTGACATTGGCTAAATTGTTGCAAATAATGCACAGAAGCCATTACCTAAGCTAAGAAGAACGGACATAATTAATTGTATTGTAACAGAAATCTGAAATAAGTTTCTTATTCTTAGAAATAAGTTACCTGAATTCGAGCAAATAAAATATTCTTATTATTATTATAATACCGACAGACTACACTATGTATAAAATAAATAAATAAATAAAATAAATAAATAATAAATAATGCTGGACAGTTCACACATCATTATCTAGCCCCAAGCTATGCAGAGCTTGTGTTATGGGTACTCAGTACGGAGGCCTGCGTTGCTCGATGTGGGTACTAGATAACTGATATACTTAATACAATATATTACATAGATAGATATTTTTATTATGCATAGAAAATACCCAGAACACCCTGAACAAATATCTGCGATCGCACAAATATTTGTTCCGAGGCGGGAATCGAACCCGCAACCTCCTGCGTCGCAGGCCAAGCTTCGCCCGCCGCGCCACTGAGGTCGTCAAATCTAAACATAAAAGCCAAAGCAGGGGCTCTAAACTTCGACTAAAGCTTTTTCTTTGGTCGAAGGCTCTAACATAGGCACGTGAGCTCGATGAATGTGAGAGGAACCACAGGAGAAAGGTAGTTGTATTCAACACAATCCAATTGTATTTTAATGAGAGTAATAGAACGTCGTTATGGTGGTCGGAGGAATAGTGGCCATTGTATTCAGTTTGAGACGTTTTAATTGATTTCTTAATTAGGTGCCATTCATGAAAAAGTTTATTCTCGTCAACTCCCACCAGTGGAAATATTAAGGGCCGGTTAATGATTATGCATAAGCTATGAAAAAGCTTGTGACTGTAAACAAAAGAAGATTCAGAAATTAGAAGTTCAACATAAAATCATTTGTTTAAAAAAAAAAAAAAACATTTGTTTTTTCACCCGATGAACTTTTGTTTGTTGAACTACCGTACACTTTTACCTAGGACCGGCTTATTCGTAAAAGAAATCCCAATCAGAAGACAAAAAAAAAAAATGGATGACCACATAGGTGACGTCCTGCAAGGACACACCCTTTGTGGCATTTTACTGCACCCGCCACCCTGGGACATAAAGATGTAGAGTCTCATGTACCAGTTTTTTTTTTTTTTTTTTATCTATGATAGACCTTTGTTTGACCACGATCTCACCTGTTTGTAAGTGACGATGTGGCCAAAGATGATTTCACCGGCACCCATTAACTTCAAACCGGAAAGCGAGCTAGTGCTCGCATTGCTGTGTTCCGGTTTGAAGTTTGAAGTTTTTTGCGGTACTTAGTAATAGGTATGGTACGACCTTTTTCACAAAAAGCTCTACTTACTACTAAAATAATAAATTTACAAAGCAACGCCAAGGTGATAGAACTTTTAAATAAGTTCAGGGCTACGATTTTTAAAACGCTTCAAATAAATAGTGACTTTTAAAGTGTAGACGGCAAAGAATAAACTATGAAATCTCTGTCAGACTTGAAATGACTTCCTCTTGTAACGCTCGGTCCTAAGGTTTAATCGCTCAATTGTCGAATACAGAAAAAAAACAAAGCTACTATCTAAAGGTCCCGCTTGCGTGTCTTGAAGTCAGAAGGAAAAGAAAAAGACACAAAAAGCAAGAAAATGATATATATTATGGACCAGTACAGTCCCCCTCCCCGCAGCCGCCCGCGCCGATCCAGACGAGTTAATCAGCCCATGGGCCGGTGGCTCTCAAACTTGTTGGTACATATTTCTTTTCCATTTCATAAATTCGGCCAGACGTATAGTCGACTACTAGCGCAGCGGTTTCATCTCCGTATTTTTTTATAAACTATGATAGATCCTCGATTGGCCGCGATCGCACCTGTTGGTAAGTGACGATTAAATATATTAGTTTTTTAAGGCAAATGTAGTAATTTGTCAGTCATCAGCCATTTGTCTTATTCTGATATGATTAATTTAGCTTATAGAAAAAAAAATGCTGGACAGTTCACACAATATTAACTAGCCCCAAGCTAAGCAGAGCTTGTGTTATGGGTACTAGATAAATGATATACTTAATACAATACATTACATAGATAAATATTTTTTTATTTTTAAAGGGTCGGCAACGCGTGTGTGATGCCTCTGGTATTGCAGGCGTTCATAGGCTACGGTAACCGCTTACCAACCGGTTACCGTAAGCTTGTTTGCTACCTTGGTAGAATAAAAAAAAAAAAACTTATAAAATACCCAGAACACCCTGAACAAATATCTGTAGATCGCACAAATATTTGTTCCGAGGCGGGAATCGAAACCGGAGGCGAACCTACGCCCGCCGCGCTACAGAGGTCGTCACGAATGTTTTGGCTTAGGCTGTAAGTTTTATGAGCAACTGGAAATGAAATAAATAAAACTTATTCTGAACAAACTGATTGGGGGTATTCATTTTCCTATTTGCATGCGCACTAGTTAGGTACCTAGGTAAAAGTACCTATCTACTGTAAGTTTCTGGGTCAACAGAAAGTTACTTCACAGCTTTTTCATGTTTTTTTTTTTTTTTTTTATACTACTTGGATTAAGGAACAAGCAAGAGGCCCACCTGATGTTAAGCGGTAACCTCTGCCTATGAACAGTGCATTACCTCAGGTCACGTCCACCTAGGACGCACCCTATGTGGCATTGCACTGCGCCCGCCACCTTGAGACATAGATGAAAAGTCTCATGTGCCTGTAATTTCACCGGCACCCTTAACCCTTCAAACCGGAACACAGCAATGCGAGCACTACTGCTTTGCGGCAGAAATAGGTATGGTGGTAGTACTTCCCCGGACGAACTCTTTCACAAAAAAGGTCTACTACTGCTAGTTGTGTCTTGTGATTTTTCTTTTTCTTTTTATTTTATATTTTTGAATTGCGTGATAATAATGTATTGTACTTTTTTTTGACTTGCCAATTTTATGCACTAACGAAATGGTTAAATAAATGAATATCTAATTCTCAATTAACTGATTCTCGTTTGTCCGAAATCAACAAATTCTGGACCCAGTGCTCCAATAGTCACTTTTAGCTGTATTGTGGGTTTAAATTCTGGACCCAGTGCTCCAATAGTCACTTTTAGCTGTATTGTGGGTTTAAATTCTGGACCCAGTGCTCCAATAGTCACTTTTAGCTGTATTGTGGGTTTCAATTCTGGACCCAGTGCTCCAATAGTCACTTTTAGCTGTATTGTGGGTTTCAATTCTGGACCCAGTGCTCCAATAGTCACTTTTAGCTGTATTGTGGGTTTAAATTCTGGACCCAGTGCTCCAATAGTCACTTTTAGCTGTATTGTGGGTTTAAATTCTGGACCCAGTGCTCCAATAGTCACTTTTAGCTGTATTGTGGGTTTAAATTCTGGACCCAGTGCTCCAATAGTCACTTTTAGCTGTATTGTGGGTTTAAATTCTGGACCCAGTGCTCCAATAGTCACTTTTAGCTGTATTGTGGGTTTAAATTTTTACACTATTGGTATCTATTCTAACAACATCCCAAACAAGAAATTATTTTGTAAAAATTAAAAAACCCTCAACTCAATGAAACGGCTGAACCGATTTTGATCAAACACAGCTAAGAACACTCCCTACTAATTCACAGTTTAAACAAAAAAAAAAAACGGTTCATCTGTTCGGGAGCTACGATGCCACAGACACACACACACACAGATACGTCAAACTTATAACACCCCGTCGTTTTTGCGTCGGGGGTTAAAAATCAGAACCTTGCAATTTTTTGCAAACTAACGCGAGTTTTGTGTCTATGGTGACTGGCCTAGTTGGCACGCTGCACAAATAATCTGTGGGCTTACATATAGTTGAGAAGCGGTGTTCAATAATGGAAGATAATGACTCTATCGGCGGCGGTGAGGCGGTGAGGCGGCCGCGAGCTAGCTCAGCCTCCGCTTTTTCTACAAAGATGTTCGTATTCTGAGAATTATTACGTAGTAACTGTTCGTTCGTCTGTGGCAAGATGAGGTCTGTGTACTACAAAGTAATACAGGAACCAGTAACTCAAATACATAACACGCACACAGCAAATATGCAGCAGCGTATTCCAAAATAAAACGATAGGCCGTTATGAAACTATGTTAAAGTTTTGGAGTCGTTGCGTTACATGCTCACTACTCAGTACAGTAAAGGTTACAAACTTGATGTTAATACCAGTGGCGGTCTCAGGGGGGGGGGTCACGGGGGTCATGACCAAAAGCATTCACGACAACTTGAAAAATCTCCTAACACTAAAAAAACCTACAAAAAGCAGAATTTTTTAGCGACTGGCTCCGCTCGCCTTATTATATTAGCTATCCTTATTAGGTACTGCACTTTACTCGAGCAACAGAAAAAAAAACAGCTCGCTCCGCTCGCCGTTATATGTTCTGTTATTGGATTTCTTTATTACTGCACTCTCCTCGAGCTAAATACACAGAATTTTTCGCGGCTCGCTCCGCTCGCCGTTACATATTCTAACAATTACTACATTTATTACTGCACTTTCCTAGAGCAAAAAATACAAAAAATTCGCTCTTTGTTCTGATAATGGATATCTTTATTACTGCACTCTCCTCGAGCTAAATATACAGAAATTTTCGCGACTCTCTCCGCTCGCCGTTGTATGTTCTAATGATAAGTCTCCTTAGTACTTCTCCTCGAGCTAAAAATATTGAATTTTTATATCGCGATCGAAAGGTTGCGTTGGAACAGGAGTACTCGTATATAAGACAATTCAAAGTGGTCCTTGTGATTTCAATGAATAAAGTAGGTATTTTTGATTTTTGTACTAGAGCCAAGATGACACCCCCCCCCCCCCCCCCCCCCAATCTTGAGCTGCGACTGCGCCTGGTTAATACAGTAATTACTAAATAAATCATAGACAAGAACGACTGGGGAACCTTTTCTCGGTAGCTTTTCTAGTGTGATGTGTTTCGAGTACCTTAGGAAATTATGCGATGTTATTTTCGCTAAATCCAGTGTTTTCTTCAACCAAATACGATTTAAATAATTACCAATATAAAAGCCAACAATAGTAATTTCAGTGTAAAATTATACTCTATTATTATTTTATTATTTCTAGTTTTAGTGCACTGTCTTTTATTTGTTTAGAATGTACGTGTGTGATTGGAGATGCAAATAAACATTTTATCTATCTATCTATCTATCTACTCTGTTCGCGCGTATTTGGTAAAACACGATAGTATGAATAAGCAACCACCAAGATACTATCAATTAAAACATGTGTGTTAAGTCTCCTAGTTCTCGCGAAATCAACATTCGCTATCTGAAGAAGTGTTGATGAGCTGTGATGGGCAAGAAAAACCAAAAATATTGAATTTCGCTCCTCAAGCGACAGCATCCACTTTAATGGAGTTTGATGAGATATTTTCAATAAGGTTTTTGTGAATTTTATTTATTTTATTTTATTTATTGAACAAAATCTTAAGGCCAATAACGGATTTACATTTTATACAATATAAATTTTGAACTAGCAGACAGTGTGAAAAGTAATATTAACCTAACATAGTAACATAGTATTAATTACAATTAAATGTAGGTAAGTACATATCATAATTAATAAGAAAAAAAAAACAATACAAGCTTTTATAAAATTAGTAATCGTAACCGTGTGCTGATCAAAATGAGCCTAAATACGGCCAGTCTACTATTATCCATCGAGGAGTTCCGTTGTCCACCTTCCGTCTCCATCATCAGATTAGCTTGCTGTCACCATCATATTGCATTGTCATCGGAACTTGAGAGGTATACAAAATATCATCTCAATCGGTTGAGGATAACTGCTATAAAATTCAGTTGCAAGTTTCCACCTTTGTAAAAATAGGAGCAAACATCGTTAGTAGGTATATAAAAGGTTGAGTTACTATTTACCCAAAAATGTACAATGTTCATTCTAAGCCGTCGCTTCTCAGAACATCACGACGGCAATAAATCAACGTGTCAACAATGTGGAGATTTGCGCCGCGGACTCTGCCGTGGAATATCATATCAGTGCTGGATTAAATTACCAAATACGTGCACGTCCATTTAATAACATTTTTATAAGCTTTTTCGTCTTTGGGCAGGAATCTTGAAACTGTTTCTTTTAAGGAGGCCATACACGTTAGGGTTTGCATGCTGGTTTTAGCCTTGCATGCATAACCAACAGGTAAACCCTAGCGTGTATGTGATAAAACTGTACAGTTATCGGTGCATGTACATGCAACCGAGCAAATATCAAAATTGATATTTTATGCCGCTCGGTTATGTTTGCGCGCGAGCATAACCGAGCGTGTGTGGTGTCCGGCGAGCATGCCTGCCACAGTTCTCAGTATTATATTGACTGTGACGGCGGAAAGTCGCGCGCGCACTAATTTGATCGCGTCGCTTCGGAAATGGCGAGTCGCAAGCGCAATGCCAAATTAGAAGAATTCATAGAAATTTATAAATCGGAACCATGTCTTTGGCGCGTAAAGTGCAAAGAGTATCACGACAGAGACAAACGGTCGGCAGCGTACGGGAAATTGATAGCTAAGCTCAAGGAATTGGAGCCTGATGCTACAAAAGAAGATGTGATTAAAAAAATTAATACGTTACGCAGTAACGTAAGACGAGAGAAAAAAAAATACGATGAATCTGTGAAGTCTGGAGCATCATCTGAAGACATTTATAAACCAACACTGTGGTACTTTGAATTATTCGATTTTATTGGAGATCAAGATGTTCCTCGTAGCTCGCGATCTAACATTTCGAATATTGATGAGAATGATTTCAATGTAAGTATAAATTAGTGAGTTATTTATTTTGTAATTTATAGATTAGGCACAGCCGACCACAAACATTTTTTCATAAGTACCGTTCATGTTTACAATGAGAGGTATGGGTAGGTACTCCCGAAGGCAACTTGTAACGCTTGATGTGTGGTCGTCTATATCGCCGTTTATAGCTTTACAAAATTTAGGCACATACATAGATTGTTACAGAAACAACTCTTAAGCGGTGAGGGAGGTTGCTCATTTATTCATCAAACAATAGGTACATATAATTACATCAAAAATTAATAAATACATCACATTTCAATGTAACTATCTTGCCATGGTACTTTGCCATCATTGACAAAGTAAGTTTGGTATTCTAATCTGACTTTTTTTGCATCATTCAGGACATTTCCTCGGTTTTTTACTTGTAAATTTTCTACGTTTGAACGTGTGGTATCGTAGCCCGTATTAATTACAGTTCCATTATCCACATTTTCTCGATAAATACATCTTGGAGGTGCATATGAATTAGGTGTGTGCTCCATTAGAAAGTTGTGCAAAACACATGAAGCCATCACCACTTTTTCTATATTGTTTGGTTCCAAATTGATCTGAGTATGGTAAATGCGAAATCTTGACGCCAGTATGCCAAAAGCGTTTTCAACTATTCTTCTTGCACGAGATAATCTATAATTAAATATTTTTTTTTCGTAGCTGCTCAAATCCGCTTGACGATATGGTTTCAGCATGTCAGGTCTCAACGGGAATGCATCATCAGCAACAAATACATATGGCAAACACCTTGAACTGTGTTGAATCTGTTCGGAGTTTGGAAGGTTTAAATGTTTCATTTGTAACTTTTCAAAAAACGTTGTATTCTGCAAAACACCTCCATCGGAAACTCTTCCATTTGTACCAAAATCTGCTAATAGAAATTGGTATTTGGCATCAACTATTGCCATAAGAACCATGCTATGTCGTCCTATGTAGTTGTAGTAATAAGATCCACTCTCAGCAGGTGGAACTATGTCAATGTGTTTTCCATCGATGGCACCCAAGCAGTGAGGAAAATTCCATCTCTCTTCAAAAAGTTGTGCGGTTTCCTTCCATTTATCCGATGAATCTGGAAACTAAAATAAATATCATTTTGTATTGTTATAGGATGCTGACAACTCTTCTGAAAATACCATAGTTACTACTAAATACTACAGATAACGCTGCTGCAAATGCTAGTACAGGGAATACAGACGATATTACGACATCAAAGAAGACTCCATTAGCTGCTACTAGACCGGAAAAAAGAAAATGACAGAGCAAGATCAGTTAACCACTGACATATTACTATCCGTGAAAGACCATTTTAAGCGTCCTGCTCCTGCTTCAGCAACAGAAGATCAGTACGATCTTTTGGGAAGATCTATCGCAATTAAATTAAGATCATTAGACAAGCGTCAACGCTTGATTGCGGAGAAGATAATTAACGACACCTTGTTCGATGCCGAGATGGGCAATCTGAATACCGAAGCAATTCAGAACCGTCGAAGTTTAGCTTTTGTTTCTTCACCAACTCCTAGTCTCTCACCTTCAAGTCCTTCACCCTCACTAGTTCAACAATATTATACACAACCGTATACTCACACCGCTTCTGTTGCGCATCAAATACAACCCTGCGTATCACCGATACAACAGTACAACACCCAACAACAAAAGTACACGATTTATCCTGCACCGCAAAGTCAGCCCTGCGCATCTCCGATTCAACAATATAACACTCAACGACAAACTACTTCTCCTGCACCACAATCTCAGCCCTCACCAGTACAACAACAAGAATTTGACACACAACTGAATACAGCAACATTTTATTCAAATTTTAATTCAGAATAATTTGACTTAATATGTAATTGTACCTACCTATTAAACTTGTGTAATGATTCGAATTTGGTTTTAATTGTTTACTCACCTGTAGATAGTCCTCTTTCAGAACTTCATAAATAGCATCACATGTTTCTGGTATTATTCGGCCCAAAGCCTGAGGTGATATAATAGCAGAATATTTAAGACACTCATATGTTCTTCCTGTTGCAAGAAATCTCAGTGTTACTGCTAGTCTCTCATGTGCTGATATTGCTTTCCTCATAACAGTATCTTGTCTTTGTATTAAAGGAGTAATCAATGATAATAGTTTCAAATACAGTTTTTCATCCATTCGTAAATAGTTTTCGTAATCTGTAGGTGAAAATCTCAATTCATTTATCAAATTTACGTGGGAGAACTGCTTTCTTTTCAATAACCAGCGTTTAGACCATTCAGTGCGATCTCTTTTTCTTTTTCTGTTCTGCAAAACAAGTGCTAAGCCAAGTACAGCTATCACATCGTCGTCGTCCATTGTAGTTTGGTTGGTATATACCGTACACAGTACCTAGGCGTCGTACACACACCGTCACGTAGCTCAACTGAGAGTTAATGGCAAAACTGTGCATGCAAACCCAAACGTGTATGTGTTATATGAAACTCGGTTATGCCTGTCGGTTATGCATGCAAGGCTAAAACCAGCATGCAAACCCTAACGTGTATGGCCTCCATTATTTTTGTAATGCTGGACAGTTCACACAAAATTATCTAGCTCCAAGCTAAGCAGAGCTTGTGTTATGGGTACTTGATAACTGAAGCCCAATTCTCTTATTTATTTTATAACCACGCTGCAAGTTGACCGAAACGAGATTGTATTGTAAATTGACTGAGAAATTGGTATTCTACTTCCTCATAACAACAATATAATCTACTTTCGGTTCTTGCGACCATTTATTAGAGTGGGATAGTGCTATATAATAATTGTAAAGAGTGAAAGAGAGAGTTCTCAGAACTTTGAAACATTCAAGTTACAGTCACATTTCGATATAATCACATTCCGCGTTGTATTGTCAGGTGAGCAGAATACCATTTTTGACGTTTGTGACATCGACACTAGATCGTAACATGATCCGAACTTTAATTTGACTATTTTTTATTACGAGAATTGGGCTTCTGATAACATTACATAGTTTTTATTTTATTTTATTATACCTATAAAAGACCCAGAACACCCTGAACAAATATCTGCAGATGGTACAAATATTTGTTCCGAGGCGGGAATCGAACCCGCAACCTCCTGACCTCATGTTTACAACACAACCTCGTCTTTAGAGGAAAATTTGTCAGAGGTCGAAATTAGTTCCGATTACAACGTACAACGGTATGGTGACAATGAGCGAATCTGATGATGGAATCGGAAGATGGACAACGGAACTCCTCGATGGATAGTAGATTGGCCGTGTTTGTGCTCATTTTGATCAGCTCACGGGTCTGCTTACTAATTTCATCATCATCATCGTCCTTATCATCAGTTGGATGTAACTCGTATAAGAACGTGAATTCACTGGTTTTGGCCACTATTTTAACAGTTTATTACAAGAAATGTAGGAGGACAATTACAACGAGGCATATATGTATAATGCGCGTTATGTAAAAAGAACGCTGGCGGTCAAGCTTCTTCAGGCGTTCCAGCACTTCCAGCGTTATTTTTAAGAGATTACTTACTTTTCTACTTATTTAAGAGATGTATACCTATGCATTGAATGAGTGCCTATCTAGTTTACTACAAATAATGTACAATTATAGTACGCGTCATGTAAAAAGAACGCTGGCGGTCAAGCTTCTTCAGGCGTTCCAGCACTTCCAGCGTTATTTTTAAGAGATTACTTACTTTTCTACTTATTTAAGAGATGTATACCTATGCATTGAATGAGTGCCTACCTAGCTTACTACAAATAATGTACAATTATAGTACGCGTCATGTAAAAAGAACGCTGGCGGTCCAGCTTCTTCAGGCGTTCCAGCGGTTTTTTAAGAGTTTACTTACTTTTCTACTTATTTAAGAGATGTATACCTATGCATTGAATGAGTGCCTACCTAGTTTACTACAAATAATGTACAATTATAGTACGCGTCATGTAAAAAGAACGCTGGCGGTCAAGCTTCTTCAGGCGTTCCAGCACTTCCAGCGTTATTTTTAAGAGATTACTTACTTTTCTACTTATTTAAGAGATGTATACCTATGCATTGAATGAGTGCCTACCTAGTTTACTACAAATAATGTACAATTATAGTACGCGTCATGTAAAAAGAACGCTGGCGGTCCAGCTTCTTCAGGCGTTCCAGCGTTCTTTTTAAGAGATTACTTACTTTTCTACTTATTTAAGAGATGTATACCTATCCATTGAATGAGTGCCTACCTAGTTTACTACAAATAATGTACAATTATAGTACGCGTCATGTAAAAAGAACGCTGGCGGTCAAGCTTCTTCAGGCGTTCCAGCACTTCCAGCGTTATTTTTAAGAGATTACTTACTTTTCTACTTATTTAAGAGATGTATACCTATGCATTGAATGAGTACCTACCTAGTTTACAACTAGTAATGTACAATTTAGTAGGCGTCATGTAAAAAGAACGCTGGAACGCCTGTAGAAGCTTGACCGCCAGCGTTCTTTTTACATGACGCGCACTTTACAACGTCTGCATTGACTTGCGACATTAGAGCATTGCAGGCCTTTGCTCGATGCTTGCGACTGAAAAATAGGTGCGTTCTTTTTACATGACGCGCATTATAGGCAAAGCTCACGATTCTTTTTTTTTCTTTTTTTTATACTTCTTGTAATGACGGATCAAGCAAACGGCCCACCTGATGTTAAGGTGAATGCTCACGCTTGCGGCGCGAGTTTCATTTTTTTTTGAGATTTTTGCCCAATACAGCTCATCAACACTTCTTCAGATAGCAAAAGCTGAGTTCGCGAGAACTAGGAGACCTAACACACATGTTTTAATTGATAGTATCTCATAAATATCATCAGTGTCGCTACGATACCACTAAACAAAAAAAACACTGTAAAAATGTGTTAGGGGTATCGTAGCTAAACTGATGGTATTTATGAGATACTTTCAATTAAAACATGTGTGTTAGGTCTCCTAGTTCTCGCGAACTCAACTTTTGCTATCTGAAGAAGTGTTGATGAGCTGTATTGGGCAAAAAACATCAAAAAAAATTATTTTCGCGCCGCAAGCGTGAGCATCCACCTTAAATGGTACCCTACCTATGAACAGTGCATTTACACGTCCACCTAGGACGCATCATATTATTATATGGCATTGCACCGCGCCCGCCCCCCTGAGACATTAAGATGAAAAGTCTCATGTGCCTGTAATTTCACCGGCACCCTTACCGTTCAAACCGGAACACAGTAAGTAACGCGAGCACGCACTAGTGCTTTGCGGCAGAAATAGGTAGGTATGGTGGTAGTACTTCCCCGGACGAACTCTTTAACAAAACAGCTCTACTACTACTAAATTCTACGCTATTACTATCCTAATTAATGAAAATATTTTATAAACAATGTTTTTACAAAAAATACATGCATTTATTTACAGAAAGAATAATTCAAATAATACAAGAAGATATGTTCAATATATAAAAAATACAAGAAATAGTTGTGCTACCTGAAGACCGCTGCTGACGATCTAAAGGTAGCTCAACTGATCCAAATCGCTACCAGACGAAAGCGTCCGTTGCAATGTTGTGTTAGCTGCATTGCCACGCTGAATGGCAATACTAATGCGTTGAGCCAGATAAGAGCCAGCTCTCGGGTCACGCGTCGCTTCGAGCAGTCACATTATTTACTTATTTCATTTAATAAACGATGAAAATAGTGATGATTTTTTGAAGTTTGAGCATAATAGCTATTACTTAATTATCTACATAGAACAACAAAACGATTTTATTCACCCATTTAAGCAATTACCGTAACGTCAAAATAATCTTCCACCAATCAAACGCTACAACCAAATCATAGATCGGAACCAGCTTTTTAATGAAGCCTTCAGCGGCCGCGGCGCGCGCGCGGCGGCTCCACAAAGCCACGCTCCTTTTGATGTCGCCGCCATCTCGCCAGTGACAGAGGCGATGATGCCTTTATAAAAACTCAATGATTTACGCCGAGCCATTCGGCTCACATGATGTCTCAATCAATAGATCCACGGAAATAATTTCTATGACTATAAATTGTAAACTAATGGCACGGGATGGTTCGAACGTGGATTTACGATTTTATGAGCAGTTTAAAAAAAAGCGGCCAAGTGCGTGTTGGACTCGCCCATGAAGGGTTCCGTAGCAGCAAGTAACATAATATAAAAGTTCTTGGATGGATTACGATTAATGACGTATTAAAAAAAAACTACTTCAAACCAATTTTGAGTGAAAGTTTACATGGTAATGTACATTTAAGTTTTTTTTTAGTTTTTCATTCTCTTATTTTAGAAGTTATGGGGGGGGGGACTTTTTAACACTTTGGAAGTGTCTCTCGCGCAAACTATTCAGTTTAGAGTTTCAGTTCTAAGTATGGGGAACCCCAAATATAATCGTTTTTATTTTTATTTTTGTGTAAATATCTTAATGCGGTTCACAGAATACATCTACCTACCTACCAAGTTTCAACAGAATAGCTCTTATAGTTTCGGGGAAAAAAGGCTGTGACATATACGGATACACAGACAGACAGACATGACGAATCCATAAGGGTTCCTTGTCTTTGACTACGGAACCCTAAAAAGCAATTACAGTTTCCTCAGAATTAGGTGATAAAACTTACGGTTTTTATTGGTAGTTGAAATTCGGTGAGTTGATGGACGTTTGTAGCCATAAAAACTAGATACGGACCGTTTTTGGATGCCTCGCTACCTGTCTTTCATGAGCCAAACATCCACAGACTTACCTTTCCCAATTTTAAAAGCTTTTATGGTGATCACAATGGAGATAAGCGCCCAGTAATGACCAAAAACAGTTCTCTCTTTAGCTATTGACTGTTCCCTTACATAAGTACCTAAGTAGGTGTTTCTTAAGTATTTTGAATACGAAACTCAAAGAGTCACCGATGTTGAAATAAGCAGGAAGGTATACAATAGGTACTTATGCGGATTAGTGAGGGAAAAGTACAGTAGCAGCGTTCTGAGGGCTTTGACGTACCTACCCGTTCATACTCAGAGTGTTCCGTAGTCAACAAAGAACCCTTATAGTTTCGCCGTGTCCGTCCGTGGCTTAGTTCAGCAGAGACTTACTATAGAAAGTTGTAATTTGGCAAAAAAAACGTTTACCTTCTCTACATTAAATTGGGGATGATTATTTTATCGTCTTTTCCATGGTGAGGAGTGTCGTTGGCTATCCAACGACACTCCTCACCATGGAAAAGACGAAGAGTGAAGGTAAACGTTTTTTTTGCCAAATTATGGACGGTAAAAATATGGCGGGTGCGAAAACCATATTTTCACACCTCTTGCTCAAAAAGTCCGTCATTGTAGCATTGAGCGGTGATAAAATAGTATAACTACATCTAGGGGTTTTTATTTTTATTTTTCATTTAAATCAAATCATTTATTTGCTAAACAGGGTTGAAGAGGTTCTTATAACAGTTATACACAGCCATTCACAAAATATCTTACAAAGTTAATTATGATATTGTACCTACCTTAAAAACCTCCAAATATTTGACTAGGATGCTTACAATCGTCTCTGGAATTCAAATTGATGTGAAAGTGTGCGTGCCTAATTATTTGAGAATGTGATCATGGTGAAAACGAAGAAAAACCAGTGAATTCGTTAGCCGAGGAAATTTGGACAGAGTTATTTAATATTCTCGCGAAGTGAAAAGTAGAGGTTTAACTAGGGACTAAAACCCATTCATACCTCGTTTCGTTTCGTTTCGTATGAGGTAGTGCTGGCCTCTGGTGTCAGAGTTGGTCAAGCCGCCCGAGGGCCTCTGACATGGCTTATCGACTGCTATTAATCAATAACAGCCGGGACCAACAGCTTAACGTGCCCTCCGAAGCACAGAGCGATGGAAATCCGCACATAACTTAGAAAAGTCATTGGTGCGGAGCCTAGGATCGAACCCGGTATCGTTGGATTCTGAGTTGCGCTATTGAACCGTTAGGCTACCATCGCTCATAAACAGGGTTGAACAGGTTCTTATAACAGTTATACACAGCCCCCATTCACAAAAAATCTTACAAATTTAATTAAGATATTGTACCTACCTTATAAACCTCCATATATTTGACTAGGTACTCACAATCGTCTCTGGAACTCAAATTGAGGTGAAAGTGTACGTGCGTAATTATTTGACAATGTGATCATGGTGAAAACGAAGAAAAACCAGTGAATTCGTTTGCCGAGGAAATTTGGACACAGTTATTTAATATTCTCGCGAAGTGAAAAGTAGAGGTTCAACTAGGTACTAAAACCCATTCATACCTGATTCCATAGTATAAACATCTCGTATGCCTCGTTTTAGTCCCTCGATGAACAATCTACTATTTGATTCATGAATCCGTTTGAGATATAGTTAATTTCTAATTTTTCTAAGAGTCCAGTGCCCCCCCCCCCCCCCCCCCCCCTCCCGCCCCCTTCTAACTAATACCTTAAAATAATCATCATTGTCATCATCAGCCTGTCGGAGTCCAGTGCTGCCTGGTCCAGTCGGTGCTGCCTGGTGCTTTCCAGTCCAGTATATGTATGCGAACTGCTAAGGAGTGGAATACACTACCGTCGTCTGTCTTTCCTGAAAACTATAATCTGGGTCTCTTCAAGGCTAGAGTGAATAGGTGCCTTCTAGACCTTTGTGCTCCATCTTCGGCCACATCGTCACTTTCCAACAGGTGAGATCGTGGTCAAACAAAGGTCTATCAAAGTTAAAAAAAAATAAAAAAAAAATATGTCTCCCCTTGGACCAACAGTCTTGAGTGAGTCCTACAAAATGCCCTTGATCGATCGCAGAGCCTTCCTTACACCTTACATCTTACTTCCTGCATCATCGTTGCTGACCTGCATGTACCACTTTAACTTGCTAATTCTGAGGGTGAGAATATACGTCGTTGTGACGTGAAGATATGGCGTTGTTTCCCGAACGCTGCCCATCGGTAGTCTGACTCGTTGGCCATTGTCTTTGGCTCTTTCACTGGCTTCTTTGTCTGGTCTCACTCAAATAGGCATACTTACCTGTGCACAGAAACTTCGATTTATACGTACAAATTGTACCTACCTACGTTTCTTTAGATAACATTCGGATTCAAATCGCTTGACCAATGAAATGCTGACTGCCCGATTGGCGTAGCCAGCATTTTTTTCTGTTGGCAAACTAGAAACGAGCTACAAAATTGGATCCAGCACGCAAAAACCTAGACGTTGCCACCTATCTGCAACTTCATAATGCACCGTTAACAACTACTAGGTACATAAACATCGCACACAAAGCCTCCCAGAATAAATAATAGTAAACGTGCCTAAGTAAAATCAAGCTCGTGATTCTCTCAACAGCCTTATCTTTATTTCTGTTTTGAAACAATATTATATATATTAGACATAGAAAGCAGAATGCCTGCCTACGTCTAATTGCAAGTGACATTTACCAAACTTTTACCAATTGGCAAAAGTTTTTTTTTTTTTTTTTTTATGCTACTTGGATGACGGAACAAGCAAGAGGCCCACCTGATGTTAAGCGGTAACCTCTGCCTATGAACAGTGCTTTACCTCATAGGTCACGTCCACCTAGGACGCACCCTATGTGGCATTGCACTGCGCCCGCCACCCTGAGACATAAAGATGAAAAGTCTCATGTGCCTGTAATTTCACCGGCACCCTTACCCTTCAAACCGGAACACAGCAATGCGAGCAGTACTGCTTTGCGGCAGAAATAGGTATGGTGGTAGTACTTCCCCGGACGAACTCTTTCACAAAAAAGCTCTACTACTACTAAAGTTAATTATGTTTTATTATTGTTCCATAAATAGCAGCTAAGTAAATTAAAGATTATAGTTATTAATAAAAATTAAGAATATATGTTTAGATATAATAGTGTGTTGTGATATAATTATAATTTAGATTAATATGAAGTGTAGTTAAAAAAATATAAATAAATATTTATGTTAGGTATGATAAATTATTATAAGATTTAAAAGTATATAATAAGTATATAAATGGCTGGCTCTTATCTGGCTGAACGCATTAGTATTGCCATTCAGCGTGGCAATGCAGCCAGCATCTTACGGACGCTTCGGTCTGTTAGTGATTTGGATCAGTTGAGCTACCTTTAGATCGCTGGCAGCGGTCTTCAGGTAGCACAACTGTTTCATATGTATTTTGTACATACCTTGTATTATTATTGTTATGTCTTGTTTTTAACTAGTTTGTAAGGTGTGCAATAAAGTATTTTCATTCATTCATTCATTATTCTTTCTGTAAATGAATGTAATAATTATAGTATATCAATTATTATACACCCATCGAGTGCACTGCCACAGATTATATAGAAACCTAACAGATACATCACCCCCAATCCCACTAATATCATAAATGTCAAAGTTACGATGTTTGGATGTTTTTATGTTTGATAGATAGATAGATAGATAGATAGATAGATAGATAGATAGATAGATAGATAGATAGATAGATAGATAGATAGATAGATAGATAGATAGATAGATAGATAGATAGATTAACACTTTATTGCACACCAAAAAAAAAAACAACACAATAATACAAGGATTAACTAAATCAAATTATAGTACAATGGGCGGCCTTATCGCTGAAAGCGATTTCTTCCAGGCAACCTTTGTATGGACAGTAATGAGTGAAGTAATAACGAACGACGGTGCACAGAGTAAAATAAATAAATAATAACAACACTAATAATGATAGTTTGTATGTTTATTACTCATTTACGCCGAAACGGCTAAACCGATTTCGATGAAATTTGGTACTCCGATAGATTATGACCTGGATTGAGCTATATAGGCTAGTTTTTATCCCGGTAAAACGCGAGCGAAGCCACGGGCGGACACTAGAAGACTTATATTATCACCGGATCCCGCACTACGCTACGTAGTAGTTCAACAGTAGAAGTAAAATACCGGTTCCAGGAGTTGAGCTGGTAACCAGGTTTCTTCATAAATGAAGCATTGGATGGTGTGAGTCCAAGTTGTTTATTGTTCTGCTTTGATATCGCTAACATTCGATCTATGGAGGAAATTTCCATTTTAAGGGTTCAGATTGGGCAACAACAGAGTGGCAGACTTCTTTCGAGCGTGTTTCAATTTGGCCTTTGGATAAAAACGATTTGTTTTATATTTGTAATAATTTTCTTGAAAACCCCTGAACTATTTCGATAAAATTTGTTTTATGGAGGTTTTGGGAGCGAAAAATCAATCTAGCTAGATATCATCTCCGGAAATAAGCGTTTTCCGAGGAAGACACATTCTTTCAGATTTACGTTAAGCAATGGTCTGCGTGGTCAGATATAATTGCCCCCCCCCCCCCTATTTGCTTCTCCTGGTTCTAAGCTACCTCCCCACCAATTTTCAGCCAAATCGGTTCACCCGTTCTTGAGTTATAAGTGGTGTAACTAACACGACTTTGTTTTATATATATTAGATATTACTACATTTCGTTTTTAATAATTTTTGTGTGTAATTTTATTTTAACTAGTTTGTAAGGTGTTCAATAATGTATTTTCATACATTCATTCATATAAAGAAAGAAAGAAAGAAAGAAAGAATAGAAAGAAAAATTCTTTATTTGTAACCGCACACATGGATAGGACAAAATGGATGGATCATATGTATGAGAAATAGAGATATCTTTATTCCAAAGAAATGTTACCTAATTGTAGCGGCCGCGCCAACATATTGTATGGAGGCTTTTAATCTTCCAACGTCATCTATCCGTCATGACAGCCCACTGACAGCTCCCTAATCCAATAGTCAACGTAACATCCGCTGAGATTAGCTATCAAGACAGCTCAGCATGAAGCCTCGTCCATCCCGAGACTCACTATGTAGATTGGTATTCCATGGGCTACATTAATGTAGGTGTAGGTATGTAACTGTGTACATTTACATTTCGTAGGTAATTTGGAATCCGAAGCACATAAGTAGGTGCCTAGGTGCACGAATAAGTTGCTTACCAATGAATACTTGCGTATCTTACTAAGTAATTGATACCACAGTCTTATTCTAATACTTACTACTTTTTAGGGTTCCCGTAACTTTCTGTCTGTCTGTCTGTCCGTGTATGTCACAGCCACTTTTTTCCGAAACTATAAGAGCTATGCTGTTGAAACTTGGTAAATAGATGTATTCTGTGAACCGCATTAAGATTTTAACACAAAAATAGAAAAAAAAAACAATAAATTTTTGGGGTAACCTATACTTAAAACTAAAACTCAAAATGTTTTTTTTTTTCATCTAACCCATACGTGTGGGTTATCTATGGATAGGTCATCAAAAATTATACTGACGTTTGTAATATCATTTTTTTCTAAACTGAATAGTTTGCGCGAGAGACACTTCCAAACTGGTAAAATACGTTCATTTTCTGGTCTAAGGATGCACTAGGAAAGGGATTTCAGAAATTCAACCCCTAAGAAGGTGCAGCGGGGTGTTGAAGTTTGTATGGAAAAGAACAAGCGGGCGAAGTTGCGGGCATTCCACTAATAGGAATATGAGTAGATTACAGTCTCATTTACTCAGTCACGGCATTTTTCTCAAAAGATGCGTGTCAAAGATCCAATTCAAAACAATTCAAGATAGAAATGACAGCATTCAGGCGGGCTGGTCCATTTCCACGAGCATTAGGTTATAAGTGATCATCATTACCGTACAAACCACACACGGTGTACAAATGATTGTGTAACAACTATTCGAGGTATAATTACTGCCGAGAGCAGCATCAGACGCAGCTACAGGCGTGGTGACTTGCCACCCACGTCTTTTGGACATCTTGGATACCGTTAGATGTGGATGGACAATGAACGCGGGTGTAGATAGACGTATGGTAATAAGTAGATCAGTCATTAGATAGAACTCATATGAACAAATCGGGGTTTCATTCAACTTAATTTAAAATGAGGAGTTAGATGTGCATGGACAATGAACGCGGGTGTAGATAGACGTATGGTAATAAGTAGATCAGTCATTAGATAGAACTCATATGAACAAATCGGGGTTTCATTCAACTTAATTTAAAATGAGGAGTTAGGTATGCATGGACAATGAATGCGAGTGTAGGTAGACGTATGGTAATAAGTAGATCAGTCATTAGATAGAACTCATATGAACAAATCGGGGTTTCAATCAACTTAATTTAAAATGAGGAGTTAGATGTGCATGGACAATGAACGCGAGTGTAAGTAGACGTATGGGAATAAGTAGATCAGTCATTACATAGAACTCATATGAACAAATCGGGGTTTCATTCAACTTAATTTAAAATGAGGAGTTAGATGTGCATGGACAATGAACGCGAGTGTAGGTAGACGTATGGTAATAAGTAGATTAGTCATTAGATAGAACTCATATGAACAAATCGGGGTTTCATTCAACATAATTTAAAATGAGGAGTTAGATGTGCATGGACAATGAACGCGAGTGTAGGTAGACGTATGGTAATAAGTAGATCAGTCATTAGATAGAACTCATATGAACAAATCGGGGTTTCATTCAACTTAATTTAAAATGAGGAGTTAGATGTGCATGGACAATGAACGCGAGTGTAGGTAGACGTATGGTAATAAGTAGATCAGTCATTAGATAGAACTCATATGAACAAATCGGGGTTTCATTCAACTTAATTTAAAATGATGAGTTAGATGTGCATGGACAATGAACGCGAGTGTAGGTAGACGTATGGTATTAAGTAGATCAGTCATTAGATAGAACTCATATGAACAAATCGGGGTTTCATTCAACTTAATTTAAAATGAGGAGTTAGATGTGCATGGACAATGAACGCGAGTGTAGGTAGACGTATGGTAATAAGTAGATCAGTCATTAGATAGAACTCATATGAACAAATCGGGGTTTCATTCAACTTAATTTAAAATGAGGAGTTAGATGTGCATGGACAATGAACACGGGTGTAGGTAGACGTATGGTATTAAGTAGATCAGTCATTAGATAGAACCGATATGAACAAATCGGGACTTAATTTAAAATGAGGACGTGCCGGGTTTGCTGAGAAATATAACTAAAAACCAAGCAGTTATTTCACGCGGCAAAATGTTTTAGCAGAAATTAGGTTTTAGCTAAAAAAATATAGCTGTTTCCATTATATTTTCTTGAAATTGATGATAACTTGATTCCACAATGCTTCTTACGGTTTACTTTTGCACTGAAAAATCAATAGTTGTGGAAAGTAATGTTTAGACCGGAAAGTGACGATACGATCACCTAAAACCATTTTTTGTGTACAGAATAATTTATTATAAGTGAAAATAATTAATACTAAATATTAATCGAAATTCATAAAAAACCTAACATTACAAAAAAAAAACAAAAGCATTGGTATTTGTTTGAGAGGTATATACATAATTAGATATACATACACTATCCCTAACACATAAATTATAGGATGTTCAATACAAAAGACATCAACGCGCTCCGTAAAATTTGGTTAGTATCGCTCGATGAACGATTTGTAAGTATAAGTAATAATATAACTTTTGAAACTAAGTAATCATGGTTATGCACATACTTTCCACTAGAAATGGAAATTTACCCGGATTATTGAGTATTGTTTGTTCGGCACAGTTGCATGCGCCATGATCACGGGATGCGCATACAACTGTACCGAAATATCGGGAACAAACTAAACTCAGTAAAAATATATAATAAATAATATATTTTATACAGAAAAGTTCAATGGAAATCAACTTAAATCGAGAGTTAATTAGTGGAGCAATAGGACATTCAATTTATTTAAAAAAAAAACATCAGTAAATTAGCGCTCTGGGCGACTAAAATACTCATTTAGATCCCTACTGAAGACATTTCCATTTAGGTCAGATCAAAGAGTTCGTTTCCGCGCATTTAATAGAGCTAAAGGGGCATGTCGTGATGGCGAGAGGCGTGGAGCATCATGGCTCAGCCCGGTGGTCCTTCTAGGCAGGCTTTATTGCAGAACCGTTTCAGTTCTACCGTCAGTTGTACCGCTTACAAACAGATATAAACTTCCACGTTTGACGATATGCCCTCAAACTATGTTTAAATGTATCTTTAGATCGTTAGCAGCGGTCTTCAGATAGCACAGCTGTTTCATAAATATGTTTTTTAATGTTCTACACCTACTTGTATTATTTATGTAAATAAATATTATATGCTAGCCTAAGCTAGTAGGTATTTAGTGATTTTTTGTGAAGAAGTTGTCCGGGGAAATAATACCACAAATATTTGAGCCGCAATGCAGTAGTGCTCGCATTGCTGTGTTCCAGTTTGAAGGATATGGGTGCTGTTGAAATTACAGGCACATGTATCTTTCATCTTTATGTGTCTTTGTAGTGTCAAGTAGTACGCGTCCTTAGTGGACTTGATCATGGGGTTATGCATTGTTATAGGTAGTAATCTGCGTGATCCGTACTTCATTAAAATAAAATAAAACTCTGTGGTATTTGTGTGCAAAAACTGGCGCTAATGTAGTGAGCCTATCAGAGTGCCGGTGAAATTACAGGCACATGAGACTTTTCATCTTTATGTCTCAGGGTGCCGGGCGCAGTGCAATGCCGCATAGGGCGCGTTCTAGGTGGACGTGAACTGTGAGGTAATGCACTGTTCATAGGCAGAGGTTACCGCTTAACATCAGGTGGGCCATCTGCTTGTTCCGTCATTCAAGAAGTATAAAAAAAGAAAAAAAAAAAAAAAAAGAGTAAGTACGGCGTTCAATGGGTTTGAGAGGGAGGAAGATATTGCTGGTTGGTTAAAAGATTATCACACACCTAAAGATCACAGATTTTCAAAGATTATCGCGCGCACTTTATCAAATAACTGGTATAAAATCGTTGTTTTTATAAGCTTTTATTATATGCGAAGGTTCAAGTCCGTTTGGATCTAGAGGAATCATTAAGAGAGGCGTGGAAAATCATGGACCCTCCCGGTGGTCTCTGCTGCGCAAACTTTACTACTATCTGGTGCAGATCCTAGGGCCACAAACGACTCACTACGAATTACGTAATTATGCTTAAATACTGAATTTAAACCTGAGGTTCCATAATTACCAGTTGATGGAACTTGTGACGTTTTTGATTGGTTTCTTGTACCTATCATCACGTATTTAATGTATTTACTTGTATTATTATTTATTCAATGGTATTTCAGGCCTCATTAAACATACGGGATATTTACCATGATTTTCGAGTTTTGATTGTTCCGATATTTCGGCACAGTTGCAAACTCGAAAATCATTGTTAATATCCCGTTTCTGGTTAAAAGTATGTGCACAACCATGATAGTTTCAAAAACTCATTGAATGAATGAATTATTAAACGAATTAATGAAAAAAAAAAAAAACTTTATAATTGGCGCCGCACGGCTTGTGCATTTGCTATTTTCAAGTAAGTATCTCTTTTTTCACTATATTGTATTTTAAATATATTTTGCAACGTTACAGTCCTTCCAAGTCGTCAAAGTCACAGTCGAGTCATGATTTAGTAAAACGGTGGCCAATTTTACTAAAACTTTGGTAGACAATTTCCACCAATTTCAAAAGTCACGCAATTCACTTCCATTTCATTTCACTACACTTTTGCTTTTTAAATGAGCTACATTAGTTAAAAAGCCACCAAAATAACACAAAATAACTCAAGAAAGCACTAGGAAAATAAATAAAATAAAAGTAGACAGCGTCTCTTTTCGAAAATGGCGGGAAGAGTCAAAATGAATTATTTATTTGCTTAGAATGTAGGTATAAGTAGTAAAACATAGATGGTAGGTATAATATAAAAAAACATATTTAAAAGCCCAAAGGTTTTTTAATTAAATAGGCATAGATTTAAAGTGTTATTTCAAGAAATGACTTATGCAATCATCAACATACATCACTAGACATGCCGTGACCACCAGTCGAGCCAATTTAGGAATACCCAATCGGTATTTTATCATTATATATCATAGAGCGCGCACGGATTCTTTTAGCTTTTTTGTCTAGAATGGTTTACTTGAAGTGGTAGTAATTAGGGCTGTGTATCCGTAATTGGGACCACCCATGGAGCCCTGAAGCGCTGCAGGCTAGCAACAATGCTATGTGCTAATTTAGCCCGTGCTCTGATTAGACGAAATGGCCAGCGGAAACTATAAGGATATTTGGCAACTTTGTAATGTTTTTTAAAGAAAATCTGAATTTAAAGTAAATTAGTAAACAGTGACGTTAACATTCCGTATGAACCAAATACTCAGAAAAAAAGTTGTTATAAGTTTTTCGGTAATCTTTTCTTTTTTTTTCTTTATAATTGGCGCCGCACGGCTTTTCATGAAGCATGTGATAAGAGTGAATGAAGCAAAAGAGATGTGTCAGGATCGTAGCAAGTGGAAATCCGTGGTATCTGCCTACCCCTCCGGGAAACAGGCGTGAGTTTATGCATGTATGTATGTATATACGGCTTTAAATTGCAATTTTTAAGTTAAGGTGGGGTATAACGCTAACTTACCAATCTTAGATGTGATTTTAACTGTCAAATCAAGTACAACATCAAATTAAAAATATGCATGGATACTACATTATAATTCCGAGGGATCACTGTACCAGAAACACGATAGGACAATATTTTCTCTAGGTATAGAAAAAAAACTTACTTCTATTTTTTGCCTAGATTCTATAGTTTATTAAAATTGTGCTTATAATTGGGTAAAAAATTAGAAAATAAAATCAAAGCCGAGGGTTTCCAGTAGGGGTTTTGTAAAATTTTATGAGATATTCAATAAAAACAGCTTTTTCGAGCGGTGCGAGGCGTTTCTTTCTGTATGAAGATTTCTGCTTGAGGTTGGCGCAGTCTTAAGTTATTTTAAATTTTTCGACTCTTGGCTACCGAGAGGTTCAGTCCGCGTGCGCAGAAATAAGAGGTTGAATCCAAAATCCGTGTACCGAAGTATAGATTATTCGGTTTTTTACCTAGCTTAGCTAACTTTCCGACACTTTTTCAAATCCAAGTGCAAGCACTCGGATGTAAATCTAGTCCCATCTCCCCTTGCAAACTCAGCAGGTTCACACGGCCCGACGGATACCATCATTCAGGATGCAGCCCATTCTTACACAACACTAAGTGCTAATCCACTGAGAGCCCTCCACTCAAGAGTCTGTACAATCTGTATCAAGGGCTGTCGTACGTGATTTTGGCGAAACTACTTTAGTTGCTCCTGACCAAAACCCGTGGGAACGGATGTCGTTACTCACATTTTTTTAGGGAGGTTAGGTACTTACTACAATTACTATCAGCCCATACTGTCCTATTGTTGGGCAAAGGCCTTCCCCCATTTCCGCCAGTCACTACGGTTTTGTGCAACCGTTTCCCATTCCCTCTCATAGGCGTCCAGTTCATCGCGCCACCTCATGCTTGGTCTGCCGCGACGCCGCCTGGCAGTATCAAGGCTCCATGCCGTGGTCATTCTGGGCCAAAGTTCATCGGGCATGCAGCAAATGTGGCCGGCCCAATCCCACTTTAGCCTCGCGGCCTTTTCTCCCACATTGGCGACTTTGGGTTTGAAGCGCAGTATGCATGGTGTTTCGGATGCGGTCAGTTAGTTTACCGCCCAAAATACTGTACTCCATTGCCCTTTGGCAAACCTTGGGTTTGGATTTCTAGATGTTAGTCATATACCAAGTTTAAGATCTTATCAAGTTTGTGAAAATAATTAATAATACTTATGAAAATAATTAATATGAGTATGTTCCCACTGGATAAGGGTCATTCTTCAAAGACAGCGTATTTGGTTGACCTCTCTGGTGCTTTTTAAATATAGGTAGGGCGCTCAATCACCCAAGCCGGACACTCGGTGCAAATATTTTTTGCGTTCTTTGGGCCTTCGGGTTGGATGTTGGGTTTCCTTCCTCTCAGTCAGCACCACAGCTGACTATTAACTTTACAAGTACTTACATAACATCTTGTTCGATGCCTTAGTTGCCTTAACTTAGGGTTGCCTGGAAGAAATAGCTCTTAGCGATAAGGCCGCCCATTGTATTGCCTTTTTAGTGTTAAATTGTGTTTGTATTGTTTCTGTGTGGTGATCAATAAAGAGTTAATCTATGTAGGTAAGTATCTAACTATTTGATTTGCTTCACTTATGTCAGATTCCGCTTTCGTCAGAATTTTTTGAGCTTTTCAAGGGATCACTATTAAGAAAACTATGAATATTTTGATCTTTTCAAGGGATCACTATTAAGAAAACTATGAATATTTTGATCTTTTCAAGGGATCACTATTAAGAAAACTATGAATATTTTGATCTTTTCAAGGGATCACTATTAAGAAAACTATGAATATTTTGATCTTTTCATGGGATCACTATTAAGAAAACTATGAATATTTTGATCTTTTCATGGGATCACTATTAAGAAAACTATGAATATTTTGATCTTTTCATGGGATCACTATTAAGAAAACTATGAATATTTTGAGCTTTTCAAGGGATCACTATTAAGAAAACTATGAATATTTTGATCTTTTCAAGGGATCACTATTAAGAAAACTATGAATATGTTGATCTTTTCAAGGGATTAAGAAAACTATGAATATTTAGAAAACAGAAATTTATTACGAATTCATTAAATAAATACAACTAAAAACGAAACAAATGCAACAAATATTATAACTAAATGCTTACCAATTATAATAAATAATTATTTTATTATAATTCTAAAATACTTTGTACGAATTTTCTTAAATCGAATATAATATAAGCATCTTCTATGTACTAAAATCAAGCTTAAACTTTATTTACAATTCTCCGTATTTCTAATAATCTCACTTTGGTAAACTGTGGTTAATAATGAGTTTTACTAAAATGTAATGCAGTACAAACTAACTAACTAACTAGTAATATCTACTTAATATTAAAACATCTATTTCTAAGACAAACATTTTGTGCATTTTACTTATCAGGAATTACCTGAGATTTTTGTATTATGAACCTATAGTCCAGCCATTTTGGATGCGGAATGTTTTTTTTTTTTCTTTATAATTGGCACCGCACGGCTTGTGCATTTGCCATTTTCAAGTAAGTATCTGTATTTTCAATATATTTTGCAACATTACACTCCTTCCAAGTCGTCAAAGTCACAGTCGAGTCATGTTTTAGTAAAACGGTGGCCAATTTTACTAAAACTTTGGTAGACAATTTCCACCAATTTCAAAAGTCACGCAATTCACTTCCATTTCATTTCACTACACTTGTGCTTTTTAAACGAGCTACATTCGTTAAAATGCCACCAAAATAACACAAAATAACTCAAGAAAACACTAGGAAAAGAAATAAAATAAAAGTAGACAACGTCTCTTTTCGAAAATGGCGGGACGAGTCCTGCGGAATGTTTGTAATCAAAGATACCTACTTAACCTAAAAATCAATCGCTTAAATGAAAAGGTACCTACTAAGCTACCAGGTTATTGTTTTTTTTGTCACTAACTTATACAACAAATCAATATTAATATACATATTTCAAAATAATACAGTTTTGTCACAATAATTTAGTATGCATGATGGTTTGTTTACATAATTGTCTACATCGAGTTTGGCTAGAGTACAGATATAAACCAATCTAAAACTTAGTATTATTCCTTACTCTGTGCTAAAACTAACCACGCCACTATTTCAGTACCTACGTCATAATAAAATATTCCTTATTACATATAAACAAGGATCATTTTGAAACGGCTTGCGTCAAGTAATAGCGGTGGAAAGGGCGTTCAGTTTTAGATTTGTGTATAAATTATTAAAATAAAACTAAAATTAATACATTAGCAATATAAAACTAATTTCACGCACACAAATTACCTGTAATACAAGTTCGCACACTCATGCATACATACATACATAGACACACGCCTTTTTCCCCGAAGGGGTAGGCAGAGCCACAATAGGCCTCTTTTCACAGTGGGTTGCACCATCGTGGAATATAGACGTGACAAGTGGTGAGCTCATCGCCGCCATTGCTTCCTACGACTGACTCAGCTAACGCTTTCTTTCAGTAATAACACATTCCATAATAAGCTAGCAGCCAGGACAAATCTTATACCAACGAATCTTATCAACAAGTCCGGGTAATTTCACGCACACAAATTACCTGTAATACAAGTTCGCACACTCAAACACTCTTAAATCGACAATGAGGTAATTAAATACTCTTAAAACACAGGATCAAAACTTAATTAATTAACAAGTAATTATATATAAAAGAGAAGTCCACTCACTCATCACTGACCACTCATCACGAAATCTCGGAAACTACTGGGCCGAAAGGGCTGAAATTTGGCACAAGTATTTATTAAGGGGTGAAAGCGCGCACTAAGAAACAGTTTTTGAAAATTCGAACCCTAAGGGGTTGAAAAAGGGTGTTAAAGTTTGTATGAAAGTCTACGCGTCGACGAAGTCGCGAGCGGGTCAGCTAGTTCATTATATAATTGAAACTATAGTGGTTGGGAATCATTTTAAATTAAAAACGGCTAATTACCGGCTCATGATGAAGAGGCTTCTGAACTCAGTCTCGAAACGTCAGCAAAGTGACGAAAAAAGTGGTAATTAGCCGTGTTTCATTTAAAAAAAAAGAAGTTATTCGGTTTTCACATTCAGCCACCAGAGGAAAAAAACGGTGTGTCAGCTCTGACGTATGACTGGAAAACTCTCTAGTAATAAACACGTTGGAGTAAGTAAACAAACACTCCAGTTGGCCGCTTTTTGCATAGGAATTTTGAAATTGGAACACACTTAAACTCGCTCTTATATTCTTTTTGCCTGTACCGCGAATAAGTTACGTGAAGTTGGCAGTAATATTCAGCATATACAAAAACTGTTATTTAAAAAAAGACATGGCCATTAGGACCTGTATTCCGGCCAAAAAAAAAGAAAAGAAACGTAGAACCAGATGCCGTTTAAAAAAAAACCGCTCTTAGAATAGGGTTTTATTCTTCTTCTTATCTAAAGTAATGGCTTCTGTGAGTTTCATTCACGCGGTCCTTGTAAAATTACAGTCACCACTACATGCGGTTAAGTCTAGTGATTACATGCTCAATGGTTACATCGATAAAGTGAGTGTTGTAGGAATCCCATTCAGAAAACAAAGCATCTATACTAGATTTGTAAGTAGTAGTAGAGCTTTTTTGTGAAAGAGTTCGTCCGGGGAAGTACTACCACCGTACCTATTTCTGCCGCAAAGCAGTAGTGCTTGCATTGCTGTGTTCCGGTTTGAAGGGTAAGGGTGCCGGTGAAATTACAGGCACATGAGACTTTTCATCTTTATGTCTCAGGGTGGCGGGCGCAGTGCAATGCCACATAGGGTGCGTCCTAGGTGGACGTGATCTATGTGGTAATGCACTGTTCATAGGCAGAGGTTACCGCTTAACATCAGGTGGGCCTCTTGCTTGTTCCGTCATACTAGTATAAAAAAAAAAAAAAAAAAAAAAAAAAAAAGATTTCCCACAAACCACTCAAGCCGCATTCTCCCAAGCCTTTACAACTTGTTCGTGATTCCGCGTATACTACCATCATGCAATGCATTATGCATCGCGACAAGACGCTGGCGACGGAACATTAGTAGATGCCTTCGATGTACATACGAAGTACCGAGATGTGAAATAATGGCATCGGAAGACTGGCACAAACCAGTACTTAGATGTTAACAAAAAAAAGCGGCCAAGTGCGAGTCGGACTCGCCCATGAAGGGTTCCGTAGCAGCAAGTAAATGATTTGTTTTATTTTTATATTTAAGTTGATTTTATGAAAGGTAAATTGCGGTTTACGATTTATGACGTATTAAAAAAATACTACTTACTAGATCTCGTTCAAATCAATTTTCGGTGGAAGTTTACATGGTTAATGTACATCATTTATTTTTGTTAGTTGTATCATTCTCTTATTTTAGAAGTTACAGGGACACACATTTTACCACTTTGGAAGTGTCTCTCGCGCAATGGGGAACACAATTTTTTTTTTTTCTATTTTTGTGTAAAAATCTTAATGCTGTTCACAGAATACATCAACTTATCAAGTTTCAACAGCATAGTTCTTATAGTTTCGGAAAAAAGTGTCTGTGACATACACGGACAGACTGACAGACAGACATGACGAATCCATAAGGGTTTCGTTTTTTGCCATTTGGCTACGGAACCCTAAAAATGCAATTGAAACTTATGTTCCGTTGGCTTGAAAGGGCTGATGTTACGAGATCCCTCCTAGTGATGTCTTCAGTCATCTGGATTTAGATTTATATCTTCAACTAGTGGCATACGCGTGACTTCGTGTGTGGAAAATATTTTAATCTAAACAACCAAACGACGTTTGAAACGACACCACATTCAAGTTTTGTAATCTCTACAATTACACCGTGTTACTAAATTTTATTAGATACACTTTTATTAAGTACACTGAAATCTGGCTAAAACATAGTGTAATTTTATTACAAAGAAAACGTTCCCGTGCCGTTTATCAGGAAAATTTAGGAAGAGTTCTAGCTGTCTTGTCTTTCAAAATCCAGGTGACTGAAGACATCTTTTATGAAGGATTAGCAAGTTGAAATGGCAATGGGCAAGCCAGGCCATATAGCTCACAGAACTGACAACCGTTTGGGAATAAAGGCTCTCTCGGGTGGTGACCACGAACCGGACGACGCAGTAGGGGAAGGCCCCCCTGTCGATGGAATAATAATATTATAAAAGTCGCAGGAAATCGGTGGATGTAGGCGGCTCATGAGCGTTAATTATGTTATCATAATTTATATGGGCGAGGCCAATATTCAGCAGTGGACTTCTATAGGCTGATAATGATAAGTATAAACTGATTGGGTTTCCTACGGATTGCAGGGTCCGTTATTTGATGTCGGTACTAAACATCGGAGACGAGGTGGACACCAATTATTAAAAAAACAATAGTCTCCGCTATACTACGCCTGGACTTTGATATACCATTATATTTTTGTAGAGCAAAAAAAAAAATGTGTAATAGACTGGAAGTTCGATTTCGATGTCCAGTTTGCTATTCATTGCTCTGCGTGTTTTAAATAGTTCTGCTCCTGCTAAAAATGTAAAACACGCAGCGCAATGAACTGCAAACTGGTAATCGACATCGATTAGACAATATGACAGCGGGAAATGACGGACGAAATGAGTAGAAGAGCACGAGAAGCCATCGAAGAGAGCAAGCATAGCAAAGAAGGGGAACATCATTTCGAATTTTTACAAAAAACTGGTAACAATGGATACGTGAGAAACCCCAAAATAACAAACAGAATTCCCTTTTCAGACTGTTATTTTAAAATAACAGAACAAACGTTGCAATATGGCCATGACCCAAATCAAACAAACACGAGCTAAATGAAAAGATATCTTAGTTACACTAGCTCTAGATTGTTTTGCAAGAACTACCAAACGACTTTGCTGGACCGGTTTTATAGTACTTAGTGCAAATTGAACAGGGGATTAAAATAAACCTTTTGAAAGCACAGTAGTCGCCAAATAAGTTTGCGGTTTTAGGAGCACCGAGTTGCGTGATTTGGGGAACACTTTCATTCAACCATCATACCCGCAAACTTATCTGGCGAACACTGTAAAACACTTTGCTTGACCGGTTTTGTAGTACTTAGTGCAAGTTGAACAGGGGATTAAAATAAACCTTTTGAAAGCACAGTAGTCGCCAAATAAGTTTGCGGTTTTAGGAGAACCGAGTTGCGTGATTTGGGTAACACTTTAAATCAACTAATGTCATACCCGCAAACTTATTTGGCGAACACTGTAAAACGTTAAAAATGTGCGGTGCAAAAACTTCTTAATACTTAGTTTAAAATAGATGCAGAATTTGTTATTAATCCCAAAATATTGCAAGGTTATCTAAGCCTTGATCTGAATCGATATCTTTATAACAGATGTGAAAAATTATGTATTTCCGTACCATTATCTGTGCCATAATCTATAAAAACGGCAAAAAAAACACGTTTTTTGTATGGGAGCCCTCTTAAATATTCATTTTATTCCGTTTTTCAGTACTTGTTGTTATAGCGGCAACAGAAATACATCATCTGCGAAAATTTCAACTGTCTAACTATCACGGTTCATGAGATACAGCCTGGTGACAGGCGGACAGATAGACAGACAGACAGACAGCCGAGCCTTAGTAATAGGGTCCGGAAACTGAAAGACTGGAGACTGAAAAAGCGTTAAAAGTCAGAAGTTATCCTTACGATATGTGAACAACAGTTCAACAACCCCGGTCTATAAGTAAACAATCTATAAAATAAACCTTTCCTAAATCTGTTCTAAAATATATCTCAACGAGACTATTAACTCAGAAAACATCATAAGTATAGATTCATAAAAGAAAATTCAAAACATGACATTGGCTTCCCAGATGCTTTGTAAAACACCATATATCACGGGCGTGGGGTCAGACGATATAGTTTCAACGGGACTATTAAAACGGAAAACATAATTAGGAAGGTATTTTAAAAGAAAGAAAGAAAAATAGTCGACAGAGGCATCCCATTTTGTAAAACGTTAACCCTACATCACTGGCAGCGATTAGTGTCAGTCCTACCGGAATCGCTCGTGTGTCATTAGCACTACTTCCTAACTACATTTTCTGGGATACTCCCTCTTTCTCTAATATTAGACAGATGTGAGAGAAGAGATGACTGGCAGCTTATGCCAGAGCTTCCTAAGACAGCGGCGACTCCCATATAGCGGACGTAATATAGTTTGGCCAGGATAATAGCTTGTAGGTACTATGTCACCAAACACCGAATACACTACTGATATATCTTTCTACAAAAGCTCAAGGTTGCGCACCGAACCATGGAGACTCGTAGTTACACTAGGGGATTGAATCCGATTTCAGGAGATCCATAGAAGATCCCTGACAAAGCTCTCAGAATTAGCAAGTTGAAGTGGCAATGGGCAGGCCATATGGCTCGAAGAACAGATTACAATAAATTTTATAAAGATTGAATGGTTTTCGAATGGCGACCACAAACTGGATGACGCAGAAGAGGAAGGCGCTCTCGATTGACTAAGGACGATAGAGATAAGACGATAGACATGATAGAGGACGCAGGAAGTCGGTGAATGGAAGCGGCTCAAGACCGTTTGTCGTCGCCTATGTCCAGCTGTAGGCTGATGATGACGATGATGATAGCTTTCCAAAATATAGCAGTGACCATGACTTTCAACCTCTGTTGCTTTTCTTCTATATCACGGCCGTAAGATGGCGGCCCCATAAGAAGCCCTATAGCTTTAGATCAATCGGCGTGGCGCCACATCGGGAACAGGCGGGTATTTGTCACCGGACCACCGGCGCCGGAATATTTATAGCAACGCCTGCGCAGGCCCGTGGGCGGCTATAGCCATCCGAGTAGGTTTCAACTATAGACAATGATTAGTAGCTGAAGGAAGCGAAATATTACCACACGCAGTCCCATTACTCATACGAGCTCTCGCTTATGCTTATACATATACATATACTTACATATTTACAACGTTCTATTTTGTACCGAAGAAAAACAGCCCAAATAAGTTACGATTATATGTAACTTTTATTTTAGCATTCCATATTTCAGTGGAGAGAAGACCATTAAAAAATGTTTTACTGGCTTTAAACTGCTTTAGTTTATTTGAAAACACACTTGGAAAAATATTTATTATATTTTTATTGAGAACCCAATGTGGGTCGTTTTTCTTCGGTGAGTAAACCTAGTATAGTTAATTGTATTTATATACACAGAATTGTCTTTACAGTAATGAACTATTGAAGGCCTCATGCCTCATTAATCATCACGTATTTAAAGTCAAAAGCACCGGGCACATTAAAAGCAACCCTGACACGACCGTTGCACCAGCGGCATCATGAATCTCTTGATCTTTTGGCACTTTCTTAGGCTTCTCGTGGGCTCGCTCATGGCCTCTCCCATGGCTCTTTTTATGGAAGCAAAGCCTTTCTAGGTTCTTCTGCATTTGAGGGCAGTTATAGTCTTCATTACCGTCGCACTGGCAGACGGTCAACGCCGCTGCTTTCTCCTGCTTCCTCAATATATCGATAGAGTTAAGACATTTGTTAGAACATTTTCTGCCTCGGAACATCGACCGGCAGTACTGGTGGTAGAATGACAATGCAGTGGCGCACTGGGCATTCGCGATGCAGATAAGCTGAGACAGAGTGCAGGATGATGTGGCATTCTCAGCGCCTCTCAACACTTGAGGGCGGCAGATGTCTATCCGGGATTTCGCTTCAACGCAGAACTCGTCTTCGCATTCACACTGTAACAATAGAAACAACATTTTAAGTCATAAAACCCAACAGTCACCTACATAGTACTGATCCCACACTAGGAGTCCCTGTGTCGTGGATATCAGTAACTACTAGTACACATATAACCCGGCACAAATATTTGCAGATCTTATAAGCTCGGCAAAATCTTCGTGTGTCTTGGGGTCTTGGGCAATCGTGGTTCTCTAGTATAACTTGTCGACCACCAAAATTGTTACTATACACAGTCTTATATTAAGCCGTGGCTATAAATTTTAGGGAAAGTCGTAAATAACCACGTTCCATACGAATAATAATAACATTTTCCATCGTTAAATATTTTTACGACAAGCATACCGGTTCCTCTCCTCTATCAAAATACGCATTTTGAAATCTCAATAAATTTTGTGACTGGTTTATTCGGATTATAAGATTAAACTAGACGGCTGTTTGGAAGCCGGTAAAGAAATTACATGAGGATTCTGCCTGGTTTTCCTAGGAATTGATTACACGTAGATACCTGAATATTTTTTCCATCAGCATGCCACATATTTCTACCTTGGCGCATTGTTTTCTACTGCTCAAGACAGATCAATTGGATTTTTTCTTTATAAATGATCACGTAACATATCTTGCACCCAAAAGTGACATACATAGTCCTGATCCCACACTAGGATCCCCTGTGTCGTGGGTATCAGGAACTACGAGTACCAATTACAATGGTACCAGCACATCAAGACCAAAACAAATATTTGCAGATCATACAAAATCATTTTTCGCACAGTGGGAATCGAAACCGCAACTTCTCGTGTATATCAGCTGTGTCACAGTGGTTGTCAATTGCTTTGGAAATTGGAAGAGGTATACCTAAGCAGTTTTAATCTAAGCCGATCCGTTATGGTTTACGTTCCAACTACAATTTACGGTCTTCGTTTTCCTAAGGTCAATTCACTCGATCCGGCCTTCACAGATTAATGAAGATGCAGCCGTCTTACGCTTAGTTTTTTGTGTGCAACACCTGCGCAAGAGTCGAGCGCTGCGGTAGGTCCCGATCAAGACGTCAAATCTCAAGGCTGTTGGGCCGCTTCTTTGCCCCGTCTCGACTTGATACATATTGCCCAATGTACAGTCAAATCCAGATGCAGCTGACGTCCCATTTTGGCGTTTTAAACATCTGTTATTTAGGGTTGGTAGCCGGCTAAATTTTCTGATGTAGCGGATATAAGGACGTTTAAAAGGAAAAATATGTCTAGGACACACTGAGCCTATTTATTTTTTTAACAATAAGAGGGGCATTTTCCTTTTTTTTCGTCGACAAAACTTTAAACTCTAAACAAATGACTTGAAGTTGAATTCAAACGATTTCAATAAATACAGCGAAAACGCGACAGATGTCAATTATTTATTTGGCCTCTCTGATGAAGAAAAAATAATTTTCACTAGAAACGGGATATTTACCATGATTTTTGAGTTTTATATGTTCCCGATATTTCGGCACAGTTGCATGCGCCACGATCACGGGAGAACTAACTAAAGTCTTTGCGAGTAGATGTTATTGGCAGATATATCGATCTACCCTCTTGAAGAAAAAATAGTCATCAGAGTTTGGCATAAGATTGATAATAGCGGCAATGTTATCATTATGGCTGTCGTGTGATTTTACGACCACCGATTATTAGCAAACCAATACTTTAGTTTGTCAATTTAAATATTCTCATTTTGAAAATAACAATCTATTTCCTCTATGTAGGTAGGTACCTAGTTCAATCTTATAACACGTAGCTGACTGTACAAGTACGTTGACGATGTAATTAAGGGCTCTGAACCGGTTGTTCCTATCTAAACTCTACAAAGTCTCTATGTTGTATATGCCAAATATAGTAGTAAAGCGGCCAGCTGTGTCAAGGAACCTTTCAGAACATTCTACACATTGGTTTGGATAGCATATCTGAGCATATGCTCATGTGTATATGGTAGGTGGTATATGTATAGTGTAAGGTATGTATAGGAGATCACCTCGAGCTCTTAGGCGTTTCACTCACGCCTACTCTCAACTTTGGCTCCTACATCGAGTCCAAGGCAAAAACTGCTTCCATGAAGGTATCCTGAATAAGGTACAGCGTTACTTCACACCAGGACAGCTTCTATAAGTCTGTACAAAGCACAAGTCCGGGCTGGTATGGAGTATTGCTGCCACGTTTGGGATGGCTCGGCCAAACACCAGCTTGCCGCCTTGGACTCGATCGAACGCAGAGCTTTTAGGCTTATAGGTGAGCAACATATGGCGGAGACTAAGATCCAGAGTCTCGAGCACCGCCGTAAGGTCGCGTGCCTTTCGATCTTCTATAGGTTACATGTCGGGGAATGCTCCCAGGAACTTCATGATCTGATCCCACCATCTCCTTTTCATCATAGGACGAGCAGGCGCACGGCTCGGTACCACCCTTACCTTATAAGTATACCCTCTATTCGTACTAAACGTTTCAGTTCCACCTTTATAATGCGAACTGCTAAGGAGTGGAATAAACAACCGTCGTCTGTCTTTCCTGAAAACTATAATCTGGGTCTCTTCAAGGCTAGAGTGAATAGGTGCCTTCTAGACCTTTGTGCTCCATCTTTGGCCACATCTTCACTTTCCAACAGGTGAGATCGTTGTCAAACAAACGTCTATCAAAGTTAAAAAAAAAAAAAAAAAAAGTAGACCACGTGTCATTAATTCCGGACGTGTCGGGTTCCTACAATTAGGTATATTTTATAAACCAAGAGTTACAGAGTGGAGTTGGTTTTGTAGCACGCTTACAAAAGATGAGTTGCAGCTTAACACACCTATAATAGTTACGTTATGCTGCAACTCGCCCTTTGTAAGCGTGCTACAAAACCAACTCAACTCTCTTTTTTAGCACGCCTACAAGGGCGAGCTGTAACATAACATACCTATACCTAATAGTTATGTTATGCTACATGTTGCCCTTTGTAATCGTGCTACAAAACCAACTCAACTCTCTTTTTTAGCACGCCTACAAGGGCGAGTTGTAGCATAACATACCTATACCTAATAGTTATGTTATGCTACATGTTGCCCTTTGTAATCGTGCTACAAAACCAACTCAACTCTCTTTTTTAGCACGCCTACAAGGGCGAGTTGTAGCATAACATACCTATACCTAATAGTTATGTTATGCTACATGTTGCCCTTTGTAATCGTGCTACAAAACCAACTCAACTCTCTTTTTTAGCACGCCTACAAGGGCGAGTTGTAGCATAACATACCTATACCTAATAGTTATGTTATGCTACATGTTGCCCTTTGTAATCGTGCTACAACACCAACTCAACACTCTTTTGTAGCACTCTTGCAATGGGCGAGTTGCAGCATAACCTACGTTTAATAGACAGTTATGTTATGCTGCATGTCGCCCTTTATAAGGGTGCTACAAAACCAACTCGACTCTCTAACTCTTGGTTGGTCTCTGACCCGTGTGGCCATGGATGAATTAGATCTCCAATCATCATCAAGAAACTTTACTACAAGGACTTTAACCACAATTGATTGATGGCTTACAAAGGAACTACTCCACAATTTAGTTCTCCAAAAATGTGGCGTATCCTTGAGCATAGGTGGTTTTGCCAATAAAATATTATTGACAAGAATAAAATTTACATAACCTAAGTAATATGGGTGCATCCGTATTGATCCCAGGAATTCATCCCACGAGCTAAAAGTAATAATAGTCATTCCGGATTCTGCCCACGTAATTTTGCCTATATGCAAGTCTGCAAAATGCAAGATAAGTAAGTATAATTATAAGAAGTGATACTGTAGCCATCACTACTAGGGGGGTCCGAATATCGCAATCCAAGGTTTTTGTTGATACAATTGCATTGCCCGCGTCTAAGATAAGTTTTTATTGGATGAAACATTTGCATGTGAAGCTGTCGCTTCCTCCTCGTGCTTCATTGTAGCACATTGTAGCTACATGAGTAGAGTACTGGAACAAAGGAATATCAGACTAGCAACCTAGAAGAACATCAAGATACAAGATTTTATTATAAAAAACTATTTTACAAGTCACGATAAACTCACTTTGGTATTTATTGGTTCATTTCATTTCATTTCATTTATTTATTTATCTATAGGCACAATATATGCACTTAGACATGTCAAAAACAATTCTCTTTAGACTAAAGGTACTGAAAACATGCAGACAATATACTCATATACGAGGTACTCATTTTAAACGAACAATCCTATCCTACTAATATTATAAATGCGAATGTTTGTGTGTGTGTGAGTGTGTTTGTTACTTCTTCACGCTGAAAAGGCTGGACGGATTTGCATAAAATTTGGAATGGAGATAACTGGGCTCCCGGAATAACACATAAGCACATTTTTATCCCGATATTCCCACGGGATCGAGACTTACGCGGGTGAAACCGTGGCACGCTGCTAGTAATTTATAAAATTACTATATTTTGTACGCAAGTTTGAAACCCGTTTCAAACGCATTTCAAATCAGTTTGCATTGAAACTGGCTTGCAGGAAACTCGTGTCGCGTTTTATTGTTTTTGCCGCGTTTTTGTTGTCTGCTCTCAGACAAAACGAATCACTGTGACACGTGCCGGTTTTTTTTTTTTTTTTTTTTTTTATGTACTGGCTCGACAAACTGGCTTACGGCCCGCCTGATGGTAAGCGGTTACCGTCGCCTATTGACATCTGCAACACCAGAGGTATTGCCAATGCGTTGCCTGGTTGCGCCATTTGTGGAAATAGTCTGAAACTGATTTCAAACCAAGAGTTTCAAAAGGGTTTAATTGCAGTTCCGTTTCACCGTGTATTCTGGGCCTGAGGCAACTTCTCTGTAGGTATGTCTGTTTGTACACTTGTAGCTATAGTTATACTGGATGAAATCTAATTCAGTTTTCACTGTCACGTAAGCTTTTTATCAAGGAAGGTTTTAGTGTATAAGCCATCTTGACGCGGGTGGAGCTTTGGGAAAATGCTACAGATAGTATTGTTAGCAACACTCTTTTTACAAGGCAGAGCTTTGACCAAAGTACTTTTTACTTTGGTCGAAGTGGCCAGAGTGACCCTTGCCGCCCGCGCTTACATCTATCTGCGCGCGCTTATACTGCCATACTTCGACCAAAGTAAAAAGTATTTACTTAATGTACACGTATTATAATTAAACTGTATTTATGTAAAAAAACTATGTATGGTGTATTAAAATAAACTTTTTACTTACTTACTTACTTTATTTTATTTATTTTATTTTATTAAATAGGACACCCAACAGAGGTTTACACTAACACATTCAAAAAACAAAACAAAACAAGGTCTTAATCTTAGTGTTCCCGTAATTATAGGGTACAATAAAGGAGAGTATTTTTTTCAGGATTCATGTAGGTATGTTTATTTATTCCACCATATCTTCTAAACGCCTAAACCGATTTAGATGATTGAGGCGTCATTAAAATCTGCACGGTATTTCAATACGCCCTGGATATGTGAAATTTAATAAAAATTACTAAGGTGACCATGATGTCCAAGTTAAAGAGACCAAACTTTAAAAAATATCTGAAGCTGATCGCGTTTGTAATCAATGTGTCGCAGATGGGGAAGTAGGTTCTCAAAATATTATTTACTGCACGTAATAAAATCTTTGTTTTCTTTCTTTTTAATTGTTTTGAAATCATGATTGTCGTGTTTTTAAATACCTATTGTTGTAATAGACCCCTCCATCTCCTCCCGAGGATGTCGTAAAAGCCGACTAACTAAGGGATCACCCGGACTTGTTTGTAAGATTCGTTGGTATAAGATTTGACCTGGCTGCTAGCTTATTTAACGAATGTGTTATTACTGGAAGAAAGCGTTAGCAGAGTCAGTCGTGGGAAGCATGGCGGCGATGAGCTCACCACTTGTCGCGTCTACTTCCCACGATGGTACACCCCAGAGTGAAAAGAGGCCCATTTGAGACTCTGCCTACCCTTTCGGGGAAAAACGCGTGTTTCTATGTATGCATGTATGTTTATATAAGTGTCACTTGTTCAGAATCCTCTTGATAATATAACATTCTGAATCAATCAATTCACTTATATTGTTTGATCCAAAGTAAGAAGCAACAAGAAATTAATTATGTAAAAATTAAAAAACCCTCAACGCAATGAAACGGCTGAACCGATTTTGATCAAACATAGCTAAGAACACTCCCGACTAATTCAACTTTCAAACAAAAACAAAACAGTTCATCCGTTTGGGAGCTACGATGCCACATACAGACACACAGCCACGCACACACACACACACACACACACACACACAGACACGTCAAACTTATAACACCCCGTCGTTTTTGCGTCGGGGGTTAAAAATCGTTCATCAAGTCTTAGCGCAGCTTTCGTTGTCGGGGTCGTCAACCGCGACCCTACTGTCCTGCTTGTTGCATGTCGGACAAATCTGCCCGACGATGTCTAAATTAGATTTTATTGCGTCTGCATACACACCTATACCACATCACCAATAAATTAGAACCCTCCCAGAAATGAACTGCTTCCAATTGACGGCTCTCTCTTTATTGGCCATCGCGTTCAATTGGATTGAAACAGCTGTATGAGGAGTAATTGTGACATTTCTAAACAAGGGTGCGTTTGGAAAGGTCAAAGAGTTTTTTTTTTTTTTAACTGCGTTAGACCTTTGTTTGACCACGATCTCACCTGTTGGTAAGTGACGATGTGGCCGAAGATGAAGCACAAAGGTCTAGAAAGCACCTATTCACTCTAGCCTTGAAGAGACCCAGATTATAGTTTTCAGGAAAGACAGACGAAGGTAGCGTATTTCACTCCTTAGCAGTTCGCATTATAAAGGTAGAACTGAAACGTTTAGTACGAATAACTTAACTACAACTTGTGTACCTTTATCAACAGTTTGCTGCTTCCAGTTGGAATGACTCCAGTATTCTTTGGCGACCTCTGTGGCACGATAGGCGAAGGTTCGACTGCGACGCAGGAGGTTGCGGATTCGATTCCCGCCTCGGAACAAATATTTGTACCTACGATCTGCAGATATTTGTTCAGGGTGTTCTGGGTATTTTTTATGTATAACTAAAAATATCTATCTATGTACCTAATGTATTGTAAGTATATCAGTTATCTAGTACACATAAACCAAGCTCTGCTTAGCTTGGGGCTAGATAATGTTGTGTGAACTGTCCAGTATTATTTATTATTATTTATTCTCAAAAGTAACCTAGGTATATGCATAGGGCCTCATATAGACTACGTACACAACTGACGCTTTGGAAATTTTAGTGCCGCAGGAACCTATAGATTTTTCTCAGCAATTACTAATTAAAAAACATACGAAAGTGATAATTGGTGACCTGATTCTTCATATCAGTACCTTTTTTTATTGCATTGCACGATTGGTTAACTTTTATAGCAGAGTAAAAAACATACGCAAGTGATATTTGGTGACCTGATTCTTCATATCAGTACCTTGTTATTGCATTGCACGATTGGTTAACTTTTATAGCAGAGTAAAAAACATACGCAAGTGATATTTGGTGACCTGATTCTTCATATCAGTACCTTGTTATTGCATTGCACGATTGGTTAACTTTTATAGCAGAGTAAAAAACATACGCAAGTGATATTTGGTGACCTGATTCTTCATATCAGTACCTTGTTATTGCATTGCACGATTGGTTAACTTTTATAGCAGAGTAAAAAACATACGCAAGTGATATTTGGTGACCTGATTCTTCATATCAGTACCTTGTTATTGCATTGCACGATTGGTTAACTTTTATAGCAGAGTAAAAAACATACGCAAGTGATATTTGGTGACCTGATTCTTCATATCAGTACCTTGTTATTGCATTGCACGATTGGTTAACTTTTATAGCAGAGTAAAAAACATACGCAAGTGATATTTGGTGACCTGATTCTTCATATCAGTACCTTGTTATTGCATTGCACGATTGGTTAACTTTTATAGCAGAGTAAAAAACATACGCAAGTGATATTTGGTGACCTGATTCTTCATATCAGTACCTTGTTATTGCATTGCACGATTGGTTAACTTTTATAGCAGAGTAAAAAACATACGCAAGTGATATTTGGTGACCTGATTCTTCATATCAGTACCTTGTTATTGCATTGCACGATTGGTTAACTTTTATAGCAGAGTAAAAAACATACGCAAGTGATATTTGGTGACCTGATTCTTCATATCAGTACCTTGTTATTGCATTGCACGATTGGTTAACTTTTATAGCAGAGTAAAAAACATACGCAAGTGATATTTGGTGACCTGATTCTTCATATCAGTACCTTGTTATTGCATTGCACGATTGGTTAACTTTTATAGCAGAGTAAAAAACATACGCAAGTGATATTTGGTGACCTGATTCTTCATATCAGTACCTTGTTATTGCATTGCACGATTGGTTAACTTTTATAGCAGAGTAAAAAACATACGCAAGTGATATTTGGTGACCTGATTCTTCATATCAGTACCTTGTTATTGCATTGCACGATTGGTTAACTTTTATAGCAGAGTAAAAAAAAAACAAAGAAACCTCTTTCAATCAAGAAAACTGAGTTTTCCATTTTACAGCCAAACAGTACCGATTTTGGCATAGATTTAGTATATGTACTAGATCTACAATCAGAGATCGAAGATGGAACCAAAAAAAATATGTGCAAGTGTTGGTGAAAGTCTATGTCTGAGTTAAAAATAGTGTTGTCCTCGACCAACACTTTTACATTGTCGATAGAATTCATCATCCGTCCGTGATGTGTATGGTAGATAAATACATCTTAATGCAGATTAAGTCTTTCATGAACAACACAGTTTGGCAGATTTGACGTCATAAAGAGAATAAGGTTCTTATTCCAATTTTTAATACAGTTAATAAATAAACCTTTATTATTTATTGACCCCTAAATATTACGGTTTTATTTATAGGTGGGATCTTATAGTTTCCCTTTTAAATTTAAAATTAAAATGTTTGCTGCATGAAAATTAGACGTATTACATTCAATAGGAGTTTTAGGGGGGTACCCATAGACGTAGAATTTTTTCGCTACGCTAAATAGACCAACGAAGCGTGCGAGAGAGAAGTCATTTTTAAATGTACCCCGCAAGAAGAAAAGTGTCAGCAACAATGTATTGAATGTGACATGTTTTGCTTGAGTAGATGCGCATACCGGACGGTCTCTTGTGCAGTTTAACTAATTTTGTAATTATTTTAGTAATCTTACTATTAAATAAGAAATATTACTTTGTATGACAAGGTGTCGTGTTCAGTTTGTGACTGTGAAGATACAAGACGTAATTATCCGGGAAAATACACGTTTCACAGGTAAATAATAGAAAAATGAGTGTGGGATGTGGGATGGGGGAAGTGGGATGGACTCAAATTTGAACTCCACTAGGTAGGAGTTCAAATTTGAGTCCATCCCACTCTTCTTATAACCGATAACCATTTTTCTCGTAGCAAAGGATTACTTGGAAATCTGAAAGCACAAAAACATTTTATATTAGCCGTGCCATTTTATATAATTTTTCACTCTGTTACTTTATCTATATACAATTTGTTACCCCAAAGTTTATTATTTTTCAAGTGTAAACCACGCTTTATGGATAACATTAAATTTAAATGTAACCCAAAAATTCCGTTCTAGCGGGACTCGAACCCGCACCTTCGCCTGTCATCGGCGATGCCTTAAACAATTTACCCATAGATCGAGCTATGACGCTGGAGACGAAATTTGTGGGCACTATCAACTCGGCTATAGCGCCAAGTTGATAGTGCTGTATATACAGGTGTTTCATTGAAAACCTTCTGTTCAAAGTTCGAAAGTAAAGGCATCGCTGATCACAGGCGAGGGTGCAGGTTTGAGTCCCGCTGGAACGGAATTTTTGGGGTATATTTAAATTTAATTTGTTACCTATTATTTTATTAAGCAGAAATAAACAATATTTATTTATTAAAATAAAAAAGAAATATACCCTTTCGGGGAAAAAGGCGTGTGTAATAATCAACAACGTAAATATTTACTCCAAAATATCTACTACACAAACTGCAATAAAAACACCCGTGGTGCTTTAAAGTTACCTTTTCAATAGTCATTACAAAAACACACACCTCAATGTCCACCTGGTTATTATAGATTTAAAAAAAAACAATAAAATGTTAACAGAGCACATATATTTACTCCAAACAAAGTAAACCTCCATTCTAGGATGGACAAAAATTTAATTTATAGGTAGGTATAGTGCGCGTCATGTAAAAAGAACGCTGGTGGTCAAGCTTCTACAGGCGTTCCAGCGTTCTTTTTACATGACGCGTACTATAATTGTACATTATTTGTAGTAAACTAGGTAGGCACTCATTCAATGCATAGGTATACATCTCTTAAATAAGTAGAAAGTAAGTAATCTCTTAAAAAGAACGCTGGAACGCCTGAACGCCAGCGTTCTTTTTACATGATGCGCATTATACAACGATATAGACTGCATCAGGACTATCGATATTTCTGACGTCATCACTTGGTCAAGCCCTATCGTAATCAAACATTTTTATATTTTACATAAAATATTGTTTATTTCTAGGTGCAGCAACGAAATATTATTAAAAAATATAAGGGAAAGTCCTAATCTACGAATGAAACTGGTTTTTAGGCCATTTACTAAAGCAGAATTGATAAAATAAGCAATACAATCGAACTACCAATAATCTATTATTTACCTGTGAAACGTGTATTTTCCCGGATAATTACGTCTTGTATCTTCACAGTCACAAACTGAACACGACACCTTGTCATACAAAGTAATATTTCTTATTTAATAGTAAGATTACTAAAATAATTACAAAATTAGTTAAACTGCACAAGAGACCGTCCGGTATGCGCATCTACTCAAGCAAAACATGTCACATTCAATACATTGTTGCTGACACTTTTCTTCTTGCACGGGGTACATTTAAAAATGACTTCTCTCTCGCACGCTTCGTTGGTCTATTTAGCGTAGCGAAAAAATTCTATGTCTATGGATTTTGGTGTCGTAATTGTCTGTGTAGATTCATCGAAACACACACTTCAATATTTTAGTAGGATTTTTAAAATAAATCGTTGTTTTTAACCCCCGTCGCAAAAACGACGAGGTGTTATAAGTTTGACGTGTCTGTGTATTTCTGAGTGTGTCTGTGTGTGTGTTTGTCTGTGGCATCGTAGCTCCCGAACGGATGAACAGATATTAAAAGATAAACGGCTAATTACCACTATTATTCGTTAACAAATAATTACCACTTTGCTGACGTTTCGAGACTGAGTTCAGAAGCCTCTTCATCATGAGCACCGCGTTCGACGGTGGACCAGCGAATACAGAGAACACAGAACGGATGAACAGATTTCCTTTTTTTTTTTTTTTTATTTGAAAGGTTAATTTGTCGGGAGTGTTCTTAGCTATGTTTGATGAAAATCGGTTCAGCCGTTTCATTGACTCGAGGGTTTTTTAATATTTACAAAATTAATTACTTTATAACGGAGTGCCTGGGGGCAGCCTTGCCACGGCGTTCTGTTGATATTTAATATCGGGTTTACTGGACGGGATAGGGGACTCGCTGGAATGATACTCTCAGTCTAACATAAGTTAAGGTTTATTTGCTTACTGAATACTATACAATGCAATCTCCTTTGATATCCTAGGGAGTGAAGTCACACTCTTACAGACTACTTAATCTACGGCTTACTCGGTACCGCGGACTTGGGTGCGCGGGCACCCAGAGACCAACGGTCTGTGACGGGGAAGGTAAGTTACTCCCAACCTGTGTTTGAGGTTGGACGTAACCCCCTTCGGGTTAGTAATCTAGCTACCTAGCAGGCCCGCGACCTCTTGGTTTAGCCAATCGGTGCGGGACGCTGCAATGGAGACTGTGAGAACTACTGCGGAGAACACTCTCCACGATCAGGTCCAAACCATGGGACCGCGGAGAATGAACTCGGACGAACGACCCCACGAGTAGGAACACGGTGATCCCACCCGCCGGATCGGACAAACTATCAGCCAGGGAAACACGACCAGGGTAACCATGAGGCCGCGTCTCCCCTTGCCCTAATACCCTAACCAGATATCCAGCGACCCGGTAAACCAGGCCGCGAATACCCGGGATGAGGGGCAGTGACACCACGTGGGTTCGCTCGTTTCGCTCTCAAGATTCTCCGCACGACCAGGGTAACCATGGGGCCGCGCCAGAGAACCTCTCAGCTTCGGAGCTAGCCCGCGAGTGCCCAGAGCTACTGACTGCGATGCCTTATATCCTAACGCCCGGCGCGGTAGTGTGTGTGCGCGTCTGGATGCGCGCGGAGGCGGGGCCACGCTGCGTCGATGTCCATGTGTGTGTTAGTCGCTCGGTGGCTGTCATCGGGTCCGGACGTCTGTGGGGCTCGTTACACTCCTCCCCCCTCTGAAGACTTTTACCTGTAAAAGTCGCCGGTTTAGTACTGCTTGTGGTATCACAAATAAAATTACTACTAATTAATAACACGGATGATTTTTGTTTTATTATTTTATACGGTCCTGGATCCGTATCTCTGAATCGGTTTTCTGGACGAATCTGAATCGCTCCTGGTCGGTTTGGTGCTAATTTCGCACAGAAGTTCTCGCTGTCGGATAGTGGAAAGTCCTTTTTAAGCGCCAGATTGCTTATCTTTGGTTTCCATTCTCTTTTTTGTTTATCGTAATGTTGTTTTTGATGGGTTCCGTTCTGATGATTCTGATGCTGGGCTTTGTTCTGATCGATTCTTACTAACTCGTATAGTTCCTCGGTTTTTTGTTTCTCTTTTATGGAAGATGTAGGGAATCTGTTCCGGTCACCAGGAACTCTTAGTTCACGTCCAAATAGTAAGAATGCGGGGGTGTATCTTGTGGATTCTTGTCTTGATGTGTTAATTGCAAAGTTGAGCTCCGATAAATACACGTCCCATTTCTTATGATTGTTTGATACGTAGGTGGCGATCATTGTTTCTAGTGTCCTATTGACATCCTCGAAGCGATGATCTATTCTGTATTCCTGTAATTCGTTCTTGAACTGTTTACTTGTAAAATGTTTGCCATTATCTGTTAATAAGGTCTTTGGGCAGCCATAGCGCATTATGATGCACTCTTTCAGTGCTTTCGAGACAGTCTTTGTCGTTGCTGTTCGAAGTGGTCGTATCTCCGTCCATTTTGAGAACTTGTCCTGGAACACTATTATCCAGTTATAACCTTGCGATGACCGGGGTAAAGGTCCAATTAACTCTGTCGACACTATTTCCCATGGTTCTTCGGCGTTTCGTATGTGCATCAAGCCTTTCCTCTTTTCTCGGGCTGGTTTGTGTGTTTGGCATGTGATGCATTTGTTTACGTATTTTGCTACGTCTCTGAACATACCTGGCCAGTAATATCTCTGGGCTACTCTGGTCAGGGTTTTCGAGGTTCCCAGATGTCCAGCGTTCGGTTCATCATGGTTTTCTCTTAGGATTGTGTCTCTTTCTTGTTTCGGTGCGCACAGCTTCCATTCTGAGTCTGGGTTCGGTTTAACGCCGTATGCTGCATTTTGAATTTTCTTATAAAGTTTATTTTCCTTTATCTGGTAGTTTTTATTTTCTTCTGGGTTCCTGTAAACTTCTCTTAATTTCTTTAAATACCAATCTGCTTCTTCTGTGCTGGTTGTGCATACTGGGTTTCTAGACAGTTCATCGTCTACCACATTCTGCTTGCATTCTATTGGGTTGCGTGGGTAACATTTTTGTTTCACTGTTTGTATTTTGTTTGTGTTCCCTTCCCATTTGATTTCTATTTCCATTTCTCTAAGTATGTCCATACCTATTATTGCTTCTGGTGCTCCTGGTAGTAGGTACATTATACGTTTGCTTTTTGCTTCTTTCATTTCTATGTTCAGGTTCAATGCCTTATTGATGCCGGTTATCGAACCGTCGGCCATTGTTATTTCCCTGTTCTCTGTTTTGACCCTTGTTGTCGCATTAACGCAGCGGTAGTAGATATTGCTGGTTATGTACGACCTTGTCGATCCTGTATCCATTAGTGCTTTGTATGGATTTCCTTCGATCTTTATTTCCATGAATATTCTGTTATCTTTACTTGTTTCTTCATTCGCTGTTGATGCTTTTATTGGTTTTCTGTTTGAGTTCGGTCTGCAGCAGTCTCTGCTCATTTTCCCAATTTCTCCACACTTACAGCAAAATATTATTCTGTTGCTTCTGCATCCTTTACTTGAATGTCCTGCTTTTCCGCAGTTCCAGCAGCACTTTTCTGGGTCATAGTTTCTCATGTATTTCTGTTTACTTTCTGGATTTCCTGCTTCCTCATTTCTTTTTGCATGTTGCTGGCTTGATGTTCCTTGTTGAACTTCTTTCGATATTAGTTCATATTCTGCGGCAAGAAGTATAAGTTCCTTTAATGAGGTAAATTCCTGCCTTTTAATGTAAAACTTGTACTTTGGGTTCATGTTTTCGTAAATTCTCTGTAATTTATCGGTTTCTGTCATTTTTCCGTATCTACGGATTAATGTGTGTATTCCAGTCAGATATTCTATGAAGGTTTCTCGGAAGGTTTGTTTCTTCGCTATTATTTTTCCTATTAGATTTTCTTCGTAATTCTTTGGAATGAAGTATAATTTGAAGTCTTCTATGAATTCTTCCCATGTATTCCATGCGTTATTATTATTTCGATACCATAACAACGCGTTTCCTTTTAAGCAGAATGGTAGCACTCTCACTAGATGGTTAGCGTCCTCATCACATATCTGTGCTACTTCTTTTAGCCTTTCTAAGAACTCTATGGAATCATCTTTGGTATCGAAGCTGATATTTAAGTTTATTACTGCTTGCAAAATTTTCTTCACTTTTTGATCAGTCTTAATGTTAGCCATGTTATCTTCCTTTGGATTCTGGTCTTTTTCATCCAGTGACATCCTGGTCTGGTCAGGCGTTTTCGCCTTTTCTTTTATTTTTACTTCTTCACTTTTTATATAATCGGAGAGGCTTCTTCTTAAGCTCTCTACTGTATGATCTTGAGTTGGTAATCCTCTGTTTCTTGACTCTTCTGTTAATTCTTCTTTACTGAGCTTGTAGATCCATGAAGTGGACATTTGTTTATCCCTGTACTTGTAACGTTGAGTGTCCCCTCGGGATGTGAGTTATTTAGTTGGGCGCCAAAATATAACGGAGTGCCTGGGGGCAGCCTTGCCACGGCGTTCTGTTGATATTTAATATCGGGTTTACTGGACGGGATAGGGGACTCGCTGGAATGATACTCTCAGTCTAACATAAGTTAAGGTTTATTTGCTTACTGAATACTATACAATGCAATCTCCTTTGATATCCTAGGGAGTGAAGTCACACTCTTACAGACTACTTAATCTACGGCTTACTCGGTACCGCGGACTTGGGTGCGCGGGCACCCAGAGACCAACGGTCTGTGACGGGGAAGGTAAGTTACTCCCAACCTGTGTTGGAGGTTGGACGTAACCCCCTTCGGGTTAGTAATCTAGCTACCTAGCAGGCCCGCGACGTCTTGGTTTAGCCAATCGGTGCGGGACGCTGCAATGGAGACTGTGAGAACTACTGCGGAGAACACTCTCCACGATCAGGTCCAAACCATGGGACCGCGGAGAATGAACTCGGACGAACGACCCCACGAGTAGGAACACGGTGATCCCACCCGCCGGATCGGACAAACTATCAGCCAGGGAAACACGACCAGGGTAACCATGAGGCCGCGTCTCCCCTTGCCCTAATACCCTAACCAGATATCCAGCGACCCGGTAAACCAGGCCGCGAATACCCGGGATGAGGGGCAGTGACACCACGTGGGTTCGCTCGTTTCGCTCTCAAGATTCTCCGCACGACCAGGGTAACCATGGGGCCGCGCCAGAGAACCTCTCAGCTTCGGAGCTAGCCCGCGAGTGCCCAGAGCTACTGACTGCGATGCCTTATATCCTAACGCCCGGCGCGGTAGTGTGTGTGCGCGTCTGGATGCGCGCGGAGGCGGGGCCACGCTGCGTCGATGTCCATGTGTGTGTTAGTCGCTCGGTGGCTGTCATCGGGTCCGGACGTCTGTGGGGCTCGTTACAACTTGTTGCTAAATGTGTTTGTGAACACAGCCTCACAAACTCAATCACAATCTGCAGTGTGCTTGTAAGCACTTGTAAGTTTATATTGGAAGTGCCAGTTATGGCTCTGACCCCCGATAACCTCTCGCTCGCACGATTGAGATGGCATCAATTTATGAATGGACAATCTGTGGTAATGCAATTGCTTTGGTACAAACTACAATATCATGAACTGGGCAAACTAAACTTATGAAAAGAGTACAGTGATACTCTTCATGTAATTCATGAGCATAGCCTGACGCCTTGGCATCCACAATTTAAGAGAGGTGTATTTAAGCCTGCGGAAGTGGCACTTCTTTCTCAGGAGAACTGTACCTGGGTTGGGTTTAGCACCTAGACACTTGATTTTGAGGAAGGTGTGAGTGCAGAGGGTTTCTTGAGGAGCCCCAGGAACATGCCAGACTGTTTTTTTCTTAGCTAACGCGAATTGAATTAGTTACAGTCACGTAAAGCCGTAATTTTTGTAGGTAGTAATCTAGTATCTATCAAAAAATCACCAACTATGATAAAATAAGTGACAGAACCGACACGGAACACCCCGACTCCACTTGGTCTTGTGCGTCACGCCCCTAGAGTGTATATAAAAACGCGGAGCCAATTATAGCCGCAAAAGCTCTGCGTTCGATCGAGTCCAAGGGAACAAGCTAGGCTATAATGGCACCAGCTTGTTGCCTTGGACTCGATCGAACGCAGAGCTTTCAGGCTTATTGGTGAGCAACATATTATAATGGCGGAGACTAAGATCCAGAGTCTCGAGCATCGCGCACCGTGAAGTTTTTTTTTTTTTTTTTTTTTTATACTACTGAATGACGTAACAAGCTGATGGCCCACCTGATGTTAAGCGGTAACCTCTGCCTATGAACAGTGCATTACCTCATAGGTCACGTCCACCTAGGACGCGCCCTATGTGGCATTGCACTGCGCCCGCCACCCTGAGACATAAGGATGAAAAGTCTCATGTGCCTGTAATTTCACCGGCACCCTTACCCTTTAAACCGGAACACAGCAATGCGAGCACTACTGCTTTGCGGCAGAAATAGGTATGGTGGCAGTACTTCCCCGGACGAACTCTTTCACAAAAAAGCTCTACTACTACTAAAAGTTGCATGCCTTTCGATCTTCTATAGGTTACAGTTTGGAGAATGCTCCTAGGAACTTCACGATCTGATCCCACCATTTTCTTTTCATCATAGGACGAGCAGACGCACGGCTCGGTATCATCCTTACATCATTAGTATACCCTCTATTCGTACTAAACGGTAACTCTGGCGGCGCCGAATTAGATAAGTAATAATGCTCTTATCTGGCTCAACGCATTAGTATTGCCATTCAGCGTGGCAATGCAGCCAGCATCTTAGGGACGCTTCCGTCTGGTAGATGATTTGGATCAGTAAAGCTACCTTTAGATCGCTTGCAGCGGTCTTCAGGTAGCACAACTGTTTCATATGTATTTTGTACATACCTTGTATTATTCTTTCTTTAAATAAATGTATATATTGAGTAATGATTCTCGCAATGTGCTGTAACAGTTCAATCACAATTTGCCGAGTCACTGTAAGAACCTACGGATCGGAAATGGCATTTATGGCATACCAATAGCCGCTCGCTCGCCGCATGATTGAAATGACATCAATTTCATGAATGCTTTGGTAAATTTCAATTGCTTTAAAGTGGATGCTAATTTTAAAACGTTTTGTATCGTACCACAGAATAAATATGGTCGTACTACCAATTGTAAAGGCCAGAGTAGCTTTAAGGAGGATGCTCACGATTGCGGCGTGAAATTCTAAATTTTTGGTGTTTTTTTCCCATTACAGCTAATCAACACTTCTTCGGATAGCAAAAGTTGAGTTCGCGAGAACTAGGAGACCTAACACACATGTTTTAATTTATAGTATCTCATAAATATCATCAGTTTACCCCTAACACATTTTTACAGTGTTTTTATTTTTAAGTGTATCGTAGCGAAACTGATGATATTTATGAGATACTATCGATTAAAACATGTGTGTTAGGTCTCCTAGTTCTCGCGAACTCAACTTTTGCTATCTGAAGAAGTGTTGATTAGCTGTAATGGGCAAAAAACACTAAAAAAATTGAATCTCGCGCCGCAAGCGTGAGCATTCACCTTAAGAATTTATTATTCAGGAATTATTATATAAGTACCAGTCTCACGAAGACACTCATAAATTACAAAACAAATTGAATTTCTATATTCCTATATTCCATATTTAATATTCTACTTCTGACTTCTACTTCTACTTCTTATTCTGACTTATAACTTGGCGTTATGAATAAAGATATTGTATTGTATTGTATTGTATTGTATTGTATTGTATTGTTTATTACCTACACAAATGTTTATGGTATTTACATGCTTTTACATTGCTTTTTTTGTTTGAGTAGTAGTAGAGCTTTTTTGTGAAAGAGTTCGTCCGGGGAAGTACTACCACCATACCTATTTCTGCCACAAAGCAGTAGTGTTCGCATTGCTGTGTTCCGGTTTGAAGGGTAAGGGTGCCGGTGAAATTACAGGCACATGAGACTTTTCATCTTTATGTCTCAGGGTGGCGGGCGCAGTGCAATGCCACATAGGGCGCGTCCTAGGTGGACGTGACCTATGAGGTAATGCACTGTTCATAGGCAGAGGTTACCGCTTATCAGGTGGGCCATCTGCTTGACCCGTCATTCAAGTAGTATATAAAAAAAATAAAAAAAGTAAATGTACAACTAGCTGGCAAACATTATACGTATAATTAAACCAACGACTTTAAAAGTCAATAAGCCCCAACCTGTTCCTCCAACTACTCAGATGGTGGAGTAAAATATCTGACTGTTCCTTCTACAGCTGCTAAGACTCTTAGAAAACTTTAGAAAAACATTTAAAAATCTCATAATGGTGATGAAAGACCTACAAGACCTGGCTGAAGAAGTGGCTTTCCACGCGTTGTATCGGGATGAGTACCCCTCTTCCCTTCCCGCCTACCTCTCCTTCTGCCCTTCCCCCCCTCCCCAGAATTCATCCTATTAATACCGTTGACCCGACAGACGCCCTATCCAATGATCTTTAGTACATCCGCACACCTTATATAGAGCCAGAGTGGTCCCGGACAGTGCGGTTTCAGAGAAACTTCCTCCCGCGAACGCTCAGGTTGTGGAATGATCTCCCTGCTGAGGTTTTCCCGAGCGACTACAGTATGGGGTTCTTTAAAAGGGGTGTTTGGAAATTTTTTAATTGGTCGGCAACGCGCTTGTGATGCCTCTGGTATTGCAGGCGTTCATAGGCTACGGTAACCGCTTACCAACAGGTGGGCCTTAAGCTTGTTTGCTACATTGGTAGTAATAAAAAAAAAACTGGTTATAGATTTGTCCTGGCTGCTAGATTTAAAGGAATGTGCTACTACTAATTGTGTTGCTGGAGGAATGTGTTATCCGAGTCAGTCGTGGGAAACAATGGCAGCGATGAGTTCACCTCTTGTCACGTCTATATTCCCACGATGCACCAACGGTGAAAAGAGCCCTTTTGAGGCTCTGCCTACCGCTTCGGGAAAAAAGGCGTGTACAGCCAAAATATAAGTCGCCCCGATGTATCTTCGCCGTAGACAAATTTCTATAGCGCGGAAACCTTCATTCCACCAATAGCAATCACGTGCTAAAATCTTGCGCTGTTATTGGTTAATCGATTTCGCGGCAAAATCGTGGGGTTTTGTTCATCCAGTCGACTCTTAGATGTGAGCGGGACAGAGCTATACTATACGTTCGGGTACTGTCGGCTACCTGTCTGCTCTTTTCTGCGCAAACGAAAACAGTCAATCGGACTTATATTTTGGGTAAAACTGCATGTATCTACAGGATAGTATTATTTTATCTGTGGTACAGGTAATACTTACATTCATGAGTTCTTTCCCCTCCTCCGTGGAAGTGAGTGCTATGAGCGCATGGCTGCACTTCTTGGGGCAGTAGCTCGCCGGCTCAGAGAGCACAGGTCGCACATCATCATGTAAATACTTACATTCATCAGTTCCTTCCCCTCCTACGTGGAAGTGAGTGCTATGAGCGCATGGCTGCACTCCTTGGGGCAGTAGCTGGCTGGCTCTGAGAGAACGGCGTCGCACATCATCATGTAAATACTTACATTCATGAGTTCCTTCCCCTCCTCCGTGGAAGTGAGTGCTATGAGCGCATGGCTGCACTCCTTGGGGCAGTAGCTGGCGGGCTCCGAGAGCACGGCGTCGCACATCATCATGTAGTTGCTGAGCGCGGCGCCGCAGCCCGTGCGGTACGCGCAGCGCGTGCGCGCCTGCACGCACGGCGTGCTGGGCGACACGGCCGCCGCGGACACAGCCAGCAATGCGGCCAGCAACCACATCACCTGCAAAGAGACGAGGAAAACGTTACAAGTCGCTCAACGATTAATGAGCGCTCGGCGAAATTGGTGGGGTTGATTGCGCATGTTTACATACGCGTATTCCCTATACAGACCCAAAAAATTACTACTGCTCATTGAAGGTCAGCGCTCATTATTCGTTGCGCGACCTATACCACTGTGTAAGACCAATCATTCAAGCTAAGTACGGTACGTAGGCGACTCTCAAATACATCCAAATTAGTGCATGTTTAGTGCAAATTCGTTCAGTGCAAATTAGAGTAGGTAGTTTTTATTAGATGTATGTATATGCGATGGTAGCCTAACGGTTCAATAGTGCAACTCAGAATCCAACGATACCGGGTTCGATCCTTAGGCTTTTGTGACTTTGACTTTTCTAAGTTATGTGCGGATTTCCAACGCTCTGTGCTTTGGAGGGCACGTTAAGCTGTCGGTCCCGGCTGTTATTGATTAATAGCAGTCGATAAGCCATGTCAGAGGCCCTCGGGCGGCTTGACAAACTCTGACACCAGAGGCCAGCACTACCTCATACGAAACTAAACGAAACGAATAGTTATAGTAGAGCTTTTTTGTGAAAGATTTTATTATTATTCTGACATTAATTAATTATTTGACATTATATTGTTTACACTAATTATCATTTTAATATGATTATTCATTGTATAGGTACTGATATACAGGCCGTCCCAAGACTATGCGACATGAAGGGAAAGTACCTTAAATATTGTAGATAGGATATTTTGCTGAAAGGAGACTTTATTTTATTTTTAAAACTTAGTAATACTGCAATCAAAGATTTTCTTAAAATTACTTGCTTCGTCTGGGAATCGAACCGACGAATGTACATTTGTCCGTACTTATGAATTTATGTTTATTTTACCTATAACCGTTTTTGATATTAATATGACTACCATTATAGCAAGAAACTGGATAAATGTGAACGCACAAATCTACGCTTGATACTGTATACGGGAGACGTAATCTTCAAGCTATGGTAAGTAGCGGCCTTTATTTAGGTAGCGGTTTTTTTTTTTTTTTTTTTTTATGCTACTTGAATGACTGAACAATCAGATGGCCCACCTGATGTTAAGCGGTAACCTCTGCCTATGAACAGTGCATTCTCACATAGGTCACGTCCACCTAGGCCGCGCCCTATGTGGCATTGCACTGCGCCCGCCATCCTGAGACATAGATGAAAAGTCTCATGTGCCTGTAATTTCACCGGCACCCTTACCCTTCAAACCGGAACACAGCAATGCAAGCACTACTGCTTTGCGGCAGAAATAGGTATGGTGGTAGTACTTCCCCGGACGAACTCTTTCACAAAAAAGCTCTACTACTACTCTACTAGCGGTTGTGGGTGGTTGCGCTTTTAACCCATAGAGCAACACGTACAGAGGCCGTCGTGCTCTTAGTTTTAACCTTATTTCAATACAAATAATAACCTATCAAAACTTATAGGTACTTACAATATTTTGATAACTAAAGTAAACCTTGCAAAACGTAAGAAAAAAACTCATTGTGCTCGGAATGTTCTCCTCTATAAATAATAAATGCGAAAGTTTTTGAGTGTGTGCGTGTGTTTGTTGTTTCTTCACGCTGAAACGGCTCTACAGATTTGGATGGAATTTGGAATGGAGATAGCTTGAATAACACAAAGGCACATTTTTATCCCAGTATTCCCACGGGATCGAGACCTATGCGGGTAAAACTGCGGGGCACTGCTAGTAAAAAATACAAATTAAACAGTTGAGCTACCTAAAGACCGCTTCAAACGATCTAAAGGTAGCTCAACTGATGCTAATCACTAATCATAGTCTGTCTATCTTATTCTTCTTATTCAACATAGATAGGGTCATCAAATCGAAATTGTCACGTTTGCATAGTTTCTAGAAGCTACTAAACCTAGATACACCTCTCAGTCACGATTCTGTCAATGTTAGTTTAAACAATAACAGCTTATATGGAAGCGAGATGATCTTATTAAGGGGTTCTGACAAGCCTCGTTCTCGGAAGACCGCGGTCTAAACAAACAGAATCGCCTCACGTCCACTCGTCACTAGCTACTAACTTACACGTTACGGTACCCTAGCCGGTGTAGGGCTGGCACATAACGAGAACAACTTACAAATGTAGGCGGGAATACACATGCCTGTAAAACGGAACAGGGCCGATGATGATACTATCAATTAAAACATGTATGTCCTAATTTCCACAAAAACAGTTTTCGCTTTTTCAAGAAGTGCTAATGAGCTGTGAATGCTGTGATGGGTAAAATACTGACAAAATTAGAATTTTGCACCCTTTTCTAAACGTTGCTTTTATAAGTTGTAGAGTTTACTTATGTAAACTCTAGAATTATCACATATGATCTAAATAAGTTTTTTGTGAAAAATATATTTTTCCATGCAAGCTTTTACAAAATTAGTGACCGTGTGCTGATGAAAGCACGGCCAGTCTACTATTATCCATCGCGGAGTTCCGTTGTCCACCTTCCGTCTCCATCATCAGATCAGCTCGCTGTCACCATAATATTGCATTGTCATCGGAACTTGACAGGTATGCAGTATGCAAAATATCATCTCAATCGGTTGAGATAACTGCTTTAAAATTCAGTTGCAAGATTCCATCCGGACAAGCATATTTTAAATAAATAAATAAATAATTATGGACAGTTCACACAACATTATCTAGCCCCAAGCTAAGCAGAGCTTGTATTACGGGTACTAGATAACTAATATACTTAATACAATATATTACATAGATAGATATTTTTTATTATGCATAGAAAATACCCAGAACACCCTGAAAAAATATCTGCGATCGCACAAATATTTGTTCCGAGGGGGAATCGAACCCGCAACCTCCTGCGTCATAAAAACATAGCTAATAATTTGTAGAGTTTACTTAAAATTAAACTACAAACTATGAGAGCATTTCCACAGATAATCTAAAAAATAAATGCTCCTGACAACCCTACTTCCAAGATAGACACGAAAGTAAGGTCGACGGCCGATGAGTCTCTGCTGCAAAAAGAAAAAAACGTGACAAGTGAAGACGTCCACTCCGTGCCCAGTGCCAAGTGTTACATTAAAACAACAATAGAATGCCAGTGCCAACGTAAACCTTATTTACATCACAATAAGGATAGCGCGTGAGTAACTGTTGGCACAGTTAATTCAATTGTATTGATTTGTAAATATAATAACTCTGATATTTTCTTTGAAGCCTCTCATTAGGCGCTCATGATGTTCATATTCATCAATAGGTACTTCTTCGAAGATAAATAGGAAGAAGATCTTAGAAAGACGTCTTGTTTTCTATACCTACTTCAAGCACAGATAACATAATACTATACTAGTACTTCAAGCAAGTTTTATTTATCTATTACTTAAAAAAAATCTTTATAATTGGCGCCGCACGGCTTGTGCATTTGCCATTTTCAAATATCTGTATTTTCACTGTATTTTGTTTTAAATATATTTTGCAACGTTACACTCCTTCCAAGTCGTCAAAGTCACAGTCAAGTCATATTTTAGTAAAACGGTGGCCAATTTTACTAAAACTTTGGTAGACAATTTCCACCAATTTCAAAAGTCACGCAATTCACTTCCATTTCATTTCACTACACTTGTGCTTTTTAAACGAGCTACATTAGTTAAAATGCCACCAAAATAACACAAAATAACTCAAGAAAACACTAGGAAAAGAAATAAAATAAAAGTAGACAACGTCTGTTTTCAAAAATGGCGGGAAGAGTCCTAAAACTTTTTTAATTTTGCTGAAGGATTCTTCCTTTTTTTTTTAATTCAGCCCTACAGATCGTTCACTTTGGGGATAGTGCCAACCAAGACATGGGAATTCTTACGGTGAACGGTCTGTACATGTGAAATTTTATTTGCTGATGTTGTTATATTATATTTAATTCTCGTTTATACTAGTAGGGAGGCCGCATTGTTCTAAGGCTTTACGAGTACATACATCATCATTGTCTTGCCCTTTTCCCAATTTATTTGGGGTCGGCGCAGTAAGTCTTTTTCTCCACTCTCCCCTGTCAGCCGTCACCTCATCATTCATTCCCTTCTCATTCATATCATCTATCACGCAATCCATCTATCTTTTCTTAGGTCTTCCTCTTCCTTTCCATCCACTAACATTCATATTCATAACTTTCTTAGATGCATGCGTTTCATCCCTCTTCGTAACATGCCCATACCACGCTAAACGATTTCCTTTCAACTTTTCCGTCACTGATGCAATTTTCAAACTTCCTCTTATATACTCATTCCATACTTTATCCATTCTTGTTACTCCACACATCCATCTCAACATTCTCATCTCTTCTGCATGCAATATTTTTTTTTCTTTATAATTGGCGCCGCACGGCTTGTGCATTTGCCATTTTCAAGTATCTGTATTTTCACTATATTGTATTTTCAATATATTTTGCAACGTTACACTCCTTCCAAGTCGTCAAAGTCACAGTCGAGTCATGTTTTAGTAAAACAGTGGCCAATTTTACTAAAACTCTACTAGACAATTTCCACCAATTTCAAAAGTCACGCAATTCACTTCCATTTCATTTCACTACACTTGTGCTTTTTAAACGAGCTACATTCGTTAAAATGCCACCAAAATAACACAAAATAACTCAAGAAAACACTAGGAAAAGAAATAAAATAAAAGTAGACAACATCTCTTTTCGAAAGTGGCGGGAAGAGTCTCGCATGCAATCTTCTTTAATCCTTCTTCTTCATGGCCTAGTATTCCGATCCATACATAACGACAGGTTAGGAGTACATGCATTATAAAAATTGCCTTTGCTACGATGACGGAGTATAGTGGAAAATCCACGTTCGAACCTGATAAAATTAAGTGTCAACATTGCAACAAAACGCGGTCAATGCGATAACAAAGGGAACATTACAAATTAATACAGATGATGAAATATGGAAGATAATTATTACAAAGTAATATATATACAGGCGAAGTTTTGAGAGAAGGTCCTACTAGATGGTAGTCAGAAGCAATTCCAAATTATTAATTGACACATTCCATATTTTTCTTTGAAGTTAGTAAAAATTTGTCAGCCAGTAAAACATCCGCAAACATCAAGCAAGTATTTGATGATGATGATGATGTTTTTTTTTATATATTTTTTTTTTTATAATTGGCACCGCACGGCTTGTGCATTTGCCATTTTCAAATATCTGTATTTTCACTATATTGTATTTTCAATATATTTTGCAACGTTACACTCCTTCCAAGTCGTCAAAGTCACAGTCGAGTCATGTTTTAGTAAAACGGTGGCCAATTTTACTAAAACTTTGGTAGACAATTTCCACCAATTTCAAAAGTCACGCAATTCACTTCCATTTCATTTCAATACACTTGTGCTTTTTAAACGAGCTACATTAGTTAAAATGCCACCAATATAACACAAAATAACTCAAGAAAACACTAGGAAAAGAAATAAAATAAAAGTAGACAACGTCTCTTTTCGAAAATGGCGGGAAGAGTCCTACGAGTACCTTTCAGCGGATGTTTCAGCGCGCATTGCCGCCAAAGCCTAACCGGCCAGTAACTTCTTCATACTTTATACGCGTTCGCCCTCTTTGGTTAACTTAACATACTAATCAACAAAGAGTTAGTATTTAGTACAAACTCCTTGCTAACCAATCACAAAAATGAGTTTATCTTATCACCATATTTCAGGTAAAACCTATAAAGGCACTTCAAGAAGTCTGTTAGAAAGGTAAATAAAGTAGATAACCTACCTGCATCGCGTGTATTCGCGAGGTCTCAGTTCGGGGCGAACTGAGTAGATACCCGGGGCGGTGGTAGATACCCAAAAAGCATCAAAATCTTAAAAATTCTGTGACATTTCCAGCCGTAGAGGCCGTAATCCGAACGGTTAGCGGGCAAGTGTGAAAAGCTCTGGGCAATTACTTACACTGTGTCCACAGAAGTGACTGACCTTGGCTAGAGAAGTTTCTATATGATTTTGAAATAGGTACAGGCCGTTAGGTACCTACTTAGCTTATATTTTAGTACCTATTGGCTGCAAATTAATACTGATGGTCGACTTGTTCAGTAGTTCCTAATAGATCCCTTGGCTAAGATCCTGAGGACTTTGATCGTCTTAATAGTTTTTTTTAGGGTTCCGTACCCAAAGTGTAAAGGGGGGAACTAAGGCCACAGAATAAATAATAGTACAAGTACTAAGGCTCCGCTATCCGTCCGTCCGTCTTTCACCAGGCTCTCATGAACCGTGATAGTTAGACAGTTGAAATTTTCACAGATGATATGTTTCTTTTGCCGCTACTAATAACAACAAATACTAAGAAACAGAATAAAATAAATATTGAAGGGGGCTCCCATACAAAAACATACATGACACATTGCGACAACAATGACGAATTTGGCGAAAGTCAAGAATTCGAGTGTGTTTGAATCCAAAGATAATTTTTATTATATAGATATATATAACACATATATACAGATATGCAGCCAGCATCTTAGGGACGCTTTCGTGTGGTAGTGATTTGGATCAGTTGAGCTATCTTTAGACAGTTAGCAGCGGTCTTCAGGTAGCACAACTGTTTCCTCTTACTGTATATTTTTTGTTTTCTTGTGTGCAATGAAGAAATAAAGAATAAGGAAATATCAAAAGGAAGTCTTTGATAATGATCAACTTATCGAAAGATCGCAGATCTACTTTTTCCCGTCAAGCCACAGAAACTGCCTCCAAAGAGAAGAATATTTCAAACCTTCTTTGAATATTTGCCTACTAAGCTGACATTTTAGAGCGTCGAGCTGCGCTCCTCTAACCACGGAAGCAAACACGACTCCCGCGCAACTCATTATTGCGTGTCATTAGGCGCTAAATGGTTGAGCAAACAGATGAGTGGAACGAACCAAAATGGTTCTAAATGAGAACATTTCTTGCTTTCTTTTGGATTTTCACGCGTTAGGATTAGGACTGCTCTAGAACCACTTTGTATCCAAATTATACAAAATTAGAAAGACGCGATTCAACACTTCAGCTAAATAGCACTTGGAAGATTATGATGGTTACCCTCAGAAGAATAAAAAAGTAGTCATAGTCTGACTTTTTTTAAAATTTATTATGAATGACTATAACTATGCCGCACAAGTCACGCACGTCCCTATATGTGGCATTGCACTGCGCCCAACACCCGGAGACATAAAGATGAAAAGTCTCATGTGCCTGCAATTTCTACGGCACCCATACCCTTCAAACTGGAATACAGCAATGCGAGTGCGAGCAATACTGCTTTATGGCAGAAATTGGTATTGTAGTAGGTACTTCCCAGGAACTCTCATCTTTAAAATCATTTTAATCAGGAAAAGTTTATCTTGCGACTAGATAATGTTGTGTGTGACAATTAAGCATTTTTTTAAAATATATGGAAGGAGGCACCTATCTACTCGTTATTCTACTTTTCTTGTATCTATAATACAATAGAATGAATGCCCAGTTCACTCTGATTTACGATTCCACTTTTTATGGTTAGGTATACGTAGAGAGCGGTCCTACGGCACGTTTTGTTCGAATATAAACGATCGTTTTAACTTTCTAAAACTCTGGATCTGTCCTGGATACGAAGAAAGCATCGATTCAATGTTATACTGTTAGTAGAAATCAAAGGCAATGTCAAAAATATTTTATTATTTGAAACACAAGGATCGTTTTGGATTCGATCTGGCATTTTTGAAAGAAACGTCATCATTTTTATTGAATTACATTTGAGTGTGTTTTTTAGAGTTATTTCGTGTAATTTTAGTGGCATTTTAACTGGTGTACCTAACTTTGAGAAATGGCACATGTGTGATGTAGTGAAATGCGTGTATTGCGTGTCTTTTCGAAATACTCATACTCATAGACATTTATTCGCCGTAGGAACTTAAGAGAACACTTGGTTATGTCAAATTGTATAGTTTATACACATTATTTGTGTCATTTTTCATTTCATTTCATTTCATTTATTTCGCCTTGTAACATAGATTGTCACACTGGGCAAGTCACATAATAATACAATTTAAAAAATTCACAAATTACAATTAAAATTCTAATTTCTAATATACAATACAATTTCTATAATACAATTTCTATATAAATTTAATTGTTAAACACAGTTACTATTCAAAATAACAAATAATCATAAAGCAAAAGTCAACCAAAAATTTAATAAAATCTAATTAATAATCTAATACTAAACTACCTACATCTTACCCAAAAACTAAGTTAATCAGTCGTCATTATACCATTTTTCCAGCACCTCTCGAGAGCACACTACACAATATCATTATTTAGCAAAAATGAGGAATCTAAAACAGTCATGTTCATAAACTCGTTTAAGCAGTAAAATGCATTTACCTCAAAGAAATGTTTAATTTTTCTTTTGAAGTCAGATGTATGTTCCAGATTAGTTATTTTAATGGGCAATTTATTGTACATTAGTATTTTATTGTATTCCCCTTGTTTCTGAACCTTTACAAGCCTAACTTTTGGTATACAAAGTTTATCTTTGTTTCTTAAATTAAAATTGTGTATATCCTTTTTTTTTAAGTAATTTTCCTTGTTTTCGTGAATTTCTAATACGCTTTTATAAATATATAAAGATATAACTGTCATAATTTTATTTTGTACAAAATACTTCCTTGCTGATGTCCTCCTTCTAATGCCACATATGATCCTAATTGCCCGTTTTTGACAAATCAAAACCTTTTTGATGTCTGAGCTATTTCCCCATACAGTTAAAGCATAACTAATGATGGAATGGACATAAGCGTAATATACTGATATAAGAGAGAGATGTGTTATACACACAAATTCAAATGGTGGATTATTCCCTGTAAAATCTCAGTTTTTCTGCCACTATTTAAACTGGGTTATGACTTGACAGAGACTCTTGACGACTTGACTATAAAAATATAATAAAATAAATCACTTGACATTGGCTAAATTGTTGCAAATAATGCACAGAAGCTATTACCTAAGATAAGAAGAATAAGGATCATTTAGAATCGTCTTACAAAATAAATTTACTCCTGTTCCAACGCGACCAAACCTACAAGAATCAGGCAACAAACACGGCTCGGCTGTATTTGATGATCCTTCTTACCTACTACTAGGGAGCGCCTGTGTGGTGCCTCGATAACAAGTGGAAGCTGATTCAAAGAAAGAAAAGGAAATTAGGTAGGCAGTCAAAAGTAATATGCTAGAGAGAATCAGCAAAAGTTCATAAGGCAGCACACGCTACGCTTGATACACTCATAAATAACACATCAATAATAAATTATATGTAGGTACCTACAGACATTTCAAATTGCCAAATTAGGTGTCGAGGGGCAGCGTGACATCAGGCCACGCGGCTTTATCATTAACATAGTCATGTAATGTAGAGTATTTATAAGCCGAGGCGTGTCTGAAATCCGAGAGCAACTGTTGAGAATGCAGTGATACGTGATAGTCAAGCTACTATCAGTGGCGGTCCGATGGGGGGGTCACGGGGGTCGTAGCCCCCCCCCCCCCCCCCCCCTAAAGGACGACACGGCAACTTAAAAAATCTCCTAAAACTTGACGGTTACGCACATTTCACACGCATTACTCTCTACCTACTAAAGTTAAATTGTAAAAACATTCAATATCTTTATTACTGCACTCTCCTCGAGCAAAAAACAGAATATTTCGCTTCAAAATGATCCTTATTATTTCAATGAATTTTGACTTTTGTAGTAGAGCCAAGATGACCCCCCAAAAAATCTTGAGCTGCGACCGCGCCTGGCTACTATTATTAAATCTGTGGTACAAGAAACAGGTGAAGCTCTAAAACAAATCCCTATGGTGTTCATGTATCAAAATGTAGTTTAAAAAATGTTTTAACCATTACAAGGCCGTTATAAGCTAATCAAACAAGGCGAAGCGATAACCTCATTACAAAACACAAGAACTACAACTCACAGGTATTTACTACTCGGTAATTTTACGGTTGTTTCTATAGTATCGACCGTTATACAACTTGATACCCGCCGAGCGATTAGCAATCTCCTGTTTCTATCAGCATTGCGCTGTTTCAATGCTGTTTCTATTGAAAATTACGTTTTAGCGATCATGCAACTCACCTTGTTGTTAACAAACCTTGATTGCAACAAAAAGCCTTTTGACATGTAGTGTTTCTATCGATAGTATGAAGTAGCGATTATGTAGCGCTGTTTCAATGAATAATGACAGCATTTGATCGCAAATATGTTTCTATCATAGACAAAGCATATAAGAGTCGTATTATACGTTTGATTAAAAATGGTTAGTACGTTGATACACGGTTCATAGCGTAATCGTACTTTGTAAAGTGGTCGGGTTATCCATAATTCGTACAAACTTCAGATTGTAACACATCGATAGAAGTCCATAGAAATCGGAGCAAGAAAAGATAGCTGATCGCAAAACATCGATAGAAATGTTATTTTGTTAGCATCAAGCGGACAATAGAAATCGTTTGCAACATATTTAGCTGATCGCACCACCGAGCTATAGATAGTCGAAAAGTTACTATAGAAATAAATCCCAGCAAGCCACAGATAATCTAACAGTTTCTATGCAATCTCTACAGTTATGCCATTAAAATGATAGCAACCATAGTCTGTAAAGGTCATATTACTGTGGACGTTAATATCAAATAGAGGTCCTATCTTGAAGATAACGTTATCTTAATCGCTTGTATTCTTGTAATTAGCTCAACAGTTTGATTCAACTGTTATTTAGTTTAAATCTGTACTGGTGTCGATTCTGTGCAGCATTCTCTAATTTTAAAGCGCGTTAAAGTTGTCGCGCGCCCTTTCTAATAGACTGAAATAAAAGAGACCGCGATAATTTTAATGTGGTTTAAAATTAGAGAATGCTGCACAGAATCGACACCACTGTCTGCCTGTTTTAGTTCGTTTTCCATGGCACTGGATATATTGACATCCTAGCTGTGTTGTCTAGCCTCTTACAAAGTAGTCGCAATCCGGGTCTATTTGACAAGCTTTTTATTTTCAACTTGCAATGTTTGTCTGGGTGGAATCCGGGTAGAATCTTGCAACTGAATTTTAAAGCAGTTATCCTCAACCGATTGAGATGAAATTTGGCATACCTGTCAAGTTCCGATGACAATACAATATGATGGTGACAGCGAGCTGATCTGATGATGGAGACGGAAGGTGGACAACTTAACTCCTCGATGGATAATAGTAGCCTGGCCGTGTTTAGGCTCATTTTGATCAGCACACGGTTACGATCACTAATTTTATAAAAGCTTGCATAGAACATGTAATTAATTTTGTTAAAATCTAAAAAAACCTCAACGCAATGAAACGGCTGAACTGATTTTGATCAAACATAGCTAAGAACAATCCCGAAAAATTCACTTTTCAAACAAAAAAAAATTATCGGTTCATCCGTTCGGTAGCTACGATGCGACAGACACACACACACACACACACAGACACGTCAAACTTATAACACCCCTTCGTTTTTGCGTCGGGGGTTAAATTAAAAATATATTTTTCACTAAAAACTTTTTCATAATTATCTTTTCATGTGTTGTCGGCGTTGTCGCATTGCAGTTGAATATGCTTCGTCACAAGACTAAGTATGCTTTTGACGGATGTGCGTTGTTTATAATATAATGTCTTATCTGTAGCTCCGTGTCTTCAAAGTTCGATGTAAGTCACACTTCTATACCTGACTGCGCCAAGTAAAGGCTGAATGTCTTTAGTTCTAATAGCCCTTGAAGATAACGCTCTGTAACTTAGGAAACAAGATATTCGTGTGACCAGTAGAGTAGACTGTATGGTTTAAGCCCGCATGCTCTTGCTTATCTACTCAACAATGGTTTAAAGATATATACCAACCTCTTTGTATTCTCACGCATCAATGAACTATTGGGTTTGCGTTCATTTCTGCCAGATGCACTTGTTGGTTAGTACCAACGTTTAGTTGCAACTAAATAGACTAGTATAAGATTAAGTACAGCTGTTTCTCTTGAAATTGAGTAGCATGAACCACTTATATCTAGAGGTTTAGCAATGGCTATTCATTTACTTACGACCCGTCCCCGGCTTTGGACAAAAAGATAGTATACATATAAATCTTCCAGAAGAAATCATATGAGTGCCTATATGATAGTGAAAACTGCATCAAAATCCGTAGCGTAGTTTAGAAGAATTGTACGACCACTGCTAAAAAAACACAAACTTATGTGTTTTTCATATTAAATGGATTGTTTTCATAGTAATTTATATTAATAATTAGACTGCAGTGAACGTCGATAAAAAATGCGGCATTTGTATGTTTTAATAATATGTTTGTCCGACGATAACTGCAGAAACGTTGATCCAATGTTGATGAAACTTGGTTGGTAGGTAGGTTATGTGCGTCATGAGCTTGATCGGTAGGAGGAGTTTTGGAGCAACAGGTGTCTAAGAGATTCCCCAATTTATCGATAAACGGGGCGAACTACTAGTAATATACTTGGCTAAATACCTACAACTTACCATTTTGTATTTGAATATAAACTGGGTACCTTAGCTTACTAGGTACCTAGTATCTATAGTGAGTTCTCGGTGGTTGTCCTGCTGTTCCTTGTTTTTTCAATCTTTGTTACATAATTTGCACTTTTGTTTGGGAACAGCGGATAGCTTCCGAGTATCATGGCTGCTGTGACGACAGCAGCATTCTAAGGCGAGGCTGAAAAACAGCGTGGCTGAGACCTCGACCCTTTCTCTTACACTAGCCTAAATATTATTTATATACTTATAACCTTTGTTTGTTAGTAATGAATAAATGCAATTTAATTTTATTTATTTTTAATAAATAAGCCATTCATCCTCTAAATTTATAACCGTGTTCACTATGGAAATACATTCCTCTAGTCAGAATTACTATTAAAATTAAAATAGCGAAAATGACTAAAGACACAACACATGCACTCGAAGTAGATGCAGCATTCATTTTACACTACACAATCCAAGCCAACGTCCGCCTAGTCCCACGTAATAAATCACAGAAAAGGTCGCCGGAGACAAATTAAGACATGTGGTGTGCAGCTGCAGCGGCCAAAATCTCTCAATCATTATTTTTTCCGTGCATTTTTTATCGCCAGAAAATAACCATAAGAATAAGAAATCGAACCGTACCGGGAAGCGTGACTAAAAGCAAAACACCGAAACCGAGTGAGATTTGGCCGAGCTCGATATAGCGGTCGATAAACGCCAAGCCGTTTATGTGACACCTCGTAAACGCAATTTATTTATCCTCTACACGATATCGAGCGAGAAAGGCGAACTATTAATAACAACTTCGATAAATATAGAGCGGAGCTCATATCTGAAGCATTTATTATTGCAGTGGCTATCAAATCAAAAAGTAATTCAAACATGAATGAGAGGGAATGCAACTGTAGTTCAATATAGCTCAGTGTCATACAATACCCTTGAACGCAGCTCATTCACAACTAATTATTAAGTAAACATAGATTTGAGTTTACTGCTAATTTAAAACATAACATCTACAAGACATGACTCTAATTATTCCAATAACTGTCATCCTCCATCTACTTACAACAATAGGTAGGTACCTAAAGTTATTACCATAATGTTCCGCTTAAGATCTCGTTCTGCGAAATCTCAAAATGTTTCGGCCATTAAATAAATAAGCCTTTTGAAGTCGAGAATCGCTTTGGCTTTCGGTATTGTTTTTGTAATGGTCTCTCATCATACAGTGTGAAGATTGACAACGCGGTTCAGACATCTCATTTCTTCAGAAGAGACAATCATTGTGAGGCTATTGGTTATTTTAAATTGCATCACTAATTCTGACTGTTCGCAGTATGGGACGTACTTTTTAATAGGTAAGGACATATTAAACATTTAGCAAGCAGATGACATTTTACATTCCAGAAATACGGTCTACCAACCTCGAATATACGTTAAACCCTAAAAAAACTATTCGTATAGTAGGTACCTACTATTGGAACCTTATTCAAGCTATTCGTCCGTGGGTCCTAGTTAAATTAGGTAGGTACCTACATCATCGCCTATCATGATTCCTGTAGAAAGAGGACTTTTAAGTACCGTTAGTATAGGGAAGGTAGGTGGTACTTTACATTCCATGGTAAACTCGTAGCAAACAAGTAATTTATTTTGCAAAAATAAAAAAAAACCTCAACGCAATGAAACAGGTGAACCGATTTTGATTAAACATAGCTATTACGTAGTAATTGTCAAAAACTCTTTAAAGTTACATTTATTTAAAAGATTTACTGAAAGTTTGATATAGGTACTTTAGTAGATACAGAGGTTAGTCCAGTTTGGATGTGGAAATAGAAGTGACGTCCTTAGATAGGAGCCGAGTTTATATACTAATGGAGTGTGGGATAATTATACATGATTCAGGGTTGATAGGATACAAATAACAAAGTCCTATAATCATTAGAGTGGAAAGTTATGCTACTGATATATACATCTTACCATCGACGTAAATAAAATCATCTTAACTACTATCTTAAAGGGCGTTATCGAATAGTTTACATTACTATCTTATTTACTAGTCTAAGGCCCAAGTTCACGAACAAATAAATCGGTGATTACCGTAACCAATCGTCAAAGTGACAGATAACGTATGAAAACATCTGTCAAAAAGACTTGTTTAAGCTAAACGGTCGTTTAAACGTCCGTTAATGTGTTGGTGAAAACCTACCTTAAGGTTATTATTTAACATAGCTAAGAACACTCCCGACAAATTCACCATTCAAAAAAAAATGAAGTCGTTTCATCCGTTCGGGAGCTACGATGCCACAGACAGACTCACACACAGCCATACACACAGACACATCAAACTTATAACACCCGTCGTTTTTGCGTCGGGGGTTAATAAAGCTGAGCCTTGTTTGCTGCCTGATTCTTGTAGGTTTGGCGCCATGTGACAGGAGTTTTATAGAAGACGATTCAAAATGGTTCTTGTGCTTTCAATGAATAAAATACTTTTGACTTTGTCTTTGAATGATATCGTCTTTACTCTATGAGTAGGATACAATCTGCAATTTTTGAAAGAAATGTCATTATTTTTATTTAGTTATTATTTTTTCTGGTTTTTCGAGTTATATCGTTTAATTTTGGTGCCATTTTAACCAATGTAACTTTGATAAATAGCACATGAGTGATGTAGTTAAATTTAAGAGTATTACGTGTCTCTTCGAACTAGTGGTTTTTTTTTCTGTAAAAACTCGGTTTTTCCGCTTATGACTTGACGGAGATTCTTGATGACTTGACTATAAAAAATATAATTACATCAATTGAAATTGGGGAAATTGTTTGGAGCACTCCTCAGAACCCACTATAAGAAGAGAGAGAGATACTCTTTTTCACACACAATATATTACGTTCTAAGTAGGAATCATTCTAGTTACTTAGGTATTTTTTTTTTTTTTTTTTTATACTGCTAGATTGACGGAACTAGCAGATGGCCCACCTGATGTTAAGCGGTAACCTCTGCCTATGAACAGTGCATTATCTCATAGGTCACGTCCACCTAGGACGCGCCCTATGTGGCATTGCACTGCGCCCGCCACCCTGAGACATAAAGGTGAAAAGTCTGATGTGCCTGTAATTTCACCGGCACCCTTACCCTTCAAACCGGAACACAGCAATGCGAGCACTACTGCTTTGCGGCAGAAATAGGTATGGTGGTAGTACTTCCCCGGACGGACTCTTACACAAAAAAGCCCTACTACTACTAAATTCATTTAGCTATAGGCTACTATAGTCATATATAGTCATGCCACATTAGTATTCTTGTAGTCCTATTTGAGTCGGCATTCCAGCCGACTAATATGTGATCCCTTACAAAAAGTATTCATTTTAAGGCAAACAACATCAATATGTACAGCGTTGTGCCATAAATCAATCAAAGCCGTGTGCGTGGTTTTATAGTCTCTACGTGCGTCCTTCTGGCTGAATAGAGATTACATCACTGTACCTGCGTACGAGCATTAATTTACAAGCTTTTTTTAAACTTCACTTATTAGTATTAGTTCTAGAAGTAATGGCTAGTAGGAATGACGGAAGATGGGCCACGGTTTTAACGGATTGGTGGCCAAAAGATGCAGAACGACCCGCCCGATGGTCGGATGACATCGTAGTTGGAAAGAAAGAAAGAAAGAAAATTTCTTTATTTTCCCCACGACACAACACACACATAATACAAAAACAAAAATCTACTAAGTGCTCCAAGATCAGTAAGATAGGAAGGGATATAGACCTAGTAGAAAAACAAAAATTAAAACTAAAATAAATAAAAACTATTTGAAACTTTGGTAAGTTGATAGGTAGGTTGTGTGTGTTGTGTGGGGTCAAACAGGTCCCTGTCTCAGAATATGCTGCACCAGACCTAGGTTTAGTGCAGCGCTGGTTTTCAGACAGGGCCTAATCGTCGTCGTTTCGTATGAGGTAGTGCTGGCCTCTGGTGTCAGAGTTTGTCAAGCCGCCCGAGGGCCTCTGACATGGCTTATCGACTGCTATTAATCAATAACAGCCGGGACCGACAGCTTAACATGCCCTCCGAAGCACAGAGCGATGGAAATCCGCACATAACTTAGAAAAGTCATTGGTGCGGAGCCTAGGATCGAACCCGGTATCGTTGGATTCTGAGTTGCACTATTGAACCGTTAAGTTAAGGGCCTAATTAAATGATTCCACGACCATCATTAAACTACAGGGGGGAAGGATAGGCTATAAATCAATATGTTAATGTGTAAAAACAAATCCATAATAAGTACAAAAATATTACTACTAATATTGCAACTGCAAATAATGAGGCAGGTTAGCATGGTAATATTTAATTAATTGTCTGTGGGGTCCGGTACGGAAGCCTGCAATGCACTAAGACTATGGGAGTTGGACGAGAATGGATGAGAGCAGCACAGGACCGGAGAGAGTGGCGTATTAGAGAGGAGGCCTATACCCAGCAGTGGGAGCTCACGAGCTAAATAGATAGATAGATAGACTAGAAGTACCTATAAGTAGTAGTATTAGAACGATTCAGCTGAATTTTTGTGTACCTGTCACAAGTTCAGGTGACAAATACAGTATTAGGGTGACAGCGAGCTGATCTGATGATGAAGACGACGGCACTCCTCGATGGATAATAGTAGGCACACGGTTCCTATCACTAATTCTATAAAAGCTTGTATTGCAAAATATATTTTTCAACAAATACTAATCCCATTAGACTAGTAATTTGTGTTTCATTCGTTTTGAGACTAGTAATTTTGTGTTTCAGTCGTTTTGAGATTAGTAATTTTGGGTTTCAGTCGTTTTGAGACTAGTAATTTTGGGTTTCAGTCGTTTTGAGACTAGTAATTTGTGTTTCATTCGTTTTGAGACTAGTAATTTTGTGTTTCAGTCGTTTTGAGACTAGTAATTTTGGGTTTCAGTCGTTTTGAGACTAGTAATTTTGGGTTCCAGTCGTTTTGAGACTAGTAATTTTGGGTTTCAGTCGTTTTGAGACTAGTAATTTTGGGTTTCAGTCGTTTTGAGACTAGTAATTTAGTGTTTCAGTCGTTTTGAGACTAGTAATTTTGGGTTCCAGTCGTTTTGAGACTAGTAATTTTGGGTTTCAGCCGTTTTGAGACTAGTAATTATGGGTTTCAGTCGTTTTGAGATTAGTAATTTTGGGTTTCAGTCGTTTTTAGACTAGTAATTTGTGTTTCAGTCGTTTTGAGACTAGTAATTTTGTGTTTCAGTCATTTAGAGATTTAGTTATTTCAGGTTGAAGTCGTTTTGAGATTTACTTATTTCAGGTTTGGTTTCAGCTTCGATCAAGAATATCTTGATCGAAGGGTTTCAGCTATTAATAGACAACGACGTTTTAGGTTCGTACAAGAGTACGTAAGGTATCGTCACACGTCCATCTATCTGTACGTAATGTTGTTTGCTATTTATTAACATCACCCGTTAATAAGCTATCTCATTAGTTCAATCCACGTCTCGACTACAGCTAAGGACACGGGAAAGGCGACAGACAAGCGACAATGCCGCTCGACATAGTACCTGCATTATGGCTAGCGATGGCTGTAGTATAATAAAACCGGCCAAGTGCGAGTCGGAATTGCACACGAAGGGTTCCGTACCACTATTTACTTTATAAGGCCGAGCAAAATACGCCACAAAAACACGTTTCTTCTAATTAAAAAACCTTTAATTTGTTATGGTTATTATTTTTTGCTATAGAAATACACACTCTGTCAAAATTTAAACTGTCTACTCAGTAGACAGTAGTCTCTACTGTCACCCTCCAGGTAACGGTGTAGGTAGTAGGTAGGTACATTTGTTGATAAATGGAACACTAGCCAGAACAAAAATTGTACCAAGGGGGCTTTTTAGGGTCCTGTAGTCAACAAGAAAGGAACCCTTATAGATTCGTCATGTCTGTCTGTCTGTCTGTCCGTGTATGTCACAGCCAGTTTATTCCGAAACTATAAGAGCTATGATGTTGAAACTTGGTAAGTAGATGTATTCTGTGAACCGCATTAAGATTTTCACACAAAACTAGAAAAAAAAAAACAAAAAAAAATTGGGGTTCCTCATACTTAGAACTGAAACTCAAATTTTTTTTTTCATCAAACTCGTACGTGTGGGTTATCTGTGAATAGGTCTTCAAAAATGATATTGAGGTTTCTAAAATTTTTTTTTTCTAAACTGAATAGTTAGCGCGGTAGGCACTTCCAAAGTGTTCAAAGGTGTGTCCCCCCCCCCCCTTAACTTCTAAAATAAGAGAATGACAAAACTAATAAAAAAAATATGTACATTACCATGTAAACTTCCAACGAAAATTGGTTTGAACGAGATCTAGCAAGTAGTTTTTTTTTAATACACTATTATTAAAACATCGATCAAAGTTACAACGAACTACAAGAACTTTTATATTATGTTACTTGCTGCTACGGAACCCTTCATGAGCGAGTCAGACTCGCACTTGGCCACTTTTTTTAAAGGGTTTATCTCTTTCTCACGTTTGGCGATGTGGTCGAAGATGTAGCACACCACTTGTCTGGAAGATACCTAATTAGGTACCTTCGACTTGTAGACTCTTAGATTAATTATCGGGGAAAACCGACACTGCCAATGAGTTCCTTTGCTTGAGACCTTCGGATTGTCCAATTACGAAATGGGGATGCCGGTTTCAGGTCGTGGAATAAGTGCCGTGGTGTGTCCCGCCTAAGAATAGACCACTCCGTCACCTCCCGTGGATGTCGTAAAAGCCGACTAAGGGATTACTCGGGCTTTTTGATAAGATTCGTTATTAAGCTTATTATAAGCTTATATTAAGCTTATTATAAGCTTATATTAAGCTTATTATAAGCTTATATTAAGCTTATTATAAGCTTATATTAAGCTTATATTAAGCTAGCTTATTATGGAATGTGTTATACTGGAAGAAAGCGTTAGCTGAGTCAGTCGTGGGAAGCAATGGCGGCGATGAGCTCACCACTTATCATGTCTATATTCCACGATGGTGCAACCGTGCAACCCACTGTGAAAAGAGGCCCATTGGAGCTCTGCCTACCCCCCTTTGGGAAAAAGGCGTGTGTTTATGTATGTATGTATGTATACACATCTATCCATTCGCTGGCTGTCATCTGTCTCCTTCGCTGAATCTTCAATAACGCCATTTCTATGCCATAATCACGAATATGCAAATATTTACTTGTGAATTAACATTTGTACAGCTTGTTACTGCCATCACGAGCGATCCATTACTCGTTGTGTCTCGTGACTTTTGAAGCGGCTTGTACGATGTTAGAATGCTGTAGGAACAATACCTCATCCGGTAGTACCTACTAACTAGGGACAAAGTTATAGGATGTCATATGTTGAACATTGCTTTGAACATTGCTTTCAGCTAACGAAGAACAAGAAACAATAGAAATAATATATGTGTATACATGAGCTACACAGAAACACGTACCTATTAAGCTAAGAAGAAACAGATATGAAGGTACGAGGTGTAACTCAAGTAACAAAATGGCTCTGCCTCAGCATGAGTTGGTTGACAGCAAACTAGCAACCAACGCTGGTCTTCCGGCAGAACCACTTGTTGGCGTTACGGCTAACCACTCACAACGACTATACAACAACACACTAACATAAAGAAAACTAATAATAAGAATAATAAGTACTTACTAAAAGTAAGGAAGGTATGCTCAAATTAAAAAAAAAAAAACTTGTTTTTTTTTTAAACTGTTAATAATTTTACAATTTAACATTGCTTTGAACATTGCTTTCAGCTAACGCTTTCTTCCAGTAATAACACATTCTATAATAAGCCAGCAACCAGGACAAATCTTATACCATCGAATCTTATCAACAAGTCCGGGTTAATCCCTTGGTCGGCTTTTACGACATCCACGGGAAGAGACGGAGGGGTGTATTCTTAAGCCGGACACACCAAGGTTGAAGTGTCTAATTAAAGCTAATAATTACATAATTTGCTTGACGTTATCCCACCAAATCTTCTTCTTTTCGTATGAGGTAAGTGCTGGCCTCTGGTGTCAGAGTTTGTCAAGCCGCCCAAGGGCCTCTGACATGGCTTATCGACTGCTATTAATCAATAACAGCCGGGACCGACAGCCTGTGCCCTCCGAAGCACAGAGCGATGGAAATCCACACATAACTTAGAAAAGTCATTGGCCTAGGATCGAACCCGGTAAAAAAATAAAATAAATAAATAATAATGGAGTCGGCACAACATGGATGTATTCATCCTGAAACCTTTTATGGTTTCCTTTACAATTTTAATTTTAAAGGATTTGGCTTGGTGTTTTACAACCGGCCACCTGCCTAACGTCAACCCTCTTTGGGAATGAAGAATGAATGAGTGGTGTGATTTCGGAGTTTTCCTTCTCCTAAACGGCGACGTAGTAACTTATATAATCTGTGTCAGGGCCCCAATTGCATTCGCGTTTTTTTTTTTTTTTTTTTTATAATTGGCGCCGCACGGCTTGTGCATTTGCATTTTCAAGTGTCTGTGTTTTCACTATATTGTATTTTCAATATATTTTGCAACGTTACACTCCTTCCAAGTCGTCAAAGTCACAGTCGAGTCATGTTTTAGTAAAACAGTGGCCAATTTTACTAAAACTTTGGTAGACAATTTCCACTAATTTCAAAAGTCACGCAATTCACTTCCATGTCATTTCACGACACTTGTGCTTTTTAAACGAGCTACATTCGTTAAAATGCCACCAAAATAACACAAAATAACTCAAGAAAACACTAGGAAAAGAAATAAAATAAAAGTAGACAACGTCTCTTTTCGAAAGTGGCGGGAAGAGTCTGCATTCGCGTTATTTTCAAAACTAGTTCACATTTTTTACTTTTTTAGCCTTTTTCGAAAAGAGACTTCGTTTACTTTTATTTTATTTTATTTCCTAGTGTTTTTCGAGTTATTTTGTGTAATTTTGGTGGCATTTTAACCAATGTAGCTCGGTTAATGAGCACACTGCACATGTGTAGTGAAATGACATTGGAAGTGTATTGCGTGTATTTTCAAATTGGTGGAAATTGTCTACCAAAGTTTTTGTAAAACGGCCACCGTTTTACTAAAACGTGACTTAACTGTGACTTTGAGGACTTGTAAGGATTGTAACGTTGGAGAAGATATTTAAAAAAAAAACTTCTGTATTGTCGCATCCTTGATTGAATTGGCCTGAAACTGCAGATTATGGAAGTTACAGCTCAATTCAAGCAAGAATCCCTCAATTCAAGACCTCCTCAAAACGTACGAAATTAGTGTGAATGCTTCTGGTTCTATTTTGTATGCCTTTTGACATTTTGATAGTAACGTACCGTATTTTGTACAAAATTAGCGCGAGGGGCCCTGCTGAGTTTACAAAATATTCGTAATATTTCGTAAAATGTGTAAGGAAGATCCTTAAACATTTTACGAAAATTTATAAATTTAAATAAAGAAAACCTACTAACTTAGAAAAAGTAACTTGTAAGTACCAAGACACTTTATTTTTTTTTAAATGCCCAGTCTGGCTTGGCTTTTCCAATTTACTTAATAAAGAAACTTCACAACTGAACTAACTATACCTACCTAAACCAGGCTAGCAATACCTACTTCAAAAATAGCACACACTTACCCCGGTTGAACATACTTCCTATCTAAAATGAAAATTTGTATCAAATTAAAATACTTACAAATCTTGCTTTGCCGCTCTCAGTCACATGGCTCGAACTACGGAAACTTTAGAACTCCAGTTTTTCTTAACTTTTTACGATCTCTCACATAAAATATCACTATTAATGGCAACGTCACTATTAAAATCACTGCAGTGCATAATTCATATTCAGTTTCATTTACAATTCTACTTTTAGATTGGTTTGTGTTTTATGATAAAAGACGAGAGGAAACAAGTTTCCCGCGCGAACACCGCTCTACGTGCGTGCTCCCCGCGCGCGCGCTTCGAACCGATTGGATTGGTTTTGGAATTTGGATAGAGGCATTACATTAGCTTGCTTTGCTTGTGTTGGTTGGGCTGAGTGAGTTGTTTTGTGAGTAGGTAGAGTTTGTTTCGAGCCTGCAGATGACAGCTTCATAATCTCCCTCGTCCCGCAGCTACCCGCTGCCCGCCCTTCCCTTCTCCTATAGTAAACTCTAATTTATTCTGTGCCGGCCGGCCGTCTTCTCCCGTCTTTCGTTCGTCGATCGTCTCGCAGTTGTCTCTCCATAGATAGTCTCTCATACACAGGTAGGTAGGTACTAGGTACCTATATTAATTAAAAATATTTACATGACTCTATTGCAATTCGGAGGCTCTCCCTAATTAGGTAGAGAGAGCAAATTGCGGTGCGGAGCAAATCCAAGTCAATTTCTTGCTACTTTGGTAGATAAGTAGGTAAGTACTTAGCCTACCTAGCCTACATAAACCTATACCTACCTGTGACATATCTACAATTTACCAGCCACCATAAAGTTTTGTCCATTTTTGAATTTAATGAAAATAACAATAAGTAAGTAAGTAATTTATATAATCAAAAATCCGTTATTAATATAACGAAACTTTTGTATTATTTTCCACTACACTTTTATATGTAATACCTACAATATCTAAATAATGCCTAGGTAGGTATAAGACGATGCGTAAGCGCAAGTCATGCAAGCAAAATTCGTAGACTTGTTGAATAAATAGGAGAATAACTGTAAATTGGGAAAAGTACCTACTGTTTTCTGTGTTATGTCCCCGAAATTTGTAAGTGCTCTTAATCATACAGACAAAGTGCTAAAATAAAATATTGATAAAAATATATTTTTCCGCCTTCCCACCTCAAAATAGCATCTTCGCCGCTTGATTTCGGGTTCTCAGGCGGAAAAATAGTATACAAAACTCGTTCGGAAAGGCTTCTTTACAAACCTCGTAACGTCCCTCGCCTTCGGCTAGGGCCGTAAACCTCTAGGTTCGTAAATATAAGCCATTCCGAACACGTATGTAATCTACTATTGGTAGTTAAAGCACAGAATATATATGGTTAAAGTACCTACTATGGAGATGTATTTTTTTCTAATCTATCCCGTGGGTTGTTGTTATTTATCGACTGAAGAAATGGCTTCTTGACTGTATATTTTATTCTGTAGCAGAGTTCTACGAATTGCCATTTATTTAATTTATATCAAATACTATTAATATTATGCAATTCTAATTTTATTTATTATAACCTTTATATTAAGTCAATATATGAATTTTTATATTGACCTTTTCTGACCTGTAACTTGGCGTTATCAATAAATGATTTGTATTTGTATTTATAAGGACTTTTTTTTTAATGTATCTAATAAGTCATACTATCTTACGGCCCACCTGATGTAAAGTGGTCACCGTTGCTTATTGACACCAGCAACAACGGGGGTTATTGTCGATGCGCTGCCTACCCTGAAAGAATTTATTATCATTTTGCTTGAAGCGACACATGTAATAACCAAGCGGGAAAACCTCAGATGGAAGCTCATTCCATAGTTTGTAGATATGGAGAAGAAATTATCTCAAGACACGAGTAGTAGGTACGAGAAACCCAGGGCTCTATGATGTGTGGATGAGCTTTGTCACGGTGCCGGGAAGAGCGATGGACGTTCATAAATATTGCGGGTGTGTTAAAACCATTTTTTGATTCAGGGATCGAATCATCGATTATGTAGGATGAGTGCTAATCAAATTCAAATTATCCTTGAAATAGCCTAGTTCATGGAAATAGCAACCTACAGTGTTTGTTTTGTCTTTTGCATTGACAGCCAGTTTAAAATTCGATCGAAAGAGACAAAAATCGCGAGGTGTCGAGTAGCGAATCCGCCGAATTACGAATCTATCCAATCCAGTGACACTGTATTTGAAACGCAACCATCATTATTTTCTACCAATAACGACTGTCTATCTTAGAGCACAACGGCCTCCGTTTTGCTTTATGGTGTCTATATGTATACAGTGTGAGTCTTCATAATGTCCACATATTAAAATGTCGGTAACTTTGGTTAATTTTATCGACGGAAAATACTACAAAAAATCTATCATTTTTTTATTATAGTAGGACGTTTTTTAAATTTTTGTTTTCTGCAATCGCCTCCATCTAAACAAAACGGTGTAACTTTTAAACTTAACGATCTATTTCAATGAAACAAACTGATTAAGGATTAAAAATAACAGAAGCTGCTCATAAAATAAAAATTTATAGGAAAAACAGCCCTCAATTGAAAATTAAGATGTTTTTTCACAAGAATCAGCTTAATTTTCAATAATTTTTCCAGTAATTTTAAAATTTTGCAATAAAATCCCTACTTTACCTACATTTTTGATAACTTTAAGTTATTCTACATTGTATTATCTATCTGATAGTAAAAATCTCAAGTTTATAACTAAATCACAACATGTCTTATCAACTGTTAAAGAAAGGCCTTCCTCACCGGTTGCTCAACAAATAGTGCTTCGCGCGACTATGTGCTTGCAAAAAAGAGGTGGACATTTTGAGAACCTTATGCACTAGCTTTTACGTGGAATAAATGTTTTTTTATTGACTTCTTTTTTTGTTTTTGTTACCCCAAATTAAACCTCTTTAGGAAAATAATGAATGGCGCGTCCGGAGTGCCTTTCTTTAACAGTTGATAAGAAATGTTGTGATTGAGTTATAAACATGTAATTTCTACTAAGTATCAGATAGACAATACGATGTAGAATAACGTAAAGTAATAAAAAATGTAGGTAAAGTGGGTCTTTTATAGCAAAATTTTCAAATTACTGGAAAAAATATTGAAAATAAAGCTGATTCTTGTGAAAAAACATCTTAATTTTCAATTGAGGGCTGTTTTTCCCATATTTTTTTATATTATGAGCTGCTTCTGTTATTTTTAATCATTAATCATTTTGTTTAATTGAAATCGATCATTTAGTTTAAAAGTTCATCATCATTGCGCTTTTCCCAAATTATTTGGGGTCGGCGCAGTACGTCTTTTTCTTCCACTCTCCCCTGTCAGCCGTCACCTTATCATTCACTCCCTTCTCATTCATATCATCTCTCACGCAATCCATCCATCTTTTCTTAGGTCTTCCTCTTCCTTTCCATCCACTAACATTCATATTCATAACTTTCTTAGTTACATGCGTTTCATTCCTCCTCATAACATGCCCATACCAAGCTAAACGATTTCCTTTCAATTTTTCTGTCACTGGTGCAATTTTCAAACTTCCTCTTATATAGGTACTCATTCCTTATTTTATCCATTCTTGTTACTCCACACATCCATCTCAACATTCTCATCTCTGCTGCATGCAATTTTCTTTCATCCTTCTTCTTCATGGCCCAGCATTCCGATCCATACATAACGACAGGTCTTATCACGGATTTGTAAATTTTACCCTTCAACTTGAGTGGCATCCGTGGGTCACATGTTGTTGCTGTGACCTGTCGCCATTTTATCCAGCCTGAGTTGATCCGATGCGTTACGTCCCGGTCAATCTCACTATCCCCCTGTAAGAGTGACCCGAGTTACCGAAAATCAGAGGAGACCGGTAAGGACATTTCGGCAAGTGTTATTGTCACAGGATTAGACAGACCGCCGAAATCGCAGAACATGTACTCGGTTTTGGTTCTGCTGATTTTCAGGCCAACACTCTCCAGTCTTTGCCGCCATTCCTCAAGTCTACTCTGGACCTCAGTGCCATTCTCGGCAACCAGCACAATGTCATCGGAAAACAGCATGCACCAGGGAGCCTCTCCTTGGATGTCCGACGTAAGAGCGTCCATTACCACCAGGAAGAGGTAAGGGCTCAGAGCTGACCTTTGGTGCAAGCCTACAGCCACATTGAAGCTAGCGGTAGTGCCAACTGTGGACCGGACATGGGTACTGCATCAGCTGTATATTGCTCGGATCAACTCCACGTACTTCAGAGGTACACCATTCTTTTTTAGGGCCCACCACAAAACTTCTCAGGGTACCCGGTTGTATGCCTTCTCAAGATCAATGAAGACTATGTGCAAGTTTAATTCGCTGAGCTATGACCCATTTGTGATGCTGCAACACACACGTACTTTTAGTTATAGTTTTTATATGGTTTTTAATTTTAGTGCATTGCTTTGTTTTTGTGTAACAATGGTTGTATTATCTAGTTTTTAGTGCACTGTCTTTTATTTGTTTTGAATGTACGTGTGTTATTGGAGATGCAAATAAACGTTATATCTATCTATCTATCTATCAAGTTTTTATGTGCACTTCTGTATTTCTCGCATAGTTGACGCATTGCGAAAATGGCATCAGTTGTTCCCCGACCTGGCATGAAACCAAACTGATTTTGTGAAATTTCAGATTCCTCTCTCAGTCGCTGTTCAATGACCTTCTCCCACGCTTTCATACTGTGTGACACTAGCTTTGTTCCTCTTTTACTCCAGCACATCACCTTTGTTTTTGAAGATGGGCTCCAGCAAACTGTTACACTTTTCATCGGGTATGGCTTCTTCCTGCAACAACTTATTGAAGAACAATGCTAACCACTTCCATCCATCTGCCCTTAATATCTTCCATTCTTCAACTGTTATTCCATCTGGTGGTAGCGCTTTCCCATTCTTCATTTCATATATAGCTCTTTTCACTTCATCCACACTTACATTTCTCACCAGTCCTACTTTCATTGGTTTTTCCTCTAGTACACCACTCCATTAATTTTCTACATTCATCAGCCTTTCAAAATATGTAGTTCTTCCATCTACCCTTAATTTTCTCATCATCCGTAAGAACGTCTCCTGCTTCATCTCTTACACATTTCTTCTTTTCCTTGAGTACATTTTGTACTTCTACCGACCACCACCATCTATCCCTATCTATCAATCGTTTCCCTTTTGTCTCTCCCAAAACATTCTTCGCTGACGTCCTGATACACCCTGCTATTTCACTCCAACATTCATTTACACTTAGATGTTCCATGCCTCCCATTTCAATCATTTTATCAACCACTCGTTCTCTGAATTCTTTCGCATACTCTTCTTTCTCTAACATATTTAGTTTAAAAGTTACACCGTGTTATTTAGATAGAGGCCATTGTAGCAAACAAAAATTTAAAATCTAATAGAAAAAATTAAAGTTTTTTTTTGTAGTTCAGACATTTTAATATGTGCACATTATGAAGACTCACACTGTATACATTTATTGTTTTCTTACTTCTTCTTTTTTTATTTGTGGCTACTGTGGCTTTAGTTTCCACAATTTTACTTCTCCTTCTTCTTCCTCTATTTAATTAAAGTGTCAATTTGCTTTGACACTGACATCTTGTGTGTGGGTATAGGTCTGTTTTTTCAATTTTCTGTTTACAAATTGTTGTGTACAAAACAAACTAAGTAAACTAAATTCAATGGCCGTAAGCCCAAGAAAGTATTTGATTAAAGATTTGGTCAATAAAACTCCCCCTCTAGATGTTTGGGTTCAAGGGACCATTGAACAAACCGTTGGAACTGATATTTTGATATTAGCCGACACATCGGGCCGTTCGAAAATAACAAAACGTATATCCGCCGATGGAATTATCGATAAGAACTCCCTCAAAAAGGGTAAGTTCATAAAAAAGTCAGTTTCTCCAAATTCCTATATTCCGTGATGTACCTGTAGCTATAGGAGATCACCTCGAGCTAAAGGTGTTTCGCTCACGCATACGCTGAACTTTGGCTCTTACATCGAGTCTAAGGCAAAAACAGCTGCCATGAAGCTAGGCATCCTGAATAAGGTAAAGCGTTACTTCACACCAGGACAGCTTCTCAGTTTATATAAAGCACAAGTCCCAGCTGGTATGGAGTACTGCTGCCATGTTTGGGATGGTTCAGCCAAATACCAGCTTGCTGCCTTGGACTCGATCGAACGTAGAGCTTTTAGGCTTATAGGTGAGCAACAAATGGCGGAGACTAAGATCCAGAGTCTCAAGCACTGCCGTAAGGTTGCATGCCTTTCGATCTTCTATAGGTTACATTTCGGGGAATACTCCCAGGAACTGCACGATCTGATCCCACCATCTCCTTTTCATCATAGGATGAGCAGGCGTACAGCTCAGTACCATCCTTACCTCATTGGTATACCTTCCATTCGCACAAAACGTTTCGGTTCTACCTTTATAATGCGAACTGCTAAGGAGTGGAATACACTACCGTCATGTCTTTCCTGAAAACTATAATCTGGGTCTCTTCAAGTCTAGAGTGAATAGGTGCCTTCTAGACCTTTGTGCTCCATCTTCGGCCACATTGTCACTTACCAACAGGTGAGATCATGGTCAAACAAAGGTCAATGAATGTAAAAAAAAAAAAAAACAAGGAACACTCGGTGCTTCCAGTTTTATCTGTTGCCAGAGTTTGGTGTGATTATTAAATGCAAAAACTGAAACTGGGCTAAGTAAGTCATACCATACCACAGCTTCATACCATAGCTTATTGAATAAATTGACGACCTCTTAGCGCGGCGGACGAGTAGCCGGCCGAGAGCCCGAGATGCGAGAGGTTGCCTTCCCGCTGTGGGACAAATGTTTGTATAATCTGAGAAGTTCCGGGTCTGGCTGTTGTGGTACCTACCATAGTACGTACTCGTAGTTCCTTATGCTCACGACACAGGGATCCTAGTTTGGGATCAGGGACTATGTATGTTATGTTATGTTATGTTATTCATTTTGCTGTTTCTTGCTACTTCCATCATAACCATGTAATAGGACAACATATTTGATACCTATCGGGTATCAAATATGTATACCTAAGAGTAACAATTTGTTGGTTTCTGGTGGTTGAGTACTTACTTATTGCTACTTTTTGTAGGAGTATTTTTAACATGTCTTTTTGATACTTCGATGATACTAAGCTTTCTATCCTGTTTGTTACATTTATATTTATGAATTAAATTAAAGATGAGCTGCTTTCACTGGTGTGTTTATTTCCGAGTTTAGTTTCTCTTGCTGCACTGATTACACTGATGTGTGTGTGTTTGTTCACAACCAGCAGGCATATTATGAGCTCTTATTTCCATTCAGTTCAAAAACTATTCAGTACAAAATATCGGTTCCGTGATATCCGCAACTATATTTAAAGGCACAGTTGCAGAGTCTATAGACATCTGCGATTAAATTTATTCAACGACGCGGATGTCAACGATGAACCGATATTTCGTACTGAATAGTTTTTGAACTGAATGGAAATAAGAGCTCATAATATGCCTGCTGTTATCTAACTTGTTTTTGAAAGCATTTATTGATGTGGCAGTAACATCTTCTGGTAAATTTTAATTTCAGAGGAAAAGTATGTAAATTGCTGTTTTCCTGACACAACTTAGTGGCCCAAACTATTTATTTAAGTTGCTTCCCATCCAAAACATTGTCTTTTTTCCTGTATATCCATATTCATACATCCCAAATGTCAAAATTATTCTTGTAAGTCCATTGCAATAAAAACAGATAAATCTGCTCAGCTCCAATAGTAACTATGGATGTATGTGTGAAAATAAGTACAATCAAGACAAGACGAGTCATGAACAGGGAACATATTAATTACCTGTAGGTACTTTTTTTTATACTACTTGGATGACGGAACAAGCAGATGGCCCACCTGATGTGAAGCGGTAACCACTGCCTATGAACAGTGCATTACCTCATAGGTCACGTCCACCTAGGACGCACCCTATGTGGCATTGCACTGCGCCCGCCAGCCTGAGACATAAAGATGAAGTCTCGTGCCTGTAATTTCACCGGCACCCTTACCCTTCAAACCGGAACAAAGCAATGCGAGCACTACTGCTTTGCGGCAGAAATAGGATTGGTGGTAGTACTTTCCCGGACGAACTCTTTCACAAAAAAGCTCTACTACTACTACCTACCTATTATTATCATTTAATTTGATTACCAGGAACATATTGTTGCATCATTGGAGTATCCGTCAAATCGAAAGGCCTGCCTGGGATACAAGCTACCAAGTTCATCGACCTGACCTCACAGCCAGAAATGAAGTTCACTTGGGAGAACGATGTCAAAGAAACCAACCTAATCATGGAAGGAAAAGTAGCTCCTAAAATATAAAATTAAACAGTTTAATTTATAAAAGTGGTGCTTATTCCTTCACCATAGTAAAAATATAACAGTTATACCTTAAACTAATGGAATAAACAAATTATGACAACACTGATTTTGCTAAAATTCGTCCAATCACCGAGGTTGTTACTTAATAGAGAATATACCAATGGAATAGAGCGATGGTAGCCTAACGGTTCAATAGTGCAACTCAGAATCCAACGATACCGGGTTCGATCCTAGGCTCCGCACCAATGACTTTTCTAAGTTATGTGTGGATTTCCATCGCTCTGTGCTTCGGAGGGCACGTTAAGCTGTCGGTCCCGGCTGTTATTGATTAATAGCAGTCGATAAGCCATGTCAGAGTCCCTCGGGCGGCTTGACAAACTCCGACACCAGAGGCCAGCACTACCTCATACGAAACGACGACGACGAATGGAACACAAGAAACACTTGTGAAAAAATCGGGTCCACATACACATATATAGATTTGTGCAATTAAGTATATATGTACGTTAGCGTAGCTGTGTTCTGGATATGTTGCACCCTCAATTTTATTGGTATATTACCCTAAGGGTTATTATATCATATCACAGTAAAATATTATGGGGGCTTCCCATACACATTTCAAGTCACAGTCCGGGGCCAATCTTGCACTAAGCTATTGAACAGTATTAAACTCATAAGCTGACATGTCAACATGGTCCTGTCCTGGACAACAGATTTAAATTGGAGGGACCCCTAACCAAAAACCGTTAAAGTGTTGCCATCAATTAAAATATTTGAAATGATTATAACAAATGCATAAAAATATAGTCTTCAGCCATGCCCAAAAAAAAAAAAAACATTTCATATCTACAATTTAGATTCAGACTTCAACAATGGCCCAAGTTTCTGAGCAAGCATGATGTTGCCAGCGATCTTGAGCTTTCCCTTCAAGTAGGCAACTTGAGGGTTCAATGAGCCAGAGGCTATTTCAATCAAATCAGTGTCGGAGACTGTCATGGTTGTGTCAGCTTTGCCAGACTTGGGGCTTGCGTTGTACACTTCTGGGGTCTTCAGGTCCAAAGCTGAAAAGAAAGATAGAGTTTAGAGAAGACTCCTAGTGATCGTCCGTCCAGCTTGACACTTGTTCTTTCTTGGTCACCAGTCAGTGACAAGATAGATCAAGAAAAAACGATAATGAAAATGGCCTTGTAACCGATGATGACAAGAGGAAGGTTGCACCTCGCCGACAACATATAACTTGAAATTGTTTCTGAGAAGATTCTGTAAAAAAACAGTGTTTATTCTGTGCATTACCAGTAGTTCTGCAAACAGTAGACATAACACGCACAATTTTTTTTACAAAAATAGATAACTTTTTACGCTAAGCTAATGAAAAACTTAGATGATGTAATTATTCAATGCAACATGTCGATCCATAATGTATATCCGGACAACCTCTTGACCGATTTTGATTAAAATTCTTGCAGTTTTTTTTTTTTTTTTTTAATTTACTGGCAGCTCTCGGAGCTGATGCGTGTATATCTTAGTCCTTATCAGTGCACTTTAAATGTTTGACAAGTCTATTTTTGATGAATTCACTGAGGGGGCGGGCACTGATCACTGAGTCTGGTAGCCAAATTATGAGTATGTACCAAATTTTTCCTAAGAAAAAGGGTTTTGACAGACAGACGGACAACAAAGGGATCCTATAACGTTTCAGTTAGTAACTTATCAGGGGTACCCTAAAACTTATAGAGTTCTATCTCTATTTAATAGGTACTTACTCCATTGCTTGACAGTCTTGCCGTTCTCAGTGATGTTGTAAAGGAACACTCCCCCGACAGACTTGGCCTTGTCCGGGTTGTTCTTGACCTCCGTGGTGATCTTGGTGAAGAGAGCGTCGCTCTTCAAGGCGCCGCCGCCAGAGGGCGCGGGCGCGGCGGCCGGCGCCGACGATCCGGTCACTACATTCTTGAAGTCGATGTAGGCCCCTGGGGAAACAAGAGTAGTTTAAATTGGCGTCTGTGGCGCGACGGGCGAAGGTTTGCCTGCGGCGCAGGAGGTTGCGGGTTCGATTCCCGCCTCTAAACAAACATTTGTACAATTGTAGTAGTGGTAGAGCCTTTTTTGTAAAAGAGTTCGTCCGGGGAAGTACTACCACCATACCTATTTCTGCCACAAAGCAGTAGTGCTCGCATTGCTGTGTTCCGGTTTGAATTTCTGCCACAAAGCAGTAGTGCTCGCATTGCTGTGTTCCGGTTTGAAGGGTAAGGGAGCCGGGGGTTTTTTTTTTTTTTGACACAGTTCACACAACATTATCTTGCCCCAAGCTAAGCAGAGCGTGTGTTATGGGTACTAGATAACTGATATACTTAATACAATACATTAAATAGATAGATATTTTTTATTATACACAGAAAATACCCAGAACACCCTGAACAAATATCTGCGATCGCACAAATATTTGTTCCGAGGCGGGAATCGAACTCGCAACCTCCTGCGTCGCAGGCCAACCTTCGCCCGCCGCGCCACAGAGGTCGTCAAACTGTAAATTACAGGCACATGGAGACTTTTCATCTTTATGTCTCAGGGTGGCGGGCGCAGCGCAATGCCACATAGGGTGCGTCCTAGGGGGACCTGACCTATGAGGTAATGCACTGTTCATAGGCAGAGGTTACCGCTTAACATCAGGTGGGCCATCTGCTTGTTCCGTCATTCAAGTAGTATAAAAAAAACTGCAAATACTGTCTATGTAATGTATTGTATTAAGTATATCAGTTATCTAGTACCCATAACACAAGCTCTGCTTAGCTTGGGGCTAGATAACGTGATGTGAACTTGTCCAGCATTTTTTTTAAATTCTTTTTGCATTATTTCCTGGTGTTTGATACCTGCAATAACAACGGTGCCGGTCTCCTTGATCTTGGTCTGGAAGTGCACACGCTTTGCCGCCAGCCACATCTCCGTGACGAGCGTCTGTCCGGGCAGCACAGGCTTCGCGAATCTCGCCTTTATCGCCTTCACGTTGTTCGGGTCATTGCCGCCGTACCTGGAATAAGTTTGCTAAAAGTTAAAATATGCCAAAAAATACCCAAAAGCAACCCGCCCCAAGGTGCGCCAACCACTGTGCCACCGGTCCGATCCAAAGAAAGTCGAATTCTTGTGATGGTAGTAGGCGTCGAAGTGTTGGCTTCACCACAGAATATATAATAGTACAGTCAGAAGGTAGACTCCGCAAAATCATTTAAATAAATAGCTACTCTGGGCCCCACATAATAAAGTGCAATTCCGGTCGCACAGCGCTAATTACCCACAGCTAAAGTCACCTAGAAGCGTGATGGTCATTATGCGTCAGAAGGGAAGTTACCTCTCTTTCTATGGCGTCTCTCTTATCTTGTCTGACTCACTGATATGACTATCTTCCGTTAGACATCAACTCAGTTGGACGAGGCGTCCCCATCAAATGCAATGGGGGGATTTTCCATAATTACCACTCTTGAAAGGCGGATAGGTGAATGCAGTGTTGGTGTTAAGGATTCTGCTATCCATCATCGAGGAGTTCCCGTGTACTTCCGTCTCAATCAGATCAGCTCGCTGTCACCAGTATATTGTATTGTCATTGAAAAATGACTGACCAAAATTTCAGCTTAAAGTGGGTCAAACTATTTGAACCACACTTTTAAGCTAAGGTTTGGGGATGTTTCTCTATAACGGCTGAACCGATTTCAATTTAATTTTGACAGAGATAGGTAGATTATGACTGAGTTTTGACAGGCTAATATTTATACCGGTAACAAAGCCGCGGGTGGATACCATAAATTTATAAAATAAATCAAACTATATGAAGAAGAGTAAGTTATACCCAAAATAAAAGTCCGATCGACTGTTTTCGTTTGCGCAGACTGATATCCGACAGTAGCCGAACTTATAGTATAGCTCTGTCCCGCTCATATCTAAGAGTCGACTGAATGAAACAGATGCCGCGATATCGATTAACCAATAACAGCGCAAGATTTTAGCGTGCGATTGCTATTGGAAGAAAGAAGGTTCCCGCGCTACAGAAATTGGTCTACGGCGCAGGTACATCGGAGCGACTTATATTTTGGGTAAAACTTTATTTATTTATTTAATTCTTTATTGCACAAAACACAAGGAAATTGTACAAACGGAGGACTTAATGCTAAGCTATGTGTACTTACTTGGCCAAGACGTGTCTGGCAGAGAACCCGAGGGAAGCCAATCCGTGTAGAATCGGCTTGGGGTGACCGCTCACACTCGCCACAGTGGGGTCGATGTGGAGGGGGTTCAAATCAAATGTATGTACTTACTTGGCCTAGACGTGTCTGGCAGAGAATCCGAGGGAAGCCAGTCCGTGTAGAATCGGCTTGGGGTGACCGCTCACACTCGCCACAGTGGGGTCGATGTGGAGGGGGTTCAAATCAAATGTGTGTACTTACTTGGCCAAGACGTGTCTGGCAGAGAACCCGAGGGAAGCCAGTCCGTGTAGAATGGGCTTGGGGTGACCGCTCACACTCGCCACAGTGGGGTCGATGTGGAGGGGGTTCAAATCAAATGTATGTACTTACTTGGCCAAGACGTGTCTGGCAGAGAACCCGAGGGAAGCCAATCCGTGTAGAATCGGCTTGGGGTGACCGCTCACACTCGCCACAGTGGGGTCGATGTGGAGGGGGTTCAAATCAAATGTATGTACTTACTTGGCCAAGACGTGTCTGGCAGAGAACCCGAGGGAAGCCAATCCGTGTAGAATCGGCTTGGGGTGACCGCTCACACTCGCCACAGTGGGGTCGATGTGGAGGGGGTTCAAATCAAATGTATGTACTTACTTGGCCAAGACGTGTCTGGCAGAGAACCCGAGGGAAGCCAATCCGTGTAGAATCGGCTTGGGGTGACCGCTCACACTCGCCACAGTGGGGTCGATGTGGAGGGGGTTCAAATCAAATGTGTGTACTTACTTGGCCAAGACGTGTCTGGCAGAGAACCCGAGGGAAGCCAGTCCGTGTAGAATGGGCTTGGGGTGACCGCTCACACTCGCCACAGTGGGGTCGATGTGGAGGGGGTTCAAATCCCCGGACAACCTGACAACAACAATTATAAAACATCAGCAAAATATAAAACAATGAAATAAAATGTGGTGCGGGGAACAACGAGGAGAAAGCGTTTAAAGTAGAAGAGCTTTTTTGTGAAAGAGTTTGTAGGAGGTACTACCACCTATTTCTGCCGCAAAGCAGTAGTGCTCGCATTGCTGTGTTCTGGTTTGAAGGGTATTGTTGCCGGTGAACAGAACGGTTACAGGCATATGAGACTTCATCTTTGTCTCAGGGTGGCGGGCGCAGTGCAATGCCGCATAGGGCGCGTCCTAGGTGGCTGTGGCTTATGAGATAATGCATTGTTCATAGGCAGAGGGTACCGCTTAACATCTGCTTGTTCCGTCATTTTAAGAAGTATGAAAAAAAAGACGAATTGGGACCCTCCTTTAGGATATAAACTGACTATCAAATTACTATTACTATTTTTTTTTTCTTTATAATTGGCGCCGCACGGCTTGTGCATTTGCCATTTTCAAGTATCTGTATTTTGTATTTTAAATATATTTTGCAACGTTACAGTCCTTCCAAGTCGTCAAAGTCACAGTCGAGTCATGTTTTAGTAAAACGGTGGCCAATTTTACTAAAACTTTGGAAGACAATTTCCACCAATTTCTTAAGTCACGCAATTCACTTCCATTTCATTTCACTAAACTGATGCTTTTTAAACGAGCTACATTAGTTAAAATGCCACCAAAATAACACAAAATAACTCCAGAAAACACTAGGAAAAGAAATAAAACAAAAATGGGCAACGTCTCTTTTCGAAAATGGCGGGAAGAGTCCTAATTATTATTGGTACTATCGGGGTTCACTGTTGTTGAGCTATATTTTCACTTTCCACTTGTTCCCGGGATTTAAGCATAATTCCAAATGTCGTAACGTGCGTCCTAGGTGTGCGTGACCTATGAGGTAATGCATTGTTAAAGGCAGAGGTTACCGCTTAACATCAAGTGGGCCATCTGCTTGTTCCGTCGTTCACGCAGTTGACGCCAAAAAACAATGTGGATACTTCACCCATTCCGCGAAACTTTCTAGGTGTTACCTGTAGAGTGCTGCCTGGTCTTCCGCCGTCTTCTGCTCCACCACAGCGTCGGGAGCTCTCTTCAGCGCCGGCTCCACGTTCACGGAGTGCTGACTGTTCCTCTGCCCGCCGAACCCTCCCTGACCCAGCACGAAGATGTGCTGCTGTGTGCGGAACACCAGCTGCTTATTGGAGAAGATTTCACCTGAGGAGAGCGGGCAGAGTTAGACTTTTTAGATTAGTCCCGCTGGAACGGAATTTTTGTGTTACATTTAAATTTAATGTTATCCATAAAGTGTGGTTTACACTTGAAAAATAATAAACTTTGATGATATAGCAGTGGTGTCATCTCTTGTCAATGTTTCGAACTAATTTCGGACTTTGAACAGAAGGTTTCTAATGAAACACCTGTAGATGGCTCCCATCGGCGCTATAGCCGAGTTAATAGTGCCCACAAATTTCGTCTTCAGCGTCATAGTGTTCTATGGCCGAACTGGTAAAGGCATTGCCGATCACAGGCAAGGTTGCGGGTTCGAGTCCCGCTGGAACGGAATTTTTGGGTTACATTTAAATTTAATGTTATCCATAAAGTGTGGTTTACACTTGAAAAATAATAAACTTAGAGTTAGACTAGGTTTAAATAATGCCTTCACGCCCTCTGCAGCGCAGCAGGCGAGTAGCCGGCTTAGATGCGAGAGGTTGCGCGTTCTATTCCCGCTGCTGTATGATCTGCAAATATTTGACGACCTCTGTGGCGCGGCGGGCGAAGGTTCCCCTGCGACGCAGGAGGTTGCGGGTTCGATTCCCGCCTCGAAACAAATATTTGTACGATCTGCAGATATTTATTCTGGGTGGGTATTTCTGGGTATTTTATATGTATAATAAAAAATAAACTATCTATGTAATGTATTAAGTATATCAGTTATCTAGTACCTTTCTAGAAATTCAAAACTTCCAAGCATCCATTAAAGAAAAATGCATTTTATTGTTGCTATGGGAAAATACTTAATACGCTACTTTGTAAAATAAAATATTTACCAGCATATTGTGTTTTTATCACAAACTTATCACGATAATCATATATCAATTATGAGCACATGACAGATAGGGGGGTGCTAATAAATAATCCTTATAATCTTAAACATTTTCTTATCATTTGATAGAGTATCTATCTTTAGCCTGATAACCTATAGGATAGGCTATATTATATTAATAGTTAGGTATTATGTGATTATTATGTCACTAATTTATTCAAAATCTCGCTAATAATATACTTTTTAGGGTTCCGTAGTCAAAGACAAGGAACCCTTATGGATTCGTCATGTCTGTCTGTCTGTCTGTCCGTGTATGTCACAGCCTTTTTTTTCCGAAACTATAAGAGCTATACTGTTGAAACTTGGTAGGTAGATGTATTCTGTGAACCGCATTAAGATTTTTACACAAAAATTTTAAAAAAAGCAATTGTTTTTGGGGTTCCCCATACTTAGAACTGAAACTCAAAAATTTTGTTTTCATCAAACCTATACGTCTATGGATAGGTCTTCAAAAATGATATTGAGGTTTCTGATATAATTTTTTTCTAAACTGAATAGTTTGCGCGAGAGACACTTCCAAAGTGGTAAAAAGTGTGCCCCCCCCCCCCCCATAACTTCTAAAATAAGAGTATTATGAAACTAAAAAAAAAATATGATGTACATTACCATGTAAACTTCCAACCAAAATTGGTTTGAACGAGATCTAGTAAGTAGTTTTTTTTAATACGTCATTATATCGTAATCCATCCAAGAACTTTTATATTATGTTACTTGCTGCTACGGAACCCTTCATGGGCGAGTCCGACTCGCACTTGGCCGCGTTTTTACTACAAAGGAATACTATCTACAAACACAATTAGTATTAAAAAAACACATGTATAAGAAAACCGGCTTTCTAATTAAGAAAACCACATTCAAATCGGTTCATCCTTTTAAAGGGGGTGATCCATTGCCGAGCCGGCGAGTTAACGGTATAAACTGTTGGCTCGTTGGGTTGTCGACTCGCGTTGGTGATCCATTGGCATACCAAACAGTTTATTACACCGGTTATTATACCGCTGTCTCAGGATTTCAAGCATGCACGAAGAGCCAACGAGCCAAACCGCGGCTTTGTTGGTGCTCCATTGACGGCCTATACCTCTGGCTCGCAGGCTCGCTGGCGTACCAGCGGTTTTACTCGCCAATGGATCACCCCCTTAAGAGCTACGGTGCCACAGACAGGCACACATAGCGGTCAAACTTATAACACCCCTCTTTTTGCTTTGGGGGTTAAAAATACTATAAAGAATATGAGTATGAGTGTTGTGCCTTGTTACATTTGTAAACTCGGGAGTTAACTCACTGTTCACGATGGCCACCGCACTGGACCCCTTGTCGAGAATGTCCACGACGTAGCAGCGCGTCGTGAATGTGCCGTCGGTACCGGGGAAGTTAACTCACTGTTCACGATGGCCACCGCACTGGAGCCCTTGTCGAGAATGTCCACGACGTAGCACCGCGTCGTGAATGTGCCGTCGGTACCGGGGAAGTTAACTCACTGTTCACGATGGCCACCGCACTGGAGCCCTTGTCGAGAATGTCCACGACGAAGCAGCGCGTCGTGAATGTGCCGTCGGTACCGGGGAAGTTAACTCACTGTTCACGATGGCCACCGCACTGGAGCCCTTGTCGAGAATGTCCACGACGTAGCAGCGCGTCGTGAATGTGCCGTCGGTACCGGGGAAGTTAACTCACTGTTCACGATGGCCACCGCACTGGAGCCCTTGTCGAGAATGTCCACGACGTAGCAGCGCGTCGTGAATGTGCCGTCGGTACCGGGGAAGTCACCCACGAACTCTATGAACTGCTCTCCATGGAGAATCTACAAAAGTAAGGTAAGCTTTGTGATATAAAACTAATTGAAGTGTGTACGGCCTAAGAATAAACCCCTCCGTCTCCTTCCGTGGATGTCATAAAAGCTGACTAAGGCATTACCCGGACTTGTTGATAAGATTCGTTGGTATATATTCAAATTCAAAATCTTTATTTCAGGCTTACTGAGAAATGCACTAAACCTAAACAGTAAGCCCATATCAACATAAATACCTTAGAAACTAATATACACATAAAAAACACTTTATTTATTACTTAATCTAACAAACGTGTGATCGCCGACGCGTCGCGGCCCGGGGGATCACGTGACAGGCGTCTCTTGAACCGCCTGAACTTCACCCCTTTCGGCCAGAAGTCAGGGCTCAAAAGTAAGTCTTCACATTTTCCGTAGGGACCCTCACCATAAATGAGCTAAAGCTCACATTATGGCGACAGTCCAACTTCATGACCCTCAAACCCACTCCGGCTTTCTTCCTGATGTATTCCACCACCTCTGCGGCCTTCACGTCGAAGTAGACGCGGGACACGTAGATCTGCGTAGTGGGTACCTCCGCTCGGAAGTGCTGCTCACTGGATACATGAGTACCACACTGGTTCCGGCTATAGGGCTTCCGTTTCTTCCTTATCACCTCGATAAAGCCCTCTGCATCACATGGCTCCTTCCTTGGAGCCCTGGCGGTTGCAGCGCTGCGAACTAGTTCACAGCTCCGCTTCTTCCCCTTTTTCTGAGAGGCAGCCGAGTTGCTAGCCGCTGCAGAAGCGTAGTCATGCCGTTGACTACACTTCAACTCATAAGATTTGTCCTGGCTGTTAGCTTATTATGGAATGTATGGAAGAAAGCGTTAGCCGAGTCAGTCGTGGCAAGAAGTGGACGTTTTGAGACTGAGCCGGCCTATGGAGGCTTTGCCAACCCCTTTCGGGGATAAAGGCATGTGTATATGTATGATTAAAGGCTTTTTCCGCCATTTTTAGGGTTCCGTGCCAAAAGGGACCCTTTTACCACGGCTCCGCTATCTATCCGTCTGTCCGTCTGTCCGTCTGTCACCAGGCTGTATCTTACTTGCCGGGCGGCATGGACTGCGCGACTATAGGAGACTCCATGCACATCCCCGGCAGGATGAAGTAGGTCGGCAGAGCCACGAAGCCCTCGTGGCTCTAGACAGGTACTTACGTTGGTGAAGTCGGCGTGCTTGCCGGGCGGCATGGACTGCGCGACTATAGGAGACTCCATGCACATCCCCGGCAGGATGAAGTAGGTCGGCAGAGCCACGAAGCCCTCGTGGCTCTAGACAGGTACTTACGTTGGTGAAGTCGGCGTGCTTGCCGGGCGGCATGGACTTCGCGACTATAGGAGACTCCATGCACATCCCCGGCAGGATGAAGTAGGTCGGCAGAGCCACGAAGCCCTCGTGGCTCTAGACAGGTACTTACGTTGGTGAAGTCGGCGTGCTTGCCGGGCGGCATGGACTGCGCGACTATAGGAGACTCCATGCACATCCCCGGCAGGATGAAGTAGGTCGGCAGAGCCACGAAGCCCTCGTGGCTCTAGACAGGTACTTACGTTGGTGAAGTCTGCGTGCTTGCCGGGCGGCATGGACTGCGCGACTATAGGAGACTCCATGCACATCCCCGGCAGGATGAAGTAGGTCGGCAGAGCCACGAAGCCCTCGTGGCTCTAGACAGGTACTTACGTTGGTGAAGTCTGCGTGCTTGCCGGGCGGCATGGACTGCGCGACTATAGGAGACTCCATGCACATCCCCGGCAGGATGAAGTAGGTCGGCAGAGCCACGAAGCCCTCGTGGCTCTAGACAGGTACTTACGTTGGTGAAGTCGGCGTGCTTGCCGGGCGGCATGGACTGCGCGACTATAGGAGACTCCATGCACATCCCCGGCAGGATGAAGTAGGTAGGCAGAGCCACGAAGCTCTCGTGGCTCTCGTACAGGTACTTCAGGTCACTGGGGTTTACGACGGATGCTCCCACTGGAACAAGTCGTAAAATTATTGTATAAAAACGGGAAATTTTCACGCACCGTTAAATCGATGTGAGCACCGACATTGTTTCGACCCGTTTCGAGAGTCTTTCTCAAGGTGAGTGAACGCGAAGCACTCCCTCCGCGTCCCATTTAGCACAAATCCGCTCAGTGCGAGCCACTTGATATGAAAGTTTTTATAGTCAGGCTGTCAGGTACTTAAGGACTCAATCCACCATAGCATAACAGTCGCAGCGGTAGCTGAATTTTTAGTATGATTTTTCGCTTGACTGGTTAGGTAAGTGTGTGTCTCGAACTTTTCTGAATGTAATTTTTTGTGCATAGCAGCCGCTGCGATAGCTGGATTTTTTTAACTGGTTTTTGCTTGACTTAAGTGTTTATGTTTTAATTGGTCTCTTACTTTTTGAACGGCAATATTTATAGCGTGCATAGCAGTCGCTGCGATAGCTGGATTTTTTATTAATTGGAAGTAATAGCTATCTTTATTACTGTAGAGCCAGATGACCCCACAAAAATCTTGAGCTGCGTATATATAATTGTACCTACAGGTCAGTAGGCAAAATTTGAATAGCCTACAGGCGGCAAATGTGTAAATCCGCCACTGTGCTGGACAGTTCACACAACATTATCTAGCCCCAAGCTAAGCTTTTCTCCACCGATGTAAATGGAATGTATTTCCACCAATCACCACGCTTGGCAGGCGGATTGGATATCGCAGTATTGATATTAAAAACTCAGGTGGATGCCCATCCTCTGGTGTAATCCCTTAGTCGGCATTTACGACATCCACGGGAGACAGAGGGTACTATTCTTAGCCCGAATACACCACTAGTTTCACGAGCCCGAGTTTCAATAGAAGGGAGGATATTGAAGATATTAAGATGGTTACAAAAACTATTAAGACAATATTCAATTAAATGATGCTTTAAATTAGTTTTTTGTGATAAAAATACTTTTCAATAAAAGTGTTTATAAAATTAGTGAAAAAATTAGTAAATGAGCCTAAACACGGCCAATTTACTGTTATCCCTCGAGGAGTTCCGTTGTCCACCTTCCGTCTCTATCATCACATCATCTCGCTGTCACCATAATATTGCATTGTCATCGGAGCTTTACAGGTATGCAAAATATCATCTCAATCGGTTGAGGATAACTGCTTTAAAATTCAGTTGCAAGATTCCACCCGGACTAACATACATTGCAAGTTAAATAAAAGCTTGTTAAAACATCGCTCACTAACAAAACACATAATAATTAAGCTTGAAACCAGTGACAGTACGGTTTCTACGCATAAATACATATGAATAGAATACTTAAGTATTTAAAACGTCAACGACTTACAGAAACGCAAGAAATGTTTAAACATATTGTGTGATTGAAAGGTCATTTTACGATTAAATCGTGTGATAGTGTGTTACCGATTAATATTTACGTGCAGAGGGTAGTGAGCTTACCTCCAAGGGCGTAGAGTACTAAATCCTTAGAGTCGTAGCTGAATGTTGTCCAATACGACTCGCGATCACCGTCCAACTTGCTACGCTCTTCGAAGTCCTGAAATCATTAAAATATTTGTTATATTTATAACTAGTTGAATGCTCGCGACTTCGTCCGCGTGTACTTTGCAATACAAACTTAACCCCAAATAAAATTAAATTTCTGGAATTCCTTTAATTATTTTGAGATGATAACTGACTTCACAAAACGAGGTTATCAATTACTATTTTCAGTAGAAGTGGAGCTTTTTTGTGAATGAGTTTGTCCGGAAGTATGTACCACTACCACACTTATTTCTGCCTATTTCTCTGACAAATAACGTACCGTCAACTTTTCCACTAAATCCAAAGTGACTTCTGCGATCCTGTTGATGTGTTTGGCGTCCTTCATGTCGACCACCTTGGACCAGTTCTCCTTCACAGACTCGATGGTCACAGGGTCTGAGGGCTTCTTCCTGTCGGCATTCATACCAATATTAGAAGACCAAGCTTTGAGACCAGACAACGAAGTATACAGCCATTCTTTTGTCTATGAAACTTGCAGGGTTCGAAGTGATAATTATCAATGTAAATATAGGTTGATAATTATCTTGATAAGTATAATCGAAAATATTTGCCGAAACTGTAAGGAAAACTGAGAATAATAACGCAGATTTAAGTTATATTTTGAATTTAGATTCTTCAGGATACAGCCAACCCCCGTCCAGTTAACGCAGCTGAGATTGATGCCGATGATATTCCACTCATCCATTTAATTAAGTAGTATATGTAGTTGATTAACTTCTCGTATTTTGGTTTACAAGTTTTTAGTCACGCAATTATAAAAAAAAAAAAAAAATGGAAAATGTGTATAATTTATTTACTTAACTACTGTCAGAGGCCCTCGGGCGGCTTGACAAACTCCGACACCAGAGGCCAGCACTACCTGATACGAAACGAAACGAACTTAACTACTTGCTTCTAACATAAATGTTGTTATGTAATATCAGTTAAAAAAGGATTATCAAGCTTAATAGTAGCAAGTTTTTGTAGTAGTAGAGCTTTTTTGTGAAAGAGTTCGTCCGGGGAAGTACTACCACCATACCTATTTCTGCCGCAAAGCAGTAGTGCTCGCATTGCTGTGTTCCGGTTTGAAGGGTAAGGGTGCCGGTGAAATTACAGGCACATGAGACTTATCATCTTTATGTCTCAGGGTGGCGGGCGCAGTGCAATGCCACATAGGTTGCGTCCTAGGTGGACGTGATCTATGAGGTAATGCACTGTTCATAGGCATAGGTTACCGCTTAACATCAGGTGGGCCTCTTGCTTGATCCGTCATCCAAGTATTTAAAAAACAAAAAAACAAAAAAAAAACTGATAATTATCAAAGGGCATATTTATCTTGATAATTTCAAACCCTGGAAACTTGTAATCGCTTTCGATTAACAGTTTGCAATACATTGCGCCGCGTGTTTTAGGATTTTTTCAAGAATATAAATATTCCAAACGTACAGCGCAATGCACTGCAAACTGTTAATTGAAAGCGTTTACCAGTTTGATAGACAATAGATCCCCAGGTCTAGCGCTTAACTGAGTCAGTCCCCGATGTTGGGAGCGGTACGGGAAGGGTGTTTTCGTCTCTCAAATTATCAGATGACATGAAGCCACGCTTCATTTTGACGTAACGAAAACACCCCTCCCGTACCGCTCCCATACCTCAGGGACTGACTCAGTTAAGCGATAGACCTGTAATTAAAAATACCAATACCGACCCTAGCCCTACGGTCGAGCACAGACATCAAAACCAAAATCGGCTGGAGCCAAAATTGAAATTCCCAAATCTAAGATTTAAAAATAATGTATGTGCCAGCCCTTGAGCTTAGGTCGAAAGTAGGTAGTTAAGGCGCAATAGGTTCACAGCATGTCTATAATGACCTCTAGAATTTTTAAGTCTTTGATAAGAGTTCTTACAGTTTTCAAGAAGAAAAAATATATGGTATTCTTAAGCTTTTTATGGAGTGAATCATAAATTAGTGTATATTTAAGTATTTGATATGTTTTTTTATCGAGTTTTTTGACACTCGATAAAAAAACAATATAAAAGATACCACCTTTTAAAAATTGAAATACCACTTTAGACTTACTTCATACACGTTTTAATTTTTGAAACATTTGTTAGCTTATTAACTATTATTTCAGCTAGTAAAGTAATCAACAAAATTTAACATCTAAACGGCATTTTTATATTATTTTTTTATAAACAAAAACACGGTAGCGGATAGCGTGCGCTCGCCTTCTTCGCCTCATACAAAAATGTTAGTTGAAACTGGTTGAACCTATAGCACCTTAAGTCCGCCGGAGCTGCCCTTCTGTATTTTGTGCTGGGATGTACAAACGGCCGGCCGAACTATTTTTTAAGGGTTGCCAAGCTAGCTTTTAGGTAGCTAGGAATAATTAAAACGGTTGTTCGTAGGTGGCGCGATACTTACTTCAAAGGAGCGCCATTGCCTCGGACGAAATGAGTCTTAGTGGCGAATCCGAGGGTAGAATCGATGACGACCCCCGAATCTTGGAACGATTCGTGCGCCATGTATGCCTATAAACAGTACATATATTACATATACACATACACAACATATGTGCATATAGTAGTTATAGTAATAGTAGAGCTGTGGTGTGTCCGGCCTGAGAATAGACCTCTCCGACTCCTCCCACGGATGTCGTAAAAGCCGACTAAGGGATTACCCGGACTTGAGCGTTGGTATAAGATTTGTCCTGGCTGCTAGCTTAATTATGGAATGTGTTATTACAGGAAGAAAGCGTTAGCCGAGTCAGTCGTGGGAGACAATAGCGGCGATGAGCTCACCACTTGTCACGTCTATATTCCACGATGGTGCAACCCACTGTGAATTGAGACCCATTGAGGCTCTACTTACCTCCCTTCGGGGAAAAAGATGTACAGCTTTTTTGTGAAAGAGTTCGTCGGGGGAATACCTATTTCTGCCGAAAATCAGTAGTGCTCGCATTGCTGTGTTCCGGTTTGTCGGGTACGACCTTTGTATGACCACGATCTCACCTGTTGGTAAGTGACGATGTGGCCGAAGATGGAGCACAAAGGTCTATAAGGCACCTGTTCACTCTAGCCTTGAAGAGACCCAGATTATAGTTTTCAGGAAAGACAGATTACGGTAGTGTATTCCACTCCTTAGCAGTTCTCATTATAAAGGTAGAACTGAAACGTAGCACGTGCAGTGGACTTCTGATGATGACTACTTACAACAACAGGCGCTATGAGCTCTGGCCTCATAGCCTGGAACATGTCCGGGGGCAGGATGTCCTCGGTGAGGCGCGACGCCGCAGTAATGTTGTACTTCTGATGATGATTACTTACGACAACAGGCGCTATGAGCTCTGGCCTCATCGCCTGGAACATGTCTGGAGGCAGGATGTCCTCGGTGAGGCGCGACGCCGCAGTAATGTTGTACTTCTGATGATGGTTACTTACAACAACAGGCGCTATGAGGTCTGGCCTCATAGCCTGGAACATGTCCGGGGGCAGGATGTCCTCGGTGAGGCGCGACGCCGCAGTAATGTTGTACTTCTGATGATGGTTACTTACAACAACAGGCGCTATGAGTTCTGGCCTCATCGCCTGGAACATGTCCGGGGGTAGGATGTCCTCGGTGAGGCGCGACGCCGCAGTAATGTTGTACTTCTGATGATGGTTACTTACAACAACAGGCGCTATGAGTTCTGACCTCATCGCCTGGAACATGTCCGGGGGCAGGATGTCCTCGGTGAGGCGCGACGCCGCAGTAATGTTGTACTTCTGATGATGGTTACTTACAACAACAGGCGCTATGAGTTCTGGCCTCATCGCCTGGAACATGTCCGGGGGCAGGATGTCCTCGGTGAGGCGCGACGCCGCAGTAGGCACGATGGTGTTCACTTTAATGTTGTACTTCTCGCCTTCGAGCGCCAGCGTGTTGGCCAGACCGACCAGACCGAGCTTTGCCGCACTACAAAACAGAATTTGAACTTTAACATGTAGAAATAGAGGATAAAATTGGTTGCTTTATCGAGTCTTTTACCCAGCTATGGCAAAGCCAAAAGGGTTATTTTTTAGCAGTCTATGTATGATTGTATCGTAAGTTCCACCGTAGCGCCTAAACAACTCATACGATTTTGATGCCTCTTGTACTATTATTTCTTCTGTGACTGAGGTGCCAATCTATTCGTTATGATCCGGGTGATATAGACTACATTTTATACGAACAAAACCAATGAAATTCCCAATTTATTTGTAATCGGCGCAGTAAGTTTGTATCTTCCACTCTCCCCTGTCAGCCGTCACCTCATCATTCACTCCCTTCTCATTCATGTCATCTCTCACGCAATCCATCCATCTTTTCTTAGGTCTTCCTCTTCCCTTCCATCCACTAACATTCATATTCATAACTTTCTTAGTTACATGCGTTTCATAAGTCCTCATAACAAACAAAACAAAACAAAGTAGGGTTGTTCGAAATCGAATGAGTTGTCAAATGAAAGAGAAGAAAATTCTCAGTTCACAGAGTTTTTTATTTACACTTTGGAATTTAGACTTTATTCTATGGAGATAGAGGATAAAGTTGATTGCTTTAGAGTCTTATTCTACTAGCGGTCGCCCACGGTTTCATCCGTGTTATTTTCGCGAGTGAACTGAATTTCGGGATACAAAGAATCTTCTGTTTTAATCCAGTTTTTTATAAAACTGAGCAATTTTTTTTATCAATATCGGATCAGCAGTTTTGGCATGAAAGCACGACAAAGCAGACATTTTCATCCATATTTTAAATTTTTTTTTAGGTATCTTACGTGCAAGAATTAATGTTACTTAAAGTTCTTACTAAGACAAAAAACTAGTGTCATGGTGTCTACGTTTAAACTTACAAGGAAAGTAAAAATCCCATCCGGTTTATTACTAAGGGAATATGAATTTGCTTTGTGTAAAGATTATGCATCAGATCTTCTGGTTCTTTAGATATTATATGAAGCGTTTTGAACCTTGTATCATGCGCTGTAAGGTCGAACAAACCTGTACTGTACTGGCCGAAGTTGACAAATACTCCAGCATTACTGGAAGTCATGATGTATCCCGAACTTTCTGTTTCTTAAAGATATCCTGATAAGGGAGCGTTGTGAAATTAAAAACGTAGTGACCAGGATTGAGAAAGGTATGCTTAGATGGTTTGGGCATTTAGAAAGGATGGACGATAGTAGATTGACGAAACAGGTACATAAGACGAGCGTGAATAGGACAGTGGGAAGGGGAAGACCTCGGCGAACGTATTCAGACCAGATCGGAGACGTTCTGGAAAAAGGCCAGGTCAAGAGTACCCTTAACAGACGAGCATGTATGAAGAATGTGTTGAGAGTGAGTCAATGAAGCAAGAGGTGTGTCAGGATCGTAGCAAGTGGAAATCCGTGGTATCTGCCTACCCCTGTTGGAAAGAGGCGTATATGTATGTATGTATCCTTTTTTGAGGCTCGTTAACTTGCACAATAAATTATTTTAAAAAAACGGGAAATGTTCACGTACCATTAAATCGATGTACGCACCGACATAGTTTCGACCCGTTTCGAGACCGTTCCGTTTAGTGCTAAGCGAGACGCGGGGGAGTGCGTCGCGTTCACTCACCTTGAAAAAGACTGTCGAAAAGGGTCGAAACTATGTCGGTGCTTACATCGATTTAATGGTACGTGAAAATTTCCCGTTTTTATAATATAATTGATATGATTCACGAAAGTTTTTATAGTAAAATTGCACAATAAAGTTTAAAGTCACCTATACAAGTAACCTGTAGTTGCCGAATATTCCAGTATTGCTGGAAGTCATTGTGATATGTCCGAACTACTGCTTCTTTAAGATAGCCTTTTACCACACACACTGTAAGGTTCAAATTCGTACAAACCTGTAGAGACTGAACTAGGTTCTCCAACACGCTAGCATTTCTGATTGAAGACATGAACTGCGAACTTCTGTTTTTCCAAGATATCCTTAGTTTTGGGCCTTGTTAACATGCGCTGCAAGGTTCAAAGTCATACAAACCTGTAGTTGGACTGGCCGAAGTTGCCGAATATTCCAGCATTGCTGGAAGTCATGATGATGCGTCCGAACTTCTGTTTCTTCAAGATATCCCATGCGGCCTGAGTGGTTTTAAACGCGCCCTTGACGTGCACCGCTTGAATGAGGTCCCAGTCCTGGGATGAGGAAATAGACCCAGGGTTATTGAGCTACTTTTCACCAACCAATACTTTTGATGGGTGATGGAACTTACTGGAAACAGGGGTAGGCCCACCTGATGTTAAGTGGACTGGTGGACTGCAAGGTGTAATAACGGGCATAATGATAGTAAAAAAAAAAGTGAAATTATTCGTTTTATGTATGTTTTTTTTTTAAGAGTTTTTCCGGTGAAGTAGGTACTACCACCATACCTATTTCTGCCGCACAGCAGTAGGCTCGCATTGCTGTGTTCCGGTTTGAAGGGTATGGTTGCCGGTGAAATTACAGGCACATGAGACTTTTCATCTTTATGTCTCAGGGTGGCGGGCGCAGTGCAATGCCACATAGGGTGCGTCCTAGGTGAACGTGACCTATGTGGTAATACACTGTTCATAGGCAGAGGGTACCGCTCAACATCAGGTGGGCCATCTGCCTGATCCGTCACACCAAGTTGTATAAAAAAACAACAAAAAATATTTTACTGTCTTGTATTAAACAAACCTGGTCAGACATTTTCGCGAAGCTCTTATCACGAAGAATGCCAGCATTGTTGATAAGGATATCAATCCGCCCGAAGTTATCTAACGCTGTCTTAATAATCTTCTCTCCCTCAACGACGGAGTTGTAATCGGCGACTGCGACCCCACCTGCAATTATACAATGTTTTAGTAAATTAGCATACAATAGGTACCTACCTAGTCAATTGACTCAAGCGTGACTTTGCAGAAATCCGTAGATGAACAAATATTAAGTAACCGAACTTCTGTTCGACGCTGTTTACTTGTTTTTATGGATCCGTAACCAAAGGGTAAAACGGGACCCTAATACTAAGGCTCCGCTGTCCGTCTGTCCGTCTGTCACCAGGTTGTATCTCATGAACCGTGGTAGTTAGACAGTTAGAATTTTCACAGATGATGTATTTCTGTTGCCGCTATAACAACAAATACTACAAAACAGAATAAAATAAATATTGAAGGGGGCTCCCATACAAGAAACGTGTTTTTTTTGCCGTTTTATAGATAATGGTACGGAACCCTTCGTGCGCGAGTCTGATTCGCAATTAACCGGTTTTTTTTGTAGCATGCAGCGAATCAACTTTATTCTGAGGATGCTTCGTAGAGTGGCGAAAACTTACCTACTATACACACTTAAGGTGCAAAGACTCGCTTAAGCACGAAATTAAATTTTATTGTGTTTTTTATCAACACATCTTGAGATAGCGAAGCCTGGTTTTGCGGTAACTAGGAGGCCTAACAAACATGTCTTGATTGATAGTGGTAGCGATTTGAGATTGTATTCCTTTGCTTTTTATATACAAAAGAAAAGGATGGCGGTACGTTTAGTTACCTTTAGCTTCAGAGAATGCAACTTCAAATCGTTACCAGTGTCTCATAAATATCATTAGTTTAGCTACGAACGTTCCTGACCCAAAACGCCAATGTAAAAATAATTTTAAAAAACATACATACTTACATACATAGAAACACGCCTTTAGGGGTAGGCAGAGCCTCTTTTCACCATGGGTTTCACCATCGTGGGAAAATAGATGTGGCAAGGGTTTGAGCTCATCGCAAATATAATTTAATCATGCTCATTTGTGTACAAGGTCACTATTAAGACGCTATGTTAAAATTTTGGAGTCGTTTCGTTTCATGCTCACTTACTATCAGTAAAGGTTACAAACTTGATGTTGATACAGTAATTACTTGAGGATGTAATCTGAATAAATTATAGACTAGAAACACGATTTGCGAAACTTTTCTCGATAGCTTTATTTTTTGAAATTGGCTCTTCTAAAGCCCTTTTTAGGTCCCTCCTTCGACTAGACAAAGTATTAAGCATATTTTTTTATATTATTCAGGAGGTAATCACATTACCTACATTAATTATAGATAATTTATTTTTATATTTGCTACTTTAGAAGCTAAACGAAGTTTTATCATTTGTCGCTTACGTCAGTTACTTCCGAGTGGGTAAAATCTATACCTCACCTCTTCCCGGGTTCAAGTGAGCAATAGCGCTATCACTGTCTTACAGCTATTGTTTTCTGGCTAGACTCCGCCCATTCGGTATTTTAACATATCGCCTTAAGCTTTACAGACGTAAGTAGCATAAATTGAAATATATGCATAAAAGTTAATTTACTGAATTTTTATGTAGGTAGGTAGGTAGGTACCTACAGCAAGTTAAATAAGCTGTATTGACCTTTTTGGTCTACACAGCGTATGACGACCTCTTGAGCACGTCGGGCGAGTAGCCGGCTGAGATGCTAGAGGTTGCGGGTCCGATTCCCGCTGCGGGACAAATGTTTGTATGATCTGCAAATATTTGTTCCGGGTCTGGGTGTTATGGTACCATAGTACTCGAGTTTCTGATACCCACGTCACAGGGAATCCTAGTGAGGACTATGTATGTGACTGTTCGGTGTTATAACGCACCCCGCTTATACAAAAACATTGATTCCAGATTGTGTATCAATCAGTGTAGCAACTACCAACTAAAACCTATTTTAATTCAATGGTTAGAGTCTTTTGACTACTATCAAACTGAGAACTTAATTGACTAGCGCAAACACCCTCTCAACAAAACCTCATACACACTCACCCACACACCCTGCGGGTTCTCCTGTGATACCCAGACTCTTAAGAGACTGGTGGTAGCAGGAGAGCCTGCGCACATCAACTTCACTTTTCACACACGCTACACCCACACGTAGTACCCCACGTTTAGTAGTTGTAGAGTTTTTTGTGAAAGAGTTCGTCCGGGGAAGTACTACCACCATACCTATTTCTGCCGCAAAGCAGTAGTGCTCGCATTGCTGTTTTCCGGTTTGAAGGGTAAGGGTGCCGGTGAAATTACAGGCACATGAGACTTTTCATCTTTATGTCCCAGGGTGGCGGGCGCAGTGCAATGCCACATAGGGCGCGTCCTAGGTGGACGTGACCTATGAGGTAATGCAATGTTCATAGGCAGAGGTTACCGCTTAACATCAGGTAGGCCATCAGCTTGTTCCGTCATTCAAGTAGTATAAAAAAAAAAAACACACACAACGCACTCACACACTACACTAACATAATACACCCTAACTTTTACACTCACTCTCACCGCCACCCATACTACCACCCATTTTCATCAAATTGCAAATGTAAAAATTGTGTTATTTTAATTGGGACAGAACTGTTTCCTGGGCCACAGCTTACGCTTTTCCGGGAGACAGGGCTTCAACTTTATCTGTGTAACTTTATTTGGTCAAATAAATGATTTATGATTTATGATTATGCTATGTTATGTCAAGTTATTAACAATAGATTCATCTTATGGGTCCCCGAGACGATCAAGTCCACTTGACAAGTCTACGTGCTTGAAGTGAATATTGATCGTTTACAGCGTTGACTTGACAAGTCCCGTCATGTATCTACGGGCTGGACCATACTTGACAGCACGTAGACTTGTCAAGTGGACTTGATCGTCTCGGGGACCCATTAGTCTAGTTAATGAGCTCTAACAAATTATACCCCACATGTATGCTGGGGTCAGATAGTTTTTTTTTCATGCCCCCTTTATGGATGACTACATCGCAAATTTTCAAAATACTTTTCAATCAATGCGTTCTGGGTCTTTGTGTTGTGGTAGATAGACAGAAAGATTGTTTATTGCACATTAGTACAAAAACACACAAAAGAGATACAAAGTTTTAAAACAGAGGTACAATGGCCAGTCTTATTGTGAGCAATCTCTTCCAGACAACCTTTTGATGGATAGAATCTATTTAACCATTGGTACTGATGTACTGTAGTCATCGTTGCTGATACCTACGACACAGGGAATCCTAGTGTGGGATCAGGAATATTTGACTGTTATGTTATGTACCTATGATATATATGATGATCATGTGTAAGGGTGTTTTCAGGCAATGGAGAATCCTCACTCTTGCCTCATTGTACATATACGAAGTGGCAATCTTTGCCCGGACAAATCATCAACGGTTTGACCGGTACCCGGTTGGCAGTCGCCTGGAGGGTCGCCTGCGTAATCATGAAGGTAAAACAGCCTTATTACGGCACAGTGTGTTCGGCATGGCGCCTGTCCTTTACAACAAGATTCCTTTGTCAATACGCACCGAAAACAGCTTTGATGCTTTTAAAAATAAACTAGCGAAACTTTTAGAATAAAAGGTTTATTACTCGGTTAATGAATTTCTAATTGATAAATTTTAATGTTAAACAATCTAATTGATTTCTATCAATTTCAATGTTATTTAAGTTTCATATTTTTTTTGTACTTATTATTATTATTTTTTGACATATCTTAATTAATGTTGTTTTTTGTTTGTTTAAAATGTTGTAGGCCAGACATGGCAGACTAGAGATGCACATTAAGACCTTAACACCAACAAATGTTACCACCTAGATCTAACAGCAATAAATCATTTATCATTTATCATTATCAATGTATTATATTCCACCAGGATTAGTGTCTGTACATAGTGTAACTCTAATGTATTGTTATACCTAATAATCCAATAAACCACAAAAAATAATATAGTTTTATATCAATATCATTCCACCTTAGGTCCAGCAATTTATTTTCTAATGGTCAAAGTGTACATAATGGGGCCATGGGGCACTGAGGAAAAGACTTAGAATTTTTTGTTGGGTGTAGATAAGATAGTGACAGAAAAGTTGAAAGGAAATCGTTTATGGAAGGAATCGGCATGGACATGTTGAGGAGGGATGAAACGCATGTAACTAAAAAAGTTTTGAATATGAATGTTAGTGGATGGAAAGCAAGAGGAACACAAAAATCATTTTTATTCGATTTTCGATTTCTATTCGATTTTTATTTATTAATTGACATGTTGTTTAAATAATTAATTGTTAATTGGAAACTTAATGTAAGTTACAATTTGTAACCTAATTAATTGATATTATTATTGTTTTAATTAGTATTTTTTTATTATTACTATTTATTAACAATTCTATATTATTAATTTATTTATTAACTGACCGACGTGTAAAAATTATTTACCAATAAATTGATTATTCTGATTATTCTGATTATTCTGGAAGACCTAAGAAAAGATGGATGGATTGCGTGAGAGATGATATGAATGAGGAGGGAGTGAATGATGACGTGACGGCTCACAGGGGAGAGTGGAAGAAAAAGACGTACTGCGCCGACCCCGAATAAATTGGGAAAAGAGCAAGACAATTTTTCTTGAAATTTCCTCAGTGCTCCCTTATCTGCACCCCAACCTTTTCTAACAGACTAAAAGTTCGATTTTGATTACCATTTTGCTATTCATTGCGTTGCTTGTTTTAAATATTTTAGCTCTTGTAAAAAAGCTAAAACTCGCAGCGCAATGAACAGCACAATTGTAATCGCACATCGTGCAGAGTCCAGTCCAATTCACACAAAGTCCAAAGACCTACCTTTGTCTTTTATCTCTTTGACAACCGCATCAGCAAAGTTGGATTTGCCAGCGCCGTCCCTGGCGCCTCCGAGGTCATTGACCACCACTTTAGCTCCCCTAGATCCCAGAAGGAGAGCGTAGGCCTTCCCGAGACCGCCTCCAGCCCCGGTAACCACTGCCACACGACCGTCGAAACGCAGCTGATCCATTCTTCGTGACGGCTACAAACGAACTAAAAACGAATAACGAATGACACAACAAACAAACTATTTACGTAGGTACGTGATAAGATTGCTCGTAAAAAAAACAGAGGCAAAGTCCAATCGTGCAAAACAAGTTGTGTTTCCCTTCCCCAGTATTTGTGTAGTTTTTGAGTTGAGTTGTGTGAAAATGTTCTTCTTCTTCTTCTTAGCTTAGGTAATGGCTTCTGTGCATTAATTGCAACAATTTAGCCAATGTCAAGTGATATAATAGGGTAAAATGTAGATTCAAAAATGAACCACACATTAATAAAAAATGCACACTTTCTCCCAAGAAGCTTGAATTTGGGTAGTCCTCTTTTTTAGTCCTGCTTTCTCCTTTGTGAATAAACTTCTAAATCGTTTTAGAGACTGGCTCCACACTATAGTCCAACACTCGAACCTCCAAATATCCTCCGATCAAATTTCTCTATGCCTCCGATCCCGGTCCCGGGCAAACCCGATCGATCTCCAATCCGAACCGCTACACATCGAGACCGAATTCCGAACTTTCATAATCATGGCAGACGTCGAAACGATAGCAGCGCTTCACTGTATCTCATTAGCGCCTACTATTATTATATTCAAGTGTACAGACATGTGAAAATTCAGAAACGGCGGAAAGCTAAAGATGGTGGATGCTATCTGTGCATAAAAATAGAACGACAATATTTTAAATTCTCTAACTCTGAAGCCCAATTCTCGTAATAAAAAATAGTCAAATTAAAGTTCGGATCATGTTACGATCTAGTGTCGATGTCACAAACGTCAAAAATGGTATTCTGCTCACCTCACAATACAACGCGGAATGTGATTATATCGAAATGTGACTGTAACTTGAATGTTTCAAAGTTCTGAGAATTCTCTCTTTCACTCTTTACAATTATTATATAGCACTATCCTACTCTAATATATGGTCGTAAGAACCGAAAGTAGATTATATTGTTGTTATGAGGGAGCAGAATACCAATTCCTCAGTCAATTTACAATACAATCTCGTTTCGGTCAACTTGCAGTGTGGTTATAAAATAAATAAGAGAATTGGGCTTCTGATGTGTGGACGGCAGGTTTGTGCGAGTTCGGCAACTCATCCGAAGTAATCCGAACTCCTTTGATCCGGGCAGAAATACCGCTACCGCTCCCGGAGCGATCTTGAACAAACTCGATCAGTCTCGATCGAGCTTGACCTATCTCACCCGAACCACCCCTCCACACTCCACACCACACATCGACGGTTGGACGATAGTGTGGAGCCAGAATAATTAAATCTCAATCTGTTCAATCCATAGATGACTCTTCCCGCTATTTTCGAAAAGAGACTACTTTTATTTTATTTATTTTCCCAGTGTTTTCTTGAGTTATTTTGTGTTATTTTGGTGGCATTTTAACTAATGTAGCTCGTTTAAAAAGCACAAGTGTAGTGAAATGAAATGGAAGTGAATTGCGTGACTTTTGAAATTGGTGGAAATTGTCTACCAAAGTTTTAGTAATATTGGCCAACGTTTTACTAAAACATGACTCGACTGTGACTTTGACGACTTGGAAGGAGTGTAACAATGCAAAATATATTGAAAAAAAAAATTGTGAAAATACAGGATTGCAAAAGCACAAGCCGTGCGGAGACAATTATAAAAAAAAAAAAAAACATAGATTTTCGCTAAGTAGTTACATTCTAGATCAATGGTGAAATCATACTCTATCTACGGTGAAATGTCTGTGCCTAAACACAGACAGATAAAAAGAGTAAGAGTACTCTGTCTGTCTGTGGTAATACAGAGTATACTAAGTCCATGGGTAATACGCGCTAAACTACCTTTTTTTTTGTTTTTTGCCCTTTACAGCTCATTAACACTTCTTCAGGTAGCGAAAGTTGATTTCGCGAGAACTAGGAGACTTAATTCACATGTTTTAATTGATAGTATCTCACAAATATCATCAGTTTAGCTACGATCCCCCTAAACACATTTTGTGTTTTTTTTTGTTGAAACTGATGATATTTATGAGATACTATCAGTTAAAACATGTGTGTTTATTCTCCTTGTTCTCGCGAAATCAACTTTCGCTATCTGAAGAAGTGTGCATGAGCTGTAATGAGCAAAAAAACACCAAAAAATAATAATTTCGCGCCTCAAGTGAGAGCCTTACCTACCTACCTTGGATTTTTGAAACGTCTTCATTTTTATTTTAATACATTTGTGTGATTTTTGAGTTATTTTTGTGTCCGGCCTAAGAATAGACCCCTCCGTCTCCTCCCGTGGATGTCGTAAAAGCCGACTAAGGGATTACCCGGACTTGTTGATAAGATTAGTTGGTATAAGATTTGTCCTGGCTGGTAGCTTATTATGGAATGTGTTATTACTGAAAGAAAGCGTTAGCTGAGTCAGTCGTGGGAAGCAATGGCGGCGATGAGCTCACCACTTGTCACGTCTATATTCCACGATGGTGCAACCCACTGTGAAAAGAGGCCTATTGTGGCTCTGCCTACCCCTTCGGGGAAAAAGGCGTGTGTCTATGTATATATGTATGTTTGTGTATTGTGTGATTATTTTGTGTGAGTTATAACCGGTGTAACTTGGATAAATGGCACATGTGTGATGTAGTGAAAAAGTGTATTGCGTGTCTTTTGGAAATGGTGGATTTTTCTGCCACTACTTGACGGCGACTCTTGACGACTTGACTTTAAAAATATAATTAACTAGCTAGGGGTGTTCTAGAACTTTTGGAAATTTCTCGAAAGTTCTCTAACTTTTTCTAACCTTTCTGGAGATTCTCGAACCTTCTAGAATTGCCTTGAACTTTCCAGAATCTCCCCGAAGTTTTCGAACTTCCTCGCACCTTCTAGAAGTTTTGGTTGAGTTTCAGGTTAAGTTGACCTCATTCCAAACCATTTTTCTGTAAACCTTAACAGCGCAGCCCAAAACCCAAACCACAGATTACTTAATATTTACTACGCCCAACCAAACCTTCTAAACAGTTTTTTTAAACTCAAACCCAAAACCCGAACCTTCTTCATGGATGGGAGGGTTGGGGCTACCCTACGGTTAAACCATTTTTGGGCTGCATTGATTGTTTTTGATTTTTATCGGAACATACCGACACCAACTTTCTTTTATAATATACTAGCGACTCGCCCCGGCTTCGCACGGGTAGCCCCGTTGAACCCGCCCCCCCTCCTACCTTTCCCCCTATGTCAATCTCCTGGTTCTAAGCTACCGCCCCACCAATTTTCATCCAAATCCGTCCAGCCGTTTCAGCGTGAAGAGGTAACAAACACACTCATACACTATTACACACACAAACTTTCGCTTTTATAATATTAGTTAGTGTTTAAATATCAACGGTATTCGAACATTTCAGAAAAATTTAAAGAATTGAACCTTTCCGGATATTTTGGATCTTACTCGAACATTCTCGAATTCTTCTTCATGAATAAGAGGGTGAGTTTGGGGCGGGCTACCGTACCGTAAAACTTTCCCGAAAGTTCTATAACTATCTGGAATTTTTTGAAAGTTCTCGGTCTTTTTCAAGCTTTTCTAGAGGTTTTGAAATTTTGGAACTTTCTCGAAGTTTCTAGAAATTTTGGAAATTTCTCGAAGGTTCTAGAACATTTGGAAATTTCTCGAAAGTTCTCGAACTTTTTATAACCTTTCTGGAGAATCTAGAACCTTCTAGAATTGCCTTGAACTTTCCAGAACCTCCCCGAAGTTTTCGAACTTCCTCGAACTTTCTAGAAGTTTTGGTTGAGTTTCAGGTCAAGTTGACCTCGTTCTAAACCGTTTTTCTCTAAACCTTAACCGCGCAGCCCAAAACCCAAACCACAGATTACTTAATATTTACTACGCCCAACCAAACCTTCTAAACAGTTTTTTTTAAACTCAAACCCAAAACCCGAACCTTCTTCATGGATGGGAGGGTTGGGGCTACCCTACGGTTAAACCATTTTTGGGCTGCATTGGTTGTTTTTGATTTTTATCGGAACATACCGACACCAACTTTCTTTTATAATATACTAGCGACTCGCCCCGGCTTCGCACGGGTAGCCCCGTTGAACCCGCCCCCCCCTCCTACCTTTCCCCCTATGTCAATCTCCTGGTTCTAAGCTACCGCCCCACCAATTTTCATCCAAATCCGTCCAGCCGTTTCAGCGTGAAGAGGTAACAAACACACTCATACACTATTACACACACAAACTTTCGCTTTTATAATATTAGTTAGTGTTTAAATATCAACGGTATTCGAACATTTTAGAAAATTTTAAAGAATTGAACCTTTCCGGATATTTTGGATCTTTCTCGAACATTCTCGAATTCTTCTTCATGAATAAGAGGGTGAGTTTGGGGCGGGCTACCGTACCGTAAAACTTTCCCGAAAGTTCTATAACTATCTGGAATTTTTTGAAAGTTCTCGGTCTTTTTCAAGCTTTTCTAGAGGTTTTGAAATTTTGGAACTTTCTCGAAGTTTCTAGAAATTTTGGAAATTTCTCGAAGGTTCTAGAACATTTGGAAATTTCTCGAAAGTTCTCGAACTTTTTATAACCTTTCTGGAGAATCTAGAACCTTCTAGAATTGCCTTGAACTTTCCAGAACCTCCCCGAAGTTTTCGAACTTCCTCGAACTTTCTAGAAGTTTTGGTTGAGTTTCAGGTCAAGTTGACCTCGTTCTAAACCGTTTTTCTCTAAACCTTAACCGCGCAGCCCAAAACCCAAACCACAGATTACTTAATAGTTACTACGCCCAAACCTTCTAAATCGTTTTTCTCAAACCTTAACCGCGCAGCCCAAAACCCGAACCCTCTTGATGGATGGGAGGGCTGGGGCAACCCTACGGTTAAACCTTTTTTGGGCTGCATTGGTTCGTTTTCTAGTTTTATGGGGCCGCACATTTTATCAACTTAGTTTTATTATATATAATGATATTGATAAGTATTGATTATATCACTTGACATTGGCTACATTTTTGCAAATAATGCACAAAAGCCATTACCTAAGCTAAGAGGAAGAGAAAGAAAAGAAAAGTTAGTTAAAAAAGAAGTCAGTTACCTACCAGTGATTTGACTTCCCTTCTCATGTATAATTTAGTACCTATGTTAATCATTTAATCTCGACTTATAATTATTCTCAATTGCACTACCACCCACTCTACATTACACAAAGGTTAGCTGGAAGAAAATGCTAATTAGCATTAAGTTCGCCTATGAACTGCTTTTTTGACTTGTGCAATAAATAATTTTCTATCTATCTATAATTTACCGGTATAATTTTAATTTGATATATTTGACTTGTCCTAAAGGACTTTATTGACATAGGTAAGGTATTTTATAACTTTATTTCTCTAGAGAATTTACCGTATTTTTTTTTAAAGCCGTGGTGTGTCTGCCCTTATAATAGACTCCTTCGTCTTCTCCCGTGGATGTCGTGAAAGCTGACTAAGGGATTACCCAGACTTGTTGATAAGATTCATTGGTATAAGATTTGTCCTGGCTGCTAGCTTATTATTAGAATGTGTAATTACTGGAAGAAAGCGTTAGCTGAGTCAGTCGTAGGAAGCAATGGCGGCGATGAGCTTACCACTTGTCACGTCTATATACCACGATGGAGCAACCCACTATGAAAAGAGACCCATTAAGGCTCTGCCTACCCTTCGGGGAAAGAGGCGTGTGTCGCCGTATCTACCTATGTATGGAATCCACCTACCTATTGTTTTGTTTTGACATTTTGTTTAATTATTACAATTTTATTATTATTAAGTATATCATTTATTTCGGTTTCACGCATTTTGATTTTATTTACTAGCTTGATGTTTTAGATATCAATTAATAAGAACAAATCGTAATGCATGCATACAATTTAATCGTTCATCATCTATCGTTTGTCATGGAAGATTACTTATGAAATGTAAAAGGTACAGGCTAAGAGGACTTGCTTATGGTTGGCTTAATCATATCTCGAACACCGTACCCAGTACGCATAAATAAAAGGTATAAATAAACATATTTATATTATATTATATTTATTTATTAGAGTCACCAACATAGTATACACCGAAAAAAGTAAATACACACAAGATAGATAAGTTATACATGCCAAGTGCTACCACAATTATAGTTGACTAGCAACATGCTATTAATAATAAAGAGCGAGAACAGATTAAAAAATTAAAAATAAAACATTATCACAAATTAATTAAAAAACACAACATGTCCTACAAATTGAAATTAAAATTTAACAAAACAAACATACATATAAAACCTAAATTTTAAGTGAAAACATTACTTAGAGAGATTTTTCCTAAAAAACAATACAATGTTTCCTAAAACATGATCAGATTGTAACATATAAATCTAACATAAGGGAAAACAAATACGGTGTGCCACAAGGTAGTGTGCTGGGACCATTACTGTTTCTAATTTATATAAATGACCTCCCAGATATCACGGAACACAGTGGCACCTTATTTGCAGATGATATTTCAATTGTGGTAGAATATTAAAAAAAATTGATTAGTAATTTAAGTTATTTATTTAATACGGTGTGCCACAAGGTAGTGTGCTGGGACCATTACTGTTTCTCATTTATATAAATGACCTCCCAGATATCACGGAACACATGTGCACCTTATTTGCAGATGATATTTCAGTTGAGGTAGAATATGACAAAAATATTGATAAGTAATTTAAGTAATTTATTTATTTATTCTCAAGAAAAATACAAAAATAACTCCAATAAAATTATGTTCTTAAAAGTAGGTAGGTACTTATTTTACACTTTAATATTATTTAATTTAATAGTTTTAAACTGTTATGATATGAGAACATAAGCTTTTATGAAACAGATATTAACAATACAATTTTTAAATTAAAAAAATTCTTAAATGGTGAGATGAGAACAACTTACGTGCAAATATTGACAACATTCATGCAGATTTTTAACAGAAACAAAGTATCGGCCAAATCGAAGTCATTTGTCACTTCACTTGCGTATTCACACTGGAAAAAAGCCTTACCCCTGCAACAGCTGCGCTAAAAACAAATGAATAGAACACAATAAATAGATACAAAACATTCGAGAATCTGATATTTTTAACTTTTTAGAGATAACACTTGATAAGCGATGGTAGCCTAAAAAAGCGATGGTAGCCTAACGGTTCAATAGTGCAACTCAGAATCCAACGATACCGGGTTCGATCCTAGGCTCCGCACCAATGACTTTTCTAAGTTATGTGCGGATTTCCATCGCTCTGTGCTTCGGAGGGCACGTTAAGCTGTCGGTCCCGGCTGTTATTGATTAATAGCAGTCGATAAGCCATGTCAGAGGCCCTCGGGCGGCTTGACAAACTCCGACACCAGAGGCCAGCACTACCTCATACGAAACAACAACAACATCAGCTCCTATCATGGAAACAACAAATAAACAAAATTGAAAAAAAAAACTAACAGGTTTATCTACGCTCTCAGAGAACTAAGACGTATAGTTGATCAAAAAACGGCTTTGTTGGCTTATCATGGGTATGTTGCCTCTGCACTACGCTATGGTATTGTACTATGGGGCAACACAGTAGATGTCCCAAGGTTATTCAAGTTACAAAAAAAAACCAGCAATTTGTGGCGCCAGCCCCCTGGATTCGTGTAACCTTTATTTAAAAACTTCATCTTCTGGCACTGTCTAGTATGTATATCTATGAAATCTGTAAATTTGTAAGATTGATTAGCATGAATAGAGATCTGTAGAGCAGATATGAATCACGCTATCCAGATCGCCTACTACAAACGTCAGAAAATCCGCTTTTCGAAAGAGAAATTGTGATTTTATGGCAATAAAAATATTTAATCACGTGTCAAACGAAACAAAAGAACCCAAGGAATGTAAATTCAAAAAATAAAAAGAGTTTGGTAATATAGGTTGTTTTTATAATTTAAATGATTTTTTTGGACCTGCACCTGGACCTTGTGTGATTTTTATGTCAAATATTTCGTGAAATGAAGTAAAATTTATTTGACATGGTTCTTTATTAATTACTAATTTGTTCACAGCGTTTATAATGTGACTGGAAATAGGTACCAATTTTTATATTCTGGTACTATTAATGTCAATGTGTTTAATGTATTTAATTATGATGATGTTTTATTTAATGCTTTTTCATTTCTGTTTTTTGCCAATGTTATTTGTACCTACTGACTAATTATTAACATAGAGTCGATAAAATAATCATATGTTATTATTATTACGATTTAACTTTTTAATTTTATTGACATTTTTATTTGATTTATGTAGATAGATAGATAAAACGTTTATCTGTATCTCCAATCACACACGTACATTCAAAACTCTAATTACTAATTATGTTATTATGTACTAATTATGTTCTTTCTTATTATAATTATTTTTGACCTGTAACATTATTGTTCTCAATAAATGAACTATGAACTATTATTATAATAATAATTGTATGCTAAGCTTAACCGGAATGTGTCGGACATAATATAATTATTTAATATCTTTAATTTAACCACATTTTATTTATAATGCACAGGCAGCTCTCGGAGCTGATGCGTGTATATCTTAGTTCTTATCAGTGCAATTTAAATGACTTTGTGTTTTTAATTAATAAATTTAATTTCATCAAATCTGCTGTCCAGACTCCAGAATAGGTACCTGAGGAGTGTCCATCAGCAAGACAGACCTCTCGTGCAATGAAAATTAGTCGGTTCTAAATAACCCTGCCGCTGTGCGAAGGCTTTTCACATTTTAAAATACGTGAAATAGCCCGGCATATCACTCAAGGTCACATCCGTGAGTTAGCTGATGATTTTTATGTTATTTGTTACTCAATAATTAGTGAAATTTTTGTTCAGAAGTCTCCTTAACAGTTATTTTTTATTGCATAAGTAGCATTTCAGGATGGCTTATCTACCGTGTGGATTCAAATGTGTCGTGTCAAGGTATATTTTTGATTTAATGCTTTTTTCCATCTGTTCCAGGCTTAATGCTTTTCTCCAGTGTGAACACGCATGTGCTCTGTCAAATGAATTTTCTGATTGAATGCCTTATCACATCTGTTGCAGACCGAACAGCTTTTCTCCAGTGTGAATATGCATGTGCTGTGTCAAATGACTTTTCTGATTGAATGCCTTATCACATCTGTTGCAGGAGTAAGGCTTTTCTCCAGTGTGAATACGCATATGTTCTGTCAAAATCGTTTTCCGATTGAATGCACTAGCACATACGTTACAGGCGTACGGCTTTTCTCCAGTGTGAATACGCATGTGCTGTGTCAAATGACTTTTCTGATTGAATGCCTTATCACAGGTGTTGCAAGGGTAAGGCTTTTCTCCAGTGTGAATACGCATGTGATTTATCAAATAACTTTTATGATTGAATGCCTTATCACAGCTGTTGCAGGGGTAAGGCTTTTCTCCAGTGTGTATACGCATGTGCTGTATCAAATTATTTTTCTGACTGAATGCCTTGTCACATCTGTTGCAGGGGTAAGGCTTTTCTACAGTGTGAATAAGCATGTGTTCTGTCAAAAGAGTTTTCCGATTGAATGCACTAGCACATACGTTGCAGGCGTACGGCTTTACTCCGGTGTGAATACGCATGTGCTCTGTCAAAATAGTTTTCCGATTGAATGCACTAGCACATACGTTGCAGGCGTACGGCTTTTCTCCAGTGTGAATAAGCAAGTGCTGTGTCAAATGACTTTTCTGGTTGAATGTCTTATCACATCTGTTGCAGGGGTAAGGCTTTTCTCCAGTGTGAATACGCATGTGATGTGTCAAATGACTTTTAAGATTAAATGCCTTATCACAGCTGTTGCAGGGGTAAGGCCTTTCTCCAGTGTGAATACGCAAGTGATGTGCCAAATGACTTTTAAGATTGAATGCCTTATCACATTTGTTGCAAGCGTACGGCTTTTCTCCGGTGTGAATACGCATGTGATGTGTCAAACTATTTTTCTGGTTGAATGCCTTATCACAGCTGTTGCAGGGATAAGGCCTTTCTCCAGTGTGAATACGCAAGTGAAGTTTCAAATGACTTTTATGATTGAATGCCTTATCACATACGTTGCAGGCGTAAGGCTTTTCTCCAGTGTGAATACGCATGTGCTGTGTCAAATTACTTTTCCGATTGAATCCCTTATCACAAACGTTGCAGGCGTAAGGCTTTTCTCCAGTGTGAGTTCTCAGATGCCTCACCAGGTCTTTTTTATGGACATAGCTGTTATTGCACACATCACAATAGAAATACACATCCTTGTTGTCAATCTGCTCTGTTCCCATTGGTTCCATTGTTTCACCGTCCCCTTCGATGGACTGTTTCATTATATTTAAACTAACACTAATTTCATAATAATCTACAATTGCACTCTCCTCAGTTTCAATAATTGTTTCGTCCTCAACAGTTATTTCTTCTTTGACGACTACTTGTTCTACAGCTATCATTTCCTCTTTGATAACTACTTGCTCTTCAGCTATTGTTTCCTCTTTGGCAACTACTTGCTCTTCAGCTGGTGTTTCCTCTTTGACGACTACTTGCTCTTCAGCTATTGTTTCCTCTTTGAAAACTACTTGCTCTTCAGCTGGTGTTTCCTCTTTGACAACTACTTGCTCTTCAGCTATTGTTTCCTCTTTGACAACTACTTGCTCTTCAGCTGGTGTTTCCTCTTTGATAACTACTTGCTCTTCAGCTGTTGTTTCCTCTTTGACAACTACTTGCTCTTCAGCTATTGTTTCCTCTTTGACAACTACTTGCTCTTCAGCTGGTGTTTCCTCTTTGATAACTACTTGCTCTTCAGCTGTTGTTTCCTTTTTGACAACTACTTGCTCTTCAGCTATTGTTTCCTCTTTGACAACTACTTGCTCTTCAGCTATTGTTTCCTCTTTGACAACTACTTGTTCTTCCGTCACATGTACAAGAGTTCTTCCAGCGCACAAGTCATAATCTATAGACATGCACTGTTTCGGTGTCACTGACAACTTTTGAATGTTGTTCAGCTTCAACATATTGAAGGTTGTGTGCGTCACCTGAAACAAAAAACAAGTACCTGTAAATAAAGTGCTTTTTACTGCAGCTAACTGCACGAGGCTAGCTAGGATGGTGCTTATTACACTATCCTTAGTACAGATCCTAGTGTACTGGAAGACAGACCAGTCCAAAGTGTTGCTTTGCTTATCAATGTACAGGATGGCGCAATAGAACGTGCATATTTAAAAAATAGATTAAAAAATAAATACAAAACGTATAGTTAAAATAAAACTGAGGAATAGTAAAGTAATAAAAGAAGTTTATTTTTTAAAAATAACATCTTCTAAATGATGACCCTCTCTACGACGGCACTCCTCTAAAAACTTTCTTCAGTAGTGCTCTCTCAATATTGTCTTCGGTCCTAGATGTTCTTGGACGTCCTTTTGCTTGTGGTTTAAACGTTGAACAGGTCTCTTCAAAACGCTTTTCACATATTTTAATTAAATTAGCACTCGGAGCTTCACTAATTCGCCGTAGTCCATATTCATAACAATATAGTCGCCTAGTAACTGTATGAACAAGAGGTCTCGTAAAATGCGCGACGCTACCCGTCGAAGTGACTCAAGGTGACTAAAACTCCATGAGCCCGCCTACCCATACTACCCAACGATGTAGTCTCCCCCCGCCCCCTCGCGTTTTTTACCCTGCAAAAAAGATGATGCAATATGCACGTTCTATTGCGCCATCCTGTATATAAAATCGTTGCGTGGCTGGCTGACTGACTAAACTGTAAGTCCTAAAGACCTATAAATAAATAATAATAATAATAATAAAAAAGAAGATAAATAAACAAATAGTCCAAATTCCTAATTGTGATGCCTGTGGGATTCAAGATGTGTACCAACTTATTCAGTGTCAAGTGCATATATTAGAGAGAAAATTTATAGGGTTTGGTAAGTTTACCAGCTCGGGCCTGTTGCAGAGCAAGTTAGCTGTGCAGACATCAAACATGGCTAACTGCTCCACAGGTTCCCGTGCAGGCTGGTTAGTGACAGTTTATCTTGATGACTAGAGGGTTCCTTAACGGAACTGTCATTTTCGCAAAAATTATGCTGTTTTAAAAATATGGATAATAAATCAAAAATTATCAACGGACAGACTTCCAAATTTCCAACTTGATCAATATGCAGTGGTATTTTCAGTGGTGGTCCAGCACATTCAAATCACATTCACTATAGGTACGTTGGTTCGCACTGAGTTTCATTCTTTTACAAAACCTCATTTTGAAATAAGTTTTGGGGGAAGCTAAAAATATAATCATAACACCTTAAATCCACCTACCTCAATGCCTTCTTCAAATACACGTCTAAGGATTATATCTGATCGCTGAGCCACATCGGAAAATGTACGGGATCTCTGCAGGTGCGAGTAACAAATGTAACATGCTGTGTTAGGCATTCCAACTTCTGTATCGAGCTGAAACAAATGGATTTTTAGTATTAGCTGTTGGGTGAATATTGGAACTAAACGCTCAACAACACGCAGGAGTACATACCTTGGCACTTGCTAGTTTTTCGTATGTTTCTAGGAGTTGGATGTCTTCAATGCGGTGCATTTTGATATCGCCGGCGAGACACACTCGGCACACAGAAGTAGACATTCTTGAGAGGTAGGTAGTCCCCTAGATTACGCTTGGGGTAGGTGTACTTCTAGCTTAAACTAGAAATTATCATAGGGTTGTATACGTACCTACGTAAGCGGTAGGACGAAAAATGCAGTGAATAGAAAAAAATATTATTAATGGTTGTTAGAAACTCAACGATTGATTATGGTTATCCACTCACCACGCCACAAACAGCGTAAGTAATCTAATCTAATAATTCGTGCATGATTTTATTTAGATTTTATAAATGTAGACGTGAAAGTACCACAACAAAACAATAATACAATAGACTATTTTTCCGTATATAACAAAGTACTCAGTGACACTATTCTCTTGGTCTGTGAATAAATAATCAATTAATAATTGACTGCACAGACTACAATGATTGACATTGACAACGTAGTGAGAGTATGTATACCACTCATCATACTCATGTACGGGTCCGTTTATTGTACAACCATGGAATGCACGACCTGGGAATTCACGACCCTGGAAAACACAGCCAGGATTGCACAGCCCAGTAATTCATGTACAAATGGACACGAAATCCATGGCTGTGCACTCCTGACACGTGCTGAGACTGTACAGCCTGAGATTACACAGCCTGGGAATGCACAACCTGGGAATTCGATGCCAAACAGTACTGAAATCAATGTACATCAATTCCGGGGTTGTGCATTCCCAGTACGTCACAGGAATGTACAGCCAGGGAATGCACAGCCACGGAATTGGTGTACATGCTTCTGATTGGTCGAATGCTTATGCTTCGTTTAGATGGAACTACAGAGTAAAAATTGTACTATCCCATTTTGTGATTAGACACCACAGATAATAGATGAAATAATTAAAGCCAGAAACACACTGGTCCACTTGTACTACCCCATTTTGTGATTAGACACCACAGATTATACATGAAATAATTAAAGCCAGAAACACACTGGTCCACGGGTCCACTTGTTTTAAGGGCGGCGCTGTTTTTTGTCAGCTCATGAACACTTCAGATAGCGAAAGTTGAGTTCAGGAGAACTGGGAGACATAACAGACATGTTTTAAATTGATAGTGGTGTCGATTCTGTGCAGCATTCTCTAATTTAAAACCGCATTAAATTTATCGCGGTCTCTTTTATTTCAGTCTATTAGAAAGGGCGCGCGACAACTTTAACGCGGTTTAAAATTAGATAATGCTGCACAGAATCGACACCAGTATATCATAAATATCATTAGTTTAGCAACACACACATTTTTACAGTGTTTTTAGGGTTCCATAGTCAAAGACAAGGAACCCTTATGGATTCATCATGTCTGTCTGTCTGTCTGTCTGTCCGTGTATGCCACAGCCTTTTTTTTCAGAAACTATAAGAGCTATACTGTTTAAACTTTGTAGATAGATGTATCCTGTAAACCGCATTAAGATTTTTACACAAAAATTTAAAAAACACAATTATTTTTGGGATTACCCCATACATAGAAATGAAACTCAATTTTTTTTTTCATCAAACCTATACGTTGGGGTATTTATGGATAGGTCTTCAAAAATGATGTTGAGGTTTCTAATATAATTTTTTTCTAAACTGAATAGTTTGCGCGAGAGACACTTCCAAAGTGGTAAAAAGTGTGCCCCCCCGTAACTTCTAAAATAAGAGAATGATAAAACTAAAAAAAAAAATATGATGTACATTACCATGTAAACTTCCAACCAAAATTGGTTTGAACGAGATCTAGTAATTAGGTTTTTTTGAATACGTCATAAATCGTAATCCAACCAAGAACTTTTATATTATGTTACTTGCTGCTACGGAACCCTTCATGGGCGAGTCCGACTCGCACTTGGCCGTGTTTTTTGTTTAGGGGTATCGTAGTTAAACTGGTGCTATTTATGAGGTTCTAAACCCGGTTACCCTGCCAGAAAGATATCAGAAAGATTTCAAGTTAGGTCAGAAACCTGGTTGAAGTACCTATGGTGTCCCTGATAATTAGCATTATTACCTGATTGAAATTCAATATTAGAAACCTCAATATAATTTTTCAAGACCTATCCATATATAACACCACACGTATGGGTTTGGTGAAAAAATTTGAGTTTCAGTTCTAAGTATGGGGAACCCCAAAAACATTATTGTTTTTTTTCTATTTTTGTGTGAAAATCTTAATGCGGTTCACAGTTTCAACAGCATAGCTCTTCTAGTTTCGGAAAAAAGTGGCTGTAACATACACGGACAGACAGATAGACATACAGACAGACATGACGAACCCTAAAAAGGTTGTTTACAACCTGCATACCTATGCTGAGTTTGCATACCTAATTACTTACCTACCTTTTTGTAACAGCAAATCTAAATACCATTTTGTGTATTTTCATGTTTTATTTTGTTTATTATCTGTGTTGTTACAAACAACAATAATTATACCTATTATATTCTATTATCTACAATAAAGATACTTCAATAGACATAATATAGGTGAAGTCGTCGTTGTCAGTCAAGGTCAAACATAATACGCGCTTAGCACTCACTCTAAAAACAATGTATAAATAGGTAGATGGGTACATTACATAATGGTTATATTACCTATAACACAACATGAATAGCCAATAGTATTCCGTCGTGTTTGCACCATACAGTGTTACTTGAACCATGAGTTAAACGAAATTGTTCATGGTTAGAGGTCAACAAAACTGGACAAGTCATGACTCCTATGTGTGTAGTCAAGTTAGATGATAAATTTAAATTTTAACGTCTGTTAGACTTGTTACATATCTATTAATCACAAAATAAACAAAAAAAAATACTAAGTGAGTTTAACAGGGAAAAATGTAATAGATAAGATTTTCGCAACTAAAATAGTACCTAGGTACTTAGACTCAAACAAAAATTATGGCGCCTCTAACTAGTGGCGCCATGCATTTTATTTTGAGTTTAGTAATTTGAAATAACTTAACTAGGGATGTGATTGAGTGAGCGGATGTGAATCTCGGCGTTGGATATCTGATTAAAAAAATATTATTTTTTTAATCAGAAAAAAGGTACCTAGGTACCTACCTACGTAGTCATTAGGTGCACCATGCCGATAGGTAGCAGTAGGTCACGTCCACCTAGGACGAGCCCTATGTGGCACTGCACTGCGCCCGCCACCCTGAGACATAAAGATGAAAAGTCTCATGCGCCTGTAATTTCACCAGCACCCAAATACCCTTCAAACCGGAACACAGCAATGCGAGCACTTCTGCTTTGCGGCAGAAGTAGGTATGCTGGCAGAGCTTCCCCGAACGAAACCTTTTTTTAAAAAAAAAGCTCTGCTTCTGACTAACCTAATCTAACTACTTGGTATCTAGGTATCAAAATTGTTAGGTAGAGAAGATCGATATGTAGGTATGTAGAGAGATGGGTAGCAGCATCCTCCTTTGTGTTTGTGCTCAACATAGGTACTGCCAGTGTTGCCAATTTTATTTTTATGAACCCACCAGGCCTTGTGGCACATGCAGCCTCGTGATCGTGATCCACCAGAAAACCACTAAACCGACTCAACCAATGTCATGCTAAGTGCACGTGCAAGTAAATGTTATACATGCAAGCATCGAGAATATACATAAAACCTTTGAATCATATCTAATTTGACCCAGTATTCACATTGACTACATAACAAAAGAAATATATACTATTTTCAATCGTACTTTCTTATCTAGAGGATGTTTGTAAATCGTACAAGTTAAAGAGATAATAGGTACCTACTTAATAATATTAGTCTAGATTTCGTCAACAGTTTCATTTACCTGGGCTCCACTATTACCTACTAGCAATGGATCATGTGAACAGACGTGCGAAGAATGATTGGCATATCTTATGCAGCTGCATATCCATCAATACAAAAGTTAAACTGATCGCCACCTTGGTTTTCTCCATCTTTCAGTACGGGGCGGAGACTTGGACGTTGAAGAAGGCGGACCGATTGCGTATCGAGTGGTATCGATGCATTTGAAATGTGGTGCTGGCGGAAAATGCTCCGAATCCCGTGGACGGCTCATCGCACCAACGTTTCAATCCTCCACCAACTCAACATTAAGATCAGACTTTCCACCAGATGTCTCCGCAGGGTTCTATTCGCTCCGCTGAGGATAGAAGCCGGTACTGAAACACTGCTTGTAACAATGCATTGCCACATAGGTCACGTCCACCTAGGACGCGCCCTTTGTGGCATTGCACAGCCCGCCACAGAAGAAAAAATCTCATGTGCCTATAATTTCACCGGTACCCATACCCTTCAAACCGGAACACAGCAATTATTAGGAACCTAGTAAGTAGTTACGTAGGTATGATGCTGGTTTAGGTACCTAATTTGCGTTTATTTTTTCGAAGTATCCCAACCCTAGTTATTGAAAAGTTGTTCGAATCAATGCTGCCGACTATGAGCAAAACGCGCCAGTACTAGCGTTTTTTATTCAATTAGGATACTAAGGCGCGCCTAGCGCGATCTTCTAGTGTTGCTAAATTTCATGTTTTTTATTTCAAACTAGCGGCCCGCCCGTGCTTCGTCCGCACTTTCACACTGCACACACACAACATATATTTCAATGCATTAACATTTTTAAAAAACTTTGGTTGTTGCACACATAATTCTGTGGCGTATCCTATCTATGACACGGGAATCGTAAGGTTGGCAACACAGCCAATAGACAGTGTGGCCAACGTAGGCGATTTGTAACCGTTTAGGCTACTCAGAATGAGAATCGGCGATGAAAAAATCTGAAAGGCGACTGGTCGCCTATTAGGCTACTTCAGAGACAAGCTATTTAAATTAGCGGAATCAAAAATTAAAGCTTTTGATAAAAATCATAGCCACCCTAAGGTCTGTAAAACTAATAAAGAATTATGGTCACCCCATTGATATCTCGTTGGTTAGTTACGGTGGTTTCCGGGGAGTACCCTGAATTTGTCTTAGCTATTATGTAATTAATATAAGGATGCAATGAAGTGATTATGAATTCCTTATGCTGTTAATAACTACCGCAATTATCCATATTCCACTGCCCATAGTTCAAACTAATAGTTCGGGAATATTCGTTTCTTTTTGTCACTTTCGCTTTGAACTACTATCCCGTGTGTGCATGTGCAAAGTAATTTCAAAGGATTTTTTCTGTGATAAAACAATGGGAAAACATGGAAAATATGTGAAGCATTATCGAGATGAATGGGAAAAAATACCAGCAAGTCTTTGAACATGGAATTCCCACCGACATTCTGCATTTTCAACACCTGTAGGTACCCAAAAATTTACAATATCAAGTAATAATTATAGATATAGGTACTTATATTATAAATAAAATTGAAGTTGCCATGACCCTATGATAAGACTTCTCCTACATAAGGGCGATTATTGTACATTTTTCAAAATTGTTTTTAGTTTTATTTTATGTCGTGTAGTTATTGCGGTAGTCTGGTTTTAGTTTTTGAAATTGTATCTTGTTCATAATATTACGATAGGTTAAAGCAGGTATGAATAAATAAATTGATTTATACTACGTTTTATTTTATTTTAGCGAAAATTTGGCGTTTGGTTTGGGCTACTTTTTTGGGCTACAGAAGTTGAAATTCGGCTACATTAGGCTACTTAAGATGTAAAAAAGGGCGACATCAGGCCCTAAGTGGTTGGCAACACTGCATATAGAGGCACAACTTCCTTTATCCGGTTTAGAACGGACATCTTGTTCAGACTCTTTGATTATGGCTGATGTAACCTCCGCTCCGGAATATATTTTGATTAACATACAACAAGTGTAGTCTAATTTATGAAAGAGGCCTACTACGAGACCCTCTTCATTGGTGACCCCGCCCGACGTGATTGGCGGCGCGTGAAACAGAGACGCGAGCCGGACCTTTGCCGAACGCTACGGAGCAGTTATTCCAATCAGAGACATGTTATCAATTTAATATATCGTTGATTCCAATCAGCTACGTCATACAAGCTTTGTGACGAGCCTGCAACAGATCCACACGCCTCCTACTTCATCATCATTCCTGGGCGGCCGTTATTCAGCTGCCGGGATTGTCCAAGGCCCAGCCGTGTATACACCGGCCGGCGGCGGGCAACGACGACGCAACGGCATCGCATCTGCATCTACACAGCCCTCACCGCATTCGCAAGAGGGCGGAGCACCCTGCCTGCTGCCCGCGATTTTAAGTGTTTTTTTTTATTACAGCCAGTTTCGTTCTTAGCATACATACAAAAAAAAAAACAGTGATAAATGTGGTAATTTACAACCACCATTTTACTTTCGTTGTAAATCCTCACGTCGCGTCGCCGGCGCTGACACTTTTACTCCGTCTATGGTCGGCCGGTCGGCACAACAAAAATAGCAAGGACAGTTTGGTGAATCGAAGTGAACTTTTATGTTGTTGGTGGAGTGAAATAATTACAGATAAACCTAGAAGACTTCTAGTGAGCCTATTTTTACGCAATTAGTATAGTTAAATAATTACAGATAAACCTAGAAGACTTCTAGTGAGCCTATTTTTACGCAATTAGTATAGTTTACCTAGTACTTAGACAACATTTTGCAAGTAAGTTTTTGTTTGTGTCTGAATTGAATCGTTTCGTTGGTATTGCACTCAGATTGTTTTCCTCGTAATTAGGTTACTACATACAGATAATTTACCTACGAGACCCTCTTCAATTCTAATGTTTTCCAGCGTAACTCCGCCACATTAAAGTATATCTCTCTCCTGTACCATCATGTTACAATACATTATTAAATGGCAGGCTACAAAAAAAGTTCAACAATAATGTGTCGGTCCTCAGCCCGAAAAAGGAGGAAGGCGCTATCGAAACATTATTTATTACATTAAGTTAGAGATAAACCAATCTAAAACTGAGCACAACACTATTTCATTACGTAAAAGTTAAGTAAATAATGCTGGACAGTTCACATAACATTATCTAGCCCAAAGCTTAGTCTGCAGTAGGTTGATGATGATGATGATGACACAGATAGACGGTTTTTTTTGTAAGTACATAACTATTTATCGTATAGATTGTTGACTTCTGTGGTTCTGTGCCTGGTATTTGGCTTCTGTGGCTTGTTATCACAATTCTGACAGCGTCTGTTTCATGATAGCTTCATAAGCAAGCAATGTGCTTTAGATTGTTTTATCTCTACCTAGGTTTTGAACTAATGAGGTACCTACTTACTTAATATTTTAGTTCAGCTCCCCTTGCTGACCACGTACATGCAGAGAAGAAGCTCCCTTGGAAGAACATGAACTGCCATGGTCCACCTGGAATTTCTGAACCGACTCCGGAGTCAGGTGGGCTGCTGCAGGTATAACTTAGTTAAATGGGGGTATTCCGACGAGGCACAATGTGACTGTGGGTTCACTCCTCAGACGATGCCTCACTTGCGGTCCTGTCCACTGTGCACCAACACCTGCACCCTAAATGACCTGTGCGAAGCCACTGAAAATGCTATCGATGTGGCTAAAGGTCCAAAACTATGGGAACCAACAACACAATGAAGATGAAGAAGTTCAGCGTACCTTATATAAATAGTATTGGTTGCAAGTTGATATTACCACTATAAATAGCTAAATTTAATTGAAGTGTATGACTATATTTTAAACCTATTAAGTTTAGACATTCCGCATTCGTGTTTTTCCTTAAAATAAACAACGATTGACAGCTATCCACGTTTAAGAATAGAAGGCGGCACATACATTTTATGTTAAATAAAATCTTTTGCTATTTACAGTGTTTCATCACCAGTTTTCATACAAAAAATGCGGTAAAACTCATTTTAACGAGCGAAATGTTTTTGTTGCAGTGCCCCCTGGCGAGAGTTAACATCATAAAACACCTATCTAAGCATCACCACCAATGAATCATTTTTTTTTTTTTTTTTTTTATACTACTGAATGACGGAACAAACAGATGGCCCACCTGATGTTAAGCGGTAACCTCTGCCTATGAACAGTGCATTACCTCATAGGTCACGTCCACCTAGGACGTGCCCTATGTGGCATTGCACTGCGCCCGCCACCCTGAGACATAAGGATGAAAAGTCTCATGTGCCTGTAATTTCACCGGCACCCTTCTAATTCTAATTCTAGGTGGGGGTGCTAAGACCTGCACTGACATCCCGCTGTGGGGTGTATTGTGCATTATCCCCCTGTGCTAACCCTACCCCAGCCAGCCCAGCTCCTTAAAGTAACGGAGCAGGACTTTGGGTTGATGGCAACACTGTTGAAGTGTGTCCAAAGGCGTCGATGATGGAGAGCAAGATCCAAGTAGCTCCTGCAAACCCGTCTTGGCCCTGGCGTCTTTTGTGGCCGCACAATTTAGGATGACGTGCTCCACCGTCTCTTCTTCCTGCAAGCAGCCCCGACACAGCCCGCTGTCAGTGGCTCCAATTTTTTTTTTACCGGCTTCCTTAAACCGGAACTCAGCAATGCGAGCACTACTGCTTTGCGGCAGAAATAGGTATGGTGGTAGTACTTCCCCGGACGAACTCTTTCACAAAAAAGCTCTACTACTACTAAAGACAACATACAACACTCTTTTCAGTTTCTCTTTTCAGTCGTAGGTATATCTTAAGTCTAAGCTATAAATAATACCTAATATAGATTATTAAAAGAAAATGATCTTGTTTGATTTCCTTGTCTCCCTATCAGATAATCTACCTATACCTCTGTCGCGCGGCGGGTGAGTAGCCTGCTGAGATGCGAGAGGTTGCGGGTTCGACTCCCACTGCGAGCCAAATGTTTGTATGATCTGCAAATATTTGTCAATTGCGCAACAATCCAGTTGGGCCTGTTATATGCTCATAACTTTTGAACAGTGGAACTGCAAATTGTTTGGGTTTATGTACTATGTAAAGTAATATAATAAGACTAGGTAAAGGACTAAACGCTAGGTTCTTTGAGCACCTACTAACTGATACTACTACTACTAGATAACTGTTGGGGAAGAAAGGTACCACAAACCCCACAATGCAAAACAGGAATGCCTCATTTTGATGGACCGAAGATATTAGAGAGATTGCAGGAAGTTTGTGGATGGAGGTTGGTCAAGACAGTTCGTCATGGAATTCTCTGTGGGAGTCCCTATGTCCAGCAGTGGACTTCTGTAGGCTGATGAGGTTATTGTCACTTCAATAACATTTAAGAAGGTATTATGGTAGGACTCCTGTGTTATACACAAATTTTGTCACATCAGATATGTAAGTTTTCCAACAATTTGACGAAGGGAGGCAACAGTTTAGTAGTTTAGTAGTAGTAGAGCTTTTTTGTGAGAGTTCGCCCGGGGAAGTACTACCACCATACCTATTTCTGCCGCAAAGCAGTAGTGCTCGCATTGCTGTGTTCCGGTTTGAAGGGTAAGGGTGCCGGTGAAATTACAGGCACATGAGACTTTTCATCCTTATGTCTCAGGGTGGCGGGCGCAGTGCAATGCCACATAGGGCGCGTCCTAAGTGGACGTGACCTATGAGGTAATGCACTGTACATGGGCAAAGGTTACCGCTTAACATCAGGTGGGCCATCTGCTGGTTCCATAAATCAAGTAGTATAAAAAAAAAAACAGTTCCCTGTATGATCAGGCTAGGGAATCCTGCTGGCCCCGTCCCTCAATATGAAGAGTTGCTTTACCGCCTTCAGCTGCTACATAAGTGTTAAAAAAAACTTGATTACAGAAGTGCAACAAGTAGTAGTAGTAGAGCTTTTTTGTGAAAAAATAAAATATAAAATAAAAATATAAATGTTCATAGGCAGAGGTTACCGCTTAACATCAGGTGGGCCAACAGCATGTTCCGTCATTCAAGTAGTAATAAAAAAAAAAACAAGTTTATTTTATTTATTTATAATACACAGGCAGCTCTCATAGCCAATGTGTGTACCTATATCTTAGTACTTATCAGTGCACTTTAAATGTTTTTCAAGTCTATTCAAGTTTATTATTTTTCAAGTCGTGCCCAACACCCAGTGGCCCTCAATATGTCTTCCTCTGTTATATTTCCTTTTGCCGAATTTTGATTCATTGATTTGCACGGTCTTCCCTGCTCCACCAATCTTGCCTTGAGCTTCTTGGTGCTCCAGCTCGTATACAATTACTGCCTCCTGGCAGTAGGAGTACCAATCTGCAATGGTACTCGTTGAAAGGACGCTTTCTCTGTCCTCTCGGGCTGTTTCTGTTTTTACCTGCAGGTAGGTATACCGCTGGCTAAACATGTACATTATTTGGAATACTATATTTATTTGAAGCCGGACATTCTGGAACCATGTGCCTTTTGCACGGCTCTCAACTTTGTTGCGGCAGTTGCTTTTTCTGCATCTAAACATCCCTAACTGCCCAAAGCTGTCATTATTAGACAAAGTCATTGGCTTCTTGTGGTAATTACAAAGTTTTTCCTTTGGGATAATGCTTCGGTCTTCAGCAAATTTTATACACTGCTCTGATGAATTGAGACGTGTAACTAACTTGAACATGTTCCATTGTAACCTGAAACAAATGAAATAATCTTTATAAAATGTCGTATTGCTTCGGGTGAATAATATAGATGGATAGATTGACAAGGAAACACATAACTAACCTTATTTCCTCCACATGAAAATTGACTCTTCGGCCAGACGAGCCTGAGGCACGAGGTTCTTCCGCACCACTCTCTGACGATGTTGGAGACGCAGGCATGACCAACTCAGCAGTAGAAGCAATGGCACGGGAACAACCAGCTTCTGGTTCCGATGGTGGAATCACGGGTACATGCGGTTCTTGCACTAGCGGTGAAACTGCCTGCACAAGCGGCTCACGTGAGTCTATCACTTGCACAAACAAACATGGGAGCACTAAAGAAGAGCTCGTAACAAGCGGCTCATTGGAGTCCATCACTTGCACAAAACTCGATTCTTCAGGTGACGACATGGTATAACACGAATACCGGCCGGGGCTTGGTAATAGTCAAACGAGACAGGAGTACGTAAACGATCTCAACTGCAAGGGGCACAAACGATGGCACGATGACTGATTGACTTACTGAGTTGGTTGACTGACTTGAATTACGTTTCGTTTCACAAACCGAAAAAGTCGTTAACATAAAATTGTGAATTATCTGAAATTAATATATGTTATTGAAGCGTTAATGAAATGGATTATAAATTAATGCCATATTATAGTCTTCTTGATACTGATTCATATTTAATACAATATGTAAAACAGTATTAACTAATTTAATACGATAATTTTAATTATAAAAATTTACACTATGTACGTGAAACGAAACGTAAACGATGACGCGTTCCGTGGTATCCATAGTCCGAGATGACAAAACATTGCATTAATTTCGTAATTTTGAAATAATTATTTCTCGAAAACTACTTGTTTCCGCAACTTAAAAATTTACGTCTAGGCTTGTTATAATATAACCTATTTACAGTAAAAATCCTGAACCCCAACTCGACGGTCAGTAAAGTAAAACTTAGCCGGATTCTGATTAGATATTGTCGACACAGACAAGCAAGACAAATAGGATAAGTTCACAGCATATACAAGGGTGCGTTCAGTGGGTACACTCTGAGTGTTGGTTGTCACCAGAGTGTACGGTTGTTCCATTCACAGGCTCTATTAGAGCTTTCGGGTAGCATCAAGTGACCCTAACCCAACAACCACCTCTGACAAGTCTGACGTCTGTCAAAGTCAAATCATGTGCTTGTCGCCAATGTGTATGGATTGTTCCGTTCGGAGGCTCGATTAGAGCGTTCGGTTAGCGTCACGTGACCCTAACTGAACAAAAAAAATCCTGTTCCATCCGTAGATGGAGAAATATTTTATAACGAGTAATATAGCAACTGCGAAAGTTCCAGTTTCCACGAGAGGGTCTTTTTATAAAGTGAAACAGGACTTGTTATCAAAAAAAAACTAAGTGCAATTAAAACACTTAATATGCTTTCAGCGATAATGCCGCCCATTTTACTTATTTTTTTTTGTTAATCCTATTACGTTTATTTTTTGGTGGACAATAGAGTATATCGGTCTAAATACATAACAAGTAGCATATTTAAAAAACAAGTTCCTAAGTCAAATGGAGAATAAAAAATTCAAAAAAACATTTCGGGAAAAAAAACTTACATGACGGCATCATGACTATATTTTCTATTACTATTAAAAAAAAAGTCTTACTCTACTTCATGAGATCTAAAAACGATACCCCGCAAGAAAGAAAAAAAACGAGTTAAAAATAAGGCTGTAAAAAGGAGCAAAATAAACAATCTAAGTTGTTTCAGTAAAAAGGAGCAAAATAAACAATACAGGTTATGTGATTCAACAAGTCATTCTACTTCGTTACTCAGCAACAATAACAACTTTAGGCTTTGGTTTTGTCGTTCATTCATTTATACTCTCTATCTATCTATTCATACTCTCTACTTCTTTCGAAAATGTGGAGCTGACAATGTTGACATAGAGGTGAATTTAGCACTAAAAGAAATAAATTGGCAGCACTGGGTGAAGAAAGCGTTTGTTTACATCAAAAATTTACAATAACATTGACATCACGTGTTAATCCAAGTCGTTCAGAGTCTCAGAGCGTGGTTAAAAAACAACTACAACCTTAGAGTGTACCCATTGAACGCACCCCAACTTATACATAAATTGACAGTGACATTTTCATTCTACACACTCCATAATGACAACTTGTACAAGTTCAATTCATGTGAGTGTAAACGAAGCATATGTTATGACGTATACATGGCATCCAATTCCCAGGTTGTACATTCCATGGCTGTGCATTCCTATGACGTCACGGGAATGTACAACCCAGGAATACACAGCCATGGAATGCACAGCCTGGGAATTGGATGCCAATTGGATGCCTATTCCCGGGCTGTGTATTCCAAGGGTGTACATTATTTGGCACGGCTAGGAATGCACAACCCGGGAATGCACAGCCATGGAATTGGCGACCATGGATGTACATGAATTCCGTGGCTGTGTATTCCTGGGTTGTGCATTCCATGGTTGTGTAATGACGGCTCCCCTCATGTACTATACCTACAAGAAAGACACCATGGCCATGAATGGTCATGCTTCCTATCTAAGTTGTAAATAAATCCGCGATCACCCGTAGATGGAGTAATTACAAGAAAGGATTTTTGCGCGTTTAACCCTCTTCTGTGGTTTAACCATGGTCTGGTTTAACATGGGTTTAACCAGGTTTAACATGGGTTTAACCAGGTTTAACCCAGCGACGGAGATAAACAATGGATTACAGCAAATTCTAAGTCTATGATTACAGCGGTGGGTGGCATGGACGTAGTAATCAAACGTAGAAATCAAACAAGTTTGATTACAAGTCCATGGTGGGTGGGGGTGGAGTGGAGTCCTCAGACTCCTCAGAGAGCATTGCAGGATTGCAGATATAAGGTGGAGTCCGGTACGGAGGCTTGCGTTGCTCGATGGGTGTAGTCACAAGATGAAGTTATAGATTTACCTATAACTTCATGATGAACACACACACGGGCGGGTAGAGCTACTTGTCAGTGTTGTCACTGTTGTCAGTGACATTAAGTAAACTGAAGTAAACAGACAAGACATGCATGTGCTGTGCATGGCAAGAAAAAAAAACTTGAAACAAAATCACCGTTTTGTTTGATTTGAATATTTTGGATTATTTGTTGACGATTTAAATCATTAAATCTTTGTTGTTGATTTGATTCTATAAAAAAAAAACTCCAAGTTGTTTTTGAGAAAAATAAAAAGTACCTAGCTTATTTTAGATTTCAAGTGTAGAATTGTAATCTCTCTTAGCTGCAGCTTCAGTACAAAGCCTCCTTTAAATCAGACAATAATTAGATAGAGCCACTGAGTTTTAGCTATATTACATAGATATAACTAAACATCAATGATTTTATCAACGATAATGTTTAATTCGGCAAAGGTCCAACTCCAACGCTAGTCAGCTAAATCATTTTTGCAGGAAGAACTTTTGAAAAAAACCTTACTGAACGCTATAAAACAGCTTCAGCATGTCGGTATTGCCCCATGACGCGTCTTGGAAACGCCACACATACAAGACTGATACTCCATCTTATATTGATCCTCTTTCAGGTAAGTTTTGAAAACAGTTTCGTATCGAAAGGACATTTTAGCATAACGTCCTATTACCACCACGACCTTTTAGCAAATGGGACTAATATCAAAATTACACCTTAGCTGAACGGCCTAGTACAATTCAGTACAAATAAAATAAACACAAAATAAAACCTTCAATGTCGAATTTACATTGCTCCAAATACGACTAGGAGCGTTGTGATAAGTACCACCATCTGAGTTTATTACTTACACAACGGACCATGGAACGAGCTATGCTTCGCATTACACTTTTAGACCGAGTTAGCAACACTGAGATCCGTCGCCGGACGAAAGTCTATCGTTGGAGACAGAGCAATAAACCTCAAGTGGAGCTGGGCAGGACACCTGGCCAGATGTGGTGACGGCCGGTGGAGCAAAGCCTCAACGGAGTGGTGGCCGAAGTTGGCCCAAAAAAATCTGGATCGTCTGAAAGCGAGATGGGTTGATGACATTGTATCCGTAGCGGGTACTACCTGGCTGAGAGACGCACAGGCCAGAGGAGATTGGCAGAAGAGAATGGAGGCCTATACCCAGCAGTGGTTGATTCCAGGCTGAGATTATAATGATGAATTGAAATACATTTCACACTGTTCTCAGATTCTTGAAACACCAAGATTTTATTAAAAATGGTTATATTACAATGTGCCAAATATTCGTTCCAGTAATTTACAACGAGGGTCTATGGCGCATCAATCAAGTAACGCCCCTACACAACATGCAGTACCAGCCAGTTAAGCTGAAGCAGTATGCCATGAAAGTAAGGCAAGGATTAGTCGATATTGTGCAAACTGCCTCGCCTAAATACAAAGTTACCTTCGAAGAGCTTCCTCAACTGAAGTATAATGCAGAAGACGCCAGTGGCTTGCTGGTAAGATGTCTATTTGTATATTTTTTTATGTAAACACATTGCTTTAAGGTCAGTAGGTATATCTATGACAACTTTATGAGTATGTATTGTTATATATATTTGTGTATATATAAATAAATAAATAATGCTGGACAAGTTCACACAACATTATCTAGCCCCAAGCTAAGCCAGAGCTTGTGTTATGGGTACTAGTTAACTGATATACTTAATACAATACATTACATAGATAGATATTTTTTATTATACATAGAAAACACCCAGAACACCCTGAACAAATATCTGCAGATCGCACAAATATTTGTACTGAGGCGGGAATCGAACCCGCAACCTCCTGCGTCGCAGGCGAACCATCGCCAGCCGCGCCAGAGAGGTCGTCAATATATATACATATATATATATATATATATTTATTTATTATTATGTATTTATATTATATTTATTTACTAGAGTGTTACGCAAGGCTAACGTATGAGGAACGCTGCGCTTGCACTGACCTAGATACAGAGCAGAGGTACATCGGGCGGCGTCAGCAGTTACGTGGGCCGATGACGACAACAGCACGTTTCATGGAAAGTTATTAGTTTTAAGCTTGCATTCTTTGTTCATAATTCGAACGAGTATCATTTGTAATTTGTCTTTTATAATTAAATATCTACAGATAAGATTAAAGTATCTTTTTTAAAAGCAACCCTACGGAGCGGCCTACGTATTTAGAGTCACCAACATAGTATACATCGTTACAAGTAAATACACACATGATAATTATGCTATGCATGTCAAGTGCTACCACAATTACAGATGTCACCTATTAAATAATGATGAGCGAGAACAAATAAAAAAAAAAAAAACATTATCACAAATTAATTGAAATCACAAAAATTTCCTACAAATTAAAATTAATAATAATAATAATTTGTAATATTTTGTTTATGGAATGTGTAAGTTTATTTGTTGTTAGGTACATTTTTCTTCTACTTTTAAATATGGGTGCACCACTACCAATCTTCCATATAAGTTTAGCTCCTCTCCATCCAAAGGTTGTCTGGAAGAGATCGCTTCTTAGCGATAAGACTGCCCATTGTACATTTAGTTTGTGTTTAATTGTGGTGTAATTTTTATTTTAACTAGTTTGTAAAATGTTCAGTAAAGTTTTTTCATTCATTAATTCATTCAACACATATTTTTTTTAGATAACAAGTAATTAATTTTGTAAATATTTAAAAAACCCTCAACGCAATGAAACGGCTGACCCGATTTTTGATCAAACATAGCTAACAACACTCCCGACAAATTCACCTTTCAAACTAAAAATAAATCTAAATTGGTTCATCCCTTTTAGAGCTACAATGCCACAGACATACACACACACACACACACACACACACACACAGACACGTCAAACTTATAACACCCCGTCGTTTTTGCGTAGGGGGTTAAAAACTGGTGTTTTCAAAATTAATCATTAATGGTATCATTTTGAGCCATAATGTTTCCAAAGCTTAAAGCTACCAGTTTAAAACTATAATGCTTGCTTTTAAGTTTGTTTTGAGATTCTACTAAAATTATTTTTTTTGTGAATGTTTTGACTTGTAGATACAATTTTTTTTTTTTTTTTTTTTTTTTTATACTACTTGAATGACGGAACAAGCTGATGGCCCACCTGATGTTAAGCGGTAACCTCTGTCTATGAACAGTGCATTACCTCATAGGTCACGTCCACCTAGGACGCGCTCTATGTGGCATTGCACTGCGACCGCCACCCTGAGACATAAAGATGAAAAGTCTCATGTGCCTGTAATTTCACCGGCACCCTTACCCTTCAAACCGGAACACAGCAATGCGAGCACTACTGCTTTGCGGCAGAAATAGGTATGGTGGTAGTACTTCCCCGGACGAACCCTTTCACAAAAAAGCTCTACTACTACTAAAATGAAGTCAATCTATCATAGATAATAACTTTTTTGATGAAAACAACCAAAAAACTCCACTACAGTACTAGTATAGTATTATGTTATCTGTGACTACAGATTCACAACTATTTATGATATATGAATAATTTAGTGAGTACTTTCTAACTTTTCAGATTTCAGTAACATCCTCCGCCCAAGACAAATCTAAACCTAAAGAAGTGTACTCTGCCGTACTCCTGTCGTGGGGAGTCACCATGACCCTGGACGGAGCCTCGCACCTGCCTTACATGCTGGAGCGCGGAGAGCAGAGGGTTGGCGTGTCAGTCAGAGCCACTCTGCAGAGGCTATTTGACTGCAATATTAGAAAGTTTTCTTTTACTCAGGTAATCCCAGGTTTTTATTCAGGTTTTATTTTTCCCATACCTATTTCTGCCGCAAAGCAGTAGTGCTCGCATTGCTGTGTTCCGGTTTGAAGGGTAAGGGTGCCGGTGAAATTACAGGCACATGAGACTTTTCATCTTTATGTCTCAGGGTGGCGGGCGCAGTGCAATGCCACATAGAGCGCGTCCTAGGTGGACGTGACCTATGAGTTAATGCACTGTTCATAGGCAGAGGTTACCGCTTAACATCAGGTGGGCCATCTGCTTGTCCCGTAATTCAAGTAGTGTTAAAAAAAAAGTTTGTTGTTTTGACGACCTCTGTGGCGCGGCGGGCGAAGCTTGGCCTGCAACGCAGGAGGTTGCGGGTTCGATTCCCGCCTCGGAACAAATATTTGCGCGATCGCAGATATTTGTTCAGGGTGTTCTGGGTATTTTCTATGTATAATTAAAAATATCTATCTATGTAATATATTGTATTAAGTATATCAGTTATCTAGTACCCATAACACAAGCTATGCTTAGCTTGGGGCTAGATAATGTTGTGTGAACTGTCCACCATTATTTATTTATTTATCACCAAGAAGGCGAGATATCAGATGTAACATCATATGCAACTGTTTTTTATAGTCAAATACATTAGGAAAAACTGACCTCAACATGTTTTTTTTTTTTTTTACATTGATAGGCCTTTGTTTATCTTTGATCTCACCTGTTGGTAAGTGACGATGTGGCCGAAGGTGGAGCACAAAGGTCTAGAAGGCACCTATTCACTCTAGCCTTGAATAGACCCAGATTATAGTTTTCAGGAAAGACAGACGACGGTAGTGTATTCCACTCCTTAGCAGTTCGCATTATAAAGGTAGAGCCGAAACGTTACCAGAAACCAGCAGGTGTACCAGAATATATCTATTATAAAAGTGTATTTTTTCAGCATCAACTGCTGCAGATTGGCTTCAACTTAGTGGAGAATGATTCATCAAAGAGTACAGAACAGTTCACGCTCGTTTACAGAACTCCTCAAGTAGATCACAAGGAGAAATTAACCCTCTCATTCGATGTTGGAGATATCACTATTATCTGGAATGGGTAAGCATCACACTAGCTTTTTCTGTGACCCTTTACATCTCAACTCAAAGGGAAAACTTTGAAAAAAGATGTGATTATCAAACATATAGCTGTATAAAGTCTCATATACCGTAATTTCACTGGCACCTTCAAACCGGAACACAGCAATGCGAGCTCGGAGGGGCTAGTCTGCAAATTTGACAAGCAACTTACACGGCCGTGTGGTGTACGGGATTTGAGGTTCTCAAGGTGCTCGCTAGGGGCGCTCTTCGATTTCTCCATTCTAAAATCCGTGTAGTGTACACCACACGGCCGTGTAAGTTGCTTGTCAAATTTGCAGACTAGCCCCTCTGCTGCAGAATTAGGTATGGAGGTACTAGGAGCTTCCCCGCACGAACTCTTTCACAAAAAAAGCTCCGCTACTACTAAAGTACCCTAGTACTCGTAAGTAAAGTGAAGTAAACATACATACATACATAAACTCACGCCTGTTTCCCGGGGGGGTAGGCAGAGACCACGGATTTCCACTTGCTACGATCCTGACACACCTCTTTTGCTTCATTCACTCTCATCACATTCTTCATACATGCTCGTCGGTTAAGGGTACTCTTGACCTGGTGGGTTACTATGAGCTAGCTGCTATTGCCATGCAGTTGTTAAACTATTCAGTACAAAATATTGGTTCCGTGATGTCCGCAACTATATTTAAAGGCACAATCGCAGAGGGTCTACAGACTTCTGCGATTAAAGTTATTCAACGATGAAAAATGTCAACGATGAACCGATATTTTGTACTGAATAGTTTTTGAACTGAATGGATATAAGAGCTCATAGTAACCCCCCTGGCCTTTTTCCAGAACGTCTCCGATCTGGTCTGAAGTAAAGTAATGTTTATTTGCTCAAATAGTTGGCGGTACATTATTAAGGTTTACATAAACATACAAATAGCTTAATTAAAGTATCCTGGTTTAGTTTTTCATAGATCACGTCCGCCTAGGACGCGGCCTATGTGGTACTGCACTACGTCCGCGATCCTGAGACAACGATGTAAAGTCTCATATGCTATAAAGAGGTTGCCGCTTAACATCAGGTGGGCCATCGGATTGTTCCGTCATTCAAGTGGTATAAAAAAAAAAAAAAAAATAGAAGTAAATCGTTTTTTTTAATATTATCAACGGCTGTTGCTTTACAAAGCACAAGTTAGGCCGCACGTTGAATACTGTTCCCATCTATGGCACGGGGCACCCAAGTACCAGCTGCTTTGCTTTGCTTTCCCTACAGAGAAGAGCCATTAGAATCATCGGCGACCCTAAGCTCTCCAATACTCTAGAACCGCTTAGCTAACGCAGAGCCATTGGGTCTCTTTGCTTTGTTCTACCGCCTCTACAACGGGGAATGCTCTGACGAGCTTTTCGATCTCATCCCGGTATCGAGATTTTACCATCGCTCTTCCCGGCACTGTGACAAAGCTCATCCACACATCATAGAGCCCTGGGTTTCTCGTACGACTCGTTTCTCGAGATCATTTCTTCCCCATACCTACAAACTATGGAATGAGCTTCCATCTGAGGTTTTCCCGCTTGGTTACGACAAAAATGATCATAAGTTCCTTCAGGGTAGGCAGCGCATCGACAATACCCCCGGTGTTTATAAGCGACGGTGACCACTTCGACTATCAGGTGGGCCGTTAACTAGTTTGCCAATTTGTTTCATTAAAAAAAACCGGCCAAGTGCGAGTCGAACTCACGCACGAAGGGTTCCGTACCATCATCAAAATATATAAAATCGTTGCGTGACTGACTGACTGACTGACTGACTGACTGACTGACTGACTGACAATCAACGCACAGCCTAAACCGTAAGTCCTAGAGACCTGAAATTTGGAGGGTACATTCCTTATGTGGTCTAGGGGTGCACTAAGAAAGGAATTTCCGATACTCCCGCTCTAAGGGGTCCAAAATGGGCTTTTAATATACAACAAAAAAGCTCTGTATTTCAGAAACCGTTAGCAGTAGAACCTTGAAATTTTACATGGAGATTCCTCAAATAAAATAAATTAACACGTGTTTCAGCGATTCCTGAAATTTTCCTGAAAAATGGAAAGGGATCGTTTTCTATGTAAAAAAATAAAAAAACTTTAGTTTTTACAACGCACAGCCTAAACCGCTGATCGTAGAGACTTGAAATTTGGACAGTGTATTCCTTTTAGGGTGTAAAGGTGTACTTAGAAAGGAATTTGGAAAATTCACCCTCTTAGGGGTTCAAAAAGGGCTTTTAACGTATACACTTTGCGTTTTGCAACGCACAGTCTAAACCGCTGGACCTAGACACATGAAATCTGAAGGATGTATTCCTTTTTGGGTGTAGGGGTGTACAAAGAAAGGATTTTTGAAAATTCACCCTGTAAGGGGTCCAAAATGGCTTTTAATGTAAAACTAAAATGCTTCGTATTTCGGAAACCGTTGGTAGTAGAAACAAGAAAATTCACAAGGTAATTCCTTAAATAAAAATAGCCAACATAAGTTTCAGCAGTACCTGAAATTTTGCTGAAAAAAAGCATGGGAACATTTTCTTTGTAAATAAATACACTTTAGGTTTTAGCGAGATTTCAGCGTATTTCGGCAATTTCAAAGTTTGTTTCACGGTGAAGTCATTAAGATCAAAATATTTTCAGGACCTAAAGGTTAAAATAGGACCCCTAAATTGAAAAATTTGAGTATGGTGTCGTTTAGAAGGTCGTTTGACGGTGTCGTTGTTGAGATTACATATTTTCAGGATCTCAAGGTTAAAATGGGACCCCTAAATTGAAAAACTTGAGTATGGTGTCGTTTCAAAGGGCGTGTCACGGTGTCGTTGTTGAGATTAAAACATTATCAGGACCTCAAGATTAAAATGGAACACCCAAATTGAAAAAACTTGACTATGGTGTCGTTTCAAAGGTCGTGTCACGTGTTGTTGTTGAGATTAAAATATTTTCAGAACCTCAACGTTATAATGTGACCCCTAAATTGAAAAACATAAGTATGGTGTCGTTTCAAATGTCCTTTGACGGAGTCGTTGTTGAGATATATTTTACGGACCTCAAGGTTAAAATGGGACCCCTAAATTTAAAACCTTGAGTATGGTGTCGTTTCAAAGGTCGTGTCACGGTGTCGTTGTTGAGATTAAAATATTCCAGGACCTCAAGGTTAAAATGGGACCCCTTAATTTAATAAAATAATAATAATGTGGTATCCTACCTGTAAATCTCACTGGCGACGAGATACACCGCGAAAAAATACCACCACTTGCTTATTTATTGTGTTTATGTGCATCGGAATAAAATGCCGATCGGTAAAACCGAACAATTCGATATTTCGAGTAAAAAGTGATATTACGACGCGTGGAATAGTTCATGGCGCTCACTACAATTAAATCAGAGTTACAAGTCACAAAGACACCTGATTTGGGGGGGTGAAGGGGGGAGGGGGGCTGGACGAGGCGCTGCGCACGCGGGCCGCGTAGGGGTCGGCAGCGGCGCCAGCGCAGCGGGAGCACGCGCTCCCGCCGCGCCCGCGGGCGATGTGCAGTGCGTGGAGCAGCCTTGCTGGCGGTGCGGAAAGGGGCACCGGACCATCGGATGCTGGTTTAGAAATGATTCTTGTGACGGTTGCGGGCAATGTGCATACGTTCGGGGGAGGCGCGCTAACTTACAATTAGCATAGGTAGGATACCACAAGTGGAAAACCAAACATTCTACTACTACAACAACTAGAACATACTATTACCACAGTGTAAAACATAATTAGTCTGTGCTATTACGCAGAGTTATGGATAAAACAATATTACGCGTACAAAGTCGCGGGTTACAGCTAGTTATCTATAAAAACGGCAAAAATATCAAGTTTGTAAAAAAAAAAAACAATTGCACGCAAAACGTGGTCACCCATCCAAAAACTGACCTCGTAGATCATTGCTTAACCTACACTTGTAAAAATCCTGTTTTTTGTTTTTGTTAGTATTTGTTTTTATATCGGCAACAGAAATACGTCATCTGTTAAAATGTCAACTGTCTTACTATCACGGTTCATGAGATACAGCCTGGTGACAGACGGACAGACAGTCAGACAGACGGACAGCCGAGCCTTAGTAATAGGGTCCCGTTTTACCCTTTGGGTATAGAACCCTAAAAAAAAACGACCACCTCTGTGTTTCAGGTTGAAAGATGAAGCCTCCAATCCCTCAGAGCTGGTGACCTTGACCTACCAGATACTGCAAAACCAGATATTCCACATGATAGAGCTGGATGTAACTGTAGTCGACCTCTGTGAGGTGATCTTGCCCAAAGCAGAAGTTAAAAGCCATGGAGTTGTGAAGATGAAGACACCTGAACTCATTAACTGTGTTTTTAATGTGTTGAATAGAATAACAGTTCATGATAACGATGTTAGCGATACTTCTGACAAAGAAAATTTGGGTTCCGATGATGTATAAATAAAATAAATAAATAATAATAAATAAAATAAAAAAATGCTGGGCATAATTTTCACTAGAAACGGGATATTTACCTTGATTTATTATTGATTATTATTTTAGTAGTAGTAGAGCTTTTTTGTGAAAGAGTTCGTCCGGGGAAGTACTACCACCATACCTATTTCTGCCGCAAAGCAGTAGTGCTCGCATTGCTGTGTTCAGGTTTGAAGGGTAAGGGTGCCGGTGAAATTACAGGCACATGAGACTTTTCATCTATGTCTCAGGGAGGCGGGCGCAGTGTAATGCCATATAGGGTGCGTCCTAGGTGGCCGTGCCCTATGAGGTAATGCACTGTTCATAGGCAGAAGTTACCGCTTAACATCAGGTGGGCCTCTTGCTTGTTCCGTCATCCAAGTAGTATACAAAAAAAAAAACACTTTATATTAACTTGAAATGTTTGTCCGGGTGGAATCTTGCAACTAAATTTTAAAGCAGTTAAGTATCCTCAACCGATTGGGATGATATTTTGCACATCTGTCAAGTTCCGATGACAATGCAATATTATGGTGACAGGTCCAGGTGGAATCTTGCAACTGAATTTTAAAGCAGTTATCCTCAACCTCACTCTGTTATGGGCTAAAGCCATAACAGAGTGGACGCCTCTGAACGGAAAACGATCTCGTGGCAGACCGCGGCGAAGATGGAGAGACGAAATAGATACATATTTAAAGGATTGGTCTACAGTGGCCCAAAATAGAGAGGACTGGAGAGAAGGAAGGGAGGCCTTTGCTCTGCAGTGGGACACCACAGGCTCTTAATAATAATAATAATCCTCAACCGATTGGGATGATATTTTGCATACCTGTGAAGCTCCGATGACAATACAATATTATGGTAACAGCGAGCTGATCTGATGATGGAGACGGAAGGTGGACAACGGAACTCCTCGAGGGATAATAGTAGACTGACCGTGCGTAGGCTCATTTTGATCAGCACACGGTTACGGTCACTAATTTTGTAATTCTATATTTACCATGATTTTTGATTGTTCCCTATATTTCGGCACAGTAGCATGCGCCATGATCACGGGAGAACACGCTGGACAGACGGTAAATGCTGGACAGTTCACACATTATCTAGCCCCAAGCTAAGCAGAGCTTGTGTTATGGGTACTAGATAAATACATTACATAGATAGATATTTTTTATTATATATATAAAATACCCGAAACCTACTTTCCGTACCTTTCTTACCGACTCAAAGGATAAAATATGTTCACTGGAGAAACTCGAGATATTTCATACACAGCATGGAACGAAATAATTTGAACAAATAAAGTTTTTTTTTTAATATTGGTTTTTCATTTCATAGTTTCGCACTTGTTCCTGTACTTGTCACAGAAGCTGCTAGCTGTGCTACTCACATGCCAAGTCTAGCCTGTCGAGATATCTGTGATGTAAGTATCAAGTTTAGGTACCTAGTACATACATTATTGCTGCCGTGTGTGGGCGCGCAGTTGGATTGTATGGCAAGATGGCTTCATACTAAAGAAAGAAAATTTATTTTTCCCCACTACACAACACACAAAAAACAAGAAATCAAAAACAAAAATCAACTAAGTAGGTAGGTACTACAAGATCTTAGAAAAACAAAATAAGAAGAAATAAAAACTGTTATAAACTTTGGTAAGGTGATAGGTTGTGTGTGTTGTGTGGGGTCAAACAGGTCCCTGTCTCAGAATATGCTGCACCAGATCTAGGTGCTACACCGCTTTACAGAATAGCACCCGTGTGACTGACGGCCTTCGTCGTCGTTTCGTATGAGGTAGTGCTGGCCTCTGGTGTCAGAGTTTGTCAAGCCGCCCGAGGGCCTCTGACATGGCTTATCGACTGCTATTATTCAATAACAGCCGGGACCGACAGCTTAACGTGCCCTCCGAAGCACAGAGCGATGGAAATCCACACATAACGGCTACCATCGCTCTTTAGGCTACCATCGCTCGCCACGGCCTTAACAAAGGTCATACAGGTAGGTACTTAGTTCGCAAAACGGATACCTTGATACCTGCTGCTGGAGGGTAAGGATGTCGAGCGGCGACCTAGAACCGGAGTACTAACACATCATCATCATCATCAGCCTATATCAGTCCACAGCTGGACATAGGCCTCTCACAATGAGCGCCATTTAGACCGATTTCCATCCGCTTTTAGATGGCATCTACGAGCTGTAGTTACCTACCTCTACATACTTATTTAATTTAGATACGATACCCATTATACTTACGTAGATTAGGTGCAGTTAAAAAACATTGTTTCAATCATAGACATGTATATATAACGTATAAGGTAATAACGTAGTTACATTATAAAACTTATTTCGTACCTTGTAAAGTATTATCCAATTATATCTTCAAAATATACTAATATAAAAAAAACAATTACAAAATTTGAGCTTAACCTAAGGTTTTTTTTTTCAGTCCAAGTTGATTAAATTTTGATGATTTAGATAGTTACCTAATCACAAATCTGATAATACTTTTTAAGGTACGAAATAACATCAAGTCAGATTTTCGTCAAATTTATAATAAATCCTAACTAGGAGACTATCAAGGTTTACTTACTTAGATTAATAATTTTTATTTTGAAACAAATACGAGTTAATTCGCGATACCGCGGCATTTCACAATTCTACACATTCCAACCCACACTAATACTGGGGTAGTTTGGAATTGGTCATCTTAAATATAACAAGTTAATTTAATTAAATATGTACCTACGTCATGTATGAATAATACTTAAAGATGTATGAATACATCTTGCTATTAAATATGTAGATTAATAGGCATTCAAATGGTGCAGTCACAAATTGAAAACCGCGTCCCGGAGAGCAAGCGGCAAGGTAGGTACCTGCAAAAAAAAAAAGAATTAGTTTTTAGGGTCCGAAGGCCGAACCCAAAGGGTCCAAACGGAGCCATATTGCTCTCGCTCAACCGTCCGCGCTGCTTGTCCCTCGGTCACAAACATAGAAATCTGAAGGGTTACTAGGGTCTAGCGACTCAAGTCTTCATATTTACACCAAGTAGGTATTTTTGTATATTACTGCCCCATAGCTAAATACCTATACCTATAGTGTCCGTCAAGTTAGCAGCCTCACCATGGAATTAGGTGCTTTCAAATACTTACCTACGACAAAAACCTGTGATGAAATCGTGACGTGACACAAAGCAGAGAAATAGGTAAGTAGCGATTCTGTGCAGTATTCTATAAATTTAAAACGAGTTAAATAACTAAAATTGACGCGCGCTCTATCTAATAGACTGAAATAAAAGAGGATGCGATAATTTTAACATTGTTTAAAATGTTAGTTTTTTGTGAATGGGTTCGTCCGGGGAAGTAATAGGTACCACCATACCTATTTCTGCCGCTAAGCAGTAATGCATTACTGTGTTCCGGTTTGAAGGGTGTCGGTGAAATTAGAGGCACATGAGACTTTCCATCTTTATGTCTCAGGGTGGTGGGCGCAGTGCAATGGCACATAGGGCGCGTACTTGGTAGACGTGACCTATGAGATAATGCACTGTTCATAGGCAGAGGGTACCGCTTAACATCAGTTGGGCCATCTGAATGTTCCGTCATCTAAAGTTGTATAAAAAAATTTAATTGCTGCACAAAATCGCTACCACTGACACTGCAGTTTAGGAGATATTTAGTAGTTCAAGAATGCTAGGTAACTAGACGTCTTGTTGGCAGCCTCAGCCTCACCAAGAACAGCTGCAGGCAGGTAGGTATCGTGATGATTTTTACACAAAAAAACCGTGTTGAATTAATAACTGTAGAAACCAAAAAAGGGATGTTTTTTTGGTATTTTGGCATTAATTCGACGGTGCCAGCCTTCTACAGCGTCGTCGGTTGTCGTTATGTTATGTTATGTTATCTGCGTTGCTCGATGTATGTTATGGACTGCACATGTCCTTTCCAGTTGCTAATCCGTCCACCTGAGAATCTGTCCAGTTGAGAATCAGCTAGTCTACCATGAAGATGACAATCCGCAAAATCGGAACGAAACGAAGCACGAACGAAAGACGTAGCTTTTGCTACCATGAAACATCATCTGTCCAGTTGCGAATCTGTCCACTTGCTACGGAGGCAAATAGTGGCCTGTATGCAATGTTTAAAATAGGTATCTACAAGGTACGTCCTACCTACCTACCTATGGAGTAGGCGCGAGCATAGTGGCAGCTGTCAGCTTGGAGATTATACTCCCAGCCACCAGGTTCCCGTAGTAGGCTTGCGCGGCCGCCGCAGTGGTGCCGGCGCCAATGCCGGCGGCCCCGAACAAGGTCCGTCCTACCTACCTATGGAGTAGGCGCGAGCATAGCGGCAGCTGTCAGCTGTCAGCTTGGAGATGATACTCCCAGCCACCAGGTTCCCGTAGTAGGCTTGCGCGGCCGCCGCAGTGGTGCCGGCGCAAATGCCGGCGGCCCCGAACAAGGTACATCCTACCTACCTATGGAGTAGGCGCGAGCATAGCGGCAGCTGTCAGCTTGGAGATGATACTCCCAGCCACCAGGTTCCCGTAGTAGGCTTGCGCGGCCGCCGCAGTGGTGCCGGCGCCAATGCCGGCGGCCCCGAACCCGAGCATCGGGGCCACCAAGGGCAGAAGAAGGCCGCCCGTTAAATATATTACAGCGCCTCCAATAATGTTCACAGCTAATGCCGCTAGAAGGCCCATTTTTATCTGGAAATATAAATTCAGTGATTTACAAGGTACCTAGGTAGGTAGGTACCTACCTAGGTAGGTAGGTATTATGGGGCGCTCTTATACCTACCTACTTACGCTACCTACTTATTACTAAGGGCAGCTACAATAAATATTTTGCGCATGAGTAGGTAGCCTACCTACCTATAGGTAAACAAGTAATTTTTAGTAAAGTTTAGTAAGTATCTATGAAAACTTGGTGTTGGAATGGAACTCAATATTTGAGCTAGGTACCTACACTGGAATAACACTGAAAATAGGTAGGTAGTAGTGGGATTAAGAAATGCAAATAGTTAATACCTAGGTACCTATCTACTTGCAGGTAAGTAGTAGGTATGTAAATACTTACAAATGAATATTTGCATACTTAATTACTTATTATTTTTCAAGAAAGTAGGTAGGTATAAGTACCTCCCTACCAACCAACTAATCTACCCACGTTGCGTTGTCGTAGCTTGCCTTGTGGTGCCTATAAGGCACATGCTTACGTAGGTACCTACACGGAATACACGGATTCATTTGGTAGGTAGGTAAAGAAGGGTACCACCTACCTGTAAGACCTAAAAGAAGCAAAAATATCTACCTAAGAAGTACCTACCAACCTCATAGGTTATGGGGTAGATAGAACATGATTTTAAAGTCAGTCACTAGGATTTTGAATACAAGAACATTCAACATCTCCTTGCTTTGCAGCTCTACTGTTGTAGGTACCTATTAGGTACCTGCCGTTGCAAGCAAAGTAGCAAGTGCAAACGTATTTTTTTCTGCAAATCCATAGCATACCTACAAACAATACAGATCTCATCAAATCAATGCCACCGGTGCACAGTACCTATCAGATACCTATTCTTTCTTCTATTTCAGAGTCCCTCTACCTATTTATCTGCTAACGCAACGGCTTAGTTATGTACCTCCTTTAAATAATCAAAGCGCAACGGTTACGGTTTTTCAACAACCACGACAAATTTATTAGCTTACAAACCTGGGTAAGTTAGTCCCACAGACTACTAGGATGCTACGGTTAGGCCTAGTAAGCAAAGACGTTAGGTACCTACTAAAAGGGTACATAACTGCTGAAATATTTCACTGAATAACCGGTAAAATTTGTTAAAATTACTTACCTACGTAGCAAATAGATTTCTTGAACGTAGGTACAGTTATATACACACACACGCCTCTTTTTTTAAAGATTTATCAAATACTTTAATGATAGGCAGGTAGGTACTTCCTTTTCCTATAATTAAAGATAACTCTAAATTAAAAAAGTTTTCTGTACTTTGCAGTTTTGCACTGACTGACACGCACCGCTGAGCGCACCTGTACGTTATCTAATAAATAGCAAGCAGCAAGCAAAGCAAAGCACAGACCAGACTACTAGCCAGTGTTGTCACATACAATTTTGGCAAAATGGTAGAACAGGGTGCAAAAATTTGTAGAAATTGGTAGAATTTGAAATGAAAAATAGGTAGTTCTACCAATCAAGTTTAAGTACATTAGTGACTAAGTACATTGAGTACCAAATGTGTGTGAGTGTCAAATTGACAATGTCAAGCAAGCGTCAGTCAGTTGCGACAGATTTCATTGTCAATATCAATGTCAATTTCACTCCGCAGCTCTATACTCTGTACCTCATCATTAACTTATTTCACTTAGCGCGTTCCGTCTTAAGTGCTAAGATTACAAGACAGGCTAAATTCGATAGTAAGTAACTAAAGTTTCGTTACACGCGAGGAGAATTGTTTACAATCGTAAAATTTTGAAAAATAGGTAGATTTGATGCCGAGGTAGAATAAAGGTAAAATAGGTAGGTCTACCAAAAAATTGGTAAATGTGACAACACTGCTACTAGCTAACATAACAAACGCAGAAGAATGAATGAAGAATGCAGGCCAGCCAGATAGGCAGAGTGCTGAGAGTGAGTCATGAGTGAGTGAGTCAGTGACTGACAGACAGTCTAAAGTTTGCCTTTGCTTGCTTTCATTGCACGCAGTTGATTGGTTGGAAAGCGCATCCAGCGCTGCCAACTATACATAAAATGAATAAATTCCGCTTTTTTTACACAGATTCTATAACTTGTTGGAGCCTTAATAGAATAGGGGGCAGTTCTCACAAAAGGAACGACATCTATGGCGCGGCCGGCAAGCGTTCGCCTGCGACGCAGGAGGTGCGGGTTCAATTCCCGCCTCGGAACAAATATTTGTACAATCTGCAGATATTTGTTCAGGGTGTTCTGGGTATTTTCCATGTAGGTACGTATAATAAAAAAATATCTATCCTATGTAATAATATTGTAGTGTTATATGTACCCATAACACAAGCTCTTGCTGCTTTGCTTGGGGTTAGATAATGGTGTGTAAACTGCCCATCATTATTAATTTAAGTATATTTATTATTTAGTTCGTCACTACTACCTATAGGCACAGAATAAATAATATTACAAATACTAGTACCTATGTTTACGTACCGTTAGTGTGACATTTTGATCTCGGTACCTATATGTTTTTGGAAGTCGGTTAGAAAGGTAAATGAAGTAGGTAACCTACCTGATACATAATTAAAGACAAACCAACAGAAACATGGCTTTATTCAGCTATAAAATTCTAGTGACATAACGTACCTAATAACAAACCATGGCAACAGCCATAGAGTTGCACGTCATTCACCCCTCCTAAGATGTCTGGTACTCATCCAGATAGGCTGGTGGACGCCTCGAGCGCGTGGAGCGCCGGACCTCATGTTGACTCGACGTCACTTCCAGGTGCAGACGACGCATCAACAAAATCACTTGGATCATCTTCAGAGGATAAGTCAGCATCAACAGACGGCGATGGTGCTAGGCGCCTGTTTGAAATTGTGCCCTCTCTTCCATCGGAGTATCTGATGTGTGAATAGTTTGGATTGCTTTGTAAGAGTTCTCCTTCTTCAACTATGGGATCGAATTTAGAATGCCGAACACTTCTTTTTATTAAGACAGGACCTGGAGTCATGAGCCATGCAGGCAAGGATACTCCATTTGGACTTCTTCGGGGGTGGTTGAACATTCTTTCATGAGGCGTAGCGTTAGTGGCCGTACACAGTAGCGAGCGTATAGAATGTAACGCTAAAGACAGAACCTTTTCCCAATCCGTAGTCTCTAAGCCTTTAGATTTGAGGCTCAGTTGGATTGTTCTCCACAAGGTACCATTTAAACGTTCGACTTGGCCATTCCCTTGGGGATTATAAGTTACTACAAGCAATTCCAAGCGAGACAAGATGTTGAGTGAGCTCTTGAGACATAAATGAAGTTCCCCTGTCGGAATGTATGTACGTTGGGGTTCCAAAAATATAAAATATTTTATTCAAGCAGTCAATTACGGTATCAGACTTCATGTCTTTGCAGGCAAAAGCAAAAGGAAAGCGACTATATTCGTCAATGACAGACAGTATGTATTTATTCCGTGAATTCGATGGTAATGGCCCTTTGAAATCAATACTAAGCCGTTCTAAAGGGGCCGTCGCTTTGATAAGCTGCCCATTTAGCTGTGCATACCGAGGTTTGATTTCAGCGCATACCCGGCAGTTAGCAGTCATTTGCCAAATGTCATTAATTGAATATGGAAGGTTTTTCGACCGTGTCCAGTGATTCATTCGTGTGATTCCTGGATGACAAAGATTTTCGTGTACCTATATTTTTAAGATTATTAAGGTCCATATGGGCACAGACTCTTGTTAGTGCGTCAGCGACGTTATTTTCTTTGCCAGGGCGATAAATTATGTCATATTTAAAACAAGACAAGTCCAGCCTCCAACGCTCTATCTTTTCGTTCTTTATTTTGCTGCTATGAGTTTGGTTGAACATGAATGCAACTGACTGTTGCAATCTGTTATGAGCAGGAAATTCCTACCAACTAAGTAGTGGCGCCACTTACGCAAAGCTTCAACTATGGCGGCTGCTTCTTTCTCAATAGAAGATTGCCGTCTCTCTGAGTCAGTTAGGGAGCGTGAGAAGAATGCAACAGGCTGACCATTTTGAGTGAGAGAAGCAGCAAGAGCGTGTTCAGACGCGTCCGTCTCAACGGTAAACATGGCATTTTCATCGATAGCAGACAGAGAAGCTTTTGTAATATCTGATTTGAGGTCATTAAATGTTGTAATAGCTTCATGTGAGATTGGAAATGTGTAAATAGAAAGCAATGGTTTAATTCTTTCTGAGAAATTCTGTATCCATCTAGAATAATGAGCGAAGAGCCCCAGTGCTCGTTTTAACGCTGGCTTGTTCTCAGGCGCCGGCAAGTTAAGTAATGGCTTCAGCCGACTCTCGTCTAGTTTAATCCTATTATTATCTATGGTATAGCCAAGAAGATTGATAGTTTCTTTAGAGAATACACATTTGTCTTCATTTAACGTGAGATTGTATTTAGCAGAAGCTTCTCGAAATTTAGCCAAATTGATATCATGTTCATCTTTTGTCTTCCCACAAACAGTTACATCGTCCAAATAGGCAAAAATACCCTTCAAAGATTCCTTTTCAATAATATGGTTCAAGGCACGCTGGAAAGCCGCGACACCGTTCGTAACACCGAATGGAATCCTTTTGCATTGGTATAGTTTTCCGTTTGCCTCAAATGCAGTGAAAATACGTTCTTTCTGAAGAATAGGTACCTGGTGATATGCGCTTTTTAAGTCAATTTGACTGAAGTAATTATATTTGGCTGCTTTTGTAACAATTGTTTCTATTCTTGGTAGAGGAAAGGCGTCAAGCTCGGTATATTTGTTAATAGTTTGAGAGTAATCTATTACCATTCTCTTCTTGTGAAGACCTCCACCTGCGATCAAGACTTGTGCTCTCCAAGGTGAGACACTGGGTTCAATGATTCCATCTTCAAGTAGTTTTGAATTTCTGTGTTTATAAAAATTTAATCCTCTCTGCTATGGTGTCTCGATCGAATCGCTATTGGTCTTATATGGGGTGATAGATTCGTAAACAGGGATGCTGGCGGTACTGACGCTTCCATAACATTACAAATGCGTAATGGTTCCTGATTACCACCGAATTGAAGCTCCAACGAAGAATGATTTTTAAGAATGTCGTGACCGACAATTACGTCAGCACAGAGATTGTTGACAATCAGTAGAGGTTGCAGCTTGTATTGATATTTTTCAAGTTGAAGATTTGCATGACAAACGCCTTGGACGAAAGATATGTGACTTAGTGAAGCCAACGTAATAGTTTGACGACAAGCTTTTATTTTTAATTTTAATATTTCTGCCAAACTCCTGTCTATAAAACTTACAGAGCTTCCCGTATCTATCAAAGCATCTGCTTTATATCCGTTGAGTGTTATAGGTATGGTGGCCTTCCTTTAGACTGTTAGGAGAGGCAGCAGAAATAGCAGATAGTGCGTCATCACGCTGAACATCATGTTGTGTTACAGCGTTAGCTCTTTGTGGCTGTCCCGATTTGCATACATTAGCAAAGTGCCCCTTTCTTGAACAGATTTGGCAGTTTTCATTAACAGCTGGACATTTAATTCGCTGATGCACATTTCCCCCACAAAAGAAACATCGTCGTCTCTGATTCGGGCGAAAAGTTGACTTAGTAGCAGCTACGTTGTTTTCGGATACTGGTAAAGCGTTGATATTTAAGGAAGTGCTAGTGGTACTGAAAGCTTGCGTATTTTTCTCAGCATCTTCAAGTGAAATTGCTAGGTTGACAGCTTCATCCATACTTAAGTTAATTTTTCCAGTAATCTTTCTCGTATTTTCTGTGAATTTATACCAGCGATGAACGCACCACGCACTGACTCATTCTGATGCTCTTCTGCCGTTACTTTCTTAAAGTGACATTCGCGTGTGAGAAGTTTTAAAACCTGTATATATTCCTTAACAGTTTCACCCGATCTCTGTTTGCGTGTGGCCAGCAAATGTCTTGCGAGAATTTCGTTCCTGGGTTTTATAAAAATATTTTCCAATACCTTCATCGCATCTTCGTATGTTCCGCTTGCTCGTATATAAGAAAATACAGTTGGAGATAGATGATTTACTAACAGTTTAAGTTTCATTGAGTCTGTCGTAACCGCGGCATATTCTTCGACTAAGAAATTTTCAAATGTAATGCGCCAATGTGCCCATTTCAAATCCGATGCTGAAGTATTCGGTTCTTCCTCGAATCGCTCGGGGCGAAGGTAACGTGCCATAGTATTTACTTTTTCAGTTTTACTTCCCGTCAGCATTTTAGTAATCTTGATAATTATTATAGCTGAATAAATTGATACATAATTAAAGACAAACCAACAGAAACATGGCTTTATTCAGCTATAAAATTCTAGTGACATAACGTACCTTAGGTTACCTACCTAAAGGTAGTGACGTGCAACTCTATGGCTGTTGCCATGGTTTGTTATTAGGTATTACCTAATAACAAACCATGGCAACAGCCATATACGCCTTAAGCCTTACGGTATATCGATGTTTAGGTAGGTAGGTACATCGAGCAACGCAGGCCTCCGTACCGGGTAGGTACATCGCGTGTATTTGAAAGGTCTTAGTTGGACGAACCCCTAGGCCTAGGACCACTTGTTACAGTGGTGAGAAAGTTGGTATCTACCTACCTAACCTTATACAAATTGAGAAGATGTACAAAAGGGAACAAACCTCTTTCTGTGTAGGTACTATTATTTATTTTGATTCCGTAATATTTGGTAGACTTATAAAACAGGAGAAGTGAAAAATGAGGCATCCGATTGCTGAAGGAGTTTTTCTCACTTATTTTGATGACTGTTAATAAATTAAATCGCAGTCTCTTTGGAGCAAGTGCGTGTCGGGCCTCGCCCATTGTATGGTTCCGAAGTTGCCCACCACAGTATGAGGACTTAGGAGACTTTCCTGTTTTACACAACTAATAAATAATAAATAAATAAATAATTCTGGACAGTTCACACAACATTATCTAGCCCCAAGCTAAGCAGAGCTTGTGTTATGGGTACTAGACAACTGATATACTTAATACAATATATTACATAGATAGATATTTTTTATTATACATAGAAAATACCCAGAACACCCTGAACTAATATCTTTAGATCGCACAAATATTTGTTCCGAGGCGGGAATCGAACCCGCAACCAACTGCGTCACAGGCGAAACTTCGCCCGCCGCGCCACAGAGGTCGTCAAAAACGTCAACTAACAACTTCATCCATGCAATTTTCAATGGAATTTGTGAAAAAATCCTTTACCTAGTTGTTCGACTATTACCTACTCGTTAACTTGTAAAGCTTACTTACGCTGTGATAGTTTCCAATTGTCATGTTTTTTTTTACCTAAGCAGGTACCAAACAATGAAGTTTAACTGGCAGGGATGGGGACACTAACAAAATCTGCACTATAAAGCTTAATATTTCGCAAACAGATCTCTGAATCGAAAAATGGTTTTACACACCCGTAATATTTTTAAACGACCTATCCAACGACACCCCACACCATGGTATTGAAGTAAGTACCCTAAAAAAAATGACAACATTTTATTCTACCACATTGTTGGCGTGATCAATATGTATACCCATGCCAGATGACAGCATCCTAGTACTAAGAGTTTCTGAGCTAATCCGCGGACGGACAGACGGACGGAAATGGCGAAACTATAATGGTTCCTTGTCTTGTTGACTGAGGAACCCTAAAAACGAGCAACAAACCAGGCACGAAGTAAGCATAAATAAAAATAAAAAACCCTCAGCGCAATGAAACGGCTTAACCGATTTTGATCAAACATAGCTAAGAACACATCCGACAAATTCACCTTTCAAACAAAAAAAATATCGGTTTTGTTGAAGAAAGTTCGCCGGTAGAAATTCCCGCAACGCTCATTGTAATTACTAGTAATAATAGTATTTTTTTTTCTTTATAATTGGCGCCGCACTGCTTGTGCATTTGCCATTTTCAAGTATCTGTATTTTCACTATATTGTATTTTCAATATATTTTGCAACGTTACACTCCTTCCAAGTCGTCAAAGTCACAGTCAAGTCATGTTTTAGTAAACCGGTGGCCAATTTTACTAAAACTTTGGTAGACAATTTCCACCAATTTCAAAAGTCACGCAATTCACTTCCATTTCATTTCACTACACTTGTGCCTTTTAAACGAGCTACATTAGTTAAAATGCCACCAAAATAACACAATATAACTCAAGAAAACACTAGGAAAAGAAATAAAATAAAAGTAGACAACGTCTCTTTTAGAAAATGGCGGGAAGAGCCGTAATAATAGTTAGCTAGAATTATTATGTGGCTAGATCCTGCCTTGTACTATATTTATTCTGTGGCGTGGCTAACAAAAGTTGGCACTGGAAAAGTGCGGCAAATTTAAAAATAATAAATATCACTGAATACCTTATATATATATATATATATATATATATACAGACAGATGACAGAGCGTACTTATTTGAGCCTTTCGGCACAGAATAAATATTAGTACAAGTACTTTCGGGGGCGAGATTGGGTCCATGGGGTATCGTGAGCCGTTCGCGTTTTACAAATTGATCCGACGAGCAGCCGTCAACAACTACTTAGGTAGGTTACTTATATATCTTTCCCTCAGAAAATCTGTGAACAAGGAGCAAAACAATAAAACTAGCTGCCTGTAGGTAGGAAGCTTGCCAATAAGGCTAGCGTGCCATACCCTGTCAAAGGCCTTCGAGACGTCTAGTGACACACTAGACACAGCCCCAGTGCTTCACGCGTGTTTCTCAAATCTCGAGGCCTCATCCCATGTGCGTGACATCAAGAAGATCCCAAAACCGGCGATATCCGTATTCAAAGTCAAAGTCAAAAGTATTTCATTCATTGAAATCACAAGGATTAATTTGAATCGTCTTAAAAAATTAATTTACTCCTGTTCCAACGCGACCAGACCTAGAAGAATCAGGCAACAAATACGGTCGTTTTTTTTGATGATCCTTCTTACTACTAAATGGGGGCGCCTGTGTCGTGCCTCGAGAACAAGTGGAAGCTGATTCAAAGAAAAAAGGAAAACCAACTTAAAAGCCTTATGTTGGCAGTCAACATTAAGATGCTAGAGAGAATCAGCAAAAGTTCGTAAGACAGCACACGCTACGCTTGATATACTCATAAATAACACATCAATAAGAAGTAATGAAAGAGTATTCTTACATGGTCAAGCCGACGGCACAGACCATTAAATATTGCTTGTATTTATTATTGGTCGGTTCGTGCACGAAGCTTGCTGTTTAGTACACGCTTACATACCTATATTTGCAAGAAGCTAACCACCTCATGTATTACAGGCATATGAGACTTTTCATCTATGTCTCAGGGTGGCGGGCGCAGTGCAATGTCACATAGGGTGCGTCCTTCCTTTTTTTTTTTTTTTGTGACGAGGTTAAAATCTGCTAACAGATACCCTACCACATTGAGGGTGTGGTAGGGTTATGTGAGGTTCACGGACTCGTGGACTCACTAAAAACACCCCGGTGGCCGACCTTGATGCATGTCAAGGGGCTCCGGGATCTCCATACAGAACGCACCGGTGTCCCTCTCGCATTTGCCTCTAGAGCACAGTCCCGGGCATGACTTCCATAGTTACGCCCAACACCCTCGCTGGTGCACACAGCGACAACTTGCCACAAGTTGTCGCTGCCTTCCCGGAATCCGCATACAGGCAGCCAGAGCCCTCACTCCAACCACCCGCGGACCCGAAAGGCCCCTGCTTGGCAGGGGCTACCATACACCCCCTTTACGAAAGGCCCCTGCTTGGCAGGGGCTACCATACACCCCCTTTAGTGTGCGTCCTAGGTGGACGTGACCTATGAGGTAATGCACTGTTCATATGCAGAGGTTACCGCTTAACATCAGGTGGGCCTCTTGCTTGTTCCGTCATCCAAGTAGTACAAATAAAGTTGGCACAGGTATTCCAAGGAATTCTCAGGAAGTTCGCATTCCATACTGGTAGGTATATACACATTATGTAGTCAGATTGAGTGAAAACAAAAATGGGTTTTTCAACATTTACTCTCATGAATTATACACCTTTATATATGTGCTGCATATTGTAACCTTACAAAATATTTATATTATTACAATGTTCTAACTTAAAGTACGTTACCTATTACATCTTGTCTCTCCTCACACCTTGCAAGCAGTCGTTTAACATCATCTCAACCGACGAAGCTAGATATCTTGTGCAAAACTATATCTAGGCCCCCACCCCACCTGCTTTATTAACCCCCGACGAAAGAGGGGTTATAGAGGTCTCTAGGAAGATGTACTACATGGAAATAAGGCTATAAACAAACTGGATTCGATTATACCAGTCTCATTCTTTTATATGAATGTATTCATGTGTTGGAATGAGACAAGCATATATCTATCTGTTCTTATTTGTGTAAGTCGTACCAGGCCAAATGTCAAACTACTACTACATTCATGGTACCAATCTAGGAAGATGTATATGCATGGTGCCAATATTCAGGGTACGGAACGGAAAAACGACTGTCGTGTGACAATATATTTGTTTCTCTCTAACATAGGATAGCAAGCTATCTTCTAGGATAGGAGTAAGAAGGAACACTCTATAAATTTAGTGGCTATTTTAGCACTCAATCCATGTACTACTTCATTCGTGAGAGGTCTGTATTGTGTATCTGTGTGTCTGTCTGTGGCATTATAGCATATTTAGTTTTTTTTTTGTTTGAAAGGTGTTTTTCTTTAAAAACTATGATAGACCCTTGATTGACCGCGATCTCGCCTGTTGGTAAGTGACGATGCGGCCGACGTTGGAGCACAAAGGTCTAGATGGCACCTATTTACTCTAGCCTTAAAGAGACCCATATTATAGTGTTCAGGTTTTTTTTTGACTTGGTCTCGTTTAGTTGAATATAGTCGGGGGTTTTTAAATTTTTATAAAATTAAATTGTTTAATATAATACACTTTAGATTCTTTAATTTCCGCCGAGTCCAAAATGTTACAAGTACCATTGCGCTTTTTAAGATGTTATTTACACAATTATAAAGTGTCATTTTGTTTACAAATGCAAGGCATCAAACTGTAGAAGTTATAAATGAACCATTTATTTAATTAAATAACAATAGTACATACATACAACTAATAACAACATAGATTTACATCACAGTACAGGCATTACATACGTGATTTAAGTTGGTATATAAATAAAAAATTTACTAAACTCTCAATAAAATAAAAGTAAATGTAAAATAAGTTGTATCTTTTTAGAAAAATTACGATTAAACACCACGTACTTTACTATTCTCCTGCTGACGTTTCGTTGTTTTTATTTTTTTATACTACTTGATTGACGGAACAAGCAGATGGCCCACCCGATGTTGAGCGGTAACCTCTGCCTATGAACAGTGCATTACCTTATCGGTCACGTCCACCTAGGACGCACCCTATGTGGCATTGCACTGCGCCCGCCACCCTGAGACATAATGATGAAAAGTTTCACCGGCAACCATATTTTTCAAACCGGAACACAGCAATGCGAGCACTACTGCTTTGCGGCAGAAATAGACATATTTTAGAGGACTTTCTTCATGAGCACCGCCGAGGAGAATAGTAAAGTACGTGGTGTGTAATAGTATTTTTTCTAAAATGATACCATAAGCCACGATATTTTCAATTCTATGTATTTAAAATGTATTTATTTCAACCTGTGGTCTATCGCTATAGTAAAATTGTAGCCCGAATATAGATTCTAGCCCGAATACAGATTGTAGTCCGACTATATATTGTAGCCGGAATACAGATTGTAGTCCGACTATATATTGTAGCCGGAATACAGATTCTAGTCCGACTATATTTTGTAGCCGGAATACAGATTGTAGTCCGACTATATATTGTAGCCGGAATACAGATTGTAGTCCGACTATATATTGTAGCCAGAATACAGATTGTAGTCCGACTATACATTATAGCCCGACTATAGATTGTAGCCCGACTTCAAATAGTTGCCCGACAACAGATTTTGTAACAAAATCATGTGTTTTTTTTAAGTAACAATCATGCCATCAAGATCAATTTCAATCACTTACTAAATAACTTGATTATTGAAACAACAATTATGTTATACTAACATCAATGTACTTTAAAATAAATGCCTGAATAGTGATAGTGATACATTTGGCTAAATAAAATCTCTACACAATAGTGTCGAATCTGGAGGGCAATTCTCAGATTGTAGAGCTTATCTCTAAATTAGAGATAATGTCGAAGCATGAATGTCTACAAAAAATGCTTTAGAGATTAAGTCGAATTCGACATAATATGTCGAAAAAGATGGCGAATGTCGAATACAATCTTAATTTGCTATTCTCGTGATGTCACAATAGACATAAGTCGACCAAAATCATTCAAATCGAATTCGTTTTGATGGTTATTGTGACATTTTCGTGACATTTTTTGTAGAGATGCATGCTTCGACATTATCTCTAATTTAGAGATAATCTCTACAATCCAAGAATTGGCCTCCTGGAGGGCAATTCTCGTGCTTTAGAGATTAAGTCGAATTAGACATATGTCGAAAAAAGATGGCGAATTTCGAATATTAATTTGCTATTCTCGTGATGTCACAAATAGACATAAGTCGACCGAAATCATTCAAATCGAATTCGTTTTGATGGTTATTGTGACATTTTCGTGACATTTTTAGCGATTTGAAGTTGCATTATCTAAAGCTAAAGCTAACTAAACGTATCCATCCAACGCCATCCTTTTCATTTGTAAATAAAAAGCAAAGGACAGGGAGTCTATTTTTAGTTTTAACTTTAGAGAATACAATCTCAAATCGCTAACATTATCTCTAATTTAGAGATAATCTCTACAATCTGAGAATTGGCCTCTTGTGCAGAGTTCTCTTAAGTTAAGGTGGATGCTCCCGATTAAGGTGCGAAATTCAATTTTTTTGGTGTCTTTTACCCATTACAGCTCATGAACACTTTTTTTTATACTACTTGAATGACGGAACAAGCAGATGGCCCACCTGATGTTAAGCGGTATAACCTCTGCCTATGAACAGTGCATTATCTCATAGGTCACGTCAACCTAGGACGCGCCCTATGTGGCAATGCACTGCGCCCGCCACCCTGAGACATAAAGATGAAAAGTCTCATGTGCCTGTAATTTCACCGGCACCCTTGCACTTCTTCAGATAGCGAAAGTTGATTTCGCGAGAACTAGGAGACTCAACACACATGTTTTAATTGATAGTATCTCATAAATATCATCAGTTTAGGTACGATCAAAACACATTTTTACAGTGTTTTTATTTTGTTTATGGGTATCCATCCAAAGGTTGTCTGCTAGAAATCGCTAATAAGCGATAAGACCGCCCATTGTACAACATAGTTAGTTTTAGTTTTATTATTTGTATTTTTTTTTGTATTATGGTGTGCAATAAAGTATTTTCTATCTTTTATCTATCTATCTATCTTACTATATCAAAACATGTGTGTTAAGTCTCCCAGTTCTCGCGAACTCAACTTTCGCTATCTGAAGCAGTGTTCATGAGCTGTAATGGACAAAAAACACCAAAAAATAATAATTTCACGCCTCAAGCGAGATCATCCACCTTAAATAGCTCTAGAACTGTCACCTAGTCACTAGTACTAGTACTAGGGCCTAGTAGATAGCCTAGTAGATTTAGTTCAGAGAACACAGCACAGAATCTACACCAATTTAAACACATACATAAAAGCTCAGTAATTATAGAGGATATCCTATCGTCATACATACAACTATACTTTTGATGTGGTCAGAATTTAATGTAATTTCCAAGTCTATCTACACTCATGATACAGTACTAAATACAATAGCAAAGTTTTTGTATACATAACTATATCAAATAGAAGTAAAATTTTGATTAAGAGGCAGACAGCAGCTAAATTCCGTCCCTATCTAACTCAGTAAAGTTCAGGTAAGTTAGAAAGTGACAACGGCGCTCGACGATAAGTGAACGAAAATCACGAAAAACTGTATTTAAACAAATATTTGCTGAGAAATCGAAAATATAAATCGACCATGACCTCTAACATAATAATTATTTGTTAGTAAGTATCATTAATTTTATCAATGTACGCTGATAGGTAATAGAGATATTTACGCTATAAGCGCATTGTAGAGCGCATTGTTCACAATTTTTTTTTGTCGGTAAAATGTACAGTAATAATTTTACTATAAAAACACATATATATATCGGCTATATAGCCGAGAGAGCAGTGGATCCCACTGAGCGGATTAGTGCTAAAAAGGACGCGGGTGGAGTGCGTCGCGTTCACTCACCTTGAAAAAGACTCTCGAAACGGGTCGAAACAATGTCGGTGCTTACATCGATTTAACGGTACGTGAAAATTTCTCGTTTTTATAAAAAAAAAATAGTAATCATGTTTTGGGCTCGGTCATGCCCTTGGAAATATGATGAAGATTAACATTATATGTTTTTTGTTGTCTTAAACTGTGTAGATTTTGCTAAAAATACGTTTAAAAAAGGCTATTTGTCTCTTGACTGCCTCTTAAACCAGCTGAAGAAAAGTCTATTGAGTTTGATCACACGTTAAAACCTTCTAGTGAGATAAAAGTAGCCGAGGGGCGTGTTTCCAGCGCAAAGCTAGTTCTGTAGCGGTATAACATAACCACAATAATCCGGCAGATTCGTACCATTGTTCGTTGCACACAGCTGCTATCGCTCCTGAAACAGGTAAACGATAGTTAATACTAGTTATTAATAGTGATAGATCACTATTAATAACTATTTTTTCTCTATGTGACCCCAGAATTCTCTATCAGCGGTAAAAAACAGTTCAAGATAATACAACTTTTAAGTATATCAGTTATCTAGTACCCATAACGCAAGCTCTGCTTAGCTTGGGGCTAGATAATGTTGTGTGAACTGTCCAGCAATATTTATTTATTTATTTAACTTTTGAAACTATCATGGTTATTGTACATACTTTTAACTAGAAACTTCAAAATCATGGTAAATATCCCGTTTCTAGTGAACAGTAAGTTCAAGATAATGTTCAGAATGTTGATAAATAATGCTGGACAGTTCACACAACATTATCTAGCCCCAAGCTAAGCAGAGCTTGTGTTATGGGTACTGGATAACTGATATACTTAATACAATATATTACATAGACAGATATTTTTAATATACATAGAAAATACCCAGAACACCCTGAACAAATATCTGCAGATCGTACAAATATTTATTCCGAGGAGGGAATCGAATCCTGCGTCGAGGCAAACCTTCGCCCGCCGCGCCACAGAGGTCGTCCAGAGGTAGTAATGGTGGTGTCCGGCCTAAGAACACACCCATCCGTCTCCTCCTGTGGATGTCATAAAAGCCCACCAAGGGATTACCCAGACTTGTTAGTAAGAATCGTTGGTTTAAGATTTGTCCTGGCTGCTAGCCTGTGTTACTACTGGAAGAAAGCGTTACAAGAGTCAGTCGTGAGAAGCAATGACGGCAATGAGCTCACCACTCGTCACGTCTGCATTCCCAGCCATGGTGAAGAGGCCCATCGAGGCTACCTACCCTTTCGGGGTAAAAGAAGTGTGACTATGATGGTTGTGAGTATGTAGTGGGATGGCTGTTAGGTACAGTTTTAACCAAAATATAAGTCTCTCCAATGTGCTTGCGCCGTAGACCAATTTCAATAGCGCAGGGACCTTCTTTCTACCAATAGCAATCGCGCGCTAAAATCTTGCGCTGTTATTGGTTGTTGTCGACTCTTAGATGTGAGCGGGACAGAGCTATACAGCGGCCACATTATTGCATAATTCCAAACCTACTTTCAGAGTACTCAAATCGAACACCAGTGTTCATACCAGACTACCATCTCTAGGAATTGCCGAAGGATTTTTTGTCCAGTGACGTCAGACTGAGCTTTGGTTTTGGTACGAATGACACTAATCACTGGGCTTGAAACTGGCTCATAGTGGGACGTCACAAATTTTCCGCTGTCAAGTAGTTACACAATACGAAACTGACAGAAAAGTGTCCAGACTGGGCTATAAATGTCAAATTTGAAGTTTTACCGATGTTCAGTGGAGTTCAATTGAATTGCGCAATTACCCCACAGGTCAGAGCTATACTATACGTTCGGCTACTGTCGGATATCAGTCTCCGCTTTTCTGCGCAAACGAAAACAGTCGATCGGACTTATATGGTGGGTAAAACTGTAGCTATCTAGACTGGCTAGGGCAGGTCACCTCAAGGCCCGGGGTGGGTTCAGTGTGTGCAAGGCAGCACCTAACAGCAGCCACCGCCCGCCGCGCCGCCCGCACCCGCGCCCCCCGCGCCGCCCGCGCCGCCGCCCGTCGAGTGCTGCGGCCCGATCTTGATGCCGTTAGCCTGGAACATCAATCATTGTCTATAGCAGTCTGTAGGTCGACGGTTCAAGCCTCTCTACACGCGTCATCTGGCGTTGTATACAAAGATAAAGATAAAGATCATTTATTTGCTTAAAAATATGTCAAAATAGATGGTAACATAGGTGTGTGACACAATATATATGGCCGCAAACGGCGTGCAAATGGACAGGATGGCATGCTAATTTAATTATCATATTTGTATTAAACATAGAAAATATAAAAACAAAACCAATTAATTACGAAATAATATCATTTAAATACATTATTTTAAATACAATTATATTTACAATTACTTATATATATATATTTTTTTTTATTTCATACACAATATTACACAGTTATAATTATAATATAGTACCTTAAAAACCTTCAAAGGTTTGACTAGGTACAATCACCAAAAAGTAGGCGCACACCGCGCACATACACATTAATTATTGATATAAACAAACAAGGTAGGTAATGTAACAAAATATTATGCATAACATTCCACAGCCGATATGCACTCATGCCACGGCTTACAATTACAATTTTAATGCGTAATTTATAATAACGCATTAAAATTATCGCGGTCTCTTTTATTTCAGTCTATTAGAAAGGGCGCGCGACAATTTTAACGCGCTTTAAAATTAGAGAATGCTGCACAGAATCAACACCAATGTTACATTAAATTAAAATGAAAACTTGCGATTAGCAAAATACATTAAAAACATTACATTAAATTAAAATTAGTCATTCAGGAATTCGACAAATGTCAAAAATGTAGTTATTGGTAATAAAGAGATTTCACGAAACATAATGACTTCTTTCAGGGCTTCTGTTCGAAGCGACGCGTGACCCGAGAGCGGGCTCTTATCTGGCTCAACGCATTAGTATTGCCATTTAGCGTGGCAATACAGCCAGCATCTTAGGGACGCTTCCATCTGGTAGTGATTTGGATCAGTTGAGCTAGCTTTAGATCGTTAGCAGCGGTCTTCAGGTAGCATAACTGTTTCATTTGTACATACTTGGAATCGGCGTTTGTATGTAGGTATGTTTGTATGATGAAAACTTCCGTACCGTTAATCCGATCTTCATGAAATTTGGTAGGGTGCGTACCGTTAATCCGATCTTCATGAAATTTGGTAGGATGCGTACCGTTAATCAGATCTTCATGAAATTTGGTAGGGTGCGTACCGATAATCCGATCTTCATGAAATTTGGTAGGGTGCGTACCGTTAATCAGATCTTCATGTAATTTGGTAGGGGGCGTACCGTTAATCCGATCTTCATGAAATTTGGTAGGGTGCGTACCGTTAATCCGATCTTCATGAAATTTGGTAGGGTGCGTACCGATAATCCGATCTTCATGAAATTTGGTAGGGTGGGTACCGATAATCCGATCTTCATGAAATTTGGTAGGGTGTGTACCGTTAATCCGATCTTCATGAAATTTGGTAGGGTGCGTACCGTTAATCCGATCTTCATGAAATTTGGTAGGGTGCGTACCGATAATCCGATCTTCATGAAATTTGGTAGGGTGGGTACCGATAATCCGATCTTCATGAAATTTGGTAGGGTGCGTACCGTTAATCCGATCTTCATGAAATTTGGTAGGGTGCGTACCGTTAATCCGATCTTCATGAAATTTGGTAGGGTGGTAGTGTTGGTACAATTTGTAGGTAAGGTTATGAGCTATATCGAAACGACGATGTAGGTCTAATGTTTCGATACACGAAACTTTAGAACGATGCCTATGGTTTTCTTGCAATGATGCCATCATGAAACACTTGCTAGATTATTTTGAGATGATAACTGACTGAGGAGGTTATCAATTAATTCGTAAAATTTTTAGAAGTCAGCTAGTAAATAAAGTAGGTAACCTACCTACCTACATCGCGTGTATTCGCGAGGTCTCGGGGCGAACCACTAGTTTAGAGTATTCATTGGATACTAGCGGCTTATTGTACAATTTGGAGGAAACTTTTAAGATTTAATTTTGCACCCTTAACGGCAGAATGTACTGGGAACTTCAATTTATATATACCTACCATCTATGTTTTTACTACTAATACCTACATTCTAAGCAAATAAATAATTCATTCATTCATACATTCAAACTGTGATTTATTTCTATCGATCATTGTAGGGGCACAGAATGTTTGTATCAGCAATTCAAAAAATTCAAACATTCAAACTGTGATTTATTTCTATCGATCATTGTAGGGGCACAGAATGTTTGTATCAGCAATTCAAAAAATTCAAACATTCAAACTGTGATTTATTTCTATCGATCATTGTAGGGGCACAGAATGTTTGTATCAGCAATTCAAAAAATTCAAACATTCAAACTGTGATTTATTTCTATCGATCATTGTAGGGGCACAGAATGTTTGTATCAGCAATTATTTCTATCGATCATTGTAGGGGCACAGAATGTTTGTATCAGCAATTATTTCTATCGATCATTGTAGGGGCACAGAATGTTTGTATCAGCAATTCAAAAAATTCAAACATTCAAACTGTGATTTATTTCTATCGATCATTGTAGGGGCACAGAATGTTTGTATCAGCAATTCAAAAAATTCAAACATTCAAACTGTGATTTATTTCTATCGATCATTGTAGGGGCACAGAATGTTTGTATCAGCAATTCAAAAAATTCAAACATTCAAACTGTGATTTATTTCTATCGATCATTGTAGGGGCACAGAATGTTTGTATCAGCAATTCAAAAAATTCAAACATTCAAACTGTGATTTATTTCTATCGATCATTGTAGGGGCACAGAATGTTTGTATCAGCAATTCAAAAAATTCAAACATTCAAACTGTGATTTATTTCTATCGATCATTGTAGGGGAACAGAATGTTTGTATCAGCAATTCAAAAAATTCAAACATTCAAACTGTGATTTATTTCTATCGATCATTGTAGGGGCACAGAATGTTTGTATCAGCAATTCAAAAAATTCAAACATTCAAACTGTGATTTATTTCTATCGATCATTGTAGGGGAACAGAATGTTTGTATCAGCAATTCAAAAAATTCAAACATTCAAACTGTGATTTATTTCTATCGATCATTGTAGGGGCACAGAATGTTTGTATCAGCAATTCAAAAAATTCAAACATTCATACTTTATTTATTTTCGTGCCCTCCAAATTTCTGAAGCCCAATTCTCGTAATAAAAAATACTCAAATTAAAGTTCGGATCATGTTACGATCTAGTGTCGATGTCACAAACGTCAAAAATGGTATTCTGCTCACCTGCCATTACAACGCGGAATGTGATTATATCGAAATGTGACTGTAACTTGAATGTTTCAAAGTTCTGAGAATTCTCTCTTTCACTCTTTACAATTATTATATAGCACTATCCTACTCTAATATATGGTCGCAAGAACCGAAAGTAGATTATATTGTTGTTATGAGGGAGCAGAATACCAATTTCTCAGTCAATTTACAATACAATCTCGATTCGGTCAACTTGCAGTGTGGTTATAAAATAAATAAGAGAATTGGGCTTCATGTCTCTAGGACTTATGGATTAGGCTTTGCGTTGATAGTCAGTCAGTCAGTCAATCACGCAACGATTTTATTAATATTGATTTGCAAAAAAGTTGTCTGCAGTAGTGCAGTAGCGCGGCATACCTCATTGTTGATATCAAAGACTCCCTCCTGTATTTTCTCATATATTTCTTTGGCGGTGTTTATGAAGGCCTCCTCCACGTTGGCCGCGGTCTTGGCCGAGGTCTCCATGAACACGAGGCCGTGCTCGCGGGCGAACGCTTCTCCCTCCTCTTTCTTCACTTCACGACGGGATTCCAGATCACTGAAAGGTTAGAAATACTTCCTATAGAAGGCAGAGATAAAACGCAACAAGATAAGGTATTTTTAGGGTTCCGTAGTCAAAGACAAGGAACCCTTATAGATTCATCATGTCTGTCTGTCTGTCTGTCTGTCTGTGTATGTCACAGCCTTTTTTTTCCGAAACTATAAGAGCTATACTGTTGAAACTTGAAGGTATGGTGTTCTGTGAACCGCATTAAGATTTTTACACAAAAATTGAAAAAAAAAACAATTATATTTGGGGTTCCCCATACTTAAAACTGAAACTCAAAAAAAAAATTCATTGAACCTATACGTGTGGGGTATCTATGCATAGGTCTTCAAAAATGATGTTGAGGTTTCTAATATAATTTTTTTCTAAACTTAATAGTTTGCGCGAGAGACACTTCCAAAGTGGTAAAAAGTGTCCCCCCCCCCCCCCCGTAGCTTCTAAAATAAGAGAATGATAAACAAAAAAAAAAATGAGATGTACATTACCATGTAAACTTTCACTCAAAATTGGTTTGAACGAGATCTAGTAAGTAGTTTTTTATTTTTGGGGTTCCCCATACTTAGAACTGAAACTCAAAAAACTTTTTTTCATCATACTCATACGTGTGGGGTGTCTATGGATAGGTCTTCAAAAATGATTTTGAGGTTTCTAATATAATTTTTTTCTAAACCGAATAGTTTGCACGAGAGACACTTCCAAAGTGGTAAAAAGTGTGTCCCCCCCCCCACTTCTAAAATAAGAGAATGATAAAACTAAAAAAAAAATATGATGTACATTACCATGTAAACTTTCACTCAAAATTGGTTTGAACGAGATCTAGTAAGTAGTTTGTTTTGATACGTCATTAATCGTAATCCATCCAAGAACTTTTATATTATGTTACTTGCTGCTACGGAACCCTTCATGGGCGAGTCAGACTCGCACTTGGCCGCTTTTTTTATACTACTTGAATGACGGAACAAGCAGATGGCCCACCTGATGTTAAGCGGTAACCTCTGCCTATGAACAGTGCATTACCTGATAGGTCAAGTGCACCTAGGACGCGCCCTATGTGGCATTGTACTGCGCCCGCCACCCTGAGACATAAAGATGAAAAGTCTCATATGCCTGTAATCTCACCGGCACCCGTACCCTTCAAACAGGAACACAGCATTGCGAGCACTACTGCTTTGCGGCAAAAATAGGTATGGTAGTAGTACTACCCTGGACGAATTCTTTCACAAAAAAGGCTCTACTACTACTAAGACTAAGTAGTAGTAGAGCTTTTTTGTGAAAGAGTTCGTCCGGGGAAGTATTGTTGCCGGTGAAATTACAGGCACATGAGACTTTTCATCTTTATGTCTTAGGCTGGCGGGCGCAGTGCAATGCCACATAGGGTGCGTCCTAGGTGGACATGACCTATGTGATAATGCACTGTTCATAGGCAGAGGGTACCGCTTCACATCAGGTGGGCCATCCCAGTCATTCCAAGTTGTATTAAAAAAAAAGCGTCCAAGTGCGTGTCGGACTCGCCCATGAAGGGTTCCGTAGCAGCAAGTAACATAATATAAAAGTTCTTGGATGGAATATGATTAATGACGTATTAAAAAAAAACTACTTACTAGATCTCGTTCAAACCAATTTTGAGTGAAAGTTTACATGGTATAATGTACATCATATATTTTTTTTAGTTTTAAAATTCTCTTATTTTAGAAGTTACTGGGGGGGGGGGGACACACACACTTTTTACTACTTTGGAAGTGTCTCTCGCGCAAACTATTCAGTTTAGAAAAAAATGATATTAGAAACCTCAACATCATTTTTGAAGACCTATCCATAGATACCCCACACGTATAGGTATGAAGAAAAATTTTTTTTTGAGGATCAGTTCTAAGTATGGGGAACCCCAAAAATAATTGTTTTTTTTTCAATTTTTGTGTAAAAATCTTAATGCGGTTCACAGAATACATCTACCTACCAAGTTTCAACAGTATAGCTCTTATAGTTTTGGAAAAAAAAGGCTGTGACATACACGGACAGACAGACAGACAGACAGGCAGACAGACAGACAGACAGACATGACGAATCCATAAGGGTTCCTTGTCTTTGAATACGGAACCCTAAAAAAAACAACAAGCTCGAATCACAAATGACCGAACTGAACAATATGGCAAAACAAAGTAGTGTTAGTTACACCACTTATAACTCAAGAACGGGTAACCGATTTGGCTGAAACTTGGTGGGGAGGTAGCTTAGAACCAGGAGATTGACATAGGGGGGAGAGGTAGGAGAGGGTTCACCGGGGGCTACCCGTGCGAAGCCGGGGCGAGTCGCTAGTTATTTATATTTCCGACGTTTTGATGGTTTAGTCTCCGCTATATGTTGCTCTCGTGTAAGCCTGAATGCTCTGCGTTCGATCAAGTCTAAGGCAGCCATGGCAAGTCATCAGCCATGGATAAAGGGAATCATTTTAAGGTTCAATAGGAAGTCTCAGTTTCAAGAAAGGAGTAAATTGCATATTGCTGTGGATTCTGTTAAACCCGCTAAATTTAACTGAAATTTAAGATGAAAATTCAGCGAGGTTTAAATTTAGAAAATGCTGAATCAACACCTTTCGATCCTCTATAGGTTACATTTCGGGGAATGCTCCCAGGAACTTCACGATTAGATCCCACCATCTCCTTTTCATCATAGGACGAGCAGACGCAAGTCTCGGTACCACCCTTACCTCATTAGTATACCCTCTATTCGCACTAAACGTTTCAGTTCTACCTTTATAATGCGAACTGCTAAGGAGTGGATACACTACCGTCGTCTGTCTTTCCTGAAAACTATAATTTGGGTCTCTTCAAGGCTAGAGTTGAGTAAACAGCGGAATCCGGGTGGAATCTTGCAACTGAATTTTAAAGCGACACTGAATTTTGGCATACCTGTCAAGTTCTGATGACAATACAATATGATAGTGACAGTGAGCTGATCTGATGATGGAGACGGAAGGTGGACAACGGAACTCCTCGATGGATAATAGTAGACTGGCCGTGTTTAGGCTCATTTTGATCAGCACACAGTTACAATCACTAATGAAAGCTTGTATTATTAAATATATTTTTCATAAAAATCTTGTTTTTTCAAACAAATGTTATTTTTTTTTCTGTGATTTTTTTGCGATCAGTCTTCGGACTATGAGCAGGTTTGGTGTGGATAGACGGGCTTGTAAGAGAAGTGGTCCAGCAACCTTTTCTCCATTTCGGTGCATCATGTTCTGATGGGTTCCATGATGTGTTATCTATCCGCTATTCAGTTATTTTGTAGTAAGACATCTTTTCTTTTCAGTCGCTTTTTATATGAGGGCTTAGTAAGTCTCTGTGCCAGTTGATTGGGGTGGTTTCTCAGTTTTTCCTGGTAGGCTTCAAACAAATGTTGTTATGGCTTTGTTGGCAGGTGTACCTTTTGTTGCCGATCAGCATGATGACCATGTTCGAGTTGGAGTTCTGGCGCGCGTCCTCCAGCCAGCTCGTCAGGTGGTTGAAGGTGTCCCGTCTCGTGATGTCGTACACCAGCAGAGCGCCCGTTGCGCCTCTGTAGTACGACCGCGTACCTTTTGTTGCCGATCAGCATGATGACCATGTTCGAGTTGGAGTGCTGGCGCGCGTCCTCCAGCCAGGTCGTCAGGTGGTTGAACGTGTCCCGTCTCGTGATGTCGTACACCAGCAGAGCGCCCGTTGCGCCTCTGTAGTACGACCGCGTACCTTTTGTTGCCGATCAGCATGATGACCATGTTCGAGTTGGAGTTCTGGCGCGCGTCCTCCAGCCAGCTCGTCAGGTGGTTGAAGGTGTCCCGTCTCGTGATGTCGTACACCAGCAGAGCGCCCGTTGCGCCTCTGTAGTACGACCGCGTACCTTTTGTTGCCGATCAGCATGATGACCATGTTCGAGTTGGAGTGCTGGCGCGCGTCCTCCAGCCAGGTCGTCAGGTGGTTGAACGTGTCCCGTCTCGTGATGTCGTACACCAGCAGAGCGCCCGCCGCGCCTCTGTAGTACGACCGCGTGATTGATCTGGAAAGAGATGTTCCAATATACAGGGTGTAACATAATATCCCAACATAAGCTCGGGGAGGGGGTATCCTACACATCATGACGAATAACTTCTACACAATATCCTCATGCTGTGTTAGGAACATTTCTTGAGGAATTTCAGGATGTTTACGTGACATTTCATGAATTCAAAACTGCGAAATTTAAATAGAGAACTAAAGTTATTCGCCTTGATGTGTAGAACACCCCCTCCCCGGGCTTATAGGGATATTATGTTACACCCTGTATTACTACGTATAATAGGATATTAAGAGGCAGACAGCAGCTAAATTCCGTCACTATCTAACTCAGTAAAGTTCAGGTAAGCTAAAAAGTGACAGAACAGGGCTCGCGCTACGAAAAGTGAACTAAAATCAGTTTTTTTTTTGCTGCGTAATCGAATGTGAACAAATCAAACATGCCCTCTAAAATAATATTATTTATTACTTTTATTAATTTTGTCAATGTACACTTATAGGTAATAGAGATATTTACGATATAAGGGCATTGTAGAGGTAAATTCACGATTTTTTTAACGAGAAAATTTGTCGAATTCTTTTTTTATCATCCATGCCTTTGGATATGTGATAAAAATTAACATAATTATTATTTTTGTTGTCATAATCTGTGTTGTAGATTTTGCTAAAAATACGTTTAAGAGAATACTGATATTTTGCATGCGTTAAACGCCGATTATGGCTGAACATTTAACTGTAGCAATAACCACCTGTTACTAACCCATGTATCGCAATAAATGAATTTGAATTTGTAGCCTAATTTAACTCTTGACAGCCTCTTAAGTCCACAACTTTTTTATATTAGGAGGTGTGGTGTGGTTTGTCCGTATGGTACCGTCTACTACTTGTACCAGTATTTATTCCGTGTCTCTTCCTGTAGTCACAGAATAAATAATAGTACAACTAGCCGGTGACATTACAGGCACATGAGACTTTTCATCTTTATGTCTCAGGGTGGCGGGCGCAGTGCAATGCCACATAGGGCGCGTCCTAGGTGGACGTGACCTATGAAGTAATGCACTGTTCATAGGCAGAGGTTACCGCTTAACATCAGGTGGGCCATCAGCTTGTACCGTCATCAAGTTTATTTTTTATTTTTTTATTTTTTATACTAACTGTAGAATACAACAGTCTCACCAGACCAGTTAGTGTAATTTTTACTTATTTATATACATCTTGTTCATGCAACAGTGGATGCTAACTGTTCCTTTACCAAGCTGATACAATCTTGCAAAATATCTATCTAACATCAAAAGAAAGTGAGGTTATTTGATACACTTTTTAAAAGTGTAGCTTAAAAACTTTCACTTCAGTTTATGATGTGGTCATTTAATTTGTGGACGACCTCTGTGGCACGGCGGGCGAAGGTTCACCTGCGACGCAGGAGGTTGCGGGTTCGATTCCCGCTTCGGAACATATATTTGTTCAGGGTGTTCTGGGTATTTTCTACGTAAAATAAAAAAATATTTTGTGAACAACCTCTGTGGCGCGGCAGGCAAAGTTACACCTTCGGCGCAGGAGGTTGCGGGTTCGATACCCGCCTCGGAACAAATATTTGTACGATCTTCAGATAATTGTTCAGGGTGTTCTGGATATTCTCAATGTATAATAAAAATTATCTATCTATGTAATGTATTGTATCAAGTATACCAGTTATCTAGTACCCATAACACAAGCTCTGCTTAGCTTGGGGCTAGATAATGTTGTGTGAACTGTGTGAATTTATTTATTTATTTAATCTCGTTAACCAACATGCTATTTTACGATAACAAATTCAATAACCTCATAATCAAACTTAACACCAATATTATTATATTTTTTTACTGTTCAGTGGCTGACCTTGATAACAGAATTAAAAAAACTTCCTAGAACTAAATAGGTCACTATGTAAAACAAATGTTTATCCATTGTTCTAGTGCACAGAGCTATACATACATACATAGACACGCGCCTTTTTCGCAGACGTAGAGCCTCAATAATAATAATACTAAAAATTAACTCGCATATTGTTGCGAATAATATTTTGGCTCCTGCTCAGAATGGATGTAGGGTTGGGTCCCGCGGTACTAAGGAGCTCCTCCTCATTGACATGGCCATTAGCCAGCAGGTCAGGAGGAGCAAGGGGAATCTCTCGGCTGCCTGGATTGACTATAAGAAGGCCTACGATTCGGTGCCTCATACATGGCTGGAGAGGGTCTTGGAATTGTATAAAGTGGATGCAACTCTAAGATTCTTCCTAGGATCGTGTATGAGGCAGTGGAAAACAGTCCTTCAACATCCAGGTAGCCGATTGGATCCCTCTGCTCCGCAAGACCTAATAAGGATTGAGCGGGGTATATTTCAGGGCGATAGTCTGAGTCCTTTGTGGTTTTGCCTAGCACTGAATCCTCTCAGCACTCTACTGAAGGATTCAGGTCTAGGCTATCGACTTCGAAGAGAGGGTGAGCTCATTTCTCACCTTCTGTACATGGATGACCTCAAGCTTTTTGCACCAAAAAAACCGGAGCTGGTAGCGTTGTTGAATATCACACAGGTATTCAGCAACGCTATCAGTATGGAGTTTGGTGTAGATAAGTGTGCGGTCATGCAGGTACAGCGGGGGAAAGTTGTAAATTCCACGAACTTGCAGCTTTCTGAGACAATGTCACTCAGATCTCTCTCCGAAGTCGAAACCTACAAATACCTTGGTATGTCGGAGTCGTTAGGCATGGTAGATAGGGACATAAAGCAGTCGGTGAAGGAGCGTTTCTTTTGCCGCTTGACAAAAGTACTTAACAGTCTTTTGTCGGGTGGCAACAAGGTTCGCGCGTTTAACGGCTGGGTTATGCCTCTGCTCATATACACCTTCGGCATATTAAGGTGGACACAGACAGAGTTAGATGCCCTGGATTGTAGAGTTCGTCAACTATTAACGACCCATCGCATGCGACACCCTCGTTCGTCGGTTATGAGAATGTACATCCCGCGGAAGGATGGAGGTCGAGGCTTTTTAAATGCCAAGACTCTCCACAACCGCGAGGTGTGCAATCTCAGGGAGTACTTCCTCCATGCCGAGTACGGGATGCATCACGATGTCGTTGCAGTTGATAAGAACTTTACCCCGCTCTCCTTAGCAAAAGAGAACTGGCGTAAACTATCAGCCCTGAGCACTCAGGAACGCAAGACCATATGGGAGAGCAAGGAACTGCACGGGCGGTTTTACAAGGCCCTCACAGGGCCCGATATAGATCTGCTCGCTTCAGTAAACTGGTTACGTTTCGGTGACCTCTTTGGGGAAACCGAGGGTTTTGTCTGTGCGATTATGGATGAGGTCATCAAGACGAACAACTATCGAAAGTACATCATGAAGGATGGGACGGTTGATATCTGTAGAGCATGTCACCGTCCCGGAGAATCCCTCAGGCATGTGCTTTCGGGTTGTTCGCATCTTGCTAACTCTGAGTATCTGCACAGACATAACCAAGTAGCCAGGATCATTCACCAGCAACTTGCCCTCCGATACGACCTTGTGGGACCTGAGGTGCCGTACTATAAGTACGTGCCTCAGCCGGTTCTTGAAAATGGCCGTGCCACGCTCTACTGGGACCGGTCTATCATCACGGATAGGACTATTGTTGCCAATAAGCCTGATATCGTGCTGGTGGACCGGTCGGAACGCCGGGCGATACTTGTTGATGTCACTATCCCGCATGATGCTAATCTCGTGAAGGCCGAGAAAGACAAGTTAAGCAAGTACCTTGACTTGGCTCACGAGATTACCGCCATGTGGGATGTGGATTCAACGATTATCGTCCCGATAGTCGTTTCAGTGAATGGACTGATTGCGAAGAGCTTCGACCAGTACCTTAAGAAGCTCTCGCTAAATAGTTGGATCAAGGGTCAGATTCAGAAGGCGGTACTCCTGGACTCGGCACGTATAGTCAGGAGGTTCCTCTCTCTGCAGCCCTAGCCCCCGACCGTTTGGGCCTCGCTCCGCGGTCGGTGGTTCCCCGTTTTGATTTATATTTTTTACTATAATGTTTTTTACTATTTATTTTTTGTAGATAGTATTCCTTTATAGTGAAAAATATATTTTTTTACGAGATTTTTAATAAATGAGTGTTATAATAATAAAATAATAATAAATGCTTTATTGTGTCAAAAATGATTAACTGGTACATGCTTAGTATTACATTATGTAACTTAAATAAATAAACTGAAATATAGTACCACGGTTAGGCTCTGTTCCCCACACTAGGACTAAAAGCCTGTATAGCAGGGTCACAGTGATTCGCCACGGACTCTCTTCCGGTATTAGATATTAATATGTTGATGCAGATGGTGTACGTACATTGCGAAAGGTACATAGGATACATTTTAGCAACATTAATCTAGCCTAGTTATTATATACTAATTCTAAGAAAACAAAAAATTGTTAAATTAACAAAAGCTTTAAGGATCCTAATAATGGGCCTGTTTTCACAGTGGATTGCACCATCGTGAAATATAGACGTGACGAGTGGTGAGCTCATCGCCGCCATTGCTTCCCACTACTGACTCAGCTAACGCTTTCTTCCAGTAATAACACATTCCATAATAAGCTAGCAGCCAGGACAAATCTTATACCAACAAATCTTATCAACAAGGCCGGGTAATCCCTTAAGCTAAGGCCAAACCAACGCGTTCAGCCCGCGTCCGCGGTGGCGATCAATGGTAAGACAATGGATCGCCACCGTGCACGCGTTGGTCTGACCTTAGTCTTAAACAGCTTTTACGACATCCACGGGAGGAGACGGAGGGGTCTATTCTTAGGCCGGACACATCACGGCTAATATATGCAACAGAGTTATAAACATTTTACTGAATGCAAATTATTTTAATAGTATGAGTTTTCTTTTAATCGGTAAATAATCTGCTGTGCCTCTGTGTACAACAGAGACTGGGTGATTACCTATCTCAAAGGACCAACTCTGTGGCGCGGCGGGCGAACGTTCGCCTGTGACGCAGAAGGTTGCGGGTTCGATTCCCGCCTCGGAACAAATATTTGTACGATCTCGTGCTCTGGGTATTTTCTATATATAATAAAAAAATATCTATCCATGTAATATATTGTATTAAGTCAATCAGTTGTCTAGTACCCATAACACAAGCTCTGCTTAGCTTGGGGCTAGATAATATTGTGTGAAGCATTATTTATTTATTTTATTATTTATTTATTTATTAAACTAGTAAGAAACAAACTTTGGCAGAATTGTGGCAGCTAGCCATTTAATCAAAAGAGTATTGTGCGCCTCTTTTGAATGGATGGGTTTTGTCCTCCAACATTTTTAGTAATTCTGCCACCATTTTTCTAGAATATGACTTGACTGAGACTTGTTAAGACTTGACCAAATTTTATCAAAATAATATACTTGGCATTGGAAAAATTGGAGACTCCTAAAAGGTCATAAGCAGAAGGGAAATGTAATAATAGATCAAATCAAGCCGAACAATCTATGTAAGTAGGTATATCAAACATGTAACTAAATTGGAAAAATATAGTGGACAACTTTATCTACACTTATGAAAATATAGTGGACAACTTTATCTACACTTATTAAAATATAGTGGACAACTTTATCTACACTTATGAAAATATAGTGGAGAACTTAATCTACACTTATGAAAATATAGTGGTCAACTTTATCTGATCTACACTTATGAAAATATAGTGGAGAACTTTATCTACACTTATGAAAATATAGTGGACAACTATATCTACACTTATGTAAATATAGTGGAGAATTTTATCTACACTTATTAAAATATAGTGGACAACTTTATCTACACTTATTAAAATATGTATAGTAAACAACTTTATCTACACTTATTAAAATATTCACAATCATTGCACTGACTACCCATTTATGTGTTTTTAGATACTAGTATCCATTAGTAACATACTTATTTAATTAATAAACAGATAAAATCACAACAATCACTATTTGTTTTTATAAACAGGTAAATAAATGACATGACTTAAATGTGCAATGGTGAATAAAATGATATGACCCATTTCCAACATTGTACAAACAATTTACAGATAAGGGCAAAAATCAATGACTCCAAACAAAGATTAATGTTTTGTTGTACACATTAATATAGTGTGATTATACTGTATGCATATCTTTTGCCTCTAAGAGTAGACATAGCTTCTATAATACACTTAGCCCCAATGTAGGAATATCATGAAAATAACTAAGAAAGTGTTGGGTAATTAATTAATTTTATAAATTTTGTAAAAACCCTCAACCCAATCAAACGGCTGCACCGATTTTGATCAAACATAGCTAAGAACACTCCCGACAAATTCAACTTTCAAACACAAAAAAAAACAATATCAGTCCATCCGTTCGGGAGCTATGATGCAACAGACTGACTCACACACCCACATACACACACAAACACAGACAGACACGTCAAAATTATAACACCCCGTCGTTTTTGCGTCGGGGGTTAAAAATACTAAGCAACGAGAAATAAATATTTGTTTAGTCACCTGAATGCTTCCTGGCCAGCAGTGTCCCATATCTGTAGTTTAATCTGCTTGCCGTCAATGGTGATCATTCGGGCACCAAACTCCACTCCGATTGTGAGATCGTGGACAGGCTGGAACCTTTTGTCGGTGAACTGAAGCAGCAGGCATGATTTTCCCACACCTATTTGAGCAAAGGAACATAGGTAAGATAGTATTGTTTATTTGCAACAATGAACATAAAAACAAACAAAGAAAAACCTTGACACTGCATACATAAATAATTTTGGACACTGCTAAGTGCACTTACCTGTGGCTATACAGATTGTGAAACATATTGTGATACGAGTGGATAGACATGAAATTGTGACAGTAATGATATGCGCACTTTTAATCCCTTTACGTAAAAGAGACAAGCGTAGGCGGAAAAAACAAGTTAATGTTTGATACACGCCCTATCACAAACAAATCTATCAGTCGATAGATGCCAAATAGATAACCACTAATGATTTCCCTCCAGTTAGAACTGATTACAAACAAAGACCGTGCATTAGAACAGGATTCGTAGATAAAAAAGTACCAAATAATGAGTCAGGAAATAAAATCAATACCTGTGTCACCGATGATGATGTATTTAAATAGGTAGGCGTATGCCATCTTTACTACAATTTCTGACTATCACGATTAGTTACAATAGATAGTATATAAAGATTTTACAAGAGTAATACAGTATTTTAACACTGAGACGCAATTTATAACAAAAACCACAACGGGGTGAATTAAATTAATTTGTCAATTTTGTCATCGAGAGATTTTGACAACCATTTGACAAAGACAGACAATTTTACTAGACTGCACTGCACGAACCATAGATATTTTTTTCCGATTTTCTCCATGGATGTATGTGTAGTACTTCTTCTGTGAGTTTCTCGTACAAAAAGTATTTTTTTTATGCCTAGGCTTTGACGTTATACCATGGATTTCTACGTCCATGCGTTATACACAGTCCTGTGATGCTGTGATGCCTGGAGGACATAGAGCAACACGAAGCCGTATTGCTCTAAGTTGGAGGAATGCCATGCCGATGCCTCTGTCGCGCCGTTGCAGCCTCTTACAGACTAGGAAATAGGAAATGATGATACCATCGTGATTTGAGGTTACTTCCTTGCTCTGAGCATCTGTGATACTCTATGGTAGTCAGTCAATTTCACTCTCTAGTCTCTCTTCTCTTCTTAAAATAATGGCTTCTGAGGAATGCGAATTGTGTGTTTTTTTGAAATGGTGTATTTTTTCCTGCATATACTTGGGTTTTCTGCCACCATTTAAACTAGATTCTACTTCTTCTTATAATAGAAGAAAAATAAAATGACTTGACGGAGACTCTTGCTGACGTGAGTAATTTTATACTTATAATTTTATACTTGACATTGGCAAAATTGTTTGTAGCATTCCTCAGAAGCCATTATACGAAGAATTGTCAATCAGTCAACCTATCTACTGTCAGTCAAGTTAAAGTGCTGTCAGAAAAAAAAAAGGCGGGAACCGTTAAAACGACAAGGCGCGTTTTTCAGATTATTTCTAAAAAATACCCAAACTCCCTTTTTTAGAAGCTTGGGACTTGTCGTAAACACTTATAAATACCATTGGTTAGCGGTGTAGCAACATGGGAGGAAAGAAAAGACGGCGGAAGGAGGAACCGCCTCCCCCGGATGAATCCAATTTTATGACTCCGACGGCGACGGCTTCGCATTCCGAGATTTCGTCGGACTCAGAATCTATGAAGTCAGAGTTATCGAAAGGCAATAGCGTAACACCGGAAAGGTCTGATAAGTATGCTATATTTAAAGTTCCAGGGTATTCACGCAGATACCCCGAAAACTCAAACAAAAATGACTATATTATCTTTTTAAATCATAATAAGGAAAACACGGCATTCACTGATAAAGATCGTATGGCCCTCTCGAAGGGACTGAGAGAGCATGGCGTCTCGGGCGTAATGCACCTGCGATCATTAAACAAGTTTAAGGTGGGGATTACCTTTGATCTCCCCAACAACGCCAACATGTTCCTCCAAAACAAAAAACTCTTGGACCAGCTCTCCCTTAGGGCCAGCATTCCAGCTGGAGATACAGAGGTGCTTACCTCGGTTCCAGTTGACATGTCTAATAAGCAGATCTTCTCTTTGATCGGAAGTTCCAGCAAGGTGATCACAGTAAGGCGCTTCATGCGCAGGATGAGAGGCGATGGCGGTGCAGCTGTTCAATTCCAACCCACGCAGGCAGTTGCAGTGACATTCGCTTCAACCAACCTTCCAGAACATGTATACCTAGACTCATGGAGGCATGAGGTGAATGTGTACATACCTCCTGTGAAACAATGTTTAAAGTGTATGAGGTATGGACATATAGCTAAATTTTGTCGAAATTCAGAGGTGTGCTCTATCTGTACTGAAGGCCACAATTTCCGTCAATGCAATGTTGACCCAAAAAATGCTAAATGTCTGAATTGTAATGGTAATCACATAGCCATTTCATCATCATGTCCCATGAAAAAACAAAAAGTTGAAGAAAACAAAATTAAGTCCCGCACAGCAACTTTTTCTGACTTATTTGACTCTAAATCATTCCCACAGCTCACAGCAAGAACACTCGATGTACAAGTAAACAACTTAATGAAATCTGAAGTTTTTATTAACATTTTAATAGAAACAATCACCAAAATTATCAGTAACAAAGATGTCCCCATTAATTCAGGGTCCATAAGAGAGACCTTAAAAAAAACTCTCAGCAATAAACTCCCTCCTTCCTCATAATGGATTTTTTAAAAATAATACAATGGAATGCACAAAGTTTGAATAGTAATAAGCACTTATTTACAAATTTTCTTTACACACATAAAGTTCATATCGCAATCATATCAGAAACATGGTTTAAAGTTAATCAAACATTTAAAATTAAAAATTACAACATTGAGCGCAATGATTGTGGAAACAATCTTAGCGGAGTAGCCATATTCATTCATAATAGTATTACATATTCAAAAATTAACACTTATTTTGACAATTCATTACAAAACATCTGTGTCAGAATTACCATTAACAAAAAAGACATGAGTATTGTCAGTTTTTACAGTCCCTCAAATAGTGACCCAGCTTTTAATAAGAGTAAATTTGATGCATTGGTAAAGTCAATTCCTGGTCCAATTATATTTGCAGGGGACTTTAATGCCCACCACACTTCCTGGGGTTGTGGGTCTGACTCCCCTCGTGGTAGGGATGTTTTAGATGTAATTGATGATAATAATTTGGTTTTACTTAATGATGGTCAAGCCACGACAATTGGTTCGTTGACATGGCGTCCAAACGCACTAGATTTGTCTTTGGTTTCGCCATCGTTGGCACTTCATTGTGAATGGTCTGTTCATGATAGCCCTCTTGGTACTAGTTATCATCTTCCTGTAATCATAGAAGTCTTGGTTAGTAATAATAATATTAATAATAATATTGATTCAGATAGTAGTTGTCTTAATAAGAAACATTTGCCCATCTACCCAAATTATAAACATGTTGATTGGAAAATGTTTCGGAGTTGCATGGATGCATCGCTAGTTGATTTTCAAATCGATATTTTATGTCCTCAGGATACATATTCACATTTTTGTGACATTTTGCGCACAGCCACTGCGAAATCTGTTCCTAACTTGAATAATTCAAGTTGCTCTACCATCAGTCATCAATCTTGTCCTAAGAATCCTAGTAAAAAACCTTACCTTCCATGGTGGAATCAAAAGTGCTCAGAGGCTGTTTTGAATTTCAAAGAAGCCTATTTAAAGTTCAAATATAACCCAACTGAGGAAAGCTATCTAGAATTCAAGAGACTTCGGGCTCTTAAAAAACTCACTATTAAAATTGAAAGACAAAATAGTTGGGTCTTGCTTTGTGAAACTTTCAATCGCTGTACTCCGTTATCTGTTATATGGAAATTTATGCGTAAATTTAATAAAACATATACTCCTAATAATAATGAAGATGACACATGGATTTTAGATTTTTTAATGAAATATACTCCTGATTTTGTAATAAACACACCTAACGCAGTTGATACTAGTAGCTTAAATCCCAGCAATAGTTTTTTGCTTAATCCATTCTCAATTAATGAACTAAATTCCGCTGTTTTCTCTAGAAGAGATACAGCCTTTGGTCTTGACGGAATACCCTATATTCTTTTTAAAAAAATGAGTAGTAATAGTTTAGAATTTTTTCTGAAGGTTTTAAATTTATTATGGGATTATAATGATATACCTCCAGACTGGAAAATAGATTGTTTGGTACCAATTTTAAAACCTAATAAACCCAAATTATCTCCTGATTCCTATCGTCCTATCACACTTACTTCATGTGTTGGTAAGATATTTGAACAATTGCTGAAACATCGCTTAGAATTTTATGTGGAACAAAACAATATCTTACCTTCCAATCAGTTTGGTTTTCGTAGAAATCGTTCAGCTCGTGAAAGTATTTGTCAATTACAGCTTGATATTCATAATTCTTTGGCATCAAATAGTCTTTTGGTAGCTGTTTTTTTTGACATTGCGGGCGCTTTTAATAGTGTCAACATTGAAGTCCTTTGTCGAGAGTTGTTAACAATAGGAATTCCTGGAAAAATTATAAATTGGATTCAAACCTTTTTAAACAATAGAGAAGTTTTCGTCAAATACAATAGGCACCTTTATGGACCTAGACTCTCTTCTGTGGGTGTTTGTCAGGGTGGCATCTTGTCACCTTTAATTTTCATATTGTATATACGTCGCTTAAATCTAATATTAAGTTCGCATGTAAAAAATTTACAGTTTGCAGATGATTTAGTTGTTTATGCGTCAGGAACTGATTTAGCTCAAGTTGCTGAAATTGTTAATGATGCTTTAGCAAAGCTTAACAAATATTTTTCTTACCTAGACCTTAATGTTAATCCTTCGAAGACGAAGGTCGTTGTTTTTGGAAAAAGATATAATAATATGCCCATTATTTACTACAATAATTCTCCTTTACCTGTATCACTCGAGGTTAAATTCTTGGGGATATTATTCTCCAATAATTTATCCTGGAATAATTATATTAAACATATCTTCAATAAAGCTAACAAAGCTTACAACATATTAAAGTCTTTGGCTGGCTCTTACTGGGGAGCAGATCCAAAGATTTTATTAACATTGTACAAATCATTAGTTCGTAGTCATTTTGAATATGGTTTCTATTGTTTTGCGTCTGATGTTAAAATTGTAAATAAGATTGATGTTTTTCAAAACAAGTGTCTTCGCTTGATTACTGGGGCATTTAGAAGTACTCCTATAAATTCTATGCAGATTGAATGTAATCTTCCACCAATAATCATCCGTTTTAACTATTTAAGAGAAAGATTTATCCTCAAACTTTATATTGTTTATGGCAATAGTCTTTTAGTCAATCTGGCTAGCGCTCAACCTGTTTTAAAACCAATTTTTATGCTACAAGATTTCCAAAGTTTCTTCTACTCTCTTCAAAATTTAAACATATATCAATCAAGTCATATTTTACCTTGCTATGAAGGATCTTTCATTAGCAAATTCCCAGCAATGAAAATTATTATCAACAATAATCTGTCTACTAAAGAAGAAGTATATGTGATGTTGTCAGAGTGGATAGATCATAAATTTATTTACACGGATGGATCAAAAAATGATAATGCTGTGTCTTTTGCTATATTTGAACCATCTTTGAATATTGGTGTTGGTCATAAAATAGATAAACATGCTAGCATTTTTACAGCTGAGGCTGTCGCTATCTTGAGTGCTTTGAAACATATTAGAAATCGTAACTTAGGGCACAAAAAATGGGTTGTAGTAAGTGATAGCATGAGTGTTTTACAAAACTTAACAAATAACAAATTACATGCTAGCACTAACTACTTAATTTATTCTATAAAACAGTTATGGGTTGAGTTAGCGGATTTAAATATTCATGTTAGTTTTGTTTGGGTGCCTTCACATAAAGGCATAGAAGGAAATGAAAAAGCAGATTATCTTGCCAATACTATAGTTAAATTTGCAGATACTCTCTCTAACCTTGAGAGCAACGATGCAGATGTTTCTTTACCATACACAGATGTTATAAGCCTTTTAAAACAACGGATGTGTCAAACATGGGGGAGACATTCATATCATTGTACACAAATCGAGAACAAAGGTAGTTGGTATGCTGCTTTGGATATTCAGATTAATGCTACACCATGGTTCTGCAAAAGTAAATTTTTCATAAATAGAAAGTTTTACTCAACTATTTGCCGACTACGTTTTGGTCATTGCCGCTTGAATTTTCATCTTCATCGTTTAAAAATGGTTGGTTCTTCTTCTTGTAATCATTGTCAATCACAGGAGGTTCAATCATTGAGCCATATTTTCTTCGAGTGTCCATCTTTCAGTATCCAGCGCCTTATGCTGATAGATGGGCTTCTTCAAATATATGGTGAGCCCAATCTGGTCCCGCGGTGCATTCAGGAGTTACTTATGAATGCCTCAACTTTTAATTATTTGTACAAATTTATAATTAGTACTGTAATTGAGATTTAGATATATAATTAATAATTTAATAATTGTAATTATTTGTTGTGTTGTATACTTCTTCTTAGCTTCGGTAATGGCTTCTGTGCATTATTTGCAACAATTTAGCCAATGTCAAGTGATTTATTTATTATAATTTTATAGTCAAGTCGTCTGTTGTATTTATCGTCTTATCGAAAACAAAAAAGGAATCTTTCTTCCTCTTCTTTATTTGTATGAACTATGAATGTCAGTGACTTGCCTGACAGATATTTCGTTGCTTTTTTTACTTTGAAATAAAAAGAAGAAGACATCTTACCTAACTACGAAGAAGACATCATTGAAGATTAAATCAAATGATATTTAACCTGGATTTGACTATTTTAAGAATTTGAATAACAATTTATACGAAAGACATAAACATAAACAACTTACGGAAGAAAAAATACGTTACGTATGACTAGGCGGTATGGTCTTAGACTATAGCCTGCCCAAAAGGGCGAAAGAAAAAAAATAAAAAAAAAAAAATAAAGTGCTGTCAGATCAAATCGCTTTTCGGATGTGTCAAATGTCAATGTGTGTGACCATGGTTTGTTTTAGTGATATCCTGAATAAGTTTATTTGTTAATTTGGCTATAGTTTAATCTTGAAAACTTAGTTACCATGTTCTTGAACTCTTAAATAACAGTTTCTATTTCCCAGTCCCACTATGTAAACCGATTCCTACGTAACCATACAAATATTATGTTGAATGCCGACTCTTGTACGATTCCCAACTTTTAGCTATGGATCCTAATAAAGAACCCACACCTATGACGAACTCCGCGAAGGCAGAGCGTGACACTGAAATAAATAGAAATTCACGAGGCACTCCTAGGGAGGCGCGGGCAGGACAGGGCGATATGGACGTTTTATTTCTTACACGCCCTCAGAACCCTTGGCAAAACACGTCCTATCTTCAACGGCAAAGAGAGCCGCGGCCGCTGTGTTCGGATGCGAGTGCTGGTGGGTCGAACGAACCAGCTCCGGAGATTCATAGTTGTGCTGGCGGCTCCAGCCAATCTCCATCCTCTGCCAAAACCAATACAAATAATGGACCTAATGATTCTGCAACCGCTGGCAGTAGTAAGTCGAGTCTGAGCACCAATAATGGGTTGGACCCAAACATTGTGCCACTCTCATTATACAAGCTGGAGGTGGATAAAGATGGGTTGAGTCACATTAAAATGCAACCCAGTGGCACCAGCCAGGTTTGTGATAGAGACAATGTCAGGGAGAGCAGGAAAAGACCTTCAAGTCTGAAGCTGAACAGACCTAACATGGATGATGAAAGTTCCAGCTTATCAGACTACTCACTCGGATCAGAAGATGGTTGCATTTACACATACCGGGGTGGGGAGCATTTGGCTGATCTGCCGAGTTCGTTCTTCAGCCTGGACATGGGCCTGCCGGCTGACCGCTTGGCATTACCGAATTATGCTCCTCAGGGAGGGGGTAATGGCAGAGAAGGTGGTTCGAGAGCTTCAAGTCCCGACATGGACTTCCTAGAAATGGATTTTGATCCCGGTCCTTCAAATGAAGTCGATAGTGGTGAGGAATCAACTACTGATGCGGATTTGGATGCAATGGACATGCAAGAAGAAAATGAGCCTGTCAGGGGACCGTCTCCAGACAAGGCTGCAGAAATTGCTAAACCAGTTCCGGCTGTGGGCCTGGTACCCGGCGGGTCCCATAGTGATGCTAACTTGAACAGGCCGTCTACTAGTAGAGCCAGCTCAAATTATGTCCGACCTAGTACATCACGAGGAGCTTCCAGCTCCAGTCATATCAGGCCGTCTGAGAATATCCCTCATATAGTGTATGGTCCATACATCACTCATGTGAACGCCAGAGGGGATCCAATATTGGTTCGGAGGACGATGTCTCATTCTGTTGCACCTGTCAGTGTTCATCTCTTCAGCGGAGAACTTATTCGAAGATTACCGCCAGGTAAGTTTAATCATCAACATCATCATTGGCACTTTTTTATGTCAAGTTAATCACCTGTCATTGGCAAACTCTTGTGGCACCACTACCGGTCCGCTGAACATGCCAAAAAGAAGAAACAGAAGAAGAAAAACATCTTCCACAGAATTTGTCTATCAATGGCATCATCCTTACCAATAAATGTGAATCATTGGCTGTTTGTCACAACTATCACAATTTCTGTACAGTCGTTTTTGAACTGGGCCTCCATTTAGATTTTAAGATTTTTATATTTTTCTTTAAGTTTGGGAATGTATCCTAATCTTACGTAGTATCCATTTGGCACGTCCTTTAAAATTTTATCAAATTTGTGCCGAATATAAACAATAGCTATGCTTATGACACCTGAATGGGCGCTGAGGACGGACACTGCCCCCCGAGATACAGTTTACACTAGTTCGGGGGACCGTGAATGTCCAAAGCATGCACCAAGCACTGTGGTCAAAAGCATAGCTTTTGTCTTCCCTTAGGATAGTCAGCTCGTCAGGAAGAAATCGTTCATCGATAAGACCGCCTTTTGTAACATATTATACTGTAATTGTTATTTGGGTCATTATAAGTTAAGAGGTACTTCCCATGGCCAGAACAAAAAAATACTTTTTTTTTTATACTAACTTCCTAATTAACCTATTTATTACTTAAAACTAAATGTTTTCTTCATGCTCACTTAAATTTATTACAGAAATGTACGTAGTTTAGTCACAATAAGTTCTAATATAAGAAAAAAGTCTCTCCCCTGGTCTGTCCCCAAACCGACTTTATTTGTAAACCAGTTATTATGAATGTATTAAAATTCAATAATTACTTTATCAACGTTAATTTTATACAGAACAATAACTTAGTCACAGTGTCTTATAAGTAAAATTACTTATATTAAATTTTTTCATAGATAATATCAACGCCGAAATTTGTCCTTCGTGTTTCGTGTCTCGTCCCCTGGCTTTTTGTTTTCGATTAAATATCAGTTTTGCTTTGCTAGTTTGTGGAAGTTGTGACATTGAGTGCATAGGATGTAAGGTGAAGGTAGCAGCAAGTGGCGCTTAAGCCGACTGCGCAGCCATTTTAAAGGCTTTTTCAGTCTCGCCGCTCGCTGTGTGTACAAGTGTTGAGTGAATGCAGTCTTTCCTCTGGTAAGTTTTATTTAGCAATTATTTGTTAAAATACTAATATAGACTTAAATATTCACTATGAATAGTGCATACATTGTTACGTTTGAATGTGAATTGCGTACGAGAAACACTTTTACGGCTATTTTAGATATCAATCGAAAATGTATCTCCCCTGGCGTATTTCCCCTGGCTCTTTTGATGGCAGGGGAGATACTTAATGTCCAGGGGAGATACATTTGTATGCGTTTTCATGAATACTTCTACATTTTTCTCTGAACCTTTACTTGGCATTATGTATATCTTAGCTTTACAATTTAATATGACATTATTACAGAAAAAATGGCACCTAGAAATTAAAACCACACTGCACAAAGATGATTCAAAGCCAACATCTGGAAAGAAAACATTCTGCGACGGGGACTTTGTGCTGGTTAAACTTCAAGATACAAAAACAGAATATCGTTATGTTGCAATGTGCACAGGTGTTGAAGAAGATGATATACTTCATGTTATATTTTGTAAAATCTGTGATGAAACTTGAAAAAAAAATCAGAATTAATGATGACGATATTTATTTCATCACCTGGGATAAGGTTTAAAAAACTACCCTCCCTTAACTTAAAAATGAGAGGGCAGCGTATTTTTTATGCATTTAATGAATCTATTAATATCTTTGAACGCGGGTTTTAGAAAGTTTTTTTTTTTGTTACGTTTTAAGAAATTTTTTTTTCGTGTTTAAGTACAAGAAAAAATTAATACTGTTACTCAGAGAAGTTTTTGTTTCTTTTTATTTCATTATTGACTATTGATAGTAAAGTTATAGATATTTTTGTTTTGATGGAAAGGAAAAGTTAGAACCTTTTTATGTTTTGTACCTAGCGCTTAAGAAACATTTAATTTTATAAACAAAGACTGCTAAGAAATGACAAGTCTGATTATAAATAATTCATAATTAAAATTAAAATAAATAAATAAAGTTGATTCTTAAATTTAACCCTGTTTTTAATATTTCTATCTCTCTTTCCTGTCCATAAAGTATCCTCCCCTGTGCATTTTGTCTCTACCCTGTACTGAGTATTTACCCTGGTCACTTATAAAACGAGATAAAACCAACAAATTGACTGGCCACTTTGTAAACGTTTTCAACTTAAAAGTTTCCATAAAAAAGATGCATACTTAAGAAAAAATATTTAAAAAAATGCCATTCCGTCACTTCATACAACATATTACCTCTTAACTTATAATGACCCATTTACATTATGTTGCAATAAAGAACTTTGAATCTTCCTAAGGAACAGATTAGTGGTATTGAGTTTAAATACTAACTAAAATAAATACTAAAGTTATCAAAGCCTAATAGTAAAAAAAACAAGTTTCTTATCTAACTCTATTGCAATAAATATATAATTACGACTCATGTACATACAACTTACTAATGGACACCAAAACCATTAATTTACTAATTTTTCTAAAGATATGGTTGCACCATGTTAAGTTTATAAATAGACATAGTTTCACATATTTATTATTATTATTATTATTAATTTATAGACGAGCAGCTTTCGCTGATGTGTCTACGTCACAGTATTAGAGTTTAAAATTTAGTCGAAATATTGTCTCTTAGTTTTGGTAGATTTTTTTGAGCACTGATTTATTTGTTCGAAGCCAGATGTCGAGACATACACATACACATACATACGCCTTTTACCCCGAAGGGGTAGGCAGAGCCTCAATGGGCCTCTTTTCACAGTGGGTTGCACCATCGTGGAATATAGACGTGACAAGTGGTGAGCTAATCGCCGCCATTGCTTCCCACGACTGATTCAGCTAACGCTTTCTTCCAGTAATAACACATTCCCTAGTAAGCTAGCAGACAGGACAAATCTTTCACATATTTACTTTCCCGTAGATAAATCTTGAAATTTGGCATGGAGGAAGATAATATAGCTGAAGTAAAAGTCAGGAATAAATCCGAAAATAAAAATAAATAAATAAATAAATAATGCTGGACAGTTCACACAACATTATCTAGCCCCAAGCTAAGCCAGAGCTTGTGTTATGGGTACTAGATAACTGATATACTTAATACAATATAATACATAGATAGATATTTTTATTATATGTATATAGAAAATACCCAGAACACCAATAAATCAGTATATTTTATGGATTTTATCATTACTTTAGTATCAAAATTCACAACTAGATGCAGCTAGTGTAACACCCCCCCTAAATACCTACTCTATTGTACCTAATAATCTAAATACCTATTATACCTAATAATCTAATATACCTAATATACCTAATATACTGCACGCACTCACCGAATTCCTACTTTACTCTGTGGAGTTTACGATAACTTTAATCTTACCTACTTCTTTAAACACTATAAATTGCCCATGTGATCGTCTAGATATATACCTACGTTGTGTATTGTAATAACTCGAGTTCTTTATTTGTTAATATTGTCGAGTCTTAACGTATCCTAACTACATAAAATATTTTACCTTTTTATCGATATCCTCGTAATAGTTGCTACTAATTCTAATAGGAAAGATACCTACTTAAATTTTATTTTACTTCAGTACACATCGGAACAATTAATTAAAAGATTACTCCAGAGATTTATTTCCATTATAGTTTGTTATTCCTTTGTAAAAGAATAAGCTACAATTAAGGTTCCTAGTAATATTTTGAACATTCTGATTTTACAATTTCTGAGGTTTATTGATTTTGACTCTAGGGCTTCAATACAGACATGTTTGTCTTGTGCTATTTCAAGATACTTTTACGTGACAGATTTGCATCTGTAATAGATCCATTAGAGAAATGACAAGAAATTACTTGTATAAATTATTTGCTTCTCAGATAGAATTTTTAAGTTATTTCTTTAATTATTTGAAGGATGAACTATAAATTTGATAAGGTTCATATCCAGAGATAAGCGACTTTTTGGAGAACAGCCCCGTCCGCGCTGCCCTCGGTGGATTTCTTCCAATGCTTTTGGTCAATCCTCCCTCGCTTAGACATAGGTAGATTACCTAATATTGTCCGAGAATTTTATCCAAATGATATTCTAATTCAAATCAATTCCTTTTTACTTTAATACAAGGGATTTTAGAGGATCGCGAACCTATTTCCGTCGGAGTAAGTTTGTTAGTCATTTTCAAACATTCCAGGGAATTTTACATTTAATCAATAACGCAAAATCAACCACATACATCCTTCACCTTTGGTTAACTTTGGGATTTATCTAGGCTTCCTGAAGCCTAGGAAAATCCCTACTTGATTCATACCCCTACTTACAAATAAATCTAAATATTCTCTGTAGGATATATAGAATTCCTAGTTGGATTATCCAGGTAGGAATAATCGCTTGTGAAAATTCTAGACTATATTTAAATGAAATTTTCCTTCCGCGAATGATAATATTCAATTACAAGGTTCTCCTTTTATCTAGTATTTTAATACGTTTGATAATTATTTTGCCCGTTCCTTTATGAAAGAATAATAGAAAACTAAATTAAATCACCGGATACATTTTAGAAAATGCCAATTTGTAAGATTGGTCTACATACGCACTAATACAATGCCTATTTAAGTGTGCCTAATTACCTGGCTAAATTGGGTGTGTGCGATTCAAACTTTGAGAAAACCGTTCTCATTTTGTTTTAAATGTGCAGTTAAATGTGTATGTCTTCTGACGAGGTGCAAGGTCAGAATACCTAGATTGAACTATTAAGGATAGGATATCTGTCGCTGTGTAACCTAAAGCGACAGACGGAGCCTAGAGGTTGGGAATAGGTTTAAGGGGGGGTAAGACTCACTTGACTATCGGACTCAATAGCCACTCTTTCGAGGGTGAAAGGGTTTCCTGACCAGTGAGAATCGGAACCTGAAAACATTAAAACAGAAGAGGATCTATTGACTACGACAGTCCACAAATCTCTTCCTTTGAAGGACGTTCACTTTGTCACAAGGCTAAGCACTTCCTCCCCATTGACTTTGAATATTTAAGAACACTTGAAAAACATCACCAAAAAGAAACTAGTTAATTTCTCTTATATTGAGTGGATTTTCAAATTAATTTTATATTTCACAAAATTAAAACTTTCACTAAATTATATTTAATTTCACTTATTATGGACTATTCTACTATCTAGAATCAATCCTAATATTCCAAAGTATAAATTTCTAGCTTTTAAACGAACTTTAAAATCACTTCGTAATTAATTAACACAATTTAATATTTTACCCCAGCGTTTCCACGCAAACGTGATACTTCTTCCAGAATTATCCCGCACTGACCCCGCTTTGGCTGTTACCTCTCTATTTAAAGTCGCCTTCCAAGATAAAACATTCCATTCAATTTTGAATCTTATTCGTACGATTCCTAAACAGGAATTGGTGTGTTCCTTCAAAGTATTCTGAAAATCGAATGTTTATATTTTTTGTATATAAACATTCCCACATCCCAATTCTCTGAAAAAACGACAGAACAAACCCTCTACTGTTTTCGACCTCATTATTCAAGTATCGCTCGATTTATTTGATAACAATATATAATTATTTTATTTGAGCATTTGTGAGATACTAATGAATCCAGTAAAGATGGTTCGTTACACTAGCCATACAGACAGGGTTCGAAATTAGCAAGATATTAATGTCTTGATTTTATTTATTTATTTATTTATTTATTTATTTATACAACTTAGTACGGCCTGGGCCAGTTACACTAAATTTCCAATTTATACCAGTTATTTCACCAGAATACATAATACATTAAAGATAGAGAAAAACATAATCAAAAATAATAATTAATTAAACAAACACCATCAAATCAAAACAAAAAAAAACACATGTCACACTTATAGGTGAAAAAGTCATAAATCAAATCAAATCAAATCATTTATTTGCTAAATAGGGTTGAAGAGGTTCTTAAAACATTTATACACAGCACCATTCTATTTCACCATTCTAGGTTAAGCAAATTACAGTTTACAAACACATTATTGATTAAAAGATTATTTACAATTTTTTTTTTTTTTTTTTTTTTTTATTTCATAAAATTAACTCATTCAATGCGAATTAATTCCCCCATTCAAACCGAACCGGGCAGTGGGAATCCCCCTTTCTCTGACGAAAATGTTCACACTGACAGGATGTAAAAAGTTCATGATTTGAAATTATGTGTGTTGTGTAGGTACTTTACTTAGGTAATGTAAAAATTTAAATGCTGTACCTAATTGAAAAATGCGTCACAAAAAAAGACTGTCGTTTGTGGTATTATTGTCGAAATAAAGACAAAACAAATCTTCTGGTTGAAAAATTTCATAAATAATTGACCCAGTCTTGATAATTATCGGATAATTTTAATTGAGTATTATCTATTCGAACCCTGCGTAAGTACTTACACAAGTCTCAACATCCTCTTTTTAACCCCCGACGCAAAAACGACGGGGTGTTATAAGTTTGACGTGTCTGTGTGTTTGTGGTTCTGTGTGTGTGTGTGTGTCTGCCTGTAGCATTGTAGCTCCCGAACGGATGAACCGATTTTGTTTTTTTTTTGTTTGAAAGGTGATTTTGTCGGTAGTGTTGTTAGCTATGTTTGATCAAAATCGGTACAGCCGTTTCATTGCGTAGAGGGTTTTTTTTTATTTTTACAAAATTAATTACTTAATTAATTAATTACTTTTGTAATAAGAATTTACCTTCGGTTTAGCTGTTTCAAAAATATTGAGACGTAAAATGGACTCTATCGAATGGTTTTTATTTTAAGGTGAATGCTCACGCTTGCGGCGCGAAATTAATTTTTTTTGTTGGTTTTTGCTCATGACAGCTCATGAACACTTCTTTAGATAGCGAAAGTTGAGTTCGCGAGAACTAGGAGACTTTACACACATGTTTTAATTGATAGTATATCATAAATATCATCAGTTTAGCTATGATACCCCTAAACAAAAAAAAAAACACTGTAAAAATGAGTTTAGGGGTATCATAGAAACTGATGATATTTATGGGATACCATCAATTAAAACATGTGTGTTAAGTCTCCTAGTTCTCGCGAACTCAACTTTCGCTATCAGAAGAAGTGTTGATGAGCTGTAATGGAAAAAAACACCAAAAAAATTGAATTTCGCGCCGTAAGCGTGAGCATCCACCTTAAGTCCTTAATCTCTTGCTGTTGTGGCAATACAATGGGCGGCATCATCACCTGACCGAACTGAACAGTGATAAAAGTTTTTTTTTTTTTCAGATACTCCAGATACTCATCTGTCAGATCATTCATACCCGTTAACACAGATAAACCAGACATACAGCCAGCCCGACTTCAATGCCCTCTTGCCAGCCGCTGTGTATCATACCATGAAGGCGCAGGCTCTCATAGCTGACAAGAAGGCTTACAAAGAAGGACAGAGTTCTAGTGAGGTATGTATAAAACTGTGAGATAGAATCTGAAACAATCAGATCCGTAAAAGAACCTAGATTACCAACATAGCTCCCAAAATTAGCAAGTTGAAGTAGCAATGGGCAGGCTAGAACTCAGCATGGATTCTCATGGGCTAGCAGAACCAACAACCTATGGGGTAATAAAGGTACTCAAAGTGGTCACCACGTACCGGGCTATGCAGTGGGTGTGTGCCCACCTCACAATGGACCAATGACATTTGAAAGATTGCAGGAATTCCTACGTTACAAGAGAATTTCATCGGAATCAGTATAAAGTTTGTGTCCGCAGCTCTGACAACACTGATGAGCAAAAGTTTATTTAATAAGGCTCCATTTATTTACAACAAAATACCTGTATAACTGAGAGAGTTGCCAACTTCAATATTTCAGAGAAAGCTGAGAGCCATTTTATCTGATAAATGTTATTAAAGGGTAAATTAATTTATGATCGATAATAATTTTCTTGACAAGTGATGACATTTTTTTTATAATTTAATTTTGATGTTGTAATTTATATGTCATTTAATTTAATTTTCTGTGTTGTTGCAGGTATTCATATTTCTACTATTATTTTTAATTCAAATTATTGTAAATAAAATTGACATTGCACACCCTTATAGGGTAGATTACATTGGATCCAACATTTTATTTGTAATATCTTTTTGACATGTAATTCAGCAATAAATATACTTTGGCTTTGATTTTGAAACATGTTAAGACGAAATGTTAAAATTTTGTTGTCGTTGCGTTACATGCTCACTCAGTAACAGTAAAGGTTACAAACTTGATGTTATACAGTAATTACTTGAGGATATAATCTAAATAAATCATAGACAAGAAACACGATTGGCAAAAATTTACTCGATAGCTTTATTTTTGAAATTTGCCCTCCTACAACCCGTTTTAAGTCCCTCCTTCAATTATAGAAAATATTAAGCGTAAATTTGTATACTATTCAGTGGGTAATTATATTACCTACTTAGATTAATAGTAGTTTTTATTTTTTTAACCTTTGTTTGACCACGATCTCACTTGTTGGTAAGTGACAATGTGGCCGAAGATGGAGCACAAAAGTCTAGAAGGCACCTATTCACTCTAAGCCTTGAAGAGACCCAGATTATAGTTTTCAGGAAAGACAGACGACGGTAGTGTATTCCACTCCTATATATATTATATTTATATATATAATTTATTTGTGTTTATTTGCTACTTTATAAGCTAACGAAGTTTTTTATTTGTCGCTTACGTCAGTTACTTCCGAGCTGAAGAAATCTATACCTCATCTCTTCCCGTGTTCAAGTGAGCAATATCGCTGTCACTTTCTGCTAGACTCCGCCCATTCGGTATTTTAACATATCGCCTTAATAAAAGAGTGTTTTTACATTGAAGGTGTCATCAGAACCGATGCCAAGCACGAGCACAGCGAGTGCGTCGTGCGTGGAGCCGCCTCGAAGCATGATCTGGTCCGAGGAGGCGGCGTGCGAGCGACAAGTGACGCAGATCGCGACCTCTGCGTGCGGGGCCACCGCTGTCGTCAATGTGTTTGTAAGTTGAACCTTATACTCACTGAGGTAAAGTTGAAAGTACGCCTTGAGCCGCCTCGAAGCATGATCACCCGAGGAGGCGGCGTGCGAGCGACAAGTGACGCAGATCGCGACCTCTGCGTGCGGGGCCACCGCTGTCGTCAATGTGTTTGTAAGTTGAACCTTATACTCACTGAGGTAAAGTTGAAAGTACGCCTTGAGCCGCCTCGAAGCATGATCAGGTCGTCGTCAATGTGTTTGTAAGTTGGACCTTATTATACTCACTAAGGTAAAGTTGAACAATTGTAAATATCTCGTGAGGTTTTTTGAAATAGATAAATATTTTCAATTCGCTTTTTAAATTTTTAATTTTCGTTTGTCGACTATGTCAGTTCCATTGTTCTCTCTCCCAAGTCCCTGATCAAATTGATTGAACCAGCCCATATATGGACTGGTAGAGCATGATGGCTGCGTCTGATGATTGCGCAGACAACATGATCTGAAACAGACCCACACCGAGCTGTACAACATTTTTGATCTGCTAAATTTGCGCTCTCATAGCTGCAATTCGAGGACAGTCCATTAAAAGTGTTAAAAGCTGATAAAAAACTTAAAATGGTGTTTGTATGTAAACTGAATACAATAATTACAAAAAAGTTTGTGCTTGCGCGGTCTACTGTTCGCAGAATGACAACCTGCCCCCTTATACGCTATGACCAATCGTAACATAACTCGGGCTCGTTACGATATCTGCGTGGATTCATCGTTTAGAATACATTATGACGTCACACGTTATTGACAAGGAATCTCCTATGTCATAGCAAATAAGGGGGCTGGTGTTAGTAAATTTAGTAGGCAAAATTTCATGTATTTGAATGAAGTGTTGGTACCTTGTTACCCAATAGACACTGCTTAACACTGCATTGTTGTGACAACCGAAGGTTACGCAGAACCTGCGACACAAGGTTTTTAACCTTAGTGTAGGTTCTGCACATCATAAAATGTACTTTTATTTAACTAATTTTCAATTTCAAAATTAGTCTAGATTATAAGTTATATTTAAATGTGGTAAACTAACGTGTTTATTCTCTTTTTGTAATTGTTATGCATCGATATAATATACTAGTACATATCGATGTTGTTATGTTACTTTTATTTTGTCATAAACGTATGTATGTCGTATTTTTGAAAATAAATATAATGATTATTATGATTATTGTTAATGTTGGTTGTTTTGTTTCAGAATGCGTTGGGCGTGCCGGTCGACATAGAGAGAATAAATACATCCGTCGGCACCAGGTTACGGGCCAACACAGCAACAATACCACGGTACCATATCTTACATCGTTATCTCTTTTAGAAAAAGAAAGAAAAAAACATTTATTTGTGCCAACAACAACAAACAATATTCCACACTAAAAGACACACACACACACACAGAAACAAAGAAAAATAAAACTAATTTGTGCCTCTTAGTACCAGCCATGCATCACTGACACAAATTGGCGTCTTTTATTCCATCTAGGAATTGCACAAACAGTTACAAATGAGCACAGCTAAAGAGGAGATAAGGACAACTGTTGCAAAACCCCTACGGAAAGTGTGAAGACCTACTTGAGCCCTGCCTTCTGGCCGAAAGTGGTGAAGTTCCGGCGGTTCAAGGCCCGTCTGTCACATGATCCCCCGGGCTGCGACGCGTCGGCGATTACACGTGTGTTAGATTAAGTTATAAATAAAGTGTTGTTATATTTATGTTGCTATGGGCTTATTGTTTAGGTTTAGTGCTTTTTTTATCTATTATAGAATCTCGATTGGCCACGATCTCACTTGTTGGTAAGTGACGATGCGCCCGAAGATGGAGCACAAAGATCTAGAAGGCACCTATTCACTCTAGCCTTGAAGAGACCCAGATTATAGTTTTCTGGAAAGACAGACGACGGTAGTGTATTCCACTCCTTAGCAGTTCTCATTATAAAGGTAGAACTGAAACGTTTAGTACGAATAGAGGGTATACTAATGAGGTAAGGGTGGTACCGAGCCGTGCGCCTGCTCGTCCTATGATGAAAAGGAGATGGTGGGATCAGATCATGAAGTTCCTGGGAGCATTCCCCGAAATGTAACCTATAGAAGATCGAAAGGCACGCTACCTTACGGCGGTGCTCGAGACTCTGGATCTTAGTCTCCGCCATATGTTGCTCACCAATAAGCCTGAAAGCTCTGCGTTCGATCGAGTCCAAGGCAGCAAGCTGGTGTTTGGCCGAGCCATCCCAAACGTGGCAGCAGTACTCCATACCAGCCCGGACTTGTGCTTTGTACAGACTTAAAAGCTGTCCTGGTGTGAAGTAACGCTTTACCTTATTCAGGATACCCAGCTTCATGGAAGCAGTTTTTGCCTTAGACTCGATATAGGAGCCAAGTTGAGAGTAGGCGTGAGTGAAACGCCTAAGAGCTCGAGGTGATCTCCTATAGCTACAGGTACATCCCGAAAGACAGGAAATTGGAGAAACTGACTTTTTTTCGCCGAGAAGAGACAAGCCTGCGTTTTCGAGGCGTTGAACTTGACTAGGTTGGCATCGCCCCAATCGGATACAGCCTTTAGAGTCAAATTCAGACGCTGCAGCATCTCATCTCTTAACTCCAGAATTTCATTCTGCCTAGCACGCGCAGTGGAAACGTAACTCTCCACAACTGTGCTGTCGTCTGCGTACCCAATGATACCGGGCATTAGCAGATCATTAATATGCAGCAGAAACAGTGTGGCAGATAGCACTGACCCCTGAGGCACCCCGGCATTTATAGCCATTTGATCCGACGAGCAGCCATCAACAACTACTCGAATGGATCTTTCCCTCAGAAAGTCTGCGAGCCAGGAACAGAATTGAACTGGCAGTCCGTAAGCAGGAAGCTTGCCAATAAGGCTAGCGTGCCAAACCCTGTCAAAGGCCTTCGAGACATCTAATGAAACAGCCAGCGCTTCACCATATTTCTCGATGGCCTCACTCCAAATGTGCGTGGCATACACAAGAAGGTCCCCAGTAGACCGATTACGGCGAAATCCGTATTGACGATCACTGAGGAGATCGTTACCTTCGAGGTATGCAAGGAGTTTCCAATTCAGTACACGCTCCATACATTTACATAGTAGGGAGGTGACCGAGATAGGGCGGTAGTTCGAAGGGTCAGCACGACTGCCTTTCTGTCTTTCTGCCTTTTTTTTTTTAGAGGTAACTTTGTAATTTTTTGATTGAGATATTTTTGTCCTATCGTGTTTCTGTCTGTGATCCCTCGGTATTATAATGTAGTATCCATGCATATTTTTAATTTGAATATTGTACTTGGTTTAGTCAGTTAAAAATCTAATCTAAGATTGGTAATTTTGCGTTATACCCCAAAAGAGACCTTAAAGAGCACATATATATTATATGTATTCAGTAGTAGTAGAGCTTTTTTGTGAAAGAGTTCGTCCGGGGAAGTACTACCACCATACCTATTTCTGCCGCAAAGCAGTGCTGTGTTCCGGTTTGAAGGGTAAGGGTGCCGGTGAAATTACAGGCACATGAGACTTTTCATCTTTATGTCTCAGGGTGGCAGGTGCAGTGCAGTGCCACATAGGGCGCGTCCTAGGTGGACGTGTCCTATGAGGTAATGCACTGTTCATAGGCAGAGGTTACCGCTTAACATCAGGTGGACCATCTGCAAGTTCCATCATTCAAGTAGTATAAAAAAAAAAAAAAAAGTAGTTTTCAGGAAAGACAGACGACGGCAACTTGTTTCATTCCTTAGCTGCATTTCTCAATAAGCGTGAAATTAAGATTTTGAATTTATAAATACAAGGAGCGCTTAGCACACCACCCCAAACCAGCTTGCAGCCTGGCTAATTCAAACCACCTACCAAAAGTGGTTAAGAGCTGATATCTTAACGCTAGAACAAAGGCACTAGCAGGGCACAGGAACTGTGCGCCAAGAGTGGAGCACAAGACACGTTACAAACATCCCAGAACATATTCACGAAGGTTAGTCTGCGACGCAGGAAGTTGCGGGTTCGATTCCCGCCTCGGAACAAAAATTTGTACGATCTGCAGAGGTGTTCTAGGTATTTTTCTATGTATAATAAAAAATATCTATCTATGTGTAATGTATTTTATTAAGTAATTAGCTACTCGTCCCGGCTTCGTACGTGTAGTTTCAGGATGAAAAACAGTCCCCCCCTTCCTATCCCCCCTCTGGTAGCCTATGTCACTCAGGATGATGTAGCTTTCCAACAGTGAAATAATTTTTGAAATCGGCACAGTAGTTTTTCAGTTTATTCATTACAAACATACAAAAATACAAATCTTTCCTCTTTATAATATTAGTGTAGATATCAGTTATCTAGTGTACCCATAACACAAGTCTCTGCTTAGCTTGGGGCTGGATAATGCTGTGTGAACTGTCCAGCATTATTGATTGATGTCTTGTGAACTCCAGATACGTACTGTCGCGCGCGGTCGCCGGCTGCACAGCTGCTGACCTGATCAACGGCATCCAGATAGCGTCGGGAGGACTCGTCACGGCGAGGTTCTTCCCTACCTACCCCGAGCGAGCCATGTCGCTGTCGCACTTCCTCGCTGACTGGATATCTTTAGGTGAGATGATCAACGCAAGAGCCGCGGGTTTGATTCCCGCTGCGGGGCAAATGTTTGTATGATCTGCTAATATTAGTTCCGCGTCTGTGTTGTGGTAGCATGGTGCTCGTAGTTCCTGATACACACGACACAGGGGATCCTAGAGTGAGTTCAGAAACCTAAAGCTAGGTTCACAAGAGCCGCGGGTTTGATTCCCGCTGCGGCACAAATGTTTTTAGGATCTGCTAATATTAGTTCCGTGTCTGTGGTGTGGTAGCATGGTGCTCGTAGTTCCTGATACACACGACACAGGGGATCCTAGAGTGAGATCAGATACCTAAAGCTAGGTTCATATTGTTGTGTCGGGGTGTGTCGTGGCGCGCCAGAACTATGACTAGATTCAAATTAGTAGGTTCACGCGTCACACCCAGAACACCCACAAATATCTGCAGATTGTACAAATATTTGTTCCGAGGCGGGAATCGAACCCGCAACCTCCAGCGTCGCAGGCGAACCATCGCCAATAATAGCGCTGTCACTTTCTTGCAGCTATTGTTTTCTTGCTAGACTCCGCCCATTCGATAATTTAACATATCGCCTTACTTTTTCAGGAGCTGTTCCAATCCTGACTCTGAACCTTCAGAATGGATTCGACACGCAGCTGCCAGACGCGTGGCACCACCAGATGGTGTTCGGAGTGTCCCCTCAGGGCATCTACCTGTGCAATCCCCTGGAGTGCGTGCGCGAGAACGTGGTGTGGCCGAGACTGGTGTCGCCGTCGGTGCTGCTCGTTAGGACCAGAGACATCGTGGCGAGGTTCACGGAGGACACCGACCTGACGCCGCTTATGTACGTGCCCGACGCGAGGTTTCACACCTTTAACGTTTTCGGTGAGTGGAAATATCATTAGTTTTTTTTAATTTTAACCCCCGACGCAAAAACAACGGGGTGTTATAAGTTTGACGTGTGTGTGTGTGTGTGTGTGTGTGTGTTGACCTTAAGTACCAAGCGAGGACTTGCTATTGAATACACAAGGCACACCCGAGGACATTTTCAAAGCGAGGTCTTTTTCATGGGTCCTCGTATCGATCGGACCATTGCATCGTATTTTATGCGCGATTTTGAGTCTTATTGTATATTTGAAACGGAAATATTGACCTAACCTCGTTTTGGTCACGATAAGTCATGCTCACACCCCGACAGTGTGTGACCACCAGGCGGCGCCACTATCGCCTTCTATACACTCCATTTCACACTCTGTCATGTTCTTTGTACCTTCCGAGGCCTTATGTGTGAATTTAACACACAAGACCTCGTAATGGTAGCTTTTCCGAACAATGTGTATTAACGACCTCGCTTCGATCAGTAATATTACAACAGTGAATTTTCTAAGTGTGTTATATAAATTTTCTGTCCTCGTTTGGCTAACGCACACTTTGTGTATTTTACCTAGGTTAAAGCAGGTATATAAACTTGTGAGTTTGAATGTAGGTAACCTCCGGCTCTATTGATACGTCTCTGAAAATATATGATTTTAAGATTAAAATTAAAACTTTAAAACAAATTAATATTTCACTAAATAAATAAAAAGTTATAGAAATAAGTTTCCCATACCTTCGTGCTGAAACTTCGCATTGCACGCTTCCTACCTTGGCTTGGGAGGTGATCGAATACCGCCTTCCAGGTCGATTATCTTGCCCCATTTAGACAAATTTGATAAGCACAAAGTAGGCATTCAAGGGTTCCGTAATCTACCGTCCAGGTCAATCATCAGATCCTCATTCGCTCTTTTATTATATTACTAGCTGACCCGCTCTCGGCTTCGTCTATATTTACATAGAGTACCTACCTACTCGTAATACGCATTCTAAATGGATGGTGGTATAAACATCAGACTATTGGCTATTAAAATAAGAATGCCTCAATGAACGTCCTGAGTTGCCTGCATGCAACGACTTCATGTGATTTTTAAAATATCGTTGGCCCATTGAAAAGGGATATAGGCTTTCTACTGTGCGTATTCCGGTTCGAGGTTGGCCATTCGAGAACCATTATTCCCCAGTGGTTGACGACCACTTTAGCGCGTCGGGCGAGTAGTCTGCTGAGATGCGAGAGGTTGCGGGTTCGATTCCCGCTGCGGGACAAACGTTTGTATGATCTGCAAATGTTTGTTCTGAGTGCTAAGGTACCATAGTACTCATAGTTCCTGATACCCACGGCACTAGGAATCCTAGCGTGGGATGAGGACTATGTATGTGACTGTCGGGTGTTATGTTATGTTATGGTTGTTGGTTCTGCGAGCTATATATATGACCTGCCCATTACAATTTAAACTTGCTAATTTTGAGACCTATTTCAGGGATCTCGGTTCTTCTACGGATCTACGGATCGTTTACGGTACGGATACAGAATCTGCGTGCATAGCTCTCTCCAAAGCCCGTTGGGCGTATTTGGGCTTGTGTTGAGGTTGACGTTTAGGTAGTAGAGGAGCTTTTTTGTGAAAGAGTTTGTCTGGGGAGTACTACCACCATACCTATTTCTGCCGCAAAGCAGTAGTGTTCGCATTGCTGTGTTCTGGTTTGAAGGGTTGCCGGTGAAATAACAGGCAAATGAGACTTTTCATCTACATGTCCTAGTGTGCGCGGGCGCAGTGCAATGTCCACATAGGGCGCGTCCCAGGTGGACGTGACCTATATAAAAATGCACTGTTCATAGGCAAAGGGTACCCCTTATCATCAGGTTGGCCATCTGCTTGTTCCGTCATTTCAAGTATCCAGTATGAAAAAAAAAAGTTTTAGTCCCGTGAGTTATCACTTCCAACATTCAAACTTTAATTTTATGGCTCTGCAGTATCTGTGACGTGAAGATATAAACATAAACACACACCCAACAGTCACATACATAGTCCTGCCCTGGTATTCGGGGCTCGGTGAACTTGCTGAGCGAGTCACGGGGTGAAGTCACGCGTTGCGCAGTAAGATAATATTTGACTTCGGTAATGTTAGGTGTGTTAAAAATTAATGGCTGTCTCGACGACAGCTAGATCTAGTATGTACAAGATACACAATGAGAGATCGAAGATGAAACCAAAAAAAAAATGTGCACGTGTTGGTGGTCTATGTGTAAGTTATAAATAGTGTTGTCCTCGATCAACACTTTTACATTGTCGATAGAATTCATCATCCGTCCGTGATGTGTAGAGTAGGGTAGGTAGATAAATACATCTTAATGCAGATTAAGTTTTCATGAATAACACAGTTTGGCAGATTTGACGTCATAAAGAGAATGAGGTTCTTATTCCAATTTTGAATAAATAAATTATTTTTAAGGGATCGTTTGGAGAAATAAAACCGTTAATAAATAAACCTTCATTATTTATTGACCCCAAAATATTATGGTTTTATTTAGGTGGGATCTTAGAATTTCCCTATTAAATTTAAACTCAAAATCTTTGCTGCAGATACCCAGTGGAGTTCTTATTTGAGTCCATCCCACTCTTTTTATAACCGATAACCATTTTTTTCGAGGGTGCAGGTTCGAGTCCCGCTGAAACGGAATTTTTGGGGTATATTTAAATTTAATTTGGTACCTATTACTTTATCAAGCAGAAAGTAACAATATTTTTTGTTAAAATAAAAAACCCTTTCGGTGAAAAAGGCGTGTGTAATAATCTACAACGTAAATATTTACTCCAAAATATTTACTACACAAACTGCAATAAAAACACCCGTGGTGCTTTAAAGTTACCTTTTCAGTAGTCAATACAAAAACACACACCTCAATGTCCACCTGGTTATTTTACATTTAAAAAAAACGGTAAAATGTTAACAGAGCACACATATTTACTCCAAACAAAATTAAACCTCCATTCGAGGTTGGACAAAAATTTAATTTATAGGCAGGTACTAAGATAAAGACTGCAACAGGACTATCGATATTTCTGGCGTCATCACTTGGCCAAGCCCCATCGTAATAATTTTTTTTTATATATTACTTATAATATTGTTTATTTATAGGTGCAGCAACGAAATAGTATTAAAAAATATAGGGGAAAGTCCTAATCTACGAATAAAACTAGTGCTTAGGTCATTCACTAAAGCAGAATTGATAAAATTAGCAATACAACCGAACTACCAATAATCTCTTATTTACCCGTGAAACGTGTATTTTACCGGATTATTACGTCTTGTATTTTCACAGTCACACACTGAACACGACACCATTGTCATACAAAGTAATATTTGTTATTTAATAGTAAGATTACTAAAAAAAATACAAAATTAGTTAAACTGCACAAGAGACCGGACGCTATGGGCATCTACTCAAGCAAAAACATGTCACATTCAATACAATTGTTGCTGTATCATTTCTTCTTGCACGGGGTACATTTAAAAATGACTTCTCTCTCCCACGCTTCGTTTGTCTATTCAGCGTAGCAAAAATTCTACGTCTATGATGACAGCATTATCTATGGATGATTTGATCTGTTTGTCAAAAGCTGTGAATTTTATTGTAGGAATTTTAATTGTTTTTTTTTTCACCTGGGCTAACATTCGTTAAAAAAGGCGTAAGCCGAGTCAGCTCACGTCTATATTCCTACGCTTGTGTGATCCACAGTAAATAAACACGGTCAAGAAACGAAAGCTTAAAGTAAGTATTTCTCTTTGTCTTCATTCTTCTATGCAACTACTATTTCTGGTATTCTTATCCCGATGATGACCGGCCTTTGGCATCGACGCGCGCAAGTTGACACTTCACTTCACTTAACCACCTCACTGTACCCCGAATACCCAGGCTGATCCCACACTAGGATTCCCTGTGTCATGTGTAGGTATCAGGAACTACGAGTATCACCATAACACCCAGACCTGGAGCAAATATTTGTAGATCATACATACATTTGTACCGCAGCGAGAATCGAACCCGCAACCTCTCGCATCTCAGCCAGCTACTCGCCCGACGCACTACAGAGTTCGTCAATATGGGGTTGTTTCCTAAACGCTGCCCATCCTATACAAATATATCATATCAGTAGTAGTAGAGCTTTTTTGTGAAAGAGTTCGTCCGGGGAAGTACTACCACCATACCTATTTCTGCCGCAAAGCAGTAGTGCTCGCATTGCTGTGTTCCGGTTTGAAGGGTAAGGGTGCCGGTGAAATTACAGGCACATGAGACTTTTCATCTTTATGTCTCAGGGTGGCAGGCGCAGTGCAATGCCACATAGGGTGCGTCCTTGGTGGACGTGACCTATGAGGTAATGCACTGTTCATAGGCAGAGGTTACCGCTTAACATCAGGTGGGCCTCTTGCTTGTTCCGTCATCCAAGTAGTATAAAAAAAAAAAAAAAAAAAAAAAAGCTTAAAATAAAAATCTAAAATAATTAAATTAAATTCTGCCTCTGGAGCCGGTAGAAGGTAAATTACATATACATGGGTACACAGACCCACATTATAATGTGCGTACGTGATTTCTTAACATAGATTTGTCTGTTGTAGGGCAATGTTAAAATGTCCTCGCTTGTATTCACGTAACTTGAACTGTGTATGAAGAAAATATAACGTTTTGGCACAGAATAAATAATAGTACAGAGTTTTGGTTCAACTATTTATTCTGGTTCTGTATATCAACTCCATAAAGTCTAATGTCCTCACTTCGGACAAGCCTGCTGTAGGTGATGTGTACCGTGTTAAAAAAAGTCCACGCTTAGTTCCTACATAACTTGACATAGGTATGAAGAAAATATAAGGTCCTCGGTTAGTATAACTAATTGAAAAAGTCTGACACACGTTCTCTCGGTTTATTCCCGTTGTTCACGTTCAGCTTGTCCACGTTAACGTTGACAACGGGAATAAACTAAAATAATTAAAAAACTTTCCCGATGTCCACGTTATCATATATTATGATAACATAGACTGAATCATTTGTATACAAAATGTTAATGTTAAACCACCTATGTATACCTCCTCCTATAATATACTATTTCACGTAAAAATGTAATTTAAAAAAATTACAAGCGATGTCCCCTGCATTCCGACAGTCTTTAATGCAACATTCTCGGAAATAAAGGACTTTGGGCTGGATAATGTATGAGAAGACCCGATGGCCATGCTTGGGGGTTCGGGAGTCCCTGCAGTCTCCAATCTAGTCCCCTACTGGCACAGCAGCCTGCCGTATGTCTTTTGGCTCGCTGTCCAGTGCTAAGCTCAACTTTCGTCTTCCCACAAACCACTCAAATCTCGAAACTAAACGAACATGAAAAATATGAATTTAACTGTGATTGTTTTTGTTTAACTGTGATAGACCCTCGATTGACCGCGATCTCACCTGTTGGTAAGTGACGATGCGGCCTACGTTGTAGCACGAAGGTCTAGAAGGCACCTATTTACCATAATATACCCATATTATAGTTTTCAGGAAAGACAGACGACGCCAACTTGTTCTATCTGTTCCTTAGCTGTACGCATTACAAAGGTGGAACCGAAACGCTTAGTGCGAATTGCGGGAGATGTAACTGAGCCGGGCGCCTGCTTGTCGTATAATGAAAACGAGATGGCAGGATCAGATCATGTAGCTCCTGGCCACATTCCCCGAAATGTAACCTATAATAGAAGATCGAAAGGCATGCTACTTTACGGCGGTGCTCGAAACTCTGGATCCTAGTCTCTGCCATACGTTGCTCTCCTATAAGCCTGAAAGCTCTGCGTTAGATCGAGTCTAAGGCAGCGAGCTGGTGTTTGGCCGAGCCATCCCAAACATGGCCGCAGTACTCCATACCATACCGGACTTGCGCTTTGTACAAACTGAGCAGCTGTCCCTGTGTGAAGTAAAGCTTTACCTTAGTGCTGTGTGAATTAAAGCGTTGGATTTAACTAGATTAGCATCGTCCCAGTTGAGCAGCCGCCAACGACTGCTCGAATCTAGAGCCCACCAAGCCATACTTTAATAAGTGACGCTCACGGAGACGCAGATTTAATATCCTCCCGATACAGCATACCTGACATACCCAGGTTATGCTCTGGAGCACAATTTGAAACAAAAAGCTGGTATCTGTATTTATGCCTGGGACGACATTTGTTTTGTGCGCCTGCATGATCTTGAAGATCCCCATTTATTGTCTTTGGGGATTTTGTTGGATTAAGTCTCAGATAACATCATCTATGCCAGTTTATATCGTTCACACTCTAGAGATCACGTGACAACCAGGTTATTTAACTACATGCGGCGAATGTGACCCAACAACGGTACCCTGATGCCCAACTAGTGCTTTTGGAGGACTTTAACGCCCACCAAAAGTGGCTGTTCCCATACCAGATCACGGACCATGATCGGAGAGAGCTGTGCAAACTTGCAATTTTGCTTAATCAACAAGAATTTCAAACGTAGAGGACCACACAGCCAACTTTGGAACTTCTGCTGGCAACGCACCGGACTGCCACTCAGTATCAGTGCTGCCTCCCCAGATCACTGTGGTTTGCATCGTCATACTCGCCACCCGATTCCTTCCTCAAAGGAATTAGGTGAGTGTGGCGTTACGTGTAGGCAGATTGGAATGAGATGTGACACTTCTTCGCTTCTTATCCATGGCGCCAAACCAGCTTTTCTTCTTGTGACCCAACGGTCTGTGCTGATGCCATTACAGAGGTGATCAAGAACAATGGAATACTTTATTCCATTATCCGATGATTCACCTTCAGGTTATGCTTGCCCATGGTTCAGTCCCGCGTGTGCCAGCGCAGAAGCGCAAAAACATGTGGCATATCTAGCCTAGGTTGACGCAAGAAACAGAAAAGCTTCGGATGCATGGGATTAGAAGAAGGCCTAACATAGCCACCAAGTCTTGCAAGAAGGTGAAACAAAAGGGTCGCTTCGATCGGATTGGCCGTTTGGGAGCTAAGCTTGCCGCATATCCTCTGGGAAGTAAAGCATTCTGGACTCTGGCTAAATCGGTTGAAGCTAATTTCAGCCGTACTTCACTCCCCCACTGCTGAAACTAAATGGAACCCTAGCTCACGCCGCCGTTGATAAAGCAAATTTGCAACTCAATTTGCGGAAACCTCGCGTCTGAGCACCTCTGGCGAAACTCCATCCAGCTGTCCTCGTTGCGAAGTTTCAATGCAGGAAAGGAAATGTCCGAAAAATATATGGAGGCCGGTATAAAAATAACTAGAAATTCTTAGCAATATAATAGTTATTTACGGAGAAAGGGCATATTATTTTAAATTTAAATTTTTAAGCTAATGTAAAATAATAAATGTACCTCCGTTTTTTTTAAACTTGATTCAAATGTTGTATTTTTCAAAATAAAGTTTAGAACTTGCAACACTCCCAAAAGGTGAACTTGATGCTCTTTGGCAGGCAGACTAAGGAATTTTGATACTCTCTAGCTAGCGAGACAGACGGCAGACAGACAACCACAGACAATTTTTCATAGGAGTATCCTACCTTCGTTCCGTGTTGTCACGTTATTACTTCATTTATTATTTTATCCGTTCTGTATAGGTTCAGGAAACATTCTGAGTGTACCTACCTACACTGTTGGAGAGTTCACTAATAGATAGGAGCTGCCTATAATGATAATAGTACCTATAGCAATACGCATAGGTACCTACATTCCTCGCCTCCTTATTAACATTTGTATTTATCAGGTAGCTCAAGGCACAGATAAATTGATTGTAAATTGTGTATTAGCACGTATTCCATTCAAGGAGAATATTTTAGTCATCATATCTTTGGGCACAGGCAGAAGAAGACAAAATGGCATATTTGCGTGTTGAATAATAGATAGGGATAGCACTATCAACTTGTTTCCGTGCCCAAGAGATGGCGATGTATGTCCTCCTCTACATTTTACATATTTCCAATCATGTTATAAATAACATTTTATATCAGGTATAAATAATAATATTAAGTTCAGTTCAGTTCATTTCTTGAACAAGGTTACAAGACCCATTATTAAATAGCAATAGAACGTTACTGACAGTGACACATGGATGATAGTTATGTTTTGTTTGAGTTTGTAAAGGACTTGCGTGCTTTTTCCGTAGTTCGTTTTAGTAAAAACCCTTTTTTTTTTATACTACTTGGAATTGCGGATCAAGCAGATGGCCCACCTGATCTTAAGTTGGTACCCTCTGCCTATGAACAGTGCATTACCTCATAGATCACATCCACCTAGGACGCACCCTATGAGGCAATGCACTGCGCCCGCCGCCACCCTGAGACATAAAGGTGAAAGTCTCATGTGCCTATAATTTCACCGGCACCCTTACCCTTCAAACCGGAACACAACAGAGCGAGCACTACTGCTTTGCGGCAGAAATATGTAGTACAAATAGGTGGTAATGGTGGTAGTACTTCCCCGGACGAACTCTTTCACAAAAAAGCTCTACTACTACAACCACAAAAAAGCTCTACTACTATTGTATTGCATAGACTACACAATTACGACCAGTGGCACACACAATTTCACGACCTCTGTGGCGCGGCAGGCGAAGGTTGGCCTGCGACGCAGGAGGGTGCGGGTTCAATTCCCGCCACGGAACAAATATTTGTGCGATCGCAGATATTTGTTCAGGGTGTTCTGGGTATTTTCTATGCATAATAAAAAAAAAAAAAAAAAGTATATCAGTTATCTAGTACCCATAACACAAGCTCTGCTTAGCTTGGGGCTAGATAATGTTGAGTGAACTGTCCAACATTATTTATTTATTTATCAAACACGTGTGGTTGGGGCGGGGCATGGTTGTTTCATTATGTTTTCCCTTCAAGAACATTTTTATTATTTTCTCGGAAACGGAGGTTTTATAAGATATCAAATTTATATAATCGAGTAGCCCAATAAATAACCTTTTTTTTGAGATATACTTTATAACTGTAAGAATTTTCTCGGAATATTATACCACTTCTGAACATCTCCTTTGCATACAGAAAAAAGTATGTAGCGTATGTAGTTGTATGTTCTATGTAGCGGCTACATAGCCTGGATGTGGTTAAAATAGCGTGTAACGAACCACTTTTACTGGATTCATTAGTATCTCACAAATGCTCAAATAAAATAATTATATATTGTTATCAAATAAATCGAGCGATACTTGAATAATGAGGTCGAAAACAGTAGAGGGTTTGTTCTGTCGTTTTTTCAGAGAATTGGGATGTGGGAATGTTTATATACAAAAAATATAAACATTCGATTTTCAGAATACTTTGAAGGAACACACCAATTCCTGTTTAGGAATCGTACGAATAAGATTCAAAATTGAATGGAATGTTTTATCTTGGAAGGCGACTTTAAATAGAGAGGTAACAGCCAAAGCGGGGTCAGTGTTGGATAATCTTGGAAATAGTAACACGTTTGCGTGAATACGCTGGGGTAAAATATGAAATTGTGTTAAATAAGTACGAAGTGATTTTAAAACTCGTTTAAAAGCTAGAAATTTATACTTTGGAATATCAGGATTGATTCTAGATAGTAGAATAGTCCATAATAAGTGAAATTAAATATAATTTAGTGAAAGTTTTAATTTTGTGAAATATAAAATTAACTTGAAAATCCACCCAAAATAAGAGAAATTAACTAGTTTCTTTTTGGTGATGTTTTTCAAGTGTTCTTAAATATTCAAAGTCAATGGGGAGGATGTGTTTAGCCTTGTGACAAAGTGATCGTCCTTCAAAGGAAGAGATTTGTGGACTGTCGTAGTCAATAGATCCTCTTCTGTTTTAATGTTTTCAGGTTCCGATTCTCACTGGTCAGGAAACCCTTTCACCCTCGAAAGAGTGGCTATTGAGTCCGATAGTCAAGTGAGTCTTACCCCCCCTTAAACCTTATTCCCAACCTCTAGGCTCCGTCTGTCGCTTTAGGTTACACAGCGACAGATATCCTATCCTTATTAGTTCAATCTAGGTATTCTGACCTTGCACCTCGTCAGAAGACATACACATTTAAACTTGCACATTTAAAACAAAATGAGAACGGTTTTCTCAAAGTTTGAATCGCACACACCCAATTTAGCCAGGTAATTAGGCACACTTAAATAGGCATTGTATTAGTGCGTATGTAGACCAATTTTACAAATTGGCATTTTCTAAAAAAATGTAACCGGTGATTTAATTTAGTTTACTATTATTCTTTCATAAAGGAACGGGCAAAATAATTATCAAACGTATTAAAATACTAGATAAAAGGAGAATCTTGTAATTGAATATTATCATTCGCGGAAGGAAAATTTCATTTAAATATAGTCTAGAATTTTTGCAAGCGATTATTCCTACCTGGATAATCCAACTAGGAATTCTATTTATTCTACAGAGAATTTTTAGAATCATTTGTAAGTAGGAGTATGAATCAAGTAGGGATTTTTCTGGGTTTTAGTAAGCCTAGATTAATCCCAAAGTTAACCAAAGGTGAAGGATGTATGTGGTTGATTTTGCATTATTGATTAAATGTAAATACCCTGGAATGTTTGAAAATGACTAACAAACTTACTCCGACGGAAATAGGTTCGCGACCCTCTGAAATCCCTAGTATTAAAGTAAAAAGAATTGATTTTAATTAGAATATCATTTGGATAAAACTCACGGACAATATTAGGTAATTACCTATGTCCAAGCGAGGGAGGTTTGACCAAAAGCATTGGAAGAAAACCACCGAGGGCAGCGCGGACGGGGCAGTTCTCCACAAAGTCGCTTATCTCTGGATGTGAACCTTATCAAATTTGGTTCATCCTTCCAAATAATTAAATAAATAACTTAAAAATCTTATCTAAGAAACAAATAATTTATACAAGTAATTTCTTATCTTTTCCCTAATGGATCTATTACAAAAGCAAATCTGTTACGCAATAAGTATAACAATAAGTGATAACAAGACAAACGTGTCTGTATTGAAGCCCTGGGGTCAAAATTAATAAATCACAGATATTGCAAAATCAGAAAGTTCGAAACATTACTAGGAACTTTAATTGTAGCTTATTCTCTTAACAAAGGAATAACAAACTATAGAGGAAATAAATCCCTTGAGTAATCTTTTAATTAATTGTTCCGAAGTGTACGGAAGTAAAATAAAATTTAAGTAGGTATCGTTTCTACTAGAATTAGTAGCAACTATTACGAGGATATTGGTAAAAATGCAGAATATTTTATGTAGTTAGGATACGTTAAGACTCGACAATATTGACAGAAAAAGAATCGAGTTATTACAATACACAACGTAGGGACATTTCTAGACGATCACAAGGCCAAATTTATAGTTTTTAAAGAAGTAGGTAAGATTAAAGTTATCGTAAACTCCACAGAGTAAAGTAGGAAGTCGGTGAGTGCGCGCGGTATAATAGGTATTTAAATTATTAGGTATTAGAGTAGTATTTGTAAGTAGGGGGGGGCGTTACAAGCGGGCCAGACGGTATCTCAGCTGTAGTATTAAAAACATGTGCTCCTGTGTTGTCTGAATTTTAGACTGCTTATAATATTGATACATTACATTATTACAATTAGATTGACAGCTGATAATGCAGCTGATAGCTATGAGACTAAAGAACAGAACTTACTCCTTACTCATAAAAAATTGAATTGAATTGAACTTACTCCTTGCAAGATGATTCTGTGATAAGTGCAATTTTGTTACATAATTATGAGAGAAAATAACTTTAATACTGCAATTAACGTATTTTTTTCACTTTTTACCGTACTAATCTGCCTACATTTAATGTTATTGAATTTGATTCAGTAATTGATTTGTATGTTTTTTATGTCTTATTTAAGTGTTGTGTAGTTGAAACCTATGGAGATAGCGCTTTAGATAACGTGGACAACGGGAAATGATTTTTTGACTTCCCGCTGTCCACGTTGACGTGGGCAAGATAACACGGACATCGGGAATAAACCGTTCTCTCTTTGGACAAGGGATTTACTTGTTGTAGAGGTATTATGTTAAAGTGTATTTGCTTCTCTCCACATAACTTGAAATGTGTATTAAATAAAAATAGGGTCCTGGTTATGGCTACTCCAATTTATAACGATACTACGAGACAAAAAATACAAACAAACTGCGCTCAGTGGAAAAAAGCTTATTTAATATCAAGTTGAAAAATAATCAAAGAAGAAGTGAGGCAATAATAACAAAGAAAGACAAAGAGACCTATACCCGAAAGGGGCCTTAGCTATATTAAAAAAAGTCTACTATTTAGTTGTAATATAAACATTTATGTAAATAGTTAGTTAAGGAAATAAAAAGGCTATATTATTATTATCTCACTCATTTATACAAATACTCGTAAAAATATATTTTTCACTATAAAGGAATACTATCTACAAAAAATAAATAGTTTAAAAACACAATAGTAAAAATATAAATCTAAACGGGGAACCACCGACCGCAGAGCGAGGCCCAAACGGTCGGGGGCTAGGGCTGCAGAGAGAGGAACCTCCTGACTATGCGTACCGAAAGCACATGCCTGAGGGACTCTCCGGGACGGTGACATGCTCTACAGATATCAACCGTCCCATCCTTCATGATGTACTTTCGATAGTTGTTCGTCTTGATAACCTCATCCATAATCACACAGACAAAACCCTCGGTTGCCCCAAAGAGGTCACCGAAACGTAGCCGGTTCACTGAAGCGAGCAGATCAAAATCGGGCAAAATAAAATAATTTAAAATTAGATTAGATTGAATAAAATCTAAGGTAATTGCTAGTTCGCATATTTAATTTTAACATGACATCTGCGTAATAATGAGTAATAATTAATTAGTTTATGTTTACAATTTGAATTATTAACTACATTTTTAGTTATTTTTTTCATAATTTTTCGTATGAAATTTTATTTGTCTGACCTTTAAATTTATATTTACAAATAAATTGATTATTCCTTGATTATTCCCTGTGAGTAAATGGTAAATGTACAAGACGTGCGACGCCAAATATAAAGAAAAAAAAACGATGTGACAGATAGACAGATTTTTGTCTTTCTTGTGACAATATTGAAAGTGAGGAAATAGTGCCTCATATTTGTGAATAACTTTGGTTAATAAATATATTGTAAATATTTTGTAACCAACTTATTTTAATTATTGTTTAGTTTTACTAATAGACCCCACTCGATGAATCTTTGACACTGATAACTTTGCGGGAATTCAGTGGATGGGGGCGGCACAAGCCGTTCATTAATCCATTAATCCATTCATCATTCCATTTTTAATTCCATTCGTTTTTCCATTAATCGTGGAATTCTATGGGGAAGGCCTATGTCGTCAAGTGGCTGAAAGTATAATAAAGATGCCCTACCTAAAATGATGTTTATTAGGTAACACATCATTTTAGGTAGGTAGGGTTGCAAAGATGCCCTACCTAAAATGATGTGTATTAGGTAACACATTATTTTAGGTAGGGCATCTATAAATAATAATTAAGATGATATAATAAAGCATCATTTTACCTCGTAACCTAGACGAGGTATTGTATATTATGTGTATTGGGTTAATATATAATATAAGCTTTAATTACTCTTACACTCTAATATTTAAATATAACAATTTATTGACTTATCTTAATATGTTGTAAATAATTAGTTAATCCGTTTTTCGGGTTTCTCAACCAGTGCAAATATCACTTTGAGCGGTGAAAGCCTCCACCATCTGCCCCCATCTCTCTCTATCTCTAGCTGCTCTGCTCCAGGTAATGCCTGCCACTTTAGCGATGTCATCGCTCTAACGTTTATGCGGTCTTCCAGGCCGTTCCTTTTTGTCCATGGGGTACCAGTTAGTTATAGTTCTCGACCACCTATCGTCTGTCGCTCGCTGTACATGTCCAGCCCATTTCCACTTTAGATGAAGAACTTTTTTCACAGCCTCAGAAAAAAGATAAAGGCAAACTTTATCTTTTTTCTAATTACGGTATTTTTGTTTTTTTTCATTCAGCTTATGACCAGGTGTAGCTTCTCTCGAGTCTTTGACATGCTCTTATTTTTCCAGTGTCTTCTTCGTGAGTGGCCATGTCTGACATGCATACGTGAGGCGCGGCAACAAACACATTTCCATAACCTTTGTTTTTAGTTTAACCGGTAGCTTGTTTTTGAAAAAAATGGTTAATTGATTATTGGGTTAATAGTAAAAACAAACTTAAATTGGACGTCCTCGCAAGGTACATTGTTTATGAACAGTGTAGGAAGAAAAACTAAAATAAAATTACAAGAACCTCGTTTTGTACACGCCCTACCCGGAAAAACGTCCTCAGTTTGTTCATGTAAAATCTAGCACAACGTCCTCACTTTGTACAAGGATCAAGAAAAAACGTGTTAAACTGAGTCCTCAGATGGTCATCTCTGGTCAAATGATATGGTCCTCGCTTGGCTCACACAAAAGTCCTCGAAAGGATGTCGCTATAAACGTTTTCGCGTGTAATTAAGACCCCACGTTGTTCACAGAAATTCAAACGAAAAAATGTTGAGATAGAGCTATAAGACTTGGCTCATCAGTCATGTTTTTTTTTTTTTCTCTTTCTGGCGCACTCACAGTTCCCTAAGAGGTCGCTAACCTAGTTTTTCAGAGGGTCCTCGGTTGGTGACATACCACTATAGTCCTCTTAAGGACGTCAGGACACGTATAGGTGTGTGTGTGTGTGTGTGTGTGTCTGTCTGTCTGTCTGTCTGTCCCAACGTAGCTCCCGAACGGATGAAACTATTTCGATGTTTTTTTTGTTTGAATGGTGAATTTCTCGGGAGTGTTCTTAGCTATGTTTGACCAAAATTGGTTCAGCCGTTTTTTTATTTTTCATTTTTACAAAATTAATTACTTTTAATTTTTTGCATCTTGTAATTTTTTGCTACGTCGTATTAGTAGAGATTTTTTGTGAAAGAGTTCGTCCGGAGATGTACTACCACCATCCCTATTTTTGCCTCAAAGCAGTAGTGCTCGCATTGCTGTGTTCCGGTTGCAAAGTATACCCATACTTTAAATAAATAAATAATGCTGGACAGTTCACACAACATTATCTAGCCCCAAGCTAAGCAGAGCTTGTGTTATGGGTACTAATTAACTGATATACTTAATACAATACATTACAGAGGTAGATATCTTTTATTATACATAGAAAATACCCAGAACACTCTGACCAAATATCTGCAGATCGTACAAATATTTGTTGCGAGGTGGGAATCGAACCCGCAAACTCCTGCGTCGCAGGCGAACCTTCGCCCGCCGCTCCACAGAGGCCGTCACAATTACAGGCACATGAGACTTTTCATCTTTATGTCTCAGGGTGGCGGGCGCAGTGCAATGCCACATAGGGTGCGTCCTAAGTGGATGTGACCTATGAGGTAATGCACTGTTCATAGGCAGGGGGTACTGCTTAACACCAGGTGGCCCATTTCTTTAAACATACCAATCATACCAAACTGCGTAAGAAAAAATATGTTGGAGCTATAGAGGAAAAATTGTGACTTGATTTCGGAACCCTCCACGTGGGCCAACACGCACTTAGCCAGCTATTTATTATTACTATTTAAAATTATAGACGAGCATCTTTCGCTGATGTGCCTATGTCAGAGTGTTGAACTGTCTAACACCTAGCAGTAAGAAGGATCATCAAAAAAAAACAGACCGTGTTTGTTGTCTGATTCTTCTAGGTCTGGTTGCGTTGGAACAGGAGTAAATGTAAATTTATTTTTTAAGACGATTCAAAATGATCCTTGTGATTTCAATGAATAAAATACTTTTTAACTTCGACTTTGACTTTAACAGTTTGTTTGTTCGCAACCAGTTATCCAATTTATTTTTGAAAGCATTTATTTACCTTTAATTTTGTCCTCAGGTCAAATAGCGAACGTGCTCCGAGAGTCACGCATGCCCTGGCGACAGGATTCGAACCCGCGCACGCACTACATCCGAATACCAGCTGCCTACCAAGCCGGAGTGACCATCGCGGTCCTGACCGGCTCCGAGGCGCACCGGCGACTGATGGTGGCGCCCCAGCTGCCGCTACTCGACACCAGATGTAGTGGCAGCCCACAGGACGACCCCGCCTGAGATATGTCCTTCAAAACTATTGACAAGAATACGGATAGTGTTTTATGCTTGGAAAGAGAGAATTGGTGTTTTTCATCATCATCAATCGTCACTCGAGAACAGTTTATTTCGCCAACAGAGGCCCGAGAGTTAGCAAATTCGCTCTGCCCTGAAAGCGTCAGCGAGCGACTAAAACAAATGTATGTGTTCAACCGCAAAGGGCCATAAAACAGCGTTAAAATTTGTAGCGGTATTTGCTGTGAGCATACACTTTTTTTTTTACTTTTATAGACCTTTGTCCACGATCTCAGCTGTTGGTAAGCGAAGATGGAGCACAAAGGTCTAGAAGGCACCTATTCACTCTAGCCTTGAAGAGACCCAGATTATAGTTTTCAGGAAAGACAGACGACGGTAGTGTATTCCACTCCTTAGCAGCTTATGTACTACTGTGATGGATGTGTTTTTATGAGCGTCCAGGACAATGTACGAGAAAGTTCGATAGCGTTCAAAAAACAGTCGAAATTATTGGTCTCTATAGATGCTGCAGGCCAGTGTTGTCACATACAATTTTGGCAAAATGGTAGAACAGGGTGCAAAAATTAGTAGAAATTGGTAGAATTTGAAATGAAAAATAGGTAGTTCTACCAATCAAGTTTAATTCACTTAGCGCGTTCCGTTGTTAGTGCTAAAATTACAAGACAGGCTAAATTCGAATAGTAAGTAAGTTACGTTTTATTACACGCGAGGAAAATTGTTTACAATCGTAATATTTTGAAAAATAGGTAGATTTGAGACCGAGGTGGTAGATAGGTAAAATAGGTAGATCTACCAAAAAATTGGTAGATGTGACAACACTGCTGCAGGCTAACATCTGTAGTTCAGTGCCTTGTTTTCGACGCTTCGAAATGACGTTTGCAGCGAAAAAAGTGCCAACTGAGGCGATATTTTCGTGGCCCAGGCATAACATTTGTAGATTCTGAAAGATATATCTAACTGGAGGTCGTAGTGTAAGGATCTCAATATACCGAAGACAACATAACACCCAACAGACACATGCAGTCTTGAGGCCGTAGACAAAGTAACATTCTATTAGCGATGTCGCTTGTAGAAAAGCGAAGTAGAAAAGCCAACAATGTATGAGATTGACGTTAGCTATCGAAATGTCACGTGGTCTATTGTATTGTATTACGACTGTTCAAATGGAATCGTTTCGAAGCGAATGCCACTTGGCTAGGCCGGCTGATCCCACACTAGGACTGGCTATGACGTGGTGATCAGGATCTACGCGTACCGTACTACAGTTTTACCCAAAATAGAAGTTCTTGCGCCGTAGACCAATTTCTACAGCGCGGGAACCATCTTTCTACCAATAGCAATCGCGCGCTAAAATCTTGCGCTGTTATTGGTTAATAGATTTCGCGGCAAAATCGCGGCCGGTCGACAGTTAGATGTGAGTGGGACAGAGCTATACAGCGGGTCAGAGCTATATTATACGTTCGGCTACTGTCGGATATCAGTCTGCGCTTTTCTGCGCAAACGAAAACAGTCGATCGGACTTATATTTTGGGCAAAACTGTACAACACTCCCGGGATAAATTCCCACAAACTCGCATCTCAAACGGCTGCTCACACACCGCGCATCAGAAGTCATTGTAAAGGTTGCTGGAAGTCGGTGGACGGAGGCGGTCAATACCGTAGTGGTAGAGGTCTGTCTTCAGCATGTTACTCCACACTAAAGACTCGTCATACATAGCAAACATATCAACTCAGCAAGGGTTCGCCACCGTATCGCCTTTCGCCTCGCCGTCAACCAGAGGGGCAAGTTCGAGTTTACACACACCATCGTAACGATTATCGTAACGACGAGCGTTCGTGTATTGCGTAGTAACTAGCCATTAATCTGTGACTTTTTTGGCACAGATTAATAGCTAGTTATTATGTTATACACGTTCGATCGTCGTTACGATCATCGTTACGATGGTTTTTGCAAAACTCCGACTAGGGACTCGGGCGTCAACCTAACGTAAGCACGTAATAGCAGCTCCGCTATAGGTCGCGCAACGAATAATGAGCGCTGACATTCAATGCGCAGTAGTAATTTTTTGGGTCTGTTTAGCGGGGGAGAGAGGCGCGACGGGAGAGGCAGCCAGCGCCGGCGCGCTATTGGTTGATCAGTCTCTTCCCGTACCGCGCGCCCCGCACTCGCGTCATGTTTTTGATACTTAGTTGATATTAATACTGTTGTTTTAGTTTCGTTGCCGAAAAAAATGTGATAACAAAAAAAAAACAACAACAACTTTATGTGTTAAAAAGCCATTTTTTTTATACTACTTGAATGACGGAACAAGCAGATGACCCAACTGATGTTAAGCAGTAACCTCTGCCTATGAACATTACCTCATAGGTCACGTCCACCTAGGACACGCCCTATGTGGCATTGCACTGCGCCCGCCACCCTGAGACATAAAGGTGAAAAGTCTCATGTGCCTGTAATTTCAAAAATGGTTTATATCGTGAATTGTTTTATCAAAAAGGAGACAGATGAAATCGTTGATAATCGTTGAAAATAAAATACAACAGATCATTACCAATTTAAAACAGGGTCAGAAAAGAACAGCACTTGCTACACAAACGTCTGTAGCAACTGTTAGAAGGATTTCGAAAAATCCTATCGAGGAATGCTTTGCGCGAACGCGCAAACAACCACACCACTTTCGCCGAGCGCTCATAACTCGTTGCGCGACCTGTACGTCGACTCGGCTATGGCTAGGCGACGCCGCGCTTACGTCTCGCCGGCCGCGGGAGGGGAGAGAAGGGCGAGCGTGGACGACGAGCCGTAAGCGCGGGAACTGCAAGTGACCACACACCGCCACGCGGTTACAACGTACCGGCAATGTTAAAAAAACCCCTGGAGGTCACCATTATGACAAGTTTAAGAGACATCATCTTCAAATTCTAATGGAACGAAATTGCAATTTTTTAAACTAAATTATTCTAAATTAGTTGTCTAATTTAGAACAAAAGTTGTAGCTGAACCAAATGGGGTCATTACTATTGCGCTACACGTTATTTTTAACCCCCGACGCAAAAACAACGGGGTGTTATAAGTTTGACGTGTCTGTGTGTGTGTGTGTCTGTCTGTGGCATCGTAGCTCACGAACGGATTAACCGATTTTGTTGTTATTTTTTTGTTTGAAGGGTGAATTTGTCTGGAGTGTTAGCTATGTTTGATCAAAATCGGTTCAGCCGTTTCATTGCGTAGAGGGTTTTTTTTAATTTTTACAAAATTAATTACTTGTATTATGAGAATTGTGCTTCAGGCTATTTTAGTAAATTGATGTAAACATCTGGCTGAGAAAATAAGATGTTTAGTTAGGTGGGGCTACCAGCTAAAGTGCGTTAAGGTTTTATGAACATAGATTCTTTGCTTAGAGCTACTTTGGAAGGAAAGGCATTTGATAAACTGTAGGTGCAGAAAAGGACTGATACAAAAAAAAAGACACTTGGTAAATTATTGTAGGTACAAACGGCAAAGCTAATTGGTTAACCTCGCGTCACTGATTAAAAATAGTTACATCGTCTAGCGTGCCAAATACCAGATTTTTGTGTTTTACTCCTTAATATTCGATTTTCATATAAGGCCCACGGTTCGCAAATAGATGTGGAGTAAAATCGAGCGTTAATAAAAAGTGAAGTAGTTATGTTTTCCCTCTGCGCAACATATTCGCGCATCTTATACTGAACTCCAATCGCGCGTTTGAGCTGACACACCCCATTTTTTTATTTCGCATGAGACATTTCTAAGTTTTTCTTTCTAAGACATTGTTTTTTTTATTGGTGTTAGTCTAGCGTTTGACCGCCTTGTGTAAAAACATAACTTGTGAAAAAAAGTACAGAAAAATATGAATGTTTCTAGGGGTAACCAATTAGCTGTGCCGTGTGTACATGTACCTTATTTTTCCCCGACTAAGAGGGCGGTTTAGATTTTATATTTGAATATATTTTTAGGCATAGGCACACAAAAACACACAGGTACCAATTTATGTATATTATTATTTTTATACTAACTTTGTTATTAGGAGTATGTTAACAATATAATTAGTACCACCGAATTTAAACTACATCTTTTGATCTGATGATCACAACTTCACTATCTATTATGTACTCGTATGTGTGTCAACTGTCAATATAAAGGGAGTGGCAAGATAGAGGGACTAAAAGGTTATTTTTTTACACCAATACTGCAATTACCAATCCAAGTTTCGCTCAATCAACTATTTGCATTACAAATGTTTACCTCAAAGTAAACTAACCAGAAAAATCAGTAGATTTCGAGAAAACTCCACTTGTCATTAAATTAAAATGTTCTTAAAACAAAACTAGCTATCTGCAAAACTAGCTATCTGCAAAACTACCTATCTGCAAAACTAGCTATCTGCAAAACTACCTATCTGCAAAACTAGCTATCTGCAAAACTACCTATCTGCAAAACTAGCTATCTGCAAAACTAGCTATCTGCAAAACTAGCTATCTGCAAAACTAGCTACAGTGGTGGCCATATAATTAAGAACGCTGATATAAAGGGAAGATTTTTTCCAACTAAGATGCAAAACTAATTGTATGCATTTGTTTTTATTTCTCTCGGTATCGTAAAACATTTCCATATTACCACTGTATTCATTGATACACATGATTGGCTAAAAATCAATAGGCAAACTTTTTACACTACTTTTAAACAAAGTATTCCCTATTACTGGCTGGTCACGTAATTAAGAACGCTGAGTAGTTTATACCTTTATTCAAATTTAAATATTGAACACTCAGTCGATTTGTTACTGTTTGTATAATTTTGGCGCCATTACGTGCTGTAAAAGATTAAAGGTGATTGCTTCTTTAGAAAAAACAATGGGAAAAAATAAAAGTTGTGATAAATCTACAAGGGAAGTAATAATAAAACTTCGCCGGAAGAATTGGTCTTATAAAAAGATAGCCGACCATCTGCAATGTTCAAAAACGATGGTTTTCCACGCTGTAAAGCATTTTGCTACGTATCAAACTACTTCGAATGTTCCACGTGTACCTAAACAGAGAAAAACAACTCCTCGAGATGACCGAAACATCGTTCGTATGGCAAAACAAAATCCTTTTAAAGGGTCCAATGAGCTTAGAAAAGAATATTTTGGTGAAAACAACCCTTCAGCAATCTCAGCACGCACTATTCGAAGACGTTTGGTAGAAGAAAAATTGCACGGTAGGATAGCAAGAAAGGTACCCATGTTAAAACTTTGCCACAGGCAAGCCCGGCTTGCATTTGCGAGAAAGTATGAAAACTGGACTGTGCAACAGTGGAAAAATGAACTTTTTTCTGACGAGACGAAAATAAACAGAGTATGTTCTGATGGAAAACGATATGTACGACGTCCCCCGAATACAGCATTCGACCCAAAGTACACGAAAGTTACATTAAAGCACGGTGGTGGAAACGTGAAAATTTGGGGTTGCTTTTCTGGACATGGTGTAGGACCTGTAAAGTTGATAGAAGGTAACATGGATCAGTTCCAATACAAAAATATACTGGAAGAAACAATGTTACCATACGCTGAAGACGTTCTACCGGTCATTTGGACATTCCAGCATGACAATGATCCAAAGCACACTGCACGCACCGTAAAGGAATTTCTTACAGCGCAATTAGTTTCTGTCTTAGACTGGCCTGCTAACAGTCCAGATCTAAACCCAATAGAGAATCTGTGGTTTGAAGTAAAGAAAAAGGTTTCAAATACAAAGTGTGGAAATTTAAGAGAGCTGTATGACGTTTTTTAGAAGAATGGAACTCTATTTCTCTTGCGAAATGTCAAAAATTAATAGAGTCAATGCCTCGCCGGTGTAAAGCTGTAATTAAAAGCCGTGGATATGCTATTAACTATTAATTTTAGTTAAATATTTATTAAATTTCTTTTTATGTTTCCTGTGCTACATAATATTGTGATTTTTTAAATCTAAGTGTCATACAAAACAATTCCCGAGCAGTTAAATAAATCGTTCTTAATTATTTGTCCAGTTTCAGTACTATTTGAATGTGTTACTTTGATAAAATCAATAAAATGTGCAAAAAATAGTTAGCGATTTCATACTTTATTCTTAAGTCAGGTTGCTCTATTAATGTGACTATTATATAACATAACTAGTTGCTTCTCAGAAGGTACACATCTCTGTGTATGATACGATTTAAATAAAAAACTTCTAGAACTTCAAATCGTTCTTAATTATATGACCACAACTGTATCTGCAAAACTAGCTATCTGCAAAACTAGCTATCTGCAAAACTAGCTATCTGCAAAACTAGCTATCTGCAAAACTAGCTATCTGCAAAACTAGCTATCTGCAAAACTAGCTATCTGCAAGAGACAATGCAGGCTCACTTGAAGTCCCATTATCTTGCAACTCCTTCAGAACTCCGTTGTAGATATACACTAACATCTAAAAAATATAAACTACATGTCTGACGAAACTCTGAAAAACAAACATTCGAATCGCTTTCGTAAAACGCTCAAACGTTTATCTGGTGTGAATAATAATTATGTTTATTAAATATGTTCGTGTAATTGCATGTAATTGGCTAAATTTTATTAGCCAGTAAAATGTGTAAATATTTTCTGTAAGGTTTATATTAGTATGATGTTATATTTAGTCAATTGGTGCTTACTAGTCAAAATTATATTAGCACATAGTTTCATTTTGAGCCATTTTAAAGGGAAATCAAAATTATTTTATTGAACAGTCCACTGCCTTTAAGCTTATTAAGGCTCCGCCTGAGCAAAATGCCAATAATACTTGATTTTTATCCAAGCACATCAAGTAGATTATTCTAACTTTTGAAACTGTCATGGTTATGTAGGTACATACTTTTCACTAGAAACGGGATATTTACCATGATTATTGTGTTATTATAGTTCGGGAACAATACAAATAAAATAATAATAATAATAAATATCCCGTTTCTAGTGAAAAGTAGCATATTCTGATTAAAAATATGCATGAATACTACATTATAATTCCGAGGAACTTCTCTAACCAAAACATAGTAGGACAATTTTTTTTTGATTGTTTGGAAACAATCAATCTCGAAAATTATGGTAAATATCTCGTTTCTAGTGAAAAGTAGAGTACCTATTCTAATTAAAAATATGCATGGATATACATTATAATTCCGAGGAACTTCTCTAACCAAAACACAGTAGAACATTTTCATCGGAGTAGAAAAACACAAAGTTACCTCTAACTTTTGACTAGATTCGATTGTTTGTCAAAATGGTGCAGATTATTTTGTCAAAAGCTGGGTAAATTGAAAATTTTATGTATGTTTCTTGTAAAATTATCTGTATTTTACGAGATAATCAATTAAAATTTCTTTCGAGCGGCACTGTTAGTGTATTTGTGTATCAAAACTTTGCATGGAAAAAACTCATGGGTGTTCCACTGGTAAGATAGTTTTGATGGAACTCATTATTCTAAATAGGCATTATATAGCAGCAATGTCAATCCAATTTAAAATATACATTTCATAAAAATAAGGCTGGATTTAGTGCTAGACCGACGGTGAACGCGTACCTACAGCGCAGAGGGCCTAGTACAGGTTTGTCTAAGTTTTGCATTCGGTATCCCTGGCAGTTCCACATATCCCTACTGGTAGGAAAGAACGGGTTTTTCCACCTCTTGAATCTAATAGCGAGTCGTTATTTGTTATGTATGGTTTGAATGAATTTCACAAGTCCGCTAGGGAAGGTTATAATTTTATTTATCCATACAAAAACGATAGTTCGTCTCGCAATTCGGTTTTAGTTATTCCGAGTGGTTCCAAATTACTGCTGAATTTTTGATAGGTATAGGCAGGGCAGGATTTAATAGTAAAACCACAATATAAGACGATTTGCTTTTTGATATATTTCTTGACTTCCTTGTTTGGCATTTGGCCTTTAATAAAAACCGCTAGACGGCGCTCTCGCGCTGTGTACTGTGTGTGCTGTGTGTATGCGTTCAATGGAAGCTGCGTTACATCATAGGTATTCACTAGAAACGGGATATTTACCATGATTTTTGAGTTTTATATGTTCCCGATATTTCGGCACAGTTGCATGCGCCATGATCACGGGAGAACTGACTAAAGTCTTTGCGAGTAGATGTTATTGGCAGATATATCGATCTACCCTCTTTCTCTTTTTTTTTTCTTTTTTCTTTAGTCAGTTCTCCCGTGATCATGGCGCATGCAACTGTGCCGAAATATCGGGAACATATAAAACTCAAAAATCATGGTAAATATCCCGTTTCTAGTGAAAATTATGTACATAACCATGATAGTTTCAAAAGTTATATCATAGGTATTATTAATATTCTAACAATTACAAGCCTGTACTAAGTCCTCTGATCGTACGCGCGTCGCACTAAACGCGCGTATGTATCACATGGTATCACAATAGCGACAGACGAGCTCGATCGACGGTTCTCGTCTGACGTTGCGTGCACCGTAGTTGTTCATATGTTGTCATTGATACCGAGGGCTTACAGGTTTGTAATTTGGTACCCGGAATAACTAAAACCGAATTGCTAGTCGAAATGTCGTTTTTGTATAAGCGTCCCTAGCGGACTTTTTGTGAAACTCATTAAAACCATACATAAAAATAAATATCGACTCTGAATTCGATAGTCGGGATATCGAATGCAAAACTTAGACAAACCTGAGGGGGGTACGAGTATTGAAAGTTTTCGAAACTATATGAAGTTTCGTTTCCATCCATACATTTTCTGACAGCGCCCCTTAGTTCCTTGACGTTTCCGCTAGGGGCGCTGCAAGTAATTGTATGAAAGAAAACGAAACTTCATATAGTTTTGAAAACTACCCAAACTCGTACTATGGGTACTGTACTCTATTCCTCCTATTTGTTGTATTGTCCTCTGCTACGCTCGACCGACGGCGAGCGCTCACGTCTGTCGTAACGGGTCCTATAGGTAAAACAGGCTAGTAGGTAAAACATGAAAACTATTCATGTACTTTAATTTTATAAAAACGGGAATTTTCACGTACCGTTATATCGGTGACAGCACAGACATTGTTTCGACTCGTTCCGAGAGTCTTTTTCAAAGTGAGTGATCGCGACGCACTCCCTCCGCGTCCCGTTTAGCGTTTTTATAAAATTAATGATAAGATTCACGAAAGTTTTTATAGTAAAATTCATGTACCTACTTTTTGTTTCGTAAAATGAAACAGCACTAATTTGAAAGTAGGCGTACTTGTGTGTCTGCCGGCCGCAGTACATGAGGTCAACGAGTATGTTGGTGGGCCACCTAACTTATGTAAAATGTTATGGATAACATTATATTTTTGGAATATACTATGATAGAACCACACAGTGTTTTATTCTCCGTAACTGATCGCCCGCGGTATTCTCCCTGAACCACAGAATAAATAATAGTACAAAACTGAAATTCGGCATGTAATGCTTCCTCTATCTACAAAATTTCTTCAAAATTGGTCAAGCCGTTTTGCCGTGAAAGGATGACATCATCAGAAGGTCAGCTTTCGTATGTATAATGGACTTTATTCGATGATAACTTTCGAACCGTTGAATCGCCATGAAACACTGAAAGTTCTTATAGAAAATCAAAAACTAAACAAACTAGCAAGTTATTACTTTTATTATATCTTTTCAAAATAGAATCCATTCACATCAATACATCGCTGCTCTGATGGAAAAACTGAGAAAAGCACTTTGCACTCAATCAAAACGTCGGAGTTTTTGGGCTTTTGTCAAATTATGAGGTATCCCACCGGGCACTAAGCTTCCTGACCTCTAAATTTTCATGGAAGTTTTTTTTGTACTTTGCTAGATCTTTTTTTTACGACGATGTCACCTGTTGGTAAGTGACGATGTGGCCGAAGATGGAGCACAAAGGTCGCGAAGGCACCTATTCACTCTAGCCTTGAAGAGACCCAGATTATAGTTTTCAGGAAAGACAGACGACGGTAGTGTATTCCAATCCTTAGCAGTTCGCATTATAAAGGTAGAACTGAAACGTTTTGTGCGAATAGAAGGTATACTAATGGGCTATGAGGTAAGGATGGTACTGAGCCGTACGCCTGCTCGTCCTATGATGAAATGGAGACTGCCAGATCGTGCAGTTCCTGGAAGCATTCCCCGAAATGTAACCTATAGAAGTTCGAAAGGCATGCAACCATTACGGCGGTGCTCGAGACTCTGGATCTTAGTCTCCGCCATATGTTGCTCACCTATAAGCCTGAAAGCTCTGAGTTCGATCGAGTCCAAGGCAGCAAGCTGGTGTTTGGCCGAACCATCCCAAACGTGGCAGCAGTACTCTATACCAGCCCGGACTTGTGCTTTATATTCTAACTGAGATGCTGTCCTGGTGTGAAGTAATGCTTTACTTGACTCATACCGATGCCTAAGCTTGTCCGAATCTGCTGATAGGTCACTCTTTAGTCAGTCTCTATCATACGCCGCACAACACTGGTGTTATCTTCAGTCGTCGCCGTAGAAGGCCGCCCTCACGCAGATCATCGGTGAGATTAGTGCTACCACGTTTAAACTCATTCAACCAGTTGTACACTGCCACGAGATGGGGCTTCATCGTGAAAGACCAATCGAAGTCTCTTTTCCGACACAGGGGATCCTAGTGTGGGATCAGAGGCCGTAGACAAAGTAACATTCTAATAGCGATGACGCTTGTAGGGCAAAAATGTGATTGACGTAAGCTATCGAAATGTCACGTGGTTAATTCTATTGTATTACGACTGTAGAAATGCAATCGCTTATAAGCGAATGCCGTTTGGCTAGGCCGGCTGGACTATACAGGGCGTCCCAAGACTATGCGACATGAATAGATTATTTTAATTTTAAAAGTAAGTAATTCTGCATTCAAGGATTTAAAAAAAAAAACTAGCTTTTTCTGGGAATCAAACAGACTTGAAATAAGAAAAAAAAATACCTTGTGTTGCGTATTTTTTTGATGCCAATCGAAAGAATGAATAAAAAAAAAAACCTCTTGAGTAACATGGTATCTTAAAACAAAATAATAACGTAAAATTAATCATTTTCGTTTTAATTTTTCATTTATGTCAGTTCGATTCCCAGACGAAGCAAGTAATTTTTAGAAAATCTTTGAATGCAGTATTACTAAGTTTTTAAAAATAAAATAAAGTCTCCTTTCAGCAAAATATCCTATCTACAATATTTAAGGTACTTTCCCTTCATGTCGCATAGTCTTGGGACGTACTGTATATGTGCATGTTGGGTGTTATGTTACTATAAGTGAAACCACATTTAGGTACCGATATTCCAACTTTATTTCAATTTATATACAATTTCCCCACAGGTATACAATCATTCATACAAACCAAATTTATCCACCCTACTAATTGATCAAACAACAGTCTTTCTATAAGATTAAATAATTTCCTGCACTCGGATGTTATTGGCTAAACATTTTTTTTGTTTAAGATGGCTGGTACAAAAAAAAATCCCATACAAATTTTGAGAAACCAATTGTCGGTGATAGAATAGATTAGTTTTTACTTTAATTAAAACACTAGTGATGAAATTATATCTATTCTATCACCGATATTAATTCCTCAAAGTTTGTATGGGAAACGGTTTTGGACTATCCCCACCTTAACACAATAAATACAAATACATAAATATTTGCATAACGAATTAAAACATTAAAATTTCCGAACGATTTGACGTTTCGTTTTAACTACCTAAGATTAATTGTGTAACCCGTCTTAAACTTAATAAAATTTAAACTCGAATAATTTTGAATCTCCATTTAAAGTCCCTATAAAAGAATAAATTTATAAATTTAAAAAACCCCCAACGCAATGAAACCTATGAACCAATTTTTATAAAACACTAGCGTCTCGCCCCGGCAGCCCCCCCCCTCCTACCCTCCCCCCTATGTCAATCTCCTGGTTCTAAGCTCCCACCAATTTTCAGCCAAATCGGTTCACCCGTTCTTGAGTTATAAGTGGTGTAACTAACACGATTTTGTTTTATATTATATATAGAATGTCTAAGAACCATCGCTAGAAAACCTGCATTCAAATTAGTTCATCTGTTTAAGAGCTACGATGCCACAGACAGACACACAGGCAGACAGACAGACACAAATAGCGGTCAAACTTATAACTACCCTCTTTTTGCGTAGGGGGTTAAATATATGAATAGTTGCGAGTATTATGACTAGGTTGTAGATACCAAATAAAAATTGAGCTTTTGTAACCGTGCCTACAGTCAGGCGCACTCCGCAGTTTAAGGTGAATGCTCACGCTTGCACAGCGAAATTCAATTTTTTTAGTGTTTTTTTGCTCATCAACACTTCTTCAGATAGCGAAAGTTGAGTTCGCGAGCACTAGGAGACTTAACACACATGTTTTAATTGATAGTATCACATAAATATCATTAGTTTAGCTACGATACCCCTAAACAAAATAAAACACTGTTAAAATGTGTTAGGGGTATCGCTTCAGAAGAAGTGTTGATGAGCTGTAATGGGCAAAAAACACCAAAAAATTTGAATTTCGCGCCGCAAGCGTGAGCACCCACCTTAAGGTACGAAGCTACAAGTACGGGGCGGGCTCGACTTGTCAAGTCAATTCAATGAGTCAGACAAGATAAGAGTTACGCGATAGAAAGAGAGGTAACTTCTTGGTGACTTTAGCTGTAGGTAATTAGCGCTGTGCTACCTGAATTGCACTTTATTGTGTGGGGCAAGATATTTCATCTAGTAGTTACCTCTCCTTCTAACGCGTAACTCTTATCTTGCCTGACTCACTGGATTGACTCGACAAGTCGAGCCCTTAGCTTAGCCATAGAATAATAGAGAGAGCCATAGAGTTTTCTTGTATGAGATTAGCAGTCTATTGTGTTTAGTTAGTCTATGGCTTAGCCAAGAAGCTTCATACCTAAAGTGCGCTACGCCTGGTTATAGTTTGCAAAATAGTGGCAATTGGATATTGATGTCATCTCGTCACGTGGTCTCGGAGTAGCAGACAATGTTCCTTGAATGATGCCCTACTGTTTCCTTTTGTACATCATATCAAGCAACATCAAAAACAGATTCGCATTGCTAGCCGGTAACGCATTAACTTTCTGCAAAATCCCTTCGTAGACAATTCGTTCCTCATTCTTGTACAGGTCTGGTATCCTCAACTCCTGGTACAGACGTTTGATGGTGTCCACATTAGCTGGGTCTTTGTTGGCGTAGTTTTCAACGAAGGTGGCGCGTTGTGTTTCGTCGCAGTGTTTGAGCGCGTTCACGGCGAGCCAGGAACATTTGCCTTCTTGTATGTCGGTGCCTATTTTCCCCGTCACTGATTCGTCGCCGTAGCAATCGAGGTAGTCATCCTATGACAAGTAATAAATAGAGTAACAATTAAAAAAACCCTCTACGCAATGAAACGGTTGAACCGATTTTAATCAAACAAAGCTAAGAACACACCCGGCAAATACACCTTTCAAACAAAACAAAAAAATCTAAATTGGTTCATCCGTCCGGGAGCTACGAGACGACAGACAGACACACACACACACACACAGACACGTCAAACTTATAACACCTCTTTGTTTTTCGTCGGGGGTTAAAAAGAAGAGGTTGGTTGTATCACTGGTGCTTTGTTGGTTATTCGTTATGTAGGTACGGTATGCGTTCATTCCCCTTGACACTACCAAAATACACCATAAGGCTTCGACTAAAATAAAAAAGTATGGACGGAGGGAACGATAGTTTAGAAGCTCATAAAGTGATCTCATCACTCACTTCGCTTCAGTCGCTCTTTGTGGCGGCAACGAATGACGTGTGTATGTGTGTTGTAATTGTGACTTATTTTTAACAGACTTTTTTTTATACTACTTGGAATGGCGGGTCAAGTAGATGGCCCACCTGATGTTAAGCGGTAACCTCTGCCTATGAACAGTGCATTACCTCATAGGTCACGTCCACCTAGGACGCACCCTATCTGGCATTGCAATGCACCCGCCACCCTTACCCTGCAAACCGGAACACAGCAATGCGAGCACTACTGCTTTGCGGCAGAAATAGTTATAGCGGTAGTACAACCCCGGACGAACTCTTTCAAAAAGAAGCTCTACTACTACTACTAATACACAATGTCCATACTTTTTTATTTTGGTCGAAACCCAAAAACCCGAAACACTTTTGGTTTGGTGTGTCACGGGGAATTACACACAACCCTAGTGATTGCCTTGTTTACTTTTTGATGTGAAACATCTATTTCGCGCCTAGACAGTAAACCCGACTCGAATGCCGTGACGGCAAGCAGCATGACAGCGTCATGCCGTTTGATAGATATTTCACATCTACCGGCCGTCATGTAACGGCAAACTTTTTTATTACAAGCTTTTATATATCTTGCAATGTATGTCCGGGTGGAATCTTGTAACTGAATTTTAAAGCAGTTATCCTCAACCAATTGAGCTGAAATTTGGCATACCTGTCAAGTTCCGATGACAATACAATATGATGGTGACAGCGAGCTGATCTGATGATGGAGACGAACGATGATGGTGGACAACGGAACTCCTCGATGGATAATAAGACTGGCCGTGTTAAGGCTCATTTTGATCACTACACGGTTACGATCACTAATTTTATTTATGCATTACATTATTTATACATTTTATTTATTTTACTATAAAAACTTTCGTGAATCATATCAATTATTTCATAAAAACGGGAAATTATATTTAATTTCCCGGGGATTTTTTATTTATTTATTTAATTTTATAAAAGCTTGTATTGAAAAATATATTTTTCACAAAAAACTTGTCACAATTATAATGCAAAATCATAGTTGACTATTACCTTCCAGATTACTATCTTCCTGTGACATATCTATTAATAAATAATGCGTTATTTCAATTTTCTGATTTAAATTCATGGCTGTCGACTTTGCACTTAAGTGTAGAGTGCAATGTGCATTTGCATCAAGACTAGAGCATATATTAAGATGTTAAGGTAAGATATTCACAATACAGTGGTTCTTAAACTCAGTATATCTTGTAATCTACCGCTGAATACTTTATCAGTAGGTAACTTCAAGCTCTTAACTCAGTATGAAAATTGTATAGTAATGTATTTTTAATCGTATGTAAATTCGCTCATAAAGTTATACAGTAGGCCAATTTTAAATGTTGACAATGCAGCTAGTAGAATACATTTTATATTCTAAATATAATACATTTTCTTTTAATTTACCCACGACACAGGGAATCCTAGTGGGACTATGAATGTGACTGTTAAGTCTTTTTTTTTTTTTTTACCTCTTTGGAGCGTTGGGCGAAGGTTCGCCTGCGTCGCAGGAGGTTGCGGGTTCGATTCCCGCCTCGGTACAAATATTTGTTCAGGGTTTTCTGGGTATTTTCTATGTATAATAAAAAATATCTATCTATGTAATGTATTGTATTAAGTATATCAGTTATCTAGTACCCATAACACAACTGCTTAGCTTGGGGCTAGATAATGTTGTGTGAACTGTCCAGCATTATTTATTTATTTGTTTCACTTGCAATGTTAATATGTATGTTCGGATCAAATCTTGCAACTGAATTTTTAAGTAATTAATTAACCTCCACCAATTGAGATGAAATTTGGCATACCTGTATGCCAAATTTAATCTCAAATTTCTGTCAAGTTCCGATGTGAATGCCATACTAATACTAATGTTGAGCTTCATTGTTCTTGTCTGTTTTTATGTTGTGTTTATATTATTATGTATTTATTTTTATGTATTATAATGTAGGTTTGTATATATTTAATGATATGTGTATTTGTCAAGGTGATAACACCACTGTCCCATTCTTCCATATAGTCCTCTCCATCCTAAGGTTGTCTGGAAGAAATCGCTATAAGCGATAAGACCGCCCATTGTACATTTCTGTTATTTTTTTGTTATTGAGTTATGTTTTGTATTTCTGTGTGTTATTTGTGTACAATAAAGAGTTAATCTATCTATCTATCTATATATCTATCTATTTATCTATCTATATATCTATCTATATATCTATCTATCTATCTATCTATTTACTATGGTGACAGCGAGCTGATCTGATGATGGACAACGGAACTCGATGAATAAATAGTAGACTGGCCGTGTTTAGGCTCATTTTGATCAGCACACGGTTCCGATCACTAATTTAATAAAAGCTTGTATACCACAAACATATTTCTTGTTTTTTCAAACAAAGGTCACTGCCTTTTTGAAAGGCACAAAGGGTCAACTCACCTGTATTTGAAATAGTTTCCCCAGGTCTAAACAGACCTCTTCGACTTTTTTGTGTGTGTTCTTGTCAGCATTATTGGCCAGCAGATAGCCCAACGAGACGGGCAGCTTGAAGGTGTAGTAGGACGTCTTATGTTTCACGATAGAGTAGTACCGATCTATTGTGAACATACTGTAGTCGCTCTTGTTTCTGTGCGCCATCGTGTAGTCCAGGTGCTGGCCCATGCTGGTGAAAAGGATTGCCTGGAAATTAAAGTTTACTTTGATTAACTAGTGGTTCGCCCCGAACTGAGACCTTTTTTTTTTTTTTTTTATACTACTTGAATGACGGAACAAGTGATGGCCCACCTGATGTTAAGCGGTAACCTCTGCCTATGAACAGTGCATTACCTCATAGGTCACGTCCACCTAGGACGCGCCCTATGTGGCATTGCACTGCGCCCGCCACCCTGAGACATAAAGATGAAAAGTCTCATGTGCCTGTAATTCCTCACGAATACACGCGATTTAGGTAGGTTATCTTATTTATTTCGATAAAATATCTATGTACGTGAGTACATCCACATAAAATAAACGTACTTGTCGGTTCGAAAAGCAAACACAACGTCCTACAACCTACAACGCCGTTCAAATTCCTAGAAACGGGAGGTCAACAATGGATGTTATACTGGTTATTTTTAGAGTACAAGTTTCGAAATTCTTTAATTTCAGACTTTTCCCAGTATTTGTGTCATAAAAGCTACAAACATACCAAATTTCAGCGTTGTAGGATTAGTGGAAGTAACCTAGAGGTTTTGGTTTTTTACATTTTCAATTTACCCTAATATATCAAAAACTACATAAGTTAAAAAAAAAAAAAAATTGTTTTGAAATGTCGAAGCGAGGGGCATATATGACACCCCATTCGATCTGATATTCTCAATTTTTCTTGGACCCCGATGTCTCAACAACCCCCGGACCGATATAGCTCATGCCTTACCAACAAATTGTACCAATACTATCTACCCCCAATCAAATTTCATGAAGATCGGATTAACGGTTCTGAAGTTATGCTCGGACAAACATACATACGTATGCATACATACATACATACAAACGCCAATGACGACGACCTCTGTGGCGCGGCTGGCGAACGTTCGCCTGCGACGCAGGAGGTTGCGGGTTCAATTCCCGCCTCGGAACAAATATTTGTGCGTTCTGCAGATATTTGTTCAGGGTGTTCTGGGTGTTTTCTATGTATAATAAAAAATATCTATCTATGTAATGTATTATATTAAGTATATCAGTTATCTAGTACCCATAACACAAGCTCTGGCTTAACTTGGGGCTAGATAATGTTGTGTGAACTTGTCCAGCATTATTTTTATTTTTTATTTTTTTTAATTCTTCAAAGTTGACTCAGAGAACTCGCTTCGCTCGTTCAATAAACGAATGAACTTCGGGATTAAAAGTGTCCTATGTTATTGCTTGTTAAATTTAGCAGAGTCCCGTGACAGGTATTATTTTGGTCGTTGCGTTTCGTTTCGTATGAGGTAGTGCTGGCCTCTGGTGTCAGAGTTTGTCAAGCCGCCCGAGGGCCTCTGACATGACTTAACGACTGCTATTAATAAATAACAGCCGGGACCGACAGCTTAACGTGCCCTCCGAAGCACAGAGCGATGGAAATCCGCACATAACTTAGAAAAGTCATTGGTGCGGAGCCTAGGATCGAACCCGGTATCGTTGGATTCTGAGTTGCACTATTGAACCGTTAGGCTACCATCGTACCATTATGTTGGTAGTTATGAGTCTTAACTTGATCCGAAGTACCAGGAGCTTCTGCCATTTGAGATCGTAGGCCACGAGATCAAAAAAACTTAAATCTAGAAAACACGCAAAGATAGGCGTGTTTCTACTAGTATAATACTGGACAGACTGTCCATAGACCAGTACTTAAGGCGCGATAGGTTCTCAAATGTCTCTAGAATTTTAAAGTTTTTGATTAGAATGTTCATAGTTTTCTAGGAAGAAAAAAATATATGATATTCTTGAGCTTCTTATCTAGTGAAATCAATAATTCAATACAATACATAAATTATTTCACTCGATAAAAAAAAATAACAAAGATACCTCCTTTTTAAAATTTAAATGCTATTTTTCACTCACTTCTCTCACGTTTTAATTTTTGAAACATTTGGTTACATGTTAGTTATTATTTGAGTTAGTGAATTCATCAACAAAATTAAAGAAAACTTTGAACAACATTTTTATATAATTTTTTTATACATAAAAACACGGTATCAGAGCGTGCGCTCGCCTTCTTCGCCTCATACAAAAATGTTCGTTGAACCTATAGCGCCTTAAGACATAGAATAGCATTTTCAGTAGACTTTCCGGGTCTAAATCCGAACTGTGCATCGTGCAGGTGTAATGAATGAATGAATGAAAATACTTTATTCCACACCTAAAAATAGAGCAGTAGTAGTAGAGCTTTTTTGTGAAAGAGTTCGTCCGGGGAAGTACTACCACCATACCTATTTCTGCCGCAAAGCAGTAGTGCTCGCATTGCTGTGTTCCGGTTTGAAGGGTAAGGGTGCCGGTGAAATTACAGGCACATGAGACTTTTCATTTTTATGTCTCAGGGTGGCGGGCGCAGTGCAATGCCACATAGGGGGCGTCCTAGGTGGACGTGACCTATGAGGTAATGCACTGTTCATAGGCAGAGGGTACCGCTTAACATCAGGTGAGCCATCTGATTGCTCCGCCATTCCAGTAGTATAAAAAAAAAAAACCTTACAAATGCGTAATTGTTTCTTTAAGTGTTGATCAAGCGGACTATCCAGCACCTTGGCTATAATAGTGGCAAGTGAAATAGGCCTATACTTGCCAAGTATTGTTTTCATGAACTTACCATCCCTGACAAGTATGAATATTTTATTTTATTAAATAGGACACCCAACACATGTTTACACTAACACTTTCAAAAAACAAAACAAGGTCTTAATCTTAGTGTTCCCGTAGTTATAGGGCATCACAGCGTGCGTAAGAATATTACAGGGATAGAGGAACCTGGGTAGATTTCGGATACGGCAGTCGGTACCAGCGTCTATCATGTCGTCTACTACTAGTAATTACCTCATTGAAAAGCTCCACGATATCAACACAGAGCGGCGTCTTGCTGAAGTTGGCCTGCAGGGTCTCGTTTATGGCCTCTAGGCCCACGTTGGGCAGTCGGTACCAGCAGGGCATGGCACCCGTCTATCATGTCGTCTACTACTAGTAATTACCTCGTTGAAAAGCTCCACGATATCAACATACAGCGGCGTCTTGCTGAAGTTGGCCTGCAGGGTCTCGTATATCGAGCAGTGGATGAGGATGGAGTCGTTGATGGCCCCCAGGCCCACGTTGGGCAGTCGGTACCAGCAGGGCATACCGCGGCGAGTGCTGGAGCCGTCCATCATGTCGTCTACTACCAGGAAATATGCCTGCAACTGTACACAAAAATAATAATTACCTTTTAAGAATAAAACATGGATGAACTGGACGCCTATGAGAGGGAATGGGAAACGGTTGCACAGGACCGTGGTGACTGGCGGAAGTGGGAGGAGGCCTTTGCCCAATAATGGAATAGTATGGGCTAATATTAATAGTATGAAAATAACATACATAAAGTGAGAAGTCGTCATTTTGAGAAACAGTCCGGTGAACATTTTGTGAAAAAGTACAGTGTATGTTTTTATGAAGTGGTCATTCTGAGACAACAAGCCGTGGTGTGTCCGGCCTACGAATATACCCCTCCATCTCCTCCCGTGGATTTCGTAAAAGCCGACTAAGGGATTACCCGGACTTGTTGATAAGATTCGTTGGTACAAGATTTGTCCTGGCTACTAGCTTATTATGGAATGTGTTATTACTGGAAGAAAGCGTTAGCAGAGTCAGTCGTGTGAAGCAATGGCGGTGATGAGCTCACCACTCGTCACGTCTATATTCCACGATGGTGCAACCCACTGTGAAAAGAGGCCCATTGAGGCCCTGTAATACCCCTACGGGGAAAGAGGCGTGTATCTATGTATGTATTATGTATGTATGCGGTGTGTTTATTGCGCGTCATAAGAAAAGGACGCTGGCAGACAAGCTTCTTCAGGCGTTCCAGCGTTCTTTTTAACCCCCGACGCAAAAACGACGGGGTGTTATAAGTTTGAAGTGTCCGTGTGTGTGTGTGTGTGTCTGTCTGTCTGTGGCATAATAGCTCGCGAACGGATGAACCGATTTAGTTTTTTTTTTTGTTTGAAAGGTGAATTTGTCGGGAGTGTTCTTAGCTATGTTTGATCAAAATCGGTTCAGTCGTTTCATTGCGTTAAGGGTTTTTTAATTTTTACAAAATGAATTACTTGTTATATGATGCGTATACATTTTGGAAAGTGGTCATGTTGAGAAAAAGTGCGGGGTATACATTATGAAAAGTGGCGTTTTGCGAATAAGCCATCCCATCCCACTATCCTTTAAGGGGCCCCAATTCGATTTGAACTAAAATCTTGTAGGTTCGTACAATTCAATTTTTGAAAGACAGGCACTGTTTAAAATGAGAGCTAGTGCCAGATCCTTTGGTTGGAATTCGGAAAATTCTGCTACTTACTTGCGAAACGGCAATAAACGCGCTAAATATTCTAAAGCTTGTTCCAGCACGTACGTTTTTTTGAGAAAGTCTTACAAGTATGTGAATAAAATGCTTGTAATTTAGATTCTAGACAACATGGGCAAGATACTTGATAAGCTTTATTTTTTAAGTACATTATGAACATCCAAAGTTCAGGTAAAATTGTGCAAATAAGCTGATTTTTGAAGGCTTATACAGAATTTAGAGGTAAAAAAAAAAAAAAACATCACGTACATAGATATATTCTTCATGATACATATTTGTACAAAACATCTGAAGAAAAAATTGTTACAACTTCATAATCACGTACGAGCTGAGCACCATCGTTTTTATGGAAAGTACTGGAATTGACTGCTCTTAAGCGAGCTTCGTATATTTGTTTGTCTGTCTGTTCCTACAGAAAAACTCGAATATGGCTGGAATAATTTAGATGAAATTGACGGTTAGCTAGATCCCACAGCTAGGAAAAGTCTTTCTTTGAGAAATGCATAGGGAAAAACCAATGTTTCCGAGCGATGCTCTAGCAGGTATTGGGATGTCTTAAGCTGAGGCCAAACCAACGCGTTCAGCCCGCGTTCTCGGTGGCGTGCTCGGTGGCGATCAATGGTAAGACAATGGATCGCCACCGCGCACGCCACCGCGGACGCGGGCTGAACGCGTTGGTATGGCCTTAGCTTTACTCAGAAAAAGGAGTTTTTTTTTTATACTACTTGGATGACGGATCAAGCAAGAGGCCCACCTGATGTTAAGCGGTAACCTCAGCCTATGAACAGTGCATTACCTCATAGATCACGTCCACCTAGGACGCAACCTATGTGGCATTGCACTGCGCCCGCCACCCTGAGACATAAAGATGAAAAGTCTCATGTGCCTGTAATTTCACCGGCACCCTTACCCTTCAAACCGGAACACAGCAATGCGAGCACTACTGCTTTGCGGCAGAAATAGGTATGGTGGTAGTACTTCCCCGGACGAACTCTTTCACAAAAAAGCTCTACTACTACTAGTTATCCTACTAGCGTTATCCATTATCTGACTTATCTACGGCCTACCACTATAACATCATTATACTATTATTTATTCTGTGTTAGCAGATAGGTTCGTAATAGCATAGACTAACTAAACACAATAGACTGCTAATCTCATACAAGAAAACGTGCATCGATGAATGATTGTCTACAATGACGTTAGATGTCGCTGTTTTGAATCTGCTATAAACGATTGAAATCATTTTTACATGTATTTCGAATAGATCGATAAAACATATTTTGCGACCATAGTTTCATAATTAAAAAATAAATTACAAATTTAAATGTTTATTTTTAAAGAGATTAGGTAATTGGTTTAAAATACTGATTGAATGAATTTGCCAGCGCCATTTAGAAATAGCCTGGAATTTTGCCAGCGCCATCTAGAAATAGCCTGGAATTGACGTTTTTGACGACCTCTGTGGCGCGGCTGGCGATGGTTCGCCTGCGATGCAGGAGGTTGCGGGTTCGATTCCCGCCTCGGAACAAATATTTGTGCGTTCTGCAGATATTTGTTCAGGGTGTTCTGGGTGTTTTCTATGCATAATAAAAAATATCTATCTATGTATTGTATTATATTAAGTATATCAGTTATCTAGTACCCATAACACAAGCTCTGGCTTAGCTTGGGGCTAGATAATGTTGTGTGAACTTGTCCAGCATTATTTATTTATTTATTTATTTACGTTTTCTTGTATGAGATTAGCAGTCTATTGTGTTTAGTTAGTCTATGGTATAAATATGTAATAGGTCGGACAGAGGACAGCACCCTTTGCAGATATGACACAAATGACAGCACTATCTATGTGACTTTTTGACTGACCTATTCGCATTGAATAGATAGATATAGCACAACAGCTCAAGTGTAGAGAAATGAAATTGAAGTGAACTGCTTGGCTTTTCAAATTTGTGGTAATTGTCTACCAAAGTTTTAGTAAAACGGCCACCGTTTTACTAAAACATGACTTGACTGACTTTGATGACTTGGAAGGAGTGTAACGTTGCAAAATATATTTAGTCCAGTCAAGATGTACATCCGTGCTTGCAAAAGTTCGGGTCACGCTGATTTTTTTATCTGGGGGCGAGTCCCTGAGAAGAAAGCTTCCACCCCCAATCAGTCGGATTAAAGTTGATTCCCTGCCACTTCTGCACTTGGAAGTGGCATCTTGCCGCATGGTGGCCTGCGGCATCTTCCGTCAGTACCGTTTGCGGTTTGGCCAAGGAAAGACCAAAATCACCACTCTCCTGAGCAAGAGTGAACCACTTGCTGAGCAAGTGGAGGTCTACCTACAGGTACCAAAATTAGGTCTCAAATGAAAGCTATTTATATTTGCTACAATTTCATTTCGTATAATATTTGACTTGGGATGCGTATTTTAGAAGATATTTCACAAAATAAGTGAACATTTCGAAAGAAAACACTTATAGGAAAAAAATTGCCTATTTTCGAAGAACTGTATCTTGGGAACCAATGGCTGTTTAGAGCTCGAGCTAGTGTCAAATTGTAGTAAATTTAGTCTTCTTTATAAGTATTTCCAGTAACTATACCGGTCAGACCCTTCCTTCACTAAGATATTGAGCAAAACTGAAAAACCACCGAAAATTTAATGGATTTTTGGGCACACCGCCGAACGCACAGCACTTGGAAAATTGCAAATCTGGTTTTTTAATATGGTTAAGGTCCTAACAACATATAAAAAAATCAGCCTGACCCGAAATTTTGATGTTTAACTTGACTGGACTAATTGAATTCAATAAAATTAAGTATATTGAAAATACAAAAAACTTGATAACGGTAAACGCATAAGTCGTTCTATCCTCTATTCTATATAGGTTTGAGAAAAACCAGGGATAGTCCGAGGCTTCGTCAGTTTAGACATAACATCGGTCGGATCTGAGAGTGAGAGCTGACTTCGGAAAACAAACCATCGGCTTTTGTACTAAAGTTGTACATGATTCACCGTGATAAACCTAGACTACGTAGTTTAACTTAGTTTTCTTTAATAATGGGCCAATTCAGCCCAGATATCATATATTAAACTAATGGGTCTTGTTGTTGTGTGTTAGTATCAAGTCAATATAGACCATCAGTCTTAAAATAGCTCAAGAGGAGTCAACAAGGGTCATCCTTTATCCAGAGAAACTATATTACCACTAGGATAAAACAGATAGATAGATAAACTCTTTATTGTACACCTAAGAACAAGAAATTAATTTTGTAAAAATTAAAAAACCCTTAACGCAATGAAACAGCTGAACCGATTTTGATCAATCATAGCTGAGAACACTCCCGACAAATTCACCTTTCAAACAAAAAACAAAAAAAACTAAATCTGTTCATCCGTTCGGGAGCTACGATTTTACACGTCAATTTTATAAAAACCCGTCGTTTTTGCGTCGGGGTTTAAAAAATAAAACAAAAAACAACAAAGTGACAAAAAACAACGTACAATGGGCGGTCTTACCGCTAAAAGCGATGAAAACAACAGCACACCCATAAGTACTTCCTCAATAATCAAGACCGCGAAATTGATAGGGGTCTCTCACATCAGCGCCGCGCGTTCATTGTACTATCGTATCCGGAATATTTCGGACTTCATGCCATAGAACAAAAACCGGCCAAGTGCGAGTCGGACTCGCACACGAAGGGTTCCGTACTATTATCTATAAAAACGGCAAACAATACATTTGTTGTATGGGAGCCCCCTTAAATATTTATTTTATTCTGTTTTTAGTATTTGTTGTTACAGCGGCAACAGAAATACATCATCTGAGAAAATTTAAACTGTCTAACTATCACGGTTCATGAGATACAGCATGGTGACAGGCGGACAGCGGAGTTTTAGTAATAGGGTCCCGTTTTACCCTTTGGGTACGGAACCCTAAAAAGATACTATGGCAGAATTGTTAATTGCGACTACTGAACTTTCTCTCCGATACTGCGCACAGAATGGTCAACGATAGATAGATAGAAAATTCTTTATTGCACAACTTAAAAAGTATTGTACATAGGCGAACTTAATGCTAGATAGCATTCTCTTCCAGCTAACCTTTGTGTAATGTGGAAAACAATAGTAGGTGGTGCACAACAATTTGATTAAAGGACAGATTGTATAACATAATATCCTACTAATATTATAAACGCGAAAGTTTGTATGGATGGATGTATCTTTGTTACTCTTTCACGTAAAAACTCCCGGATGGATTTGGATGAAATTTTGCATGGAGATAACTGGACTCCCGGAATAACACATAGGCACATTTTTATCCCGATATTCCCACGGGATCGAGACTTACGCGGGTGAAACCGCGGGGCGCTGCTTGTTTACTATAAAAGATGCAGAAATAATAAATAAACACATACACACATATTCAATAGACTAATAAATACATATATCATAGGTATACAATTATAGACGATGATGAACGATGATTTTATTTAGTTACCTACTATGCGGAACTTAAAGTGATCAGTTGTAGAAATAATACCTACATTTTTGTTTACACGCCTTGATTTGAATATGTTATTAGCAAACAGCATAGGTAGCGTGAGTGGTGTCCTTTTAAGGACAGAAAAGGGCAATTAGTATGTTTAACATGTCAGTTACAGTATTGAAAACCAGTTCTTATGGCAAACAGATGATTGTGAAGATAGGGGAACTATGGCTGTCACAATTGGCTGCCTTACATCTTAGGATACACAAGGGCCGTTTTCCCATACAAACGTAGTCCCCTGTTTTCTCCCTGGATAATGCCAGTAAAGCAATATTTTTGTTTCCAAAAAATCTATGGCCACCATGGCATGTCCCTATGTTTTCCTTTCTTTTATAAATTAATTATTAAAAGAGATATGACCATTCAAAAACCTAAAAAAATGGTCAGATTTTCCGCTGTGTTCAAACATCCTGAAAACAAATTTGACTAGATTATATAAAAAAATGAAATCATAAAAACACGGCTAAAACTTTCTTTTATTTTTAATAAAAAAAATAGTTAAATTGGTTAAGTTTTGGAGAAGGAATCAGGGGACTACGAATCGTTGATTTTATGTACTTTTAATAGGTATTGTCGATCCAAGCTGCAGTTGTCTCTATCACGCTCTGCGGGGGGAGGTTCAAGGTCTGCGCGACAGCAATAGATTTTACAAATATCTATTTTTTTATTCTCTAGCCCTTGGTGTTTCCTCTTAATGCTTAAAGCGATTTCTTTCAGTCAGCCGTAGGACGGACAGGACAATATGGAATAAGTACCGATGACCTCGGCCCCTGGGATGTCAATGACGCACCCTGCGGCGATTGTGCCTTCCCCTGCTTCACGTTCTCGCCAGCAGAAGAGGAGTTACGCGCAATTGTCCCGCCAGTCTCAGCCGCCGAACCCGGCGCTTTGCGCCGAGCCTCGTCTGAGGAATGTGGCACCGGAGAAACCCGTTCTTAAAACGCAGAGAGTCAACGTAGACGGCTTCACCCTCGTGGAGAAGAGACGACGACCAAGATCGTGCCGCAATCAACGCGGCACCGGTCAGATACTGGCTGAGTCGACAACAGTGGCGTAACTAGGCTATCTGGGACCCGTGGCAAATTCGAAAATTTAAAAAAAAATTATGTGGGACCGAGGCAGATTCGAAAATTTAAAAAAATTTGTTTGTTTCACTTTGGATTTTAAGCAGAACTTATAAAAATATACTTTTCAAATAAAATATAACACTCGGGTACAATGTAAAAAAATATTTTTGAGCTCGCGGCCTCTTGGGCTGGGGCCCTCTTGGGTCGGGGGGGCCGTGGCATTTTTCCAGCCCTGCCACCCTATTGTTACGCCACTGGTCGACAACACTGCATGCAGTTGAGCCGACTATCAAGATCTACCTCTCCCGAATAAGCGAGAGAACATCAGGAGATGATATACTCCGGTTCGTGACGGAGAGGTGCCAAGGCCGGATTCAGGGGCCGGCGATTCGACTGTCTCTCCAGCGCCTGCAGACCAACAGGGCCACTGACTTCAAGTCATATGCTCTCCAGGTCCAGGCGAAGTATAAGGATGTGCTCCTTGATCCGGAGTTCAGGCCAGCTGGCATTGTTTACCGACGCTATAGTGAAGCGTTATCGAAACCAAATCCCTCTATTGACGTTAAGTGATAGTTTTAAGTATTTTTAACTAGCGCGGAAGGCAAAGTTCTGTTATTTCATATACTTACGAACATCTTTGAAATTAATGCAAATGTTAATTATGACTTGTTGTACCTATTCTAAGTGAAATAAACTTATATTGACGACCTCTGTGGCGCGGCGGGCGAAGCTTGGCCTGCGACGCAGCAGGTTGCGGGTTCGATTCCTGCCTCGGAACAAATATTTGTGCGATCGCAGATATTTGTTCAGGGTGTTCTGGGTATTTTCTATGTATAATAAAAAATATCTATCTATGTAATATATTGTATTAAGTATATTAGTTATCTAGTACCCATAACACAAGCTCTGCTTAGCTTGGGGCTAGATAATGTTGTGTGAACTGTCCAGCATTATTTATTTATCTTTTCCTATTATGGGTCTAGGCGTTCGACCATCATATCCTGACTTATAGGCTGCGGCAATAATATAGGTAATATAGTGGTTTTAGGTACTAATAGTTCTTGCGTAAAATTACCCCTTTTAGAAATTACACACATGTTAGTAGTAGTAGAGCTTTTTTGTGAAAGAGTTCGTCCGGGGAAGTACTACCACCATACCTATTTCTGCCGCAAAGCAGTAGTGCTCGCATTGCTGTGTTCCGGTTTGAAGGGTAAGGGTGCCGGTGAAATTACAGGCACATGAGACTTTTCATATCTATGTCTCAGGGTGGCGGGCGCAGTGCAATTCCACATAGGGTGCGTCCTTGGTGGACGTGACCTATGAGGTAATGCACTGTTCATAGGCAGAGGTTACCGCTTAACATCAGGTGGGCCTCTTGCTTGTTCCGTCATCCAAGTAGTATAAAAAAAAAAAAAACTCTGGCAAAAAATTTATTTTCGTAGTTTCACAAACAAGCCGGTTCTTTGCTAGCATTTCACACTTCAAGTGACTATCGATCTTTGTAACTGATGAACATTCATTAATAATGTATTTAGTGAAAGTCATCAACTATGTAACACACCTATATATTTATATTATAACTATGCGACTTGTGAACGATGATTTTAAGGTGTAACGCAAAATTACCAATCTTAGATTTGATTTTTAAGTGACTTTTTTTTATTTTTTAATCATATGGAATGAAAAGGGCTTTTTCGCTCGATGATGCCGCCCTAAGCAAGTGATTAAGTGACTTAATCAATTACAATATTAAAATTATATAGGTATGTATAGATACTACAGTATAATTAGCAGGGTACCAGGAACACGATAGGAATATATTTTATATATAAAAAAAAAAAAATTTGCCTACATTAGATTGTTTATAAAAATTCAAAATGGTGCATATTATTGGGTAAAAAATTAGATAAATAAAGTCAAGACAACAAACCCGAGACTTTGCTGTTCTGGGGGTTTTGTAAAATTATCTACATTTTACGAGATATTCAATAAAAACAGCTTTTTCGGCGCGAGGCGTTTTTTTTTTTGTATGAAGATGTTGACCTGGTGTTGGCGCAAGATGACGCATTGGAAATTTTGGAGGCAGGGACCTTTGTCTCATATTTTCAAAACATTTGAAAGTGATATTTGGTGACCTACATACATACATACATAGACACACGCCTTTTTCCCCGAAGGGGTAGGCAGAGCCACAATAGGCCTCTTTTCACAGTGGGTTGCACAATCGTGGAATATGGACGTAACAAGTGGTGAGCTCATCGCCGCCATTGCTTCCCACGACTGACTCGGCTGACGCTTTCTTCTAGTAATAACACATTCCATAATAAGCTAGCAGCCAGGACAAATGTTATACCAACGAATCTTAACAACAAGTCCGGGTAATCCCTTAGTCGGCATTTACGACATCCACGGGAGGAGACGGAGGGGTCTATTCTTAGGCCCTTATTCTTATTCTTATTTTGGTGACCTGATTCTTCGTATCACTGACTTGTGATACTAGTAGCATTTCACGATTGGTTATCTTTTATAGCAGCGAAAAAAATATCAAAGACATTATATAAAATTAAAAAAACGTTTTTAACGTATACAACCTTATAAAAAATCCTATATTTCTTTTATAACTACAAGCATTAGATAATATCCTGAACTTCACATTATTTAGAACATGTTTTATTTAGAACATGTACATTATTTAGAATATAAATATCAGTATTGAAGAAATATTTTTTTTGTTAAAATTATTTTATCTACACTCAAATCGAAACATTCGAATTACGAATTCAAAAAATTCAGAATAAAACTCATTATAGTACCGCCAACTGTATCATAAAACTCATTATAGTACCGCTATCTTTTTTATTTATTAATTCATTAAACTAGTCTATGGTTATAGCCTGAATATGAAAAAAAAGGCGCACGCATGCGCAGTTCGAACTGTGAAAAAATGGCGCACGCATGCGTAGTTTCAACTCAATTTCCCGCACTTCCCATACATTTTTTTGCCGATCGTGTTTTTGTATTCGGTTTTGTCGAACACTATAATGAATACCATACAAAATACAGCCAATGAAGTAAATATAAACATACCAGCACCAACTACAAGCAGATATACCGCATCTGACGAGAATGCAGTAATTAACATTCAATTTCGTAACTGCGCCATCCACAATTTAAATAATTACTATACCAAATAAATTACTTCCTTGTAACCTACCTACTTTGTTTAATTTCAATTTTTCCTATGAGTGAAGATAAAATAGTGTATGAAACTGCATATAACTTAGGTATTAAAACACTCGAGTCAACCTTCGCCTCATGCGATAAACAGACTCTCGTGTTTTAATACCCCTTCTTATATGACAGTTGCATAAACTACTATTTTGGGTTCACCTTAACTTTATACTAGTATACTTAATCTTTTTTTTTTTTTTATACTACTAGAATGACTGAACTAGCAAGTGGCCCACCTGATGTTAAGCGGTAACCTCTGCTTATTTATAGTGCATTACCTCATAGGTCACGTCCACCTAGGACGCGCCCTATGTGGCATTAAATAAATAAAATAAAAATAATAAAAAATAAATAAATAAATAATATTAGTGAGATTTATTTTTATACCCCGTTAAAATTACAGGCACATGATACTTTTCATCTTTATGTGTCAGGGTGGCGGGCGCAGTGCAATGCCACATAGGGCGCGTCCTAGGTGGACGTGACCTATGAGGCAATGCATTGTTAAAGTTTCCCTCGAATATACGATCTGTAGAGATCAAATAAACGAATGATATATTTATTACTTCAATGCGACCTTAGCATTTTAAGTTGTCGTAAGATTTTTGACATTTGGTGGTCTGCAAACTACATACTGTGGCCAGACATGTAATTACTATTACATAAATGCCGTAGCATTACATAGGTATGAACACAGTCACAGTGTGGAGGTCAAGAAGAAGGAAAGAAAAAAGGCAAAAAAAACCACCTGTTTTTAGCAGTAGTAGAGCTTGTTTATGAAAGAGTTCGTCCGGGGAAGCTCTACCTCCATACCTATTTCTGCCGCAAAGCAATAGTGCTCGCATTGCTGTGTTCCAGTTTGAATGGTAAGGGTGCCGGTGAAATTACAGGCACATGAGACTTTCATCTTTATGTCTCAGGGTGGCGGGCGCAGTGCAATGCCACATAGGGTGCGTCCTAGGTGGACGTAACCTATGAGGTAATGCACTGTTCACAGGCGGAGGGTACCACTTAACATCAGGTGGGCCATCTGCTTGATCCGACATTCCAAGAAGTATAAAAAAAAACACTATCCGTCACATTTATAATGTTAGTAGTATGAATTGATTCAGTGACTTACCATCTCCACACACCATCCCATGGTCCTCGCCAGCCTCAGAGACTCCTCGGTGACATTCAGTGACTTACGATCTCCACACACCATCCCATGGTCCTCGCCAGCCTCAGAGACTCCTCGGTGACATTCAGTGACTTACCATCTCCACACACCATCCCATAGTCCTCGCCAGCCTCAGAGACTCCTCGGTGACATTCAGTGACTTACCATCTCCACACACCATCCCATAGTCCTCGCCAGCCTCAGAGACTCCTCGGTGACATTCAGTAACTTACCATCTCCACACACCATCCCATGGTCCTCGCCAGCCTCAGAGACTCCTCGGTGACATTCAGTGACTTACCATCTCCACACACCATCCCATGGTCCTCGCCAGCCTCAGAGACTCCTCTGTGACATTCTCCGGCTTTTCAATGCTTTCATATGCAAATACTGTCGCCAGCCCACGCGATTTCTTCCCTCCAATCAGATTATAGTCTAGTAACTAGAAGGAAAAAGTACATTATGGTACTAGTGTGTAATGTTGGTGATTACCTCTGAGGCGCCATTGAGACCCGAGCCGTTAGGTGAGGGTCTTAAGAGAGCCGAGGACGGTAATCATCAATACACACGTGTATCCTACGACACAAGTGTTTTTAAACACACTTGTGAAGAAAATAACAATAAGACGGAAATACACACTTTGTGTAAATGTTCAACTGTCTCTACAATAACAAAAACTCATAAATAAAAATAATAATAACTCACTAGTGAATTTTAGCAATGAAAAAGTCACAGTTTGATTACAGGTGTCATTATGTGGCTAATTGCGGTGAAATTAAAGCCACTTTATGAGCAAGTGTGTTGAAAAAGTATTTTGATATTGCGGTGTACATTTTTGTATGAATTAAATTTTCATTATTTCAACATTTGGGCCATATTATTGTGGTAGGTATCTCTTAGGCCATTTCCAGGACCACCATATAATAAAATAAATAATGCTGGACAGTAAGTACCTGCTTAACCCAGCTGCCAACCTCTGGGACTTGAGAAAGTTTTGGGTTTGTCATCAGTGTGCCTATAATACTAGGTAAGACGTCTTGGAAAGTTTCCTTCTCCTTTGCTATTTGAGATATGGAGACATTGGTTGACATATAACATTCGGGAAACTGCTGGGTTATCCTGAAAAATGCAACTTGTAAGGAACTTGCATACTAGTCCTAGTTCAATATACACACAGTTTGGTGCATGCAGGCCAAAGGTTCAGAGAAATGCTTGGTCAAAATAAATTCTATGCATCTTGCTTGAAGAAAAATGTTGAAGAATTTTATTTGTAGTTGCAGAATTTGTTACCTTGAATGGTGATTTTGTAATCCATAAATTTGTTTGGCTTTATTTGCTAGTCGGATAATGAATTTATTGGAATTCATAATTAGTTACTTTAATGCAGCTTAGAACTTTCTCTGGCCGAATTCTTGAGCTACAAATGACACAATTACACAGTTAAATTCTCTATGAAAAATCTCAGTTATATTTATAAATATTCTAAACAAACAGTTCAGTTCTTGAAATCTAAACATTACTTACAAGGTAGTAAAAGTAAGTAGGTAATAAAATTTAAAATTAGAAAACCTTTTGAACACAACAACAACTCTCGACGATTGTACAATACACTGAGGCACTGACACTGTTTTGACTGTTTTGTACAGTGTTGCCACATGAGAATGTTTAAAAGGCGGGAACGGTGCTTCCAAAACGCGGATTTTCAATAAAAAAAGCGGAGCATGTTATAACTTTTACATCGATAATGTCTCAATTCATACGCTTTGTATTATATTTTTAATTTGCTTATTCACACAAGGGCAAAAGAAGTTACAAAATATATAATAAAAAAACACACATATCAGGAAATCATATTAGGCTTTACTTACAATAAAGTACTAGCGGGCACCAAATAAGATGCTGACTGAATACGTATAAAATCATAAAAAAAATATTTTTTGTTTATGTTCCTTTTCTTCTGCAGGTGCCATCTTACGGTGAACGGTCTGTACTTATGAACTGAGAACCATAGAGTAACTTGTAAGCATGGACTTGTTAGTCCGGAATCCGGTGGTATTCTCGACGCAACGTGTTACTAATGTAACGGGATGTTTTAGCCATAGATCTAGATTCTATGTCTATGGGTTTTGCATATTTCAAAAAAGCGGATCCGCGTAGGTTCTAAGCGGAACGCGGATCCATTGGCAAAAAGGCGGTGTAAAACGCGGAAAAGCGGTGTATCTGGCAACGCTGGTTTTGTATTTTATTTTGTCAAGTATTGTCACTTTTGTCCATAGACGTAGAATTTTTTCGCTACGCTAAATAGACAAACGAAGCGTGGGAGAGAGAAGTCATTTTTAAATGTACCCCGTGCAAGAAGAAAAGTGACAGCAACAATGTATTGAATTTGACATGTTTTGCTTGAGTACATGCGCATACCGGACGGTCTCTTGTGCAGTTTAACTAATTTTGTAATTATTTTAGTAATCTTACTATTAAATAATAAATATTACTTTGTATGACAATGGTGTCGTGTTCAGTTTGTGACTGTGAAGATACAAGACGTAATTATCCGGGAAAATACACGTTTCACAGGTAAATAAGAGATTATTGGTAGTTCGATTGTATTGCTTATTTTATCAATTCTGCTTTAGTAAATGGCCTAAAAACCAGTTTCATTCGTAGATTAGGACTTTCCCTTATATTTTTTAATAATATTTCGTTGCTGCACCTAGAAATAAACAATATTTTATGTAAAATATAAAAATGTTTGATTACGATAGGGCTTGACCAAGTGATGACGTCAGAAATATCGATAGTCCTGTTGCAGTCTATATCGTTGTATAATGCGCATCATGTAAAAAGAACGCTGGCGGTCAAGCTTCTTCAGGCGTTCCAGCGTTCTTTTTAAGAGATTACTTACTTTTCTACTTATTTGAGAGATGTATAACTATGCATTGAATGAGTGCCTATCTAGTTTACTACAAATAATGTGCAATTATAGTACGCGTCATGTAAAAAGAACGCTGGAACGCCTGTAGAAGCTTGACCACCAGCGATCTTTTTACATGACGCGCACTATACCTACCTATAAATTAAATTTTTATCCATCCTAGAATGGAGGTTTACTTTGTTTGGAGTAAATTTGTGTGCTCTATTAACATTTTACCGTTTTTTTTAAATCTATAATAACCAGGTGGACATTGAGGTGTGTGTTTTTGTATTGACTATTGAAAAGGTAACTTTAAAGCACCATGGGTGTTTTTATTGCATTTTGTGTAGTAGATATTTTGGAGTAAATATTTACGTTGTTGATTATTACACACGCCTTTTTCCCGAAAGGGTATATTTTATTTTTATTTTTTATAAATAAATATTGTTTATTTCTGCTTAATAAAATAATAGGTAACAAATTAAATTTAAATATACCCCAAAAATTCTGTTCCAGCGGTACTCGAACCTGCACCCTCGCCTGTGATCAGCGATGCCTTTACTTTCGAACTTTGAATAGAAGGTTTCCAATGAAACACCTGTAGATACAGCACTATCAACTTGGCGCTATAGCCGAGTTGATAGTGCCCACAAATTTCGTCTCCAGCGTCATAGCTCGATCTATGGCTAAATTTTTTAAGGCATCGCCGATGACAGGCGAGGTTGCGGGTTCGAGTCCCGCTAGAACGGAATTTTTGGGTTACATTTAAATTTAATGTTATCCATAAAGCGTGGTTTACACTTGAAAAATAATAAACTTTGGGGTAACAAATTGTCTATAGATAAAGTAACAGAGTGAAAAATTATATGGGCGTAGCACGGCTGATATAAAATGTTTTTGTGCTTTCAGATTTCCAAGTAATCCTTTCCTACGAGAAAAATGGTTATCGGTTATAAGAAGAGTGGGATGGACTCAAATAAGAACTCCACTAGGTATATGCAGCAAACATTTTAAGTTTAAATTTAAAAGGGAAACTCTAAGATCCCACCTATAAATAAAACCGTAATATTTAGGGGTCAATAAATAATAAAGGTTTATTTATTAACTGTATTCAAAATTGGAATAAGAACCTTATTCTCTTTATGACGTCAAATCTGCCAAGCTGTGTTCTTCATGAAAGACTTAATCTGCATTAAGATGTATTTATCTACCATACACATCACGGACGGATGACGAATTCTATCGACAATGTAAAAGTGTTGGTCGAGGACAACACTATTTTTAACTCAGACATAGACTTTCACCAACACGTGCACATATTTTTTTTGGTTCCATCTTCGATCTCTGATTGTAGATCTAGTACATATACTAAATCTATGCTTTTGTCTGTGTTTGGTATATCTGTGGCTAGGTCTGTGGTGACGATGCTTGCTTGCTATACTCTGTCTACGCCATGGACTTAGTATACTAATGCCGCTTGCACACGTACGCCGATTCGACAGTCGGGAAGTTGGGCAGTTCGATTTTGAGCACAATTCGCGTGCACACACATGCCGATTGGCCTACGGCAATAGGATGGTTAAAATGTGCAGTGTTTCCAATTAACAGTTTTCTTGTTAAATCTATCACGTTTTTACTATATTATCTTACACAAAATATTCAGTATGAAAAAAAAAAAACCATTTCTATTTCAAACATATTTACCAAGCTAACGTATGCGTGGAAAGAGTGGGGGTGGTGACAGTCAAAGTATGTTCTTTTAAAAAAAACAAGAAAAACATGAAAAATGTTTGCATTAATATTTGAGGTAGACATTTGTTAAGACCAAGTGGTCACCCATCTAAATATCTACCTCGCAGATCATTGCTTAACCTAAACTTAGATAGTTATGGTGGATGCTCACGATAGGATGACTCTCGTGTCTGTAGGTCACAGCTGATTTTCTCTGAACCTCCTGGACGGAGTACATACATATAGATAGATAGATAGACAGAAAAAGTCTTTATTTGCAAATTCAGACACACACACACATACAAATTACAACAAATTGTACTATGCACAAGTAAAAATAAACAATAAAATATAATATACTAATAAAAACAAACAATAATATATACAAAATCCAAGTAAAATGTCTGTGGGTGCTGCAGTACGTCAAAAAGGCCATGGCTCAGCGAGATATTTTGCTCATGAAGCAAAAACACTGATTTTCAGCCATAATCCATCGATAGCAAGCAGAACGAGTTACAAAACAATGTGTAATGTGTACCTAGGCTACAAAATGTTGGTGCTTGTGCAGTAATACAGGAGTCCTTATAATATTGGAGTTTGCTACCTAGGTGATGTACATACATGACAACACATGCGAATGCAAGCGATAACAGACGGTAGTATTATTTTTGGCAAACGAAGTGCCTATGACGCTAAACGTAACTATGTGCCTAAAGGCTGAGTTGAAGACCCTTTTGTGGCTTACGTCAGGCACCCACACAAATTGCCTTATTTTTTATATCTGTTTTTTTTTTTGTATTTATTTTTATATCATTTTTGCTTTTGCATGGTGCATGTGTGGTCTTTGATTGTTTAGTCATAAATAAACGTTTCTTTCTTTTTTTCTTTCTTTCTTTCTTCTATGAATACCTGCAATTTGTATCTGTTACAAAAACTACTTAAAATGTATTTTAAAGGTGTACTTGGTTTTAACTTTACGGATCGGGGGAGGAATATAATGTTCCAGCACTTTGTTGCCGAATATCTAAAACTTCCTCTGAAGGCTGCAGTTTTGTGATTGTGATAGAGAAGTGCAGAACTGATAGAGCGCAACGACCAATTATCAGAAACGAAATTAAGTTTATACTTAATACATTTGGCAAACCTGTTTAGAGGCCAACATACTAACACATATCAGAATATTGTGCAATTCAAACAATATTGCATACGTACCTACATTTGGAAAACCTGTTTAGAGGCCAACATCATATCAGAATATTGTGCAATTCCAACAACTTGCATACGTACCTAACCGATTACCTAATTTTTTTAAAGTCGTTTGTTCACCAAACCCAAAATCCCACGTCTTTAAATTCCTACGGAAAACAGTGAATATTCTTGAAAGGAAAAGTTTTCCTTAATTTCACCGAAGACTAATAAGTTCAACTAGTCTATTGGCTACTATAGTAGCCTACTTGTACGGAACCCTCTCCACGCGAATCTGACACGCATTTGACCGGTTTTCTTTTAAATTTATTATTCAAAAAATATACGAACACGCATGCTGGTAGTAATAACGGTAAAATATTTGTCTTTTGCTGGCAGCCCGATTTCAGACATCTGCTTGACCATCTGATTAGTTCTACTTAGTACTTTGGAAATTCTTAATAACGAAGAAAGCATGAAGAAATTTAATGAAAAATGCCAATCAATTCATGGAATGTATTTACATTAAATCAGTTCCTCTTCTAGCTTATATTTTAATTCAGCTTAAACAAAAAGACACTACTAACTTTCCGGAAGCCACGTCATTCTATGATATATGCGCCTCTTTCTATCTTGCTATGAGTCTCCCATATCTTTCTCTGTCTTACGTTATATGAATGAACCACGAAACTCTATGAACGAACTGATTGTCGAATTGTGCCCAGCAAACTACCTATTGTGTGTAGGCGTTCACACGGACACCAATTGCCATCAATTCCATAGAATTGTCTATGGAATTCCAATTTTCCAAAGACAATTCTATAATCCCGATTGGCGCCATGAGTTGCCTAGCCGACACAATGTACTGTGTACAATCAAAGCACAATCCACCCACGTGGGAGCCAAATGACCAACCCGTAGACAGAGGACCAAACGAATATGACTTCCGTGGCGCGGCGCGCGGGTCGGTGCAAGGTAGGTAGCAGGATAGCTATATAAATAAATAATAAACATTTATTTACAGAAAGAATAATACAGGGTATGTACAAAATACATATGAAACAGTTCACAGTGATCCAAATCACTACCAGACGGAAGCGTCCCTAAGATGCTGGCTGCATTGCCACGCTGAATGGCAATACTAATGCGTTGAGCCAGATAAGAGCCAGCTCTCGGGTCACGCGTCGCTTCGACCAGATGCCCTGAAAGAATTTTGAAAACGTGAAGGGCCCCGGAACCCCACGGACCCAGAGTCTCGACCCCGAAGGGCTTAAATAAGTAAGCTCTATCGAGACTTGAATATTTGCGTCTTTTGAGGTCCTCAGCGGAATCTGCCGCCGCACCGGCCCTAACTGATGTCCCGGACAGATGAGATGGCGCAAGGGTATCAACATATGTAGCGTCCCACACCAAAGGCCTACCCTTCTCCCACGGAACAAGAGTCATGCCGTCAGGCCGCTTACCATCGTCACGTAACAGACCATTCGGTTCTAGAATGGCTGGAATGTTAACGCTGTTAAGGGCCCGGCGAATGATATCATTAAGGCTAGCGTGGCGGGAAATCCTACTGGCAGCCCTGGTGCACGATAATCCGTGGTGACCAAGCTGATCAACAGCAGTACCGCACTTGCAGTGATGAGGGGCACAGCACCCTGCACCCAACCGTAAAGAAGTTGCAATACGGAAAGAAACTGGATCCATTAAAGTACCAGTATTATGTGATGGAAGTGCTTGCAACCAAAACCCTGACTCCCATTTGGAAACGGCCAGGAGACGAGCACGATCTGTGGAGCTTGAGCACGTTTGTAACAGACAATTCCGCGTCAGCTCGCACAGAGGCCCGTCCCATTGCCGTTGAGACGAAAGAGATTTGGGGGGAGTAGTATTGGGGCAAGCACTATGCCAAGCATTTCGAGCCTCGTCTAAGTATGAAATTTTGAGAGTGTTGCCAGAAAGAGCCACAAGAGAAGGAGATAGAATTTTATTAACCAAAGAACAAGTGCTATAGACGGAAGGAAGACAAGAACGCTGGTAGGGCTACACTTGAAATTTTACGAATACCTAATAATAAATTAATGCTGGATAGTTCACACAACATAAGCAGTAGTAGAGCTTTTTTGTGAAAGAGTTCGTCCGGGGAAGTACTACTACAATACCTATTTCTGCCGCAAAGCAGTAGTGCTCGCATTGCTGTGTTCCGGTTTGAAGGGTAAGGGTGCCGGTGAAATTACAGGCAAATGAGACTTTTCATATTTATGTCTCAGGGTGGCGGGCGCAGTGCAATGCCACATAGGGCGCGTCCTAGGTGGATGTGACCTATGAGGTAATGCACTGTTCAGAGGCAGAGGTTACCGCTTACATCTGCTTATCCGTCATTCTAGAAGTAAAAAAAATAAAACATTATTTAGTCCCAAGCTAAGCAGAGCTTGTGTAATGGTTACTTGTGTAATTGTGGGTCGGTAATAGATAGTTTATTTTTTATTTTTTTATAGAAAATACCTAGAACACCCTGAACAAATATCTGCAGATCGCACAAATATTTGTTCCGAGGCGGGAATCGAACCCGCAACCTCCTGCGTCGCAGACGAAACTTCGCCCGCTGCGCCACAGAGGTCGCACATATGGAAAAGTACATACTGGCTCCGGCACTTTTTAAAATTTAGGTAGGTACACAAATGATCAGCCCAGCACTTCGCTAACACATCGCTACCTCTGTCGATGCTGACGACCTAGCACTGGCCGCCTCAACCGATAGTTTTGAAGGGGCCGAAGAGACGGACGAGAGTGTCGGTGGCACTAGAAGAACTAGGGAAGTACTATCGACGAAAATTCCCTTCGACAAAATCTTGCATCTTGCACCTTCGCAACCGGCACTCTAAACGGACCCTCTATATTACTACCTATATACTTGGAAAGGTGAAAGCATTGACCACTGCTCATTCCCTTGCTACCTGGGTATTACGCTCGATAGGGCCTTACTGCGGCGCCTAACTTCTACCTAACTTGGGCGCCTAACTTGGGGGGCATCACCTCATGTGCTACGGACAACTGGCTTGTCACTCTCCTTTTCGGCGGGTGAATTTGCAAGTCCAGTGTGGCACCAGTCTGCCCACGCGAAGGAGGTATTAGATATCGCCCTCAACGACACATGCAAAATTATTACAGGCTGCCTAAAACGCACCCCCCTTAAAATGCTATACCTATCCACTGGCAGCTTGCTGGCAGCCACCAAGCGTTCGCCGTGAGGTTGGTTGCAGCGTTGAAACGAGCAAGCAGGAAGCTGATAACTGGCATCCTCTTCACGGCCACAAGCTACCTCCCGTCCGCTTAAAGAGCCGCAAGAGCTTCCTACGATCAACGAAGCCCACTGATAAAGAGCCCAACAGACGCAAGATGTGAGTTGTGGTCTTCCCAACACCCAGCCCCCTCTGATTTTATTTCATCCGTAGAACATCTGCCTTCCGGCCACGTGCAGCAGTGGCCAACTTCGAAGTACCTTAAGTTCTATTTCGTTGGAAATATAATTAACTTATTTTTAGGAATTCAGCACAAAGAACATAATACGTAGTGTACCTGTAATATATTGTAGTTTTTGGTGTACCTGTTTGTTAACATGCCGAGAGGGTATGGCAGCTGCAACAGCCTACTACCTCTATTCTTTGACTAGGCCTGCGACCGTAGACAGAGAATACTCTTGTCTTCTTCTCTTCTCTGTTTCTCCATGGACTACACTAAGTCCATGGTTTTCTTTGCTTCTCTTTTGCGTCATCAGTGAATTCTATATTAAAAAAACTCTATGCTCAGTGCTACTACATCCATAGATTATTGACCAGTACCTCGGAAGACAGTGTAGAGATCCACCAACTTATCTGTAGAATGAAATGTATGAAGATGATAGAAAAAGTAAGGTAAATGGTTCTACAGATAAGTTGGTGGATCTATATGTCTTGATTGCATCGAATAATATCATCATATTTATATAGAGTGGATAATACCAATTTTCATATAGGTACCTACGCCATATTTGACAATTTTTTTTTTAGACAAATTACTAAAGTTTAATAGCCATGCCAAAAACGTTCGGAAAAGATAAACGCATTGCGCTACAAGCCCGCGAAATCGTATACAATCTCTTCCGGTACTTTTTATCCGAAAGTCAATAATAAAAAAAAACTACATACATACATACATAAACTCACGCCTGTTTCCCGGAGGGGTAGGCAGAGACCACGGATTTCCACTTGCTACGATCCTGACACACTTCTTTTGCTTCATTCACTCTCATCACATTATTTATACATGCTCGTCAGTTAAGGGTACTCTTGACCTGGCCTTTTTCCAGAACGTCTCCGATCTGGTCTGAAAAAAGTCTAGGCTGAATATATTAATAAAATACATAACTGGAATTTCTCGAACAACTGTTAACAAAATACTGAGAGAAGATGAGTCTAAGAAAAAAGATATGAGTGACCCAAAACCAAAACATGATTTTGATTATACAATGATTCGTAGAATGGTATACAATTTTCATTTGGTTTAACTATTACTTTCTTGTTTTTGTTTGTTTTTGTATATATTTTTTTTCATTTGTTTTACCTACTATTTTATAGAAGTTCCAATAATTAAGGCCTTAAAGTCAAAATAACTCGTAGAAATAAATATATTTTATTTCATTAATTTAAACATGCGTTATGGTAGCTCTATATAGATATTCAAAGTTTGCTTGTTATCATTTTGACATAAACTAATAAAGTCCATAAAATTTTGTATTAAGTTGTCTTAGGACGTCATTAAATAAAAACGATTATTGATAGATCAGCGTTCGGGATTTTCCATAGACGTAGAATTTTTGCTACTAGATCTATGGGATTTTAAAGTTGGTGGAAATATTGTACCAACGTTTTAGTAAAACGGCCAACGTTTTACTAAAACATGACTTGACTATTACTTTGACGACTTGGAAGGAGTGTAAAGTTGCAAGTACATACATACATACATAGACACACGCCTTAACCCCGGAAGGGTAGGCAGAGCATCAAATGGGCCTCTTTTCACTGTGGGTTGCACCGTCGTGGGAAAAAGACATGACAAGTGGTGAGCTCATCGTCGCCATTGCTTCCCACGACTGACTCTTCTAACGCGTCTTCCAGTAAGCAAGGACAAATTGTATACCAACGAATATTACTAACAAGTCCGGGTAATCCCTTAGTCGGCTTTTACGACATCCACGGCAGGAGATGGAGGGGTCTATTCTTGGGCCAGACACACCATGATAGTGAAAATACAATAAATATAATTGAAAATGGCAAATGCTCTAGCCGTGCGACTTCAACTTAAAGAAAGAAAAAGACAGCGAGCTAATATGATGATGGAGACGGAAGGTGGACAACTGAACTCCTCAGTAGATAATAGTAGACTGGCCGTGCTTAGGCTCATTTTAATCAGCACATGGATCCGATCACTTATTTTACAACTAGCTGGTCTGATGATGGAGACGGAAGGTGGCGAACGGAACTTCTTGATGGATAATAATAGACTGGCCGTGTTTAGGCTCATTTTGATCAGCACATGGTTCCGATCACAAATTTTACAACTAGCTGGTCTGATGATGGACACGGAAGGTGGACAACGGAACTCCTCAGTGGATAATAGTAGACTGGCCGTGTTTAGGCTCATTTTGATCAGCACATGGTTCCGATCACAAATTTTACAACTAGCTGGTCTGATGATGGACACGGAAGGTGGACAACGGAACTCCTCAGTGGATAATAGTAGACTGGCCGTGTTTAGGCTCACTTTCATCAACACATGGTTCCGATCACTTAAAATCTTATATTAGGGATAAATTCCTAGCTTTGAAGTTGTTTTTTTTTTTGAAAAGCATTATTGTGATGAGCTAGCCTTGCTTTGCTTCAGGAGAGGTCTATCAGTCCAGTGTCTCCTACCCTGCCTGCCTGTTCTGTTCATTGTGGTGGTGCATGGCGATGGGGCTTCCATTCCATGATTCCATATAATTAATTATGTTTTAGTGTACCTACCATGGCACTTTATGGCAGCTTCCTTCCTTCGATAATAATGCGTAAACGAACGCTCTAAGGGTGATCATTATAAATATACTTTGTGGGGTGAACTGGACACGCATCTAATCACATTCTTAGACTACTATGGGGTACTAAGTTATAACAAATTAACAAATTACAAACTAGAAAATTAAATGGAAGTAGGCTATGTGGTGTGCCTAAAATGTGGGTAAATTATAATCGATTTCTAGCGGTCTCACATTACCTTTGGGAAATTGTGACCAACCAACTCATCTTTTTGAGTTGGTAACATTGTATTTTTGGTGGTGGGGGAACCTCTTGTGCACAGCTAATGACAGCTATTATCCCTGTTTGAAAATGGCTGGCGGCAATCGATGATTGAATGATTTTATTGAATTGAACGAATGTATTGTCGAATTGCTAAGCACAATCGCGTGCACACGGTGACAATTGATCGTCCGTTTGTCGAATTGGCGTACGTGTGCAAGGGCTATAAGTATACCTAATAAATTAAGTCCATGGTCTACGCTTGCTTCATGAATTGCTTGCTTTGCTTTGGTTGAAGTTTGAAGTTTGTATGTTTTTTTTTCTTTATTGTTGGCGCCGCATGGCTTGTGCATTTGCCATTTTCAAGTATCTGTATTTTCACTATATTGTATTTTCAATATATTTTGCAACGTTACACTCCTTCCAAGTCGTCAAAGTCACAGTCGAGTCATGTTTTGGTAAAACGGTGGCCAATTTTACTAAAACTTTGGTAGACAATTTCCACCAATTTCAAAAGTCACGCAATTCACTTCCATTTCATTTCACTACACTTGTGCTTTTTAAACGAGCTTTTTTCGTTAAAATGCCACCAAAATAACTCAAGGAAACACTAGGAAAAGAAATAAAATAAAAGTAGACAAAGTCTCTTTTCGAAAGTGGCGGGAAGAGTCTGTTTGTATGATTTATTTTCTTCTTTTTCTTTTCTGCTTATAATGGCTTCTGAGGAATGTAAATAAAAATTTTGGCAATGTCAAGAAGCAATATAATTATTTTTATAATCAAGGTTTAGGTTTTCTGCCTCCATTTAAACTGGGTTATGACTTGACGGTGACTCTTGACAACTTGACTAGCTCGCTTGCTTTGTCCTGCCTGCGTGGGAGCTGAAGGAAAGTGGTTAAGGTCTGTGATGTGATGTGACCCATCGCCGTAGCACATATTCGCGCCACATACAGCGGTCGTTGGGTCACTGGGCTCGCTCTGTGACGCTTTCCTGGCTGCTATATGGATCCTCCGGAGTTTCTTCGGTCATTCTGCGACGTAGGCTGATTTGTAGGTGATACGATGCGAAAATTGGCTAACCAACATGCAATTGTTCGTTCAGTTTATGGTCGTTGAGAATAAAATACTTGCATTACCTCATAGATCACGTCCACCTAGGACACATCCTATGTGGCATTGCACTGCGCCCGCCACCCTGAGATATAAAGATGAAAACGCTTTTATTACGGTGTAGGTACGGCACACTATTTTATACATTATAACAATGTTTTTCTCCTTAATAAATAAATAAATAATAAATAAATAATGCTGGTCAAGTTCACACAACATTATCTAGCCCCAAGCTAAGCAGAGCTTGTGTTATGGGTACTAGATAACTGACATAGCTACTGTACATAGATAGATATATATTTTTGTATTATACATAGAAAATACCCAGAACACCCAGAATATCTGCAGATCGTACAAATATTTGTTCCGAGGCGGGAATCGAACCCGCAACCTTCTGCGTCACAGGCGAACCTTCGCCTGCCGCGCCACAGAGGTCGTCCTCTTTAAGTGAATTATGTAATTCTTTTGAGAAATAAATATCTTTAACCGTAAAAGTCTCTTGTGCCTTTAAAGTTACCGGCACCACCGGAACACAGCAATGCGAGCACTACTGCTTTGCGGCAGAAATAGGTATGGAGGTAGTAGTTCCCCGGACGAACTCTTTCACAAAAAAGCTCTACTACTATACTACTAAAAGGACATACTCGTACCATTGCTAATACTAATAATTTTTTTTTTTTTTCTCTTTATTTAGCGACTAATCATATTACTTACTTACATCGTACTTACACGTGGCCATGAGAAAGCCATCATCCCCGCATCTCCTCTCACCCAAATTCCTGATAAGAATTTATAAATCTAAGTATTGTACCAAACCAATCTAACTCAAAACCACAACCATCATATTCTCGTGAGCAGGTATGTAGGTAGGTTAGGTACATATAGGTAGGTATTATAGGTAGGTAGGTGATTAGGTACCTATGTACTAACATCTATGCATCAAATAGTGAAGACAGTAGAGCGCTTGTTCGGTGTAGTGCTCCTCTTTTTTTTAAATTGAACTAATAGGCAAACTATCTTACGGCCCACCTGATGTAAAGTGGCCACCGTCGCTTATAGACACCGGCAACACCGGGGGTATTGTCGATGCGCTGCCTACCCTAAAGGAATTTATGAAAAAAAATCTTGAAGCGACACATGTCGTAACCAAGCGGGAAAACCTCAGATGGAAGCTCATTCCATAGTTTGTAGATATGGGGAAGAAATGATCTCGAGAAACGAGTCGTATGAGAAACCCAGGGCTCTATGATGTGTGGATGAGCTTTGTCCGGTGCCGGGAAGAGCGATGGTAAAATCTCGATGCGGGGATGTGATCGAAAAGCTCGTCGGAGCATTCCCCGTTGTAGAGGCGGTAGAACACGCAAAGATATCCAATGGCTCTGCGCTGGCTAAGCGGTCCTAGAGTATTGGAGAGCTTAGGGTCACCGATGATTCTAATGGCTCTTCTCTGTAGGGAGTCAAAGCGAAGCAGCTGGTACTTGCTCATGTTCTCGTGAGTAGGTATGTAGGTACCAATAGGTAGGTACTATAGGTACCTATAGGTAGGTAGGTTATTAGGTACCTATGTACTAACATCTATGCATCAAATAGTGAAGACAGTAGAGCGCTTGTTCGATGTAGTGGTGCTATTATTGTTGGTATGTTGTACCGACAGGGCCGCGGTAGAACCCAATCAGGACCCCGTGAGCCTGTCAAGTGTTAGTGCATCTGAAACCACTCGTCAGATGTTGGGTGGTTTGATGATGCACTAGCATTAAGGTGAAGGAAGGAATATCGATGGGGTTTTAGTCGGTATGCCGTTGGGTGCTGTCAACGGAGAGCCCGACAGACCCCCTCAGCTCTCTCCGAGCTGATGGACATGCGTAGGTAAAGTATTTTCCCATCTTAAAAAAAATATGTAAGTATGTTATTAGTGTAGGGTAGTGGGTAGGTGTTAGGTACCTACACTAATAACATACAGTCATTTTGGTTTTGCTCTAGGTACTACAGCTCGTTCACCGTACGATGGCACCTGCCTCGGTTGGCGTGCCAACTAAGGCAGGTGCCATCTTACGGTGAACGTGCTGAGTGTCGGAGTTTCGCCTCTATACTCTAATAACTATTGTTAGGTACTAAGTGACATAATTTAAATTTTCATCATTGAATATGGTTTGATACGTTCATAGGATAGCCTCTATGACCCCAAAATAGCTTAAGATCGTAGCCGATAATATTGAAAAGAATATTTTAGCCCCTCAGTTTAAAAGGCTGTTCGACTGGGCTGTTAGTCCTTTGTTCGGGTTTGAAACGTAGACTGGTTGTCGTTGCGTAAAATAGAAATGAATTTGAAGAATTTCATATTTCTAAGCAATGTTTTAGTGAGACACTCTCCTAAGAAAACAAGGTAGGTAATTATAATGCATAATTTTCACTAGAAACGGGATATTTACCATGATTTTTGAGTTTTATATGTTCCCGATATTTCGGCACAGTTGCATGCGCCATGATCACGGGAGAACTGACTAAAGTCTTTGCGAGTAGATGTTATTGGCAGATATATCGATCTACCCTCTTTCTCACTCTTTTATTACGAACGATACCACTACCAATAACATCTACTCGCAAAGACTTTAGTCAGTTCTCCTGTGATCATGGCGCATGCAACTGTGCCGAAATATCGGGAACATATAAAACTCAAAAATCATGGTAAATATCCCGTTTCTAGTGAAAATTATGCACATAACCATGATAGTTTCAAAAGTTAATTATAATGCAGTTCGTCTTATCATCCTCATAAATTCATAATCTGCGCTTGGTGTCCCATGGCTGGTTTTCGGGGTCTTCTGGATGCTTGCTCCCATACAGATATTGACTAGAGGCCTAGCGCTTAACTGAGTCAGTCCCTGAGGTATGGGAGCGGTACGGGAGGGGTGTTTTCGTTTACATTATATACAGTGGTGGCCATATAATTAAGAACGCTGATATAAAGGGAAGATTTTTTCCAACTAAGATGCAAAACTAATTGTATGCATTTGTTTTTATTTCTCTCGGTATCGTAAAACATTTCCATATTACCACTGTATTCATTGATACACATGATTGGCTAAAAATCAATAGGCAAACTTTTTACACTACTTTTAAACAAAGTATTCCTAATTACTGGCTGGTCACGTAATTAAGATAGTTTATACCTTTATTCAAATTTAAATAGAGAACACTCAGTCGATTTGCTACTGTTTGTATAATTTTGGCGCCATTGCGTGCTGTAAAAGATTAAAGGTGATTGCTTCTTTAGAAAAAACAATGGGAAAAAATAAAAGTTGTGATAAATCTACAAGGGAAGTAATAATAAAACTTCGCCGGAAGAATTGGTCTTATAAAAAGATAGCCGACCATCTGCAATGTTCAAAAACGATGGTTTTCCACGCTGTAAAGCATTTTGCTACGTATCAAACTACTTCGAATGTTCCACGTGTACCTAAACAGAGAAAAACAACTCCTCGATATGACCGAAACATCGTTCGTATGGCAAAACAAAATCCTTTTAAAGGGTCCAATGAGCTTAGAAAAGAATATTTTGGTGAAAACAACCCTTCAGCAATCTCAGCACGCACTATTCGAAGACGTTTGGTAGAAGAAAAATTGCACGGTAGGATAGCAAGAAAGGTACCCATGTTAAAACTTTGCCACAGGCAAGCCCGGCTTGCATTTGCGAGAAAGTATGAAAACTGGACTGTGCAACAGTGGAAAAATGTACTTTTTTTCTGACGAGACGAAAATAAACAGAGTATGTTCTGATGGAAAACGATATGTACGACGTCCCCCGAATACAGCATTCGACCCAAAGTACACGAAAGTTACATTAAAGCATGGTGGTGGAAATGTGAAAATTTGGGGTTGCTTTTCTGGACATGGTGTAGGACCTGTAAAGTTGATAGAAGGTAACATGGATCAGTTCCAATACAAAAATATACTGGAAGAAACAATGTTACCATACGCTGAAGACGTTCTACCGGTCATTTGGACATTCCAGCATGACAATGATCCAAAGCACACTGCACGCACCGTAAAGGAATTTCTTACAGCGCAATTAGTTTCTGTCTTAGACTGGCCTGCTAACAGTCCAGATCTAAACCCAATAGAGAATCTGTGGTTTGAAGTAAAGAAAAAGGTTTCAAATACAAAGTGTGGAAATTTAAGAGAGCTGTATGACGTTTTTTTAGAAGAATGGAACTCTATTTCTCTTGCGAAATGTCAAAAATTAATAGAGTCAATGCCTCGCCGGTGTAAAGCTGTAATTAAAAGCCGTGGATATGCTATTAACTATTAATTTTAGTTAAATATTTATTAAATTTCTTTTTATGTCTCCTGTGCTACATAATATTGTGATTTTTTAAATCTAAGTGTCATACAAAACAATTGCCGAGCAGTTAAATAAATCGTTCTTAATTATTTGTCCAGTTTCAGTACTATTTGAATGTGTTACTTTGATAAAATCAATAAAATGTGCAAAAAATAGTTAGCGATTTCATACTTTATTCTTAAGTCAGGTTGCTCTATTAATGTGACTATTATATAACATAACTAGTTGCTTCTCAGAAGGTACACATCTCTGTGTATGATACGATTTAAATAAAAAACTTCTAGAACTTCAAATCGTTCTTAATTATATGACCACAACTGTATGTCACAATGTCATCTGATAATTTGAGAGACGAAATCACCCCAGCTATACCGCTCCCATACCTCAGGGGAGTAGTAGTAGAGCTTTTTTAGTAGTAGTAGAGCTTTTTTGTGAAAGAGTTCGTCCGGGGAAGTACTACCACCATACCTATTTCTGCCGCATAGCAGTAGTGTTCGCATTGCTGTGTTCCGGTTTGAAGGGTAAGGGTGCCGGTGAAATTACAGGCACATGAGACTTTTCATCTTTATGTCTCAGGGTGGCAGGCGCAGTGCAATGCCACATAGGGTGCGTCCTAGGTGGACGTGACCTATGAGGTAATGCACTGTTCATAGGCAGAGGTTACCGCTTAACATCAGGTGGGCCTCTTGCTTGTTCCGTCATCCAAGTAGTATAAAAAAAAAAAAAAAAAAAGAAGGTACTGACTCATTTAAGCGCTAGACCCGTAACTAGATGCGTTCTCTAAAACAGAACTCGTTACTTACGTCAAAATAAAATATTCCTTAATGCGTAATCACAAGGAACATTTTGAAATGTCGAGCGTGTTTTTTTTTTGTTTTTTTATACTACTTGAATGACGGAACAAGCAGATGGCCCAGCTGATGTTAAGCGATAACATCTGCCTATGAACAGTGCATTACCTCATAGGTCACGTCCAACTAGGACGCGCCCTATGTGGCAATGCACTGCGCCCGCCACCCTGAGACATAAAGATGAAAAGTCTCATGTGCCTGTAATTTCGCACCGCAGAATAAATAATAGTACTGGCACCCTTACCCTTCAAACCGGAACACAGCAATTCGAGCACTACTGCTTTGCGGCAGAAATAGTTATGGAGGTAGTACTTTCCCGGACGAACTCTTTCACAAAAAAGCTCTACTACTACGATAAGAGACTAAAAAAGAAAAGGGTATGTTGTACCTACAGCACGACTTTTTTTAATCAGGTTATTGGCGCCGGCATATTTAACTATACAGAAGAATGTTATGTCAACTCAACATGAAATCGGAACTAAAGAAAGAAACCTATTCCTCGAAGCTTTGCCCAGTGTCATAGACTCTGCATTGGCAAATACAAAGGTTGCTGAAATACCTGGACTGAAGGAGTGGACCAAAAAGGTGAATATTTGTACCTACACTAAGTTTTTTTTTTTTTTTTTATGTCCACTTTTGGACATAAAACTGTTGTCAGTTGGTATGATGACGACCTCTGAGTGATTAAAAATTTACTGAAAATCACAGCACCGTAAGCATTACCTCTTTATGGAGGTAAAGTTGTATGAAACTCCCTAGGGAGGTTGATTTTAATTTGGAACATCAAATTCGTGTGGAAACTCGTGAAAAACTATTTGTAAAAAAATATGCATATGGCATTCTAGAGGTTTGTTTGCAAATCGAACTGGCCACCATAGCTGAACTCAATTTCAATGAACGTGAAACAAAAGACGGTGTCATGTAAGCACGACAAATCACGTTAACCTCTCTTGGTAGTTTCATACAACTTTATAGCTCACGCCTGCAACGCGAAATTCATTTTTTTGGTGTTTTTTGCCTATTACAGCTCATCAACACTTCTTCAGATAGCGAAAGATGAGTTCGCGAGAACTAGGTGACTTCAAACATATGTTTTAATTGATAGTATCTCATAAATATCATCAGTTTAGCTACGATACCCCTAAACAAAAAAAAAACACTGTAACAATGTGTTTAAGGGTATCGTAGCTAAACTGATGATATTTATGAGATACTATCAATTAAAACATGTGTGTTCAGTCTCCTAGTTCTCGCGAACTCAACTTTCGCTATCAGAAGAAGTGTTGATGAGCTGTAATGGGCAAAAAACACCAAAAAAATTTAATTTCGCGCCGCAAGCGTGAGCATCCACCTTAAGAGGTAATGTTTTACTTTACGTTGAGGTTGCATAATTATGTAGGTACCTACAACTTAGTTGGACATTATCGACGTGGTGTGAAAAGTTATAATGTCTATAAAACGAGGGCATGTAATATATATGTCCATTTTTTGTAGACGTTTACTTTGATTACATGTTAGCTGTTGACGCATAACATGACCGGTGGAAAAGGCGCCAGAGGGCTGACCATTGTGATGGCGTATCAAATGCTGGAACAGCCTGAGAAACTGACAGAGGAATCAATGCATCTGGCGCGCACTTTAGGATGGTGCTATGAAATGGTATGATGGTATGGTTAGTGGTAGTTATAGTTAATAATATTGGTTTTAGGTTATTGGTAAGTACCTGAGTTTTTTTTTAAATGGCAAAATAGCCCTCGAAGAACGAAAAAAAGTGAAAATCACAAAAAAACAAAAATTGCTACAAGGAAAAAGGCGTGTATAGGTACACACATAGTAAGTAGATACACATTATCACAAGTACCTAGACTTGTTATGATGAGTACATACTTTTTTTTTTTTTTTTTTTTTTGTACTACTTGGATGACGGATCAAGCAAGAGGCCCACCTGATGTTAAGCGGTAACCTCTGCCTATGAACAGTGCATTACCTCATAGATCACGTCCACCTATAGGACGCATCCTATGTGGCATTTCACTGCGCCCGCCACCCTGAGACATAAAGATGAAAAGTCTCATGTGCCTGTAATTTCACCGGCACCCTTACCCTTCAAACCGGAACACAGCAATGCGAGAACTACTGCTTTGCGGCAGAAATAGGTATGGTGGTAGTACTTCCCCGGACGAACTCTTTCACAAAAAAGCTCTACTACTACTAAAAAGCTCTGCTACTACTAAAACTACTACTCGTACTACTACTACTGTGTACACACTGATGTGTACCCAACATTGTAGGTAGGTAGTCTAGGTACACATCATTACAAGTTCTAGGTAAGTAGGTACTTGTAATGATGTGGACCTACTAGTATGCCTCAATCCAGACGTAAGAAATAATGTGAACGATTCTGTTTTTGTTTTGGTATAATAACGTTCAACATTAGCCCGATTCGGGTCGGACTATGTTTGTGACGGTTGGGTGTATAGGTACCCATAACATATATGAATATGAAAAGTGTTAAGTTACATAATTTTCACTAGAAACGGGATATTTACCATGATTTTTGAGTTTTATATGTTCCCGATATTTCGGCACAGTTGCATGCGCCATGATCACGGGAGAACTGACTAAAGTCTTTGCGAGTAGATGTTATTGGCAGATATATCGATCTACCCTCTTTCTCACTCTTTTATTACGAACGATACCACTACCATCGGTTTCATTGTCACAATTCACACCAACTCGACACACAACACTAACGGTGTCCGGACGCGTAGCAGGTACCACACTTTTTTGATTCTTACACATTCTTACCACAGGCTTCCATACTCCAGATAATTGAAAACCATCTTCTCTATTGAAGTTTCTGTACTTAGTAATCTCAATTGCCTCTTGTACCATTCTCGGTATGTAATGTCGCTCTGTCGAGATTACCTGCGGACTGTGTAGGTCGATCCAATGATTTGAGCCAGATTCCAAAAGGTGTTTTGCTATGGCTGACTTATGTATGTCCCTGTTCTTGACCGCTCGTATGTGCTCCTTAACCCGACACGCTATCGTACGTTTCTTTTGGCCAATGTACGAACTCCCACAGCTACAATCAATTTTATACACCCCTGGCTTTTCAAGTGGAAAACTGTCTTTTGGTGAACGCAAGTAGTGCGATATCTTCTTTAAGGGAGTGAAGATGGTCTTTACGGAAAACTTTGCAGGAATTTCGCAATTTTGTCGCACTACTTGCGTTCACCAAAAGACAGTTTTCCACTTGAAAAGCCAGGGGTGTATAAAATTGATTGTAGCTGTGGGAGTTCGTACATTGGCCAAACGAAACGTACGATAGCGTGTCGGGTTAAGGAGCACATACGAGCGGTCAAGAACAGGGACATACATAAGTCAGCCATAGCAGAACACCTTTTGGAATCTGGCTCAAATCATTGGATCGACCTACACAGTCCGCAGGTAATCTCGACAGAGCGACATTACATACCGAGAATGGTACAAGAGGCAATTGAGATTACTAAGTACAGAAACTTCAATAGAGAAGATGGTTTTCAATTATCTGGAGTATGGAAGCCTGTGGTAAGAATGTGTAAGAATCAAAAAAGTGTGGTACCTGCTACGCGTCCGGACACCGTTAGTGTTGTGTGTCGAGTTGGTGTGAATTGTGACAATGAAACCGATGGTAGTGGTATCGTTCGTAATAAAAGAGTGAGAAAGAGGGTAGATCGATATATCTGCCAATAACATCTACTCGCAAAGACTTTAGTCAGTTCTCCCGTGATCATGGCGCATGCAACTGTGCCGAAATATCGGGAACATATAAAACTCAAAAATCATGGTAAATATCCCGTTTCTAGTGAAAATTATGTACATAACCATGATAGTTTCAAAAGTTAAATGTTAAGTTACAGTTTTACCCATAATATAAGTCGCCCCGTTGTACTTGCGCCGTAGACCAATTTCTATACCGCAGGAACCTTCTTTCTACCAATAGCAATCACGCGTTAAAATCTTGCGGTGTTATTGGCGGCCGGTTATTCATCAGTCGACTCTTAGATGTGAGCGGGACAGAGCTATACAGCGGGACAGAGCTATACTATACGTTCGGCTACTGACGGATATCAGTCTGCACTTTTCTGCGCAAACGAAAACAGTCGATCGGACTATTTAATGTACTGAATATTTTCTAAACTGTATGTTTTTAACTGTTATATTGCAGTTCCAGTAATTCTACAAGTTTTAATTTTCACTAGAAACGGGATATTTACCATGATTTTTGAGTTTTAAATGTTCCCGATATTTCGGCACAGTTGCATGCGCCATAATCACGGGAGAACAAACTAAAGTCTTTGCGAGTAGATGTTATTGGCAGATATATCGATCTACCCTCTTTCTCACTCTTTTATTACGAACGGTACCACTACCATCGGTTTATGTACATAACCATGATAGTTTCAAAAGTTATATCTACAAGTTTTGTATTACCTACAGTTGCAGTCGTTTATGTGCGTGTTTGACGACATCATGGATGGATCTGAGAAACGTCGAGGCAAACCGTGCTGGTACCTACTGCCCGATGTAGGACCGGCTTGTGCGATCAACTGCTCCTTAATGCTCTATAACTTTATGTTTTATTTGTTGAAGAAGAACTTCGGTGATCGAAGTAATTATAAGGAGATGCTGGATACTATCAACGAGGTACCTAACTATTCTTTCTATATAGAAATCGGTACAGCCATTGCGGCGTGATTGATTACCTACCTAACGAATCTGCAAACGCATTGTCATAATTTGCAAAGAACTTTTATATCCCTTTTCAAAAGTTGTATAAGTTTTTTGTGAAAAAAATATTTTTCTATACAAGCTTTTCTAAAATTAGTGATCGTAACCGTGTGCTGATCAATATGAGCCTAAACACGGCCACTCTGCTGTTATCCATCGAGGAGTTCCGTTGTCCACCTTCCGTCTCCATCATCAGATCAATTCGCTGTCGCCATCATATTGTATTGTCACCGGAACTTGACAGGTATGCAAAATATCATCCCAATCGGTTGAGAATAACTGCTTTAAAATTCAGTTGCAAAATTCCACCCGGACATACATTGGAAGTTAAATAAAAGCTTGTCAAATAGGTATCTCTACCTTCCACAGCTTATCCTATTGGCAGTTGACAGGTAGGTATTGGTAGGTATATGAACTGAAAACAGTTAATATATTTTCCAGTCAATAGATAAGCCCAACCCCAAACAGAAGAAAGGTTATCCAGGTCAGGTCTTATCTATGCTAATTACAATACCGTTTCAAAGGCGAGCGCAGATACTATTCACACAATTCTCTATTTCAGACACTGCTGTATTCAACTTTTGGGCAATTCCTAGACTACAAAACCGCGGAACATAAGGCCAATGATTACAGTCTCTTCACAGTTGAAAGACACGAAACTATCATCAAGTACAAAACGGCTTACTACACTTACGATTTGCCAACTAAATTGGGACTCCTACTAGCTGATTATAAAGTGGATGTACAAACCAAGAAACTAATGCAAGATGTGTCATTGGAAATAGGATTGCTGTTTCAAACTCAGGTTAGGCTACTAACAATTTCAGGACACTGAATCCATAAAATTTTGCCAGTAGGTACCTACCTATAGACATTTATAAACGCTAAGCCATTCAATACACATACATACATAGACACGCCTTTTTCCCCCAAGGGGTAGGCAGAGCCTCAATGGGCCTCTTTTCACAGTGTGTTGCACCATCATGGGATATAGAAGTGACAATTGGTGAGCTCATCGCTGCCATTGCTTCCCACGACTGACTCTGCTAACGCTTCCTTCCAGTAATAACATATTCCAGAATATCTAATAACTCTACATTTGCTATGGCTAAATATGTCCTGGTAATATGAAGTAAATCTATACAATAGGATTTATTTCGCTTGTTGACGAACAATCAGAACAGAAGTGGGTCAAACATCCATCCTTGAGGCACACCCGTACTATTTTTTTTGTTCTACATGTCACAACAGCTACTCTTTTAGGTACATAACTAAAGCAACGACATTCATTCATGAAATATAAAAAAAAATGGGGCCCTGTATAGGTCCCTGAGGCACTCACAAAATAAACTAAGTTTTCTTTCTGAATTAAGTTTTCTTCAATATGAACTTAGGTACATGGCATAGTGAACTAGCTACTACATTTACAAAACTAAAGCAAAAAGATTCATAAACACAAAACAGAAGGGGGCCAAAAGTTGGTCCTTGAGGCACAACCCTGTGCAAACAAAATTGCTTGTTTTTGACACTCACGATATTTGTTTTCTTTTAGGATGACTACATTGACAGCTTTGGCGACGAAACGCTGACAGGTAAGGTCGGCACCGATATCCAAAAAGGCAAGTGTTCCTGGCTCGCTGTCAACGCTTTACAGCGCTGCAATGCCTCACAGCGTGTTGTCTTCAATGCCTGCTATGGAAGCAAAGAGCCTGCTCACGTCGAGCGCTGTAAGCAGCTTTATTGTGATCTAAAACTGCCGGAGTTGTATAAGGAAGTGGAGAGTAGATATTATGATGATATTGTAGAAAGGATACAGGGTTTTCCTACGGATGAATTGAAGAGACTGTATCATAGGCTCTTGGAGATTACGTATCAGAGGAAGAAGTAAATTTTACTTACAATTAATTCAAATCATTGCCCAACTTAATTTGTTCTTGCTTATGAATATTTTCTGATTCATCTCGATTGCTTTTTTATTGCAATATCGTTAAGTTCTAATGTGCAAGATTACATATTTTATACTAGCAGCGCCCCGCGGTTTTACCCGCGTAAGTCTCGATCCCGTGGGATTATCGGGATAAAAATGTGTCTATATGTTATTCCGGGAGTGCAGTTATCTACATTCCAAATTTCATGCAAATCCGTCTACCCGTTTCAGCGTAAAGAAGTAACAAACACACACAAACTTTCGCATTTATAATATTAGTAGGATTGTCTTCTAAGCTGTATACAAGCATGTATGTTATGTATGTATGTGCTATCTGTTTAGTATCACAGCCTATGCATTTTGATTTTTAAAATAAATAAAATAAAATGGCATTTATTCCTTACATTATCATTACTATCGTAACAAACAAAGGTTATAAGTAAGTGCCTATCTATAGTAATAATATTCAGGATTAGAGAAAAGGTCGAGGGCTCAGCCACTCTGTTTTTCAGCCTCGTCTTAGAATGCTGTCGTCTTTTATAGATATTAGAAAATAATAAACATTATTTATATTATATTTTTATTTCATTTTAATATTAAACCGATTTTCAATACAGTTATAAAATCTTAGTAAAAGTTACATCCCTACATCAATACATCACTATTATAAGTAAAAGCTCTATGTACACCTATTTTTAGACCATAATTTGGTCACGAACTGCAGATATCTAGTGCATTAGAATCAGTTGCAAATTATTAAAACCAGCTAATACAGTAAACTATCCTATATAAACTTTTGAAACTATCATGTTTATGTACATACTTTTCACTAGAAACGGGATATTTACCATGATTTTTGAGTTTTGAATGTTCCCGACATACTAAGTAGTTAGCTTTAGTTAGTTCTCCCTTGATCATGGCGCATGCAACTGTGCCGAAATATCGGGAACATTCAAAACTCAAAAATCATGGTAAATATCCCGTTTCTAGTGAAAAGTATATCCTATATAACTATTTCTAAAGATATAGTTAGTAGGTACCCACTTATCTATAGTAACTAAATATTCGAATGTTTTCTAAATGCAATTTGGTAATGTGCGATATATTATCTATTTTATTGAATAAATTGATTATACCTGATATTAAAAACACACTTCTGTTATCGATAAGGATTACCTACACATTCAAATACTTAAATTCTCCTTCAAAATTCGACCACATGCCCAGATAGATTCATCGATGTTCCATGCAAACCATGCTATCTCAGTTATCTGTGTTGATTTTAGCTGGTAATCTTTTGAATATATCTTCGATCCAATTAGCATAGATACCTGCAACAAACCCGCTCTTGAGATCTATCAACAATCCTTAGCCTACGCTTAACATATCAGCTTAAATGCTTCGCCTAAAGATGTTATCCAGAATTTTAAAGAACAAATCGTGGGGCAATCCTCTTGTGACCTGCTGGATTTGTGTCCGGATGAGATCGTAAGTGGCTTCTTCGAAAACTGAGTATGTGTGTGGAAGCTGGAGTTCCTCGTAAAGGTCCTTTATCTTGGCGACTGATTCAGGGTCATTTCTTCCGTAGTGTTGTTCCATCAGTTGATTTTGCGCGGAGTTAGCCCTTTGCAATGCGACGACGGCTAGCCAAGTGCATTTCCCGTCTTGTATGTCTGTTCCGTTTTTGCCTGTGACGGCTGGATCACCGAAGCAGTCGAGGAAATCGTCCTAGAAACAAGGAATTAAGATATTTAGTTCACTGCCTGGAAAAATAGTCGAAGTCAAAGTCAAAAAGTATTTTATTCATTGAAATCACAAGGATCATTTTGAATCGTCTTAATAAATAAATTTACATTTACTCCTGTTCCAACGCAACCAGACTTAGAGAACCCCTCTTCTCTGATTTATAGGATACCTACTACAGGTTTAGCGCTTAAATGAGTCAGGCCCTGAGGTATAAGAGCGATACGGGAGGGGTGTTTTCCTCTCTCAAATTATCAGATGACATGTGACATAATGAAGTCACGCTTCATTTTGACGTAAAAACAAAACCCCTCCCTTACCGCTCCCATACCTCAGGGACAGGCCTGTAGCTGTCTCGCCTGTCACCGTAGCGCGTAGCGCAACATCAGAAAATAGAATAATGTTGCTTCCAGTTAGTGAATCAATTTTCGGAATCGGATTTGTAGTTCCGGAGAGAGATTACCCCCCACTACCAAACAAACTCAAACACATTTTACTGTTTATAATATTAGTGTAGATACATAGGGACTTATAGGTACTATCTCAGATAATACGCTGATTATTTTTACAAGCTTTTATCTATCTTGCAATGTATGTCCAGGTGGAATCTTGAGACTGAATTTTAAAGCAGTTATCCTCAACCGATTGAGATGATATTTTGCATACCTGTCAAGTTCCGATGACAATTAAATATTATGGTGACAGCGAGCTGATCTGATGATGCAGACGGAAGGTGGAGAACGGAACTCCTCGAGGGATAATTAAATAGTAGACTGGCCGTGTTTAGGCTCATGTTGACCAGCATACGGTTACGATCACTAATTTTATAAAAGCTTGTATTGAAAAAAAAAAACATATAGATTTTGATGTTCCTAAGTAAATGAATATTAAATTAATGTCACGTGCTTAACAACAATAAAGATACTGATATCAATTACTTGTATCGAGCCTGAGCTTAGTTCTCTGCCGTTCTGATTAGATCTGATATGTTATCTATACAAACATCGTGGTTATTTGTGTTCACTGACTAAAAAAACAACTTAGGATTCTAATCGCACTTGTCGATAAGTTACAGGATTATCTTCCTCATCGTGTCGTTGGTTCCCATAATAGATAATTATATAATTTTAGACCAAAATTTAGCCACGTTGACATCATTTTCAGTGGCTTCGCACAGGTCATTTAGGGTGCAGGTGTTGGTGCACAGTGGACAGGACAGCAAGTGAGGCATCGTCTGTGTAGTGAACCCACAATCACATTGTGCCTCGTTGGAATACTCCCATTTAACCAAGTTATACCTGCAGCGGCCCACCTGGCTCCGGAGTCGGTTCAGAGATTTCCAGGTGGACCATAGCAGTTCATGTCCCGAAGGGAGCTTCTCTGCAGGTACAACGTGGTCAGCAAGGGGAGGGATTATGAGACCTGCCAAATTTAGATACCAACGTTCCGCTGATTATAACTACAGCCGCCTTGAAGTTAGCCGTTTGTCTACAGAATATGTTTTTGGACTAAGTTGTCTAATGCGCAGCCAAGTGGCTAACTTCAAGGCGTGTGACGTAGTTATAATTGGCAGGGGGCGTAGTATGAGAATTTGATAGTATTTGAAACTATAGGAAGTTTCGTTTCCTTCAATATATTTACTGACAGCGTCCTTAGTTTTCTCCACGTTTTCGTTAGTTGTGCTGTAAATGTATGGAAGGAAACGAAACTTCATTAGCTAGGAATACTTTTAAAAAAAATAAAAATTAGGTGACAAACTAGCAGATGCCTAGCCCCGCCTGATGTAAAGCAGTCACCACCGCCTATGGACATCTGCAACACCCACGGTATTCCAAACGCGCTGCCTACTACCATTGATATTTCTCTTGAATTTACCCATATACTATCACATTCTCGTACTAAGCCCCTGATCGTTCGTAGATACCTACATTTGACAAGTCTGATAAGCCTCTAATTTCCTACTTTAATACTATGGCCGCAATAATCGAAAGTAGATTATTTGTTGGTTGATTATAGGTACCACTTTTTGTGTCAATTCACAATACCGCCTCGATTCGGTCAACTTGCAGATTAATAAGAGAATTGGGCTTCAGATTTCAGCATGTGAAGACGATATGTTACAGCTCATCAACACTTCTTCAGATAGCGAAAGTTAATTTCGCGAGAACTAGGAAGACACACACATGTTTTAATTGATAGTATCTCATAAATATCATCAGTTTAGCTACGATACCCCTAAACAAAAAAAAAACACTGTTAAAATGTGTTTAGAGGCAACGTAGCTAAACTAATAATATTTATGAGATACTATCAAATTAAAACATGTGTGTTAAGTCTCCTAGTTCTCGCGAAATTAACTTTCGCTGTCTGAAGAAGTGTTGATGTGATGTAATGGGCAAAAAAAAAAAAAAAATATTTTTCACCACAAGTGAGTGTAAGTATAATGCTCGAATTTGTACTCACTTGAATTTGGAAGAACTCTCCCATCTCAAGCAGAATGGTCTTCGCCTGTCGATGTGTCTCCGGGTCATCCACACCGGCCATCAGCAGCGCCGCGCTGACGGGCAGTTGGAAGGTGTAGTAGGACGTCTTGTACTTGGTGATCGCTTCGTACTTCTCCATCGTGAACTGTGACAGTTCGGGCTTGTCTGTCTTCAACATCTGCTTCTCGACGTAGTGGCCCATTGAGCATTTTAGAAGCATCTGTAGAGAGAAAACGATAATTTTAGAAGATTTAAATAAAAATAAATGAATAGTTGAAATAAGTGAATGAGCTGTGGTGTGCCCGGCAGACTCCGGCCCAACAATAGACCCCTCCGTCTCCTCCCGTGGATGTGGTAAAAGCCGACTAAGGGATTAGCCGGACTTGTTGATAAGATTCGTGGTTTATTCCCGATGTCCACGTTGTTATTTTATTATATTCCCGTTGTCCACGTTAACGTGGACAAGCTCAACGTGGACAACGGGAATACACCAGATTCGTTGGTACAAGATTTGTCTAGGCTGCTAGCTTATTATGGAATGTCTTATTACTGGAAGAAAGCGTTAGCCGAGTCAGTCGTGGGAAGCAATCGCGGCGATGAACTCACCACTTGTCACGTCTATTATCCACGATGGTGCAACCCACGGTGAAAAGAGGCCCATTGAGGCTCTGCCTACCCTTTCAGGAAAAAAGGCGTGTGTCTATGTATGTATGTAAATGAATAATGCTGGACAGTTCGCACAACATTATCTAGCCCCAAGCTAAGCAGAGCTTGTGTTATGGGTACTAGACAACTGATATACTTAATACAATGCATTACATACATAGATATTATTTATTATACATAGAAAATACCCAGAACACCCTGAACAAATATCTTGCAGATCGTACAAAGCGGATTCGGAGTGAAGACAAAAAAGAAATAGAATCCGTATTTCTTTTATCTGTGGTGTAGGTACTAGTATAGTATTCTTTTATCTGTGGTATAGGTAAGTATACCAAGTTTCGTCCAGATTGGTTTTTAACCCCCGACGCAAAAACTACGGGGTGTTATAAGTTTGACGTGTCTGTGTGTGTGTGTCTGTCTGTGTGTGTGTCTGTGTATGTGTCTGTCTGTGGCATCGTAGCTCCCGAACCGATAAACAGTTTTTTTTCTTGTTTTAAAGGTGAATTTGTCGGGCGTATCTTAGTTATGTTTGATTAATTAAAAAAAAAAAAAGAAGAAGAATTTGAAGGAGAGACGCTTCGCTCGCTCGTTCAATTAGTGGGATGACAAAAGTAATTGTAATAGTAGACTCAGTAAGTAATCGTAATGGCCGAGCCGTGTTTGTTGCCTCATTCTTCTAGGTTGGGTCGCGTTGGAACGAGACGATTCAGAATGATTTTTGTAATTTCAATGAACAATAGTACATTATGGTACTAGTGTGTAATATTGGTGATTACCGCTGAGGCGCCATTGAGACCCGAGCCCTTAGGTGAGGGTCTCAAGAGAGCCGAGGACTGTAATCATCAATACACACGTGTATCATACAACGTTTTTCAACACACTTGTGAAGAAAATAATAAGAAAACAGAAATATCTACAGTTGAACATTTACCTACCTGTGTAATTGTTCAACTGTCTCTATAAATCACTTGTGAATAATAGCAATTAAAAAGTCACAGTTTGATTAGGTACAGGTGTAAAACAGAAATACACACTCTGAGTAAATGTTCAACTGCCTCTATAACTCCCTAGTGAATAATAGCAATGAAAAAGTCACAGTTTGATTACAGGTGTCATTATGTACTTAATTGCGGTGAAATTAGAGCCACTTTATGAGCAAGTGTGTTGAAAAATACTTTTGACTTTGACTTGACTTTGAATAATAGACACAGTAAGTAATACTAATATAAAACACAGTAAGTAATACCTACTTAATATCTTTTGCTATAAATATGCAGTTCAACACCCTGTAGGTAGGGCTTTGAACTATACGAACTGAGTGATAAGAGGCACAAGGCGGTTAGGTTCTACCAACCTCTACTGGTTTTCCTGGTATAATCAATAAATACCATGCTAATGCTATTGATAATACCAAGTGCTAATAATAACTGTAATATACCGTAATAAACTGTGTTGAATGTATTTATTATTATACCACTCATTTATTAAAAATCTCGTAAAAAAAATATTTTTCACTATAAAGGAATACTATCTACAAGAAATAAATAGTATAAAAACATTATAGTAAAAAATATAAATCTAAACGGGGAACCACCGACCGCGGAGCGAGGCCCAAACGGTCGGGGGCTAGGGCTGCAGAGAGAGGAACCTCCTGACTATGCGTGCCGAGTCCAGGAGTACCGCCTTCTGAATCTGACCCTTGATCCAACCATTTAGCGAGAGCTTCTTAAGGCACTGGTCGAAGCTCTTCGCTATCAGTCCATTCACTGAAACGACTATCGGGACGATAATCGTTGAATCCACATCCCACATGGCGGTAATCTCGTGAGCCAAGTCAAGGTACTTGCTTAACTTGTCTTTCTCGGCCTTCACGAGATTAGCATCATGCGGGATAGTGACATCACTATTATTATTATTATGAGGCTGTGGTGTCCCACTGCAGGGCAAAGGCCTCCCTTCCTTCATTCCATTCCAACAATAGAGACGAGTTGAATGTATAGGTATTATTTTTCTTGCCATGCTTGGCATTTCTGCGTAATACTGAATCCGACGTAGAACGAAAGTGGTGGATATTAGTAGCCGTATTACGAAACTCAAGTGGAGCTGGGCAGGGCAATGGGCGAGATTTGGTGAAGGCAGGTGGAGTAAGGCCCTGACTGAGTGGTGGCCCAGAGGATACACGAGAGGCCGTGGCAGACCGGAGCCAGGTGGATGAATGACATCGTGCTGGAAAGGGGAAGACCTGGATGCAAAATGCCCAGAACAGACTCGAGTGGCGTTTGAGGGAGGCTTATGCCCACCCAACAGTGGGTTAGTAAGAGCTGCCAATGATGGGTGATGATTTTTCTTGAACGTAATTTAATTTAACCTACTTGGTGCAAGATTTGTCCTGGCTGCTAGTAATGTGTTGTTACTGGCAGAAAGCGATAGCCGATTCAGTCATGGGAAGCAAAGCCGGCGATGACCTCACCACTTGTCACTTGCACCCGCGATGGTGAACCCACGGTGAACGGAATTGAGCTCTGCCTCCCCTTTCCGGGAAAAAGGCGTGTATAATGTATGTAGGTTTATGAACTTGATATGCATGTTTGTGTAATTATAATGAAACAGCTGTCTTTTTTTTTTTTGTAAATTTAGTTTGCCAGATGGGCAATAAACAATAGCAAATAACAACTAATTAATTTTATAAAAATTAAAAAACCCTCAACGCAATGAAACGGCTGAACCGATTTTGATCAAACAAAGAACACTCCCGATAAACTAAACTTTCAAACAAAAACAAAAAATTTAAATCGGTTCATCCGTTGGGAGCTACGATGTCACAGACACACACACACACACACACACACACACACGCAGACACGTCACACTTATAACACCCCGTCGTTTTTGCGGCGGGGGTTAAAAATTTAAGTTCAAACAACATTTGACGACCTCTGTAGCGCGGCGGGCGTAGGTTCGCCTGCGACGCAGGAGGTTGCGGGTTCGATTCCCGCCTCGGAACAAATATTTGTGCGATCTGCAGATATTTGTTCACGGTGTTCTGGGTATTTTCTATGTATAATAAAAAATATCTATCTATGTAATGTATTGTATTGTAGTAAGTATATCAGTTATCTGTACCCATAACACAAGCTCTGCTTAGCTTGGGGCTAGTTAATCTTGTGTGAACTGTCCAGCATTATTTATTATTTATTTATATTTATTTAGGCCTAATTCGCACGAGAGTTTTTGATAGAATGTAACGGGAACGCTAACAGTATGGCGATATGTTATAATTTTGGGGTCGCTGCGTTACATGCTCACTCAGTAACGGTAAAGGTTATAAACTATTATTTGAGGATGTATTCTAAATAAATCAAAAACAGAAACACGAGTGGTGAAACATTTCACGTTTTTTTTAATACACTAATAATAAAACATCCATCAAAGTTACAACAAACTACAAGAACTTTTATATTATGTTACTTGCTGCTACGGAACCCTTCATGGGCGAGTCCGACTCGCACTTGGCCGCTTTTTTATACTATTCAGTAGGTACCTAATCAGAGTAATTTTTATAGCTATTAGTTTATTTTTTATGTAATTGCTCGACAAACTGGCATACGGCCCGCCTGATGGTAAGCGGTTACCGTCGCCTATTGACATCTGCAACACCAGGGGCATTGCCAATGCGTTGCCTGCCCTGAAGGACTCTTTTTTTTTTTTTTTTAAAGTGGCTCATGTATGTAATTTTACATTAAAACAGTGTTTTATCATTTGTCGCTGACGTCAGTTACTTCTGAGCGGCACAAATCACCTCACTCTTCCCGGGTTCAAGTGAGTAATAGCGCCATCACTTTCTTGAAGCTATTGTTTTCTTGCTAGACGTTGCTCATTCGATATTTTTCCCGATTCAGGATATCCTACTAGGGTAAGCGACGCAATACCTAACAATGGGCTTGTTGTACCGACTGGTCTTATTTACATAACTGGATGTTCTATCGAACTAAGTCCTACTTATACGACATTTAAAATTCAATTTAATAGAATAACTAATAGAGCCGGTTTTATATTCTTTTTGGGACTAAATATATCACGTTTTAATATATCACGTGTTCACGTGTCATTTGAATCAAAATATAAGAGACTAGATCTCCCTCCCTCCCGTCCCCCTAACCCGCCACCCTTCCCAACCCCCCATCTATCCACACACCAGAAGCCCAATTCTCGTAATAAAAAATAGTCAAATTAAAGTTCGGATCATGTTACGATCTAGTGTCGATGTCACAAACGTCAAAAATGGTATTCTGCTCACCTCACAATACAACGCGGAATGTGATTATATCGAAATGTGACTGTAACTTGAATGTTTCAAAGTTCTGAGAATTCTCTCTTTCACTCTTTACAATTATTATATAGCACTATCCTACTCTAATATATGGTCGCAAGATCGAAAGTAGATAATACTGTTATTAGGAGGGAGCAGAATACCAATATTTCAGTCAATTCACAATACAATCTCGATTCGGTCAACTTGCAGTGTGCCTTTAAAATAAATAAGAGAATTGGGCTTCTGATACAAAAACCTGCTAAAGTTATTCCCCGATGTTAATTTTTTTACACCTTGGGTTACATTATTGGAGTTTTAGAGAGGATTCCTAATTTTTTTGAAAATATAATATAGCCTATGTCACCCGGGGATAGTGTAACTTCCCAACAGTGAAAGAATTGTTCAAATCGGTTCAGTAGTTTCGGAGCCTATTCAATGCAAACAAACAAACAAATAATCAAATCTCTCCTCTTTTTTATTAGTATATAGATTTTATGTATTTGAGTCGTGATAAGATGCGATTGATTAGGTAAGATGGTATATTATGTAGTTATTGTTTTGTGGTATCAATGATCTTGTCAGGCATTAGTCCCATCTGCCCCGGTGGCCCTGCCCCGGTACCGGGGCAGATGGTAAAAAGTTTAATCTGCCCGGTACCGGGGTGGGGGCCACCGGGGCAGATGGGACTCCCTCCTACGAAAATCCTATAGTAAAAATCACTATAATCACAATTCTTGTCAGGTTCCCTTGTACCTTGTGAAGCCTAAGTAGTTTTAGTCTACTTTTATTTCTAGCAATGCTTTGTCTACTATTATGTATTCTGTGGCAATGCCATGATTTTGTTTTTGTAGAACATCGACCAAAGTTACGTCGATGTTGTAGAATGTATTTTATACCACTCCCCCACTAAAAATATTATTTTATACACTGAAAACAGTGAATAAAAAGCACTTTTAATCACAATTTTGGTGTTTGAATTTAGAACACACCAATATACTCGAGCCTCCATCTCAATGCAACACCCTCCAATAACAACTCCTATACAACCTCCTTGCGCAAAAAATACTCGATACAAAATCCATGTGCAAAGAAAACTCGACATACAAACTTCTTGTGCAAATAACTCCTCGAGATTTGATTGGTCGACATTATCGACAAGGAGTTTATAGCATTAGAATAAAAACTGTTTTGTGTTCTTTGCTGTGATTAGTAAATTGGCATTATTTTGAAAACTGTAAGCTATACGAACACAAAGTTTAGTGGTACCTACTTAATAATAAATCGATTGAAAATGTATTCAACTGATGAAGTAGATGTCTATTTTCGCTTAAATCTTTCTTTTTCTCGTAGTCATGGTATTTATACCATGCAACTACTGTATGCAGAGTTCGTCCGGGGAAGTACAACCACCATACCTATTTCTGCCGCAGAGCAGTAGTGCTCGCATTGCTGTGTTCCGGTTTGAAGGGTAAGGGTGCCGGTGAAATTACAGGCACATGAGACTTTTCACCTATGTCTCAGGGTGGCGGGTGCAGTGCAATGCCACATAGGCTGCGTCCTAGGTGGACGTGCCCTATGAGGTAATGCACTGTTCATAGGCAGAGGTTACCTCTTAACATCAGGTGGGCCTCTTGCTTGTTCCGTCATCTAAGAAGTATAAAAAAAAAATGCGTGTACAGGTAATGCAAGAGTTGAATAACAATCACCGTCATACTCAGCGCATGCAATAATAACGCATTATCACACACACACATACACACACACATATACAGACGATAAGAAACGTGACGCAAATTCAAATACCTATTTAATGATAACCAAAAACGACAGAAGGTATCTCATCGAAAACAATTGAGATAAAAACATCAATTTTATTTTGTTTACTCTAACAAAAACAAAATTTAAATTATTGTTAATGCAATGCAGCATAGCATGACATATTAACTTTGAAATTACATAGGTAGGTACTAGGTACATAACATTTAAATTGTTATTTACCAAAGTCAAAGTTATTAGTTGATATCACAAGGATCATTTTGAATCGTCCCTTGAAGAACCGAGCGACCTTTTATTTGTAGGACTATTTATTATTCGGAGACATTCTAGATTTTAATGACTCTCTTTTTTTTTATACTAGTACTACTTGAATAACGGTACAAGCAGATGACCCACCTGATGTTAAGCGGTAACCTCTGCCTATGAACAATGCATTACCTCATAGGTCACGTCCACACTGCACTGCGCCCGCGACATAAATGTCTCAGGGTGGCGGAGAAGTAAGAGTCGAAGATAAGAGTTCGTCCGGGGAAGTACTACCACCATACCTATTTCTGCCGCAAAGCAGTAGTGCTCGCATTGCTGTGTTCCGGTTTGAAGGGTAAGGGTGCCGGTGAAATTACAGGCACATGAGACTTTTGATCTTTATAAGATACCCTTCAAACCGGAACACAGCAATGCGAGCACTACTGCTTTGCGGCAGAAATAGGTATGGTGGTAGTACTTCCCCGGACGAACTCTTTCACAAAAAACCTCTATTACTACTACTTATGACTCTGACTATGACTCTACTAAGACTCTGATTATAATTATTACAGGCTGTATAGAAAATGAAAAATACAGTTGGTGCTGTTTGAACAATACTGTTCCATTTACTTCAAGTCAGATTATTTTTTAATGACATCAATTAGCTCGAAAAAAAACGTTAGCGTCTGTCTAGTCTATAAGCAACTGATATTTTTTTAGTCATTTATATATAACTGCATTGAGAAATATAGCTCTGTTTTCTTAAGATTGAAAGAGTTGTGCGAAGAGAGGTGCATGAGTAATGCGAAGATGCAGTTGTGTGTCCGGCCTAAGAATAGACCCTCCGTCTCGTCCCGATGTCGTAAAATCGGACTAAGGGTTTACCCGGACTTGTTGATAAGATTCGTTGGTATAGGATTTGTCCTGACTGCTAGCTTATTATGGAATGCGTTATTACTGGAAGAAAGCGTTAGCCGAGTCAGTCGTAGGAGGCATTGGCGGCGATGAGGTCACCGCTTGTCACGTCTATATTCCACGATGAAAACCCACTGTGAAAAGAGGCCCATTGAGGCTCTGCCTACCCTTTCGGGGAAAAAGACGTGTGTATATGTATGTATAGCAATATACGAGCTTGTATATCTTATTGTCTAGCATCCAAACACTCACCACATTGAAAGTCTCGAGCACGTGCTTGTAGTAAGGCTTGGCGCCGAAGTGTTTCTTCAGAGTGGTGTACATGGCTGATTGGATGAGGGTGGCGTCGTACACGCCGTCCAGCCCCACGTCAGGCCGCTTGTACCAGCAAGGGACCCCGCGACGCATCTCCCTGCCTTCCATTATGTCGCTCAGGAGAAGTTGGTGGGTGTGGAACTGGAAATAACCATATTAAATTTGGATAACTCAAAGAACCACATTAGGTCTAGGCACATTTTTAGCGTTCCGTACCCTAAGGGCAATTAATTTTGTAAAAATAAAAAAAAAACTCAACTCAATGAAACCCATCATCATGGTGCCTTCTAGACCTTTGTGCTTCATCTTCGGCCACATCGTCACTTACCAACAGGTGAGATCGTGGTCAAACAAAGGTCTATCGTTGTTAAAAAAAAAAAACGGCTGAACCTATTCTGATCAAAAATAGCTAAGGACACTCCCGAAGTCCTGACTAATCCACCTTTCAAACAAAACAAAAACAAATCGGTTCATCCGTTCGGGAGCTACGATGCCACAGACCGACACACACACAGAAACTCACACACAGACACACACACACACAGACACACACGCAGAGACGTCAAACTTATAACACCCCCGTCGTTTTTGCGTCGGGGGTTAAAAACGGGACCCTATTACTAAGACTCCGCTGTCCGTCCGTCCTTCTGCCACCAGGCTGTATCTCGAGAACCGTGATAGTTAGACAGTTTAAATTTTCACAGATGATGTATTTCCGGTGTCGCTATAACAACATATACTAAAAAACAAAAAAATAAATATTTAAGGGGGCTCCCATACAACAAACGTGTTTTTTTGCCGTTTTTATAGATAATGGTACGGAACCCTTCATGTACGAGTCCGACGCTTGGCCGGTTTTTCAATCATCCCCAGTGGAACCGAGGGGTTCCCCACGGTTCTGGCTTGTTTAGAAGCTATTGATTTGTTACCAGATCATCAGCGAGTCTATACCTACTGCTGTAGGTAGATACTAAAATGCCAATGGCATTCTCTTTTCATAATTTTCTGAACGTGTTGTGTCTGCCGTGTTGTGTCCGGCACAAGAATAGACCCCTACATCTCCTCCCGTGGATTTTGTAAAAGCCGACTAAGGAATTACCCGGACTTGTTTGTACGATTCATTGTTATAAGATTTGTCCTGGCTGCTGGAATGTGTTATTTCACATCAGAGTCAGTCGTGGGAAGCAATGGCAGCGATGAGCTCACCACTTGTCACGTCTATGTCCCACGATGGTGCAATCCACGATGGTGCAACCCACAGTGAAGAGACCAATTTGAGGCTCTGCCTACCCTTTCGGGGAATAAGGCGTGTGTCTATGTTTGTATGTATGTATGTATAAAAGTTTTTTTTCTCTAAATTGCCAACCAAGTCAGTTATTAATCATTGGTAACATATTTTTTTGGTGGTTAGATCCAAAACAATAAGTAGGTAGGTAATAATTTATGTAAAAATTTCCCTGCCGGAATATGCATAGCCAAATTAACATACACACTCAAAATGAACAAAACAAAGTCCACGCTGAATATAAGTTTCTATGGAAATTAAAGGCGATAATTTACAAGTCAATTTTTTATCACACTGAGTAGGTACCAAACAATATTTCAAGGTCAACATTCGATAAAGTTTTTGCTGTTGCCATATCTACCTACCAAGTTTTTGTTACCATTGCAACTTCAAAAGTATTAAAATAGGTACCAGATAAGTGGTGGTATTAGGAAAGTCTGTTCGTCTACCTGATGAAACTTCTGTAATCTGTAGTTGGCAACTGCCAAGCTGATAGGTACTAGTCTGTCTCTGACCTTCGTGTAGTCAGGTGCTCTAAACCTCACAAAATATATGGGTAAGTAGCTCCAAAGCGAACAACCCTCTTTCGATTAAGTTATGCCTAAAAATTCTAAAAAACTAGACCCAGAATTCATCAATGATTTTCCATTCCTGCTCTGCTATTGATGGGTTAATGGAACTCCCTTTTCCGCATTCGAACTCTAGATGGTCCATTATGCGTGAGAGTTGTCTGACTAGGTAGTTAGCCTAACTCCGTCCAGAAGCACAGAAGTTTCCTGGGGTCTTCGCAGGCTTGGCGGAGTGACCTTCGGGATTTGTTTACGTTGTGCTGCTACTCCCACACATTCTAGGAGTACGTAGCTACAGCTGTAAACTATTTGAAGTGGAGCATCGACACGATAAGAAGACTGATTCTTTTATTATCAGTGCCAAGGCTCTTCACCAGGGCCACCATAAACTCACTGACTTATCATAGGGTGGCCGAGCCATCGGTGATTGAACCAACTCACTCCCATAATATTTTTGGTGCCATAACGTTTGTGCTCGATCATGCCCGTGGAAATATGATGAAGATTAACATAACAATATTTTTTGTTGTCTTAAACTGTGTAGATTTTGCTGAAAATACGTCCTATTTGACTCTTGACGGCCTGTTATAAACAAGCGATTGAAAACACTCACCATTTCAACGCACCAGCCCATTATGTTCGCTGAGTGTATGTTCTCCGGTGTGAGGTTCTCATTCTTCTCCACCATTTTGTACGCGAGCACCGTGGCCAATCCGCGATTCTTCTTGCCGTTCGGCACATTGTATTGCAACAACTGGAACAAATACATCACATTCAACTGTTACTGTTACTGTTAGCCTGAATCATCCCATTGTTGGGCAAAGGCCTCTCCCCATATCCTCTAGTCACTACCATCCTGTGCTATTGGTTGCCTATCTGTGTTAAATATGTCTATTTCATCGCGCCATCTCCAGCGTGGTCTGCCGCGACGCCGCTGTCTCGCTGTGTCAGGGCTCCACATAGTGGTTATTTTGGCCCACAGCTCATCAGGCATGCGACAGACATGTCCAGCGCAATTCCACTTCAGTTGGGCGGCTTTTTCTCCTAGGTCCGCGATTTTAGTTTTGGTGCGCAGTATGTATTTCGAATCCGGTTGGTTAGTTTAACTCCCAGAATACTACGCTCGATCGCCCGTTGGCAAACCATGAGTTTGGATTTCTGAATATTTGTCAAAGACCACAAGATTGCGAGCCATTGAGAACAGGAAGGATGCACATGTTCATAAGTTTGTGGTTTAGTATTATGGGAAGGTTTTCCTTCATCAGCTCCTTCATCGACCAATAACTCCTCCAGTTAATAATCCTCCTAATAATTACATTGAACATTCATTCTAATAATATTATTGTTAAAAATATACATTTATTTACAGAAAGAATAATACAAGGTATGTACAAAATACATATGAAACAGTTGTGCCACCTGAAGACCGCTGCAAGCGATCTAAAGGTAGCTCAACTGATCCAAATCACTACCAGACGGAAGCGTCCCTAAGATGCTGGCTGCATTGCCACGCTGAATGGCAATACTAATGCGTTGAGCCAGATAAGAGCCAGCTCTTGGGTCACGCGTCGCTTCGACCAGATGCCCTGAAAGAATTTTGAAAACGCGAAGGGCCCCGGAACCCCACGGACCCAGAGTCTCGACCCCGAAAGGCTCAAATAAGTAAGCTCTGTCGAGACTTGCATATTTGCGTCCTTTGAGGTCCTCAGCGGAATCTGCCGCCGCACCGGCCCTAACTGATGTCCCGGACAAATGAGATGGCGCAAGGGTATCAACGCATGTAGTGTCCCACACCAAAGGCCTACCCTTCTCCCACGGTACAAGAGTCATGCCGTCATATTATTGTTTATGAGTACATTTATGATAATATCGAATCTTATTCTATAAAACAACCTTGAATTAAAATGTGAGCGCGCAGTTGTCTACATGTTATTGTGTATGGATACCTGCCTAACAATTTTTTGCTATAGTTGTTACAATTTGTTCGTTTGCAGTTTTTTCGTCCACCTCTACCTTTTAAATTGTTACCTACCTGTGCTAGTTATATGCTTGTTGTTATTACATCTAGTCCACGTATTGAAAAAAAATCCCCGATATGATTTCGAAACATGGATGATTGAATTGCGGATTTGTATTATTCATTTTTTAATTTATTTAACGCTTCAACTGGATATAAATTTTTACTGTTTTATAAATTTAGAACACATAATATTACCCTAATAAGTCTTACCTAATTATACCTTCAAAAAAGGAAGCTCTGACTTGTTTTTTAATCAAAAAGAAACTATAGCCAGACTAAAAACTATAAGTCGGCTCTTTATAATTTTTTGCAGATATAATACAATTTTGCTACGAGCATCTACGAGGTACCTACCTATTCTAAATTTTTAAACCATTGAACCAGAAAAATTAAGCGCCATTCAGCCGAAATGGGGTGTTCGACGAGGTGTACCTACCTACGCGGTTATACCTGATAATATCAATATGAATAACACTTAAATAGGTACGGAAGTTTTAATAGTTTAATTATCTTTAAATCTATTTTTGATATTACTTATTCAAATGGTCGAAGATAATTTTTATTTCTCCAAATTAGGGAAGCAACTATGTTTACGTAGTTTTGATCTGTCTAAGCTACATTGTATCCACAAAACATGATTACAGACGTAATAATTTTGATAATGCAAATTGTTACATTGCAAAAACAAATAAATTTTTATATACCACGCTGTTTAGTTCCAGACAGAAAAAAACAAAATCAATACAGTCCGTCTGCATATAAAACTATTTCGTTTTGTACAGACTAATTTATAATTCAGACATGCAAGATGCCACAGATTGAAATAGCACCAAGCTGTGAAGAATAACCGGTATAGAAACCGGTGCCCATAAAAACATGTCTAGAATGGACGCGTAGGTATAACATTGAGGCTCTGTTTTGCAGACATGGTATCGCTAATGTATGTAGTTGGTAGCAAACAGTCCAACGTTGCTTGTATTTTTGCTTTGACATGTCCAAAAAATGTGTCCAAAAAATGCCCGTTTGTTTGATATAGGTACTCCAATATATATATTGGCTTTGTATTGGTACCTACATACTCCATCCATCAATTTGTTTTTTTTTTATTGGACATGTGAAAATATCCATACAAAATGCTACTAATGCAAAATATTTTAGACTATTAAATTGTACAGAAGTTATTTACTACCTTAGCTAAATATGAAGTTTTTTGTATATAGTGGATTAGGTAATATAGACAAATAAAAAACTAGACGGCTAAGTAAGGTCCATTCCGCAAATACTTAGATGATCTGGTTTCTAAGCGAACTGTAAATGAGAGAACCAACCTTTGGTTCACCTGGTATTGAGGGTTATTACGAGCAGTTACCCCTCTACAACTAAGCCTATTACTAAGCCTATTGTTCTATCTGCGGAAGCTTATAATTAGCCGTCAACAAACATGCACTTGTCCATCCAGGCATGTTCTTTATATTTTATCAGAATTTTTGAAAACCTAGCTGTAAGTTTCTCCAAAATAAAAAAAAAAAAAAAAAAAAAAAAAAAAAACTGACAATTATGCCCTTGTTCTACCGAGGGTGCGATATGTAAACCTACAGTTTACAAAATACTTATACTTAGTAATGTTGTCTGCCTTGTTTGTAAGATAAAAGTGACAATGTTGTGTTCGCCTGTAATTGGTGTATGTATCGGCTCGAAACTAAGTAAATTACATATTTTCGTAAAGGTTTTTTTTTAAAACATTGATAGACCTTTGTTTGACCACGATCTCACCTGTTGGTAAGTGACGATGTGGCCGAAGATGGAGCACAAAGGTCTAGAAGGCACCTATTCACTCTGACTTGAACAGACCCAGATTATAGCTTTCAGGAAAGACAGACGACGGTAGTGTATTCCACTCCTTAGCAGTTCGCATTATAAAGGTAGAACCGAAACGTTATATGCGAATAGAAGGTATACTAATGAGGTAAGGATGGTAATGAGCCGTACGCCTGGTCGTCCTGTGATGAAACGGAGATGATCGTGCAGTTCCTGGGAGCATTCCCCGAAATGTAACTTAAAGAAGATCGAAAGGCACGCAACCTTACGGCGGTGCTCGAGACTCTGGATCTTAGTCTCCGCCATATTTTGCTCACTTATAAGCCTGAAATATTTGTTACGTTTATTTGTGTGTTTATATATATGCTGTTGGCGTTCCTTTTTATGAATAAATAAATAAATACCTTAGGTCTCTTCTACCAAGGTATTCAACACCTATTCCTAGCCCATATTTAGAATGAAATTCTTCTATCATTGGAGTATCAAAACTTGTACTAAAATAGCCCTTGGCTCTACCCACGCTAACGACAACATCCTGCTGTGATACCATAGCTCATGATTACAACTTCCTTGGTCCAGTATGAATAAGTACCTAGGTATCGCTCAACTAGTAAACACGGAAAGTCTGAGGCAGTACTGATCAAAGAATTTATACACGTATTCTAAGATACTGTCAATAAAACACTCGTCGCATACACAACTCTTGGATAACATGAGTTTGATAACATTAACAGAATAAACATGAAAAAACTATAAATAACTCTGTTATTCTAAGGTACAGTACTGATGTTAAAACAGTCGTTGTAAACGCAATCCTTGGATAACATGAGTTGGTTATTATTTGATAACATTAACAAGCAAAATCTATAAATAACTCTGTTATTCTAAGGTACTGTACTGATGTTAAAACAGTCGTTGTAAACGCAACTCTTGGATAACATGAGTTGATAGTTATTTGATAACATTAACATTCAAAATCTATAAATAGCTCTGCGTCGTATTTATGGAACTAGCAATAACTGTGTATACAGTTCCATACGCAACTGCTGCCGTTACAGATTATAAAACAGAAATCATCTAGTTAGACGCAAACTTATCAGAAAACTATAATTTTACCACCTTAAGGCTCACGTTTGTGGCGCGAGATTCAAATTTTTTAGTGTACTTTGCCCATTACAGCTCATGTACACTTCTTCAGATAGAGAAAGTTGAGTTCGCGAGTACAAGGAGACTTAACACACATGTTTTAATTGATAGTATCTCATAAATATTATCAGTTTACTACGATACCCCTAAACAAAAAAAAAACACTGTAAAAATGTGTTTAGGGTTATCTATCATAGCTAAACTGATGATATTTATGAGCTACTATCAATTAAAACATGTGTTTTAAGTCTCATAGTTATCGCGAACTCAACTTGCGCTATCTGAAGAAGTGTTGATGAGCTGTAATGGGCAAAAAACACCAAAAAAATTGAATTTCGCACCGCAAGCGTGCGCGTCCACCTTAAAAAAGATAAAATAAAAAATACAATCCTCAAAATTTATTCTGGTATGACAAAAACACCCCCCTGACCAACGCGTACAATCAGCGGTAACTACAGTATCTCTACTATCTACATGTTTGCTCCAGGGAGTATTTCTGTGATTTGAGATAGGTGGATTACTATAGGTACAAAGTTCGACTAGCACACAACGTACCTTGGCCAACCATTTGCTGGCTTCGGGCACGTCGAGGTGCTTCCCGGTCTCCGTGAGCTCCCTCACGATGTCCGGGAAACAAGCCATGAACTCCCTGGACTGGTCCTTCGAGACGGCCAGTCCACGGGTAGCCATCGGCAACTCCTGCGGCGTCAGGGTCGACAGGTATCTGCGCAGACAAACCACAAAACAGTCAATGCTTGTTCTGCGGGAACTGCGCACAAATCAAAATAGAAATGGGAGCTTACAGAAAGAATACTGTTAGAGTATTTGTAGAAAATAATTGCCTAAGAGTAGACCCCTCCGTCTCCTCCCGTGGATGTCGTAATAGCCGACTAAGGGATTACCCGGACTTGTTGATAAGATTCGTTGGTATAAGATTTGTCCTGGCTGCTACCTTATTATGTAAGAAAGCGTTAGCCGAGTCAGTCGTGGGAAGCAATGGCGGCGATGAGCTCACCACTTGTCACGTCTATATTCCACGATGGTTCACCCACTGTGAAAAGAGGCCCGTTGAGGTTCTGCCTACTCCCTTCGGGGAAAAAGGTGTGTCTCCAGCGTCATAGCTCGTTCTATTGCCAATTGGTAAAGGCATCGCCGGTCACAGGCAAGGTTGTGGGTTCGAGTCCCGCAGGAACGGATTTTTTGGGTTACATTTAAATTTAATGTTATCCATAAAGTGTGGTTTGCTCTTGAAAAATAATAAACTAAAAAGGTGTGTGTATGTATGTAATTGCAGATAATATTTGTGATAACACAGCTTAGTTTCTTTGTGTAAGCCTCTGATAATTCGATGCTGCAATGGTTGGTCGTAAAACAGATGCTGTTTAGAATGACAAAAGTTTTATAACTTTATGGTTTGCTTGCTTTGTTTCTACTGATCAGCAGCTGATCTGATTCTTTGATAGAGTGTACCTACTCCAATTAAGATGAAGTGGGTGTTAGTGCGATCGTAAGACCAATTTAGTTCAACACTGTACCTACCAGTTGCAACAAAAGCACAGCGCCTGATTTATTGTTTTTTTATAAGTAATATAAATTAAAACATGTACCAATAAATAAATAGTGTCAATCATAATAATTTCGATAATTTTTCGTATCACATCAATATTCATTAAAAAAAGGTGCAAATAGAGCCACGTTTAAGGTGTGCCGCAATATTACCAATCTTAGATTTATAATTGAAAAAACCGACAATAACTCACGTAGGTACTTGTTCCGAGTAAAACACCCGACTCGAGTTTCTGGGACTTAATACCCCCTTCCTCAAGGAGTATACGCGACGGCTTCCCGGTGATAATCTTAGATTTGATTTTTAACCATCAACATTTAAGTCAAGTACAATATTTAAATTATAAATATGCATGGATACTACATTATAATTCCGAGGGATCATTGTACCAGAAACACGATACGACAATATTATCACAATAAAATAAAAGTTACCTCTAACTTTTGGCTAGATTCGATTGTTTATTAAAATGGTGCATATTATTGGGAAAAAAAATAGATAAATAAAATCAATACAACAAAGTCTAGGTTTTACTGCAGGGGTTTTTTAAAATGATCTATATTTAACGAGATATTCAATAAAAACTGCTTTTTGGTAAGGCGCGAGGCGTTTTTTTTATATGAAGATTTCTGCCTGTGTTTGGCGCAACCCGAGCAAAATCCGGGTCCCGTACCCGTAGTTTAGATAATATCCTGACGTTCTATGTAAACAAATTAAGAATTAAATATCTTTGCTCACGGAATAAAACTGGTTTTTGTGTTTCATTTCTGAACTGTGCAGCGGTATATTTTAGGAGGCCCCGTTATCTTTCAATATTATTATTGCTTACGATTTAAAGTACCTACAAGATACACCTAAATATATTATTGTTTATTGTATTGGTTTGTATCTATAAGCTAGTTAGAAATCGAAGTGTTTGTTGCCTGGACAACTAGACTGATGATTAAGTGTTTGTTGCCTGGACAACTAGACTGATGATTAAGTGTTTGTTGCCTGGACAACTAGACTGATGATTAAGTGTTTGTTGCCTGGACAACTAGACTGATGATTAAGTGTTTGTTGCCTGGACAACTAGACTGATGATTAAGTGTTTGTTGCCTGGACAACTAGACTGATGATTAAGTGTTTGTTGCCTGGACAACTAGACTGATGATTAAGTGTTTGTTGCCTGGACAACTAGACTGATGATTAAGTGTTTGTTGCCTGGACAACTAGACTGATGATTAAGTGTTTGTTGCTTGGACAACTAGACTGATGATTAAGTGTTTGTTGTCTGGACAACTAGACTGATGATTAAATGTTTGTTGCCTGGACAACTAGACTGATGATTAAGTGTTTGTTGCCTGGACAACTAGACTGATGATAAAGTCTTTGTTGCCTGGACAACTAGACTGATGATAAAGTGTTTGTTGCCTGGACAACTAGACTGATGATAAAGTGTTTGTTGCCTGGACAACTAGACTGATGATTAAGTGTTTGTTGCCTGGACAACTAGACTGATGATTAAGTGTTAGTTGCCTGGACAACTAGACTGATGATTAAGTGTTTGTTGCCTGGACAACTAGACTGATGATAAAGTGTTTGTTGCCTGGACAACTAGACTGATGATAAAGTGTTTGTTGCCTGGACAACTAGACTGATGATTAAGTGTTTGTTGCCTGGACAACTAGACTGATGATTAAGTGTTTGTTGCCTGGACAACTAGACTGATGATTAAGTGTTTGTTGCCTGGACAACTAGACTGATGATTAAGTGTTTGTTGCCTGGACAACTAGACTGATGATTAAGTGTTTGTTGCCTGGACAACTAGACTGATGATTAAGTGTTTGTTGCCTGGACAACTAGACTGATGATAAAGTGTCTGTTTGCTAGGTTACAAATTTTACCGTACATCGATTATAGATAGATAGAAAGAAATTTTTATTGCACTAGACAAAAAAGCAGTATACATAGGCGAACTTAATGCTAATTAGCATTTTCTTTCAGCTAGCCTTTGTATAATGTAGAGTGGGTGGTAGTGCTATTGTGAATTATTATATCAAGATTACATAATTAACATAATTAAATACATACTTTAAATAAATAAAATAAGTAAATAATTAACAAAAGTGCTCAATTTTTATTTGGACATTTTGCAATGTCTGGCGATGGATCAAAGTGGCCGGAATGACAAAAAGTATTGGTACACCAAACTGTACCAAATGTACTGTGGTAGTTTGGACTTTATATACGTCATACAGAATTATAATCAAACTAGCGACTCGCCCCGGCTTCGCACGGGTATCCCCCGGTGAACCCCCCCCCCCCCGTCCACGCCTCCCACTATGTCCTATCTCCTGGTTCTAAGCTACCTACCTACCAATTTTCAGCCAAATCGGTTCACCCATTCTTGAGTGATAAGTGGTGTAACTAACACGACTTGAAAAAAAAAACAAAATAAAAAAAAAACGTATAAACCTCACAGAGCCCGAGACCTTTCCAACGAATGCAAAACCGTGGAAATCGGTTCGTTCGTTCTGGAGTTATAGCGTCAGGAAGGAAAACCCGACTTATTTTTATAGTATATTAGATTATTATCAAGAAAAACGTACAAAACTGTAAATGGTCAGAACAAAACATAAATTAAACTATTGATAATTCATTTACTATTATTAAAATTTACTTCACCATGTAGAATTGCAGGGCCGGATTTAGATTAGTGGAGGCCCTGTTAGGCCCTTTTTATAAGTACAATCTTGTATCAAGTAGGTACAAGCAGTTGCCCCGTTTGAACTGGACATTTTGGTGACAGGGATCTAGATTTTTCTCATTCATTACAAAACATATGAAAGTGATATTTGGTGACCTCATTCTTCATATCACTGACTTTTTATTAGTAGCATTTCACGATTGGTTAACTTTTATAGAAGTTTTTTTTAATATTAAGTATTAAGTATTAATTGTATGTATATATCATAGTTATCTAGTACCCATAACACAAACTCTGCTTAGCTTGGGGCTAGATAAGGTTGTGTGAACTGTCCAGCATTATTTATTTATATATTTATTTACTATCAAAGACCCCTCTTATAAAACAGATATTTGGATTTTACAAGTAAACGGGACCGATTTAAACCTCTAAATTATCTAGGTAGATTCATCAAAACACACACTTTAATATTGTAATAGGATTTCACGTGTTCACCAAAAACATCGGCATGTATGTTTTAAAGTACTTAAATACCTAATTTTACATATAGTTCATTGAATGATAATAATAGTAGGAACAATTAGCCGACCGCAACACAGGTCCAACCTAGCACGGCGCTAATAAAATGCCTATGCGCTACCTACCTATAATCTGTTTGTTTATTATTACTTATTTTTTAATAAATACTTTATTATTTAAATCTTAAAAGATCTGCAAATTTCATCAATTGAATAACGTACAGTTGAATTTAATTTAATAGAATTTAACTACTTACCTTCTAATTAATAACCTAATTTAAGTAAATTTAATTAATTTAATTAAACAATTGTAACATTCATTAATTAACAGTTCATCGTCGTTTTTAATTGAAAAGGATTAAAAAGTTTTTAGTGTATACGACCTTATACGAAATCTTATACATAACCATTCGAATTTCGAAACAATAGTTTATGAATGCGTCGCCTTAAATCCAGCTCTGTAGTACCTAGTAGTAGTTTTTAAGTAGCATTTTCCAAGTACCTTTTGTTTAGCCAATACCTAAGTAAGTTCAAACTTGCTTAGAAAACACTCAGCTTCTTCTATTACGCAAACGAGAGTTCAATCGAGTTCACTGACCTGTGATATTTCTGCAACTTGAGCAATTTGCTCGGCCCCGCTTCTTCGACCTGCGGCATCTTGGATGGCTGGTCGAGTCTCGGAGCCATGGCGTCGGAGTTGGTGACGCTCGTGGTCTTGCTGATGTGTCGGCGAAGCTCATTCTTGTACACCTGCAGGATCCTCTCCAAACCCTTCTTAGACGAATACATCTTCGTAATCTTTGTATATCTTCGTAATAATAAATTCAACTATTTAATTCCTCAAACCAATAAACTGATAGCGTTTATCAAACAAGTGTAGGTACGTCGTCTGTTCGCCACGAATTGGTATGACCGACTGATTCCTTGTTGTGTTTTGCTCGGCTTCTCCACAGTAATGCCAGTAAGGCCACAGATTAAATGTAAGTTAGAGCTTAAGTAATGCTGTGTCTCATGTTTACATTTATTTTATCGATATCGACAGCGTTATCGTGTTCGTTGAACTCTTCTTTAGGAACAAGTTGATAAGGTTTACCTATCATGCTATGTTGTGTGACATTTGATATATTTTATCAATGGATGACCCAATTATATCACGCTGTTTTGAGATGTAAGTAGGTAAAATAGTGTTGGATTTCATTAAAAACTATTGGAATGCCCGCGACTTCTTCCGCGTATATTTTACCCGCTGCATCCCTTAGAGGTTGAATTTCTGGAATTCCTTTCTTAGTGGACCACTAGACCACAAAAGGAACGTACCCTCCAAATTTCGGGTCTCTAGGACTTACGGCTTAGGCTGTGCGTTGACAGCCAATCAGTTAGTCAGTCAGTCATGACACAATTTTAAATTATATTGATGTTTAGAGCGCTTAGTTTACCAATTCATAGGTGGTTTCTGGTTTCTGTCTTATTTGTGAATACCAGAACTAAGTATACCTTCCTTTGAGTTATGTAAGTAGGTAGAGGTGTTTTTATTGTATTTTTCATTGAGATACAATTATTTTTAAGTTTAATTTAGGCTACTTTAGCACTAGTTCTACTTTTTGGGATAATAGCTCCTACTTTACTTAGCTTTTAATAATATCCCAAAAACTGGGAAAACAAAGTATTATATAAATAAATAAATAAATAAATAATGCTGGACAGTTCACACAACATTATCTAGCCCCAAGCTAAGGAGAGCTTGTGCTAAGGGTACTAGATAACTGATATACTTAATACAATTCATTGCATAAATTGATATTTATTATTATACATAGAAAATACCCAGAACACCCTGAACAAATATGTGCAGATCATACAAAAAATTGGTCTGAGGTGGGAATCGAACCCGCAACCTCCTGCGCCGCAGGCGAACCTTTGCCCGCCGTGCCACAGAGGTCGTCTTCTCGTCTGGCCGCACATAGGGATACTTAACTTGATAACTAGTCTGTCTAAGACAAAACTTTTACTAGGTTTGTTGCTTATTTTAATTTCCATATTTTTTTCCTTACAAACTATGACGTTAAAACAAAGTAAAACTTGTTAGAATGTTAGAAAGTCATCGCACAGGAACATAAATCTTTTAAACCAAATAGGTACCAACTATCGATAAACGGCTCTTCATCGACAGCACACGCGCCATCACTACAGATGCGCACGCAACAAAACAAACCGGCCGGCCTCTCCCCCTCCCAGCGATAGCACGCGGCCCGCGTCACGTAGGCCAGGCGTAACGTACCCGGGCTAGTGATGTGTGGAGGACTGGTATGGGTTCTTGGGGTCATTAAGACTGCGCCAACCTCAGGCACTAATCTTCATAATAAAAAAACGCGTCGCGCCGCTCTATAAAGCGATTTTTATTAAATATCTCGTAAAATATAGATAATTTTACAAAACTCCTACAGTAAACCTTCGGCTTTGTTGTATTGATTTTATTGTCTAATTTTTAACCAATAATATGCATCATTTCAATAAAAAATCGAATCTAGCCAAAAGTTAGAGGTAACTTTGTTTTTTTCTTTCGTGAAAATATTGTCGTATCGTGTTTCTGGTACAGTGATCCTCGGAATGATAATGTAGTATGTAATCCATGCATATTTATTATAACTTGAATATTGTATTTGATTTAATCAATTAAAAATTATATCTCAAATTGGTGATTTTGCTGCATACTGCAGGTTTCTGCACTGCATACTGCCGGTTTCTGCACTGCATACTGCAGGTTTCTGCACTGCATACTGCAGGTTTCTGCACTGCATACTGCAGGTTTCTGCACTGCATACTGCCGGTTTCTGCACTGCATACTGCAGGTTTCTGCACTGCATACTGCAGGTTTCTGCACTGCATACTGCAGGTTTCTGCACTGCATACTGCCGGTTTCTGCACTGCATACTGCAGGTTTCTGCACTGCATACTGCCGGTTTCTGCACTGCATACTGCAGGTTTCTGCACTGCATACTGCAGGTTTCTGCACTGCATACTGCAGGTTTCTGCACTGCATACTGCCGGTTTCTGCACTGCATACTGCAGGTTTCTGCACTGCATACTGCAGGTTTCTGCACTGCATACTGCAGGTTTCTGCACTGCATACTGCCGGTTTCTGCACTGCATACTGCAGGTTTCTGCACTGCATACTGCAGGTTTCTGCACTGCATACTGCAGGTTTCTGCACTGCATACTGCCGGTTTCTGCACTGCATACTGCAGGTTTCTGCTCTGCATACTGCAGGTTTCTGCACTGCATACTGCCGGTTTCTGCACTGCATACTACAGGTTTCTGCACTGCATACTGCAGGTTTCTGCACTGCATACTGCAGGTTTCTGCACTGCATACTGCAGGTTTCTGCACTGCATACTGCAGGTTTCTGCACTGCATACTGCAGGTTTCTGCACTGCATACTGCCGGTTTCTGCACTGCATACTACAGGTTTCTGCACTGCATACTGCAGGTTTCTGCACTGCATACTGCAGGTTTCTGCACTACATAAAGTCACGGTTTAGATATTTTATTCAAGGACAGACAGGTAACCTTAAACTTTCGACCATCTGGTTCCACATCTCCAAGAGGCAAGAGTAAGGGTAGAATCATTGCTAGACAAAGTATACTAACATAATACAAGAAATAAAAGGTTAGTATACCTACCTACCAGTACCTATAGTTATTTTTATGCCTGAGTAACAGTTTGTACGCACAGGTGCATTTATTCTTCTGGTTGTGTGACTCATTTCATTCGTACATTATTGCGGTTATTGTGTCATAATTTGAATAGAAATTATTAAGGAAGTTACATAAACTATTTTTAAAGTATTATTTTTTGTTTACTATTTGTCGATGATAGCCTAACGGTTCAATAGTGCAACTCAGAATCCAACGATACCGGGTTCGATCCTAGGCTCCGCACCAATGACTTTTCTAAGTTATGTGTGGATTTCCATCGCTCTGTGCTTCGGAGGGCACGTTAAGCTGTCGGTCCCGGCTGTTATTGATTAATAGCAGTCGATAAGCCATGTCAGAGGCCCTCGGGCGGCCTTACATTAAACTCTGACACCAGAGGCCAGCACTACCTCATACGAAACGACGACGAGTACCTACTTACATAACAGCTACCGTGAAGTGTTCCTGTCTAAGAATAGACCGTCCGTCTCCTCCCGTGGATGTCGTAAAAGCGGACTAAGGTCTCTATTACACCAGGGGTTGCGCGGCAGCATCCAACACTAATACTGTGATCACCAATCCGCCTGCCAAGTGTGGTGATTACGGCAAATCCTCCCATTGCATAGTGAATGTAAATCTGGGACCACGATCCCAATTTCTCGTGGTCCCAGTTGCCTGTGTCACACCTGTGTTCTCATTCTATGGAGGTGGCTTCGTCCAGCAGTGGACGTCTCTGATGACTAATCAGTTATAGGTTTTACAAATGTAAATATGATTTTACAAAGATTATGTTGGGGTATGCCTAACGTGACCATTTATTTATTTTTTCAGACCGGGACACATCCGCGGTTTTTTTTTTCTTTTTTGTTTTACAAGTATTTTATCATAGAGTATAGAATAACACAAAATAATCAAAGCTCTAAACACAAAATAGTTAAGTTGGCAAGACTTACTAACTAAGCCGTACTAGCGGCGTGACTTCTAAGTCGTATTTTTGTATTTGTCGACTGAAAAAATAAATTTTAAACTGTAGTTGGGTCTGCTTGCAAAACCGGGACTATGTTGGCTTCGCTGGGGACACCGGGACATACTGCCTGAAACCGGGACTGTCCCGCCCAAACCGGGACGTATGGTCACGTTAGGTATGCCGCAAAATTAACAATCTTCGATTTGATTTTTAACCCCCCACGCAAAATCGACCGGGTGTTATAAGTTTGACGTGTCTGTGTGTGTCTGTGTGTGTGTATTAAAATGGTGCATATTATTGGGTAAAAAAATAGATAAAAAATATCAATACAACAAAGCCGAGGGTTTACTGAAAGGCTTTTGTAAAATTATCTATATTTTACGAGATATTCAATAAAAACTGCTTTAATGTGCGGCGCGATGCGTTTATTTTGTACCTATGAGGATTTCTACCTGGGGTTGGCGCAACCTTGTAGAAAATGTAGTACCTACTTAAATACCTACCTACCTACCTGCACAGAGATCCATCCACAGTGTGAATGTAATTTTTAGATAATAATGTTTACCGAAACGTTTTGACAAACAAAATAATGCACTGGCCTCAAAGTTATTAGAAAGTCTTTGTAAATCTTACTAAATTGGATAATTATTTTGTTGTTGTGTTCGTTATACCTAGTCAGGCAGGTTAGCATAAAAGAAAATAATGCGGGTCACCGGGACCACGTGAACGAAGTCGCGAGCGGGCCGGTAGTTAAATAGGTAGGTACCTACCTACATGATTTGTTTCCAAACGAAAGAATGAAGATGATGACGATTCAAAAATATACATAGGTACCTAGGTACAAAATATACATACAAAAATATAGTAGGTCCGTTCACAAAGTCCGGGTACGATCCCGCCCGTGACATCCCTACGTACCACAGAATAAATCACAATCGGTACAGACTCCACCCGAAAACTGCACCATATACCTACTATTATGTATTCTTTGTCGTGACCCAGCTTTCGATCACGTAATGCCACAGAATATATACAGTAGTAATGCGAAAAAGCTCCGCCACAGATAAATCGTAGCTGCTATGAAAGTTTTAGAAGAATAATCAGGAATAATCAGGAATAATCAATGTATTAGTAAATACAAATTTCCAGGTCAGATAATTTTAAAACAAATAAAATAAAATAAAATTTCTTACGAAAAATTATGATAAAAAAAAACATTCTAAACAATAAAAATTCAAATTGTAAACATAAACTAATTAATTATAATTCATGGCAGATGTCATGTTAAAACTAAATTGTTATACTAAGTAGCAATTACGTAAGATTGAATTTATTCAAATCTAATTTTAAATTATTTAATATTACACACAAAATATTCGACATTATAGAACGCCCTCTCGGCGAGCCATAATTTTAATGTAGTTTTGAATGAAAGCTAGCTGATTGTAATACATGCTCCGGCAGGCGATTATACACAGCAGAAGGTAGAAGACATGGGGTAGATATTATTCTCGCTCTACGGGGTAGATGGTAGATGGTCAAGGGATACCTACTGTAAAAGGTGCTGACTGACACAAAAAATAATGCGAATGTAGCCAAAGTTCTTTGAATCTAGCATGTGAAAGTCACACCTTTTGGTAAAAATATTTGAGTAGCAGTACCAATATTTACCTAATTAGGTTATTTATCTTACTTAACTGTTTGCTACGTAACCTACGTACCTACACGTACCTATGCTCATTATATAAACTAAAAATAAAGTCAAACGAACAAAGCACATCGCAATGTGTCGCGACATCTGTGGTTATCGCTAATGGAAGTACGAGGGGGAGGTGAGAGGGGGGGGGGGGGGTAGTGTTAGGGAGGTACACACACTATCTTTCAACATACCATATTCATAATAATCAAATCTATAGCCTGCTGAATGCTAAGAAAAGTAGGTATGTCTTCGAGTCATCTCCGTCTCGATTTCATCCCGTATTTTATGACCCGAATTTGAACAAAGAAATTCCAGGAGACTACAGTTTGGGTGGGCAGCATTCCGCAAACTTGAAGATGTCTTCCGGTCATAAAAGATCCCACAGTGCCTGAAGACCCGTCTCTATAATCAGTGTGACCTGCCAACTATGACTTACGGTTACGGTGCCGAGACATGGACGCTCGCTGAGGAGACTGATGTGCACCGAGTACGGGTTGCACAACGGGCCATAGAGCGAGCTATGCTTGGCATTACACTTTTAGACCGAGTCCGCAACATTGAGATCCGTCGTCCGACGAAAGTCTATGATATCGGAGACAGAGCGATCAAACTAAAGTGGAGCCAGGCAGGACACTTGGTCAAACGTGTTGACGGCCGGTGGAGTAAAGCCTCAACGGAGTGGTGGCCGAAGTCGGGCCGAAGAAATACAGGTCGTCCGAAAGCGAGATGGGTCGTCGACATCGTATCCGTCGCGGGCAATACCTGGCTGAGAGACGCACAGGACAGAGGAGGCTGGCAAAAAAGAAAGGAGGCCTATACCCAGCAGTGGGTGATTCCTGGCTGAGATGATGATGATGATGACTTTTTGACCCACGCTGTGGTTATTATAGATCACAAATAGTTACATATAAAAAAATCAGCCAAGTGCGAGTCAGACTCGCCCATGAAGGGTTCCGAAGCAGCAAGTAACATAATATAAAAGTTCTTGTAGTTCGTTGTAACTTTGATCGATGTTTTAATAGAAGTGTATTAAAAAAAAATACTTACTAGATCTCGTTCAAACCAATTTTCGGTGGAAGTTTACATGTTAATGTTCATCATTTTTTTTTTAGTTTTATCATTCTCTTATTTTAGAAGTTACGGAGGGGGGCACACATTTTGCCACTTTGGAAGTGTCTCTCGTGCAAACTATTTAGTTTAAAAAAAAATTATTAGAAACTTCAATATAATTTTTGAAGGCCTATCTATAGATAACCCACAAGTATGGGTTTGATGAAAAAAAAAAATGTAGAGTTTCAGTTCCAAGTATGAGGAACCCCAAAAATTTATTGTTTTTTTTCTATTTTTGTGTAAAAATCTTAATGCGGTTCACATAATACATCTACTTACCAAGTTTCAACAGCATAGCTCTTATAGTTTCGGAAAAAAGTGGCTGTGACATGGACGGAGAGACAGACAGACATGAAGAATCCATAAGGGTTTCGTTTTTTGCCATTTGGCTACGGAACTTTAAAAACTTGAAACTAGTGTCCATTGAATACCTACTTATTATTATCTTAGGAGTAATTGGATGAGAAAGTCCTGCGCGAAAGCCACTGAACAACATACAATTATGTAGGTAGGAAGGAACCAGTTCTTAGGAACCAGCTCATTGAAGCCAGGCCAATGATTCAAATTTATATTCTGCAAGTGCAGTTAGTTCTGAGTTCTGGGAAGGAATTGAATCAGCGGTAGGTACCCCAGTACATCCTACCTACCTAAGGAGTTAATTCGAGAAATTGGGAAAGCAAATTGAAGTAGGTAGCTAGACCTACCTAATGAGTCAGTTTCGAATTCGTGCTCCGATTAGTACCTATTATCGTCCTTCCTGCTATAGTAGGTACCTACTGCTAATGTCTTCTGCAATTACAACCAGATTAAATGCTATACTGGTGTCGATTCTGTGCAGCATTCTCTAATTTTAAACCGCATTAAAATTATCGCGGTCTCTTTTATTTCGGTCTATTAGAAAGGGCGCGCGACAACTTTTACGCTTTAAGGCTACCATCGCTCTCAATGCTATATTGGCAGACCTTAGCTGCTCTTAGCCACATAATAAATAATAGTACAAGTATCTTAGCTGAAATTCAATAATTTTCCAATGGCATGACAATACCCAATTACCATCTCTATCTAAGTCGAGCGATGGTAGCGGAACGGTTCAATAGTGCAACTCAGAATCCAACGATACCGGGTTCGATCCTAGGCTCCGCACCAATGACTTTTCTAAGTTATGTGTGGATTTCCATCGCTCTGTGCTTCGGAGGGCACGTTAAGCTGTCGGTCCCGGCTGTTATTGATTAATAGCAGTCGATAAGCCATGTCAGAGGCCCTCGGGCGGCTTGACAAACTCTGACACCAGAGGCCAGCACTACCTCATACGAAACGACGACGAGTAAAGTTCAGGGTGACAGTAAATAGCGCCTCGCGCAACGAAAAGTGTACGAAAATCACGAAAAACAGCAATTGCTGCGTAATCGAAAATATTAATAAACAATGCCCTCTAAAATAATATTATTTGTTACTTTTATTAATTTTATTAATGTATTACGCTAATAGGTATTGATAGAGACATTTACGTTATAAGCCCATTGTAGAGCTCTAAGATTTTGGTAGAGGTTAGTTCAGGTTTTTTTTTTTTGTGCTGATTATAATGAGCCTAAACACGGCCAGTCTACTATCATCCTTCGAGGAGTTCCGTTGTCCACCTTCCGTCTCTATCATCAGATCAGCTCGCTATCACCATCATATTGCATTGTCATCGGAACTTGAAAGGTACCTCAAATAATGCAAAATATAAACTCAATCAGTTGAGGACAACTGCTTTAAAATTCAGTTGCAAGATTCCACCCGGACATACATAATAGGTTAGGTACATAAATACATTGCAAGTTAAATAAAAGCTTATATAAAAGCCTATTTGTATCTTGTCAGCGTCTATCATGAATAAGTACCTAATCGCTTTTTTCATTACACCAAACTTTGCCACGTCGTCACCTGCTCAACCTTCAAAGAATAGACCTTCGCACCATCGTGGCGACACTCACAGGACACTGTCTCCTGAACAAATACCTCTTCAGCATCGGAGCCGCAGACAGCCCACTCTGCAGAGGGTGTCTGACCGAAGAAGAACCGGCTGCTCACTTATCCTTGGAATGTGTGGGAGAAGGAGCTCAACGTAAACAAATCCTCAACAACCCGAGGTCACTCCGCCAAACCTGCGAAGACCCCAGGAAACTTATGTGCTTATAGACGGAGTTAGGCTGGCTAACAAGCACATGTTCAAGTTAAGGTTATGCGAAACGCAATCTTGCAGATTCTGTGATGAGGCGGATGAAACGCCTCTTCATATCTGCAAGGTGAGTGTGGACCACTAATGCACAAACGCAGCATTCATCTGGGCAAACTCATTCTCAGCCCGGATGAACTGAAAGAAATCACCCCTGAAGAAATCCTACAGTTCCTAGCAGCTGTAGGTCTTAGCAGTGAACTGTGAACTCTGTCTCCAGCGGCGGTATATGTAACAAGTGGCGATCACAAAATTTCCTATAGTTCCTTTAGTTTATAGGGCTATAGTTGATCGCAGTGATATAATAGCCACAATCAGCTAATAAAATTTAAAAAAAAGGCTGGCTAACTATAGTGCGCGTCATGTAAAAATAACGCTGGCGGTCAAGCTTCTACAGGCGTTCCAGCGTTCTTTTTGTACATTGTTATACTATAATTGTACATTATTTGTAGTAAACTAGGTAGGCACTCATTCAATGTATAGGTATACATCTCTTAAATAAGTAGGTATAGTACGCGTCATATAAAAAGAAAGCTGGAACGCCTGAAGAAGCTTGACCGCCAGCGTTCTTTTTACATGACGCGCACTATACCTATTCAGACAACTCCCACGCATAATGGACCGCCCATAGAGTTCGAATGAGTTCGAGGGAGTTCTTTAACATTAACATTACACCAAACCATACCAAACTGACATCTGATTTATCACGAATATTCAACCAATTTCACGCTGTATGATCATGGCTGATAAGCAATCAGTGATACACCTATATTGGGATATTTAGGTGAAACTCGAAGCACAGTAGGTAAGTAGGTATGTGCCTTAGTACTCGAACTATAGGTACCGAAAGCGATAAGAATTAACGTGGCCGTGAATTTATCAGACATGAGCAATAACGAGGTGTGAGAGAGACATTGGTGACCTAGGACTTTATTTTTGTGTTCTGACCTAAATTGGAAATACGTAGAACATCCGTGGTGTGTCCGGCCTAAGAATAGACCCCTCCGTCTCCTCCCGTAGATGTCGTAAAAGCCGACTAAGGGATTATCCGGACTGTTAGTAAGATTCGTTGGTATATACGATTTGTCCTGGCTGCTGGAATGTGTTGCTACCGGAAGGTGTTAGCTGAGTCAGTTGTGGGAAACAATGGCGGCGATGAGCTCACCACTTGTCACGTCTATTTTCCACGATGGTGCAATCCACAGTGAAAAGAGGTCCATTGAGGCGCTGTCTACCCTTTCGGGGACAGTTAAGTTTACGTAGGCAGCTCTAAAAGTTTTCATCACAGTTTTATTATTTCCTCAGGGTTCATTGGATTATTTAACTCGGATGGTATTTTTTTTTTTTTTTTATGTAATGGCTCGGCAAACTGGCATACGGCCCGCCTGATGGTAAGCGGTTACCGTCGCCTATTGACATCTGCAACACCAGGGACATTGCCAATGCGTTGCCTGCCCTGAAGGACTCTTTTTACATTTTTTTTAATGATGAGAATACAGAAACCAAAGGGATAGAGATATTTGGATAAGAGAATGAGAGCATTTAGCATACTTAGTGTAGGTTTAGGTAGGTAAGGTACGCTACTATCCTACAAGGTAGTACGAAAATATCAAAACATATAGCTTGTATATAGCATAATCACCCCCTAATGTTACCACTGCTGGGATTCTGGGCTTACTGCAAGGCTGCACAACACAGATTGCAAAGCAGGTCAAGGTTTCAGCGATAAGACCGCCCATTGTAAATAAAAATAAATAAATAAATAATGCTGGACAGTTTACACGATTTTATCTAGCCCCAAGCTAAGCAGAGCCTATAGATAGATAGATAGATAGAAAATTCTTTATTGCACAAGACAAAAAGCAGTACATAGGCGAACTTAATGCTAATTAGCATTTTCTTCCAGCTAACCTTTGTGTAATGTAGAGAATATACATAGAAAATACCCAGAACACCCTGAACAAATATCTGCAGATTGCACAAATATTTGTTCCGAGGCGGGAATCGAACCCGCAACCTCCGGCGTCGCAGGCGAACGTTCGCCCACCCCGCCACAGAGGTCGTCCGAGATTGTCCTTCAATACTTATATTTTGATTCTGTGTTGTGGGACGAAGTGTTATCCATCTTTCTACCGGAGTGATGCCTACTTCTACTTTTATTTTAATTTTATACTACTTGAATGACGTAACAAGCAGATGGCCCACCTGAGGGGTGAGTCTGAGTTTTGCAAACACCATCGGAACGGTGAACGTAACACGATCGTACGTGTATAACATAATAACTAGCTATTAATCTGTGCCAAAAACGTCACAGATTAATGGCTAGTTACTATACGCAATACACGTATACTCGCCGTTACGATCATCGTTACGACGGTGTGTGTAAACTCGGACTTGCCCCTCAGATGTTACGCGGTAACCTCTGCCTATGAACAGTGCATTACCTCATTTACCTCATAGGTCACGTCCACCTAGGACGCGCCCTACCTACTCATCTACCTGTGCCTTCTTTAGGCACCTACCTACTCTATCAGCACTCAAAATACACACGAATAATAAGTAAGTAGTAAGTATCTACCTCTGTGTAAACGTCATATAATAAAATTGTGTTATTGTGCTATACGTAATTATCTCGGAATAAGAACTAAAGCATGGAACTAAGGCTAAAAACGAAACGGTATCGATTATACCTGTCTCATTCTTTTATACGAATGTATTCATGTGTTGGAATGAGACAAGCATAAATCTATCTGTTCTTATTTGTGTTAGTCGTACCAGGCCAAATGTCAAATTACTAGTACATTCATGGTAACAATCTAGGGAGATGTATATGCATGATACCAAAATTCAGGGTACGGAACGGAAAAACGACTGTCGGGTGACAATACATTTGTTTCTCTCTAACATAGGATAGCAAGCTATCTTCTAGGATAGGAGTAAGAAGGAACCTATGCTATTTTAGCACTCACTCCATGTACTACTACATTCATGGTAATTATAGATACTTAGTTAGCGTTTTGGTGTTTAACTGTGAGCTACCTGTCGATTTTAATAAATGACTTTAATGAATTGTACAGTTTCAAAATACAACAAAATGTTGATAATTTATCGAGAAGGGCACACTTGATAATGGAAATCCAAGGACCTATGAGTACGCTTTCTTTTCCGGCTGAAATAACAGTTTCATAACTGCTTGTTCGAGAACATTGAAATCGCTCAGGGAGTTTGGTAATACATTTTCGCAACTAAGCAAAGGTCTGTGACGAGTGAAATCTCTAAGAACATTCTGGACCAGTTTCAAAGCTATCTGTTGAATTACCTATCAGAAAAAAAAGGTTACCAGAGAAATCTTCAATGTGTTTACCTTTATGAAATCGTTACGTGACTGACTCACTGACTGACTGACTCACTGACTGAGAGAAGAAGAGAGAACGGGTTGAAATCTGCCATTTTTGAAAGAAACGTCGTCATTTTAGTTTTATTACATTTTGATGTGTTTTTTCGAGTTATTTCGTGTAATTTTAGTGGAATTTTAACCGGTGTAACTTGGATAAATGGCACATGTGTGATGTAGTGAAATTTAAGTGTTTTGCGCGTCTTTTGGAAATGTTTTATTTTTCCCTGTAAAAACTCAGTTTTTCTGCCACTATTTAAACTGGGTTATGACTTGACGGAGACATTTGACGACTTGACTATAAAAATATATTATTATATCACTTGACATTGGCAAAATTGTTGCAAATAATGCACAGAAGCTATTACCTAAGATAAGAAGAAGAGAAGGGGTGCGCTAAGAATTTCCGAAATTCACCCCTATGTGAGAGTGCAGAGGTGTTGTAGTTTGTATGGAGAAAATTCAACGCGGATGAAACAGAGGGCATTACAATAGTAAAAATAATAATGGAAAACAAATAAACAATCCACACGACTCTTTCCGCCATTGTCGAAATGAGATGTCGTCTTCGTTTATTTTGTTCCATCTGCTAGTTTTTTTTTTGTGTTATTTTGTGTAATTTTCGTGAATTCTTAACCAATGTAGCTCGTCTAAAGAGCACAAGTGTAGTGAAATGAAATGGAAGTGAATTGCGTGACTTTTCAAATTGGTGGAAATTCAAAACGGCCACCGTGTTAATAAAACATGACTAGACTGTGGCTTTGACGACTTGGAAGGATTGTAACGTTGCAAATTATTTTGAAAATACAATATTTATTATAAGTACTTGTACATATTGGCAAATTCACATTGGCAATGCCCCTGGTGTTGCAGATGTCAATAGGCGACGGTAACCGCTTACCATCAGGCGGGCCGTATGCCAGTTTGTCAAGCCATTACATTAAAAAAAAAAAAAAGTTATATCAAGCCGAGCGACGCCAATTAAAAAGAAATGTTTTTTTTTCTTTATAATTGGCGCCGCACGGCTTGTGCATTTGCCATTTTCAAGTATCTGTATCTTCACTTTAATGTATTTTCAATATATTTTGCAACGTTACACTCCTTCCAAGTCGTCAGAGTCACAGTCGAGTCATGTTTTAGTAAAACGGTGGCCAATTTTACTAAAACTTAGGCAGACAATTTCCACCAATTTCAAAAGTAACGCAATTCACTTCCATTTCATTTCACTACACTTGTGCTTTTTAAACGAGCTACATTAGTTAAAATGCCACCAAAATAACACAAAATAACTCAAGAAAACACTAGGAAAAGAAATAAAATAAAAGTAGATAACGTCTCTTTTCGAAAGTGGCGGGAAGATTCCAAAAGAAATGGTTAGAATACACAAAACTTTGTAATAATAAATATTATGAAGTGATTCAAATTACCGATACTTCCTTACCCGATTGTGTAACCACGATAGCGTAGTGTAAACAGACTAAGCTAGGAACTTATACTATTAAGTAGGTAGTGCGATTAGACGCTCACCTATATCACCTTTTCAATGTATAATAAAAATATATATCTATGTACAAGGCATGATTTGGGACTTGATAATTAGGGGTGGTAAATTTAAAGCCTACAACCCCCCACGTTAGGGGATGATGATATTTTCATTTATATGATCCATTTTCCAAAGTTATAGCAGTTTTAGTATACAAAGCATGTATTGAAACTTCATATATGTAACGTGTAGTGTGAGGTACATGTCCTCAAACTAATCGTTGAATCCAATTACCACTCACACATATGTAATTATTCGTATCTAAAGTTTGTTATGGGGACAAGACTTCAAAAAAGGCGTTGCTCAGGTAAGTGCCCAAAATGCCAATGAATTGAACATAATTATTTCATTATCATCACATATTTGTATGCATTTTCTCTAGTTACGCTATTTTCCGTTTCCCCGTAGATATGGAGGGGAAATTAATATGTGTGAGTGGTAATTGGATTCAACGATTAGTTTGAGGACATAGACCTCACACTACACGTTACATATATGAAGTTTCAATAGATGCTTTGTATACTAAAACTGCTATAACTTTGGAAAATGGATCATATAAATGAAAATATCATCATAGGAGGTAGCATATATTTTCCTTATACCAGACCTACCCCACTGAACTATGAGTCTATGTAGGTATACGTACCTACTTGATAAATAAATAAATAATTAAATAGTGCTGGACAGTTCACACAACATTATCTAGCCCCAAGCTAAGCAGAGCTTGTGTTATGGGTACTAGATAACTGATATACTTAATACAATATATTACATAGAAAGATATTTTTTATTATACAATAGAAAATACCCAGAACACCCTGAACAAATATCTGCGATCGCACAAATATTTGTTCCGAAGCGGGAATCTAACCCGCAACCTCCTGTGTCGCAGGCCAAGCTTCGCCCGCCGCGCCACAGAGGTCGTCATAAATATTGTTGTAATGCTATCATACCAACAATCCGACAAGTGAGGCACTCGCGACCTATATAACTAGTGGTTCGCCCCGAACTGAGACCTCGCGAATGCACGCGATGGCTTCCTACGACGTTTTTTTTAGCTTTGTCCATGGCGGAAGTAGTAGATGGCCCACCATGTTAAGCGGTAACTACTGCCTTGAACAATGCATTGCCTCATAGGTCACTTCCACCTAGGACGCATCCTATGAGACATTGCACTGCGCCCGCCACCCTGAGGCATAAAGATGAAAAGTTGTCGGACGCATACAGGTTGGAATGCGGGGTGAGCCACCCCTCGGGGGGAGGGGGAGGGGGGTTAAGTACACCCTTAATTTTCAACCTGTACGTGAATACACTGCTTGAGAGACTAGAAAATGAGTAGTTATTAGGTATATTTGGTCCCACGTGGTCCCCCCCTGCTTCCGATAGTATGGTTTGGCGTACATTTTTTGTAAAAAAAAAGTCAAGGTCACGGTTGTCCTTCACCTTAATACTCCCACATCCCTCCCACCGCTCCCGATAGTATGGTTTAGCGTACATTTGTTTCATAATTAAAATTTACTGATGCCGCTGCTGTCCCGTATCAGTCAGGCGCTGAAGTCTGGTCTGATTTCAGAGTTTTCCTTTAAGTATTTAGGTATGTAGGTACAAACCGGACGACGTAATAGAGGAATGCCCCCCTTTCGATTTACCAAAGACAGAGCTTGCATAATCTACATCGTATATGTACCTACATTCAACGTTTACTTTGGGAACAATATTATATTTGTAGCGCAAGTATAGTTTGAGTAGGTAGGTAGTAGGTTTAGTAGTAGTAGAGCTTTTTAGTGAAAGAGCTCGTCCGTGGAAGTACTACCACCATACCTATTTCTGCCGCAAAGCAAGTAGTGCTCGCATTGCTGTGTTCCGGTTTGGTTGCCGGTGAAATTACAGGCACATGAGACTTTCATCTTTATGTCTCTGGGTGGCGGGCGCAGTGCAATGCCCCCCTTTCGATTTACCAAAGACAGAGCTTGCATAATCTACATCGTATATGTACCTACATTCAACGTTTACTTTGGGAACAATATTATATTTGTAGCGCAAGTATAGTTTGAGTAGGTAGGTAGTAGGTTTAGTAGTAGTAGAGCTTTTTAGTGAAAGAGCTCGTCCGTGGAAGTACTACCACCATACCTATTTCTGCCGCAAAGCAAGTAGTGCTCGCATTGCTGTGTTCCGGTTTGGTTGCCGGTGAAATTACAGGCACTTTAGACTTTTCATCTTTATGTCTCTGGGTGGCGGGCGCAGTGCAATGCCACATAGGGTGCGTCCTGGGTGGTAATGCATTGTTAAAGGCAGAGGTTAGCGCTTAACATCAGATGGGCCATCTGCTTGATCCGTCAATCACAAGAAGTTAAAAAAAGGTAAGTTTTGCATAGTTAGGGGACAGGTACCTACTCTTCATACCTACTATGTAAGAAACCATTTTTTTTATTTTATCTATTATATATCATATAAAGCTCGATTACCACTCACTGACTAACTGACATGCTTGTTTTCCTAATCATACAAAATAAAACTAATACAGTACTTGTATCATTAACTTTTAATTCAGTAATCCCAGAACAAACTTAGTATATTTTTAGTTTATAAATTCAATAGGAAAAACGTCAAGTAAGTAATTAAATTAAGCATGAACAATGAACTTACTCAGGTACTAAAAAGTCAAATACTTAGATGTATAGTACTAAGAAGATACATAGTAACATAGGCAATAAGTTTGTTACAGATGTTTAATGAATGTTCTACATTCCAGTACAAAACACAAAAATGAAAATTATTGTTCAATAGTCAAAGATCTCTGATAAAAGAACAACAAAGAAATACTGTTGCCCATTTTGTAAAAAACTTCAAAGCAAATTTGCAAGACATCTAGAACTTATACATAGTTCTGAAACAGAAGTTCAAAAGTTTACAACACTACCGAAAGGAAATAATAAAAAAAAAAAAAAAAAAAAAAAAAAAAAATTGAAACAATACGCAACAAGTAATTAATTTAAAAAAAGAAACCCCTCAACGCAATGAAACGGCTGAGCCGATTTTTAACCCCGGACGAAAAACGAAGGGGTGTTATAAGTTTGACGTGTCTGTGTGTGTGTGTGTATGTCTGTCCGTCCCATCGTAGCTCCCGAATGGATGAACCGATTTAGTTTTTTTGTTTGTTTGAAAGGTGTATTTGTCGGGAGTGTTCTTAGCTTTGTTTGATCAAAATCGGAACAGCCGTTCAGCGTTGGGGTTTTTTTTAATTTTTACAAAATTAATTACTTGTGATCAAACATAGCTAAGAAAACTCCCGACATAAACACCTTTCTAACAAAAAAAAACGGAATCGGTTCATCCATTCGGGAGCTACGATGCCACAGACAGATACACACACACACACACACACACACACACACACACACACACACACGTCAAAATTATAACACCCCGTCGTTTTTGCGTCGGGAGTTATGGGGGGGTCTGGTTGGAAAATATATTCATAATACTCAACCAGAACACAACACAGGTATACTTATTACATGTAGACTACAAGTGATAAGTAAAAATTCTGCAGAAGACTATGTAAGCAGTAAACTTGGTAAACTTGGCGTGAGCAGCATATATCTTTGGTTCCATTTCAGGGTCAACTGGTGTGAACTTGGCGTGAGCAGCATATATATTTGGCTCCATTTCAGGGTCAACTGGTGTGAACTTGGTGTGAGCAGCATATATCTTTGGTTCCATTTCAGGGTCAACTGGTGTGAATTTGGCGTGAGCAGCATATATCTTTGGTTCCATTTCAGGGTCAACTGGTGTGAACTTGGCGTGAGCAGCATATATCTTTGGTTCCATTTCAGGGTCAACTGGTGTGAACTTGGCGTGAGCAGCATATATCTTTGGTTCCATTTCAGGGTCAACTGGTGTGAACTTGGCGTGAGCAGCATATATCTTTGGTTCCGTTTCAGGGTCAACTGGTGTGAACTTGGCGTGAGCAGCATATATCTTTGGTTCCGTTTCAGGGTCAACTGGTGTGAACTTGGCGTGAGCAGCATATATCTTTGGTTCCATTTCAGGGTCAACTGGTGTGAACTTAGCGTGAGCAGCATATATCTTTGGTTCCATTTCAGGGTCAACTGGTGTGAACTTGGCGTGAGCAGCATATATCTTTGGTTCCATTTCAGGGCCACCTGGTGCTAAGTCGGCTCGAGCAGCATATATGTATCTTTGGTTCCATTTCAGGGCCAACTGGTGCTATGTCGGCTCGATCAGCATATATCTTTGGTTCCATTTCAGGGTCAACCGTTGTAAACTCAACGAGGGCAGCAGATATCTGTGCTTCCAGTTCAGGGTTAACGTGTGTAAACTCAACGAGAGCAGCACATACCTTTGCTTCCATATCAGGATCAATTGGTGTTAACTCAGACAGTGAAGTACTGGGATTGAAGTTTTCATTTTTATTCTTTATAACGACTTCTTTGTTGCATATTATTTGAACACCCGAACTGTGTTGGGCTTTCTTAATATCAACAGTATCTCCGAGCTCTATTCTGCGAAGATCATTTTTTGTTGTTTTTGAGATACTGTGTTTCTGTTTTTTTGTTTGGGTCTCGAACTTTTTTGCCACATTTTATTTTCCAATTTTTTTGTGTAATACCTCTTTCGAATCTGGAAATATAGTTTAAACAGTTACAGTTAAAAAACTCGACAACACTGTGACCGTGAACCATAAAGCCTGAAACATATTATCGGACGTGGACGACTCGTTTTTGTTTGATATTGAAAACCGTTTTGTTTTGTTAGTAGTAGAGCTTTTTTGTGAAAGAGTTCGTCCGGGGAAGTACTACCACCATACCTATTTCTGCAGCAAAGCAGTAGTGCTCGCATTACTGTGTTTTATTTTGAAGGGTTGGGTGCCGATGAAATTACTGGCACATGAGACTTTCCATCTTTATGTCTGAGGATGACGGGCGCAGTGCAGTGCCACATAGGGTGCGTCCTAGGTGGACGTGACCTATGAGATAATACACTGTTCATAGGCAGAGGGTATCACTTAACATCAGGTGGGCCATCTGCTTGTTCCGTCATCTAAAGTGGTATAAAAAAAACGGGAACAGATAGACCCTTGAAATATTCACAGAATATTTAGTTATATATTCACTTTAAAAATAAGTAATTAAATTAAATAAAACAAATATTTAAGGGGGCTCCCATCACGATGGTTGTTTTAAGGACGCAATGTCCTTGGGCACAATTAATAAGCACTTCACTGCGTAATGTTAGGACACACTCGGAGTCCTTGCGGTATTAGCGTAGGTCGCGAGCGAGCGTTGCTTGCTACCCGTTCAGTTCAATCTGCGCACTGCGTGTATTGGGAGGGAAGAATGATTGGAAAGCAGTTTTAATACAGTGGTGGCCATATAATTAAGAACGCTGATATAAAGGGAAGATTTTTTCCAACTAAGATGCAAAACTAATTGTATGCATTTGTTTTTATTTCTCTCGGTATCGTAAAACATTTCCATATTACCACTGTATTCATTGATACACATGATTGGCTAAAAATCAATAGGCAAACTTTTTACACTACTTTTAAACAAAGTATTCCTTATTACTGGCTGGTCACGTAATTAAGAACGCTAAGTAGTTTATACCTTTATTCAAATTTAAATAGAGAACACTCAGTCGATTTGTTACTGTTTGTATAATTTTGGCGCCATTACGTGCTGTAAAAGATTAAAGGTGATTGCTTCTTTAGAAAAAACAATGGGAAAAAATAAAAGTTGTGATAAATCTACAAGGGAAGTAATAATAAAACTTCGCCGGAAGAATTGGTCTTATAAAAAGATAGCCGACCATCTGCAATGTTCAAAAACGATGGTTTTCCACGCTGTAAAGCATTTTGCTACGTATCAAACTACTTCGAATGTTCCACGTGTACCTAAACAGAGAAAAACAACTCCTCGAGATGACCGAAACATCGTTCGTATGGCAAAACAAAATCCTTTTAAAGGGTCCAATGAGCTTAGAAAAGAATATTTTGGTGAAAACAACCCTTCAGCAATCTCAGCACGCACTATTCTAAGACGTTTGGTAGAAGAAAAATTGCACGGTAGGATAGCAAGAAAGGTACCCATGTTAAAACTTTGCCACAGGCAAGCCCGGCTTGCATTTGCGAGAAAGTATGAAAACTGGACTATGCAACAGTGGAAAAATGTACTTTTTTCTGACGAGACGAAAATAAACAGAGTATGTTCTGATGGAAAACGATATGTACGACGTCCCCCGAATACAGCATTCGACCCAAAGTACACGAAAGTTAAATTAAAGCACGGTGGTGGAAATGTGAAAATTTGGGGTTGCTTTTCTGGACATGGTGTAGGACCTGTAAAGTTGATAGAAGGTAACATAGATCAGTTCCAATACAAAAATATACTGGAAGAAACAATGTTACCATACGCTGAAGACGTTCTACCGGTCATTTGGACATTCCAGCATGACAATGATCCAAAGCACACTGCACGCACCGTAAAGGAATTTCTTACAGCGCAATTAGTTTCTGTCTTAGACTGGCCTGCTAACAGTCCAGATCTAAATCTGTGGTTTGAAGTAAAGAAAAAGGATTCAAATACAAAGTGTGGAAATTTAAGAGAGCTGTATGACGTTTTTTTAGAAGAATGGAACTCTATTTCTCTTGCGAAATGTCAAAAATTAATAGAGTCAATGCCTCGCCGGTGTAAAGCTGTAATTAAAAGCCGTGGATATGCTATTAACTATTAATTTTAGTTAAATATTTATTAAATATCTTTTTATGTTTCCTGTGCTACATAATATTGTGATTTTTTAAATCTAAGTGTCATACAAAACAATTCCCGAGCAGTTAAATAAATCGTTCTTAATTATTTGTCCAGTTTCAGTACTATTTGAATGTGTTACTTTGATAAAATCAATAAAATGTGCAAAAAATAGTTAGCGATTTCATACTTTATTCTTAAGTCAGGTTGCTCTATTAATGTGACTATTATATAACATAACTAATTGCTTCTCAGAAGGTACACATCTCTGTGTATGATACGATTTAAATAAAAAACTTCTAGAACTTCAAATCGTTCTTAATTATATGACCACAACTGTATAACACCAATAGATGGCGTAACCACCTACCAAGGAAATGTCTTACCATGTGATTTCAGTAGCACTGCACCATATTATTTCGAGCCTTTGCAGTTTACTGTGCATTTTTTGTTTTTTCCAATTTTAATACGTTTTGTGGGCACTACTAGGAGCTCGTCGTTGTCAGACTTTACCAAAGAAAACATTTTTCTGAAAATACAACAAGTAGGTGTACCGGTGTTGGACTGTGTTCCAGTGATGAACATGTTATATTTCTCCTTTAAAAATAAGAATTCTACTACTATAGTGTTTCCTGGCAATACTTTTCCATAGACAACAGGGATTGAACATTTGAAATATTGACAGCTGATGTTTGTCAACTGTCCGGTTTCAAGATGGTGGAAAGTTAAACAACGCGGGTCTTCAGTGGTACCATTTTGTTCGTGAATTTTATAAGAGAGGTAAGTTATCGGTGTTTTTTTTGTGAAACCAATGAAAGGAATGATTAATAAATATTAAGTTTTTGGCATAAGCAACCCCTTTCTCCATTCAAATTAATGTAGAAATACTGAAAACAATCGTTTGTTTTGACTTTTTATGCTATGTACATGACTAGTGCATGAATATTATGATAAGTTCTAGTCATGGACATAAAGTCGATTACTAGGGTAATGTATTTTTTTTTAGATTTTAACAGATTCTGTCTATTTATCGTGAGGTAAGTGAACTGTGTATTAACGGTAGCTTTCTAAAGGCTTTTACCAGTCATGGACAGGGGGTGTTCATTAGTGGTGTGTCCATCACTGGTCCATTCTATTACTACTATAAAAACATGTTGTTACAGCTATGGCGCCGGTGAAAAATTACACGCCACTTCAAATGGGGCGTGCTCTGGAGGCCGTAAGGAAAGGAGAGAGCGTAAGCTCAGCAGCCAAAAAATATGGAGTACCACGGATAACTTTACATAACAAAATCACTGGTAAAAGTCCGGCAGTGTGCTCCATGGGCCCATCTTCAGTATTGACAAAGGATGAAGAAGCCATATTAGTTCAGTGGTTATTGTTAAAATACTGTTAAAATAACATGTGTGATCATATGTGATCTAAATATGTTAGTGTATTACCTACTTTACATATTTTATGATAAGAGATAATTTTTAATTAGTAACGTATAAAATAAACCAGGTCTAAAGAACCTAAATAACGGTTAAGAATAGTGATCTCAAGATTTGTTAGATAATTCCTACGTGATTTTTATTTAAGTCAAAAATTCTTGTCTTTGATTTCTAATATAAATTGATTCTATCCATACTGTATTTTTCTAACATAAATGTGTCCATTACCCAGGTGACCAATTCCGGAACACTGTTGATAACTAGGTGTTTATTATTGGTGTATAGCTTGTCCATTACTGGTTTTTTTTTGCCTATTTTCTTCTGCGATTTTTTGTTCAGAGATGGTTCTATATACAATGCGATATATTTTTTACTAAATGCTAAATTTCCATAACCACGTTTATCAGTAATTGTTGCAAGAATTGGAGGGCAACTTTTTTTTTCGTGAATTTTAAACGTGGTGTTTTGGTCTTATACTGTCCATCACTGGTACTCTTACCTCATAAGAATAATTATTATTATACACATAGGTACCTACATAATGTATTTATGTTTATAATAAAGGTCTTGTATTGAATTAAAATCCCTACAAATGCTACTGTACCTATATTAACTTCTAAGGCTTTTTCACCCATGCTATTTTACGTAAAGGACAGGCAAATTTTCGACAAAAAAAGACTAGTTTTTATATGCGCAACGTATCCAGTTGCTTTTCGTCGTAGGTAGGAAAATGGGTAGGAATTTACTTTACCGACCGTCGATTTTTGGGAGGGGGAGGGGTAAAACACCCCCTTTGAAGTAAAATTTGCAGAACCCCCCACTTTTCGAGAAAAAAAAATAAAGAACATTTTGAGGTTAAGTATGGAATTTATAAAAAAAAGGGGCTTTTTTATGTAGGAATTTACTTTACTTGCCATCGATTTAAGGGGGGTGGTGTAAAACACCACCCGTGAGTGGGAGTTGCGGAAACCTCGCAAAATACTGTAAAATACTTAAATACTGTAGATATAAATACATAGTTAAGATACTGTTGGCCGTTCAAGTTAAGGTAGATAGGATATTACAAAGGCTATTGGGTATTGGCGTGCAAATGTTGGTTCTGGTTCGCTGCGGGCCCTACCGGGCCACGCTCGCCTTCGGCTCGCTCGCAGCTCACGTGCTGATCATATTCTAACCGAACCTAAACACTTTCTTTATTTTGTTTCTCTAAAACTATGAGTTTCTACATTTCCCCACCTATAGGGCAGAGGTCTCCCTCTGCCTCCCACTCCTCCCCTAACTCATTCGGCTCGCTCGCAGCTCACGTGGTGATCCCTTTTTTATAAATTCCATACTTAACCTCAAAATGTTCTTTTTTTTCTCGAAAAGTGGGGGGTTCCGCAACTTTTCCTTCAAAGTTAATTGATTGCTAAGAGAAACGCTACACGATAGGCAAAAAAAACGTTATTTAGGTAGGTATTCTTTTTGTCTAAAATTTATTTTTTCCTCACTCCTTATTACTGCTACGTTCACAATGTCAGTGCCTGCCATCGCATCGCCACCTTCGGATTGGAAGTCGGTATATGCCTACCTACATCCCGACTTGCTACCTCAATCCCAGCCGTGCGTGCACCGACGGATTTTTCCACTTGAAATTCTTGTAGGTACGTAGGTACCTAGTAGTATGCTCAAAACGGTAAAAGAAAACACCGTGAGAAAACCAGTGAGAAAAATTATTTTACCTACTAGTTGGTAGGTACATAATATGCTGATCAATAGTTATTAGGGCCCGTAATAACAATATCAGTTTAACCCATGATTCTAAACCGACTATTTTTGTCAATGGACTGAAGGATGCAACTAACATTTACAGATTAAACTGCTATTTGATATTACGGGCCTTAGATAAGTACCTAAATACTAACTTAGTTTAGGTAGGTAGGTATAGTGCGCGTCATGTAAAAAGAACGCTGGAACGCGTACTAGGTAGGTACTTGAATGACGGAACAAGCTGAATGAATGGCCCACCTGATGTTAAGTGGTAACCTCTGCCTATGAACAGTGCATTACCTCATAGGTCACGTCCACCTAGGACGCGCCCTATGTGGCATTGCACTGCGCCCGCCACCCTGAGACATAAAGATGAAAAGTTTCATGTGCCTGCGCCAGCGTTCTTTTTACTTGACGCGTACTATAGGTACCTAGTACTTATAATAGGTAGTTAGATAGGTTACTAGTATAATAATTAGTCAGTAGGTTTTATGTAGGTACTTACCGAACTATGTAGGTAGGTAGTTTACCTACTTTGTATTTTCCAGAAAAGGCATCATATGATGCAGGCACAAAATATATACCTAGTAGGTAATGCAGGCAGGAGGCACGAGGCATCACAGAAAAATCCACACGTTAAGTACTTAGTAGATCTAATAATAGTAGACTCTTAGGGACTAGGCACTACTACTAGGGTACCTACAGTAATTAGTCTTTGTAAAACCAACACGGATAAGATCCAAAAATTACTATAATTGTAGGTACCAGGAAAATTCGCAATTAACAGTAACAAAACAAACAACAGACCCGACCGAACCGATGGAAGGACAGACGGAAAGTAAGAACGGACGGAGCTACGCCGAAGACCACAGAACATAAATATTTTAACGGCGGGATGGACGGACGGTTGGAACTAGGGATTGCAATCGAATACCTATTCGAATTATTAAAATATCCGTTTGAAATTCATATTTGAATAGTAATTTATAAAAATTTCGAATATTACCACAGCAATAAAATTACAGCATTATTTTGTAGATTACGAACTCGGCGTTGTACCGTATGACCCCTGATTTTACTTCTACCTATCTAAGGTGGCAGTTGAATAAAAACCAAAGGTACATCGAAAACTGTTACATTTAAAAAATTTATCACATCTTATAAGACGGACGCACACAAATTAGTAGAACGTGGGTGAACGGCCTAATCTGTTCCACTTCGATACATAGCGAGTACTCTTTATACATAAGTGTTTAAGGATTACCGATTCAATGTAAGTATACATTTGTTAACCGATGCTGCAACAATAACTAATATAACACTAAAATGAAATTGAGTTTATAATTATCCTAAAATTATCCTACTTTAATATTTTTTTTTTAAATAATTAGCAGGTAGTTTGTTAGTAAATACCTAGTAGGTATGGATATTACGCGAGAATACTTATTATCCATAACATCCAGAACGATATCATACGTACTATAATAGATCTCTGCTATGTTTCTTAACTAAATCGGGATTTACTTATTGAACGTGTAAAGTGTATTACTTCACTTCAACATGACTGATAACCAAATGCGTGTTTTTACAGGTTGTAGTTCAGTTGACCATATATCAAAACAAATTTATTTTCATAAAGAGTACACAAAACCACTGAATATATAATAGTTGACAAAACCTACGCTGGACAAGTATGCAGTATGGAACTTGTTCTTAAGGACTTGAGATGGAAGTCATGCAAATTGTAATTTTGATCTCGTTTTTAGGGTTCCGTAGCCAATTGCCAAAAAACAGAACGCTTATGGATTCGCCATGTCTGTCTGTCTGTCTGTCCGTGTATGTCACAGCCACTTTTTTCCGAAACTATAAGAGCTATGCTGTTGAAACTTGGTAAGTAGATGTATTCTGTGAACCATGTAAACTTCCACCGAAAATTGGTTTGAACGAGATAAGTAAGTAGTTTTTTTAATACGTCATAAATCGTAAACCATCCAAGAACTATTATATTATGTTACTTGCTGCTACGTAACCCTTCATGGGCGAGTCCAAATCGCACTTGTCTGCTATTTACTTTTAGTTAGAAGAATTATTGTACTATTAAGAAATTGATAGTACCTACAATATCTGTACTATATTTTTTTTACTTTTACCTACTTTGTTGTAGAAAGTTTATTAACATATTGTTTGATGTTTTAAGAATTTAGTATGTTTTATTTCATGAACATTATGATTACTTGTATTGTTTAGTTTCAACTACCTTCAAAGGATGCATTGTTTTGGTTAAGAATATAAAACTCAAAACAATTTGATAGTTTTTTAAAATATAATTATGTTTATATGAATTTATTTGTAAAAAAATATTTTCTGCGAAAGTCTGGTTAAGTTTAGTGGTTATGTTAACTTTAAGTAAAACATAAAAAAAAACATGTATAAATGTTGGTATATGTTGGTATATGTTAGGCCTACTTAGGTACATAAAAATACATTACTTGTTTGTAAGGCAATAAAAATGTGACAAGTTATATAAATACTTTATTTTTCTGAAATATTCGAATATGGCTGAAATATATTCGAATATTCGAAAACCAAAAATATGAAATATTTGCAATCCCTAGTTGGAACCGTAACAAACTAAAAATTTACGAATGAGTGAGCTATCGATAGTACGGCAGTGTTGCCGCCTTGGTTTTTGGAAAGGGGCAGTTGGACAAGCTAGATATGCCTAGTACGGGGGTTGTCCTTGGTTTTTGGAAAGGGGCAGTTGGACAAGCTAGAAATGCCTAGTATGGGGATTGTACAGTAAAGGGATAGTAGTACAATAATACAATTAATTCATAAAGCTGATTTTCGTGTCGAAACTCCAGAATACAATAATAAAGGTAGGTAGGTATACAAAGTGTATGAAAGTCTCGAATAGCTCTAATAATTAAATGAGCATTAACAATTTGCAATTGCAATAATTACAATTACAAAGCAAAAAATAAACAAATAAATATAAACTCAAGGTACATAACAAAATAATTACATTAACATTGACTACACAGAAAAAATAATAATAAAGCATTAATTTTCTCTCACAGAGGTTTCTTGATAAATTTGTTTTTTTTTAATTATGTTACATCAATTAATTGTTATTTTGTGATTATTATTTTGTGAGAGACTGGTACCTGAAGTAGGTTTGAAGTAGGTCACCAGTGCTATCGCGCCACGGATTGAAAATGACGGAGACAGTGCACAAAATATGAGACATAAAACAAAAATAAAAATGGTCTATTGCTTGAAGGTGGTCAGTGGTACTAAGTCCTCGTCGGAAGCCGGCCTGCTCTGCTGGCTGGTGCAGATCTAGTCGACTCGAGATTCGATTTTCTATAACTTTTATGAAGGTTTTGTAAAGGTGTGAAACAAGGCTGATAGGTCTATAGTTTCCTATGTCCGACTTGTCTCCTTTTTTGTGAAGTAGAATTATGTTTGAATAACAGATATCTTTTCAGATAATGTTCCGGGCTTGTTTAATATAAAGTTAAATAAGTTTGTTACGTGGGGGAGAAGGGCTTGCTCGCCAATCTTCAGAGCTTCGGTCGTAATGCTATCATGACCGGGGCTTCTGCTGTATTTCATGCTCAGGAGTGCTTGATGTACTTCTAAACCAGTTATACACTCTGTTTTCTGGGCATGAGTAAGCGGTTGTGGCCCATCGGGGAGTTATACCCGTATTATTTGAGTAAAGCTGTTTATAAAACTCTGTACAAATATTTAATATTATCGACCTATAACCCTGCTTCACACCATTACTCTCCCTTAGATTTCGCATTGATGTGTTTCCTTTCTCGGTACCTCAACTGGCTGTTTTAAGATTACGGTTTCTTACTATGTATATTAAAAAATTACTATATATGTAATGTATTGTATTAAGTATATGAGTTATCCGGTACCCATAACACAAGCTCTGCTTAGCTTGGGGCTAGAAAATGTTGTGTGAACTCTCCAGCATTTTTTTTTCTATTTTAGTTAAGTGTAGTGGTGTGTAAACTTGGTTGTAAGCGCGGTGTAAAGTTTCGTATCGCATAAGGAAAAGGACTAGATTTCACTATCCGGGCTAAATCATCAAAAAACAAGTTCACCTACAGTAAAATGTGCTAGATCTAGCCCGAAAAGGGCAGCTGGCAACACTGGTGTGCGCATTGGCGTATTGGATTACGACATGCATAAGTAGGTAAGTAGGTATCTCTTATTGGCCTGTGGCGACGACGCGACGGCCGGAACCGCCCCGGGCCATCCATGGGCGCGATTGAGGATATCTTTACCTATATTAAATCTACCTAATAATATGCCACATTAAGTCAGGGGTAGGTAAGTACCTACCTAAGTAGAATGTCCTCAAACTATGCTTTAACCGTCTCAAGGCATAGTCTGAGGACATGTTACCCCACCTTACAGGCTTTACAGACCTAGTGTGGGGATAGAGCCTAACCTATGGTAATTTTATATTTTTTGTTACAATACACATTTAACTGTCAAGAAATGTTCCACACTGTTTAAGATAATAAACGATTACTTTACTTTACTTTTATGTATGTATGTAGGTATAGGTATAATCACTAGGTATGTACCTACCCATGTCCCTGCTGTCTTATAAACTCTTGGACCCTGATATCTCAACAACTCCCTGATTTACAGGTGCTCGCAGAAAACTTTCGAAATACCTCGGAAAAAATCGTAATAATTCAAAAACCTACATCGATGGCTGGCTGACATAGACATAGATAAGTAGGTAAAACTAACTAGATAGCTTGGATAAATGATTGGTCTACTCGACTCGTTAGAGCGGGCGAAACCAAAATATAACGGGTAGGTAGGTACTCTAGGTATCTACCTAGGTACCTACTTACCTAACCTATCTTACTTATAGCCGTATGCAGCAGGTATGTAGTACCTACCTAGTACCTCATTACCAGATCAGCGACGACACAAATTATTGTATTTGAATCAAAATTACATACGCATAGAAAGTTTCAAATCGACATGACAATTCAAAGTAGGTAAAATCTGAGTTTTAAGATTTCAAAATACAGAATAGCACATAGTTATTACCTAGCGAAAGACAGAGATCTTATAGTATTGATCTTTTAGTAGTAGGTAGTAGAGCTTTTTTGTGAAAGAGTTCGTCCGAGGAAGTACCTACCTACCTACCTACGAACACCAAACCTATTTCTGCCGCAAAGCAGTAGTGCTCGCATTGCTGTGTTCCGGTTTGAAGGGTAAGGGTGCCTGTCAACGATTGTGCCTGTGAAATTACAGGCACATGAGACTTTTCATCTTTATGTCTCAGGGTGGCGGGCGCAATGCAATGCCACATAGGGCGCGTCCTAGGTGGACGTGACCTATGAGGTAATGCACTGTTCATAGGCAGAGGTTACCGCTTAACATCAGGTGGGCCATCAGCTTGTTCCGTCATTCAATTAGTATAAAAAAAAAGAAAAAAGAGAGACATTATATTTATACATTATAGGTAGGTACCTACCTACCTACCTACACGATCTGTGTGTAGTTTTTATGTTCCAGAATCACTTGCACTGAGTTTATGTTAATGTTATGCGGTACCTACCTATTATTGATTATTCTTAGGCTACATCATCGTCAGCCTTTAGAAGTCTTCTGCTGGAGATATGCCTCCCCATTCCCCATAGAATGCCACTAGTCCACGCCACGGCGAAGACTTATGGTAGGTAGGTAGGTACCTACCTATAAGATGTTTGTGGGTACCTACCTACTCAATCACAACGCCGAAACAGCTGAACCGATTTCGATGAAATTTGGTATACTTATCTTCAATTCTTCATACATATAGCACGTAGGTAAGACCTAGATTGAGCTATAGGCTACTTTTAATCCTGGTAAAACGCGAGCGAAGTTGCGGGCAGCCACTAACCACTAGGTATCATTAAGTAGGTAGGTACCTACCTACCAATTTGTTCTGCGACAGATAAATACCTACCTAAGTACCTACCTACCTATTTAATTGTTTATTTATCTATGACAGCGATCACCAATCCGCCTGCCAAGCGTGGTGATTAGGTATAGCTAGGGTACCTACTTCAACGCTGGGCATGAGGAATCCGTCATAGAATGCCATGAGAAACGGTCTTGAGCTGCCTCCATCCACCGACTTCCCGCGACCTTTTTCATATATCTTATGTCCGTCGAGAGTAGCAGTTCTGCGAATGCGCTTTGCTACTTCAACTTGCTTATTCCTCTCTCTCTTTATTTTGTCTCTCTCCTCTCTCTCTCTCCTCTCTCTCTCTTGGTTCTTCGACAAATCGCCTCATACCGCATATCACTTTTTTATTATTAATCTGATCTCTCTTATTATTTTGAACTAAAATATAACCGTCTTCAAAGTGCGAACTAAAATCTACCTACTACTCTACTCAATTAAGTAGGTGAGGTAGGTACCTACCTAAATAAGTGAAATACTCAGACCACGAGTTTCGAGAAAACCTACTTATCACCATATATATAGCCGTGGTGTGTCCGGCCTAAGAATAGACCCCTCCGTCTCCTCCCGTGGATGTCGTAAAAGCCGACTAAGGGATTACCCGGACTTGTTGATAAGATTCGTTGGTATAAGATATGTCCTGGTTGCTGGATAATTGTAGAATGTGTTATTACTGGAAGAAAGTGTTAGGTGAGTCAGTCGTGGGAAGCAATGGCGGCGATGAGCTCACCACTTGTCACGTCTATATCCCACGATGGTGCAACCCACAGTGAAAAGAGGCCCATTGAGGCTCTGCCTACCCCTTCGGGGAAAGAGGCGTGTGTCTATGTATGTATGTATGTAGAAAATAATTTGATGCCGGCGTCAAAACTAGCTTTGAGGCATGGAGGCAAAACAATAAGTTTTAAGCATGTTGGGTAACCAATTAGAAAAAGCGGACAAGTGCGAGTCAGACTCGCCCATGAAGGGTTCCGTAGCAGCAAGTACTTAACATAATATAAAAGTTCTTGGATGGTTTACGATTTATGACGTATTAAAAAAAACTACTTACCTAGATCTCGTTCAAACCAATTTTCGGTGGAAGTTTACAAGGAAGTACCTACATCATTTTTTTTTTTAGTTTTATCATTCTCTTATTTTAGAAGTTACGGGTGGGGGGGGGGGGGGGGGGGCGCACATTTTACCACTGGAAGTGTCTCTCGCACAAATTATTCAGTTTAGAAAAAAAAATTATTAGAAACCTCAATATAGTTTTTGAAGACCTATCCATAGATAACCTACACGTATGGGTTTGATGAAAAAATATATTTTGAGTTTCAGTTCTAAGTATGGGGAACCCCAAAAAATATTGTTTTTTTTTCTAATTTTGTGTGAATATCTTAACGCGGTTCACAGAATACATCTCTACTTACCAAGTTTCAACACCATAGCTCTGATAGTTTAGGAAAAAAGTGGCTGTGACATACCCGTGTATGTCACAGCCACTTGTCTATACGGATAGACAGACAGACGGACATGATGAATCCATAAGGGTTCCGTTTTTTGCCATTTGGCTCCTCCTCCTCGCGTCGTATTCCTCAATGCTGTGGGTCGTGACCTCCATGGATCACCTTCTGCCGGACGATGTTGCGCCAATGAGATCTGTAGCCAGCGAGCTGCAATATTCGTGGAATTTCGAATCGAGAGTGGTGCGGATCTGGTCTGACCAACGTAATGAGCTACGGCCTCGTGGCCTCTTCCCCTGAATTTTTCCCGTAATAATCAGTTTCTCTAAGTTGTCACTGCCTTTCCGTGCTATATGACCGTGCTATATATGGCTATATAAGGACTCGCTGGAGGCAGATGGAAGAAAGCCTAGTAGTTATCTTGAGTTCCTTGAGTATTGATACGTTCGTCCTACGGGCTGTCCAGGGGATTCACAGCATCCGTCTTCAACACCACATCTCGAAAGCGTCAACACGTCTGCGATCCTTTGCTTTGAGAGTCCAGTTTCTGCACCGTATTGGAATATAGAAAAGACTAGGTTCCAGATAAGCCTAATTTTAATCCTATTGGTGATTCTCCTATCCTTCCATATTCCCCCCAGCTGACTCATTGCGTTCTTGGCCATCCCAACCCTTCATCGAACTTCAAGCTCACATGAGCCGGTGTTAGAGATGCTGGAGCCCAGGTATATAAAGTTGGCCATTTGGCTACGCCTAAAAAGCATTACCGGTATATTGTATTTTCATCGGAACTAATGTCAGCTCAATCAGATGTCGAGAAGAAGCTTCTTCTAAACAAACAATTAAAAACAAACAAACAACCACAACAAACAATTCAATTTATGTTTGTTTGTTTAAACAAAAAAATTACACGTAGAAAAAAAAACCTTTTACTGTATCTAAATCAATAGGTAATAATTAACATTTAGGTATATTTTTATGTTTTGTTGTTATGATCCTGTTTCCCGCGAGATTTAGATAACTCTAGGTTTACCCTGAGCTTTCGGCTTTTACGACATCCACGGGAGGAGACGGAGGGGTCTATTCTTAGGCCGGACACACCACAGCAAAGGGATACTAAGGGAAACTAAGGGATTACCCGGACTTGTTGATAAGATTCGTTGGTATAAGATTTGTCCTGGCTGGTAGCTTATTATGGAATGTGTTATTACTGAAAGGAAGCGTTAGCCGAGTCAGTCGTGGGAAGCAATGGCGGCGATGAGCTCACCACTTGTCACGTCTATATTCTACGATGGTGCAACCCACTTTGAAAAGAGGCCTATTGTGGCTCTGCCTACCCCTTCGGGGAAAAAGGCATGTGTCTATGTATGTATGTATGTACCCTGAGCTTTGAATACCTACTACTATTTTTTCGTACTAGGTAACGAAAAAACGTTATTTATATACATTGTATAAAACAGTTTGGGGACAACGCACACTAGTATACAGCGTATAAAACCGTAGCATATAAAATCCATATAAAAATTTGGGCTTCAAAGTAAACATTGCATAAAAAAATGTATAAAAACAGACACTGACCCCAAAGTAAACGTTGTTTATCATGGATACTTTGAGACCTGTCCCCAAACTATACAAATGTCCTCAAACTATGCTTACGCTCTAAATATTGTCCCCAAAGTAGGCGTTGTACATAGATATATATCTATGTATATATATATATATATGTATATATATATAGTATATCAGTTATCTAGTACCCATAACACAAGCTCTGGCTTAGCTTGGGGCTAGATAATGTTGTGTGAAGTTGTCCAGAATTATTTATTTATTTATTTATTTATTTATTTATCAGAATGCATAATAAGTTGGAGTGCAAATTCACGCGAATACGGCGTGATAAGCGATGAAGTTCAAGGTGAAGAATAGTCAGTGTTAGGTACCTACGTAATAGTGTAATAATAATGCCACAGATAAGACAATCATTGTTTCTATTTTGTTTTCTTTTTTTTTATAATTGGGTTGTGCATTTGCCATTTTCAAGTTTATTTATTGTAATTTAAATATATTTTGCAACGTTACACTCCTTCTAAGTCGTCAAAGTCACAGTCAAGTCATGTTTTCGTAAAACGGTGGCCATTTTACTAAAATGTTAGCAGACAATTTCCACCCATTTGAAAAGTCACGCAATTCATTTCCATTTAAATTAACTTCACTTGTGCTCTTTAAACGAGCTACAATGGTTAAAATGCCACCAAACTAACTAAAAAAAAAAAAATAAGGGTTTTAGGGTTAAGCTCGCCTTTGTACATGTCCTCTATGTAAGTTGTTTTTCTTCTCTGTTTGTGTGTACAATAAGGAATAAAAAATAAAGAGTACTAATACCATGGAGGTATAATAGTAATGGAGTGAGTGCTAAAAATAGCATAGAGTGTTCCTTCTTACTCCTATCCTAGAAGATAGCTTGCTATCCTATGTTAGAGAGAAACAAATATATTGTCACACGACAGTCGTCTTTCCGTTCCTTACCCTGAATTTTGGTATCATGCATATACATCTCCCTAGATTGTTACCATGAATGTACTAGTAATTTGACATTTGGCCTGGTACGACTACCACAAATAAGAACAGATAGATTTATGCTTGTCTCTTTCCAACACATGAATACATTCATATAAAAGAATGAGACTGGTATAATCGCTAACGTTTTGTTTTTAGCCTTAGTTCCATGCCTTTAGTCCATCTTCCTAGACTAATACTGATGGAGGTAGAGCAATGGATAACAAAACACGATATAAATTCGAGATAGCCTTGACAAATATGATGATAAAATTAACATAGTAAACCAGTCGTGTATTTACATACAATATAATCGTTTGAAGAACACAAACGTGTCAACTGAGTAGGCACCTACCTAAAACAATAGCAATTAAACACTATTAACTTAGATCTTTTGTAGTTGTTGGGTTTAAATGAGGACATGCATGGCCCGTTTTGAAAAATGTTCCTACCTAATACACTGACGAGGGATATTAAAGTGGAGGCAGTCAAATGTACCTACCTAATACACTGACGAGGGATATTAAAGTTAAGGCAGTCAAATGTACCTACCTAATACACTGACGAGGGATATTAAAGTGGAGGCAGTCAAATGTACCTACCTAATACACTGACGAAGGATATTAAAGTGGAGGCAGTCAAATGTACCTACCTAATACACTGACGAGAGATATTAAAGTGGAGGCAGTCAAATGTACCTACCTAATACACTGACGAGGGATATTAAAGTGGAGGCAGTCAAATGTACCTACCTAATACACTGACGAGGGATATTAAAGTGGAGGCAGTCAAATGTAGAGTAAAAGTAGAGAGAATCAGCTAAAGTTCATAAGATAGCACACGCTACGCTTGAAGTTTTTTTTATACTACTGAATGACGGAACAAGCATCTGCTTGTTCCGTCATTCAGTAGTATAAAAAGAACTTCAAGCAACTTTTAACATCAGGTGGGCCATCTGGCCCACCTGATGTTAAGCGGTAACCTTTGCCTATGAACAGTGCATTACCTCATAGGTCACGTTAACCTAGGACGCGCCCTATGTGGCATTGCACTGCGCCCGCCACCCTGAGACATAAGGATGAAAAGTCTCATGTGCCTGTAATTTCACCGGCACCCTTACCCTTCAAACCGGAACTCAGTAATGCGAGCACTACTGCTTTGCGGCAGAAATAGTTATGGTGGTAGTACTTCCCCGGACGAACTCTTTCACAAAAAAGCTCTACTACTACTTATAAATAACAAACCAATAATAACATAATATGCTGGTATCAGACATCGCAAATTGTCATACTAGCTGCCGAAGGGCAGAGCAGCATCAGGCCACGCGGCTCATATCCATCTAGCTAGTGTAATTTTTTTTTCTTCGTGCTGGACAGTTCACTCATCATTATCTAGCCCCAAGCTATTCAAATAAGAGTTTGTGTTATGGGTACTAGAAAACTGATATACCTAATACAATATATTACATAGATAGATATTTTTTATTATACATAGAAAATACCCAGAACACCCTGAACAAATATCTGCGATTGCACAAATATTTGTTCCAAGGTGGGAATCGAATCCGCAACCTCGTGCGTCGCAGGCGAACCTTCGTCCGCCGCGCTACAGAGGTCGTCAAATATGGATTATTATTTTATGTAGCACTTAAAATAAGGCGAGGTATTATAACGGCAACCATGAATCAATAATATGACGACCTCTGTGGCGCGGCTGGCGATGGTTCGCCTGCGACGCAGGAGGTTGCGGGTTCGATTCCCGCCTCGGAACAAATATTTGTGCGTTCTGCAGATATTTGTTCAGGGTGTTCTGGGTGTTTTCTATGCATAATAAAAAATATCTATCTATGTAATGTATTATATTAAGTATATCAGTTATCTAGTACCCATAATACAAGCTCTGGCTTAGCTTGGGGCTAGATAATGTTGTGTGAGTTTGTCCAGCATTATTTATTTTATTTTTATTTATTTTATATGGTGCCATAATGTAACCTATAGTCCTCGTAATATCTCTCTATCATGATCAGGTTTCATTCGCATGGCTTGTAAATGGCAACTGAAGGTGATCGTCCCGTGGTTACGTAATGATAAATACGTGTGTTTCAGTTGTTTGTTTAATGATTGTAACTGTTTGAGGTTTCAATTGTATACTACTGTGTCTCTGATAAACAGCTTAGTTATACATAAACAGTAGATAGCCCGAGAGCTGCCTATTGCCATGCGTGGCAATGCAGCCTGCGTTAGGGATGCTGATTCCGTGTTTTGGATGAGTGAGCTATCATAAGATTATAAGATTTGTCCAGAGGGGCAAGTCCGAGTTTGCACACACCATCGTAACGATGACGGTGACGACGATCATACGTGTATTGCTTAGTAACTATCCATTAATCTGTGACGTTTTTGGCACAGATTAATAGCTAGTTATTATGTTATACACGTAAGATCGTCGTCACGTTCATCGTTACGATGGTGTGTGCAAACTCGGACTTGCCCCTCTGGCCGCTCGCTTAGAAAGCGTTAGTCGTGGGAAGCAATGACGGCGATGAGCTCAACACTTGTCACGTCTATATCACACGGTGAAAAGAGGCCCATTTGAGGTTCTGCCTATCCTTTCGGGAAAAAAGGCGTGTGTCTATGTATGTATATATGTATAGCTAGTCGATTTTAATGGTCAACTAAACCTTGTGTCCACCGAACTTAGGTCGCGGTCAAGTTTTTTGTTTTGTTTCGTATGAAGTAGTGTAGGCCTCTGGTGTCGGAGTTTGTCAAGCCGCCCGAGGGCCTCTGACATGGCTTATCGACTGCTATTAATCAATAACAGCCGGGACCGACAGCTTAACGTGGCCTCCGAAGCACAGAGCGATGGAAATCCGCACATAACTTAGAAAAGTCATTGCGGAGCCTAGGATCGAACCCGGTATCGTTGGATTCTGAGTAGCACTATTGAACCGTTAGGCTACCATCGCTTTTTATGTCAAGTGATAATAAAATGGAATCGGTATCTTGAATTATTTATTATAGACCTAAATATAACAAGTACCTACTGCTTAGCTACCAGGTAGGTACTTATATAAATGTACTAGCAGCGCCCCGCGGTTTCACCCGCGTAAGTCTCGATCCCGTGGGAATATCGGGATAAAAATATGCCTATGTGTTATTCCGGGAGTCCAGTTATCTCCATTCCAAATTTCATGCAAATCCGTCCAGCCGTTTCAGCTTGAAGAAGTAACAAAAACACACACAAACTTTCGTATTTAGTGGTAATCTAGGTGTTGTGTAATCATGATGAGTGTTCAAATCCTCTTTAACCCAAAGAGCTTGTCAAAAGCTGGCAAGAAATAAAAATGGCATCCAATGTTATGCATAGAACTCTCCCTGGTCATTCATTTTGGATAATTTTAAATTGCACTTCAGATGGGATCAATAAGGACGCACCCGAAACTTATATCATCCAGCAATTGAATTTCAAAAATACTGATTGCACATCAAATTAACCAGCGCATACCTATAGGGTCAGCAGTGGCGTAACTAAACCATCTGGGGCCCGTGGCAAAATCGAAAATTTAAAAAAAAATCGTCGTGGGCACGCGGCAAATTCGAAAATTTAAAAAAAAATAGTTGTCTCACTTTTGTTTTTGAGCAGAACTTATAAAAATATACTTTTCAAATAAAATAAAACACTCAAATACAATGTAAAAAATATTTTTGAGCTCGCGGCCTCTTGGGCCGGGGCCCTCTTGGGTCGGGGGCCCGTGGCATTTTGCCAGCCCTGCCACCCTATTGTTACGCCACTGAGGGTCAGCATTACAATCAGGGAAGGGCACTTCGACATGAGTAGGTTAGGTTCAAAATGAGTGACTGCACCGACCCGGAGCACCCCGCCTCCACGTGGTCTTGTGCGTCACGCCCCTAGAATGTATATAAATGTATGTATGTTTTTTTTTCTCTCTTTTTTCATTTTTTTCATTTTTTTTTCTTCTTTGAATCAGAATCCACTTGTTCTCGAGGCACCACACATGCGCTCCCCACCTGGTAGTAGGAAAGAAGGATCATCAAAAAAAAAAGACCGTGTTTGTTGCCTGACTCTTCTAGGTCTGGTTGCGTTGGAACAGGAGTAAATGTAAATTTATTTTTTAAGACGATTCAAAATGATCCTTGTGATTTCAATGAATAAAATACTTTTTGACTTTGACTTGAAAACGTGGAGCCATTACTCGCGTGGGTCTTGAGTGGCAAGTCAGGGGCAAATTCGCGAGACTATTGGCAAGAGCCCAGGAGTCCGACACTTCCAGGTAACTCATCCCCTCCCCCCATCGCCCCCAAAGTCCCCGATTCTAATGCAATTAGATAACACGTAATACATTTTGTAAAAATAAAAAAAAAAAACCTCAACGCAATGAAACGGCTGAACCGATTTTGATCAATCATAGCAATATTTATTCTGTGACATAGCTAAGAACACTCCCGACTAATTCACCTTTCAAACAAAAAAAAAACTAAATCGGTTCATCCGTTCGGGAGCTACGATGCCACAGATAGACAAACACACAGACTCACACACAGACACGTCAAACTTATAACACCCCGTCGTTTTTGCGTCGGGGCAGTTGGGGGTTAAAAACAGCGGTACGTTACGACGTTAGATCGTTGCTTATATAATATTTTTTTAGATATTCAACCGAATAGTTCAACGAGATGTACGAAAAATAAAAATAAATAGTCAGGTGGATGCTGCTGCCCATCCCCTAGCGTAATTCCTTAGTCACCTTCTACAACATCCACGGGAGGAATTAACTCCGAGAACACCAAGCCTTGTACCCTATACGTACTTACATAATATTATGTCCTTGTCCACTTCAGATACGCCCTCTACAAGATTGACAAGATAAGCTAAACACGGCTGCAAATCCGCCGACCATTATTCCACATAACTCACTCATTTTGCAAATCCTCTGAACCGTCGTCCGACCTCTAATCACCATTGTGGATCAGCGATGATGAGTGATGACCACGTCCAAGGACACGTATAACAAATATTTTACAATTAATTCATTAGCGATTATTATCAGTCTGCTGTCCGCCATTTTGATGTCATGGCGGAAAGAAGGCGGGAAAATATTCGCTGTTTTGGAAACCTGCGCCTGCGCTGCGGTGACGTAGCGCTGATGCCATTGTAAAACCTTCCAGAAAAGTTTGAGGTCAGCAATTTTAGTATAGGTATATGAAAATGTTGAAGTCCAGAAGAAAGTAAGTACCTACGAGATAAATTACAATGATGAGATGATAGATGACATCTGTGGCAAAGCGGGCGAGTAGCCGGCTGAGATGCGAGTTAGCTGGTTCGATTCCCGCTACAGGAAAACGTTGCAAATATTTGTTCCAGGTCTGGGTGTATAGTACTCGTAGTTCCTGATACCAACGACACAGGGGATCCTAGTGTGTTATCAGCCGGCCTAGCCAAGTGGCATTCGCTTCGAAGCCATTCCATTTCCACAGCCGTAATACAATACAATAGACCACGTGACATTTCGATAGGTTACGTCAATCTCATGCATTGTTGGCTGTTCTACTAGCGACATCGCTAGTAGAATGTTACTTGTCTACGGCCCCAGGACTATGTATTATGACATTTGGGTGTTATGTTATAGATTTGTGTTTTTATAAATTTTTCAGGATCCGCACTGTCCTATTTAGTTTGGATAGTGAATAGTACCATAATATGAAGGCCTATGAAGTGCCCGCAATAAGTACTGTACAGATTTTTGAGGACAAAATCCCTTAGGTACAGCAACACCGTCCACCGGGCGACCCGGAGACAAAATCCATCCGTAAAACAAAAAACATATCTACAAAAAAGTCTTGACCAAGAAATCAACAAACAACTTAGCCTAACTGTAATTTCAGTCTAAACTGTATAAGTTTTCTTTAAAGTATATAAAATTACTAGCAGCGTCCCGCGGTTTCACCCGGCGTAAGTCTCGATCCCGTGGTGTTATTCCGGGAGTCCAGTTATCTCCATTCCGAATTTCATCCAAATCCGTCCAGCCGTTTCAGCGTGAAGGAGTAACAAACACACTAACACACTCGCACACTAACACACTCAAACACTAACACAAACTTTCGCATTTATAATATTAGTGTGATACAAGTAATTAATTTTGTCAAAATTCAAAAATCCCCCAACGTTTAACGGCTGAATCGATTTTGATCAAACAAAGCTAAGAACACTCCCGACAAATACAAGGTGTATTTGTCGGGAGTGTTCTTAGCAAACAAAAAAAAGCGTGCAAACAAAAAAAAAACGAAATCGGTTCATCCGTTCGGGAGCTGCGATGGGACAGACAGATAGACACACACACACACAGACACCTCAAACTTATAACACCAATTAGTTTTTAGTCGGGAGTCAAAAAAAAAAAAAGAAAGCTGTTTATTCTGTAACATTTGCAAAAGCAGGATGAGTCCAGCGGCCGTGCTCAATATTGTAAGTTGCTGTGGTGTGTCCGGCCTCAGAATAGACCCCCCCGTCTCCTCCCATGGATATCGTAAAAGTCGACTAAGGAATTACCCGGACTTGTTAATAAGATTTGTTTGTATAAGATTTGTCCTAGCTAATTAAGGAATGTGTTATTTACTGAAAGAAAGTGTTAGCCGAGTCAGTCATGGGAAGCAATGGCGGCGATCAGCTCACCACTTGTCACGTCTATATTCCCACGATGGAGTTCACCCACGGTGGAAAGACGCCTTTTGAGGCTCTGCCTACCCCTTTACGGAAAAAGGTGTGTATCTATGTATGTATGTAAGTTTTTAAAAATAACTAGATTGCAGCCATCGAATAACGAGCCTGCTACGTACAATTTTAATGATGTCAGGTCAATCGCATTGGACTGTGTATGGTGGAAAATGGACTAACGTATAGTCAGCGGCGGAAGAGCGTCTCTCGTTATGATTGTTGTGCTGTATGAACAGGGGCTTAAGGTTTAATTTGTGTAGGAGCTATCTTTTGTTACTAATTGTGCATGATATTCGTTCGGTCACCGGCGGTAAACACTATGGAAAGTTAGCGATGCGTGTCGATGGTGTGATTCGCTCACATCAATGCTCTCCCATTGTCGCCCCCCCCCTGAATGTGATTTAACTGAGTTATGGAGTAGAAATGGCCACAATTCGGTTTTGGATGTCCAGTGCGTCAGTGCTTTGATCCTTGGACGGTGTGTGGGGTGCTTTGTTGTACTGTGAAAGAGACTGAAGTGCTACGAAGGTGCTACGCGGCGCCGCCTTACTAAGAAGCTCGCTTGGTAAGTCAAGCGATCCGCCTTTCGTAGACTCGTAGACTCGTAGCAGAAAATATGCGTTGGCAGGTCCATTGTTTCGTTGCGTTAGATAGTCCCTACATATAAAGTAGTACCGATTATGGCAAACATGCTAAAAAGCATTTTCTTACAGACGGTATACCTAGTTGTTTTAAAAGATTTTATTTAAGATAGATAAGATAAGATAAAATCTTTTTTTTTTTTTAACACAGGTTTACATAAAGATGTCATAAAAGCTATAGTATCACCATGTTTCGCCTTGTCAAGGCATACAAATTTTAAAATAAAATAAAAAACACAAAAATTAATTTTAACATAGTGAATAGGTCAGGTAGTAACATAGTAATTAATTAAATTCATGCAATATCATTTTAGAATTGTAAATTTTGTAAAAACCAAACAATTATTAAAATACCGTAAAGCGAAAAATACTATATACCTACCTACTCTGTCTTAAATACAGTCGTCTAGAAATTCGTCCACAGAGTAGTAAGACTTTTCCACCAGTAGTTTCGTCAGGGAGTTTTTAAATATATTTAAATTATTAATGGTTCGTATAGACGATGGAATTTTACTATAGATAATCGGCGCCATACAGAACACACTTACACGCAACAGCTTCGTCCTGCATGGCAGATGGCGTAGGGTACCAGCTCGTCGATTCCCGATAGGATAGGGTACGAATAGATGCATGTTATTTCTTTAAATTAATTCAAAGTCAAATTATAGGTACTGTTAGCGATTCAATGCAGCATTATTTTATTTAAAACTTTGCTAAACTAATCGCGCTCCTATTTTAATAGACAGAAATAAAAGAGAACGGAATAATTTTAACACAGTTTGAATTAAAAGAATGTTGCACCGAATTAATAAAATATGTTGTTGTTCTCGTTCCGTGGGAGAAGGGCAGGCCTTTGGTGTGGGACGCTACATGCGTTGATACCCTTGCGCCATCTCATCTGTCCGGGACATCAGTCATAGGCCGGTGCGGCGGCAGATTCCGCTGAGGACCTCAAAAGACGCAAATATGCAAGTCTCGACAGAGCTTACTTATTTGAGCCTTTCGGGGTCGCGACTCTGGGTCCGTGGGGTTCCGGGGTCCTTCGCGTTTTCAAAATTCTTTCAGGGCATCTGGTCGAAGCGACGCGTGACCCGAGAGCTGGCTCTTATCTGGCTCATCGCATTAGTATTGCCATTCAGCGTGGCAATGCAGCCAGCATCTTAGGGACGCTTCCGTCTGGTAGTGATTTGGAGTTGAGCTACCTTTAGATCGCTTGCAGCGGTCTTCAGGTGGCACAACTGTTTCATATGTATTTTTTACATACCTTGTATTATTCTTTCTGTAAATAAATGTATTTATAAAATATTAATCGTTTCGTTTCGTATGAGGTAGTGCTGGCCTCTGGTGTCGGAGTTTGTCAAGCCGCCCGAGGGCCTCTGACATGGCTTATCGACTGCTATTAATCAATAACAGCCGGGACCGACAGCTTAACGTGCCCTCCGAAGCACAGAGCGATGGAAATCCGCACATAACTTAGAAAAGTAATTGGTGCGGAGCCTAGGATCGAACCCGGTATCGTTGGATTCTGAGTTGCACTATGGAACCGTTAGGCTACCATCGCTTTTGTATTTTGTTTGATATTTTGTACTGAATAGTTTTTGAACTGAATGGATATAAGAGCTCATAGTAACCCCCCAGGTATGGTATGTTTTTAAACGGTGACGAGCTGATCTGATAGCGGAAGGCGGGTAATGGATCTCCTATAGTTGATTTGGCGTTGTTTGGGCTCATTTTGCTCAGTTCACGGTTCCGATTATTAATTTCATAATGCTTGTTTTGAAGCATAATATTTCAACAAAAAAACTTATTTCTACGCCCAAAAAATTACAGCAAAAAACAAGTAGTTAAGATAGCTAATTCTACAAGACGAGACGCAAATCCTGTATAAATTCCAAACTATTTTATTTTGATGATACATTTTATTCATTGAAAGAATACATAGTTTTGTTCTAGGTTCCGAGATTTTTTAAAGGTCTTTGAAAGAAAGAAAGAAAGAAAATTTATTTATTTTTCCTCACGCACTACACACACATAAAACAAGAAGACAAAAACAAAAATCCACTAAGTACTTATACATAGGTATATAGACATTACAATATCATGAGAAACAAAAAATAAAAATAATCAAAAACTGGTATAAACTTTGGTAGGAAATTTGATAGGTTGTGTGTGTTGTGTGGGGTCAAACAGGTCCCTGTCTCAGAATATACTGCACCAGACCTAGGTTTAGTGCAGCGCTGGTTTTCAGACAGGGCCTAATTAAATGATGCCACGAACATCAATAAACCACATTGGGGGGAGGATAGGCAAAAAATAAATAAAAAAATATGTTAGTGTGTAAAATAAGTACATTTAAAAAATAAGTACATACAAATAAGTACAAAAATATTATGAGGCAACTGAAAAGTAATAATGAGGCAGGTTGGCATACTAATTTAATTCCTAGTCTGTGGGGTCCGGTACGGAGGCAAAGCTCTTAAGTTTGTGGGAGAAAGTATCCTCCATGCCATAGACCCAAGACACAAACACGTAAATAAAAAAGAAGAAGAAGAAATCAAGTGAAGTCATTGCATTAGAGTCATTGACATTTTCATCTGGTAGTGTTACTGTCAGTCTGAATATGCTCAGATACATTAGTAGCTAAATTGTTATATAAAAACCGACCAAATTAGGGACCTCCTTTAGTTTTTAAGATTATGTTTTTCATAATTTGTTGTTGTAGCAGCCTAGCATTACTCACTTTTTTTTTAAAAACATGTGTCTACCTATTACCTCTGACGACCTCTGTGACGCGGCGGGCGAACGTTCGCCTGCGACGCAGGAGGTTGCGGGTTCGATTCCTGCCTCGGAACAAATATTTGTGCGATCTGCAGATATTTGTTCAGGGTGTTCTGGGTATTTTCTATATATAATAAAAAATATCTATCTATGTAATATATTGTATTAAGAATATCAGTTGTCTAGTACCCATAACACAAGCTCTGCTTAGCTTGGGGCTAGACAATGTTGTGTGAACTGTCCAGCAATATTTATTTATTTATTTATTACGGTTCAAGGGATGATTGAAAAAACGCCACGTAAATAATAAATAAATAAATAATGCTGGACAGTTCACACAACATTATTTAGCCCCAAGCTAAGCAGAGCTTGTGTTATGGGTACTAGATAACTAATATAGTTAATACAATATATTACATAGATAGATATTTTTTATTATACATAGAAAATACCCAGAAAACCCTGAACAAATATCTGCGATCGCACAAATATTTGTTCCGAGGCGGGAATCGAACCCGCAACCTCCTGCATCGCAGGCCAAGTTTCGCCCGCCGCGCCACAGAGGTCGTCAATTAAAGGGTACAAGCAATCTTATAACCTTTAATTATTTGTTTTGTTTTATTTTTATTATTTGTTGTTATAGCTGCAATATAAATTTACACACTCTGTATAAATTTCAACTGTCTACCTATTACGGTTCATGAGACACAGCCTGCTGACGGACAGATGGACCGGAGGCTTAGTAATAGGGTCCCGTTGTCAATATTTGGGTACGGAACCCTAAAAAGCTACGCAGTTAGATTAGAAAGGTTACTCTATTGGAGCACCGTTGTTTAAAATTCTAATATAATTAGTATGATGGCGTCGGCGCGCAGCGTTGTGTGACATTATGCAATCTGTGATGCACTACGCTTTGCATATTACACGTGTGTGTTCGAATATAGGCCTTTTTACCACCTATTCACGCCTACCCCACGGGAAGCAGGCGTGAATTTATGATGCCACTTATGAGATACTAGCAGCGCCCCGCGGTTTCATCCGCGTAAGTCTCGATTCCGTGGGAATATCGGGATAAAAATGTGTCTATGTGTTATTCCTGGAGTCCAGTGATCTCCATTACAAATTTCATGCAAATCCGTCCAGCCGTTTCAGCGTGAAGAAGTAACAAACACACTACACCACCAGCGTCGATATCGTCCTCGGTCGGTATCGTCATTAAGCTGAGGCTGGACCTGTTTAGCCGCACACGTAGGGAAAGACCAATTTTACCCATTCCATTACGAAGGGTCTAGTTTTATGTTTATGTTTAAAACCCTATGGGTATTATTTTTTTGTGTTTTATTCTTTTTTCTATGTAATATTTCTTTGTTTTTTTGTTTACATGCTATTATTATTTTTTATTTTTTATTTCTCTTAAGTGTGTGTGCTACAAATAAATCTTTCTTTCTTTCTTTCTTTTCTTTCTACACACACACACACAAACTTTCGCCTTTATAATATTAGTGTGATTCTGTCTAACCGTATCAATATCCATTGTTATAGGCCGTGGTATGAATCCGGACTACATTTTGGGGTTAATAAAAAAAAAAAAAAACATGGGACGATTACGGCCGACGTTTTGGTCAGAATCCGGAAATAAATATTCGTGGGACGAATCCATGGGATCAGTACGGATGCACCCGATAAAGTTTCATTTTACGGTGAATTGAATAGTCAACGAAATTAATTCTCAAATTACTATTACAGCAGCTTGTATAATCAGTATGAAACTGCTACTACCTTCTTTATGTTCGTTTCCCTCCCCTTTTTTCTCCTGACCATCTATCTCGATCCTCTCAACATCTGCTACTCATGACCCCTGCCCATAGGACCTCTTTTTACTCATACTCTTTTACTGTCACTTCGATCCGCTTGTGGAACTCTCTTCCAGTAGAAGTTAGGAAAGCCGCTTCCATGGGAGTCTTCAAGTCCAAACTGTACCAATACTTTTTGTCATTGCAAAATGTCCAACAAAGTTGAGCTTATGTTATTTATTGAATTATTTATATATATTATATTATGTTAGGTATTTATATAGCTAGTTATTTAGAGTAGGTATTTAGTTATGTTTATCATTTAATCTCAACCTATAATTAATTTTAATAGAACTACCACCCACTCTACATTACACAAAGGTTAGCTGGAAGAAAATGCTAATTAGCATTAAGTTCGCCTATGTACTGTTTTTTGTCTTGTGCAATAAAGAATTTTCTATCTATCTATCTATGATCATCATCAACGTCATCTTGATTGATATCCATGTCTGGACGAAGCCTCCATCATCGGGTTTCCCCGTTTTTCAGGCTAATACAATACAAAAACCCATCATTTTGAAAATAAACTATGTGGTATAAAGCTCCCGTATTTTTTACAAACTAAACTGGAGCAGGCTAGAGATCAAGACTAGATAGATAGACTGTCAAGGTGGAGTTACAAGTCAAATGTAATTTTCATATAAATAGGGAACAAAATCGCAATTGAAAAAATAATTAACTGCAGTGGAACAAAACTTGCATAGGAAATTGGACGAAACCGTCGATCATTAAGGGGTATATTGGATCTGCGAAAAAGTACTACGAAACCGTACAAGTTGTTCAATTGCAGAGGGCGATTAAGTTATTTAAGTTATTGAGGAACTAGCAACTTTACTTGCAAGGTGTTATTTTTTTACTTTCAAGTATTTAGGGTCCGCACCTGGTCGGCGTACCTACTTGCAAGCAAAAACCTGGTGGAAAACCCTGGTCGCGTAAATACGCTCCTTAACTCACGCCGCAAATATTTTTTTAAATACTGTTTTTCGTGATTTTCTTTCTCTTTTCGTAGCTCGAGCGCTGTACTGCCACTTTCTAACTTACCTGAACTTTACTGAGTTAGATAGTCATGGAGTATAGCAGTTGTCTGCCACAACTAGCCTTAAACTTCCATGAACTAGATATCTCAACTCTCTAAAAAAAAAAAAAAAAGAAAAAAAAAAAAAAAAAAAAAAAAAATTATTATTATTTTAAATTTTCTAATAATATATTTCTCTCTAATAAAATATTTTCTTTCTTTCTTTTTTTCTTTCTAAAGGTCAGATTTATTTTTACTTACCTACTTGTACCTAGTACCTACTTGTTGTAGTAAAACGTATCTTGAAATATCGTAGGGTTCCGAGATCTCATTCAAAACGTGTGCAAATTTTTCACATTTATTTTATATCGAGGTTTTTTTTTCATATCTTGTTTACATTCTTACAGAACCAATGAAAAAATATCAAATTATCATATTCCAAAATAATTGACTCTTAAAACCCGTAGATACTGAGTTCTAAGACGAGTTTGGTGCGCAAAATTACATATTACGGTCTCTATTAAATGCAAAAGGGCTTATTATGAACTGCCCCCCTATTCCCTATCTTGAAAGTCACTCAGTGACCAACGTTTGACAAGTAAAATTACCATCAATTGACAATTCTTAATAGTATTTTTTTTTTATTGATGATCATTCTACCTGTCAAACGTTAGTCACCGAGTGACTTTCAGTTAGGGAATAGGGGGGCTGATCTAGTTAGTTTCACCTGTGCCGGTGTAATCAAATCTTACAAGTTTTTGACTTAGTACTTCCAGTAATATCATAAATGTCGATGTTTGTATATTTGTTACTCAATCACGCCAAAACAGCTGAACCGATTTTGATGAAATTTGGTACAAAGATAGATTATGACCCAGATTGAGCTATAGGCTACTTTTTATCCTGATAAAACGCGAGCGAAGCCACGGGCGGACACTAGTAATAAATAAATACCTGTCAAGTTCCGATGACAATAGGTTATGGTGTCAGCGAGCTGATCTGATGATGGAGACGGAAGGTGGACAACGGAACTCCTCGATGGATAATAGTAGAGTGGCAGTGTTCAGGCTCATTTTGATTAGCACACGGTTCCGATCACTAAATTCATAAAAGCTTGTTTTGAAAAACAAAAAACCTTTAATGTTGCAGACACGAAAGTGCATTATTTTGTTTTAGGTAGTACTTTTTTGTGAAAGAGTTCGTGCGGGGAAGTACTACCACCATACCTATTTCTGCCCCAAAGCAGTAGTGCTCGCATTTCTGTGTTCCGGTTTGAAGGGTATTACAGTGGTAGGGTGCCTGTGAAATTACAGGCACATGAGACTTTTCATCTTTATGTCTCAGGGTCATCAGGTGGGCCTCTTGCTTGTCCCGTCAACCAAGTAGTATATAAAAAAAAAACTTTTATCATTCATTGTCCGCCTGATTGAAGTTATGCAAGAAATTTTATACAATTGCCAAATTCCCATCGAATTGGGTGCAGCCTGTTGCAAGAGGCTTTCCCACGGGGCCCTCCCTTGCCCATCCCGGGCACTACAATAGAAACTATTTGTCTAGTACCTTTAAATGCAAATGATTCCATTTTCACACTATCTTGTCACGGGTGATTGAGTTAGGCATTGTGAAAAGTTATTTTTCATCCGCATTGCTGAAGGCACAAAGGACTTTCACTAGTCAATTGCGTTTATTGATCAACGGATTTTATTATTCGGAAATGCTTTGTTAATATGCTAGACCATTCGGAAAAAAGAACAAGGTTTTACCTCGCTTCAAGAATAAACGGGTGATAAGAAAAGTCTGCCTTGAATGAAGATACGCCTCCTTCGAATTCTTATTAGGGAGTTGTAGATACAGGCGACGAATACCTACGAATATTTTTTCCGATATCTTGAGGACAGCGAGGGTAAAATTAGACCGCAAACCACCTTTAAAAACTACTTACATATTTATATTGCCGTAGGGTATAAGCTACAAATATGTAGTTTTTTTTTTTTTTTTTTTTTTTTTTTTTTATACTACTTGGATGTCGGATCAAGCAAGAGGCCCACCTGGTAGATCATTAAGTGTTCCTATCTATGTATGTTTTTTTTTTTTTTTCTTATAAACTTACTATTAATTATATAACATAGATATAACACTTCGAAAACCACAAAGGTTTGCAAAAAAAATAATGCTATAAACGAGTCTTTTTTTTTTTTTTTTTTTTGTACTACTTGGTTGACCGAACAAGCAAGAGGCCCACCTGATGTTAAGCGGTAACCTCTGCCTATGAACAGTGCATTACCTCATAGGTCACGCCCACCTAGGACACACCCTATGTGGCATTGCACTGCGCCCGCCACCCTGAGACATAAAGATGAAAAGTCTCATGTGCCCGTAATTTCACCGGCACCCTTACCCTTCAAACCGGAACACAGCAATGCGAGCACTACTGCTTTGTGGCAGAAATGGGTATGGTGGTAGTACTTCCCCGGACGAACTCTTTCACAAAAAAGCTCTACTACTACTACTGAACTGAACCGATACAATTAAAACGAGTAAAGTGAAACCCGTATGTAAAGTATGTGAAACATTCACGAAATTTAACCTCCAAGGGGATAACAAGCGGTATTTAAAGTTTGTATGAAAAAATTGTAGATCCAATTTAAATCTTTATGACAGTCCGTTAAAACATAATATTCGAGTTCGATTTGAACACCAATTCAATTTTGAAAAGTTTAAAAGTCGAAAGTTTGACGAACGTAAAATAGGTTCCTTTTAGTTTTTAGTAGTAGTAGAGCTTTTTTGTGAAAGAGTTCGTCTGGGGAAGTAATAAAAGCAGTAGTTCTCGCATTGCTGTGTTCCGGTTTGAAGGGTATGTATGGTTGCCGGTGAAATTACAGGCACATGAGACTTTTCATATTTATGTCTCAGGGTGGCGGGCGCAGTGCAATGCCACATAGGGCGCGTCCTAAGTAGGTAAGTAAGTAAAAAGTTTATTTTGATACACCATACATAGCTTTTTACATAAATACATTTTAATTATAATAAGTGTACATTATGAAAGATATGTATAGTGCAGTCAAAAAAGGTCCGTGCTCAGCATAATGCTGCAGTGACCTGCAGCGCTGATTTTCAGCACGCGGTTTTATTTTATTTTTCCTAGGTGGACGTGACCTATGTGATAATGCACTGTTCATAGGCAGAGGGTACCGCTTAATATCAGGTGGGCCATCTGCTTGAAACGTCATCATAACAAAAAAAAATAAAAAAAGTTTTTTTTTTCGGGGCTGTACTAATTTTGGATAGGTTTTCAACCTTTGGGAAGTTTCTTGAAGCCGACTGTTCCCTGTCGACTGTTCCAAGCATATTCACATCTCCCAAATCTGCAAACAGCGATTTCACGGCACAGATAACTGTACAAAGTGAGCTACGTCATGGAATGGTCTGCCGAGGACATCGGACCGGCACAAAAAGCCGGATGTGTGCTTCCGCTTTCCATCAAGTGGTTTTGGAAACGCCAAAATTTTCATAGGCCATAGCTTTGTCATGTAGATTTGACTGTAGTAGTTGACTCAGACTAGGCGCACAATTACTTATTGACTGGAAAATTTATCAGAGAAAACTACAGAACTACGGTAAAAACAACTTTGAGAAGGAGGCCAAGCGAAGAATTCAGCTGGGCTGGGCAGCTTTTGATAAATTACGTCGAGTCTTTGCATCGCCTATGCCACAATGCCTGAAGACGAGAGTCTTCAATCAGTGCGTCCTACCTGTAATGACCTACGGTTCCGAGACGTGGACACTCACGGTGCGCCTGGTCCATCAGTTCAAGTTCGCTCAGCGTGCTATGGAACTACCTATGCTCGGAGTTTCTCTGAGGGATAAAATCCGCAATTCAGTAATCCGACAGAGAACTAAGGTCATCGACATAGCTCAGAGAATTAGCAAGCTGAAATGGCAATGGGCTGGGAATATATGCCGAAGAACCGACAACCACTAGGGTAACCGTGTTCTAGAGTCGAGACCACGTCTTGATAAACGTAGTGTGGGGCGCTCCCTGGCTATGTGGAGCGACGATCTGCGTAAGGCGGCTGGTAGAAAGTGGATGGGTAGAGCTGGAAATCGGTCTAAATGGCACGTATTGGGAGAGGCCTATGTGCAGCAGAGGAATGATGCAGGCTGATGATGATGATAATGGCGATACAGATACACAAACAGTTAAATGGCAAAATCCAACCAAAAGTGAAACAATTAAAGGTTTTTATTTGTATTTATGACGCTGAGACAGACTGGAATGATCGGAAGAAAGGACGGGATGTTGACAGCCTGGCCCACGGTACGCAGCCTATTGACAACGCGTCCCAGTGACTGACGACTCCAACTATTAGGGTTGCATGTAGTACTCGGAACCCAACAAATCTTAGAACATAGTTTTCTAGTATACAGGTAATATCGACCTCGACGTGTATAGGACCTCGGAGCTATCATGGAAGGTTCCACAGACACAATGAAATTAGCCATCATGATGAATGATTTTGTTGAAAATAGGCTCATATAGCTAACCTACTTCGGTTATAATTACTTACTATTACTATTACTCATAAGCCCATACTGTACAATTGTTGGGCAAAGGCCTCCAGTCACTATGGTTTTGTGCAACCGTTTCCCATTCCCTCTCATAGGCGTCCAGTTCATCCCGCCACCTCAAGCTTGGTCTGCCGCGACGCCCCCTGGCTGTACCATATCAGGGCTCCATGCCATGGTAATTTTGGCCCAAAGTTCGTCGGACATGCGGCAAATGTGACCGGCCCAATAATATAAATAGAAAATTATAGGTGGGGAGGATTTGACCCTGGTAAATCTGATCCCACCATTTCCTTTTCATCACAGGATGAGCAGGCGTACGGCTCAGTACCATCCTTACCTCATTAGTATACCTTCTATTCGCGCTAAACGTTTCAGTTCTACCCTTATAATGCGAACTGCCAAGGAGTGGAATACACTGCCGTCGTCTGTCTTTCCTGAAAACTATAATCTGGGTCTCTCCAAGTCTAGAGTGAATAGGTGCCTTCTAGACGAGACCGCGGTCAAACAAAAGTCTATTAATGTAAAAAAAAAAAACCTACCCCACAAACATGGGTACAATGATCATAATACCACAGAATAAATATTAGTAATAATACCTAACACTGAAATACTTTTATGACTAACAATTGCAATAATTTCACGCGTCTGCGCAAAATAACGGTGTCGATGTCATGTGGATCCATTTCAATTAAAATCGATAAATAGCCCAGCAGTACTGTTATACATCCATAGTACCTACTTATTATATTGTGCCCATTGTATTTAGTAGAGTGTATCTTTCTGCTCCGATAGACACAGCGATTGCGAACCGAAATTTCACATGACGAGTGAAATTAATCGTATGCTAAAATAACAACAAAGTATTGAGTTCAATTTATAGATAGATAGATAGAAAATTATTTATTGCACAATTTGCACATAAAACAAAGAAGTACAAAGGCGAACTTAATGCTAGAAAGCATTCTCTTCCAGATAACCTTGGTGTATTTCGGAAAAAAATATGTATCGGTAGTGCACAAGAAGGGAAATATTGGATAAGTCTAAGAAAATTAAAAAATAATAATAATAATAAATAAGTACTTAAATTACTGCCCAAAATATAAAATAAACTAATACATATCATTAATATTATAATACATACCATTAATTTATAGACCTGACTGCATGACTCTAGTTCCGTGGGAGAAGAGTAGGTCTTTGGCGTGGGATAGATAGATATATACATAGAAAATTCTTTATTTTATGAATTCGTATAAATAATAGTACAAATTGCACAAGTCAAAAAAGCAGTACATAGGCGAACTTAATGCTTATTGGCATTTTCTTCCAGCTAACCTTTGTGTAATGTAGAGTGGGTGGTAGAGCTATTGAAAATAATTATAGGTCGAGATTAAATGGTAAGCATAATTAAATACTTACTCTTAATAACTAGCTATATATATACTTAAACCTAATATATATAAATAATTCAGTAAATAACGTAAGCTCAATTTTGTTGGACATTTTGCAATGACAAGAAGTATTGGTACAGTTTGGACTTGAAGACTCCCATGGAAGCGGCTTTCCTGACTTCTACTGGAAGAGAGTTCCACAAGCGGATCGAAGTGACCGTAAAAGTGAGACTAAGTAACTTAAAATAAAAGAAAGAGTGGGTAAGGACGCTATCTTCCGCTTTTTCTCAAGATTTTTTATCGCATGCCTTTCGATCTTCATTTCGGGGAATGCTCCCAGGAACTTCACGATCTGATCCCACCATATCCTTTCATCACAAGACGAGCAGACGCACGGCTCGGGACCATCCTTACCTCATTTAGTATACCCTCTATTCGTTTCGGTCCTACGGTGCATTAGGTATAATGCTAACTGCTAAGGAGTGGAATACACTACCGTTGCCTGTCAGTCTTTCCTGAAAACTATAATCTGGGCCTCTTTAAGGCTAGAGTGAATAGATGCCTTCTAGACCTTTGTTCTCCATCTTCGGCCACATCGTCGCTTACCAACAGGTGAGATCGTGGTCAAACAAAAGTCTATCAATGTTAAAAACTAAATATAAAAATTACAACAAAAGGCTGCAATTCTATTAATCCTTATATTGGCCCTCTGTGTGTTGTTTACTTATACATACATCCATACATAGATACATGCCATTTTCCACGAAGGGGTAGGCAGAGCCACAATGGGCCTCTTTTCACAAAGTGGAGTAGTAGTTTTTTTTTCTAAAATGAACAGAACTTTATTTCGTAGTTTTTTCTAAGGTGCAGTTTTATTATTTTGTGAGCGCGGATCACTGATCTTCTTTTCCACAGTGGGTTGCACCATCGTAGAATATAGACGTGACAAGTGGTGAGCTCATCGCCGCCATTGCTTCCCACCACTGACTCCGCTAACGCTTTCTTCTCAGCCAGGACAAATCTTATACAATACCAACGAATCTTATCAAAAAGTCCGGGTACTACGTCCGGCTTTTACGACATCCACGGGAAGAGACGGAGGGGTCTATTCTTAGGCCGGACACACCACAACTGAATCTCTTATTATTGCTGAAATACCTATCTAACGATATCCCACACGATGGGGGTATATGCGTTTATTTTGAAAAAAGAACCATTTTTTCTTGCAAGCATCTATCCCGAAATATTGTATAAATAATGTAATAAAGTGTTTCAATTCGATACTACAAATAAATTAACTTATAGTCATTAGTAAACTGGTCAACGTTACTGTATTATGGATGGACGTTACAAGGCAAACACTGCTATTAGATAAACTAGGCCTCATGTCCAGTAATGGCACACATTATTTTCTTATGAAGGTCGTCGTAAACGCCACGTATTGCGTAGCAGGCTGATGATGCAGCCTTGCTCCCGATTGTCTCATTCAGTCAGTGCACCAGACCGATCGCTGGTCATCATCGCTTATTGCTATGGAAAGATGAGGGACAATTTCTGAAGTGGAAAACAATTGACTTCCTGCTAATTGACGACCTCTGTGGCGCGGCGGGCGAAGCTCGGCCTGCGACGCAGAAGGTCGCGGGTTCGATTCCCGCACTCTGAACAAATATTTGTGCGATCGCAGATATTTGTTTAGGGTGTTCTGGGTATTTTCTATGGATAATACAAAATATCTATCTATGTAATATATTGTATTAAGTATATCAGTTATCTAGTACCCATAACACAAGCTCTGCTTAGCTTGGGGCTAGATAATGTTGTGTGAACTGTCCAGAATTATTTATTATTATTTATTATTATTTATTAATGTAGGTAATAGGTAGTACCTACTATGAATGGATATTGCATGGAAGCTACCGTCAACCCCACTCCGAAACCTCCTGTCTTCTCATTGCCGAGACGAGAATGGTGCCAGCTCAACACATTAAGAACCGGCGGGCGGTCGCAGCCGAGCTTTCATGCATAAAAGTGTCTGGAGAGAGTCAGCAGCTTGCGATTGTGGAGCCTCAGTGCAGGACGTCGCGCACATCATCATGGACTGTCCACGCACCAAATAAGTCGGCAACCCAGCGGACTTGTTTGCCCTAAGAACGAATGCAATGGATACAGAAATTAAAAATAGAATTATAGCCTCTTGTGCGATTGTACAAGGTCTGACGACCTCTGTGGCGCGGCGGGCGAAGGTTGGCCTGCGACGCAGGAGGTTGCGGGTTCGATTCCCGCCACGGAACAAATATTTTTGCAATCGCAGATATTTGTTCAGGGTGTTCTGGGTGTTTTCTATGTATAATAAAAAAATATCTATCCATGTATTATATTGTATTAAGTATATCAGTTGTCTAGTACCCATAACACAAGCTCAGCTGCTTAGCTCGGGGCTAGATAATGTTGTGTAACTGTCCAGCATTATTTATTTATATATTTTATTATACGAACAAATACATTAATTCACAATGATTAATAGATAGATAGATAGATAGAATATTCTTTATTGCACAAAACAAACAATGTACATAGGCGAACTTAATGCTAAGAAGCATGCTCTACCAGCTAACCTAACCATTAATGGTCATTAACCTATTAATGATGTAGGTAATGGAGAATGTATGTGTATGTTGGAGTATTCAACATGAGTAGGTACTACGAACAACCATCCGCCTGCCAAGCGTGATGATTATGGCAAATCCTTTTATTTTATTTTAAAAGTTATATAGATCGATATTTTTTATTATACATAGAAAATACCCAGAACACCCTGAACAAATATCTGAAGATCGTACAAATATTTGTTCCGCGGCGGGAATCGAACCCGCAACCTCCTGCGTCGCAGGCGAACCTTCCCGCCACGCCAATGAGGTCATCAACACAATGATGATGTTGATGTTGTTTGAGGGTGTGAAACCATTTCAAAGCAAATATTAGTTAAATTTAAATGTAACCCAAAAAATCCCGTTCCAGCGGGACTCGAACCCGCTACCTTGCCTGTGATCGGCAATGCCTTTACCAGTTCGGCCATAGAACACTATGACGCTGAAGACGAAATTTGTGGGCACTAACAACTCGGCTATAGCGCCGATGGGTGCGATCACAGGAAAGGTAGCGGGTTCGAGTCCCGCTGGAACGGTTTTTTTTTTTTTTTTTTTAAATTTAATGTGATCCTTAAAGTGTGGTTTACTCTTGGAAAATAATAAACCCAAATATTAGTTGTTTCAAGTGACGCGCGCTTGAAATTGATCCGTAAGACCACTTGATATTGACAGATTAGTAAGGTAATTGATTTGCAAACAACGGAATCCACTCATTAGGTCCCGTTAAAACATTTGCTGTACGTGAAATAGGTATCAATGACTTGTCTACACACTAGGGTTAGGAACCCTCCGTGAATAGGAGAGTTTTGTATAGGCTGCTAATAACTGAACTGTAGATGTAGATGAGCTCCAGCAAAGAGAGGCGCGTGGTTGATAATAATGATGTTGGTAAAACCAAATTCTAGTCAATACAAGTTTTTGCTGTTTTGCAATACTAGAGAACTCCGGTACGGAGGCCTGCAATGCTCTAAGGGAGAACGATAATAGCTTGCTATGATTAGGGAATGCAATCTTGATCCTGCAAGATCAAGATTGCACCAAGATCTTGAGTGATTTTCCAAGATTCAATCTTGAAAGCCATCAATCTTGAATTTCGAAATCCTGGTCACGATCTTGACAAATCAGTCCAAGATTGTAACAAGATTTCGAGATTTTCAGACTGAGCGCGCGTAAAGTGTCATACGTGTGAACTCGCACAGGCCTTGAAAGCATGTAATCAACTGCAACCCAAAGCGCTGATTTCTGATAAAATTGAAGCAATTTTGTAAAAAGAAATGAATCTTTATGAGTACGGAGGAGAAAGAGGACAATACCTGAAATTCGCTTTTAACAGTCTTTTAACTTTCGTCCCTACTAGTGTGGAGGCAGAAAGGGCCTTTTCAGCCGCGGGCTATTTATTAGCCACTGATATACGGTGCCGAATGCCGATTAGGTGATGACACTTTAAGCGTACTGTGTTTCTTGAGAAGTCATTTTCAAAAGGATTTTCAAAAGGTTTAACTTTTTGTTCTTCATTACAAATAAATTATAGGTTATAATTTGTGATCTCATTGCATTATTGCATTTATTTCATTGTCACTAAAATGTTGATTGTTTCTTGTTAATTTTAAAAATAAACGTTGATTATTGTTGGTACAATGTTGTTTAATTTGAAAAATATACTTAATTATATTACATAATATTAAAATACTGGTTAATATCAATTTGCAGTATTTGATACAAAAAAAAAATATTCTGCTCAATCTTGAAAATCCCGAAAATCTTGATTCGCGACCAAGATCTCGACCCGAATCTCGACAAGATCTCGAACTGACCAATCTTGATTCAGAAAAAAGACGCCTTGATCTTGAATAGCCAATCTTGGTCCAAGATTGCATTCCCTAGCTATGATACGATAAAGAAATAAGTTTATTGTGAAAAATATATTTTTCAATACAAGCTTTTATAAAATTAGTGGTCGTAACTGTGTGTTGATCAAAATGAGCCTAAACACGGCCAGTCTACTATAATCAATCTAGGAGTTCCGTTATCCACCTTCCGTCTCCATCATCAGATCAGCTCGCTGTCACCATCATATTGTATTGTCATCGGAACTTGACAGGTATGCCAAATTTCAGCTCAATCGGTTGAGGATAACTGCTTTATAATTTAGTTGCAAGATTTCCACCCGGACATACATTGCAAGTTTTTTTTTTTTTTTTTTTGTATACTACTTGGATGACGGTACAAGCAAGAGGCCCACCTGATGTTAAGCGGTAACCTCTGCCTATGAACAGTGCATTACCTCATAGGTCACGTCCACCTAGGACGCACCCTATGTGGCATTGCACTGCGCCCGCCACCCTGAGACATAGATGAAAAGTCTCATGTGCCTGTAATTTCACCGGCACCCTTCAAACCGGAACACAGCAATGCGAGCACTACTGCTTTGCGGCAGAAATAGGTATGGTGGTAGTACTTCCCCGGACGAACTCTTTCACAAAAAAGCTCTACTATTACTAAGTT